>CM049179.1:3615897-6015897 GCA_026770425.1 Boechera divaricarpa
CTCCTTCTCAAAACTTCTACACATTTCTTCTTCACTTATCACTTGAGAGATATTTTAGAAGCCGAGGAGAGAAAGATTCCTGCAGCTTAGAGAGAAAGAGGAGAAGCAAGAAGAAAGAAAGAGAAGAAGGAGAAGGAGAAGAGAAAAGAGTAAGAGTTTGGAAAAAACACAGATTTTGGGGCAGCTTGTGAGGGTCCGATATGGGTAGAAAACGGGCACGTTTTGAGAGCTGAAATTTTATTGGGTAAAGTTCTTCAACCTCTTAACTTGCAATCTACCAATTTTCGTTGAGAAATGTTAAGTAATTTGGGAGATGTGATTTTTGCCTAGAAGCGCCTGTTTTTCGGGCTGTAGCGACGGGTTGAGTTTGATGGAGTATTTGGACACACGAATCTTGTTTTTGGCCTGAAATTTTGTAGCTAAGTTTTTGGGAGTTTGATCTTGAGTTTCACCGAAGGAGTTTCGTCGACTTAGAGCAAGAGTTATGATCGAGTTTCTAAGACTACGTTTTTGGTTAAGGAATCCGAGTTGTTTGAGTAGATTGAGTTGTAGCTTGTGATCAATTGATTGAAGTGTTTGACGATCTCTTATCAGGGAGCTAGTTAATAACTTGGTGGTTGTTGAGTAGAAGCCAAAGAGAATCGAGCTTGAGGCTTGAAGCTATCAAAAAGGAAAAACCGTGCTTCGTGCGTCAGCCCAGGTGAGGAGTGCGTGGCAGTGGTTCGCACCACGTGATTATTGAATTACACGTGTTTGGTTTTGTGTGTTAGGACTTGACCATATGGGTATGAGTTATGGCTTTGTCCCAAGTTTTTGTGTGTTGTGTGTTGATGGAGCTTCATCACTTTGCTTGCTTGATTGTTTGTGTGCATGTGTGTATTGTTCGGGCAGGTCCTTGATCATTTGGAGATACTTAACCGTGGGACAGGATGACCACTTCACTAAGCCGATTATCGATGGCTTTCGCGCCTCTTTCGGTGCAGGTAAAGAGAAATCATAGGTTGTGGAGTCCTCGTGGAACCAAGAGGAGAAGAGGATGATTAGGAGTTCACTTGTCGAGTTTATTTTTGGGTATTGGATGGTTGTTCTCATGCCTTGGTGATTGTTGTTTTAGGACTCCTAAGTTGTGTTTTATAATGTTAAGAAGGTGTGTGAATGAATTGTTGTTTTGATGGATTATGAAAGTTGTTGGCTTGTTGTTCGTTGTTGATGTTTTGGTCGCGGGAAGGGGGATCGATCGATCGGGGTCGATCGATCGATCGATAGGTCGGTTAAGGCGTTTAGGAAGTACTAAAGGACCCGATCGATCGATCGGATGGGGCGATCGATCGATCGTGCGTAAGACGAAATTTGCTCTATGGGTTGGCGATCGAGGCGAGCGGTTTAGATCGATTAATTCGAGAAAGGAGTCGAGATCGATCGATCGTAAAGGTGATCGATCGATAGGTTTCTACGTTTTTAAAATACTGTTTGTTTTTAGTATCTGAGATCGATCGATCTGGATCAGATCGATCGATCTCGGATCAGTGTCGATCGATCACATGTTTTAAGCTTTAATTGTTTTTATTTTAATTGAGATGTTAGTATTTGGCTTGGATGTAGGCAAAGTGTTTTACTCGAATGGTTTCAACCGTTTTAAGAAAAGTTTGAAAGGGTTTTATGATTTTCAGCGTTTTCTGTTTTTGTACTCGGGATGGGGTGTGTCAATTTTGGTATCAGACGGTAGCGATTCCCAGGAGCTTGTTGGAGTCTTGCTAACTTTGTTGTGTGATTGTATGTTGTTGTTGGTTTATTTAATGGATGCTTGATTGTGTGATGGATTATGGGTTGGGGTTAGAGATCATCCTCTTCGGCCAAGTAAAGGTTCCACGGTAAGACTCCTCTTGTGTTTTGTGTTGTTTAAATTGTGAGGTATTAAATGCACTTTTGTTGATTATCGAGTTTAGTGAGAAGCGGCTAGAAGAGAGCGGTAGGGCGGGTGGCTAGGGAGCCGGATGAGCCGAGAGGTAGATGTGAACCCCATTCATGAGGATGTTGCGTTGCGAGGAGTGTTGGAGCTGCGGGTGAAGCGGCTCGAGTGGTGTAAGGCTGCTGAGGTGAACCGCAGGCTTTGACTTTAGGACAGTGAAATAAACAGTGTGAGACCTAGTTCTTTGCTCTGTAGTTCTAAAGAGTCCACAGAAGCATCCACGCTCAGACTCAATATGCCATGTTAGTTCTTTCAGACTGCCAGGAAGCAGGTGATTCTAGGAAGGCTGGGAGAGTCCATGGATCCTGTGTGGTCTCAGTTTTATGTGGTAAATCAGTTCACATATAGAAGTTCATGAGATTATCTTTTCGGAAGCTTGTGAAGTTTCTGTTGAACAGTTTAAAGTGGGAGTCGAAGTCGAAAATGAAAAGCCTCTTTCCCCAATAGAGATGTTCGGAGAAGTATAAGGTGGCTTTGCGGTGTATTACAGGGATATGTGGTGGGCAGTGTGTTGGCTAGGAAAGCCAAGGGTGTGCGCACACGAGAAAATTTTTCGAGAGGACCTCGAGTACTACTCGCATGAGGTGTTGGATTAGCTGAAAAAGAGTTTTGGGTTTGTCTCATGGGACTAAGTACGTTTGAGAGTATGAAAGCGGACTTTAACAGACGTGGGAGATATGCTGGAGATTACCACGAGAATGATTAGGCCCAAGTGAAAAAGGTTTATGTGCGGCATACATACGGTGTTAGAAATAGATACATGGTTTAATTTAGCATAATTAGGAGCTCAGAATGGTGTATTTAATGGATAATTTTAGAGGTAAGAAAGCATGTTTAATGCCTTCCTTCGGATGTCGAAGACATGGGTTAAGTGGTACTCGGGAAGCATTGTTTGATGAGAAGTTGGTTATTGATAAGGTTGCACTTTATGGTGAGGACACGTCATGGTTGGAAGTAATGTTGCGATCTAAGGAATATATTAGATCATAAAAACCTAATAAATGTGCAGGTGTTATTGTTAGATAGAGTATCTAGCGATGGTGATTGATACATGACGTGGACTTTATGTATCGGTGTTGGTGATAAGACACATGATAGGGGTACTTCATGTGTTGTTAGGGAGGTTGTACGGATACATGATGCGGTATTTCATGTATTCGTGCGGTTAGGCTACATGATGAGGTAATTCATGTGTGTCGTGAATGTGTGTGATGCGTTGTTTGTTCGAGGATTTGGATTTGGTGTTGTTAGATCCTGTACGTGGTGGGGTGATTAGGGTTATGTGATATTAAACCTAATGATGTTGGTTAGGATTATGAGGTGTTTAATCCTAACCCGGAGTTGTTTACCGATTGGGATTATGTGTTATTAATCCCTAACGGATCGGTAAGCCGGTGAGATCCCAGAGTATAAGATCTTGTTGAGGCCTTTATTCGGACCCGGATATTGGATTCCGATAGGCTGGGTAGTTTGGGGGACTTGACTCGGTCGGATCGGTGATATTGGATTACGATGGGTTGGAAGTGATCCTATATCCCAATGTTGGATCTTGCAGGTTTGGGTTTCGAGATTGTTGGCAAACTAAGTATGAAACCGTGTGTGATGTAATGAGAAAAGTAAAATCTCGTACGATTCGGATTGTTGAGTAATTGGGTTTTAAGAATTGCGGAATTACGGTGAACTGTTGTTTTCAGAAACGGAGGAGGATCGATCGATCACGGGGAAGATCGATCGATCGACATACATGTCGGTTATCGATCGAAGAGCGTCTTGAGAATGGGATCGACTGATCTCGAGGAGATCGATCGAGCGTGTATATCGGGAGTTTAGGATCGATGTGGATGAGAAAAGATCGATCCAAATCGGGGAAGATCGATCGATCCATCAGAAAGATCGATCGATACGGAAGGGTGTGTGTCTGGTTCGTTATTCGGTATCCGAAGATCGATCGATCGGGGGTGATCGATAGATCCTATCTTGGAAAATGAATTTTTGAGTAGTATGCGAGGCGAAGGTTGATGTAAGTACGGTGGAACTTTTGGATAGATGGGTTTGGATTGCTTCAGATCGTCGACTAGGTTGAGTATTAATGAAGATTGTCATAGGGAGTGAGGGTGTATGGTGGGTTAGTATCGATGCGATCTCGGGGATATTAGGCGGGTAAACATAATGGGATACGATGATGAGATGGTGAATTTCATTATTGGTTGTGAGAATTTTATGGGATAAGCGTGTTGTTACAAAAAACGGTATACGGTGATGTGGATTGATACATGTTGTGGTGTGCATATATCGGGGATGTCGAGTACATGTGTGTAATGTTTCTCTTGTCAAGCGAGGTTTACATGATATTATTATTTCATGTGTTGGGAAGTTGAAGCGGTGTTTGTTCCATCTTGGTCGGATTTTTGGGTTTATGTCATTTGATCCTACTATGTGGTTGAGATTATTAGGATTATGCGATATTTAATCATTGACGGGTCATTGAGGTTATGTGATATAACCCCAGGGAGTCATTAGAGTTATATGATATTTGGCTAATGATGCTAGTTAGAGATTACGATAATCTTAACGAGGATGGGTTTCTGCGATTAGGATATACGGTATCCTAGATCGGTAACCCCGAGTGAGATCTTGTGATCTCGAGAGGGGTTTTTGCTGATTAGGGTATGCGGTATCTTTAGGCTCGGTAGCCTTGAGGAGTGAATCTTATGATCTCATAGGGTTTTGCGGATTGGGATTATGTGATATCCTAGATCGGTAGCCGGTGTCATCATGATGATTGAATCTCACGGGGGACTTAGTATATTAGGGTCGGTGTTGTGGATTACAACAAACTTGGGATTGTTTGACGGTAAACTTCGTTCGAGTCGGGGATATTGGATTTCGACTTGTTGGAATCGGGGATATTGGATTTCAAACAGTTAGCGAAGTTAGGTGACTTTGTGGATCTTGTGATGATAAATCCGCGGTGTTATGGAACCGAAGCATGGAAACGATACCGAGCGTGATTGATGGTTTTAAGGCATTGATAAGAAAGTGGAAGCTTCTTCCACATGGCAAAAACGGTAGAAGTCGGAAATGCGGGTAGTTGTGACCCATATGGGTGTGACAGCGATTCGCTGGCTGGGTTGTGTGTGCAAGGGTACGATTATGGGCCAGGAAGTGAGTCAGCGGGAGTGCTGATATACTTGGTGATGAGTTTTGGTTGTTGAGTTGTGACCGGTTTGTGGTATTATAATTGTGGTACCACGGCGTCGTTGAGGTAAGCATTGTCTTGCGATTCTTAGTCAAGGTAGTAAGTGCACTTGAGGACGGATACAGGAGTGGACGGTCCGACGCCAGAAGCTTTGGCAGACGTGTATATGTTGTTGAGGAGTAGCGAGGTGCACTTAGGATGGGACTTTTTGGGTCATGTGGTCTCGAAGTGTGAGGAGCTTTTGAGACTTAAGGGGATGTTGGCTTAACCGGACTTTGGGAAACCTATGTGATTGATACGGTCACCTCGAGGCTAGGTTTGGGTTGTGCTCCAGGTGCGGTATGGGAGCGGGTAGGCACAAATGCAGAAGAGAGATGTTATGGAGCTTGATGAGCATAATTAGTACTTGTTGCTATGTGTTGTTTAGATAAGTTAGAAGCAGTTGGGGTTAAAGCGTACCCGAGGGGCTGATATTTGAAATGCTTAGCCGGGTCGAAAGAAGAATGAGGCGTCGATTTAAGGCTTAGAGATGACAAGAATGCAGGCATGAGGTTTCGACGATGGAACCATCTTGGTTCATGGTAGGGTATGTGCACCTCATTGATGAGGGGTTGAGGAGAGACATATTTTGGAAGAGCGCGTCGAGTCGATTCCTTATTCATCTGGGCTGACAAATATATACCGAAGGCTGGCTTGTGCCCATCATTGGGTTGGGATGTAGAGAGGTGTAGCCAAGTGGGTGGCTAGTTGTGAAACTTGTCAGCTAGTAAAAGGCGAGCATCAAGTCCCGAGCGGTTTATTACGAGTTTATCCATTCACGAGTGGAAGTGGAATATGATGGTGCAGATGGATTTCGTAGCGTGGGGTTACCAAATTCTTGGGCGAGGAAATGCTATATGGGTGATTATCGATAAATCTCACGAAGACTACTCACTTCCTAGCCATAAGGAAGGCAGATGAAGCTCGAGTTTTGGCTAGAAGGTACACCGGCGAGATTATGAGATTATACGGTGTAACCACGAGCATTGTATCGGGTTGTGATAGCAGTTTACATCGATATTCGGGCGGGAGTTTCGAAAAGAAGATGGGTATTAAAGGTACACATGAGTACAATGTGTCATCCTTAGGCGAACGAGCATCCAGAAGAACCATTCATCGAAGATCTATGGAGAATGTGTGTATGTTAGATTAAGGTGACGATGGGCCGATTATCTAAGCTTGGTAGGAGCCCCTAGTACTTATACTTGATTACAGTGAAACGAGGTATAAGGAGGGCACCATATGAGGCTCTACATATGGTAGGTGATGCATGATGCCATTATGCTGAACTCAAGTGGGGGAGTGAAGCTTTTATATTGGCGAGTGTGGTAGGAAGCTCAGGAGGAGAGCAGTTTTGAAAGGATTAACGAGGAGAAGGAAACTCGAGAATAAGGTCATGAGGAGTAGGTTTGGGTTAGCAAACTTGAGGATACGAGGTGAGGATAGCTAGTACAATTCTCCCATGGGTTCTAAGGTGGTTTGCGGTCTTAAGATTCGAGGACGAATCTTATGAAGTGAGAAGAGAATTGTAGCCATCGTATCCCAGTAGTTTCCTTGTAATAAAAGTTATTACATTTCTTGCGGTGCAAGTTTCTTATTGAATAATGGAAGTAAAAATCTTGTACCGTGTTGTGTTCTACACGAAGAGAGACAAGATAATGTCGAGCTGGGTTTATAATTTGCGGGGGCCAAGTTGGTTTGATGGATCGGGAGATTAATCGTTGAGAACGGTGGATTAATTGGTTTTGGAATAGATGTTTTACGAAGGAATAATGTTTTTGTAGAATGAATAGTATTTTGGCCAGGAAATGAGATTGAAATACGGTGTGGATGTCTCCCGATCTCGAATAATAGCCAAATGGGCGGTGGCGGGTTGATTCGATCAGCAGATTGATCGTTGAGAAGAAATCGGCGGTTCGGTTTAATCAGGGTTATGACAAGATACGAGGTGGCGGAGTGAAATATGTTGAAAGAGATAAGGAGGTGTCTCAAATATTTCGGGAAGTTTAACGGAATCACTAAACCTGAGGAAAATAATTGACGGGTGTATGAGAATTGGTTTGATTAAAGCAGGTTTAATAAATTAATTGTGGTTTTGGTTTAATTTAATTAAGCTTAGGAAAGATATCTATATCTATATATGAATCTCCTCCTCAAAACTTCTACACATTTCTTCTTCCTTATCACTTGAGAGATATTTTTAAGCCCGAGGAAGAGAATTCTAGAGAAAGCTAGAGAGAAAGAGAGAGGAGAAACGAAGAAGGAGAAAGGAGAAGAGAAAGGCAGGGAGTTTGGAAAAACACAGATTTAGGGCAACTTTTGACAGGGATACGATCTGGGTAGCAAGGGCACGTTTTGAGCTGAAATTTTGTGGGGACGTTCTTCAACTACTCTTAACTTGCAATCTACCAAATTTCGTTAAAGAAATATTAAGTAATTTGGGAGATGTGATTTTGCTCACTAGACTGCCCTGTTTTCAGGCTTGTAGCTGACGGAGTTGAGTTTGATGGAGTGTTTGGACACACGAATGTCTTGTTTTTTTGGCCTGAGAAATTTGGTAGCTAAGTTTTTGGGAGTTTGATCTTGAGTTTCAACCGAAGGAGTTTCCCAAATTCGACCTAGAGCAAGAGTTATGATCAGGAGTTTCTAAGACTCTGTTTTTGGTTAAGGGAATCCGAGTTGCTTTGAAAGTATGATTGATTGCTGTAGCTTGTGATCAATTGATTGAAGTATTTGACGATCTACTTATCAGGGAATAGTTAATAACTTGGTGGTTGGTTTGAGTAGAAGCCAAAGAGAATCAAGCTTAAGGCTTGAAAGCTATCAAAAAAGTGGAAGAACATTAGCTTCATTACGTCGAAGGCAAGGTGAGTTGCCATTGGCCAGGTGGTTCGCACCACGTGAGTTATTGAATTACCGTGTTTGGTTTTTCGTGTGTTAGGACTTGACCATATGGGCATGACTGTCATGGCTTGTCCCAAGTTTTGTGTGTTGTGTGTTGATGGAGCCTTCCTATCACTTTGCTTTTTCGCTTGATTGTTTGTGTGCATGTGTGTATTGTTCGGTATGCTCCTTGATCATTTGGGATGTAACCGTGGGACGGGATAGACACGCGCTCACTAAGCATTATCAATGCTTACGCAGCCAGTCTTTCGGTGCAGGTAAAAGAGAAATCATAGGTTGTGGAGCCTCGTGGAACCCAAGACCAGAGGAGAAGAGGATGATTAGGAGTTCCTACGTCGAGGGATTTGCTTTTTCGGGGTATCGGTTGCCGTTCTCATGCCTTGGTGATTGTTGTTTTGGGACTCCTAAGTTGTGTATTATAATGTTAAGAGTTGTGAATGAATTGTTGTTTTGATGGGTTATGAAAAGTTGTAGAGCATGTTGTTCGTTGTTGATGTTTCTGGTCGCGAGGAAGGGGGATCGATCGATCATGGTCTGATCGATCGATCTCAAATGCGTCGGTTAAGAGCGTCTAGAATTTTCTAAGGACCCGATCGATCAGATCGTATGGGGATCGATCGATCATTAAGACTTAAAATTCGCCGTATGGGTTGATCGATCGAAATGCGAGCGGTTTAGATCGATTGGTCGAGGTCGAGATCGATTGATCGTGAAAGTGTGATCGATCGATCCGTGTTTTCTGTTTTTCTAAAATACTGTGTTTTAGTATCACGAGATCGATCGATCCTCACGGATCAGAATCAGTCGATCCATGTTTTAAAGCGCTTAATTGTTTTTATTTTAATTGAAAGATGTTAGTATTTGACTTGGATCGCGAGAAAAGGGTTTTGACTTAACGGGTTTCAACACCGCTTTTTTAAGAAAAGTTTTAAGGGTTTTATGATTTTCCGCGTTTTCTGTTTTTGTACTCGGGATGGGGTGTGTCGGGTGGAATGGTAATGACACTGAAAACGAAAAGAATGCTATTGAATGACATGGGGAAAAGCTATGTGCCAGCAAAATACAACGGTGGTTTAGGATTCAAGGTTATTGAAGAAGATTTTAATATCACGGCTCTGCGGCTAAACAATTATCAAGCTGGTATTTTTCGAAGAAAAAGTCATTAGGATTGGCAAGGATTTTTAAGAAGAACGTTATTATCGGGAAGGTAACTCCTCTTACAAACAAAAAAATATTATTCTACGGAAATCCTACGATTATGTGTAGATATTATCTGCGCTCGTCATTGGTAGAAAAAGGCTAATACGCGGTAGCAGCTCGGGACATTTCATATCGGTGTGGATAGGAACTTTGGATACACTCGCTTAATATACCGGTATAAAGAGGAGCGGTATGCGGAAATAAATTATTATCCAACACATAAGGTAAAAACCATTTTGTTGACTCCAACGAAACTCAAAAATGGAATATGCGGTTAATCGAAGAGCAATCATAGAGTCCGTGTGACACGAGAAATTATAAAAACTATCTCGGTAAGCTGGCATTTTTAAAGAAGATAAACCAGGTTGGCACTTACACCAAATCTGGTAAATACACGGTTAAGTCGAGGATACGCGGCTTACGGGATCTAATTACGCTTCGGGACATCCTTGACACCGATCTCCGGACTAAATATCTGATCCCTATGGGCCTTCACTTTGGAAACTAAAATGCGCGCGAAAAATACAACATTTTATTTTGGCAATCTTTATCGGGATGTGCAGGTTATGTACTAATATTAAATCAAAGAAGGTATTAATTTACACGATAATTCGCGTATTGTGAGATGCGGTGGATGCCATGAAAACCATTAACCATGCTATTTTTGAATGTCCACCAGCCTACACAAACATGGACTTTATCTAAAGTTGCAACAACTGTGGGACTTTTTCCAATGCGATCCATTTTTGAATACGGATTATTTTTTCGCGATATTCACTGGAGCTAATATGGATGATAGTTTTTAGCTTATTTTAGACATCGGTGATATTCTTCGTGGAAGGCTCAACAATGCTAGGTTTACAACAATAAAGGGATACAGAATCCAAGGGGATACAGTAATCATTACAGTGGCGGAAGAATGAGTCAACTTAGATATGGACCAAAGTCCATGAGGAAGACTGAAAACAACCAGGTAAAGATTGCGGAAAAATTGACTTGATGACGGAAATACCGATCAAGTTACATTGATGAGGGCGTCCATAATGTTCTTTAGGCATAACTGCTGACATTAAGATTAAAAGTTTAACGCCCTTTTCATGCGGAATCGGAAGAGCCCATTTGTGTAAGCAATGCGGTGTCTAATCATCCCATCGAGAAAAGCAATTTTCGATTCAGGCGACTCGGATTGCTTAGGATTAGCGAAGATGGTGAATTCTCCAGACATAATGGCGCTCGTTTTTAAGACGTACTCAGATGATGCGAAGATGCTTAGTGGATCGTTTCTCCAACTTCTCAATCTCGCATTATTCTACGTTACGTTAAACGCTAAGCGGCGGACAATTTGAAGCAAAGAGTACAAGATCACTCGCGCGGTTTAAACACCATATAAACTTCGGTTAACTGGGTTTTCGCTTTCACCAAACCTCTTTTTTTTTTAATTTTATTAGGAAAAACGGTCCACACCCCACGCAAAAAAGCAAACATACCGTGAACGCAAACCAATTGCTAGAAAAAAATAGGTGAGTCGATTGCGCACCTTAAATGTAAACTATTCTTGGCCTGCGATTACACACAGGGTCGTACAAATGCCTTAGTAGCATTTGGGCTGTTATGATCCATTTAAGTAGCGATTGCTTAAACATCCTGATTAAGTAAAAATCAAAACCCGGTTTTAATTTTTGTTACCTAATAAAAAAAATAAAAACCAAACACTTAACCAAACTAAAACCAAACACACAAAAAAAAACCTAAGATCCCAATTACCTCCTCTCCCTACTCCGTCGGCTTCACTTTTCCTCCGTCGTCTCTCTCTACTAAGACACCGGGAAGCGACCCTCTGTCTGGTTCCCTTGCCGTCTTTCACCTGCATCCTCTGTGAATCCAAAGCAATCCCTCCCTATCTCTCCTCCTCCTCCACCACCGTCCCCTGCTCTCCTCCCCTTCTTGCTCTGCCGCTCACTCCTCCCTTCCCTCTTCCGATCTCTGCGCAATCTCAAATTTTCCTTTTTTGATATCATTGAGAAACCGGTGACTGTAACACTTCTTCTTACTCCTTGGATTTTTTTGGTAATTAAAAATATAATTTCTTCTCAAATAATTCTTCTTTAATTCTTAGAAAATATGGGTCACACTTTCCATCGTTGTATTGTGCATTGTTCACTCTTTCCCAATCAACCAAAAAAACCATACACCGTTAAGGAAGATATGGTGAAGAGGAAGCGATGAAATCTGACGAGGTGAGAGCTAGAGGAGAAAGACGAGGGAAGGCGGATCCAAAAGTTTGAGAGAGGATTGAGGATTCAATTTGGGGATTGTTATCTGATATTTTTTGTGTGATTTTTCTGATGATTTAGTTTTTTTCTTCCAAAGAAGAAGAAGAACAATGCAAATGATAGAGATAGATCTGATGATTTGTTGTGGTCATTGCGTATCGTACTTGACTTGGCAGTTTAGAAAGATAATGTAAGATCAATTCCATTATTAGATAATTACAAATGTTGGTATTTGATTTTTTTAGTATTTGATTTAAGTTTTGTTTTTGTATTTGGTTTAGTATTTTTAATTTGGTAAGAAAAAGAATTAAAACTGGTTTTTGGTTTTACTTAACATTCATTTTAAAATCGTTAATTAAGCGGATCATAACGTCCAAAAGCAGCTGCTTGGATGGATACACAGGCAGCTTTCACGTGCTGTAATCGAAGCGAAATAGTTTTGGAATTTAGGTCTAATCAGGGCTCACTCTATTTTTTTCTGTGATGGTTTGCGTCTTCCGACCTTATGTTTTGCTTTCTTGGTGGGCGTGGGCCGTTTTCCCATTTTATTATAAAGTTGCTGACAAAAAAAAAATAAAAAGACACTTTTTTCTTCTTCTTTTTACCAAAAGTTTCACTCAAGGCGACATATATTTTGAGGATCTAGATTATATGTACAATACTAATTTTAAGTAGAATATTGATTCCAAGCAACATAGGTTAGTTCATTTTCATTTAAGTAGATATTGATTTCAGGCAATACATAGGCAATATTATATTTCAAGCAAATATATTGACTTAAGCATATTTTTATCGGGACTGAGCACTAGGTAACCAACATCAATTTAAGAGATGCTAATTTTTATGTTATTTTTGTGTGTTATGATTTTATAGTTCTAATTTTTCTTCTTGCTTTAAAATTTCTTGAACTTCTCAATTTTTTTTTTCATTTTTGTCTCTGTAACTTGCTATTTCTTTTTCACTTGCATTTTTGTTGGTTCGAAGGATAATAATTAAATCTCTCGGAAAAATAATGAGAAAAACACTTAAAATCTCCAAATTATTGATATTTAAACATTTATTTTTGTTTCAAATTAAACTTGAATTCAATTTTCTAATTTTATACTTATGTTTTAATGATTTTAACATAATTAAATTCAAATTAAATAGTTTTTGATATGCATTATCATTTACTTAGACACATGTTAACTTTTTATTTGTCTACAAATGGATAAGGTGTCAACAAGCCTCCCTTCATCTATTATATATAAGTTTAGTTTATTTTTAAAAAAAAAAACGCAAAAATAATATCCACTTAATTAATGATTTTTACCATCACCTAGTCAAATTTGTAAATAAGCGTAAGCTATCTACATAATTACGAGATGCTATTAACGTTATTCGGAATTTGAAAACATAGCTTGCAGTAAAAATGGCACTGGTAAGAAAAATAGCAAAAGAGCCCAATGTTTGGTTTGCGAGAAGTTAAAAGGCTTAAAGCCCACACATTTATATATATTTTTCCATGTCTAAGAACCCTAATAACATCTTGTTGTCTGCAAGCACCGCTTCTAGGGTTTTCTTCTCTGAGGAGTGAGGATTACATCGACAATGGCGCAAAAAGAGGTGGAGAACGCGGCGCAGAGGCGTGGCGGTGACCGTGGTGGTTTCGGACGTGGATTCGGCGGCGGCCGTGGCCGTGATCGTGGTCCAAGAGGCCGTGGACGCCGTGGAGGGCGTGCCTCGGAAGAAACGAAATGGGTTCCAGTGACCAAACTCGGTCGTCTTGTGCAGGAAGGGTAAAATCCAGAAGCTAGAACAGATATATCTTCATTCTCTTCCTGTAAAGGAGTACCAAATCATAGATCTTCTCGTTGGAGCTTCCGTTGAAAAGACGAAGTTATGAAGATCATGCCTGTTCAAGAAACAAACCAGAGCTGGTCAGAGGACTAGATCTCAAGGCTTTTTGTTGTTGTTGAGAGATGGTAATGGACATGTTGGATTGGGAGTGAAGTGTTCTAAGGAAGTTGCTACTGCCATTAGAGGAGCTATTATTCTGGCGAAGCTTTCAGTTGTTCCAGTGAGAAGAGGTTACTGGGGGAATAAGATTGGGAAGCCACACACTGTGCCTTGTAAGGTTACTGGTAAATGTGGCTCTGTTACAGTGAGGATGGTTTCCAGCTCCAAGAGGTGCTGGTATTGTTGCTGCTAGGGTTCCTAAGAAAGGTTCTTCAGTTTTGCTGGTATTGATGATGTCTTTACTTCTTCCAGAGGATCTACCAAAAAACTCTCGGAAACTTTGTCAAGGTCTCATTTTTGATCCTTCTTTTTTTTCTGTAGATTGGATGCATTTGATTTATGTTTAGCCGAAGAAAAATCTGTAATTTGGCTACTAATACGATTAGAATAGTATAAGGTCTTAGTAGAGCATTTAGTTCACATTTACGTAGTTGTTTCCTGGAGAAGTGATGATGTGATAAAGACTACACATTGTATCTATGTATTCTTAAACTTACCTCAGTCTGTAGTTCTTAACGATAATAAATAAACTGTGCAAGTGTAGCTGATTGCAATTTTTAGATGAGCATAGATCTTAGTTGATGATCTCCAGCTCAATTACTTAATATGATGGATGTAATTGCTTCATTATTTGTGATTGATTGAACTCTTGGCATGATCTTCTTGATTATCTTTAACTCTTGGTTTGTTGTTGTTGGTGTTACGACGAGGCTACATTTGATTGCCTACAGAAGACATATGGGTTCCTTACACACCAGAGTTCTGGAAAAGCAAAACCAGATTTGTGAAATCCTACGCCATACCAAGAGTACCACTACAGATCTCCTGGCGACTAAGTCTGTTCCCACAGCTAAGGTGGTTATCACCGAGGCTGAAGATCAAACATAATGAGTCTGGTTTTATAGGATTTGGTTGTCGAAAATATCCTTTTCCTTCTCTTCGAAAAGACAGTCCTTTTTTCTTGGGCCCTGTGTGGTGTCTGTCAGTTTTTGATATTGGAGTTTTAATTATAAGTATAATCATATTTAGTTGTGTTTTTGGATTTTGTTAGATGTTTGATTACATGAAATGATATTTTCAGTAATGCACGTCTATTTCTTAGTTCTGGTCTTTAATCAGTTTTAGCAAGGTTCAGAATTTTAATGAAATGGCATTTTTTGAAAAAACAAAACAAATATAATCTCCCAGATGATTTTGTGTACTTGATATGTAGATCTAGAGGAAATAACAGTTTACCTGGTACATATGTTCTCCATTTTCCTTTCAAAGAACGTAAGGGATTTGTTCGACTTTGTAGTATTCTTCTCCTCCTCTTCCGACAATCTCTTTCCTCCATTCCCTTGTCCATTCTTAAGATCCTTTATAGAATTAATGAATCTCAGCCCGTCAAAGAAGCTCCTTAAACTTTGGACACCCATGAATAGTTAGATTATGAAGAAAGAGAGGCTTGGAGCCCCTTCTTCTACTTATCCACTCCTTCCCATTCCTCTATTAAACATATGAGCAGATGATCATTTCTGATCGATCAGGTGTCTTGTTTTACCTTTTCTGTTCTAGACATCGAGTGAAATTTCAAGGAAACGACCGTAAGAGTTCACCTATTTTTCTCATGTTTTATGATATTCCAATCCAGGTTGTGTTGTTCCATACATCTTCAAGGACAATCAAGGTTCACGCTTTCGTATTATTGTTTGCTAGACATATTTTCATGTGAACTATACTGTGGAACTTTTACACGCTCCATGCAAGTGAATCAAAAATTCTTTCCACTTTCGTAAGTTTCTTGGAATTTGTATCTTTCAGCAAAAGAGTATAACAATCTCATATGACGTTTGTATCTCAATAACTTACTCATAAACTCTACGAATATTCAGATTTGATTCAGGAGCTCCTCCCAAAGCTATTAGAGATTCCAAAAATTATACATGCAATAGTCTCAGCCACAAGTCTCCATCTTGAACCATGAAAAGTGGAGTGAATAATTTATCTATGAGGGTCATTGTAAGAAATAGTAAATCACGAGTTCAAAGCAGCTATGCAAAAGATTATAAACTTACAAAAGTTACATACAGAGATAAAGATTGCAGCAGTCAAGCCGAGTCGCTTTGGTAACACACAAAGAGAATTATAATTATTCAAGAATGACATGCCTCAGCTCTCTGAATCAGCAAAGTAATAGATAGATATGAGTTTGTCATACCAGGCCGAGTTAGTGAAAACCATTTTTCTCTCCCCCCAAACTCACTGACCAAAAACAGTACAAGAGATGAAGTCTCATTTAGACATTTCGTCCGAACATCATCACTGCAGCTCTTCATGTACATTTTACTTGCCTGAAATTGAAAAAACATAGCTTTTTACCCAATATAGCCAGAATATAAAGCCAAAATTTTTAACTAAAAACAACAATTCTTTCCTCTAAATGACTGATTTGGTGTACTTGATGTTATGTAGATCTAGGGAAATAATATTTTACCTGTGTAGATATTCATAGTTCGTAATTGTTGAGAGCCTCATTCTTAGTAGAATTTAACAGAAGGAATGTGTTGGACTTTGTAATAATCTTCTCCTCCTTCCGACAATCTCTCCTTCCATTCCTTGTCTATTGTCCAAGATCCTTTAAAGAATATATTAAAACTCTAATATATTCAGTCCATCAGGAAGTTCCTTTTAACTTTGGACATTTCCCAATAGACAGATTATGAAGAAGGGGGCATGGAGCCTTCTTCTACTATCCACTCTTCCCCATTCGCTTTAGATTAATTAAGCATAGCGTATGCAATTGAGGAAACCCATGGTCAATTGAAATTGCCCAAAATTTGAACTGAACAACAATTCCTTTCTGAGCTGAATGACTGATTTATATAGATATAGGGAAATAATATTTTACCTGTATATATATTCATAGTTAGTAATGTGCTGAAGAGCTCCATTCTTCGTTGAATCTAACAGAAGGAATGTGTTGGACTTTGTAATAATCTTCTCCTCCTTTCATTTCCGACAATCTCTCCTTCTGCATTCATCATCTACTTCTTAGATCCTTTTTAAAAGGAAATATATGAATCTCAGCCCATCCAGGAAGCTTCTTTAATTTTGGACAATTAATAATCTTTTCAGAGTATGAAGAAGGGGCATGGAGCCTTCTCTTCTACTATCCACTCTTCCCATTCCTTTAGTCCCCAAATCTGAAAGCTTCTGCAATTGAGGAAACCCACCAGCACGAAGCTTCTTTAATTTTGGACAATACCTAATCTCTAAAGGTATGAAGAAGGGGGCATGGGCAGCCTTCTTCTACTATCCACTCTTCCCATTCCTCTGAGTCCATTTAAATAAAGCGCGTATGCAACTGAGGAAACCCACCAGCAGGAAGTTTCTTTAACTTTGGACACCTCTTGAATATCGAGAGAATGAAGAAGGGGCATGGAGCCTTCTTCTACTATCCACTCTTCCAATTCGTCTAGTCTAGTTAAGTGTAGCTCCTGCAATTTTAGGAAACCCACCAGTAGGAAGCTTCTTTAATTTTTTGGACACCAAAGAATATAGAGAGTATGAAGGAAGGGGCATGGAGCCTTCTTCTACTATCCACTCTTCCCATTCCTTTAGTCCATTCCAAAAAAGCGTATGCAACTTTGGAGGGAAACCCACCAGCAGGAAGTTTCTTTAACTTTGGACACCCTTGAATATCGAGGAGAATGAAGAAGGGGGCATGGAGCCTTCTTCTACTATCCACTCTTCCCATTCGTCTAGTCTAGTTAAGTGTAGCTTCTGCAATTGAGGAAACCCACCAGCACGAAGCTTCTTTTTAGTTTTGGACATTCCCAAATCTTCAGAGTATGAAGAAGGGGTATGGAGCCTTCTTCTACTATCCACTCTTCCCATTCGTCTAGTCTAGTTAAGTGTAGCTTCTGCAATTGAGGGAAACCCACCAGCACGAAGCTTCTTTAGTTTTGGACATTCCCAAATCTTCCAGAGTATGAAGAAGGGGCATGGAGCCTTCTCTTCTACTATCCACTCTTCCCATTCGTCCTAGTCTAGTTAAGTGTAAGCTTCTGCAATTGAGGAAACCCACCAGCACGAAGCTTCTTTAGTTTTGGACTTGCATTCCCAAATCTTCCAGAGTATGAAGAAGGGGCATGGAGACCTTCTTCTACTATCCACTTTCTTCCCACATTCGTCTAGTCTAAGTGTAAGTATGGCTTCTGCAATCGAGGAAACCCACCACCAGCAGGAAGCTTCTTTAACTTTGGACATTTCCTAATTTCGAGAGAATGAAGAAGGGGCATGGAGGCCTTCTTCTACTATCCACTCTTCCCATTCCTCTAATCCAGGTAAGGTTAGCGTCTGCAATTGAGGGAAACCCACAAGCAGGAAGCTTCTTTTAACTTTGGACAATTCCAAATAACGAGAGAATGAAAGAAGGGGCATGGAGCCTTCTTCTACTATCCACTCTTCCCATTCCTCTAGTCCCCATATTGTAAGCTCTCTGCAATTGAGGAAACCCACCAGCACGAATGCTTCTTTTAGTTTTGGACATTCCCAAATCTTCAGAGTATGAAGAAGGGGCATGGAGCAACTTCTTCTACTCATCCACTCTCTCCCATTCACTCTAGTCCAAATAAGTATAGCGTATGCAATCGAGGAAACCCAGCGCTCGAGCAAACTATTCTCCTCCCGCCGAAAGAGGATTGATGCCATAATGTAAGCTCTTTCAACGGAACCAATTTCTCAAGAATCGGCATCGGATCTTCCACCAACCGACAATCTCTTAGAAATATTTCAAGATATTCCAAGTGTCTCAATTCACTTAGAGATGAAGATAGAGTTTCAGTAGCACACCCTTCGCCTCTCTAATATAGATCGAGAAGGGAAGTCCTTGAAAAGCTTTGTCATTCGGTCCAAGATCCCTCACACTGCTATTCTCTGTTGAGAAATGCAGCAACGTCTCCAATTTTTTCCTAGATTACCCAATTCCAACTTTGTCTTCTTATGCATACCATATGGTAATGCAAGGGTATCTCAATTCTTGCATCCTCATCAAGACATTGGGCACGAATGTATTGTTCCCGAGAAGTGTCTAAATTTAGATAGATCAACAACAGTAGGTTTTCCTAGAGAAGAGGGGTAGATGAGATACCTGAGCATCTTCTAAGCTCAAAGTATCTTAGAGGTGGATGAAGCTTCCCAATGCCAGAAGGTAACTTTCCTCCTTCAAACACAGCTCTAAAGAGATCTAACACCCTCAAAAGTTCTAACCTTGTATAACTTGAACCTGATAGCTTCCAACTTTTTCTATTCCCCTGAACAAACACGAGAGATCGAAGTTTTTGGATTGTTTATATCTCTCTCAATATGTAATGTCGTAGGATTATGTGAGACTAATCTGCCGAGATGTGACATGAGATTGAAAGTTTGCGGTTGAAGGGCGGCTACTGGTAATTTGTAGGGAAGTTCTCTTCTTTGGCTTTAAACAAACAAACTTCTCTCATCATGTCATGCAAATGACAAGTTTCAAATCTCAAAGTCGTAGCTTCTCTTTCGGAAATGACCATATTTCTCCTCACCAACTCTTCTATGTAGCTATCCCCGACATCTCGAACAGTCTCTCCATCGTATTGCCTAGGTTCAAATATTCCTTCTGCTACCCAGTAATAAGACAACTTCTCTACATTTATCTTATGATCTTCTGGAAAATGGGCGAGGTAGAGGAAACAATGCTTCAAATAACTAGGTACTTCTTCAAAGCTCAGAGACAATACATAGTTAAAATCAGTTCTTCCTCCCACGAGATGAGATCTAATATTCTCAGATAATCTTTTCCAATCATGCGCTGTGTATTTTGCAGCTAACAAACCTCCCAACACTTTGATGGCCAATGGTAGCCCTCCACAATGTTTGATCATTTGCTTACCCATCTCTTCCATTTCCTCATCAATCTTAAATTCTGCACAACATCACATAAAACAAATAACAGTTCAATAAGATGTGGTAATGAAATACTACAATCAATTATGTATGGCAAAGAAGATTTTCTTACGATCATCCCAAAACACATCTCATTGTGATCAAAATGGAAAAAAAATCCGTTCGTTTAAGTGCTTACCGGGTGCATCTTTCCTTGGCATTGCTATTCTTTGAAAAAGTGTCCAACTGTCTTGAAAAGTTAGGTATTCTGGTTTAATATGTTTATCTCCACGCATTGCGAATCTCTCATTTCGAGAAGTAAGTAACACCTTCCAACCTGCAAAATATTTACTCGTTTCATAATAACCAAACACAAAGAGCTTAATGAGTATAAGTTGTTTTATACAATAAGAGGTCACCTTTTTTGGGTGGAAATATTGGCTTGATCAGGTCCCAATCTTCTTCTCTCTATATGTCATCAAAGACAATTAATGATTTAGATGTTTCCAACAGTTGAAAGATTTCACCTTGGAGTGTAGATTCTGTCATATCCAAGATTTTCTTTTCTTCTTCTTTGGGTTTGAGATCCCCCAAGATCTTTTGCCATACATTCTTCCGAGTTAAATCTTGTGAAACACACACCCATGCGAGCCCATCAAACTGACGTTTTACGTCCTCGTGATTAAAAACTTGTCTAGCAAGGGTCGTTTTACCAAGACCACCCATTCCAGTTATAGAAACCACTTGAACTTTATCTTCCTCCACAAAATATCCAACCAATTTCTTAACATTTGCCTCCAACCCCACAAAATCGCTTTCGTAGTCCTTAGGAAATGTTTGTCGTATGTCCTTTGGTCTATCACGTAAAGGTTGCATATACCCACCATCGGCGACAGCCTGTTGTACTCCAAAACTCTGCATATCTCGGATCACAGCGAGAGATCCTCGTACGTATGCCTCCAATATCTAATGCATATCTTCTGCGATCTGAAATAAAGCAAGCATGTCTTTTGATACACATCTTGATTCCACTTGTTTCCCGGAGTTTTTGTTTAAGAAGAGATGTTTCAATTATATCTTCTGCGTCATAAACAATTTCCTGTATTTCTTCAACAACATTTCTCACCACCGCAGTTGTATGTTTCTTTGCATATGCATCTTTCAGAAAAGAGCTTAACAAGTTTAGATCACGTTTTAGTCCATTAACTTGATCTTCGACTCCCTGAAATCGCTCGTATTCTTGACTTAGTAGGTCCCAAAGCTTTTGTATTCCAAACGACACAAGTTCTCCAGCCATAATTGCTCCTGTTTAAGCAATATGAAAATAAGAATCTAGCTACGTACTATTGATGAACATGCATAATCGCTAGGAGTCAAATATCACAAGTTCGAAGTGGTAAAGCAAAGCAATATTGGAATTATATATTTAATTAAATTCTTAAAATTGGCGATGAGGAATTTATATGACACAAATCGATCTAGGGTATATTGTTCTCACGCATTGCATTTTTCGTAATCAATCCTAAATCAAATTATGTGGTTATGGTTTCTGATTTCGATTTTTGTAGTTTTAGGCCTATTTATCATGATTTAGGTGGTTTGAAATTTAAATTGTATATATGTAATTAAAATCTATTTATGTGTTGTATAGTTGAAATTGTATTTACATAATTATAACTAGGAGGGAATATTGAATTACTGATTTTTATTTATTTGGATACTTTTAAAATTTAGGAAGATTTGAGCAAATGTTGTAGAGCTGTTCCTACAAATCTTAGTGGGTGATTTGTAAAAGTTTCAGGAGATCTTTTAGATTTAGGGATTTTTTGAATAGTTTTACAGAATCACCAGTTCAATATGGGGTGATTTGAAGAAAAAAAATAAAATCATTCCAATCACCATTCCAATAGGTATTTTAAATGGTTAATTAAATTTGGAATTTAAATTGTATATATGTAATTCTCTCATTAATATTTGGGGAGTACCATTATAAAATAAAATTTTACATTATTAAAAATATTATCATTTTAATTAAAATATATATATATATATATTTATATATTCATTAAGGGTAAATGTCTAAACTATTATCATTTTAATTAAATATATATATATATATATATATTTAGAAAAAAAATCTTCACAAAATTTATTTTTCAACTTCATTCACAATTTTTTAAAAAAAATTAATTAATTAACACGAAAATTATAATCTAGAAAGAAGTAAATATGTTAAGTATTATTAACTAAATTATAATTTCAAAAAAAGCTATTTTTATTTACATATTGAAAATTCATTTAATCTAAAGTATACTATCATACTTTACTAAGATATGAAATTTATTTTATATAAATTTAACTAAAACTTTTACGTAAATAACATTACAATTCAATAAATTAAAAAATTAAATTATTTCATGTTTAGATATTTAATGTTTATAAAATATCCTCTTATTAATATTACAAAAGTACTGTTTTGAATCTAACCTTAAAGTTGTTTAAAATTATATAATAATATCATTTGAATAAATCACTTAAAAGAACAAAATGAATTCAGTCATGAAGGGTATTATTGTCATTGTAACTAGGTAAAAACAACATAATATCTTAACCAAAGATATTCTCAAATTTTAAAATTTTATTTAATATAACAAAAATATAAAAACTTATCTAAAATATTTAACTTAACTAAATACATATTTTTGTTGATAAATTATATATATATATAGTATTATCTTATTGATTTATAATATATAAATATAAATTTATAATTTTGAATCTTAAAATATACATTAACCAGTATTGTAACATATGACATAATCTAATTAAATGGTAATTAATGTACCTATTGTATAGTTTATATTGTATACAGAGCAAAAGTGATGCAAGAAAATAATGAGTCACAAATTGTTCAAGAGACGAAAAAAATAAACAAAGTTCAAAAAATTGAAAGAGGTGAAAATATTCAACAAGATTTCAATCTTAACAAGACGTTTTATAATGACAATGAAGTGTTTCACCCCAACCAAAAAAAAAATTGCAGCAAACCATATTGCCTATTGGCAATGCTTAGGGTTTATATGCTAGATCAATTTTGATTTTATGTTTCAAATACTTTCTAATTTTTATTTAATAAATAATTCAATATTTAATTTTCATTTTTATAAAATATCATTTAAAAGTTTATTAATTTAAAATCTTTTAATCCTTCAGATACGGAAAAATATAAATGGCCACAAAGCATCAAATAGATTAAATTAATCATAAAAACTTATAAAATAAAATAATATTTTATGTTGAACAAAATCTACAGCCTAATCATTACAAAGAAACAAAGTATGCAAATTTATATAAAATAATAAAAATAAACTATTGTTGGGGTGATTTTCCGTCAATAAATAAGAAGAGGATACCTGGCTATATATAAAACGATCTAGCTAATGGCAACCGAGTTGGAGAAACAAGGCAGCCTAATTTGATTGATTTTTTGATTATGTTACTAATAAATTAATTTCTTTGTACTATCACAATTGCTATATTGCCATTGGCGAAACGTGGAAGCCAAATTTCTCATCTAAAGGTATATGTATGGAAAAGATAGATAAATTGGAAGAGAAGAAACCTGAAAACTTCGAGAAGCAAGATCTTGACGACAGAAGAAAACAAGAAACGAGATCAAGAAAAAAAGAAAAAGAGAGGCAAGATAATAGAGTGTTATGTGTGTCTGATTAGAACAAGTTCTGAATTTGTATTTGTATTTTCTGTTATTGTTGCTTTTTATTTTCCTCGATTCTTTTTTATAAAGAGAGCTCGACAATGAGGTGGAGAAGCAAAAGGGAAACAGAAACGATTTATGGATTAAGAGACAAGGCAAAGAATCCCTCTGCTTCTTTCCCTCCATGTTCAGTTTCGTATAAACGACGTCGTCACATTATTTTTGTTTTCTTTAAAGAAACTAAAAAGCTTTAGAATATACAAATCTTGTGAAGGTTGTTTTGTCTTAAGCACCGAGTTGCGTCAGAATAATGTCTCTTTTTTTTTTTCGTTTCTTTTTTTTTCCCAGAATCAAATCTTTCATTAATGATACTTAGTTTGCATTACAAGCACGATAATTGTCTACCAGTTGAACGAGGCAAGCTGGTGGTGTTACATGAAGGTAGGCAAAATACAGAGGAGATCAGCTTAATTGTTTCTTAAATGAGGCAAAATACTCATTTCGTTTCTTAATTGTACCTTTGTTCGTCGCATTTCCAAAATAGTAATATCTTTATTTCTATTTTTGATAAAAAGAGTTACACGAGTCCTTATAGTAATATTTTATATTCGTAATTTAACATCTAATTTAATAATGGAAAAAGAAAGAAGAAGAAGTTATAATCTTTGGTCTCATTATTGTCCAAAGTTTGGTGATATTTCAGAACTAGATTACTCGGCGTTAATTAATTGGTGACCGTCGTTCAGATTCAAACCACCAACCATATCTTCGTCCCGGAAACTTTCCTCCAGTCAAGTTAAACAATCCTCACCTTTTTAACTGTTCAATGGATTCCACATTCTTGGTCTACCGAACAATATTGCTTAAGTGGTTTTCGAATTATGCTATATAGACCGTTTGTCTAAGAATTTGTTAAATCCTTGTTCCAATCCCGAGTTGCCTTAAATTGATCCTCAGCCGTGGACATATACTTATCTTAGTTTAATCAATTTTAAACTGTTTACTTAAATCCACCTTGTCGGTCCATTCAGCCAAACTACGAAATTGACCTCTTACACTTCAATCCATTTCTAACACTTAGTCCAATATCAACTTTTATTATGACTAAGGAAAAATCAGATTTTGACACTTAGCAAATATTCCACATTCATAAATAAAACCACTTTTTTACTCATCCAAGCTTACAAATTAGAAAGAAACAAATTGTTGAAAAAACGTATGGTAGCCTTAGAACATAGTCTGATAATTTTTAAAGGTTTTCTGACGCTCAAGTGACAACAAGATTATGTCGAAAAATCGAACATAACAGCAAACAGGGGAAGGAAAACAAACACCGGTTCTTGAAGAAGAGATTTATGTGAAGATAGATCCCACATCGGAAAGATGGAAGGACCTTGAGAAGTATATAAGGGATATGGGTCAATCCACTCATTGCCAATTGGTTTTGAGTTAGAAGCCCATTATCCTTAACATGGTATCGAGCGCAATTCACATGCCCCACTAAACTAAAATTGATTGGGCCCAAAAGTAGCTCAATCTATCTGAACAAATTGGACCGATCCAGAAATAAATCGGCCAATTTCACCGAAATAATCCTAGATTGGGATTTGTCGAGATTAATGGTTAGATGGACCATTATCTCGAGGGGAGTGTGAACCAATTGGCAATGAGTGGATTGGCCCATATCCCTTATATACTTCTCAAGGTCCTTCCATCTTTCCGATGTGAGATCTATCTTCACACTCCTCCTCGAGATAATGGTCCATCTAACCATTAATCTCGACAAATCCCAATCTAGGATTATTTCGGGTGAAATTGGCCGATTTATTTCTGGATCGGTCCAATTTCGGTTCAGATAAACTGAGCTACTTTTGGGCCCAATCAATTTTAGTTTAGTGGGGCAGTGTGAATTCAGGGCTCTGATACCATGTTAAGGTTAATGGGCTTCCAACTCAAAACTAATTGGCTATGAGTGGATTGACCCATATCCCTTATATACTTCTCAAGGTCCTTCCATCTTTCCGATGTGGGATCTATCTTCACAATTTACGGCGTATTCTACCGTTTTATGAGCTATTAAATTAGCGGCAATATGAGAGCTTTACAGTCGTTGCTCCTATAAAATAGCAGAAAGAGGATCAAACAATAAGTTAGATTGGATAATCAATCCAATTTGTGTAGGATAATTTGTCTAAGAAAAATCTTTGATGCTATGCGCTACCAAATCCATAGAGAGAAGCTTGGGGTCATCAACCACTACAGAACTAAACCTACACTGCTTCTTAAGATTGACACTCAATTTTATCATGATGTTAGAACCATGTTACTAGCAACTTCCTAAATTCTTATCAGCCACACACATATTAGATAGAGAAACTTTTTTTTTCGGATGGCTTTTTTTACGTTCAGGTCATTTCGTCAAACAGGTGGTTAAGTGCATCGACCATTTTTTGAGTAGAAAAACTCCATTAAATCGAAAACCAAAGCAGCCGCATACATGGCAATGGCAAGTGTTGCACTGGAGCATCCAACAGTAAAAAATTCTTCGAACAGGCTTAATTAATGTTCTTTTCAGAGCATCAAACTTTTTTATCAGCTTCACCGAATACAAGTAATTTGTCACACTGCTCATAGGACTAGCTAGCATGGTTGAGCAGTGTAATACTGTAATTATTGGACCAACTACTGAGTTGGGAATTGGGTTTCTTCTATACTGATTTTATGACATGACATGAAAGTTATAATATCAATGTTGCAAGATGATTGGGGTTCTATACTAATTTTATTTCAACTTCTCATCTAATCAAAGATTCTATAGAAGTTATGGTTGTAAGATTGAGAAGGAAAGTTGTAAAATGATTGAAGAAACAAACAAAAAAAGTTTCTAGAAGGAGAATGTATTAGATGTATAGTTGTAAGGTGAGAAGGGAGGTGTTGTTAACTTGTTGCCTTAGCAATTTTATAAACAGTATCAGGTGTTTTAGATGAATGCAAAGTAATACAATTTCCTCCTCCTTGACCCTCTCTGCAATCCTCCTAATGATGCAGATAGAGTTTTTTTATAACTTGTCTCACATGTTAAACTCGTTTTGAGAATCCTCAACCTGGTCATACTACGAAGATCCTTGACGCTGCCATTTTTTACTGAGAAATTATCCAAGGACTCCAATTTTCTAAATTACTCAATTCCAACTTTGTCTTCTTATGCATAGGCCTTTGGTAATGCAAGGTATCTCAATTCTTAATGTGCCGTTGACAAAAATAAAATAAGGTTAAATATATCCTGACGTAGAGGATCCTTAGTTAAATAAGGTTTTTATTTTATTCCATTTTTTTCCTTATTATGTCAATTTTAATGGTTTTTATTTTTGCATTAGTATTTGGCTTTAGTTTTGTTTGAGTATTTAAAAAACTTTCATTGTATCTTAAGGGTCACGTCTATATCCATCGGGAAGCACTACAGAGAAGAGGTTTACTTTGTGATGTTCTTGATATGGATGTTTGTCATATTTTACTTGATAGACCTTGGCAGTATGATAATGATGTTTACATGGGGATGTACACAAGGTTACAATGGTTCTTATTTTACACTTCGATAAGCACCCATCCAAAAAAAAAAAGTCCAGCTTCTTGGTAATGATGCATAGTGAATAGGAGTTAGATGAGTCTATTAAAGAACTAATGAGTGCTATGAAGGAGGAGACGACAATTCCAGGAGATGTGTTAAAGATTTGGAAGAGTTCAAGGAGTTGACTGCAGAGAAATTACCAAGTTTATGAGACTAATGAACCAGGTTCTTCGTCCATTTACTGTTATATTTGTGGAAGTTTACTTTGATGATATTTATATTTATATAAATATCAAGAAAGACCAATTAGAGCACGTGAAGTAAGTGTTACTAGTGATAGTTAGAGTTTTTACTCGGGTCTATGCAAATAACTCTAGTACATTGTAGTTTTTAGGGATCGAATCCACGAAGATCAAGTGCTGCACTACGAATTACAGAGAATAATTAAGAAGTTAAGACAAAATAAGAGAGTTGGATTAAAGTGAACAATAAAATAAATGCAAATAGATGAACGAAAAAATAAAACTAACAGTTGTAAACAATGAATTAAAAAGCATCAGGCTTTACGAATATCCGCAGGAAATCACAAATCATGAATAAGACATTTATTCTGGGAATGAATTAAACACCAATCTCTAACTCAAACAGAATTGTATAATCAATCCACTGTCGTGGCACCAATTATTTTATCTAGCAATCTAAGATTCTAAACTATCGTTTGAACTCAGAATTACAGACAAGCATTCAACAGACAGGTTCAATTTGTTCAAGAATTGCCTTAATATCAACTTTCATTGGTTAAGGACAATTCGCTCACCTAATGTTCTATCAAGTAACCTATAAGCTTTTGGAGAATAGGTTAAACCTAAATTCAGAGATTAAGTTGTCAATTTAGTCTAAGTAATGAACACAACAATAGGCGAAGATGTCAATTGATAAATCCCTATCTATGTCTAATTCAGTGATTCATAAAATTCCTTTGAAACTAAAACCTAACTATGGATCTACTCAGATATGGATACAGAGAAAACACAGAGAGATGAATAAGAACTCATAATCATAGAATAAGAAATCATAAAGGGTTCAGAAATCTTTTCAAGATGTAGAGTCAGAGATTCTTCTCTCCAAGCTTACAGAGATCCAGAAATTACAGAGAAAAAGATACAGAATGTAAAAAATGTGTCAAAAAAGGGATCATCTCTTTCTAGTGAGATTACATGAGTTTATATAGAGCTTAGGAGGTTTAGAGGAGTCTAGGGCGTCCTTAGAAGCTTCTGGAAGACATTAACTCGCAATCACAAGCTTCCATATCTTGCATTTCGTATTAAATGAAGTTTATTTCTCTGTCCGGAAGGTCAGCATCGACCACCTACGGTCGATGCTCTTGGTCGATGTTGAGGCTTAAGGAGAGCATTGACCACTCGTAGTCGATGCTAACGTCGATGGTCTTTGTCGTCAGTTCAGCATCGACCCAGTCTGGTCGATGCTCTTAGTCGATGTACATACCTCTGAAATTACATCAATCTAGTCTGCTATGTGCACTTGATCGACGTACGGCTCTGGAAACGCATTAATCCATTCTGATCGATGCTCATGGTCAACATAGACTTCCTGGAAATGCATCGATCATGTCTGATCGATGCTAGGGGTCGGTGCTCCTACTGTGAAACTCTAGGAAAGCTTTCTGTGGCATCTTTGATTTGATCAAGTAGCTCAAACATCCCCATGGCCTCTTAATGCTCTAAAACACTCCAAATACATCGATTTTGCTCTAAGTACCTATAACTACAAAAACTATTACAAATGCACTAAAACTATCCTAGATGAATGTTATAATGCATAAAAGTATACTAAATGAATGCATAAATACACGTAAAATACGATGCTATCAACTCCTCCACACTTATATTGCTTGTCCTCAACCAAACAAAAGGTAAGTATAGTGAAGAAATGCTAAAAACAATAAAGATAAGGAGAGTGAACTAGTACCTTGTGACATTGTTGTGCTTAATGCTTTTAGACCTTATGGAAATTGAATGATCTTTACCGTACTCATGTACTTTGCCATAAGCATAGCAACTCACCTTAGTTCGAACCACTCCTCTTTCGATTGCAGACTCCTCATTGTTGACTCCTATTTTTATTATAATCATAGGTTCTCAACTTGGGAATATCGATGAAAGGACATGAACACTTACGCTTTCGGATTTCTGTAAGCTCAAGACCGTCGTAGTGTAATTCCTTTCTCCTTTCTTTTCTCACTTCAAGGTCAATCGATTTTTTCCTATTTTTCTAGGGTATCATTTTTTTTATCGATTCCCTTTTCTTTTCAGCTTTTCACTTTCCTTAGGACATCTTTCCATGAGACACGAATGTTAAAAATGGTAGCTTCTAACACCCGGTTCGCTTTTTTAATACCTATATCCTTTCCATTTTTTCCCTTTGGTACATGTTTCCATGAGACGCGAATGTTAAAAGTGATAGCTTCCAACACCCGGTTCACTTCTTATTACCTATATCATTTTCTCTGTTTATTGAAAGGAAAGAAGAGGGGAATTACACTTACTTAGACGTGTCTTGCAGTGTCTCATAGAGGTATCACATCCAATGTATCTTAAGCCTCAAACCGAGATAATTAAAGTTCATTAAGGTGAGAAGTCAACTCCGATTCGTCTAAGTCTCTAGAAGAATGATCCTTTTGGGGTTTGTCGATTCACTCATGGATTTTTCAAATTTTTTAGTGAAGATCAAGCATTATCCAACAAAGCATCCAAATATTAACACAAATAACTCAAATAACAATTTCTATTGCTAGCTCATTAAAAACTTTTCACATGTTATTGAACCTATGAACGAGGAAAAGAGTGTAAAAATCTCTCAAAAATGCAAAAATCTTACGGTAAAACTTCCATTAAAAGATGTCAAAGAAAAATAATTACCTCCATACATCACAAGACTCCCCCCCCCACACTTAATCACAACGTCCGCGTTGTGAGAGAAAACTGTAAAGGGGATAAAACCTGGTGTGTGGGTTGGCAGCGCCCAAGGTTGCAAGTCCTTGATTTGTTTTTTTTTTTAAAAAAAAACCTGGAACCTAAACGAAAAATATCAGAAAATTAAGAAAATAAGACGAAAATTTGTACACGTACTTGTGGGTTGCCTCCCACCAAACACTTATTTTAAGTCATTAGCTTGACTTGGATGCCCTTTAGGCACGATGCGGTGGATCCTCGGGAGGCTCAGGGTGGGATGGGTGTGGTCTAAGACAGAGGACATTTTCTAACATCTCGTCAATTTCTGCTTGACCCTTAGCCTTGAGTTCTGGAGTGATGATCGTTTTCACCTGAAAGAAAGGTTTAGACATGCCTTTGCTCTTCACCCTGTACTTAATGGTGTTATGAACATGCTTCAGAGGTGTTAAAGTGACACGGAACCCATAGGAAGTCCCCCAGACTTGGAGTGTTGTGTGATACTCAGCTTGTTCTCCTCAATAGCCACAAAAGAACTACTCTGCTTACAAATCTTCGACGACACAGCGCTATAAAAGACACCCTTGTCTACTGTTGAAAGACATATTCACTTGTTAGGCAAGTCAACAAGTGCTCCTGCTATGGTGAGGAACGGTCTTCCCAAGATCAAAGGCATGTAAGATCCCTCACTCATTGCAACTACCTGAAAATCACAAGGCATCAAGAATTTGTCAATTCTTACCTGGAGGTCACAGATGCATCCTTGTGATGATGATGTTGTGGCATTAGCGAACTGAGGGTCATGTTAGAAGGCTCGTGATCTACCAAAACTATCTCCAGACCGTGGATTCTGCTCACCCTTCGCAGGAAGAACACTTTGTTGTCTCTTAACTATCTCAGCGGTCTGAGCAACCTGAGTATCAAGCAGCTTTATGTGATTTGTAACAACTTCATATTTATTATTGAGATCATTGTACATGTTGTCTACTCTCGTGTTAATCTCGTTGGCAGATTTTTGTTGCTGGAGTAGAAGTTGGTGCATAAGTGTCTTGAGCTCATCTTGAGAGCCACTCACTGAGTTTGCAGGTGTCTGGAAGTTGTTGAACGGTTGACTCTGATGGAAGCTACTCTGAAACTAATTCTGGCCCAGATTTTGCACGAATTGCTTTCCCTGAAAACCCTGTGGAATACCAGTGACGCCTGAATCTTGCACGAATGTTTTTTTCTGCTGTGGATAGATCTGATCCTGAGGATTCTCAACGTTCGTGCTTCTGTAAGACAGATATGGGTAATTTCTGTAATTCTGGTTAAAACCCCTGTTTTGCACGAAACCCTGTCCATTCACATAATTAACCTCATGCAGCTCCTCAGTAATATCCTCACAACGAATGACCTTTGTACCATCTTCGCAGTGCTGAACACCCTTATGATTTGTCTTCATTAGCAAACTCACCTTCGTAGTCAATTCATCAATCTTCTGAGACTCAACACTGTTGACCTTGTTGGAGCGTTCATACTCTGGGCAACAAGTACTATAACTTGTAGCCAAGTTCTCTATCAGCTAATATGCTCCTGTTATTGTCTTAGTCATGAAGTCTCCATTACTAGCAGCATTTAGAGTATTCTTGTAATCCCAGTTGACTCCATCATAGAAGATGTTCAAGATCTGCTCATCTAAATACCCGTGATGAAGACACTCTCTGCGGTATTCTTTGAATCTCTCCTAAGCTTCGCAGAAATACTCTCCTGAATGCTGTCCAAATGCAGTTATCTTACTCCTCAATAAAGCAGTCTTGGATTTGGTGTAGAAGTGGTCAATGAAAGCAGCTCTGCATTCACTCCAAGACCTCAATGATTCCGCAGGTAGTGACTTAAGCTATCTCAGTGCTTTGTCTGACAAAGAGAAAGGGAACATCTTACACTTGAGGTAATCAGCAGGCACCCCATTCGATTTTATAGTACTGCAGATTTCTTCAAAGTTCTCAATGTGATCCATCGGGTTTTCAGCAAATAACCCATGGAAAAGATGCTGCTTTACCAAACCGATCATCTGAGGCTTGATCTCATAGTCATGCCGTGCAATCTCAGGTGGACAAATAGCAGCTCTGTTCTGGTAGAAGACATAGGGAGTGTCAACATCCCAAATAACACAATGTTGCTGCTGTAGCAACTGTTGCAACTGCTGTTGTATGTTCCGGAGTTCATTAGCCGTAGCGGCTTGTGCATCAGCTAGTGCCTGGTTGTCAAGATTATCACCTATGTTGGCTGGCCTTGACTGTGCCTTTTTCGCTTTTCTGTTTGTTCACTCTGTTCTTGCTAGCTGTTGATTACTCAGATACAGGAGGTTTTTAAAGCTTTTCCTCCTTCCAGGCATACACCTAAAACACATAAGCAACCAAAAATAAAACGAAATTAGTAAAGACTTAGACTAAATATCAGTCTCAAATCTGAAAGCACCGTTTTTGATCCCTGACAACGGCGCCAATTTGATAGTTAGAGTTTTCATAGGTTTATGCAAAAAACCATAGCATGTTGATATATCATGGATTTTACCCGTTTTTAGCCATGATATAAGTCGTTTTATCGAGTCTTTCTAGTGCTTTTTCTATCATTTTAGAGTCTTTTCAGGTTTTAGCACGTTTGGGACGAAATTGGAGATTTTGGGACTGTTTGGAGTCTTTTGGAGCAATTCGAAGAAAGTACCCGTTTTGAAGCTTCAGCATCGATCGACACCTTCCTGGTATCGATCGACACGGACGCAACTAACGCGGATGGACATCAGCATCGATCGACACCTTCCTGGTATCGATCGACACCGACGCTACTGACGACGAATTCTCAATCAAAAGAAGCCCAATACTTTCCATTATTTACAAATAGGCCCAACTCGTGTTTTAGACCTATTTAAGCAAAACTCTTAGTTTTAGGTTATTATCTCTGATTTTCTATCATCTTAGTTTTATCGCTGTTTTTGGAGACTACTCTAAGGGAGACGGATCTGAGACTTGTTCATCATAGAGAAGATTCCTGAACCCTTGTTTCTATCACTTTGTTATATTCAATATCATGATTTATTCAGTTATGATTTGTGTTTCATTGATCATGTCTGAGTAGTCACCTTTTAGGTTTAGGGATTTTCTCACATGGATTTCTCTGCTGAATGATTAATTGATTTGTTAGGGTTCAATATCTGAATAGTTCTTCACCATAGGGCGCTACCAATGCTATTTCTAGTCTGATCACCTAGAACATAGAATCTAGATTAATCGATTAGGCACGACAGTGCGATTGAATAATCTGACAAAACCTAGGGTGAGCAATTAGATTATCTTCAAAGAGATTTGGTTTAATCGAATTGTGAACATATCGAACTTGAAATTATCGCTGGTTTAATTTGTAGGATTTACAAAGACATTTGGAATTCTAGACTTTAGACTTAGTTAGTTTTCTCAACGACAGTTGGTCGACTATACCTTCGTGTTTGAGTTCTAGAACGGCACCTAATTAAATTGAACCTTAACAGATTGATTATCGTTTATCGTTGATTTCCCGAGAATTTCCCTGAGCCTAGTTTCCTCCATATAAATCAATCTTAAGTCTATTTCTGTTTCCTGTTTTCGCATAATTCTCTGTACTACTTAGCTTTCTCTGCATCTTTTACCTATTGTGTGAGTTTTCTTGAGTTCTTGTGTTCGACCCCTGATATACTACAGTGACTGCTTTAGTATCTTTTAGGGTATTAATTTGAGCATATCAAATTTGGCGCCGTTGCCGGGGACTCTAAAAATTCACCTTTAGAATTTTAGTTGTCGATTTTGTCTAAGTTCGTCGTCAGTATCGATCGATACTCACTGGAGTATCGATCGACACTGAACGTCACTTTTTAATTTTTGGTTACTTATTTTCTCGTCTTTTGATTTTCAGGTGTATGCATCAGCGTGCTACCAGGAGAAAGAAGGACACACCACTGATCAATCTCTCCCTCACAGAGCTAGCAGAGCTTGAACGCACGAATCGAACAAAGAAAAGAACTACAGTTGAGATGGATCTTCCACAAGGTTTGGTGCATGATGAGGAAGGAGAACAACTACCTCCTCCATAACAACCTCAGGCCGTTGCTGAACGGACTCTTGGGGATTACAACCGACCGGATCAATTCTATGCCAATCGTGCAGCGATCCGTATTCCGACTTTCCAGAGGAATGACTTTGAGCTGAAGCCTGCCTACTTCACTCTTGTTGGACAGCACCCTTTCACCGGTCTCTCTCATGAGCACCCTATGGATCATATCGAGAAATTTGAAGATTTGGTCACTAGCATGAAGTACAATGGAGTGCCACAGGAATATCTCTTTTGTAAGCTCTTCCCATACTCTCTTGGTGGAGAAGCAGCTTACTGGCTGAAGCAGTTGCCTCCCGGATCTCTCGCTACTTGGAATGAGACCAAGAACGCGTTCCTGAACAACTTCTATGACGATGCGAGATCGGAAGAACTCAGGAACAGGATATCTCAATTTTCTCAGGGTCCAACAGAAGCGCTCAAGGCTGCTTGGGTTCGATTCAGATCATATCAGAGAGACTGCCCTCATCACGGTTTCAGTCAAGTTCAGCTACTCGGGATCTTTTACAGAGGGATTGATTGGCGGTATCAGATGGCACTGGATTCTGCAAGCGACGGGAACTTCAACACTAGGTTTCCAACCGATGCTGTGAAGCTGATTGAGAACTTGGCGTCTAGCAATAACACCAAGAATGCTGATTTTGAGCGAAAGCGGCTCGCTAGTGTTGCTGATGGTTCGCAGATTGCTGAGGTTCAGGCGAAGCTGGACATGATGCACAACCTCTTAGTGGGAAAGACGAAGAAGGTAGAGAACATTGAAGTTGAGGCAGAGAATGTTAACTACATTGGTGGTTCTGGTTTTCAGGGTCAGAGATTTGGTTACGACAACAACCGAAGCTTCAACAACAATCAGCAAGGTGGTTACAAGTCTGGAGCTTACCAACCGCATTCTCCGAGATCTACAGAGAGTAAGACGGAGATCCTCTTGGAACAAATTCTGCAGGGACAAGAAAAGATGACTGGAGATTTTAATAGAAAGCTGGATAATGTGTACACTGATCTGAATGGGAAAATCAACGCTCTCGAAACCCATCAGAAGATGCTGGAGAATCAATTAGCTCAGACATCAGCAGCTGTCAAAGGAAAGACAGTTCAACCACAGCATGGACATGTCAATGCAATCATTTCGAGCGCTAGAAAAGAGAATTTTGAGCCTGAGATGAATGTGTTCGTATTCAGTGATACTAGTATCGACCGATACCTCCCCGGTGTCGATCGACACTTCCCGAGACCTGCTGTAGATTCGAAGGTTGCTGAAGATAAAGCTAAGAATTCTGACATTCCACGCGTATCGATCGACACCCCTATCTGTGTCGATCGACACCAACCTCCAGAGACGGTACAACACTCCAGTATCGATCGACACCAATATAGTGTCGGTCGATACCCTTTACAAGCTGAGTCAAAAACTGAGAAAAGGACAGAGATGGTTGAGGAACGGGTTTACAAACCAAAACTACCTTACCCCGTTCTTCCCAAACTGACAAGAGAAGAGTGGGAAGCTGCTAGAAGCAAGCTTTTGTCGAAGAAAGTGGCTGCAGAACCTCCCGTTGCTGATACACCACCACTGAGACAGTTGATAAAGAAGGAAGACCCAGGGAAATTCTCGGTCCCATGCTCCATCTCTGGAGTAAACTTCAAGGAGTCTCTCGTTGACTCAGGGTCTAGTGTCAACGTCATGTCGAGAGCGATTGCAGAGAGATTAAAAGCTGATATGAGATCTCCTAACATGCTTCTCCAATACGCCAATTCTTCTAGCTCTCTCCCTTACGCTACAATTTTTGATCTACCTGTTAAAATTGGAGATTGTCTGATTCCTACTGATTTTCAGGTTGTAGAGATGAGCCGAGAACACACGGTACCCTTGATTTTGGGGAGATCATTTCTGGCTACTGTTGGAGCGATCATGGACACGCCTAATAAGAGACTCTCTTTCTCTTTCATTGACAAAGACGTCTTCTACGATCTCATCCCTTCTAGAGAAGCACCCAAACTTGTCTCGAGCATCACCACTGCCTCAAGAGAACCTCTGAAGATCGATCCAAAAGTCGCGGATGTTTCAAACGAATCCCCCCAACACCCCAAGAAAGTTGCAGGGAAGGCCAACGCATCAAAGAAGAAAGCGACGAGCAAGAAGATCGACAGTGCTGCTAACTTCACTTTGATTCCTCAGAAGTGTAATGGAGATTCGATCGAGTATAAGGTTAAGTGTAAGGGAACTTCGAAACCTTTCTCTAAGGTTAGAGTTCTCATCCCTACAGATATGAAAGGTAAGGAAGAAGGTATGATGAGTAGAACTTTGAAGCTCGAGATGTCTGATTGTGGAACCTACTTCGGAGTGAATCCTCCACCCTGTCCTGACTAATATCGTCATGGAAGTCAAGCTCGTGACATTAAACAAGCGCTGGGTGGGAGGCAACCCACCGATTTTAGGTCTGTATATACTGATTTCGTTCTTGTTTTTGTTCTGTGTAGTGAATCGGATTTTGGACATCAGCGTCGATCGACACCACCTGGGTATCGGTCGACACCAATCGGTCAGAAGTGCCTCCATGAATGTTAGTATCGATCGATACCATCCTGGTGTCGATCGATACTGAGACTTTGGTAACCCCTCTTGTTCTTAATCCTTCCCATTCGTTCCATTTGTTTTCCTTCACCTTCTCTAGGCTTGATAAACATTGGGGACAGTGTTGTTTAAGTCTGGGGGAGGTAGTTACTGACATTGTGTTCATTTTGTTTTTGTTTTTGCGTCTAAAAAAATAATACAAAAAAAAATTGATTTTCATTGAGTCAAAACAACTTAGAGTTTTCTGAATTACGCTTGGTTTTGTTGTTCTGATTTTGCTTTTGAGTGACCACTGTTACAGGATTAGTTTCAGTTCGACTAATGAAAAATCCAAGGGATAACCAGCCAGCTAGAAATCACCCATGTCTCCAGCAATGTTCTTCACAAGCTCTAGCCAAATTTTGCACTTCATCTACGCGGTTAGTGTTTTTAGAGCTTGATTCATCATTCATATCTGGCTAAAGAACCCATCATGTTTGAAAATTGTGGTATATCTCTCCCGTGAAAATTGTTGGATACATATTTGCGTTAAAACAGGTAAACTCATTATAAAAGATGAAATGATTTCCGCCGAGTAGAGGGGTAGGAAAATTTCCTATGACCCCATTATTCTACTTGGATAAGGAATGATCACACAAAAGCCTGAAGTGAGGGGTAGGAAAATTTCCTATGACCCCATTATTCACCTAAGACTTTTGATACATTGAGAGGGTAAGAACCGGGGATTCGGTAGCAAACACTATCAATACTCGCGTTTTGGACCTTGATTTGTATATGCTGTTCAAATAAACCTGCGCTGTTGAAATCTAATGAGAACTGATTATGAAATAAGTCTGGGGGGAGATAAAGAATACCGGAAAACAATAAATGTTGTTGAATAAATGGTTCTTTGGCTATGATATTGTATGGGCAAGAATCTAGAAGGTTCTTGAACACTGATTGCAGCGATGAAACTGGCGATGAGAGCTTGGATGAATATTGGTGGGAGATAATGAGTGAAGTCTTGGGAAGTTGGGATTCCTACGGAGAAGTACATGGTGGTTAGATCTGGAGCTAATCAGGCAGCAGTGGGCGCTTGGGAAAAGGATTATTACAGCGATTTCGGTAACAGGTCAGATCTCTAAGGTTTTTCAAACCTCTTTCTCTAACTTAGTTTTCTGTTTCGCTTGAGGACAAGCAAAAGGCTAAGTCTGGGGGAGTTGATATATCATGGATTTTACCCGTTTTTAGCCATGATATAAGTCGTTTTATCGAGTCTTTCTAGTGCTTTTTCTATCATTTTAGAGTCTTTTCAGGTTTTAGCACGTTTGGGACGAAATTGGAGATTTTGGGACTGTTTGGAGTCTTTTGGAGCAATTCGAAGAAAGTACCCGTTTTGAAGCTTCAGCATCGATCGACACCTTCCTGGTATCGATCGACACGGACGCAACTAACGCGGATGGACATCAGCATCGATCGACACCTTCCTGGTATCGATCGACACCGACGCTACTGACGACGAATTCTCAATCAAAAGAAGCCCAATACTTTCCATTATTTACAAATAGGCCCAACTAGTGTTTTAGACCTATTTAAGCAAAACTCTTAGTTTTAGGTTATTATCTCTGATTTTCTATCATCTTAGTTTTATCGCTGTTTTTGGAGACTACTCTAAGGGAGACGGATCTGAGACTTGTTCATCATAGAGAAGATTCCTGAACCCTTGTTTCTATCACTTTGTTATATTCAATATCATGATTTATTCAGTTATGATTTGTGTTTCATTGATCATGTCCGAGTAGTCACCTTTTAGGTTTAGGGATTTTCTCACATGGATTTCTCTATTTGAATGATTAATTGATTTGTTAGGGTTCAATATCTGAATAGTTCTTCACCATAGGGCGCTACCAATGCTATTTCTAGTCTGATCACCTAGAACATAGAATCTAGATTAATCGATTAGGCACGACAGTGCGATTGAATAATCTGACAAAACCTAGGGTGAGCAATTAGATTATCTTCAAAGAGATTTGGTTTAATCGAATTGTGAACATATCGAACTTGAAATTATCGCTGGTTTAATTTGTAGGATTTACAAAGACATTTGGAATTCTAGACTTTAGACTTAGTTAGTTTTCTCAACGACAGTTGGTCGACTATACCTTCGTGTTTGAGTTCTAGAACGGCACCTAATTAAATTGAACCTTAACAGATTGATTATCGTTTATCGTTGATTTCCCGAGAATTTCCCTGAGCCTAGTTTCCTCCATATAAATCAATCTTAAGTCTATTTCTGTTTCCTGTTTTCGCATAATTCTCTGTACTGCTTAGCTTTCTCTGCATCTTTTACCTATTGTGTGAGTTTTCTTGAGTTCTTGTGTTCGACCCCTGATATACTACAGTGACTGCTTTAGTATCTTTTAGGGTATTAATTTGAGCATATCACATGTTGTAGTACATAGGGATCGAATCCACGAGGATCAAGTGCTACACTACGAATTACAGAGAATGATTAAGAACCTAAGACAAAATAAGAGAGTTGGATTAAAGTGAACAATGAAATAAATGCAAATAGATGAACAAGAAAATAAAACTAACAGTTATAAACAATGAATTAAAAAGTGTAAGGATTTAGGGATATTCGCAGGAAATCACAAATCATGAATCAGACAATTATTCAGGGAATGAATTAAACACCAATCTCGAACTCAAACAGAATTGTTTAATCAATCCACTGTCGTGGCACCAATTACTTTATCTAACAAACTAAGATTCTAAAATGTCGTTTGAACTCAGAATTACAGACAAGCATTCATGAGGCAGGTTCAATCTGTTCATGAATTGCCTTAACATCAGCTTTCGTTGGTTAGGGACAATTCGCTTACATAATGTTCTATCAAGCAACCTATAAGCTTTTGAAGAATAAGTTAAACCTAAATTCAGAGACTAAGTTGTCAATTTAGTCTAAGCAATAAACACAACAATAGGCGAAGATGTTAATTGATAAATTCCTATCTATGCCTAATTCAGTGATTCATAATTTTTTTTTGAAAACCCTAAAACCTAACTATGGATCTACTCAGACATGGATACAGAGAAAACACAGAGAGATGAATAAGAACTCATAATCATAGAATAAGGAATCAAAAAGGGTTCAGAAATCTTCTCAAGATGTAGAGTCAGAGATTCTTCTCCCTAACCTTATAGAGATCTAGAAATTACAGAGAAAAAGTTACAGAATGTAAAAAATGTGTAATAGAAAGGATCATCTCTTTCTAGTGAGATTACATGAGTTTATATAGAGTTTAGGAGGCTTGGAGGAGTCTAGGGCGTCCTTAGAAGCTTCTGGAAGACATCAACTCGCAATCCCAAGCTTTCATATATTGCATTTTGTATTGAACGAAGTTTTTTTTCCTGCCCGGAACGTCAGCATCAACCACCCACGGTCGATGTTCTTGGTCGATGTTGAGGCTCAGGGAGAGCATCGACCACAAGTGGTAGATGCTAACGTCGATGGTCTTCGTCGTCAGTTTAGCATCGACCCTGTCTGAACGATGCTCTTAGTCGATGTACAGACCTCTGAAATTACATCAATCTAGTCTGTTATATGCACTTGATCGATGTACGGCTCTCTGGAAACGCATCAATCAATTCTGATCGATGCTTGTGGTCAATGTAGACTTCCTGGAAATGCATCGATCATGGCTGATCGATGCTAGGGGTCGATGCTCCTACTGTGAAACTCTAGGAAAGCTTTCTGTGACATCTTTGATTTGATCAAGTAGCTCAAACATTCCCATGGCCTCTTAGTCTCTAAATGCAAATGTACTAAAACTATCCTAAATGAATGTTAGAATATATAAGACTATACTAAATGAATGCATGAAAATACGATGTTATCAACTAGTTCTGTAAGAGAACCAGTTGTTTATCAACTTGAAGAAGTGTACATTCGGTACCAAAAAGTTGATTTTTCTAAGCTTTATTGTTGAATTCGTTTCTTCTCTGTAATCTCTTCTCTCTCTGTTGTTCTCCATTAATGGAAGCTTGTTGAAGAGTTGTTTGATTCCTCAGTGTTGCCTTCGATCCGTTCTTCTCTTTCGGATTGTTGCGCGCATTGAGAAATGAACTCTAGTTTTATGAACTTCAGTTCATCCTTAACGAGCTATAGCAAAATCGTTAACAGAGAAGAAAACAACGACGTGGTGATTGATGAAAATTCGAGTTCGGATGAAGAGCTCGTGGAGGACGAAGTAGCTGAACAGGGAAATCGACATGACAATCATGACTATCGGGTCAAAGCAGATATTCCCTTGTACAACAGAACTATGGGAGTTGAGGAGTTCTCGGATTCGTAGATCGATGTTAACAGGTTTTCTGAACACACCGCTTTGTTCGAGACAAAGTGTGTAACTTGATTGTGGACAATATAATGGCTGTACGTACAGAGAATTAGGTTTCTTAAAAACTGGTTGATTTTTTTGAGCTACCTCCAGAATGTTATGGGAAGCCATACTCCCTTGGTTGGGTAAACAACAGATCACAAGTTCGAGTTGCATTAACTTGTAAAATTTCTATTTCCAGCTGGAAGCTGTATAGAGAAGAGGTACTTTGTGATGTTCTTGATATGGATGTTTGTCATATTTTACTTGATCGATCTTCGCAGTATGATAATGATGTTACGTATGAGGACGTGATAACATGTTGATGTTTACATGGGATGTACACAAGATTACAGTGGTTCTTGTTTTACACTTCGATAAGCACCCATAAAAAAAAAAAAAATGTCCAGCTTCTTGGTAATGATGCATAGTGAAAAGGAGTTAGATGAGTCTTTTAAAGGATTCATTCGTGAGAGCATGAGTCCATGCGCAGTATCAATTCCTTCTTGTTTCTAAGAAGGGTAATCAGTGGCGGATGTGTGTTGATAATAAAGCTATCAATAAGATGACTATCAAGTACATGTTTCTGATTCCCCAATTGGAAGATACGCTTGATGAGTTAACAGGTACTAAGGTGTTTACAAAGATAGATCTTCGCAGTGGATATCATCAGAATCAAATAAGACCTAGAGATGCATGGAATATATCTTTCAAGAGCAAAGATGGATTTTATGAAGGGCTGATGATGCCTTCTGGGTTGTTAAACGCACCTAGTACTTTCATGAGACTAATGAACCAGGTTCTTCGTCCATTTACTGTTTCATTTGTGGAAGTTTAATTTGATGATATTTATATTTATATCAAGATCTAGAAAGACCACTTAGTGCACGTGAAGCAAGTGTTACTAGTTCTATAAGAAAACCAGCTGTTTATCAACTTGAAGAAGTGTACATCATTCAACACCAATAAGTTGATTTTTCTAAGCTTTGTTGTGGGCGAATATGGGATTCAGGTTGATGAAAATAAAGTGAGTGCTATCAAATATCGGCCTACACCTAATTCAGTTACTGAGGTACGTAGTTTTCATGGTTTCGCTACCTTCTGTAGGAGATTTATTAGTGATTTCAGTACTATTACTGCTCCTATTACTGACTGTTTCAAGAAAGGAAGTTTCATTGGGGTTAGGAGCAAGAGAAAAGTTTTGCCTTAATCAATGAGAAACTTTGTACAACAACCATCCTAGCATTACCTAACTTTGATAACGTGTTCCAAGTTGAACGTGATGCAAGTGTAGTAGGAATTGGGGCTGTTTTAGGAGAAGAGGACAGTGACATTTTTCAGTTATAAATTGAGTTTAGCTCGCAAGAAATGGCGCACGTATGATCAAGATTTTTATGCAGCAACTAGAGCTGTAAGACAGTGGGAGCATTATCTGATATAGAGGGAGTTCGTCTTGTTCACTAATCACCAGGCTTTGAAGTTCCTGCACAGCCAGAAAGTGATCAACACAATGGATACTAGTGGGTAAGTTTTCTGCAGAAACTCCCTTTATTTACTCAACATAAATCAGGGACCCTCAATAAGGTTGCATATATTTTGAGTAGAAGAGCTTTCTTGCTAATTACGTTAGCAGAAGAGGTTGTCAGTTTTGAGTTCTTGAAAGAATTGTATGAAAGTAATGCTGAATTTAAGGATTTATGGGCCAAGTGTAGTGAAAAGCATCCTTGTGCAGAAATCTTAACTTCAGTTTCTGCATAGACGGAACTTTAACAAAGTTTGTGTCTAATGATGTCTTGAGGTTGAAAAAATTCAATTCTCTGCTTAAACTTTGTATTTGGCTGAGCTGGGACAGCATGAACTATAAACTTTAAAATCTGCATAAACCAGCTTTTAATATGGGTTATGTCCAATGATGTTCCAAGATTGTGAAATTCAATTCTCTGCTGAAACGCTATATCTGGCTGAGCTGGGACAGCATGATGTAAACTTCAATGTCTGCATAAACCGTCATTTAACAAGGGTTGTGCCTGATGATCTTAAGACTCGAAAATTCAATTCTCTGCTTATAACTCTATATATTGTGCTGAGCTGGGACAACATGGTATAAACTTCAAATCTGCATAAACCGGCCTTTAATAAGGGTTGTGTTCTATTTCTCTGCACTTTATGTTTGGCTGAGCTGGGACAGCATGATATAAACTTCAATGTCTGCATATACATCCTTTAACTGGGGCCGTGTCTGATGATCTTAAGAATGGAAAATCCTTTAGGAGTTTTGTCTTCTGATCTTAAGAATGGAAAATTCATTTCATTGTTTAAACTCTATATTGTGTTGAGCTAGGACAGCATGATACACATTATTCAATCTCGAATAAATGTCATTTATAAGGGTTGTTTCTTAGTGTTGAGAGATTCGACAATTCAATTGTCTGCTTAAGGATATCATGCTAGGCTTGTGATAACATGATAATTTGCAATGATCTGCATATTGATGGAGAAACAAATGTCCTTTTTAATAAGGCTTTGGTTCTGAGATTAGGAAACTCAATTCAACTGTCTGCTTAGAGATATCTGGGACAACAAGTATTTAATACTCTGCATATTGATGGAGTTAAAAATTGTACTTTTATAAGTCTTGTCTATTGATGTTTTTGAGATTAAAAAAACTCAGTTATTTGCTTAAACTCTAAATTGTTGAGCTGGGATAACATGATAGTATTCAATATTTTGCATATCAATGGGGGACTAAATGTCCATAAAGCATTTCTAGTGATTGAGAGATTCAATTGTCTGCTTAAAATTATACACCTAATTTTAGAGGATAAATGTCGTCTGATAAAATTTCTCAAATTTTATCCGTTCGTGGGTAATTCATTCGGTCTGCTTAAATTCTAAATCTTGTTGCTGAAACAGCATGATAGTGATACAGGAATAGAATAGAAGGAAGAATTGAAGAGAAGAAAGGGGATTTGAAGCAGAGCACGAAACAGTGTTGTTGGACGGTGAAGATGAAGGACACGTGGACGTTCGAGATTAGAAGATTGTTAGGTTATTGTAAAGCAGTAGAAACAGAGTATTGAGATTCAGCGATTGCTATATAAGCTCAATCATCTTCTTATCGTAATTCATTCATGATAATAGAAAGTGTTTGTGTTTTCTTTCTTGATCTCTCTAATGGCTACAATGGCTCTTTTAGTCTAAGAACTCCTTCTTCCTCGTGAGTTCTTTGCTTCTTGAGTGTCGGTGCTTTGCTTTAGTTAGCATTGAATCGAGTATGAGTCATGCAGATTCATCTTTTGAGGTGCAGATCTTGAAGATACGGTTTTACTGTAACAGATAGAGATTCAATATTCTGCATACCTGTGGAGGACAAATATCCTTCAATATAATATTCAAACGTCTGCACTAATGGGAGAATAACCTTACAATAAGGCTTCTTGAATGATGTCCCAAATATGTCTAAATTGTATATCATGCTGGGCTAAGACAGCATGATATATATAACACTCAATGATGTCTCAAGATTGGAATTTTCAAGTTTCTGCATAAAGCTATAGGTCTTATTAGGGTGAACATTTGATAACATGATATAACACTCAAAGATTTCCCGTAGTCCCTTAAATGCAAGTTTCTGCATAAACTATAGTTCGTTGGGAAAAGATAGCATGATAAACAATAATAAATCTTATACATCTTGATGGAAAAATTAGTGGCGGATTTAAGAAGGCTCAGCAGATGATGGTTTAAGGGTGAAAATTTCATTTTTCTGCATAAACTTTATATTTTGCTGGAATGAGACGACATGATATAATTTTTAATTACCATGAATAAGGTTTGATGGAATGGGACAACACGATAGCATAAGCTATATATAGTTTGATGGGTTGGGTAACATATTTAATCTTCTGCATATCTAGGGGAAATCAATATCTCTTTAATGATGCTTATCAAATTATGTCCCCACAGCTAGAAGTTCAATCTTCATCTGACTCTAATAAAGATATGCCTTTTAACAAGGCTGCTCGAATGGGAGAAATTAGGGTCACTTTCCCTCAGAACCAGATTTAACAACCATCAGCACATCTAGTACTTCATTCAAGCCGCTGATGAACCAAATTAGAGTCACACAAAAACATCAATTTTAAAGATATATATACACACACATGAAGCGTAAATGTTGGTCTCTTCAGATTTTCGCCTATCTTTAATTCTCAGATTCTTGCTTGTCCTCTCTAGTCCCACTGCAACACTTGAGTACTTGACCGCTCTCGTTTATTGCTTCTCCTTGTCTCTGCAATGCTGTTGACGTTGTTGCATTGATCTTCCTCCTCGAGCGAAGTAGTTGATAGCTCAGGGTGAACTTCTGAGTCATATTCGCAGGAACAAGGCTCCAGGAGTTGTACACCACATCCCAATATACTGGAGGATATGGAATCCAGAAATACCTTCATCCCCAAGCATCTGAAATCAAAAAGCATCTCACTTTCGGGCTTCCTTAAGCGTGAAATATGAGTTGAGAATAAACAGATGGTTCTCCAGAAGCCGTGGATCCACATAAATTTCCGCCGTTGATATTTGGAAACGACGGAAAGGCACATCATCGAGCTCATCTCTTGGGGGAGAAGAACACAAGCTTTGAATTTTAAGGATCCATATAAGTTCCCCTGATTTAAATGGATGGTTAGAGAACTTCTTTTAGCTTGGTGAGTAAAGTAGTAGGGCACTTCACTACCGGGTAGGACCGCATACCCACAAGCCCATTGCTGGATGACTAGTTTACGTGCTTCTTGATCCAGTTTCGAGCAGTTGATGAGCTTGAGAATGAGCTTTGGATCGTGAGATGAACGAGAAGACTGATAATCTTTCAAGAGAGACACAATTATCCGCATGCAGTTGTGACAGTGAGTCAGGAAGCTCTGGCAGCGACACAAATTCTCTGCAGTCTCTAAGATAAAGGAATTTTACCTGCTGAATGAAAGAATCTGGAATACTGACGAAGTCATTCTCATACATGTACAACATTAAGGGCAAATCTTTAGTCTTCTCAGGTGCATAAGTAGAGGTAAACTGTTTTCGCCAATGTTGACCAATGTCAACTCCAACTCATGCCATGTACAGAAGCTCTTCATATCGTCTCAATGTCACCATGAAGACTGGCTTTTAGGCTAGGAAATTCATGTGTCCACTCACATTTTCTTTTACCACGCAATGATGAGCCTAGAACACAAAGTCATAATGGAAGACGATTAGTGATTTTTTAACTTCAATTGCAAGCTCCATGAATCCTTCCGGCGGAGAATCATGTTGCAAAGCAGATTGAGAAAACATTTGTAGAGCTTCATTGCCAGACGGAAAATTCACCTCCTAAATATGGTTGACACCATGCCCCTGTAGCTGTCGTTTCTGCTATAACTTCCCTTAACATTTTCCATAAAAACACTAAATTGAATGCCGCCGGACAGTCAGGCCATATAATGCTCTAGCAATTATGGTTTTACCAATTCCCGCAGGACCCCAAATCCCTACGACCCTCACCTCATTAGATTCCATACATAACAAAGAATTCATCTTTGCTATATGAGCTTTGATTCAAACTAAATGATCGAAATCCCTCGATGGTGTGAAGTTCAATACGTTAGTAATATCTGTGGCAATTTTAAACATCATAGCAGCTTCGCTATCCCTGCCAGGAGAAATATCATTCCTTTATCAAACTGGAATAAGAATTTGATACACATACAGGGAAATGAATTAGCAGTATTGACGTTCAAAGATCAAGAAAGCTTTAACTTTTTACTTCAGAACAACTATGTCCTTCCTTGTACAATTTTGATATGCACACAGAAACATAAAAGCAGGAGCATCCTATGTAAAGATAATTGTAGAATTCTATTGTCTAACTACACAATCAACCAAACTTCGTGCATATTTTCCCAGAATTCAAGATAGCAATAAAGAAGTCTCACGACTAACAAAACTGATCCACATGCAAGATGAAACACTAGCGGAGAGAGCTAACCAATTATGTGAATGCTCGCCGCCTATGTTGGCAACATCAGTCAAAGCTTTCCTCCAACTCTGCTTCTGCTCCTCTGTTTTTCCCTCACAAGTTCTCTCGAAGGCAGTCCCAAAATCTCGAGTCTGTTTCTTTACATCAGATGGATCCATATCGTAGGAAATCGGCATCACCTTTTGATCTGCAGTCTTCCTGTATTCCATAATCTCCAACAACTCGTCCAAACACCAGCTTGATGAAGCATAGTTCTTCATGAGGATGATGAGCTTGTACAAGCTCAGCGCCGATGGACTCGCTCCTCCTAATTTGATTATCTACGAATGTATTGATTTCTTTGCGATTAAATTCACCGAGCAAGTGGCTTAGAAAGTTCCGACGGACATCTTGACCACTGAAGCTTGGGAAGACGTCGTATCTCCATTGGCTAGGGGAAGAAGAAGACGAAGAAGCAGACATGATGAAAGATGAAAACATAAGCACAAGGCCTAGAGAATCTAAATGCCTAAACCAAAGTCTCGCTTCTTTCAACTAAGATCAGAGACAAAAAAGCTTTGTAAGATAATTAATTGTGAACCAAATCTCATACCAATGTTATTTATCTTTTTTTCCTTGTTTGATCTCTAGCAGAATTAGCCCGGAGAGAACATGAAACTCATCTTCTCTTTATATCATTGAGTGAAGAATCTTGTTAAAACTTAAAAGTCAAACCCTTCATGTCCATTATTTCCTCGAGATTTTCCACAGGCTGGTTTACTTGAGACTACATCAAGTCTCGTCATGGAAGCTATCAGGAAACTTCAAAAAAGTCAAAAACTCTTAAGAAATGTGAAGGCAGTCATAAAAAGACTCGATCTTACCAAGGCAAATGGAGTGTGAAGATTAATTAAAAAGCTATTGGTTGTTTTTAAATTATTCTTCGGTAAAGATGTCATCAGCCAGGACGGTAGTTAGTTCAACAAGTTCAGAAAATTGGTCAGAATCCATAGTCATGTGTTTCATAACTATTAGCTTTCTGTTTGTTATTTTTACATTTTATAAGTATTTTTGTTATTGTAATCTCATTATTACAATCCTAATAATTTATATTTTAACTAAAATTTTAGGCTTCCATTTCAAATATAGATATTTATAATTTTATGTCATCCTTATTTTTGTGTTCATAACATCTCCGTTGGTTCATGATATTTCAAGATTATCATGTATAATATTTCAACATGATAATATGAAGATCATGCCTGTTCAGAAACAAACCAGAGCTGGTCAAAGGACTAGATTCAACGCTTTTGTTGTTGTTGGAGATGGTAATGGACATGTTGGATTGGGAGTGAAGTGTTCTAAGGAAGTTGCTACTGCCATTAGAGGAGCTATTATTCTGGCGAAGCTTTCAGTGGTTCCAGTGAGGAGAGGTTACTGGGGAAATAAGATTGGGAAGCCACACACTGTGCCTTGTAAGGTTACTGGTAAATGTGGCTCTGTAACAGTGAGGATGGTTCCAGCTCCAAGAGGTGCTGGTATTGTTGCTGCTAGGGTTCCTAAGAAGGTTCTTCAGTTTGCTGGTATTGATGATGTCTTTACTTCTTCCAGAGGATCTACCAAAACTCTCGGAAACTTTGTCAAGGTCTGATTTTGATCCTTCCTTTTTTTCTCTCTGTAGATTGATGCATTTCATTACGTTTAGCTGAAGAAAAAATCTGTAATTGGAAACAATCATTGGAAAAATACTCAGGAATCGCTTAACTATTATTCGGGAAATGGGTGACGCAAGCTTTGCTGAAGGCATGGCCATTTGGCTCTCAACGAGAACTTAACGTCGTACTTTTGTTTAATGCCTCAATGGCATAAAGCCACAATTTATGAAAATTACTTCTCAGTTTGTTGTATTTCGTAAGCACTCCCTTGTAAAAACGTTATTTTTCTTTTGAATCTAGTTTAACAATTATTCAAAAAAAAAAAACAAATCTGTAATTTGGCTACTAATACGGATTAGAGTATAACTTAGTAGGCATTTAGTTCACATTTACGTAGTTGTTTTCTGTGAGGATGATGTGATAAAGACTTCACATTGTATCTATGTGATTCTTAAACTACCTCAATCTGTAGTTCTTAACGATATTATGTAAACTGTGCAAGTGTAGCTGATTGCAATTTTTTTATGAGCATAGATCTTAGTTGATGATCTTCAGCTCAATTACTTAATTTGATGGATGTAGTTGCTTCATTATTTTGTTACTGATTGATATACTTGATTATTTTCCCGCAACAAAGGTTATCTTTAACCCTTGGTTCATTACTCTTGGCATGATCTTCTTGATTATCTTTAACCCTTGGTTTGTTGATGTTGGTGTTACGACAGGCTACATTTGATTGCCTACAGAAGACATATGGGTTCCTTACACCAGAGTTCTGGAAAGAAACCAGATTTGTGAAATCACCATACCAAGAGTACACTGATCTCCTGGCGTCTAAGTCTGTTCCCACAACAAAGGTTATCACCGAGGCTGAAGATCAAACTTTATGAGTCTGGTTTTATGGGTTTTGGTTGTCGGAAATATATTTTCCTTCCCTTCGAAGGCAGTCTTGTTTCTTGGTTGTCTGTCAGTTTTTGATATTGGAGTTGTGTTTGGATTTTGTTAGATGTTTGCTTTCATGAAATGATGTTTTCAATAAAGCATGTCTATTTCTTAGTTCTGGTGTTTAATCAGTTTCAAGTATCAAGAACTTGTGTGTTCTTGTATTTCATTATGATTCTTCCGCATACAAACTTAAGAACTTATAAGGCGTTATTATATTATACATTTAAAGTTCACCTATTTTTCTCATGTTTTATGATATTCTAATCCAGGTTGTGTTGTTCCATACATCTTCAAGGACAATCAAGGTTCTACCTATATGCTCCTCATAATCTGGTCCAAGCTTTCGTATTATTGTTTGCCAGACATACTTTCATGTGAATTATACTGTGAAACACACACAAACTCTGCGAATATTCAGATTTTAGATTCAGGAGCTCCCAAAGCTATTAAAATCCAAATTATACATGCAATAGTCTCGGCCACAAGTCTCCATCTTTAACCATGAATAGTGGAGTGAATAATTTATCTACGAGGGTTCATTGCAAGAAATAGTAACTCACAAGTTCAAAGCAGCTAGCAAAGTTATTAACTTACAAAGTTACATACAGAGACAAAGATTGTAGTTATCAAGCCCAGCGCTTGGTAACACATAAATAAAAGACAACACAAAGAGAATTATACTAATTCAAGAATGACAGAGTTTGTCATACCAGGCAGAGTTCGTGAAAACCATCTCTCTCCCCAAAACTCACTGACCAAAACAATACAGGAGATAAAGTCTCAGTTAGACATTACGTCGAACACCATCACTGCAGCTCTTCATGTATATTTCACTTGCCTGAAATTGAAAACCAATATAGCTTTTTATCCAATATAGCCAAAATTTTAACTGAGCAACAATTTATTTCTCTGAATGACTGATTTTGTGTACTTGATGATATGTAGATGTAGGGAAATAATATTTTACCTGTGTACATAACATAGTTCGTAATTGCTGAGAGCCTCATTCTTAGTAGAAGTTAACAGATGGGACGTGTTGGACTTTGTAATAATCTTCTCCTCCTTCCGACAATCTCTCCTTCCATTCCTTGTCCATTCTCAGTTCCTTTAATGAATATATGAATCTCAGCCCATCAGGAAGCTTCTTTAACTTTGGACAACTCCAAATATGCAGAGTATGAAGAAGGGGCATGGAGCCTTCTTCTACTATCCACTCTTCCCATTCCTCTAGTCCAAATAATGCAAGCGTATGCAATTGAGGAAACCCACCGCTCGAGCAAACCATTCTTCTCCCACTGAGAGATTGATGCCCTAAATTAATCACTTTCAACTGAACCAATTTCTCTAAAATCGGCATCGGATCTTCCACCAACCGACAAGCTTGTAGAGATATGGTTGTAAGGTGAGAAGGGAAGTGATGTTCATCAGGTAACTTTAACTTCTTACAATACTCAATATCGAGGGTATGAAGAAGGGGCATGGAGCCTTCTTCTACTATCCACTCTTCCCATTCGTCTAGTCTAGTTAATTGTAGCTCCTGCAATTTAGGAAACCCACCAGTAGGAAGCTTCTTTAATTTTGGACACCAAAGAATATAGAGAGTATGAAGAAGGGGCATGGAGCCTTCTTCTACTATCCACTCTTCCCATTCCTCTAGTCTACATAACTTAAGTGTATGCAATTTAGGAAACCCACCAGCAAGAAGCTTCTTTAATTTTGGACAATTCCAAATATAGAGAGAATGAAGAAGGGGCATGGAGCCTTCTTCTACTATCCACTCTTTCCATTCCTCTAGTTCAGATATCAGAAGCGTATGCAATTTTGGAAACCCACCAGCATGAAACTTCTTTAACTTCTTACACTCCCGAATATTGAGATAATGAAGAAGAGGCATGGAGCCTTCTTCTACTATCCACTCTTCCCATTCCTCTAGTCTAAATAATTTAAACGTCTGCAATTGAGGAAACCCACCGCTTGAGCAAACCATTCTCCTCCCATTGAAAGATTGATAACTTAATTCAAGATCTTTCAAATGAACCAATTTCTCAAGAATCGGCATCGGATCTTCCACCAACGGACAAGCTATTAGAGATATAGTAAGATATTCCAAGCGTCTCAATTCACTTAGAGATGAAGATAGAGTTTCAGTAGCACACCCTTCACCTATGGTATAGATCGAGAGAGTCCTTAGCTTTGTCATTCGGTCAAGATCCCTCACACTGCGATTCCCTATTGAGAAATGCAACAACGTCTCCAATTTTTCTAGATTACTCAATTCCAACATTGTCTTCTTATGCATAAGCCTTGGTAATGCAAGGTATCTCAATTCTTGCATCCCCATCAAGACATTGGGCACGAATGTAGTTCCCAAAGTGTCTAAATTTAGATAGATCAACAACAGTAGGTTTCCTAGAGAAGAGGGTAGATGAGATACCTGAGCATCTTCTAAGCTCAAGTATCTTAAGTGGATGAGCTTCCCAATGCCAGAAGGTAACTTTCCTCCTTCAAACACAGCTCTAAAGAGATCTAACACCCTCAAAAGTTCTAATCTTGTATAACTTGAACCTGATAGCTTCCAACTTTTTCTTTTCCCTTGAACAAACACGAGAGATCGAAGTTTTGGATTGTTTATATCTCTCTCAATATGTAATATAGTAGGATTATGTGAGACTAATCTGCGAGATGTGACATGAGATTGAAAGTTTGCGGTTGAAGGGCGGCTACTGGTAATTTGTAGGAAGTTCTCTTGTTTGGCTTTAAGCAAACAAACTTCTCTCATCATGTCATGCAAATGACAAGTTTCAAATCTCAAAGTCGTAGCTTCTCTTTCGTAAATGACCATATTTCTCCTCACCAGCTCTTTTATGTAACTATCTCCAACATCTCGAATGGTCTCTCCATCGTATTGCCTAGGTTCAGATATTCCTTCTGCAGCCCAGTAATAAGACAACTTCTCTACATCTATCTTATGATCTTCTGGAAAATGGGCGAGGTAGAGGAAACAATGCCTCAAATAACTAGGCAATTCGTCAAAGCTCAGAGACAATACATAGTTAAATGAATTGTTGTTGTCGTCATTAAAATCAGTTCTTCCTCCCATGAGATGAGATCCAATATTCTCAGATAATCTTTTCCAATCATGCAGTGTGTATTTTGCAGCTAACAATCCCCCTAACACTTTGATTGCCAATGGTAGCCCTCCACAATGTTTGATCATTTTCTTACCCATCTCTTCCATTTCCTTAAATTCTGCACAACATCTCATAAAACAAATAAACAGTTCAATAAGATGTGATAATGAAATACTACAATCAATTATTTAGGGCAATGAAGATTTTTTTTGCGATCATCCCAAAACGCATCTCATTATGATCAAAATGGAAAAAAAAAAATCCCTTTGTTTAAGTGCTTACCGGGTGCATCTTCGCTTGACATTGCTATACTTTTAAAAAGTTTCAAACTGTCTTCAATAGTTAGGCATTCTGGTTTAAAGTTATATGTCGTATCTCCACGCATTGAGACAAACTCATTTCGAGAAGTAAGTAACACCTTCCAACCTGCAAAATATTTACTCGTTTCATAATAACCAAACACAAAGAGCTTAATGAGTATAAGTTTTTATTAAGTACGATAAGAGTTCACCTTTTTTGGGTGGAAATATTGGCTTGATTAGGTCCCAATCTTCTTCTTCCCATATGTCATCAAAGACAATTAATGATTTAGATGTTCCCAACAGTCGAAAGATTTCACCTTGGAGTGTAGATTCTGTCATATCCAAGATTTTCTTTTCTTCTTCTTTGGGTTTGAGATCCCCCAAGATCTTTTGCCATACATTCTTCCGAGTAAAATCTTGTGAAACACACACCCATGCGAGCCCATCAAACTGACGTTTTACGTCCTCGTGATTAAAAACTTGTCTAGCAAGGGTCGTTTTACCAAGACCACCTATTCCGGTTATGGAAACCACTTGAACGTTTTCCTCCACAAAATATCCAACCAATTTCTTAACATCTGCCTCTAACCCCACAAAATCGCCTTCGTAGTCCTTAGGAAACGTTTGTCGCATCTCCCTTTGTCTATCACGTAGAGGTTGCATATACCCACCATCGGTGATAATCTGTTGTACTCCAAAACTCTGCATATTTCGGATCACATAAGAGATCCTCGTACGTATGCCTCCAATATCTAATGCATATCTCCTGCGATCTGAAATAAAGCAAGCATGTCGTCTGATACTCATCTTGATTCCACTTATTTTCCCAAGTTTTTCTTTAAGAAGATATGTTTCAATTATATCTTCTGCGTCATAAACAATTTCCTTGATCTCTTCAACACAAGTTTTTACCACCGCACTTGTGTGTTTCTTTGCATATGCATCTTTCAGAAAAGAGCTTAACCAGTTTAGATCAAATTTTAGTCCAGTAACTTGCTCTTCAACTCCCTGAAATCGCTCGAATTCTTGACTTAATAGGTCCCATAGCTTTTGTATTCCAAACGACACAAGTTCTCCAGCCATAATTGCTCCTGTTTAAGCAATATGAAAATAAGAATCAAGCTACGTACTATTGATGAACATGCATAATCGCTAGGAGTCAAATATCACAAGTTCGAAGTGGTAAAGCAAAGCAATATTGGAATTATATATTTAATTAAATTCTTAAAATTGGCGATGAGGAATTTATATGAGACAAATCCAAGTATATTGTTCTAACGCATTGCTTATTTTTCTTAATCAATCCTAAATCAATTTTGTGGTTACGGTTTCTGATTTTAATAAAATGTATTAAATGTAGTTACGATTTAACAATATACCAGTGAGATCTTGGCAAAAGGCTTGTTTTTTTTTGTTACGCAACTAATAGAAGTCAATCAAAACCTAGATAATATTGATAACTATCTTCAAATACATTCTAGCTTTATGTATCTCTTGGTATACCCAGATCTAAGAGACACAAATAGTAGCACCGATCCAGAACATAGACAAACGTTTACTGTCAATACTCTAGAGATTTAGAGAAAAAAAATAGAGATATCGTTCAATGTAAACAAAGGAACCTGCTAAAGAAAAAAGAAAAACAAAAAACAAAAAACATTTTTAAAAAAATGACTAACCTCTTGATGGCGTCAAGGAACTTTGCTCTTGTTGCTCTTTAGGAAGAGGAGAAACACTCTATAGTTCAGACTTTTCAACTCTCCAACTACTTTTCATCCACCCATTTTCTATCTTTATGGCAGCCTTAACTCCTGCAGTATCTGTGATTAACAAACAGTAAAAAAAAGTTTCTAGAAGGATATACAAAGTATAGTTTACAAACTTCCTTACACCTTAAGCCTTAATACATTGTAAGACCGACTCTTATAGAGACAAAGGGTAGGATCTAGGCTCACCCGAAGGGATTTTCCTTAAAATCCTGACCTTGTCCGTCAAAGAGCCCTAGATGACTGCGTGTATCGTTTGCTTCGTGATCGATATTCCCTCGGCGAGAACGCACACTTTCATTAAATTTATATAGAGAGTCAACAATGGGGATATTGAAAGTTCCTTTGAATCACAGCATTCAGAGTAAGGGATGTTCATTCAACACATGATCAAGTACTTGTTGTAGGTTCTTGTTTTGAGATGATGAGGAGTGCAAAACAAAAGTTCCCAAGAATACGTGAGTTTCCACCTTTAAACCTCTTTTTTGAATTTGTGTTTTTGATTGTTCTTGCTTGAGGACAAGCAGCCACTTGGCCCTTGGGACTTTAAACTTCTTAATCGACTCATTCTTATCAACCTTCTAGGTTTGTGATTAAGTTAAACCCTTAAAATCATTGTTTGATTACTGATTTATGTTTATTTAATTTAAACTCTTGATCAACCTAGATAATTGGCGATTGTGAGTTGTAATATAAAAGCTTCGCGGTAGTTGCTCTTATAACTAGCACAAAGAGGATCAAACGGTTAGTTATATTTGATAATCAATTCAATTTGTATAAGATAATATACAATAGCATTACAGTTACAGTTTAAGTGCACACAGCTATCTCATTTGCATTTGGATGCAATCCCTAAATGGATATTTTATCTTTGAACTAAAGAGTTAAATATCTGTTGAAGATCACCAGCCAAATGGAGAGAAGTACCAATGAATCATTCACATAGATTAACTTATAAGAATCAATTTGTTAAGAAACATCTTTAATGCCATGCGCTACCAAATCCAGAGAAAGAAGCTTGAGACCATCAACGACACTACAGAATTAAACCTATACTGCTTCTAAAGAATAATGACACCCAATTTTATTAACATTTGACTTGCAGCTTCCTAAATTCTTATCATCCGCACACATATTGGAGATCTGGATGGCTTTTGTTTTACGTTTAGGTCATCAAGGTTGCTTCATCAGACTTTAAGTTTGCTCAGTGTTTTTCCGACGAGTCCAACAGGCTGAAGGCAGGGATCACAAATTGTAAAACAAAACCTAATGTAAGCCAAGCTCTCCTCCAACACTATACGAAAATGAGGAAATTGAAACATTTAGCAAGCATCGACGTAAAGATTCATCAATATCCTAATTCAAAATCTAACATCGTAAGATACAACTAGAATTTATAGCATACCACAGGATACAACTAAACCCAGTAAAGTTCATAAGACTAAACAAGTTTACTATTAGTACAACCGAGAGCAACGCACATATACAAAGGCTTAAGGGCGTACCTGCGAAGAAAGTACCCGAGAGAGATGAGATACGCGGCCATACTCGGCCGAAGACGATGAGTTTAGTTATAGGGGCCGAAGAGGATAGTTTAGTTTTAGTTTTCGGGTTTACAAAATTAGTTTATAAATATTTGGGTCCAACATTGTTATAGCCCGTTAATAGATTTTTTAGAAAAATCAGGCCAGGACTTCAAAAACTTTAACGGGCCGGGTTAGCCCTAAATATTTGGGCCCGTTTTAACATCCTTAAATTCACAATATTCGTTCCAAAAAATAAAATAAAAAAGCATCTTCAAACTAGAGAATAAAAAGGTTTTTATCTAACGCCTTTCCGACAAATTTCACTACAACATTGGAAAGACGCCCAAATTAGAGAATGATGCGACACCAAAAGTAGAAATTAGCCATTTGACAGATGATACAATGAGCTTGAGCTTTAACATGAATGACCTATATGATTATACCTTGAAGAGCTGAAATTCAGATAAAAGAACCTTACTACAAGACGTATAAATGGTAATTTATATAGGCTTCTCAACTATCAATTCATAAGTGAGATCTCTTGTATAAAGCAAGACTTGGAGGTAAAACTAATCTTTACAATCTATATATTTTCTCTATAGATGATTTTCAAACTGAGTCATTAAGATAGCTTGTCCAAACATTAGATTCCGGCGAGTTAGGTTGCTAGAAGCAGACAAGACGGTATGAGATAGCTTCCATGTACATTTTGCTTGGTCCTGGATGATGTAATTAAGCTAAGTATTAGAGCTCATAAGTTTATATACTTGTACATAATGCAATTTTGGTTTAGTGCTGATTAGTAATTGGTTTAGACTTGGTTGAGTTAACCGGCTATACTAACCAAGTCTAAACCAATTACCAATCAGCACTAAACCAAAATTGCATTATGTACAAGTATATAAACTTATGAGCTCTAATACTAAGTGAAAGTAAAATTGAAATCCGTGCTAAAGCTGAACTGAAATCAAAGAAACGAGTTGAAATGCAACTGAACTGAAAGGTGAATCAAAGAATCAAGTTTTTGTTTTCACCAAAATACGATATGGACAAAACAAACAAAAAAATTACAGAAGGAGAAACAACCAAGGAGCTATCTAGAGCTCCGATACAATGTTCATTAGGAATTATCCAATAGAAGGAGTGTTATGATCGGCTGATCATCAGTCAACAAACATAAAGACCAATATTGCTATGAAACGCAAAGTATTTTTTTTTTTTCTTCTCTCATGGTACTCTAACATAAATTGTAAGTCTGAAAATACAGAATTTATTATGCGTAGATAGACAGATGACCAATTTCATAAGGAATTCGCCTGAGAAGAGACTCGTCTACAAAATATAAGAATAAAAAAAAAAAAAAAATTCAATATAGAACATAGAACATATATTTCTCTAGATAATTTTGTGTACTTAATATAGTGTGTTACTGCTTAGAGCCTCAGTCGTCGTAGGTTGCTCGGAATGTAATAGAAGGAATGTGCAAGACTTTGTAGTAATCTTCACCACCTTCCAAAAATGTCTCTTCCCATCTCTTGTCCATATTCAGATGAGTTAAGGAAGTGATGAATAGCAGCTCAACCGGAACCTTCTTTAGCTTTGGACAACCCCAGATAGACACAGTATGAATAAAGGGCATAGCGCCTTCTTCTACTATCAACTCTTCCAACCTATCTAATCTAGATAATCTAAGCTTGTGCAATCGAGGAAATCTACCGTCTGAGCAAACCATTCTCCTCCCACAGAAAGAGTTATAAATTAATTTGACCTCATATAAGTGAAGCAGATTCTCTAGAACCGGCATCGGATCGTCTACCAAACGACAACCGTCTAGAGATATGGTTGTAAGGTTAGAAGGGAAGTGTTGTTTTCTAGGAAGCCTTGGCATATACATACGCAAACTCAGCCTTTTGAGATGAACGAAATCCAATACAAGTCCATCCATGCTGTTAGACCTGTGATCATCTATCTCAAGATTTTCCAGGTGTCTCAGTCCACCTATTGATGCATATAGAGTCTCCATAGTAGTCTCACTGGTTAAAGTCATTACAAGAGTCCTCAACCTGACCATACCACGAAGATCTTTTACGCTGCCGTTCTCTGTTGTAAATTCTTCCAAGGTTTCCAAATTTACTAGCTTACTCAATTCCAATTTTGTGTCCTTATGCATAAAAGTTGGTAATGCAAGGTATCTTAATTCTTGCATTCCCATCAAGACATTTGGTACAAATATAGATTCCATATGGCCCATATATACATTTATATTTAGATACATCAGCAACATTAGGTTTCCAAGAGAAGAAGGTAGATGAGATACCTTAGCATCTTTTAAACTTTAAGTATTTTAAGTGGATGATCTTTCCAATGCCATAAGGTAACTTCCCTCCTTCAAACTCGGCTTTATAGAGATCTAACACCCTCAGAAGTTCTAACCTTCTAAAGCTTGAACCTGATAGCAACCAACTTTCTGCACAGCAATCCGAGACAATAAGGAGTGACCGAAGTTTAAAATTATTTATACCTCTCTCAACATCTAATTTAGTAGGATATTGGCAGACAAGTCTGCGAGATCTACAAGGAGATTGAGAGTCTACGGTCGGGGAGCAGGTACCAACAATTTGTAGGAAGTTCTCTTCTTTGGCTTTAAATAAACAGAGTTCTCTCATCGTGTCATGCAAATGACAAGTTTCAAATCTCAAAGTCCTGCTATCTCTTTCGGAAATAACCATATTCCTCCTCACCAACTCATCTATGTAGCTGTCTCCAACATCTCGAATGGTCTCTCCATCGTAATTCCTAGGCTTGAGTATTCCTTCAGCAGCCCAATAATAAGACAACTTTGACACATCTATTTCATCATCTTCTGGAAATTGGGCAAGGTAGAGAAAGCATTGCTTCAAATAACTAGGCAACTCTTCAAAGCTCATAGACAATACATGGTAAACCGAACTGCTGTTACCGTCATTTAAATTGATTCTTCCCACGTTACGAGATCCAATATCCTCAAATACTCTTTTCCAATCATGCGTTGTATATTTTTCGGATAAAAAACCTCCTAACACTTTGATAGCCAAAGGCAATCCCCCACAATGTTTTATCATTTCCTTACCCATCTCTTCCATTTCCTCATCAACCATAAATTCTGCACAACATTATCGCTAGGTTAGATAATAGTATATTTTGTATCATAAATCAATAATACAGTTCAACTGGATGTGATAAAGAAATGTCAAAATCAGGTGAGATGATTGTATTGTGATTATCCTAAAAATATTTGTTTGTGATCAAAAATGGAGGAATTTAAAAAAATAGTCACTAAATGCTTACCGGATACATCTTTCTTTGGAAATGCTATTCGTTGAAGAAGTGTCCAACTTTCATCAATACTTAGGTATTCTGATTCAAAGTTGATATATGTTGTATCACCACGTACTGCGACACTCTTATTCCGAGAAGTAAGTAGCACCTTCCAACCTGTAAAAAAATTATTCCTTACATAAGAGCCAAAGAGCATAATGAGTATGACTTGTTTTCATCTTTCTTTTTATTAAGTACCATCGAAAGGTCACCTTTTTCCGGTGGAAATATTTGCTAGATTCGGTTCCAATCTTCTTCTTTCCATATGTCATCTAGCACAATCAATGATTTAGATGTTTCCAACAACCGAAATAATTCGTCTTGGAGTGTCAATTCTGTCATCTCCAAGATTTTCTTTTCCTTTTCATTGGGTCTAAGATCCCGCAAAATTGTTTGCCACACAAGCTTCCGGGTAAACTCTTGTGAAACACACACCCATGCGAGTCCATCAAACTGATGTTTAACCATCTCATGATTAAAAACATGTCTAGCAAAGGTGGTTTTACCAATACCACCCATCCCTGTTATAGAAACAACTTGAATGTTATCTTCCTTCACAAGATATCCAACCAATTTTTTTACCTTTGTTTCCAGCCCCACAAGATTGCTTTCGCAGTCCCTAGCAAATTCTTGTCGCATCTCCCTTTGTCTTTCTTGTAGGGGATGTGAATAGCGGCTGCCATCAACAATCATCTGTTGTACTCCAAAACTTTTCATATCTCGAATAACATTGGAGATCCTCTTACTTATGCCTCCAATATTAGACGCAAGTTCTTTACGATCCACTATAGTGAAAGCAAATTTTCTTACACGCTTTCTGAAGCCACTTGTTTTTCCGAGTTCTTCATTCAAAAGAAAGGTTTCGATTATATCCTCTGCATCATAGATAATTTCCTTGATCTCGTCAACACAAGTTTTCACCACTGCGCTTGTATGTTTCTTTGCATCTGCATCTTTCAGAAAAGAGCTTAACAAACGTAGATCACGTTTTAGTGCAGGAACTTGATCATTAACTCCCTGAAATTGCTCGTATTCTTGGGTGAGTAGGTCCCAAAGCTTTTGTACTCCAAATGATACAAGCTCCCCAGCCATAATGACTCTGCTTAATCAGTGTTATAATAAGAATCAAGCTACGTACTATTGAAGAACATGTATATATAATCGTGAGGAGTCAAATATCACAAGTTTCAAGTGGTAAAACAAAAGAATATTGGTGTTTCATTTTTACAATCAAATCTTAAAAGGTAATGAGGATTTTATACTCACAGATCGACCCTAACGCATTAATATTGCATTTTAAAATACATTTTATACGATGAAATTCACCTTAAGATTAGTGAGGGTTATGATAACTACACAAACTAAATTATCATAGTTTGAACTATTATGTGCAAGTGTTATGAATTATGTTCGAACAAAAGAAAAATCTCTCCACAAAACCTCAAAAGTATTAAACAATTTGACGTGGAATATCATGCGGACATAAAGAACAAGTTTTTTTTTTTTTTTTGATCGGCGAACAAATTTTAAACAAAATTCTGTTAATGAGAAAAATGGAGCCGTAAATGTTTATCAATACTCCATCTCCTTATCAACCTCGTAAAATTAATTTAAAAAATTCTACTGTTTACAATCTAAAATGGGAAACATGTCAACTTTGAACAATACCTCTGTATAAAATGTTGGATTAAAACACGATCTAAAATGTTGGATTAAAACACGATCTATCACGAACTCAATTTAAATACTTTATCTTACCTCTCATCTCCCTTTAAATCTCTCATTGACGTTGACTTTTTTTTAGATTGTAAATTTTGTGCGAATAGTTATGTGCCATGTGTCATGTTTTGATTGGAAAATAATATTCATTTCTTCTCCGGCTGATTCTCTCCTCCGTCGCGATGTCTCTCTGCCGCACTATCCTCCATCTCCACCTTCAAACCCATAAAGCCTCTCTCTCAAACTCTCAACTTTTCTCGATGAGTCACAACTCCTTCCATCTGTGGCTGCCGCCGTGCGAAACCCACTGGGAAGAGACCTCTCTTCAATCCCCTTTGCCCCAGCCCAGAAACTCAAACCAGATTCAACAAAACTCGTCAGCGATCGTTCGATTCATCGATTCGGCAATCTGATCTCGACAAGGCAAGCAAACTCTGGCGTCCAATTTATCGTTATCAAAGAAATTTTTTGGGTATTAGAAGAACCAGAATCGGAATTCATCTTTGCTGTCTCTGATTTTAAGCAAAAAAGTTCAGATTTTGTTTTCTGGGTTTTTAGAAAAGCATGTCTTTGTATTGTAAAAGTCTAATAAACATGAAAGATTGAGTTTTTTTTTGGGTTAAGGAAGATGATTCCATGGTTGATGGTTTCAGCTCTTCAGTTAGCAGAGCTATCAGTGAGCTCCGTTGTTCATTTGCTATTTGGGCTTTACATAATTAGCTCCGCTATCACCAGAGATCTCACTCAGTTGTTGAGTGAATGAATCTTCAAGCCCAAAACCACCATTGAAGTCAAACAAATCGACCAAGAAAAGACCACTGTCGTCAATGATTTACCTCCCATTGTTTTGGTCCATGGAATTTTTGGATTTGACAAAGGAGTAAGTTAAAATATTGTTTTCTCTTTTAGATTAAAATGTTTATTTTTTTGGGCGGAGAGACATCGCGACGGAAGAAAGAATCAGTCGGAGAAGAAGGAAAAAAAAAAATCATTTTCCGATGAAAATATGACATGTGGCCCATGACTATTAGCACAAAGATTACCTACCACTAACGGATGTTATGTTTCTGTTAACCGCCTATAAGAACTCAGTTAAGTCAGTTAACGACATTTCTAAAAAATAAAAGTCAATGTCAATTAGAGATTTAAAGAAAGGTCAGAGGTAAGTTAAGGATTTAAATTAAGTTCGTGATAGATCGTGTTTTAATCTGGATATTTTTAAAGTTGAACATTTGTTTGACATTTTTCCCAAATAAAAATTGTAAATGTTTATGACAATTGTACCATGGTTCATGGAGTTTTTGTTACACAACCTTGAGAAGATAAACAAAACTTTTATAAATTAATAATGTTGAGACTTTGAAAATTAACTAAACGGTATGGAAAAAGTTTTTACTCCATAATATTATAATCTTTTTTATTCCAAATGATAGGTAATCTAAATGAATTCACTTCCAAAAATAACGCGCATAAACTAAAGTTATTATTATTAATCTTACCTATCAAAATAGAATAGATGTTAATAGCATATTAGACTATTTAGATGAAGATAATACATATTTATAAGTTCAAAAACTTAGAAGGAATGATGATGATGATGTCAAAAAAAAAAAAACAATTAGAAGAAATTTTGGTTAATAACCATAATGTTGATAATAATGTTGAAGATGATACTACGATATATTTGGAAGCAGTTACGCTTAAAATATAAAATTTTATGTTTTGAACTCTTCATATATTTTGGATATAGATCGAGAAGACATCATTAAAAGTTTATGATATAATAAGTAAAATTAGAGATGAGTTCTAACAAGATTTTAACTTTACGTGAAAAAAAACAACATTAAAATCATATCTATTAGAATATACACATTAATTAATTTTGTTAATCAAGTTGTTAGTTTGTTGAGAGTTTGCTAATTAGATTCAGAGTCAATGTAAAGCTATATATACTCATGTAATCATTTGAAATCAATTGAGAAAACCAGTTTCACTAATATGGTATCAGAGCTTAAAATTGGTTAGTTAGAGTTTTCTCCAAAATTTTCCTTCACTTTCCATCGTTTTCTCAGAGAAATTTTTATTTTCTCTTCCATCTTCATCCATTTCTACTTCGATTCTTCTCATTTCTCTTTGAATCCACCGATTATTCGTTGAATCGAACCATAATTTGTGATTTGTTTGAACTCGGAAGCCTCTAAATCACCTTTGTGAGCTTCAATTGTTGTTCAACATCACATTTGAGCTTCGATCTTCAAATTTCAACTTGTTCTTCGGTTTGTTTCATCGGTTTCGTCAAAATCTGAGCTCGATTCTGCAATTTCAGCTTGTTGTAGTCAGATTCTTTCATCAACTGATCGTGTGTTTGATCCGATGGCGACGAAACGATCCGAGAACAAGAATCGTAACTCCGCTTCTGATCCAGAGATTGTTTCACCTCGCGGTAGTAAATCTTCTCCATCTCGAACGATTCCGTGTTGTGTTTCTTCCGGATTTGAAGGTTATGCGTTTGGTTCTCTATCTCGACCACCGGAGAACATTTTCGATTTGCTTTGGCGACACAGTTTCGCTGATTTTGTACGTTTACAATCTCTGAAACCTCTCTCTAAGCATATAGTTTCTGTTCATGATGTTGTTGCGATTAGGAGAGATTTGGAATGTGGATATGCATCTGATTTGGATATAGCATCATCTTGGAATGATTTCTCTCCGATTGCTATCAATTGGTTTCATGAATCTCCGATGATTGTAGTTCGAATCAAAGGTTCTTTTGCATTCGGTTCTGATTTCTTGAAGCCAGCTGTATATAGCTTTCTATCTTTGTTTTGCCGTGAGATTGCTTCAACGGTGAAGATAGTTATCACGCTCAAGAATGGAGAATCTGATTTGATTTCATCTTATGATGAATTTTCATCGATTGCTATCAATCGGTACTTGGTTTCTGCTTTGCGTTTTGATGTGATTCGCAGCAGATTTCTTCATCACTCCGGATTGTTTCTGGTTTTACCGGATCAGCGTTGTGTTCTCGGTTGCTCCGCCGAGTGGTCCAAGGGAAGCATAGTTCTCGGTTGCTCCGCCGAGTGGTCCAAGGGAAGCATAGTTCTCGGTTGCTCCGCCGAGTGGTCCAAGGGAAGCATTGTTCTCGGTTACTCCGCCGAGTGTTCCAAGGGAAGCATTTTGTTGAACTTGTATTCATCGTTTCTTGGCTTCATTAAGTTTAATACTCGGCCAAGTGTTTTTTCTGTTGAAGACAAGTTGTTTACAACAGATTTATGGCTCCAATTCCTATTGGAAGTTCATGTTCTTGATGTTCATGGTGTTACATTCATGTGTTGTTGGTGTGGCTGCTGGGATTCTCTAAACTCGGAGCTGAAATCTCCAACCGTCTGCAATGTCATGGACATGGATGAATTCTTCAGATTCTTTGCTGCAGCCCTTGCATCTGAATATGTGTGGGTTATGAATGTAATTCCAGCTCGGAAGCCATTAACTTTGGACATGATTTGTGACAAAGGTTTCATTGGTGTTTACCATGAATGGTGTGGCTGCTGGGATGAGAGATGGTGTGATCTTTATGCTTTTGAGCTTCTTAGGAAATACAATGATGCCTCTTACTCATTGGTGGTTTCATGTCTTGCTCATTGGTTTCTAACGGACTTTGTTCAGCTTGGTGATGGGCGCATAAGGGTTTATGAAGAGCTAAAGACCGAGAATTTGCATATGCCAACATTGGTTATGCGTATTATTGAAGGCATTGCAGTTGCTGCAAGCGTTGTGGCTTGTTTTGGATGGTTCGGGTCTATACTTGATCTACTCCGCTACTCATTACCGAGACCACCCGAAGCCATTCCCGTTTTCAATGGTGTTCATGTTCAAGATGAAAGGGACTTTCATCTTGAGGGGGACTATTAGAATATACACATTAATTAATTTTGTTAATCAAGTTGTTAGTTTGTTGAGAGTTTGCTAATTAGATTCAGAGTCAATGTAAAGCTATATATATTCATGTAATCATTTGAAATCAATTGAGAAAACCAGTTTCACTAATAATATCTAAATACATTGTCTTTGTTATATATGTATAAGTTTATATAATTATTAATTTATTATACTATTGGAAGTTTGGGATCATATATTTATGTAAGCGTTTAAAAAAACTTTATTATTTTATCAAATATTGTTAATTTTAATATTTTGACCAAACATAAAACCGGCAAAAAATTACCATTAAATTTTCTTTATTAATTTATAGAATTTTTATATATACTTAGTTAACAATTTTTGTATATTCAGCCTTACATAGAATCTGTCTCTCTCGCATTTCGTTATGGCGAGAGAGAATAATGACTAAAGACAAGAGATCCAAATGCAAGAGAGACAAAAGTAGCACCGATCCAAAAGATGGACAAAGTTACATTGTAAAAACTAAAGAATGAGAGAACAATAAAGATAATATTCATTGTTAGTGAATAAATTTGCTATGAATAAAGGACTTAATTAACATTAAAGGATAATGACTAACCTCTTGAAGGCGCCAAGGAACTCTCTCGTCGTCGCCTTTAGGAAGAATATTGATGGTTGATCTTTAGTTATTAAGTCTCAGATTAAGTTCTGTGAATTAGCGATTACTCAAAGATGAATAAAAAGACTGTGCTAAGCAATTTGCAAAATAAAATGAGATCGTGCAAACTGCTAAGCAATTGACAAAATGAAATAAGACGAAAGTAAAATAAATCTGTGCACGTTATAACTTTGATCAATTATAGAAAAAAGTGAACATCAAATTAAAAACATCTGCATAACTCGGTTTGTGTTACCCACTTGTACAGATTGAGTTGACTATAAATATAAGAAACCATGTTGGCCACTTGGATAAATAGATAAAAAATGCAGTCTCCCCAATCAACCGCTCACCAAATTACATAAAATAAGAACAAGTTCTTAATTAACTATTGTATTTTCATTAATTTATCTCAACCATATGTACAAAACGAACACGTAGTTGCAAGTATATAGAATGTATTACAAATAAAACAATAACGATCTATATAACAACTGAATAAAGTGTTACAAAACTCGTTTTTTTTTCTTTTTTTTTCAGCCAAAAAAAAAAGAACGAGTTCTGTAACACTTTATTCAGTTATTATATAGACCGTTAGTTTTGTTTTATTGGTAGTTACATTCTATGTACTTGGAACTATGGGTTTAAATACGTTTTGTACATATGGTTGAGTTAATTAATGAAAATACAATCTCGTTCATCTGTTTTAACTCTCGTTCAATTGTTTAGCTAAATCTCATATAGTATCAGAGCAGAAAGAGATGATTTACTGTTGATGTTAACAGGAGTATATAAACATAAGCTTGTGTACTCTTAAGTGAATATCCTAGACTTGCTATGCACGATACAATAAAAATATATGCAAACGAGGAAACTATTTTTTGGGCAGCGATCTTAAGTGGTATAAAAAAGATATTGACCAATCCATTCATTATCAATTGATTTTGAGTTGGAAACCCAACATCTAATAGAAACCGATTTTCCGAAAAAACATTCTCCTCCCACTGAATGATTCAACGAATAAACGAAGCTCTTTCAACTCAAGCAAGTTCTCAAGAATCAACATTGGATTCTCCTCTAAATGACACTACCATAGATCTAAGATCGTAAGGAGAGAAGGAAAGTGTTGCTCTTTAGGAAGCCTTGGCATATATATACCCAACGTCAGCTCTTTGAGGAATCCTATACGATTCCCCCTTCTATCCTCCTCTTAACCCCGTAATTAAATATATAAAGATTTGCAAGGTGTCTCAGTCCACTTACTAATGCAAATAGAATTTCAATACTTGTATCACAAGTTGAATAGATGTCGAGAATCCTCAACCTGGCCATACCACAAAGGATACGTATACAAGTTTTGTGATAACCAAAATATGATTTAAAAAGTTTTTTTTTTTAAAATACGATTTAAGTTTTCAGAAAGAAAAATTAACAAAGATGCTCAAATAAAACGAGAAAAAGCAAAAGAAAAAACAATGAGCTATCTAGAGCTCTAATACAATATCAATCATGAATGATCCAGTATGAGTGTTGAGATCAAGTGATCATTATCAATCAAACCAGCAAACATAAAAAACCAATGTTGATACAAAGCGAAAAGTAATTTTCTTGCTCGTCATATGATACTCTTAACAAAAATCGTAAGTCTGATTGTACAACAAAACACATTAAGACAACAATGCAAAGAGTTTATTATTTGTAGATAGGCATATGACCAAGATTCGCCTGGGAAGAGATACGTCTACAATGAAAAAAAAAAAAAAGTCCATCAAATTCAGCAGAATTTTACTTCTTTCTATGAAATGGTATAATAAATTCATTTTTAGAATCCATTTTGAAAACAAACAGAACATGATATTTAATCTTGGGACATGATATATTACCTGGTAGGCTGGTACATCTAGTTTGTACTCAATCTTAGCACCATTGTAAATAAACAGAAGGAATGTGTTGGACTTTGTAATAATCTGCTCCTCCTTCCGACAGTTTCTCCTTCCATCCAGTTTGCCTCAATCCTATATACAGTTGTTTCAGGGAAGTGATATATCTCATCCCATATGGAAGTTCCTTTAATTTTGGACACCCATTAATAGTCAGATTATGAAGAAGGGGCATGGAGCCTTCTTCTACTATCCACTCTTCCCATTCTTGTAATTGAAAAAATGATAGCAACTGCAATTGAGGAAACCCATCGCCCGAGCAAACCATTTTCTTCCCACAGAATGATTGAGAAGATAGATGAAGCTCTGTCAACTGAAGCAACTTCTCTAGAATGGGCATGGGATCCTCCTCCAAACCACACTCCGTTAGAGTTATGGTTTTGAGGCGAGAAGGGAAATGTCGTTCATCAGGTAGCTTTGGCATATAAATCTTCAAATCTAACTTGTAGAGATGAATGCAATCCAAAACAAATCCCTTTCTAATATTCGTATCAAATCTGTTTGCCCTGTGATCTATTATAGTAAGATTTTCCAGGTCTCTCAATCCACCTATTGATGAAGATAGAGTTTCTTCACTCATCCCATGATAGAAAGAGATTTCAAGAGTCTTGAACTTGGCCATACCATGGAGATCCCCAAAACTACAATTCCTTGTTAAGAAATTCTTCAAGGTCTCCAAGTTTACTAGATTACTCAAATCCAACTTTGTCTTCTTACGAAGAGCCGACGGTAATGCAAGATACCTCAATTCTCGCATCCCCGTCAAGAAATTGGGCATGTAGATTACAGAATCCCATGTTACATCTAAATTTAAATAGATTAGCAACTTTAGATTTCGTAGAGAAGAAGGTAGATGAAATACCATTGAGTTTTCCAAGCTCAAATATCTCAAGTGGATGAGCTTTCCAATGCTAGATGGTAACTCTCCGCCAAACATGGATCTAGAGAGATCTAACACCCTCAGCAATTGTAACCTTGTAAAGCTTAAACCTGATATCCTACAACGGTTTTCCCCTATAACCTGGGAAAGGTTAAACCTGATATCACTCATAAGTAAAAGAGATCGAAGTTTTGGATTATTTATATCTCTTCTAAGATGTAATTTAGTAGGATCTTGAACGACAATTCTGCGAGATCTACAAGGAGATCGAGAGTGCGCAGTCGGGAAGCTAATAACTGCAATTTGTAGGAAGTTCTCTTCTTTGGCCTTAGACAAACAAACTTCTCTCATCATGTCATGCAAGTGAAAAGTTTCAAATCTCAAATTCCTAACGTCTCTTTCCGCAATAACCACATTTCTCCTCACCAACTCTTCTATGTAGCCATCTGCAACATCTCTAATGGTCGCTCCGTCATAATACCTAGGTTTTGGTATTCCTTCTGCAGCCCAATAATACGACAATTTCTCTACATTTATTGGATGATCTTCTGGAAAATGAGCTAGGTAGAGGTAGCAATGCTTCAAATATATAGGCAGCTCTTCAAAGCTGAGAGACAACACATAGTAAACCGAATTGTTGTTGCTGTCATTGAAATCAGTTCTTCCCACGATATGAGATCTAATATTCTCAGATAATCTTTTCCAATCATGCAGTGTGTATTTCGCAGCTAACAAACCTCCTAATACTTTGACAGCCAAAGGCAATCCCCCACAATGGTTGATCAATTTCTTACCCATCTCTTCCATTTCCTTATCAACCTTAAATTCTGCACAACGTCACTAGGATAAATTATCAAGTTATAAAACAAAATACGATGGAATTGGACGTGATTGAGATATATTATAGCCAGTTTATATAGGGCTAAGAAGATTGTGTTTTGATCACAATCTTAAAAAGCGTATCTATTTCCATGTTTCTGAAAATTTATCTCATCGTGATCAAAATGGCTAAAAAAAAAAAAACCCCTTCAGTGAATGCTTACCTGATAAATCTTTCCTTGGAAATGCTATTCTTTGAAAAAGTTTCCAACTTTCTTCAACGGTTAGGCATTGTGGTTTGAAGTTGATATATGTTGCATCTCCACGTACAGCAACACTCTCATTTCGAGAAGTTAGTAGCACCTTCCAACCTGAAAAATATTTAATTTTTTCATAATATCCAATGATTATGATTTTTTTTTTATCTTTAATTTTAAGAAATAGTACCATAAGCGGTCACCTTTTCCCGGTGGAAATATTGGCTTGATGCGGTCCCAATCTTCCTCTTTCCATATGTCATCAAGGACAATTAATGATTTAGATGTTTCCAATAATCGAAAGAGTTCACCCTGGAGTATAGGTTCGGTCATCTGCAAGATTCCATCTTTCTCTTCTCTAGGTCTGAGGTTCTGCAAAATCGCTTGCCACACATGCATACGTGTAAACTCTTGTGAAATACACACCCAAGCAATTCCATTAAACTTATGTTTAACCATCCAGTGATTAAAAATTTGTCTAGCGAGGGTAGTTTTACCAACACCACCCATCCCGGTTATTGAGACCACTTGTATGTTGTCTTCTTCCACCAAATAACCAACCAGTTTCTGAACACTTTCTTCCAACCCAACAAGATCGCTTTCGTAGTCCCTAGGAAATGTTTGTCGCATCTCCCTTAGTCTATCATGTACAGGTTGCATATACCCACCATCAGCGATAATCTGTTGTACCCCAAAACTCTGCATATCTCGGATGACGTTGGAGATCCTCTTCCTTATGCCTCCAATATCTAATGCATTTTCCCTACTATCTGAAACAATGCAAGCAACTCTTCTGATGTTCTTCTTGGTTCCACTTGTTTTTCCAAGTTCTTCCTTCAAAATATATGTTTCGATTACATCTTCCGTGTCATACACAATTTCCTTGATCTCTTCAACACAATTTCTTACTACCGCACTTGTGTGTTTCTTTGCATCTGCATCTTTCAGAAAAGAGCTTAACAAGTTTAGCTCACGTTTTAGCTCAATTACTTGATCATCAACTCCCTCAAATTTCTCGTATTCTTGGCTCAGTAGGTCCCAAAGCTTTTGTATTCCAAATGACACAAGTTCCATGGCCATAATGGCTCCTACATAAGTAGTGTTAAAATAAGAATCAAGAGCTACTACTATACTGATTATGAATTTTATATTACACATCGACCTTGGGTATGTTATTCTCACAAAGATACTTCTTTATATGGAAAACGTTCAAAAAAAATCTTGTACAAGCGTACATATGCCATTTTAACCACCAATTTCCGTATTCACCTTTAAAACCTCAAATTTCTATTGACCGACCCAAATTAGACATCTAAAAGTCAAACTTAATTGCAGTTTAACAGATGTTAAAACACCGTTAACGTCGTCATTATAATTTTGGAAAAACAATCATAAAAACCCTGAACTTACTGCGTTTGGCCGATTAAATCACGAACTTCGTAATGAGCCAAAAGAAATTAATTTCGGTTGATCGATCCACATTATACCCCCGAAAGTCAAACATAAATACGGTTTAAAAGAAGTTATAAATTCGTTAGCGCCATTGTCTTCTCCAGAGAAAATTTCCGCAAATTATCAACATAACTCCCGCCATTTTCATCTCAATTTATGTTGACCGATCCACATTATACCTCCGAAAGTCAAACATAATTGCAGTTTAACAGAATTTATAAAATCTGTTAGCGTCATTGTCTTCTCCAGAGAACATTTTCGCAAATTCTCAACATAACTACCGCCGTTTTCATCTCAATTTTTGTTGACCGATCCACATTATACCCCTGAATGTCAAACATAATTGCGGCTTAACAAAAGTTATAAATCCCTTAGCGCTATTATCTTCTCCAGAGTAAATTTCTGCAAATCCTCAACATAACTCCCGCCATTATCATCTCCTTATCTTAATTTCTTCTTTTTTTCTCACTCTAAATCCCTAAATCCGCAAATCTGGGACATCTTATGTAAATCGGGGGTTTCCGAGTGGATGTTGAGGGATTTAGAGTGAGAAAAAAAGAAGAAGAAATTAAGATAAGAAGATGAAAATGGCGGGAGTTAATTATGTTGAGGATTTGCGTAAATTTTCTCTGAAGAAGACAAATGGCGCTAAGTCGCTAACGGATTTATTGCTTCTGTTTAACCGAAGTTATGTTTGACATTCGGAAGTATAATGTGGATCGGTCAACATAAATTGAGATGAAAATGGCGGGAGTTATGTTGAGAATTTGCATAAATTTTCTCTGGAGAAAAGAAATGGCGCTAACGGATTTATAACTTCTGTTAAACCGCAATTATGTTTGACATTCGGGGGTATAATGTGGATCGGTCAATAGAAATTGAGATGAAAATGGTGGGAGTTATGTTGAGGATTTGCAGAAATTTCCTCTGGAGAAGACAATGGCGCTAACAGATTTATAACTTTTGTTAAGCCGTAGTTATGTTTGACTTTCGGGGGTATAATGTGGATCGGTCAACAGAAATTGATTTTTTTCAGGTTCATTACGAAGTTCGTGATTTAATCGGCCATAGCGGTAAGTTTAGGGTTTTTATGACCATTTTGCCAAATTTCTAACGACGACGTTAACAACGTTTTAACATATGTTAAACTGCAGTTAAGTTTGACTTTTTGGTGTTTAATTTGCCTCGGTCAACAAAAGTTTGAGATTTTAATAGTGAATACGGAAGTTGGTGGTTAAAATGACAAATATACGTTTGTACAGAGTTTTGTTCTACCGTTTTCCCCTTCTTTATACGGTAAACTTCAAACAAATTTAGCATATTTTATGTTAAATATGTTACAACCTTAATTATCATAAATCAAATCTTATCTTATACATTAAAGCAATATAATTATTTTCCAAAAGAACTTCTCACGTTTAATCTCACATTTAAAAAAGCTATGCTACTCTTAATGAAATTTTCTATTTACATTATTCTTGCCATAATAAATTTATTTATTTTTTAATTAGTTTCTAAAGAGTTTGTAGAATATATCATATGAGATATTTTCAGATCTGTCTATGAAATATTTTACTTTTTCCAAGTTTTTTAATTTTAAATTAAAAAAGGTAACAACAGAAAAAGGAATTGAAAAAAAAACATATTTTCCTATTTTAAACTTTCAATTTTGGGATTTATAAAAGTTTTGAAAATTTTCAACTTTATTTTTAATATATAATAGAAAGAAAAAGAAATTAACCAAAAAAAATATTTACTTTTTAAAATTAAATTAATTTTTTATCTTTTCATTTATTTTTATATACATTTAATTAAATTTTAACATACTTAATACTATCCCGATCAATTATTTTTTTATGAATTTTCTATATTTATCGATGAAAATGAAATTATTCTATTATAATTTTTAATATTAATCCCGTACAATTTCATATTGAAGATTTACAAAAACTTATTGGGCACAATCACACATTAATATGTTGGTAAATGTTTTTGATAATTTTAATACTCGGAATTTATAATGTCTTATATATTAAAGGAGAAGTTTATTTGTTCACAATCAAATTGCTAGATCAATCTCTAAAAATCTTTCTTACAATATATAATTAATCTTTGACGACAATAAAAATAATATAGATATATATAAATAATTAACTTTTAAAATACTATCATTAAAAAGAATCTCTACAACACATATTTTTAGGGGTGGAAAAAAAACCATGACCGAGAAAACCGAACCGAAATAAGTGATTGGTTTGGTTATGCTTTAATCAAAAAACCCATTTGTTTGTCATTTTTATTAAGTTTTTGGTTTATATTTGGTTTGATTAAAAACCGTAAAACCGAAAAGACTATTTTGGTTTTTTAATAAAATTTACAATCATTAAAATTGTTTAGTTATACCGTGTTTAATAATGTCCTTTTTTTTTGTTATTGGACTTACAAGTTATAATTATTAAACTCTTAAACTCTTAGTAATCTATAACCCAAAAACTTTAAATAAAAATAAAATATATATTACAAATTACAAAATCCTAATTACAAATTAGGATTTGGGCTTACGAAACAAGATTTGGATTCTATTCTTTGAATTATATTTTACTTATTAGTTTAATATATTATTTTCATTATACGTTTAAATCAAGTTAGTCTAGCGAGACAATCATTGTTTCCTATATTTGATTAATTTTTATGCACCAAATTTATATTTTTTTTTTGAAAAAATAGAATAACCTAAAAATTTGAAACCGAACCGAACCAAATTATATACAATTTTTATATAGATTTATTTTTCGTAAAACCGATAAATCGTAAAACAAAAAAAACTAAACCGTAACCAAACCGAATTACATACGGTTTTTATATGGTTTCAATTTTTGTAAAACCGTCTAACCGAAAAACAAAAAAAAAACTGAACCAAAACTAAACAGTAAAAACATACCCGCGCTCCTACATATTTTGTCATAACTCTCTTCGTTCAAAACAAACTATTTTCATTAATATTAACATTTTAATTTATTTTTTAATTTATTTGTTTTGAAGATATTGATAAATTTATTTATATTTCTATTCCATATTTTTTTTGAAGTAATTGCACCAAATATTTTATATTTTATAAAAATATTTATTTTTATATTTTTAAAATTTATTTGTTTTGTCATATTTGTTTTGTTTTGTAATAATTTTGTTAGAGATTAACTGGAAAATTGGCTATTTTACATCCCAACTAAAACCATATGTTCCATTAATATCCCACTTATTACTTAATTATACTACCATGCTAATTTATATATGAAACTAAACGTAATTTAAAATTATCTACATGATCTTTCAAATTCCAGTAAACTCATACATTTATCATAACAATAGTGTTAGAAACCTTTAGATTGTCATAATGTGAATGATATATATGAAACGTCGTAATTTTATTTCAAAAAAAAAAAAAGATTCAACAAACGTTGTTTTATAATATTTTCTTTTAGTTTTAATTTATTTCTATTGTTTATTATTTTGCTTTCTGTTTTCTTCTCTTAATGTGAGAAAATCCGCATATGACATACTATCCGATTCGATCTATGATTCGAGTCAGTCTAATTTTATAATTTTACTTATGTTTAATTTTATAAATTTTAACTTATATAATTTTTTAATTCATAAATCAAACACACATAAAACTTGAAAATATAATTAGTTTATAGCGTGAATTTTCAATCATTTGATGAAAATATTAGTATATCTATATTTCTGTTTATTTTATTAATTTAATTTATTTAAAATTAGTTTGACATGATATAAAATTATTATTTATGAGATTACGATATATTAAAAAATTATATTTAAAGTAATGTTGGTTTCTAATTCTTTTGTAACAGATTTCTCATTTTATTTACTAATTATGATTTGTTAATTTTTTAAAACCAGCTAAGATATATATTTGATATGATGCACATATTTTTTTATATATAAATTTTTTAACTCTTATCCGTTAAGACAGAGTGCATAGATAAAAATCCGGTTTATTATAATAGAATAGATAGTTAAATTGTATTGCAAAATGAAATGTGTGAAGTTCAAATTCGGTTTTGAAAAAAAATACCAGATAAAATTTAAAAAGATGTGTGGATTTTCACATATAATTTAAATATTATCAAAAAAAATAATACTTAATTTTTATAGTTGCGTATTTTTGCCGACCTTACCTTGTTTTTAAATAAAGTTTTGATTAGGGTTTAGGAAATTTTCTTAAATTACGGTTTTTGATAGACTGACCCATTAGAACAGACTAAATGAGACAGGTGTACGGTGTGCCCACTTTACACACCAAACTTATTTGCACGATATACTATTTGTGTTCAATGATTTACTCTCAAGTCTTTGCTACATAATCCCTATAATTTAATCAACTTATTTAATAAAATAACTTTGCCACCAATATCTTCTGTTTTTCTTCAGTGTTCAAGAAACCAATAGGTGCTAAGTAAACGATGACACAACGCATATCACCTAAAATTAAACAAAACATAATGAAAAACATATAAATATAATTTATAGATAAAAAAAAATTATACAAAAATGAAAAATAAAAACTATTAAATCGTAAACAAGAATTAAACAAAAAAGTTCATGACACAACGCCTAGGACCTAGAACGCCTAATCGATGCCTAGGCAATTTTACGCGGTTTAATATTTACAACATAAAACATTATATATATAAAAATTATACAAAACATCCATTAGAAAAATAAAATATTAAATCGTAAACAAAAACTTTCATTTAATTCATATCAAACAACATATAAATCTTTAAAACCATGTCATGCAACTAAAACTTATAAATTTGAACCTATGCAGTTAGAAATTAGAAAAAATAGATTGAAAAATATTATAATTTAATAATAATTGATTAACGATTTTGTAGAAGTGCTTAGAACCACCTATAACTGTTTAGGATCTTTTAAAACTGTTTAAATCTGTTTAAATAACAAAAATGCATATAACCAAAGCGTAGAAGGTATACTCCACTTTTAACGTGGTTGTTTAGACGTCATCTTAGCGTCTAGCACCTAGACGAGGATTAGACGACCATGTAGAGCGCATTTTAGAACAATTTTCTTACTCAATTCTAGATTTAAAGACTCATGCTGATATTTAATCAAATGATATGGAGTTTTCTAAATTTGATTCATATTGTGTTAGGCGTATATAGTGTATGAGATCCCAATATGAGAGAAAATGACATTGGAGGCTTAATGAAAACAATTCTAAAAAGTAGTTCAGGTTCAAGCTTACTTATAGGCTCTATCTTTCGACATACCCAGTTGCAAGAGAGACAAATAATAACACAAATAATGCCCAGTTTAGTTAAATGATCATTACTAAATTTAATTTCTGAGTGGTATGGATGAAATTTTATGGTGAATACTCTGAAAGATTTTGAGAAACAAAAAGAGAGATCGTGAACAAAAACTAAAGAAATCATGGGAGGTAAATCAATTTGATGGGTAATTACTAAAATTAGTAAATTACCCATCAAAAAGAGAGATCGTGAACCAAAGGCCAATCAGCGAATGAGATGATAGGTTAACCAACGATGATTCGATGGATGAACCCACGAACCCTTGGGACTGAATGAGATAATGTTTGGAGTACATGGATGGATCACCCAGCCGAAGGCTTTACCGAGCACCATGAACCAAACAAGCATAAACGGTTGATAAGCCGTGTGCGGCCGTATTGGGAAACAGTCAGATTGGGAACATGGATTGATCGATAAGCTGAGGGATGGATCGGCCACCATGAACCGATAGGACGTAAGTTTAGAAAGAAAGATGGATCAGTTTAGTTACACGATCATTACTAAATGTAATTTCTGAGTGGTATGAAATTTTATGGTGAATACTCCGAAAGATTTTGGGAAGCAAAAAGAGAGATCGTGAACCGAAAACAAAGAAAATTGCTATTATAAAAGATAATAATAACAATAAAAGAGAAATTAAATTACTAACCTCTTGAAGGTGCCAAGGATTTCTCCCGTCGTCGCCGTTTAGGTAGAAGCGAGATGGTTGCTGCGTAGTTATAGTCTCAACTTACGCTCTGTCAAAGAGAAATAATATTCTAACTACTTTATTCTTCTATTCGACAAAGATCCGCCACGCGGGTGTAAAAAACAAATTAAATTTTTATTAATGATATTTTTTTATTTGTAATTCTTATTGTACTTAGCAAATTGATTTACTGCACATGATTTTAGATGATCATGTTATGTCATCCGATGACACGTTGTCTACAACATTATACTGCTTCTGTTCTTTATAGATAAACATTTTTTAGAATTTTCACACATTTTAAAAATTAGTTAATGCTTAATTATTTATATATTAATTTTTTCACACAAAACCCTTTCCCATAAATAGATGTTTTAGGGCTTCTTTTTTCTTTATGTAACAGAACCTTTGTTTTGTGTGATCCTCTGTTTATAACAGATTCTTTTTAAAACACAAGAAAAAGAAAACACACAACTTAATTATCATTTAAGGGAAAACAGTCAAAAAAACCATGTACAAACGTACATTTGTCATTTTAACAACCAACTTCCGTATTCACCATTAAAACTTCAAACTTCTGTTGATCGAGCCAAATTAGACACCAAAAAGTCAAACTTAACTGCAGTTTAACAGATGTTAAAACGCCGTTAATGTCGTTGTTAGAAATTTGGAAAAATGGTCATAAAAACTCTGAATTTACCGCGTTTGGCCGATTAAATCACGTACTTCGTAATGAACTAAAAAAATCAGTTGACCGATCTACATTATACAAAAATTGGTGGTTAAAATGGCAAATGTACGCTTGTATAGAGTTTTTTAACCCTTTTTCCTATGAATTAATCGCTGCATTATTTTGCCAATCTTAGCTATGCATTTGGTTATCTACCAAATAAACCAAAAAAAAAAAATATATATATATATATATATAATAATAATAAACCTCAAATCACAAAATAACTGAACTTGCACCTTCTTCTTTAGTCGATTTGTGTCTGTTTGAATTGACTAAAACAAAAACCATGTTGCCCATTTTGGACGTATTAAAAAAGAAATATACAGTCACGAAGGAATCATGATATATTGACTGACTCTAAAACAACGAAAAACGAAAACTCTATTTTAAAATTAAACTTCTTATTGATTGTCAGCTCACATGTGAACCTCAAAAATACAAATGCCAAACCATTAAATATATTTTCCCTATTTTCTTAGGGTTAATTATGTAATGGAGGATATTGATGACAGCATTTTTATGGTAATGGAGAAAAAAGCAAATTTTTCACTTTATTGCTCTCAAAGCGCAATTTCAAAATAACATGGATGACACATTGTTTCAAAAATCAAAGATGAAAAACTTGTATTATACTGTTTTTTTCCCCCTGTATGATTTAAAAAAAAAAAAAGATAATTTTTTTTATCTTTTAAAATTATCATCAGATGACACATTATTTTACATAACATTGCGCTTTTTGTTTAAATCACATCGAAAAAAACTTGCATCTTAATTACAGATTTACTATGAGATGTTTTTGCCAATTTTAGCTCTAGATTTAGTTATCTACTAAATAAGCCCAATATAAAATAAAATAAAAATAAAAACCAAATCACAAAATATGAAATTGCAACTTCCTCTCAACTCGATTTGTGTCTCAATTTAAGTTGACTAAAACTAAAAACCATGTTGCCCATTTGGATATAACTAAATACATATACAGTCACGAATGAACAGCTCACCCACCCTTGAATTAACGTCTTACCCACCTGATAATAATACTCAACAACAGATAAGAACGATTCTATACTTATGTCCATCTGGACCTGTATACTATAGTTAACACGCACGGTTCAGCTGGAATTGGGTCACGATAGAGGTGGGCTGTGATTGAAGAAGGATCATGTTGAAGATGGGCTTCGACAGAGACCCAACACGAGTTAGAACATATTTTCGAATCTGTTTTAAACACAGAAGTCTCGCATCTTCGAGTCGTCTTCTTTGTTGTTAATTGTTTCGTCATAAGAGCTGAGACATGAATTGTGTTCTTAAAAGAAATGTGTTCTGCCTAAACCACTGATGTTCTGTGGAGCTTCAGTGACTTTTAACGAGCACATAGCATCTAGTTTAACGAGCTTCAGTGACTTCCAACCTGAAAAAATCTTTAATTTTTTTCATAATTATTGATTAAAATAAAATTATTTCACACATTCGTTCTCCAAATTATATTTCTGTAAAAACTGATAATATACGAGCATAATTTGTTTAACAATATTTTTCCTATACTAATAATTTGCTGACCAAAAATACTAATATATTTATCCATTATTTCCTTTTTATTTTGCAGTTAAAAATCAAATACTATATTTTTACAAAACCTAGAAAAAAATAAATTTCTAACACATCAAATAATTAGAAAATATTTACCTTTGTCATTTTTACTTTAAATTAACGTAAAAACAATTATATAGGGATTACAATATTGGTATTTATACATTTATTTTTTTATTTATTTTTGTCAACAGTTTATATAAATTAAACTAAAACGGTTCAAAAATTCAAACCGGAGGAACAGAGTTTACATAAGTAACTATAACTGGTTGATTTCGAGCACTTCGGGCTAGGGTATCAGCTTTAGTATTTAAAGATCTTGGGATAAAAGAGAGCGAGAAGAGACCGAAGAGGCTTCTATTCATCATGAACTCCTCCAGGTAGGACGAGAAGGCTGGCCAGTCTTCGAGGGATGACACTAAATTCACCAACTCTAAACAATCGGTAAGAAAGCTTACTGATGTTCGTTGATAATGTAGCATACATTGCATTGCCCAGAGTAGTGCTTCAAATTTTGCATGTAGCGGGGATAAGCTTCGTCTTGTATTCTTGGCTCCCATACCAACTCCGTCGATTTCTTGATCCATGTAAAACCATCCTAAACCTGAGAAATCAACATTCTCTTTCCATGAACCGTCAACAAAGCATTTTTGATCAGGTAGAAGCGTAGTTGACTGATCAGGGAGCTGTGCTTGTTGTTGAGTTTCTTTTCTCCATGATTTGCACTTTTTCCCAAGCTAATGCCTCCAACTCAGCTAATTTCACAACCTCTCTAGGATCACAGTCTAAATTTAAGAAGATCTTATCATTTCGAGCTTCCAAATATACTATAAAATCCAAGAGAAATTACTGTTCAGCCGATCTTTAGGCTGGTTAGAAAAAAAATAATCCATATTTGAGAAAATCGATGAGTTAGTGAATGTCCCAGGAGTCGACATGACCGAAGACAAAGCTCATATATGTAAAGTCGGGGGGCATTAAAATAGGGCATGATTGATGGTTTCCGAATCGTTACCATATCTATCACATCTCGTGTCGCATTTAATACCACAATGACGAAGCTTTGACTTAACCGACACACAACCTGATAGATCCTGCCACATGAAATGCTTAAGCTTGTTCACAAGTGAGCCTGTAATGGATGAATTTTTTGCCCGTAAGTGCGACATGGTAGCTTGTGTGAGAGAATATTTCTCGCCACTTTGCAACCAGATTTAACCGTATATTTACCAGATTTAGTATAAGACTACCCCACCTATCTGGCCTAGGGGTGCTGCTAATGGGTATACTCAATATAATCTGGGCATCCCTTGGGTCTATAATAGCTTTAACCAATGAGGAGTTCCAGGTCCTCGTATATGGGTCTACTAGATGGGAGACCTTGAAGTATGGGTAATAATTGATGCCTTTACAGATGGCTGGCCTCGGGCAATCGATAGGCAAGCAAGGATCATTCCAAACCGATATAGAATGTCCTGAGCCTACTCTCTTAATTAGACCTTTTTTAACCAGAGGGCGAGCTGACAAAATACTTCTCCAACCATAAGATGGTGAGTAGGATTTAATATCTGCCACTGGGGTAGATTTTCTAGAATATCTACCTTTGAGCACCTTACAGAACAGGGATTCCGGGTGATCTAACAGACGATACAATTATTTTTGCTAAGAGAGTCGTATTAAAATCCTCTAATGAGCGAAAACCAAGACCACCTTCCATTTTCCTACTACATAACTTATTCCACGCAACCCAATGGAATCCTCTATTAATGCCATATAAACTCCACCAATATCGTGCCACTGCACTTGTCAATTTTGATGTGATTGCCTTTGGTAACCTAAAGCAAGACATCACATATGTGGGAAGAGCGGATGCTACAGATTTTATCAGAACTTCTTTACCCCCTTTTGATAGAAATTTGGATGTTTAACTATTGATTCTTGATTGTAACCTCTCCTTAACGAAGGAAAATATTTTTTTCTTACTTCCTCCCATGCTTTCCGGAAGACCTAAGTAATTCCCCATGCCTCCCAGCGTGGATATAACCAAGGACTGTTTTATAAGCTCCCTATCTGTGATTGGTACTGTGTGACCAAATTGTATCGATGACTTTTGAAAGTTTATCTGCTACCCCGAGGCGGTTTCATATTTTTTGAGGATCTGTAAAATAACCGAGCATTCCTCTTTATTTGCCTTACAGAAGAATAAACTATCGTCCGCGAAGAGTAGATGAGAAATCGAAGGACTATCCTTTGAAATCCGAAGCCCCATTAACAATTTACATCTCTCTTCTTCTTTGAGATTAGCTATCAAAGCTTCTGTCCATAAAATGAATAAATAAGGCGAAAGAGAGTCCCCCAGTCGAAGTCCACGATTTGGGAAGATCAGCCCTTAGGGAGATCCATTTATCAACACTTTATATTTCACCGATTTTATACACTATAAGATCCATGATATCCACCGATCGTCAAAGCCCATTTTTCAGAATATTTTCCACAAAAGCCCATTCCACTCTATCGTAAGTTTTACTCATGTCTGTTTTTATAACCATAACTCCTTTTACGTGACTTATTAGTACGTAGACCATGGAACATCTCTTGGGCTATAAGAATATTATCTGAGATAACCCGACCTGCCACAAATGCCGACTAGGTTTCAGAGATGAGATGTGGGAGAATCTTCTTTAATCTCTGGCATAACAGCTTGGAAATTATCTTGCACCCTACATCACAAAGACTTATAGGTCTAAATCCTGACATCTAACTAGGCCGTTCTTTTTGTGGGATTAGACATATATTTGTCAAATTCAGTCGATCATCGAAAGTCCCCGACTTTAGGAAATCATTTACCAAATTGACCAAATCATTCTTAATGATATGCCATGATTTTTGGAAAAACAAAACTGTCACTCGAGACAAATTACCTCCACCGATTTTAGGTTTTCTTTCACCACATGATTAGTATCTTTGCTTGTGTCACTCGAGATGTCCCTATCCATCTTCTCAGGAAGTTTAGGTAATCCAACTGTAGCCATATCAAAAGCATTTAGCCGAGCATCTTTACCTCGGAAATCCCCATGACCTCGACGAGCATCATGCATAAACCCTTTACCGTGGGACGATAACCCTTAGAGAGTTGTTGCCCATCACTCTCCTCCATCACTCTTTTCCCATAACGCTTATGTTTATTGCCTTTCCAAAGTCCATTATCATGAACTTTACCGTTGCTCTGCTAGTTTTTCCCATGGAAGCCATTCTTGATATCCTCATCCATATCCACCCTTCGTTGACTCGAAGACTTTTCACCATGAGAATGTACATCATTGCCATTCATGATCGCACCTTTGTAGCTCGTCCATGAATCCCAGGTCTTTCGCATTCAGTCTCCCTTTCACCAGTTACTTTTAAGTCACAAATATCTTCATCGTGACACAAACTGAAACACCGTCTACAGTATCCAAACAGTCGTTCGTATCTCAACTCCAATGTTGTTTCTGCCTCATCCTCAAATTCCACCTTCATGCTGAAGCATAGTGGTTGATAACCATCAATGCGAACTTTTACTCGACCAATAGACATATCAACTTCCAGAATCTCTCTCAAAGCTTCTCAAAATCCTTTGAAAGTTTGTTCCATCCAGAATTGAATCGGTCATCCATCACCCAAACCCAGAAACTTATCGCTGACGGGTAGCGTTTTTCCACCACGGATTCCCATCTTACAAGAGATACCATCTAGTAATCAAAGTGGAAAGATTCCATCTTTAATACCTCAATTATGTCGTCTTCATTCTCAAAGTCAAATTGAAACCTTCCAAGGCCCAAATCTGAACCAGCAACTTTGTCTTCTACCCCCCAAATACGTGGCATCATGTACAACAGATTCGTCACCACCTGCTTGATTGGGTTCATGCACCTTCCAATAAGAGTTTTTGCATATCCCTTAATCAGGTCGGAGGTATCAAACTTTGGAATTTTCACTTTGAGGATCCTCGGACCCCTCACTGTTGACATTCCATTGCCTTTCGTAATCATGCCACTCTGCGACATCGTTCCAAGTAACCTCACGAGAAGCTTGGATGTGGAGAGGAGGTCTGACCAACACCGGAGATCTCCTTTTTTCCAAGTAATATACATTTATATATGATTGTATTATTTATATATATTTTCATATGTTAAATTGAACCACTATATTATGGATTTTGTATAAAAAAATTTAAAATAATGATTTTTTTTTCTAGTTATTGCATTTTACTCACTTATAAATTATTTTTATAAAATAAATCATACAAGTTCACATTATATAATTTTAATTTAGTAACGTAAGTGGTGCACACAATAGACACCCACGTAAGTGAAGATTTGAATATTAGTAATTAAAAAGTGTTAGTATAACTAATATTAATAATTTGCATAGGTTACGTTTATCATAAATATTTATTTTAAAGGTTAATAATAAAATTTTGGTTTAAACTATAGTTAAATTATTTAATAAAAATAATCCCGCAAAATGCACGAGAGAGCCACCTAGTCGTAATTAGTATGTTATATAAAAATCAACTCATTTATAAAATCTCTGAAAATCCTAAACAACATTATACAATATTTATAATATATTTTCTAAATATCAACAAAACTTGACTGCTTCGGTAAAACATCGACCGCTAAAATTATTTTTAAGATTTTGGTCAAAACAGTTTGGTCAAAATTTTAAAGACCAAAATTTGACCAGTAAATCTTCGGTATTGGTCATGAACAATTGACATTTCATGTTTTAGAAACTAAATATATGTTGTAACGCTCTAACCGCTAATGTTTATAGTCCCCATACCCCTTTTTAAACTTCGTATGTTAGTTAATGCACTATTATAGAAAGTTCAAAAGATTTGCCGTCTAGTCTTGCTGATCACCGCAAAAATGATCTCTATGCTTGATAGTTTTAAAAAAAACACGGGGTCTATTTTGAAGTGATATGTTGTTGGGCCGTTGGCTAGTCACTGAGTCTTTTGAGCTTCCTATTTTAGAAAATAATGCATCATACTAAAGGAAGGCCCATATGCCGAGACCGAGGGTAGAAGTCCACGTACGTCTGGAGGTACATAGGCGATAATTTTGTAAGAGATTAACTAGAAAACTGGCTATTTTACATCCCAACTAAGACCATATGTTCCATTAATATCCCACTTATACTACTCAATTATACTACCATGCTAATTTTTATATGAAACTAAACGTAATTTAAAATTATATACATAATCTTTCAAATTCCAGTAAACTCATACATTTATCATAGTAGTGTTAGAAACCGTTAGATTGTGAAAATGTGAATGACATATAGGAAACGACGTAATATTATTTCAAACAGAAAAAAAAAATTAAATTCAACAAACGTTGTTTTTGTAATATTTTCTTTTAATTTTAATTTAGTTTTACTGTTTATTATTATTATTATTTCTATTTTCTTCTCTTAATGTGAGAAAATCCGCATATGCCATTCTATCTGATTCGACCTATGATTCGAGACACTCTAATTTTATAATTTTATTTAAGTTTTATTTTATAAATTTGAATGCATATAATTTTTTTAATTCATAAATCAAAGTGATGACATTGGGCATGATTTTCCTTGTGATCATATCCTTCAGCAACTGTGCACCATCATCCCATCTACCAGAAGTACCTGTCTCACGAAAACAAGGCTGAACCAATCTGAAAGTGAAAGCTTTCCGATTAAGAGGAAGTAATTGCCGCTTCATCAACTTCTTCAGATGAATCAATCGTTACTTGTTAGGGCACGAAAATGGCTTCTCTGTGCTTTGGGGAGACAAAAGAAAACCCCGTTCGATTGTCATATTTCTTAACCGGTTCAATTATTTTTAGAGACTAAAAACCGGTTCATGAACCGTATCAACAAGAACGGTGTCATTGTAATAAAATACCAAAGGTTTGATTGTCTTGTTCTTCTCCTTCTCCCCTTGAGTAATAGCCACGAATAGATCTAAAAAATATCTGGTGGCCAAATCATCTAGTCTCAATTCTTTGATTCTGCTCTGTTTCGTGTTCCATTTCACAATTTTAATTGGGTTTGTAAGTTAATCCAGAAAATTTCACTAAGTCCTCATCTTTTTGGTCCGCTCTCTCATTTTCTTATCTCTCTGTTTCATCTCAAAATTCTGGGATAATCTGTCAACAGCATTTTCTGGTTCTCGGTTGATAATCCGACTTGTGGAAATGGCAATACTTGCATCAAATGTCGTTAGTATCGGAAAATAACGATTTTTTAGAGCGAGTTAAATCGTAAATTCGTCTTCAAACATGCAACGATAGTATTTGGTACGGTACAACTTAAGAACAATATCCAACTTTAGCATCCCACTAAACCGACTTCAATTGGCACTTAAATTAAACCGTCTCAATTCGGTATTTAAGATTTGGAATTTATCATATGAGCATCGGAACATTATAAAAATAAACAAAACAGATCATGGAACCACATGAAGATTCATTTCAATGCACACATGTTACATGTACCAAAAAGGTTGATATCTAAAACAAACAAAAGAGTAAACCAATTTACAACCAAATGCGTAGATTTGTACATAACTTTACAAGTACAATCTAAAAAGCAAAGTAGAGAAATGAACAAAGTGGAAAGGATAAATGGCGGCTTTCATCTCTCAGAAGAGCTTGCTTTCATGTCTGGAGATCTGAGAAGAAGAAGAATGGTTCTGTATCTTGGGGGGCGATCAGCTCAAATAACATGTTGTCTAGATAAAATGTTATATATATATATATAAATAACTCCTATATTGTTAGAAAAGACCACTTCGACTTTGTCTTTCAATGCTCTGAGACAGTAATGATATAAATACCAAAATTCTATGAAAGCATATCCAAAGTGAACATGAACAAAGAAAACTAAATCAAAAACCAAAGCAGCCGCATACATGACAATGGGAACTGCAAAAGGCTTAATGTTCTTTTCGGAGCATCACAGAATACCATTTGTAATTTATCACTTATAAGCTAAAGTGAAGGTAAAACCCTGATGAATTTGAACTAAAACCAAAGAAACTAGTTGTAATGCAGCTGAACCTAAAGTGAATCGAAGAGTTCAAGTACGATATGGACAGAACAAAAATGGTCAACGAGAACGAAAATAAGCCCAAAAAAAAAAACCCATGAGCTATTTAGAGCTCCTAGAAAATTATTAATTAGGAATGATACAGTGAAACGAATGTTGAGATCGATGGAGCATCATCAGTCAAACCAGCAAACATTTTTAAAAAAAACCAATATTTGATATTCCCTCTGTTTCATAATATAATAGGTTTAAGCAAAAAAAAATTTGTCTTTCACGTTTATCAATGCATTAATTGTTATTTTATGCCTATTTTATCTTTGGTCAAAAATACTTAAATTTATTAATTTTTATTTTTATTTTAACTAAAAGACATAAATGTTATGGTTAAAATGGATATTTTACTTGATTCCTTAAATATTGTGCAATAACCTTAAATCTCTTATATAATGAAACAGAGGGAGTATAATATTTTACCTAGTACATAGTCTGCTATTATAGACCCTCATCATTTGTATAGTCCTTTTGGAATTTATCAGAAGGAACTTTGTAATAATCTGCTCTTCCTTCAGACAATCTTTTCTCCCATTTCTTGTCCATATCCAGATCTTTAATAGAATGGTTGAATCGCAGCCCATCATGAAGCTGCTTTAATTTTTGACAATTCCATAGTATGAAGAAGTGGCATGGAGCCTTCTTCTACTATCCACTCTTCCCACTCCTTTAGTCCAAATAAGTATAGCTAACCATTCTCCTCCCACAGAAAGATTGAAAGTCTAAACAAACCTCTTTCAACTCGATTGAATCCGCATTAGATCCTCCTCCAAACTACAACCATATAGAGGCAGAGCCGACTCTGAGTTTTACAAGGCCACAAGCGATGGAAAAAAACACCAATTTGCACTTGTTTATAACAATAAAAAAATTTGATCAAAACAAAGAATATAAAAAGGCCACTTTGCACATGTTTATAACTTCACTATAAAAAGTTGTTAAATATATGAATCACTTATCACTATAAAAGATAACAAACAAAAATTAGCATGAATGATGATATACTACAATGATAATATAGCCAACGTGAAAGAACACTTTGGTTAGGTTCATGATTCATAAAACAATTCTAAGAGTGGGAAAATAAACCAAGTCAACCAAACAAAATATAATTCAAATTTGGTCTAAGGGTGCCAACACAAAGTCCATAAACTGATTTCTTAAATCCTAAAAATCAATAATAATGTCTCAGTAACAAATGAGAACAATACGGATGATGTCTCAGTAAGCAATATATAGCCTAAGAATTTCAGGAACTAATGGACAAATCTAAACGTTTCTCACAATTCTATTCTTGTTACTTAAGCCAACAATAAACGTATATGTCTAGGCCTACTTTACATGATTTCTATTTCTAATTAGCATTTTTCATACTTAGTCTCCGGAGAACATAACTTAAGTACCGAGGTTGTATTTTGTTCATTAACAAACTCCAAAACAAACGTTTCTCACTTTTTTGCATTTTTCCAGAAATCTAAAAGATAGTTCAGAAATCTAAGGAAGTAAGAAACCTCCTAGAGTCTTTTCCTTTGCTTCCTTCACCAACACTCGATCTCTCCATGGCTTTATTGAAGAATACTGTAAACAAGGAGAACAAAACAGAGAAATTCAAAGAAGAAAACTTGACATAAGAGCTAATCATTATTTGAACCAAAACTGAAAAACAAGCACATCTATATGATCTTACAAAAGCCGTGATCAATAAGTTTAAAAACTAATAGAGGAAAAACTTACCAAATGAAAGCTGAATTTATGAGATGAATTCTATAAAAGTATTAGACAAAAGGCTGAATCGATGATTTGAGAAAATGATGACAATTTTAGAAGTAGTAATTGTGAAGCAGATTCTAGAGGGGGAACAAGAAAGACGATGGAACAAGGAAGAAGATGAAATGATTAGATTGGGAATTTAGGTTAATTGGGAATTTAGATTAATTGGGAAATTTTTTTTTTTTCGTTTTGTTAGGGTTTATTTATTTATTTAATGATTAGTTTTGTTTAATAATTAATGGGAGATTTGATGAAAATGCCACATTCTCAAAAAATATTTCTAAAAATGCCAAAACGCGGGGAGGGTTCGATTAATGCCACAAATTCGCTGTGGATGGTTATAGAAAAGGACAATTTTGCCCTCCAAAATAAGAAGAACTTGTTCTTGTTAATCATGTCCATCAGGTTTATCATGTCCATCGGGTTTATCATGTCTATCGTTGGAACCATGTCCATCCCATGAGATGCCCATCGGGTTAGTCATGTCCATCAAATTAATCATGTCCATCAAGTTAATCATGACCATCATGTTAATCATGTCCATCCCAGAAGATGGACAGCGAGTTAATCATGTCCATCGTCTCATCGAGTTAATTAGGTCCACCAAATGAATCATGTCCGTCGTGTTTAAAAAATGTATGTGGTCTCGTTCCTGTTAATCATGTCCATCATGTATATCATGTCCAACGTGTTTATCATGTCCATCGTTGTAACCATGTCCATCCCAGAAGATGCCCATCGTGTTAGTCATGTCCATCGTCTCATCGTGTTAGTAATGTCCATCGTCCCATTATTCATGTCCATCAAGTTAAAATCATGTCCATCCCAGAAGATGGACAACGAGTTAATCAGTCTATCGTCTCATCGGGTTAATCAAGTCCACAAACAATGAGGGCAAACGAGTCTTTTTCTTCTTCTTTGTACAGTATCCGTGTAGCATTTTCAGAGGATTGAGGTGTATTTGGCATTTTCGGTAAGGTTGGTTTTTTTTGTGGCATTTTTCTTAATTATTTCATAATTAATTGTTTGCAGTAAAAAAAAAAAAAGTATTAAAAACGTGTTAAGTTGAAGACTCGAACCCGGGAACATGAGCAATCAGCTTCAGCTTTCACCACTAAACCACATATCATATACGGAATTTGAAGGCCGAAAAAACTTATATAAATTATCGGCTGCAAACATGGGCTTGGCCTGCTTGTACTCTGGGCCGGCTCTGTATAGAGATATGGTTGTAAGGTGAGAAAGGAAGCGTTGTTCATCAGGTAACTTCGGCATGTATATCCTCAAATTCAGCCGTTACATGAATGACATCCAATACAATTCAACCGCCAACTCCGCACACGGTTTATGCGATTCGTCAGCTCCTCCAAGAGTATAACGCCTATAGGTGGCCATTTCCGTGTACAACGCAGGGCATTTTTATTGGCCATTAATGCTAATAGCTCTCTCTCATCATCAACTCTATGCAAATATTAAGATTCTATCCATAACTAGTTGTTTTGAAAAATTATGACAAAAAAGGATTTGGTCATAGCCTAAAGTTCTTCCATGTTAACCAAGTTTAAGACAAAAAAATCACTAGCGGAGACGTTTGGTAACACATGTAAGAGACGATATAGCGAGAATACTAATTCAAGAATGACATGCCTCAGCTCTCAGAATCAGTAAAGATATAGAGATATGAATTTTCATACAGGAGTTCGGGGAGAAGAGATCAAGTTTCAGTAAGACATTGCGTCGAACACCTTCACTGCATCTCCTCATGTAATCATCGATCATTATATCTCTAGTACAAGTATATTTTGAAAGATGTTTATGATTTCATAAACCTATAAATCCATGTTAGCCTCTGATGAATAACATAAGCGGAAGCGTACCTGATGAATCCATGGTGGAAGAATGATTTTGGGAATGGATCTTCCAAAGCAAACCCTGAATGACTTTAGGTCTCTGTTGATGGGATGCAGAGAGTTTTCTGTATTTCTCGTTAGGGTTGCTTTGGGGACCATAACCCGTTTATATAGTAAAACAATTTCTAATTCGGCCCGTCATCAAATTAGAAATTACCAAATGTATCCACACATAAGTTTATTTTCATAATAATTATGCCCTTTAACTTTTTACTTTATTATATAATTGACCACTTAATTTAGGTTACTAATATGATGACCTAACATATTTAATTAATACATATGTGATCCAAATAATTCTTACAACCTCCCACTGAAAAAATGTGATAGACTTTATGAGCTCAAAATTGTCATCATATCTTAGAGCATAAACAATCTCATCCATTGACTACAACATTCCAGGAGAATGGCAGTTTTCGTTATATATAAAGCATAACTAAACCTTCCATACTCACAAAAAACAGTGTAGTCAAATGACATAGATCAATTATGAAAAGTGTGGCATGAAAATCACATGACAGGTGGTCAATACATGTCGATTCTCAACTGGTCCTACTTTAGCGAGATCAATCAACTTTATTATACAGAGTTCCCAAAAAAAAAAAAACTGAAATTTTATTTCTAATCAGAAAATGTGTCTAACACAAGCGAAAAAACACAAAGGACAAACTCCCACTAAACTAAACCAAATGATCCTCAAACACTAAAACACTCATTCGAGCAGTATGCTCATGAAAGACCTTTGGTGGAATACCTTTTGTAAGAGGATCAGCTACCATGGAGTTTGTTCCTATGTGTTCTATAGAAATGTCTCCACTCTATACCCTCTCTTGAATGACTAAGAACTTAATGTCAATAAACTTTGACTTCGTCGTACTCCTATTTTTATTAGAGTACAAAACAGCAGACTTATTGTCACAATAAAGCTTAAGTGGTATTTCAATTCTTTCAAGAATTCACAGCCTGGTGACAAAATTCTTAAGCCAAAGTCCTTGATTGGATGCCTCAAAAACTGCTACAAATTCTGCGGCCATGGTGGAAGAAGCTACAAGTGATTGTTTCGCACTACGCCATGAAATAGCTCCACTAGCCAGCAGAAATACATAACCTGATGTAGATTTTCTGCTATCTAGACATCCCGCAAAATCAGAATACCCAATGATCTCCAAATTATCTAATCTCTGATATGTGAGCATATAATCCTTTGTTCTCTGCAGGTACCTCATGACCCTTTTGGCTGCTTTCCAATGGTCCAAACCTAGATTACTTAAGTATCTGCCCAAAACTCCAACAATGTACGCTATATCCGGACGCGTACAAACTTGAGCATACATCAGACTTCCTACAGCCGATGCGTAAGGAATCTTTTGCATTTCTTGAATTTCTAAATTTCCTTTAGGGCACTGACTAAGACAAAATTTGTCCCCTTTAGCGACAGGGGTGTCTCCTGGTTTGCAATCATGCATGCCAAATCTTTTAAGTACTTTATCAATATAACTCTTTTGTGACAATCTCAGAATTCTTTGATTTCGATCTCGGATAATCTGGATTCCTAATACAAAAGATGCATCACTAAGATCTGTCATTTTAAAATTATCCTTAAGAAAATTCTTGGTTTCATGCAACATATTGATGTCATTAGTGGCCAGTAATATGTCATCGACATATAGAACTAGAAAAATAAGTTTACTCCCACTGAACTTTTGATACACACAATCTTCAACCAAATTCACCTCAAAACCAAATGAGATGATTACCTTATGAAATTTGTGGTACCATTGACGAGAAGCTTGTTTAAGCCCATAGATGGATTTATTTAACTTGCATACCATTTTCTTCGAATCATGAGATACAAAGTTTTCTGCTTGCTCCATATAAATGGTTTCATCAATATCTCCATTGAGAAATGCTGTCTTTACATCCATCTGATGAAGCTCTAAATCATAATGTGCAACAAGAGCCATGATTGTCCTAAAAGATTCCTTTGATGAAACTGGAGAAAAGGTTTCTTTATAGTCAATTTCTTCTTTTTGAGTATAACCTTTAGCAACTAGACGGGCCTTATACCTTTGCACATTACCACTTGAGTCCCTCTTGGTCTTAAATATCCATTTGCAACCAATGGGTTTTTGTCCTTCTGGTAACTTGACAAGGTCCCAAACCTTATTGTCTAGCATCGACTGATACTCTTCTTCCATACCTTTAATCCATTTTTCTGAATTGGAACTACCCATAGCCTCACGAAAGCTGAGAGAGTCATCTTTCAATTGGGTTTGACTTTCCTCTTGTTCCATAAGAAACACTATATAATCATCCGGAATAGCATTTCTTCTTTCTCTAGTGGATCGCTCTTGAGGATTTTGAATTGCTCTTCATGTCCGATATCATCGTCATTTTGAGTCAGAATAATCTCAGTATCATTTTGAGGTTCCAAATATGCTTTATCAAAAGCAACTATCTGAATCGGATTAACAGCTGAAACCGACTCTTCCTCAAAGATGATATTTCTAACTTTATTTCTTCCCCCAAATTCATTATCCTCAAACGTGGTTGTTCCCGTCTCAAAAATATTCTTCAGGATGGGATCATAAAACTTATAGCCCCTTGATCGCTCAGAGTAACCAATAAAGTAACTGCTCACAGTTCTAGAGTCCAATTTCTTTTCATATGGCCTATAAGGCCTAGCCTCAGCTAGACATCTCCATATGTGAAAATGCTTTAGACTAGGTTTTCTACCAGTCCAAAGCTCATAAGGTGTTTTTGCAGTTGCTTTAATTGGCACTCTATTAAGAATGTAAACTGCAATCTTTAGTGCTTCTCCCCAGAGTGATTTAGGTAAGGTGGAATGATAAATCATACTCCTTACCATGTCTTTAAGAGTGCGGTTTCGTCTTTCAGAAATTCCATTCATGCTGGGAGACCCAGGCATCGTATATTTTGGGACAATTCCACACTTTTCTAGGTATCTAGCAAATGGTCTTGGACGTTGTTCACCTGAACCGTCATACCGACCGTAATATTCACCACCACGGTCAGATCTGACAAACTTTATTTTTCTTTCAAGTTGGTTCTCAACTTCAGCCTTAAACTTTTTGAACACGTCTAAAAACTCTGATTTCTCATGAATAAGAAATAAATATGCATATCGAGAATAATCGTCTATGGATGATATAAAATATTGTTGACCATTCCAAGATGCCGTAGGGAAAGGTCCACAAATATCCGTATGTATCAACTCAAGGACTTCTGTAGCTCTACATGCACCTGATTTCTTATGTTTAGTCTGTTTTCCTTTAATGCAATCAACACAGACTTCACAATTTGCAAAGTCAATAGAACTCAAAATACCATCTGACACAAGACGCTCAATTCTATTTCTAGAAATGTGACCTAGGCGTTTGTGCCACAGAGTTCCTGAATTCGCATTTTTGAATTTTCGTTTTGTACCCCTTTTCTCAATATTTAAACTTTTATCTTGAGAATCTACAGTGTCAAGCATATAAAGACTGTGATTTTATAGAAGTGTACCAGTCCCAATTATAACTGAATTTAAAGACAAAGTAGCTTTTCCATGTTCAGTTAGACAAGAATAACCAGATTTGTCTAAATAAGAACCATAAACCAAATTCCGTCTAAATGACGGTGCAACAAAAGTGTCTTTCAAATCCAAAAAATGACCAGTACTAAAAAAAACAGTCTGAAATGTGCAATTGCCTCCACAACTACCGGAATCCCATTAGCCACATAAATACGTCTTTCAGCATTAGTTGGTTTTCAATAGCTTAGGCAACCCTGTAGTGAAACACTGATGTTAGTAGTTGCACCTGAGTCTAACACTACAAGAAAACTGAGGATTTGCGATGGCAATTTGCGATGGTTATAGACTGTCGCAAAGTGCGACGTCAAATTTCCCTCGAATGTACGTCGCAAAATTGCGATGTCGTTGCGACTTTCAGACGATATCGCAATTTTGCGAGATATTGGCGATGCGTCTGCGACGAATCAGCGATGACACCATACTCCCTCGCAAATCCGTAGCAAAATTGCTATGGATTTGCGATGGTATAGCGATTTTGGAAGTAGGTGGGCACGTTTTAAATGACAAGTACCTAACAATTTGCGAGAAACTAGCTTTCCGTCGCAAATATCTCGCAAATCCGTAGCAATGTTGTAGCAAATCCGCCGCAAAGTTGTTTCTGTAGCAATTCTATCGCAGTTTTCCATTGCAATTCCCTCGCAAATTTTTCAAATCTCTATAAATAGCCCGACATGTTTTGTGAGTTTTACAACAATTCAAACACATTCTACATTCGAGAGAGAAAACAAAAAATAGAATCTGAGTGTGTGAGTAACAATATGTCGTCTCAGAATGAAGTTTATGCATTACGAAAGTGGATGTATAATAGAAAAGATCCGGAGACGAGGGAAGTGACGAAGGAGTATCATCTACCAGGCCACTAACAACCCATATGCGAAGCGTGACGGTAACATATTCTGTCCTTGTAGAACGTGCAAGAACAATCAATATTTGGAATTGATATTGTGAAGACGCATCTGTATAATAGAAGATTTATGCCGAACTATTATGTCTGGTTTTCACATGGAGAGGGTTTTAGTCTTGGTGCAGGAAGTAGTAGTACGGGTGATGGTGTTGATCAACCAGGTTATACTGCTAATTATAACTACGGCCAAAACATGTTTGAAAATTATGAAGAGTCTCATCCAGAAAATAGGTATCATGATATGGTCACAGATGCATTTCATGAATCTATTCCTGCATTTGTTGATGAAAATAGGGAAGAACCTAACGTTGAAGCACAACATTTTTATGATATGTTAGACTCTGCAAATCAACATATCTATGAAGGGTGTAGAGAGGGATTATCTAAACTGTCACTGGCATCTAGGATGATGAGAATTAAAAGTGATAATAATCTAACTAAGAATTGCATGGATGAATGGGATGAATTATTTAAAGAGTATTTGCCAGAAGATAATATTTTCGCTGAGAGTTACTACGAAATACATAAATTAGTTGCGGGTCTTGGGTTACCATCAGAAATGATTAATGTGTGCATTGATAATTGTATGATTTTTTGGAAAGACGACGATAAGCTGCAGGAATGTCGATTTTGTGGGAAGCCGAGATATCAACCAACTATTAGAAGGACCCGTGTCCCATACCAACGTATGTGTTACTTGCCAATCACTGATAGATTAAAACGGTTATACCAATCAGAAAGGACATCGGCGGCAATGAGATGGCATGCACAACATACAACAGAGGATGGGGAGGTTAGGCATTCGTCAGATGCAAAGGCGTGGAAACACTTTCAGACAGTACATTCTGACTTTGCTAACGAGTGTAGGAATGTCTATCTTGGCTTATTCACTGATGGTTTTATCCCATTTGGTTTGTCTGGGAGACAATATTCTCTATGGCCTGTCATTTTGACGCCATACAATCTTCCACCGGAAATGTGCATGCAAAGAGAATTCTTGTTTATGAGTATTCTAGTGCCGGGTCCGAAGCATCCAAAGCGATCGCTTGATGTATTTCTGCAAACTTTGATTCACGAGTTGAAACAGTTGTGGTTTACAGGAGTACGGACTTTCGATTATTCACGACAACGAAATTTCAAAATGCGGGCAGTATTAATGTGGACAATTAGTGACTTTATGCGTACGGAATGTTATCGGGCTGGACCACACATGGAAGGTTATCTTGTCCATATTGTATGGACAGATCAGATGCTTTTCAACTAAAGCATGGAAGGAAACCATGCTGGTTTGATTGTCATCGTCGCTTTCTTCCCTTGCATCATTCTTACCGAAAGAACAAAAAACTATTCAAGAAGAACAAAGTTGTGCGTGTTCCCACCCCCCCGTGTATATGTCAGGAAAAGATTTGTTGGAGATGATTGATTATTATGGTGCGCAGGAAACATGTACACGTGGGGGCAATTGGCACACTCTGGCAAACATGCCTGGCGGATATGGGAGTTGTCACAATTGGCACAAAAAGAGTATCTTCTGGGAGCTTCCATACTGGAAAGATCACCTATTATGGCACAACCTTGATGTGACGCACATAGAGAAAAAAAATTTCGATAACATCATGAATACGATTTTGAATGTGCAGGGAACGGACAAGAGTAAAGACAATTTCAAATCAAGGTTGGACCTGGCCGAAATATGTGGAAGAAGCGAGTTGCATATTACAAGGGATGGAAAATTACCTATTCCGATCTTTCGCTTGTCCGGGAATGCAAATCAAACGTTGTTTGACTGGGTGGCTTCAGTAGTAAAATTTCCTGATGGGTATGTGTCTAAATTCTCAAGATGTATAGAGAAAGGAAAAAAAATTGCCGGTATGAAGAGCCACGATTGTCATGTATTCATGCAGCGACTATTACCGTTTGCATTACTTGAGCTCTTACCGACACCTGTCCACGAAGCAATTGCGGGTAAAATAGCAGTGAAGTTTAATTAGTGATCTTGTCCCCTTAATTAATTATATATGTGTTTAATACTAATAAACCATACATCGATTTTCAGGCATTGGAGCATTTTTCAGAGATCTATGCACACGAACACTCACAGAGGAGGGCATAATGCAATTACACAATAATATTCCAGTGTCATTGTGTAACTTAGAAAAAATATTTCCACCATCGTTATTTGATGTGATGGAACATCTTCCGATCCACCTACCACATGAAGCAGCTCTTGGAGGTCCCGCACAATTTCGATGGATGTACCCGTTCGAGCGATTTATGGGACATCTAAAAAGAAAGGCCAAAAATTTTGCAAAAGTGGAAGGATCAAACGTTGCAGGAAGTTTGACCGAGGAAACCACTCACTTCACGTCATACTACTTTAGCCCAACAGTCAGAACAAAAAAACCCGTATTAGATGATATGACGATGGAGGGGTTGCACCAACATATAACGTTGAGGTCCCAGATATCTTCGCCCAAATAGGCAGACTTGGTGGGAAGTTGAAAGAAGTTTGGTGGGAAGACCACAAATATTCTCGTGCGGCTCACAATTATATATTGCGAAATTGTGAGGGAGTACAGCCGTTTGAGAGGTATAATTTCATTTATTTCATATTTTAATATAAATCTAATAAGAGATATAAGGTTTTGGTTACAAAAAAAAATTCTATAGTGAATTCGCAAATGCGAGAAGCCTTCCCCGATTTAGAAAAAAAAGAGTACGAGACGTACAAAGAACGTGATTTTGCAGGATGGTTAAAATACTATGTAAGTTTTGAACTAAAAATAAATATATTTAGTTTTTTTCAAACTTAAATAACATAATTTCTTAAACATCGTATAGGTAATGAATGGATGTGCAAACCATCCCTTGCCTCTCTGGTTACACGAGATTTTTCAAGAACCAATTACAAAGATCACTACTGCCCCAATGTACTTCACTCGCGGTTATACTTTTCACACATACGAGCATGGCTCCAAGAGGTCAACAGCAAATTATGGAATTCACGTGCCAGGTGAAAATGACTTCTACGGTATTTTGCACAAAATTATGGAAGTATCATATCCAGGAATTATCGGGTTGAAATGCATTTTGTTCAAATGTCATTGGTATGATCCAACGGTCGGTCGAAGCATTCGGACAAACTCGTTAGGGGTAACTGATGTCAATGCCAGCAAAACATTTCCTAAATTTGAATCGTTCATCTTAGCATGTCAAGCAGAACAAGTGTGTTTCATTCCATATCCCCGGATAAGGGAAAGACGAGAGACGTGGTTCCGAGAGGTCGAATAGTCGGAGGAGTTGATGATGTGGCTTTGCAACAAGAAAGATCAGCAGAAGTCACCGTAGCTATCGAATCAACAGAAGATATCTTACATATTGATCCACGAAACAGAGAAGTAGAAGAGATGATCATGGATGAGACGGGTAACGATCCGGAATGTGATGAGTTCGAGGAAACAGATGACGGAGAAGAAACCGATGGCGATAGTGAAAACTCCTATGTATCTGAAAATGAATCTGATTAAATGTTTGTATGTTGTAGGTCTTTCATGTATAATATGTAGATTACGATGTTTTTTTTTCTTTTTTTTTAAAAGATTTTGCGAGGGAATTGCGAGGGAGCCCTGACAGATCCCTCGCAAAATAGTAAAGAAATATTTTTTTATCGTTGTTTTTTTTGTTTTATAAAGAATTTGCGAGGGATCTGCGAGGGATCCCTTGCAGTTCCCTCGCAAAGTTATAATTTTTTGGTTTCGCGGTTACAAAATTTTTAATTATTTGGAAAGAATATAGCGAGGGAAGGGTATTTTAATTATCCGCGATGGATTCGCGATGGACTTGCGAGGGAAGGGTATTTTAATTACCCTTCTTCTTCCTCAGCCGTAACTCGAAACAGCAAAATCAAAAAAAAAAAAACCTTCGCCGTCTCTCCTCTCCAACGTCGCCGTCTCTTCTCTCCAACGTCGCCGTCTCTTCTCTCCAACGTCGCCGTCTCTTCTCTCCAACGTCGCCGTCCCTCCTCTCCAACGTCGCCGTCTCTCCTCTCCCCAGCCGCCGTCTCTCCTCGCCCCAGCCGCCGTCTCTCCTCGCCCCAGCCGCCGTCTCTTCTCGCTCCAGCCGCCGTCTCTCCTCATCCTAAGGTTAGACTTTTCTGAATCCTTCAATGATCTTCAATGATGGATTTCAATTTCAATTAGTGATGGATTTCAATTAGTGATGGATTTCGTTAGTGATGGATTTCGTTAGATTAGTTGTTTCGTTACTGATGGATTTCAATTTTACATTAATCAAATTGTTAGATTAGGTTGAATTTTATTGTTAGATTAGGTTGAATTTTATTGTTAAATTAGGTTGAATTTTATATAAATTTGTTAGATTTTTAGATTAGGTTTTATAATTTGTTAAATTATATTTGATGAATTTCTTATAATTTTAAATTTATTTCTTAAATTAAGTGTTATTGATTGGAATTAATTTGTTAAATTAAGTGTTATATTTGATTAGGTTTTGGATTTGTTATATTATTAAATTTTTGATCGGAGTTTTAATTTGTTAAATTATGTTTTATTGATTAGGATTTAATTCGAAAATTTTAGGATTTTAGATTTTAGGATTTGAAAATGATTTTTTTTTCATGAATTTGAGAATTATTAATATTTATTCATGAGTTTTAGGATTTTAGATTTAAGGATTTTAATATAACTTTTTCATGATTTTAAAATTTTTAGAATTTGAGAATTTGAGAATTTTTAAATTTCAAAATAGTTTTTAGGTTTTTTGATTTAGGTAATTTTATGTTTGTTAAAACCTTTTTTAATATATATTATTAAAACTATATAACAAACTTTTATATAATTTTTTAGATATAAATTTTTTTTTTATATGTTTTGTCAATTTCGAAAATTATATTTGATTTTTTTCAGAATTTATTACTAATTAAAATTATATAAACGATTTCAATTAAAGATTTAAGAAAGATTTAGGATTTATAAATATGATTAAAACTATATATAACAAATGTTTATATAATTTTGTAAGAATGAAAAAACGTTTTTGTATATTTTTTTAGATTTTACAATTTCAAAATTATTTATTTCCATGGATTTGAATTTAGGATTTCAATTTACTAATAATTTATGATCAATAGTTTTTATGTCAGATTTCAATTATGATATTATGTGCATTAATTTGAGAATTATTATAATTGATTCATGAGTTTTATGATTTTAGATTTTAGGATTTTAATAGGATTTTTTCAAGAATTTAAAAATTTTACAATTTTCGTTTTTTTAAATTTTAAAATAGATTTTAGGATTTGAAAATGTAATTAATAACAAGTTTTATTAATTAAAAAGTTTAGATTCGTAATTTTATTTTTATTGCTTGTTTTCCAATTTTTATTTTTTTTGCAGATGTCTGGATTTTCGAACGATTATACTCGCTATCTTTCGAGAGGCGGATCAGCGTCGTCTACTCCTGGGGCGAGTTTTACTTCTCAGATGGGCGTGACACATATTCCCGACTCTCATCATCATTCACCGCCTCCCACCGACAGCACAACCGACACCATCTCCATCTACACAACCCACAATGACTGACGCTGAGCATGATCGGGTCATAGCGGCGCTTCTTGATCAGCCCGGTCATGACCGTCTACCACACCTTCATCCTGACCGTCTTCAAGGGACTTTATGGTAATTTGGCTTATTTTTTTCAACTTTTTAATCTTACGTTGTTTAAAACTATATTCATTTTAAATTCTTTTTTATAAAAATATTTCAGGTTTAAAGATGATGGATGTGTAACTGCTAAGGTGCGATACATCTTCGAAAGAGACTTCAAAGAACCGCAAGCTAATTGGACACAAACTCCAAAATATGTTTGTCATCGGTGGTTTGAGACATTTGCCGTAAGTTTTTAAATTTTAATTATTTCTCAATTTTTATTGTTATATTTTTTTCATCATAACTCTTTTTTTTTTTGTAGCAATCTTATCACTGGGATTCAGTGATTACATCGATGGTTCGCAAAGAATTTGAGGACAGGCTAAAGGCTCACATGTGTGACCAGGTGGGACGATGGAAGAGCAAGTGGAAAAAAGAGGGTGACAATGCGATGCCTAGGTGGTTGGATCCTGAGGTCTAGAAAGGCCTCGTGGCGTATTGGTCTGATCCGGCGAGTCAGACTAAGAGCGGGAATGCTCGAGCGGTCCGGTACTCTGATCCTGATGGAGACGGATATCATAAGCATCGCTCCGGACAGCTTTCGTTTAAAGCCCGAGCACGGAAGATTGTAAGTTTTTTTAAAAGTTATTAAATTTTTTAATTAAATATGATAGTAATTATTTATATACTTAGGTTGAGACCCGTGGAGGCGATGCGATTCCGGATTTGCTAGCGGTTCTGGAAGAGACGAAACGGAGACCGGATGGATCGTTTGTCGACGGGAAATCGGAGAAGCTCTACAATGACATCACTTCCAGGATGCAGGAGCTGACTTCGGCTTCTGATGGTGATGATCCCTAGAGCACTGCATCTGTCTCTCCGGCCATGAAGAACAAAATTTTTACTAAGGTATGTCTTTAAAATTGTTGTAAATGTTTGTAATTATGTTTAGTATAAATTACAATCAAATTTTTTTTTTTTCAGGTCGCTCCCCGTAAAAAAGGGAGAGTTTATGGTGTCGGTTCCCTGCAATCGAAGATTGACTCTTGCATTTCTTCTGCTTCGTCTACATCTCAATCCCGACAGGATTCAGAAGCTCTTCAGACTATCATCCAGTCCCAGGCGAACATTATCGAATCTCAGAGTCAGCAAATGTCCAAGTTTGGTAAGATTTTTAACTACTTGGGCACAAATGATGCGGATTTGGCACGGCTTCTTTGGGACGAGTTCGGAGATGACCCCGGTTCTTGTAGCTGAACCGGAACCGGGACCGGACCATCACAATCTTTTTAGTTATTTTTTTTTATGTATTAAAAACAAATTATTGTAGATTTTTTTTTTTAATATTATGAATTTTAATTTTATTTGGATTTTAATATTAAATTTATTTTAATTAGATTTTAATATTAATTTTATTTTTAATTAAAAGCAATTTTATATTAAATTATTAATTACAATCCATCGCAAGTCCATCGCACTTTTGCGAGGGATTTGCGATGACCATTGTTAAGCTCATCGCAAGTCCCTCGCAAATATTGCGAGGGACTTGCGATGAACATTGTTTAGATCATCGCAAGTCCATCGCAATATTTGCTATAATTTTGCGGCATTCCATTTGCGAGTGCAGTTCCTTCTCGCCAATTCGTCGCTGGATTGCGAGGTATTTGCGAGGTGTTTTCTGCGATGGATTAGCTACGTTTTCTGCGATGCTTTTCGATTTGCGACCAGCGATTAGCGACGATTTGTTGTGCCTCGCAATGACGTCACGAGACCTTCTTTTCGAGGGATTTGCGATGCATAAGTCCATCGCAAATCCTTTGTTTTCTTGTAGTGTAACCACCAAGTTTTTAGGTACTTCAACTAAATTAACTTCAGTACAGACCTTAGCAAGGAAACTACCTTTCTTTCCACGCCAAGCGTGATACTTAGTGTAGTCCTTCTTCATGTGTCCAACTTTCTTACAAAAGAAGCAGGTATCATCAACCTTAGTCTGCTTCTTTTGAGTTGGACCCTTAGCAGCATCATTCTTAACAACCTCAATTTTTCTTCTTTTGCCCTGAACCTTAGAGGTGTTAACCATATGAGCACTTTCAGATTTTTCTTGTTTCATCCTATCCTCCTCTTACACACAATATGAAATGAGCTCATTAAGGGTCCATTTCTCCTTCTGTGTGTTGTAACTGGATTTCAATTGATTGACCTGTGGAGGAAGAGAGTTAAAAACAAAAAATATGAGCACTTCCTCTGGAAGCTCAGTTTTGAGTGTTTTTAGCTTTGAAACAATATTAGACATCTCCAAAATGTACTCCCTTATGTTTCCTTTGCCGTGATACCTCATGGTGGAAAAGCGATACAAAAGCGTGCTTATTTCTGCCTTATCGCTTTTTGCAAAACGCAAATCCATCTCAGCAAGAAACTGTTTGAGATCTTTGATCTCCTCATCACCTCTAAAAGTTTCTGGAATGGTGTCCACAATGATCATTAGACCAATGCGATTTGAACTTTCCCACTTCTCATAAACCGTCTTATACTCAGGAGTGCTGGTATCTGTAGGAAAAGTGGGTTGTTCCATCCTTACTGCAAGGTCAAGATCCATACACCCAAGCATAATTTTAACTTTACTTTTCCACTCCTTGAAGTTGGAACCAGTAAGTGTTGGAATTGAACCCAAGTTTGCAGATACTGTAGCAAAATTCGCTAATACAAAAATAGAACAAACTTTAGTACTCACTTCTTAACTGAAACAAACCAATAATAAATTATAAACAAATTGTATAATCCATCTTAAGATATCAAGTGCAACATCAATATCAAGTCTTTGGACAGTAATATTAACTGCTAGTGATACTCTTGTTGTGATAATCAAACACTGACAATAATGTATGACGAACGGTAAAACTATCTTTGGATCGATTTACCATCCACATGTTTATTCCTAATAATTGTCACATGTTTATCATCACAAGTATATATGTAATTCGGCCAAATATAAAACTACCTTTGGGTCGTTTTAATATTCGCATGAATATACATTAATACAACATTCAATATTTTCATTGGAAAAACATCCTTAAGAGAGGTCACCTTGGCAACATCATTAGTTAATCCAATTAAAATATTAAACAAATACAATTAAATTTATATATTGAATTAATTTTCTTTATTCTTGCTCATATCTAAAAGATATGGTATATTTGTGCAAGAAAATAAATTTAACATAATGGTTGGAGATACCTAATGACATAAAAATTGGGCCAACATTTTATCAATTAAAATAAAACAAATTTATCAAATTGTAAAAATCTCCAACCCTTTTGCACAATTTCGTACGAACTAAAATCACACGAAATTTGCACTTCTGAGTTTTTGTATGCCTGATTTTTCATATGTCCAAATTTTCGTGTGAACTAGAAACGCACAAAAATTACACGCCTGATTATCGAACAGTGAACGATTAACGCACAAATTTTGCACGGCCGAATATCGTACAGTGAACAATTATCGCACAAGATTTGCACGGCCGAATATCGAACAACGATTTTCGCACAAAATTTGCACGGCCGAATATCGTATAATGAACGATTATCGTACAAAATTTGCACGTCCGAATATCGAACAACGATTTTCGCACAAAATTTGCACGGCCGAATATCGTATAATGAACGATTATCTTACAAAATTTGCACGGCCGAATATCGAACAACGATTTTTGTACAAAATTTGCGCGGCCGAATTTTCTCAATAAATAGATCTAACCATGAAACTTAAAAATAGATCTAAACAACCACAGATTCCAGAATACTCAATATAAACCTGATTACCAAACAGAAACTAAACATGGTGCTCTGCTACCAATTGAAAGATGTTTATGATTTCATAAACCTATAAGTCCATGTTAGCCTCTGATGAATAACAAAAGCGGAAGCGTACCTGATGAATCCATGGTGGAAGAATGATTTTGGGAATGGATCTTCCAAAGCAAACCCTGAATGACTTTAGGTCTCTGTTGATGGGATGCAGAGAGTTTTCTGTATTTCTCGTTAGGGTTGCTTTGGGGACCATAACCCGTTTATATAGTAAAACAATTTCTAAGTCGGTCCGTCATCAAATTAGAAATTACTAAATGTATCCACACATAAGTTTATTTTCATAACAATTATGCCCTTTAACCTTTTACTTTATTATATAATTGACCACTTAATTTAGGTTACTTATATGATGACCCTAACACATTTAATTAATACATATGTGATCCAAATATATCTTACATATTTCACTTCCGTAAAACTGAAAACCAACATAGACATTTCGTCGAACAACTTCACTGCATCTCCTCATGTCCCATGTATTCAAAAAAAGGAATGTGTCAATTCCTTTTAAGAATAGATGAATCGCAGTCCATCAGGAACCTCCTTTAATTTAACACAGTTAATCGCAGTTTACTATATGGACGTGGATTCGGCGGCGGTCGTGGCCGTGATCGTGATCCAAGAGGCAGTGCCTCGGAAGAAACAAAATGGGTTCCAGTAACCAAACTCGGTCGTCTTGTGCAGGGATGTCAAATCCAGAAGCTAGAACAGATCTATCTTCGTTCTCTTCCTGTAAAGGAGTACCAAATCATAGATCTTCTCGTTGGAGCTTCGTTGAAAGACGAAGTTATGAAGATCATGCCTGTTCAGAAACAAACTAGAGCTTGTCAAAGGACTAGATTCAAGGCTTTTGTTGTTGTTGGAGATGGTAATGGACATGTTGGATTAGGAGTCAAGTGTTCTAAGGAAGTTGCTACTGCCATTAGAGGAGCTATTATTCTGGCGAAGCTTTTAGTGGTTCCAGTGAGGAGAGGTTACTGGGGGAATAAGATAGGGAAGCCACACACTGTGCCTTGTAAGGTTACTGGGAAATGTGGTTCTGTAACAGTGAGGATGGTTCCAGCTCCAAGAGGTGCTGGTATTGTTGCTGCTAGGGTTCCTAAGAAGGTTCTTCAGTTTGCTGGTATTGATGATGTCTTTACTTCTTCCAGAGAATCTACCAAAACTCTCGAAAACTTTGTCAAGGTCTTATTTTGATCCTTCTTTTTTTTCTCGGTAGATTGATGCATTTGATTATGTTTAGCTGAGGAAAATATATGTAATTTGGTTACTAATACGGATTAGAGTATAACTTAGTAGGCATTTAGTTCACATTTACGTAGTTGTTTCCTGTGAGTATGATGTGATAAAGACTTCACATTTTATCTATGTGATTCTTAAACTACCTCTATCTGTAGTTCTTAACGATAATAAAATAAACTGTGCAAATATAGCTGATGGCAATTTTTAGATGAGCATAGATCTTGTTGATGATCTCAGCTCAATTACTTAATTAGTTGCTGGATGTAGTTGCTTCATTATTTGTTGATGAGCATAGATCTTGTTGATGATAGATCTTGATGATGGTAGATGAGCATAGATCTTGTTGATGATCTTGTTGTTGATGGATGTAGTTGCTTCATTATTTGTGATCGATTGATTTACTTGATTTATTTTTAATTTGATGAATGTAGTTGCTTCTTTATTTGTGATTGATTGATATACTTGATTATTTTTAACTCTTGGCATGATCTTCTTGATTATCTTTAACTCTTGGTTTGTTGGTGTTACGACAGGCTACATTTGATTACCTACAGAAGACATATGGGTTCCTTACACCAGAGTTCTGGAAAGAAACCAGATTTGTGAAATCACCATACCAAGAGTACACTGAACTCCTGGCGACTAAGTCTGCTGCACCTAAGGTTATCACCGAGGCTGAAGATCAAACTTAATGAGTCTGGTTTTATAGGTTTTGGTTTTCGAAAATATATTTTCCTTCCCTTCGAAGACAGTCTTGTTTCTTGGTTGTCTCTCATTTTTTGATATTGGAGTTTTAGGGACTGTTTGTTTCTCCATCTAGTATTTCCATCCTTCACCCAAATATTCCATTTAGATAGTCCATTTGAATGTTGTTTGTTTCTATTTTGAGTTTTCATCTAGATAATCCATCCCAATGAATATTTGTTTGTTTGTTTAGTTTTTGTAAATTTTCATTTCCATCTAAATGGTTTTAATAAGAAAATGACTAAAATACCCATATTTTATCTAATCATATTTTTAACTCAAACCTTAATCATATTAATTTTAATTCTTGATTTAAAATATATTTACAACTAAATACTTTTCAAATTATTATTTTTGACATCAGGTCTCATCTTCATCTAGATGACCAATCTGAATGACAAAACAAACAGGCCCTTAATTAAAAGGATAATCATATTTAGTTGTTTTTGTTAGATGTTTGCTTCCATGAAATGATATTTTCAATAAATTATGTCTATTGAAATGATATTTTCAATAATTCATAATAAACATCATACCTCAAATTTTAATGAAATGGCATTTTGAAATAATGCATGTCTATCTCTCAGTTCGGGCATTTAATCAGTTTTCAAGTATCAAGAACTCATGTGTTCTTATATTTCATTACGATTCTTCCGCATATAAGGCGTTATTATTATATTATACATTGAGAGTGAGCTTCACAACCAATTGGAAAGATTCCCAAATTAGAGAATGATGCGTCATTAAGCCACAGTTTCTTTATTAGCCATTTGAGAGATTATACAATGAGCAACTTTTGAAATGCATGAACTATATGATACCAAGTGCTGGAACTGAGATAAACGAACCTTGTGAAAAGCAAAATTCGAAGGTAAAACTAATCTTCAAAATCTATATATTTTCTCTATAGATGATTCTCAAACTGAGTCAGTAAGATAGGAGCTAGGACCAAAAGACCAAAAGTTAGATTCAGGCAAGTTAGGTTCCTAAAAGCAGATGAGATGGTGAGATAGCTTTTAAATCTGCACTTATGCTTGGTCTTGGATGATGAAATCACGCTGAAGGGAAAGTAAAATCGAAAACCCATACTACAAGTTTCCAGAAAGATAAACAAAGATGCTCAGATAGAAGGAGAATAAAGCAAAAAACCAATAAGTTATCTCTAGAGCTCTTATACAATATTAATTAGGAATTATCCAATAAAATGATTGTCCTGATCCACTTGAGTCAAACCAGCAAACATAAAAAGCAAATGTTGATATGAAGTGCAAAGTATTTTTGTTCTTTTTTCATGATAGTCCAACATATATCGTATAATTTTATACAACAAAAGACATCAAGACAACAATATGCAAAGAGTTTATTATGCAGATGACGGGGCCGGCAGATGACCTATCTGATAAAAGTTCCGCCTGGAAAGAGATTCGTCTATACAACATGAAAATGAAAAAAAGTCAAGTCAAAAATTTAGCAGAATTTACTGCTTTTTAAAACAATGTTATAATAACTGTGTAAATACATTTTTAGAATCCATTTTTAAAAACAAAACAGTCAACATATAATATCGATAATTTTGTGTACTTGATATTTAGATCTAGGGAAATAACAGTTTACCTGGTACATATATTCTCCATTTTCCTTTCAGGAACATAAGGGATGTGTTCGAATCTCAGCCCATCAGGAAGACTGATCAAAAGCTAGAAATACCTCGGGAAAAAACTAACTGGTTGTTAGGGTTGTGTAACTCCGACTAAGTGTGATCTTTGTAAAGATTAACTTAAGTGATTTCTAGTTATAAACGGTAGATCAAGACTTTAGGGCTTGACTTATGCGTTGGCAATAGTGCATGTACTTTCTGATTCTAGTGGAGTTATTTCTAGACTAAGTTCTGGGGATGTAGATTAATCGAACCCCGTTAACAAATCCATGTGTCTCCTTTTACTTATGCACTTTATTACATTTGGTATCCCATTTCTTGTCCATCACCAGTTCCTATAAAGAATAGATGAATCGCAGCCCATCAGGAAGCTCCTTAAACTTTGGACACCCATGAATAGTCAGATTATGAAGAAGGGGCATGGAGACTTCTTCTACTATCCACTCTTCCCATTCCTCTATTAAACATATGAGAACGTGATCATTTCTGACCGATCAAGTGTCTTGTTATAACTTTTCTGTTCTAGACACGAGTGAAATATCAAGAAAACGACCATAAGAGTTCAGTTATTTTTTGCATGTTTTATGATGATCCAATCCAGGTTGTGTTGTTCCATACGTTGTTCCATACATCTTCAAGGACAATCAAGGCTCTATCTATATGCTCCTCATAATCTGGTCCAAGCTTTCATATTATTGTTTGCCACACATATTTTCTTGTGAACTATACAGTGAAACACACACCCATGCAAGGGAAAAATGTCAATTAAATGTCAAACTTTCAGACTTGGGACGTTTAACACACTTGGTATCACGTGGACCAAAAAAACTCATCCAAATTTTCCCGCATTGCCGATTCTGGCACGGACAGATGTTTAACAGCGTTAACTCAGAATTTAACATCTATTAAAAACTTACTAAGTTAAAACGCTGAGTTTTAATTACACCTTATAGACAAGAAATCCCCAATCTAAACCCTAAAATCACAAAATCTCCAAATCGAAATCGACAAAAAAGATTGAAGCGAGATATGAACAAAATCTTGGTTTCGTGTATTAGCTCGTGACGGTTGCTGGTGAAAGCTCTGCTGCGTTGAAGCTACCGAAAAAAATGACTTTACAGTATCAACTATCGAATCAGAGTCCATTGATGCCGGAAGAAAACTTGATTCTTTATCTTCTTCTCCAATTTGATGATTACGATGATGTAGATGATGACAATGCTCTGTTTATTCGTGCGGCGGAGGTTGTAGCGGCAGCGGAGAAATTAAAGTTTTGGTTTTCTGGGTTTAACGTTTGCAGTAGGGGTGGACGGATCCGGATATCCGAGGGTTTTTAGGATATCCGGATCCGGATCCGACATTTTACTCTCCGGATCCTGATCCGTTCTACCCAGATATCCGAAGTCCAGATATCCGAAGTCCGAATATCAGCCCAAATATCAAGATATCCGCAGATATCCGGATCCGGATCTTTTAAAAACAAATAAAAAAATAATAAAAAATAAATAAAGTAATAAAATAATAATAAAAAATTAAAATTTTATATATATTATTTTTTTTAAGAATTTGATATTATAATAATATTTAAATTTTATTTTATTTAATTTATATATATATATATATTTTTAATACATTTGAAATTTTATTATTATAATTTTAAAAAATTAATATAAATAAAAGGATCTGGATCCGTTTTGAGATTTTACTATTCGGATCCGCCGGATATCCGAATTTTTGGATCCGTCGGATATCAGAATTTTTGGATCCGGATCCGGATATTCGCGAATATTTTTTCCACCCCTAGTTTGCAGCAGCAGCGTGTTGACGAAGAGTATCGGCAGGATTCCAAAGAGGAAACCCAGCAAGATCCTCAATGGCGGATTTAGCTTTCTTAATAAGCCAATCAACAACTTTACTTGGTCTATCAAAACCAAGTCTATCTTGAACATCGTAGAATTGAATTTGTGTTCTCTCCTTAATGAGTTTGTTTTCTTCTGAGTTTCCCCTTTTGGGAAGTTTTTCATCAAGACACTCTTTACTTACCCTTTTTATACATCTCTGTCTCCTTCTCTTGATTTCATTTGTTATGAATACGAGGTTTGGTGTTTTGCATGTGATCGTTATTAAGAGACTTGTTCTCATGAGTCATGAATAAAGCTTCCGATGCTTGGATCGAATTCAGATTTTTGTTTATGAGCATAAGGGAGAAATTTCCAATATATAAACATCAACTAGATAAGTAATACTATTGTTTTCCAGATTCTGAAACAAATATATGACCCATCACCCATAGGGGGCATATCTCATAGTTATGTCTTATTTTAAGAAATGGAATAACAATGGTCTAGAACACACAAAAAGAAAGAAAAAACCAAGGATGATCTCTAATTGTTCTTTCAAAATTGTGTCCTGTGTATATAGTTGCTTAATCAACATATGAACATTATAATTTGGATTAATCAGCATACGAACACTCAAAAACATTTCTCGACTCTACCATGTCTTTTGCTCAATTCTTCACTTGTCTCTCTTTTTGTTTAGTATCTGCTAATGAATTGTTGACTTTAAGATTTCCTTGAGATACTTCTTCTCGGAACTCGTCATTCGGCTTCGGACAAACTCATGTCCATGATCTTGCCGCAACCACCACCGTTCTCCGTTGTCGTCGTAAACGCTGATTGGTTGTGTCTCATCTCGAGATGAAGCAGCGATGGAGAATCTATTAAATGGTAGTTAGCTGACATTGATGAAGCATAGTGAGGAAATTCAAGGTCGTTGATGGTGGTGGTTGGGATATGACGGCGGTCGTTAACAGCCGAGGAATCCAGAGTTGTTCGTTTTTTTTCTTTTCAATTTAACATTTTGGCTCTCCCTCTCCACCCAAACCCTAAATTCGCAACCAAATCAACAATAACTTAGAGACGAGGAAGAAGATGATGAAAAAGGAGACGTAATCGAATTTGTAGACTAACCCATAACTAAATTTATATTCTTTCGTCGAAAGATTTGTTCTTTTTAAAAGTTTGTGTCTCTGTTTCTGAGAATTTAAGAAGGAGACCAAACAGATAAGCAAGCAAAAGAGAGAAAGAGATGTGGAAATTTTGGATTTCAATTTTGGATTTGGGGATTTTGTGATTTTAGGGTTTAGATTGGAGATTTCTCGTGTATAAGGTGTAATTAAAATTCAGCATTTAAGTTTTTCTTAACAGATGTTAAATTCTGAGTTAACGCTGTTAAACGTCTGTTAACGCTGTTAAACGTCTGTTAACGTCGTGCCTGAATCAGCAACGCGGAAAAATGTGGTTGAATGTTTCCGTGCGTGCGTTAAACGTCCCAAATCTGAAAGTTGGACATTTAATTGACATTTTTTCCCGCTTGCAAGTGAATCAAACTTCTTTTCACTTTCATGTTTCTTGGAATTTGCATCTTTCAGCAGTGTAACAATCTCATATGACATTGTATCTCAATAACTTACTCATTAACTCTCTGCCAATATTAAGATTTTTGATTCAGTAGCTACCGAAGCTATAACTCCAAATCATGCAATAGTCTCAGGCCACAAGTCTCCATCTTTAACCATGAATAGCGGAGTGAATAATTTATCTATGAGGGCGTCATTGCAAGAAATAGTAAATCACAAGTTCAAAACAGCTCGCAAAGTTATAAACTTACAAAGTTTACATACAGAGATAAAGATTGTAGCAGTCAAGCCGAATCGCTTGGTAACACACAAATAAAAGACTGACATAAAGAGAATTATTCTAATGACATGCCTCAGCTCTCTGAATCAGCAAAGTAATAGATAGAAATGAGTTTGTCATACCAGGTAGAGTTACCATCTCTCTCCCACCAAACTCACTGACCAAAACAGTACAGGAGATCAAGTCTCAGTTAGACATTTCGTCGAACACCTTCACTGCAGCTCTTCATGTATATTTCACTTGCCTGAAATTGAAAACCACCATAGCTTTTTACCCAATATAGCCAGAATATAAAGTCATATTCACGATCAAGTTTTTACAAGAATACCCATGAATCCAAATTGCCCAAAATTTTAACTGAACAAAAACTCCTTTCTCTGAATGACTGATTATATAGATCTAGAAAAATAATATTTTACCTGTGTACATATTCATAGTCCGTAATTGTTGAGAGCCTCATGCTTCGATGAAGAATTCAACAGAAGGGATGTGTTTGACTTTGTAATAATCTTCTCCTCCTTCCGACAATCTCTCCTTCCATTCCTTATCCATTCTCAGATCCTTTAAAGAATATATTAAACTTAGTCCATCAGGAAGCTTCTTTAATTTTGGACATTTTCGAATAGCGAGAGAATGAAGAAGGGGCATGGAGCCTTCTTCTACTATCCACTCTTCCCATTCCTCTAGTCCAAATAAGTATAGCGTATGCAATTGAGGAAACCCACCAGCAAGCTTCTTTAATTTTGGACATCTCCAAATATAGAGAGAATGAAGAAGGGGCATGGAGCCTTCTTCTACTATCCACTCTTCCCATTCCTCTAGTCCCTCTAATATAAGCTCCTGCAATTGAGGAAACCCACCAGCAAGAAGCTTCTTTAATTTTGGACAATAAATAATCCTCAGAGTATGAAGAAGGGGCATGGAGCCTTCTTCTACTATCCACTCTTCCCATTCATCTAGTCCACCCAAATCTAGCGTATGCAATTGCGGAAACCCATCAGGAAGCTCCTTTAATTTTGGACATTTATGAATAGAGAGAGAATGAAGAAGGGGCATGGAGCCTTCTTCTACTATCCACTCTTCCCATTCATCTAGTCCATCTAAAGAAAGCGTATGCAATTGTGGAAACCCACCAGCAGAAAGCTCCTTTAATTTTGGACAATTCCAAATCTCGAGAGAATGAAGAAGGGGCATGGAGCCTTCTTCTACTATCCACTCTTCCCATTCCTCTAGTCCAAATAAGTATAGCGTATGCAATCGAGGAAACCCAGCGCTCGAGCAAACTATTCTCCTCCCGCCGAAAGATTGATGCCATAATGTAAGCTCTTTCAACGGAACCAATTTCTCAAGAATCGGCATCGGATCTTCCACCAACCGACAATCTCTTAGAAATATTTCAAGATATTCCAAGTGTCTCAATTCACTTAGAGATGAAGATAGAGTTTCAGTAGCACATCCTTCGCCTCTAATATAGATCGAGAGAGTCCTTAGCTTTGTCATTCGTTGAAGATCCCTCACACTGCTATTCTCTGTTGAGAAATGCAGCAACGTCTCCAATTTTTCTAGATTACCCAATTCCAACTTTGTCTTCTCATGCATAGGTATTGGTAATGCAAGGTATCTCAATTCTTTCATCCCCATCAAGACATTGGGCACGAATATAGATCCCAAAGTGTCTAAATTTAGATAGATCAACAACAGTAGATTTCCTAGAGAAGAAGGTAGATGAGATACCTCAGCACCTTTTAAGCTCAAGTATCTTAAGTGGATGAGCTTCCCAATGCCTGAAGCTAACTTCCTTTCTCTAAACTTGGCATTACAGAGATCTAACACCCTCAGAAGTTCTAACCTTGTATAACTTGAACCTGATAGCTTCCATCTTTTTCCCAATGATTCATTCCCTTGAACAACCACGAGAGATCGAAGTTTCGGATTGTTTATATCTCTCCCAACATGTAATGTAGTAGGATTATGTGAGACTAATCTGCGAGATATGACATGAGATTGAAAGTTTGCTGCTGGAGGGTGGCTACTGGTAATTTGTAGGAAGTTCTCTTCTTTGGCTTTAAACAAACAAACTTCTCTCATCATGTCATGCAAATGACAAGTTTCAAATCTCAAAGTCGTAGCTTCTCTTTCGGAAATGACCATATTTCTCCTCACCAACTCTTCTATGTAGCTATCTCCAACATCTCGAATGGTCTCTCCATCATATTGCCTATGTTCAAATATTCCTTCTGCCGCCCAGTAATAAGACAACTTCTCTACATTTATCTTATAATCTTCTGGAAAATGGGCGAGGTAGAGGAAACAATGCTTCAGATAACTAGGCAATTCTTCAAAGCTCAGAGACAATACATAGTTAATTGAATTGTTGTTGTCGTCATTAAAATCAGTTCTTCCTCCCACGAGATGAGATCCAATATTCTCAGATAATCTTTTCCAACCATGCACTGTGTATTTTGCAGCTAACAACCCTCCTAACACTTTGATTGCCAATGGTAGCCCTCCACAATGTTTGATCATTTGCCTACCCATCTCTTCCATTTCCTCATCAATCTTAAATTCTGCACAACATCATGTATAAAACAAATAAACAATTCAATAAGATGTGATAATGAAATACTACAATCGATTATTTAGGGCAAAGAAGATTTTCTTGCGATCATCCCAAAACACATCTCATTGTGATCAAAATGGAAAAAAATCCCTTCGTTTAAGTGCTTACCGGGTGCATCTTTCCTTGGCATTGCTATTCTTTGAAAAAGTGTCCAACTGTCTTTAATAGTTAGGCATTCTGGTTTAAAGTTGATATATGTAGTATCTCCATGCATTGCGACACTCTCATTTCGAGAAGTAAGTAACACCTTCCAACCTGCAAAATATTTACTCGTTTCATAATAACCAAACACAAAGAGCTTAATGAGTATAAGTTGTTTTCATCATTCTTTTTATCAAGTACAATAAGTGTTCACCTTTTTTGGGTGGAAATATTGGCTTGATCAGGTCCCAATCTTCTTCTCTCCATATGTCATCAAAGACAATTAATGATTTAGATGTTTCCAACAGTCGAAAGAGTTCATCTTGGAGGTCAGCTTCTTTCATTTTCAGGATTTCATCTTTCCTTTCTTTAGATGTGAGATTCTGCAAGATCGTTTGCCACACAGATATCCGGGTAAACTCTTGTGAGACACACACCCATGCGAGTCTTTCAAACTGATGTTTTACATCCTCATGATTAAAAACTTGTCTAGCAAGGGTCGTTTTACCAATACCACCCATCCCCGTAACAGAAATAATTTTAATGTCATCTTTCTCCACCAATCCAACCAATTTCTTAACATTTGCCTCTAACCCCACAAAATCGCTTTCGTAGTCCTTAGGAAACGTTTGTCGCATTTCCCTTTGTCTATCACCGTGAGGTTGCATATATCCACTATCAGCGACAGCCTGTTGTACTCCAAAACTCTGCATTTCTCGGATCACATCAGAGATCCTTGTACGTATGCCTCCAATATCTAATGCATATCTCCTGCCATCTGAAATAAAGCAAGCATGTCTTCTGATACTCATCCTGATTCCACTTGTTTTCCCAAGTTTCTCTTTAAGAAGATATGTTTCAATTATATCTCCTGCGTCATAAACAATTTCCTGTATTTCTTCAAGAACAGTTCTCACCACCGCAGTTGTATGTTTCTTTGCATATGCATCTTCCAGAAAAGAGCTTAACAAGTTTAGATCACGTTTTAGTCCAGTAACTTGATCTTCAACTCCCTGAAATCGCTCGCATTCTTGACTTAGTAGGTCCCAAAGCTTTTGTATTCCAAACGACACAAGTTCTCCAGCCATAATTGCTCCTGTTTAAGCAATATGAAAATAAGAATCAAGCTACGTACTATTGATGAACATGCAAAATCGCTAGGAGTCAAATTTCACAAGTTCGAAGTGGTAAAGCAAAGCAATATTAAATTCTTAAAATTGGCGATGAGGAAATTATATGACACAAATCGATCTTGGGTATATTGTTCTCACGCATTGCATATTTTTCGATTTTATAGTTTTAGGCGTATTGAGCATGCGAGAAGACTGTGACGTTTGACGCAGGATATTAAAATATTTTAACAAAATGTAGTTACGATTTAACAAATCTTATCAAGTAATGAATTCTTGGCAAATGGCTTGTTTTTTTTTTTGTTACGCAACTTATAAAAGTCAAACAAAACATAAAGTAGCACCGATCCAGGATTTTGACAGAGATTTATTGTCAAGAATCGAAAGTTAGAGATAAAAAAAAAAAAAACAAACAAAAAAAAAACAAGAAGAAAAATGACTAACCTCTTGATGGTGCCAAGGAACTCTCCTCTGGTCCACGCTTAGGAAAAAGAGACTCAAGAATTTGCTAAAGAATAAAAAAAACAAATAACATTTAAAAAAAAAAAGAGATGACTAATCGATCTTGGGTATATTGTTCTCACGCATTGCATATTTTTCTTTCTCAATCCTAGCTAATCTTTATTCAAATTATGTGGTTATGATTTCCGATTACGACCTAAATCTTTTCAAGTAATGAATTCTTGACATAAGGCTTGTTTTTTTTTGTTACGCAACTTATAGAAGTCAAACAAAACCTACATAATATTGATAACTATCTTCAAATACATTCTAGCTTTATGTATCTCTTGGCATACCCAGATGTAAGAGACACAAATAGTAGCACCGATCCAGAACATGGACAAACTTTTACTGTCAATACTCGAGAGATTTATAGAAAAAATAGAGATATCGTTCACTGTAAACAAAGAAATTTGCTAAAGGAAAAAATAAATAACATTAAAAAAAAAATGACTAACCTCTTGATGGCGTCAATGAACTTTGCTCTTGTCGCTCTTTAGGAAGAGGAGAAACACTTCAAGGATGAATTTTTTTTACTATAGTTCAGACTTTTCAACTCTCCAAAGTGATGGATTTTTGAAAACGACAACTACTTTTCTACTTTTCTATCTTTATGGCAGCCTTGTCTCCTCAAGTATCTGTGATTAACAAACAGTTAAAAAAAAGTTTCCAGAAGGATAAACAAAGTATAGTTTACATAATTTTGAACTCATAAATCTGAAACTAGTAAACATAAATCTAATGTTAATACAAACCACAAAGGAAAATGGCAAGCTTTACAAAACCAGATTCTAATTTTAAATGATAAAAAGAAAAGCCAGTGGTCCTCGACGACTACAAGGAAACACACTTTAATGACAACATGCTTATGTTTTCCTTTAATTACAGTTTTTAATCCAAAGTCTAACTCCACAAAACAAATGTAATCCAAAATTAAATTAGTTGAAAATAATTCCACTAAAAGTTGAAATTATTTCCTTTTCTTGCGGAAATTAATTTAAGTCTACTTCAATAGTCGATATACGTTTATAAATTTTTTTAAGTCTGCTAATGTACAATTAAGTATGTTTCAGATTTTTTTAAATGATTTATAAATTAAAAAATATAGGAAAATATATATGTAAAAATCACAACTTACAAAATTAGTATAATTTATGCATTTGTCTAAAATAAAAATAAAATACAAAGATTATCCAATTAATTATACAATTTGAAATGAAAATAAGTAAATTTTAAAAGTGAAGCACACTTAATTTACGTATGCTTTATGATTTCTAAATAACAAAGCAGACTTAATTTACGCATGCTTCAGTAATAAATTGATAAAGAAGATTTAATTTACCTCTGATTAAGGATTTCTTATAAAACATAATTTCTTAAAATAACAAAGCAGACTTACTTAAATTAAAATAACAAAGCAGAATTAAGTATGTTTTTCTCTCTAGTTTTTTTTAAAGCTGTGAGTGAAATCATAGATCTTTTTCTCTCTAGTTTTTCACCCAATAGAAAAAATCGTCGTTTTCTCTCTAGTTTTTTTTTTTTTTTTTTTTGTTTTTTTGTCACTTTTATTAAAGCTGTGGGTTAACCGCCGCTGTGGGCATTACAATCAAGAAAACTTTTTGTGGATCCTAAGGTTTTCTTGACAAACCAAAAATTTAATAAACCGTTTGGCACGAATTCCCTGTGTTTTTCTTACTCACTCCTACCACTAAATTCATGCCGATCAAACTGATCCAATTATATAAAAATGATAACTAATATTAAACATATTCAAGGTCAGATAGAAACTCGCTCTCTCGACCTAGCCAGATGCAAGAGGGACAAAAAGTAGCAACGATATGGACAAAGTTTTATATAGTCAATACTCGAGTTTTATGAGCAAAATAGAGATATTGTTCACCGCAAACAAAGAAATTTGCTAAGAAAAAAAAGAAAGAAACGTAAACTAATAAACAATAAAAGAAAATGACTAACCTTTTGAATCTTGATGACGCCAAGAACTCTCCTCTCGCCGACCTTTAGGAAGAAGAGCAATGCTTTGAGTTTTGAGGACTTCTCTTGGGGAAGAATCACACCTAAGTAAGCCTCTGCTTCAGGCTTTTGAACTCTCCACTAACTAACAACTCCATGTGATGTATTTTCGATCTTTAAACGACAGCTACTGCTTTTGGAGTGTTGGGAATATAATAATATACAACTACTTCTGGACAGTAATGCGAACCTAATTATAATAAAATTATGTTATAGTTGGGAATAAAATAATATACAACTACTTTTAATTCACCCATTTTCTATCTTAATAGCAGCCTTAATTTGAATTTTTCTGATTCGTTTCGTCTTCTTCTTCCAATTTGTCTTTGATACATTTCACAGAAATTATTGGCAAGCTTTACAAAAGGAAATTCCTATTTTTAAATGATAAAAAGAAAAGCCAGTGGTTCATGAGTATGGCTAGGATGATCAGGTGGTTCATGGATTGATGTGGGTTCTGGTTATGTGTTGGATGGCTATTGCTTGTTTATTTGAGGTCGATTTCCATTTACTATGAGATGCCCCAAGTCCCCATTATCACTCAATTCGCTGACAATATTACGAAAGCCTTTGGCTGGCTGTAACGATTAATCATTTGACCTTCACGCACCAATTTAAATGAGAATATTTTGATATTTGGGATATCTTTTAGATATTATTGATGTATATTTTCTAAATAGGAAGGACTCTTTCTTGTCATGGAAAGTCTTAAGCGATTATGTTACATTTGAACATCACATAAAGGCCCACAGCCGTGTCCAATTACAAAGTTATATTGTCAAGAATCAAAAGTTATGAGAGAGAAAAAATAAACAATGAAAAAATGATTAATCCGAACCGAATTATAATAAAATTATATGTTATAGTTGGGAATATTTTCTTATTCTAACAATTCCAAGTGTTGGATTTTCTGAAAACAACAATGCACACGTAAATTCCTTTGAATATTTTCTCTTACATTTTTATATTTCAACACAAATTACATTCCAATTTCTTTCTTCAAACCCATTGTAATAATTTCTTAAGACAATCTGATCTCTCATCGTCCAGTGTACGGAAACAGAATGGGAGTATTGCGACATCAAAAAGAATAAAGAAGCATAAGTAAACTACATACATCCAACAATAGTTCCATCGACAGAGGCTTAGAAAGGTGGATTTGCCGGCAGTTGCGGTTGTCCCAGAGAACGTGGACTCGTTCATCTTGTGGAGGACGGTAAAATCCAGAAGCTAGAGCAGATTGATTGTGGATTTGATGTTCGTTGGTGTTACGACGCAGGCTACATTTTATTGCCCATATGGGCCGTTGATAGAGGTCATAATAGTTATAAACCCTATCCGTTAACTCTCTGTACATCTTTATTGATCAACAATGATGAATACGATAACCCTAATTCCTTACCACACCATGAACAGAGACGCAGCTCTAAACCTAACAAACTCGCAGGTATGTTGATACTGTTACAGCGTAACCACTAGTAAAAGAAATTTGTATAGCCACGATCTTGCCACGAAATTTCATGGCTAATTAACTTAAAGCCACGTAAAAAAATAAATCGTGGCGTATATGTGACTATTTCGTGGCTATATAGCCATGACAATAAACGTGGCTAGTTTTGCCGCGCAATAGCCACGAAAATAGCGTAAAATTGCCACGAAATACAGTCGTGACAAATTCGTGGCTGTCCACCGAAAAAATCCCATCAAGCAGGCACTGACACTGATTTGATTCGTTTTATATAGCCACTGAAACATTTTGTGGCTATTTAGCGGCTGTCATAGCCACGAAATTAAGCCACAGATATTTTGTGGCAAGTTCGTGGCATTTCCACCGAAAAAGTCCCATCCGTCTACGTCTGACATATATTCGATTCGAATTATAGCAGCTGAAAATATCGTGATGCCTATATTATAATATTCCTTCTGCAGCCCAACAATAAGATCGACAATTCTCTACGTTTATCTTATGATCTTCTGGAAAATAGGCCAAGTAGAGGAAGCAATGCTTCAAATAACTAGGCAACTCTTCAAAGCTCATAGATAATACATGGTAAACCGAACCGTTGTTACCGTCAATGGTTCTTCCCACCATATGAAATCCAATATCCTCAGATAATCTTTTCCAATCATGGAGTTTGTATTTTGTAGCTAACAACCCTCCTAACACTTTGACAGCCAATGGTATTCCTCCATAATATTTAATCATTTGCTTACCCATCTTTTCCATTTCTTCATTAACCTTGAATTCTGCACAACATCATAAAACAAATAACCGTAAAAAAATATATACAGTTCAATAGGATGTGATAATGATATACTAAAACTAGTTATTTAGGGCTTAAAAAACTATCTTGCGATCATTTCAATACGTATCTCATTGATCAAAATGGAAAGAAAAAAAATCTTTTTATTTAAAAGCGCACCGAATGCATCTTTCCTTGGCATTGCTATCCTTCGGAAAAGTATCCAACTGTCCAACTGTCTGAAATACTTAGGCATTCTGGTTTAAACTTGACATATATGTAACACCTAAATCGTTTCTTTAATGTAAAACGCCTCGATTTGTCCATAAATACTTTATTAAATCCAAATAAATTCCAACCAATATCCTAAAACAACAACAATGTTAACTTCAAGACCCGTCAAGCACGACATCAAACTCACCTGAATAGGTAGGAAAGGAGGGGATGGGTAATTTAGATTACCCAATAAGAATAAGCCAAGGACTTATGAATCCATTTAGAACGATCTATAACAACTTCTTAAAGCAAGTCTAAGGCTAAAACATGCAGATAGACACGGTGTCTATTACACCCAAGCAAGTAACCACTCAACAGTTATACAGACAAGCATGGGGGCAAGACTTCACCCAGGACACACCATAGCGTGACAATCGTCCAGCATGTCTTCATCAAGGGCACACCATAGCATGACAAATGGCCTCTCCCAACAAACACAATCAATCTGGAGGCCTATGACACACCAGAGCGCACTCCGCTCCTGCGTAGTGTTCATCCCAGCCTGCTACTAAGGTAGTCACCAGAATGCAAGAGTTCCTCCGTGTCGTTACTATAACGACCCACCCAAGGAATACCGACGACGGAATGAATTTCTGGGCCATAATTCGTCTAACAACAGACTGACTCACAGTCTCAACATTCAATCCAAGTCATAGATCTGATAGTCCAGGTCTACAACGTAGTAAGCCACATGACACTCCCAAATCAAACTCACGCAAGCTCTCACACTTACGTACATAATGCACAATCATCACACTCAACATGCTATCAATCATCAATCATCACACATCCGATTAAATTTCATTCTTAACTTAAACCAAGGACTTATGAATCAAGGATGGGTAATTTAGATTACCCAATAAGAATAAGCCAAGGACTTATGAATCCATTTAGAACGATCTATAACAACTTCTTAAAGCAAGTCTAAGGCTGAAACATGCAGATAGACACGGTGTCTATTACACCCAAGCAAGTAACCACTCAACAGTTATACAGACAAGCATGGGGGCAAGACTTCACCCAGGACACACCATAGCGTGACAATCGTCCAGCATGTCTTCATCAAGGGCACACCATAGCATGACAAATGGCCTCTCCCAACAAACACAATCAATCTGGAGGCCTATGACACACCAGAGCGCACTCCGCTCCTGCGTAGTGTTCATCCCAGCCTGCTACTAAGGTAGTCACCAGAATGCAAGAGTTCCTCCGTGTCGTTACTATAACGACCCACCCAAGGAATACCGACGACGGAATGAATTTCTGGGCCATAATTCGTCTAACAACAGACTGACTCACAGTCTCAACATTCAATCCAAGTCATAGATCTGATAGTCCAGGTCTACAACGTAGTAAGCCACATGACACTCCCAAATCAAACTCACGCAAGCTCTCACACTTACGTACATAATGCACAATCATCACACTCAACATGCTATCAATCATCAATCATCACACATCCGATTAAATTTCATTCTTAACTTAAACTAAGTGATACATATATAGGTACATAATATATATTATACAAACACAATCAACGACACATCTATTATTATCAGACATATCGCATACATACTTTAATCCTATACTCAAACTAAAGAAACTTATTATATTTCAAAACTAAAGGAAACACTTAACAAGTCCTCACCTTTGCCACGGTTGTTGTATACCTTTCTATATCTAGAAATGTGATACAGCTCATATTTACATGTTTTTACATATTCATATAGACTAATATTATGCATTCTAGCTATCATTTAGGACTATTTTAGTGCATTTACATTTGTTTATATATTTATAAGTACTTGGAGTAAAACCGGTGTTTCTAGAGTGTTTAAGAGGCTTAAGAAGCCATGAGGACGTTGGAGTTGCTTGCCATGGGTCGTGGACGATCACAGAATGTTTATTTGGAGCTATAAAGCCAAGCATCGACCCAGTCCATCGACCAGTCCAGGTCGATGTAAATGCAGAAAAACTGTTTTTACTGTAGCACCGACCCAGAGCATCGACCCAGGCTGCCAGATGTTGCAGCACCGACCCAGAGCATCGACCAGGGCCTGTCGAATCCCGGCCAGATGAAGACCATCGATGCAAGCATCGACCAGGACCTATCGATGCCCATCCTGGAGAAGCCCATTGACCACAAGCATCGACCGTGGCTCATCAATGCTCGTATACAAGCGGTCGGCGGAGTTGGCTTCGTATCCGCGAGAGCTTTTCAACAAGCCGGCGTGTGTCAAAATCGGAGGTCGGACGGTGGAGCTCTGGTGACTTTTCCGGCGATGGCACGGTGATTCCGACGGTGGGTGGTGGCGGTCCGGCGATGACTTCAACGGCGCGGATGACTCTCTGATTTGACAGGGCGTTACTAAGATTTTTAGGTGTGGGAGAATGTGAGTCCTTATATCTACTTTTATATGTAATTAGAAGAGGAATCCAGGCTTTTTGGGAAAGTGGGCCCTGAATGGGCATGGGCTGTTACAATATATATCTTCTATCTCCACGCATTGCGATAGTCTCCTTTCGAGAAGTAATTAGCATCTTCCAACCTGCAAAATATTTACTTGTTTCACAACAACCGAACACAAGGAGAATAATGAGTAGTGAGTACAGTAATGATTTAGGTCACCATTTTTTGGTGGAAATATTGGCTTGATTAGGTCCCAATCTTCTTCTTTCCATATGTCATCAAAGACAAATAATGATTTAGATGTTTCCAACAGTTGAAAGAGTTCATCTTGGAGTTCAGCTTCTTCCATCTGCAGGATTTCACCTTTCTTTTCTCTAGAGGTGAGATTCTGCAAGATCATTTGTCACACATTCTTCCGGTAAACTCTTGTGAGACACACACCCATGCAAGTCTATCAAACTGATTTTTTAAATCGTCGTGATTAAAAACTTGTGTAGCAAGGGTGATTTTACAAAGACTACCCATCCCTGTTATAGAAAAATTTGAATGTCATCTTCCTCCGCCAAATATCCAACCAATTTCTTAACATTTGCTTCCATTCCCACAAGATTGCTTTTGTAACTCCTAGCAAATTCTTGTCGCATCTCCCTTTCTCTTTCTTGTAGTAGATGTGAAGACCGACTACCATCGGAAATCATCTGTTGTCCTTCAAAACTATGCATATCTTGAATCACCTTAGAGATCCTCTTACTTATGCCTCTAATATCGGACGCAAATTCCCTGCGATGCACTATAGTGCAAGTAAATCTTCTGATACGCCTGATGATGCCACTTGTTTTTCCGGCTTCTTCTTTGAGAATAAACGTTTCAATTATATTCTCCGTATCATAAACAATTTCCTTGATCTCTACCACACAGTTTCGCACCATATCACTTGTATGTTTCGATCCACTACAGTGGAAGCAAATATTTTGATACGCTTCATGATGCCACTTTTTTTCCCTACTTTTTCCTTGACAATACATGTTTCAATTATATCCTCCTCGTCGTAAACAATTTCTTTGATTTCATCCACACAGTGTCTCACCATATCATTTGTATGTTTCTTGGCATCTGCATCTTTCAAAAATGACTTTAACAAGTTTAGATTACTTTTTAGTTCAGCTACTTGATCCTCCACTCCTTGAAATTGCTCGTATTCTTGGCTCAGTCGGTCCCAAAGCTTTTCTACTCCCAACGACACAAGTTCCATAGTGGCTCCTGCTTAAGTATTATAATAATAAAAATCAAGTTACTATTGATGAACATGTTATAATCGCAAGAAGCAATTTATAAGTTTCATGAGGTACAATAAATCAATATTGGATTTTCATATTTCGATTAAATGGGTTTTCTGAAAAAATAACTCTCCAACTACTTTCTAACTTTAAAAAATGATGGGTAATCTCGCGAAAATAAGTCAAATATTGAATTTATCCTTTCTTCTTTTCAAGTATTGAATTCTTGTTTATGGTATCCAACTTAACAAAACCTAGATGCAATTAATCAGTTTATCTATAGGATTTGAGTTGATTAGGGTTTTTTTTTTCCTCTGTATCAAATCATGTTAATCAATGCATACTTTCTTTAAAGCTCTGTATCAAATTTTTGGTACTATAATTACTGTTGAGATTGAACATATCATCAGATTTTCTAGTTGGTCTATTTTGTTAAAGACTTAAACGGACATTAGTCTTTAGGATATCAATTTCTCTAATTGTCGCCAACAAATTCATATTCTTATGAAATACAAATACAAAATATCCATCACTAATAAGGTATTTTTAGTAAGAACCAAAATCATGTAGTCATCAGTCATCACACACTCTGAACAGAAAAAAAAAATGAGCATCTTTCTACATTCTTCACACCATCACAAGGTACTAGTATCATTCAAATTATGACCATTTCTTACGTCCCTGAAAGGATTAGACCATCTGCTGGAGATAGTACAGTGGAGTGGGATTGCCTAAGACTAAGAGAAATGACCATATAGACATCCCAATGATCTCAAATCTTATTCACGTCATCTGTACTACCAAAATGTATTTCCCTCAAAAATGATGTCCAACATTCTTCAGGGGTTAAAGATCTCTGTTTTTGTCTGGATGATCCTGGATATGCATGTAAAATCAACACCCTAATAGCGAGAACCAAGTAACATCTTCCAAACTTCAAAATAGTTCTTGATTGACATACCAAACGACTATTTATTCTTGTTGTTCTTGTAAGAAATGCGATATTATATCTGCATGGGTTTCTAGAGATCCACTGAACAGCCAAACTCTACATGCTTTGATGCTTTCTAAAGAGTTTGTAAGGAGTTTCAGCAGAAGAAAATTGATAAATATTCCAAAACAGTTTAATCTATTTTTTTTTTCTAGTGACTACAAATCCCACACTCCCATTACCATTGTTTCATTGGGAAGTGAGCATCGATTGGTTTTTCATCATCACCTCTTCCGTCTGTGGACTGGAGCTTGACCATCTTAGGGGAAAATCTCTGGTAAATATTGTTACAGAAGGTCGAAGAGAATCAAGTCACTCGAGATCAAGAACAGAACACAAACGAAGAAACAGAGTAAAGAAAGAAGATGATGGCATGCGATGTTTACTAGTTAAGATCAATCGGTGTGATTGATCCTACATCTCAGCCAGAACGGAATCCAGCTATTCACTATCTCAAGATTACAGATCCATCGAGCGCTACACATACTTGGAGGTTCGCGATCAAGATGTCTATCTCTAATGATCACAACATGAACATGGCTCATATAAGCCTTAATTATATTTCTTGTTGTATTAAACAAACACTTAAACCGCTTATCTACTACTAAACCAGCTCTGGTTCAATTAGTCTTTCGGTTTAATGTCCTTAACCAATGCTTCAACACCATGAATGTATATTGAGTAATATTCATATTCATACTTTGAAATCCATATTGAATGCTAGACATGGCTCTATTCACTATTTTTTTACAAAATTATTAATGTATAACTCAAGTTGTTTAGTTATATATATCATTCAAGTGTCTGGTGTAAAACCTTTACTGATTAGGCAATGATTAACTAATCATGAACTTTTGAATAAATCTAATTGGGCAACTACAAATGAAGGCACATGCACGCTTTTGGAATCAATCTGGAAACAATATCAATCATGCCGAATTCAGTAATATTAACAAATTGACTCCGTTGCGAAAACAAGTTTTAAAAAAAAAAAAAAAAAAGGGAGATAAAGAGAGTTCTGAATAGGTCTAACAATAAATAAAGAAGAATGTTGAATGTTTCATCTCCGCGTTAAGATACAAATATACGCTGGTCACGGCAACCAATTATAACTGTATAAGGTATTTTATTTCTATACTAATGTTTTTATCAATGTATCCGAATCGTCGAATTGAACATTTGGAATTTACGTTGACTAATGATTTGATTTGGGATTGTTTTCTAGCTATAGCGAGGTTCGTATCCAATTTATTTAAATATAACTAATTAAATTTTAAATGTCCCAATCAAAATTCAAAATTTTTTTGTTGAAGTAACACATAACACAAGTTACTTACACCATTTTACAAAGATGGATGTTTTACACTTTTTATACATATTAAATTTGTTTACAATGTCTAACACACCTTTAATAATAAAAAGCTTAGTAAACAAATTAATTGGTGCGTATGGTGTTTCACCCTAATTTTTATTTTTTTTAGAAAATTTTTGTTTCACTAATCTTAAATTTTTAAATATATAATTAAATTATAATTTGGGTCGAAATTTTCAATTATTTTCGAAATTTTTTTTGTATATGATAGAACTCGGTCTCTACATTAACCTATAGAATGAGTCTTCTATCAATTTCAACAAACCGTTTGATCATACTTTGATTTAATTAGGTAATATGAACAAATTATAAAATGTTATTCAGTTTTTGCCAAGAAGAATACAAAATAATTATTTACATAAGATAAAACATTTTTTGAAACATCTATTTATTTAAAAGAAAAAGAGATATCAGGGAGGATATAACAAAGAAAAACAAGAAAATAGCATTTAATGTCCGCGTAACTAAAGTAGACTTATCCAAAATTTTACTACAACAGTCCGTACTACCAAGTCAACAAAAACCATGTTCAACTCTTATTTCTTCAACACGCTATTTTTTTTTTCCTTTTATCAAAATTGACCTTAAATAATCTCTCTACCTACTTAAAACCATTTCATGTTCCAAAAACCAAACCCAACAACATCATTATTACTTCAAAACAAACAACAAAAACAAGAAAATGGGAAAGAGAGGACAAAAACAGAACAGGTTCTTTAGAATCATCACCATGCCTCTAAAAGTTTTAGGCAAAGCTCGTGATCTCTACATGAGAAGCATCACAGGCTGCGCCGCTCGCACTCACTACTCTTCGGCCGTTGACGCCGCCTCCGTTCCTTTTCCAAGAAGTCGGAGCACTTCCTCCGCCTTCTCCTCCTCTGCCTCTTCCCGGAGAAGATCTTCCGATTCCATCTTCGACGATGATTATAGCGAGCTTCTTAGAGCTGCTTCGGTTAGAAGTTTGGGTCATAAGAATGAGATTGACATGATCATACACCAACAGCTTCAACAGCAGCAGCAGCGGCAGCGACAGCGGCAGGATATTTGCGCCGCGGTGGGAGCGGTTGCGGTTGCTGGGAAAGGCGGTTTGCCGAAGAGCTCGAGCGTAGGGATGACAATGGCGAGGATTGATGAAGAAGATGAAGAAGAAGGATCTTTAAAGAATCAAAAGAAGGGATCTGATTTCTTATATCCTCGTAGCAGATCACATGCTGTTACTATCAGAGGATCCAAGTTTTAATTTACTAATTAATTGTCATTTTTATTTTTCTTTTGTTTTTATAAAAAGTATAAATTCTCGAAATTATTAGGTAATTACGGAGAAAACAAAAAGATTACGATGTGGTAGCTCCTAGTTATCTCCATGGTTATGGAATTATTTTGATGTAAAGTTATTGTCATGGATTTATACCAAAAAAGTTACTGTAAAACATTTTTGAAACAAAAAAATTCGTATAAAATATGACGACAAAATTTAAGTTTCATTTTATATTTTTGGTAAAGGAATCTAGAGTTGAACATTGATCATGAGAATTGAAATTTACTATAGAAAATTAAATTGACCAATAAAGTAAAGACAAAAACATGCAGTGGAAATGGAAACAACATAAATAAAAAGTTGAATATAAAAAGAATAGTGATTTTCAGCTAATGAACTTTTTGTTTGTAAACTACTTCAATTTAATTATGTCTACTTTTCTAGACCAAGAAAAGCAAATGACATGAAGGTCTTTTTACGTGATCTATAAAATATAGTTCAATTGGTTGACCCAAGATATCTTTTTTCTTGGAAAAGGTGGACCAGAATCTGAATTCAGGTGGTACATAAACAGGATTTACCCGCCAAGAATATTAATAGGCTATTGTGATTTTCATTTTTCATTCCAAAAAGAAAGAATATGGGATCGCAAACCAAAAAAAAAAAAAATCTAATTTGATCGCCTTATAAGATTATGTAACACACCATTCACTTTCAAACTATCTAAAAGAATTACATTTATTCAGTTGATATTGAAGGCTTATATTTATATGTTACTGATTTATAAAACCGTTACCGAAAAAATGTTAAAACTCGTGCTCTATGCTATTTTTAAAAGTAAAGGCAAAAATCAACTCTTTTATTGGTGATAACGATTTTAAAATTTTAACCCTTAGAAAATATTTCAACTTAAATAAGAACTTCTTTGCTCATCCTAAACTTACAAAACTTATTTATTGTTATGTTACACATTAGATTATTGATGAGCAATAAATAAAATATTTGAACAGTAATTTGAAAACTCTCTTTGATTTTTTTATTTTTGGTCAATAACATGCAATACATAAGTTAAAATTCAGATAGTGACAGGACCACGATACTAACATATATCACTAGGCTATATGTCCTGCTCTTTATAATCAATTTTATGGTCTTGTATCACTTAGTTTAATACTTTTATGTAGTCTCTTTATCTTTTATGTTTTAGTGGCTTAAGCAATTTAAATATAGTATTATTGTTTTATGTTTTCTATATATGAATGATATTGATACGAGTTCAATTATTAGGATGTATGATGATTGGTAAAGTTAGGAAAGCGATGTTGTAACGCCTAAACACGGAAAATCGATGATTTATTGAATTTGTTTTTCTAGTTGCACTTTTTATATCTCAATACTGAATTGTTCACACACATATATATATTCGTGTCGTCATGTGTTCTAGTTGCACTTAAATAAATATAATTAACGTAGCAGACCAATAATTTTTGGGTGCATAAGTATTAATTGTTCTTCGAAAACATTAATTTCGCTTTATATTTACTGTGGCTCAAGTCATATGTTCACCAAACCTTTTGCCGCATTAACAAAATGAAACTACCAACTTATTTTCATTACTTCATTTACTGACCACCATCATATCTGTGATGGAAGTACCGACTTAGGTAGAAGATAAGATTTTGGGCTCTAATTAGTTAGACGACAAAATTTATTATTCGGCTCTAACAAGATAAATATTTGGTCACCATGTATGCTTATTTTAACCTCACGCGCTCACATACTTTTAGTTTATTCCGCCAACACTATCTTTCTCGCGCATTCTGTCATCCCTCATCCAAAATAACTTTCTCTTTCTTCTTCATCTTAGTTTATATTTTCAATAGTGGTTACGATGAATCTATTTAAAATCAGGTGACAATCCTATAATATATAATAACTCTTCATAGTATAAACTAACTCTCTAACTAAAAATATAAATGTCTAAAAATAATAAATATCTCAAGCAGTCTAATAAACAATGATAAGTTATATGTTTTCGTATCATGTTACAATATTTCTTGTATCATATAAATATAAAAATATATCTCTAATTTTTTAATTAACACGGTCATTATATTATTAGATGGTAATATGCAGATTAATGCATCTATGGGTCTGAAAACAAAAATTGTGGGGTTCACAATTTATATGTGTTATTTATTTGTTTACCACGTTACAAGTAAATATAATGTGTTAAAAGTACATATAACACTATACAAATAAATATAACTCATTATTTAATATTTATTAAGCTAAGACCATAAACAATTGTGTTAAGAAAATTAATAACAATAGGACATCGAAAGCAATAGAGTTTCAAAAGGCGTTTTGCAGATTGATTGAGTTAAATATAAATTGAGTTATATATTAGAGATTGAGTTATATATTATTTTGCATAGGAGATAAAACATAGCTATTAGCCTAATCTTTAGCATTTTGAGTTTTGAACATTAGTGATTGTAAGAGGTTGAACTCTAAAATTTATATAAGATGTGATTGCATAATTAATTTTACCAATACAAAGTTTATTACCGCATTTTCACCAATTGAATTCATACATTTTTCAAATGGTATTGTTATAATAAAAATAATACATAATAAAATAATTTTAGAAGATTATGAATTTTGAATTTATTTATTTATTTTTAAAAAAAACTCCCATAAAACAAGAACTCAAATTTGAGAAAATATAATTACAATACTATGGATTTTATTTTTCTTTTGGTTACTATATTTTGTTGCAATCAATCAATCATTGATATGTAACTGTAGTTTTGTAAGTACATGCTTTAGCGGTTATTATGATCTGTGTCATCCAAACCTTAGAGATGAAACAGAATAGTAACTAATTTAGTTGTGAACTATTTTTCTAACAGTAAAGATGAACAAATCTACTCATTTTATTGATCAGAGAGTTGTATAACTTCTATAAATTAAATTGAAAATAAAATCTACAAACAAAATTTATTCACCATTTTCACCGTCGTTTAGAATTTTACATTTTCAAATTAAGTTGTTTATATCTTACCCTAGTTCATTCAAATTTAAAAGACGCATGAAGATGCCCAGAGAAGTGGTTGTGGTATGAATTTGCATGTTGCTAATGTCACTAACATTTGAGAGGTGTTTCCTGTTATTTTGAGAGGTGTTTCCTGTCAAATATAAAGATAATTCTCATCATGTTTTGATGCAGATTGTTACAATTCAAATTTTTATTTGTTAAATTATGATTCAAAAAACTTATGTAAGATTTTAAAATATCATGAAATAACATTTTAACATACTTTTTTCTACAACCATGCCCACATATGCATAATTAATGAAAAAATTATGTTGATCATATCTACATTATAATGTAAAAACATTATGACATATATTTTAGGGAAAATCCAAGAAAAAATCTCCAAATTGAAACATTTTTCCAACTAAAACCTCCAAATTTTTTGTTGTTATATAAAACTTCAAAGTTGAAATATTTTTCCAATTAAAACCTCCAACTTTTTCGTTTCATATAAAACCTCCAACTAATTAACTTTGCCTAAATAAACCTTCAAATCGTTAAATTTGAACTCGAAAAATGGTTGACTAACAACAATTCCGTTCGAAACAGTAAACGGCTATTGATGACATGTTTTACCGTTTTTATAGATTCACATGTGTTTGTTTCAATGGAAAAAAATAAAAAATTTAATTACGAATCCTAAAGCTTAGAAAAGATTGTACTCTAGGATTTTTATCTTTTCCATTGTAACTAACACCTATGAATTTCAAAAACTAAATAAATGGAAAAACATGTCATCAACAGTTGTTTACTGTTCCAAACCGAATTGTTGTTGACTATTAGTCAACCATTATTCGGGCTCAAATTTGACGATTTGAAGGTTTATTTAGAGAAAGTTAATTAGTTGGATGTTTTATATAAGAATGAAAAAAATTGGAGGTTTTAGTTAGGTAAATTTTTCAACTTGTAGGTTTTATATGGGAACTAAAGAAGTTAGAGGTTTTAGTGGGCAAAATATTTCAATTTAGAGGTTTTTGCTGGGATTTTTCCTATATTAGATGTATCTTTGGTCATTTCTTACACTCGCATTCACATTCTTTTTCTTTAACAACCCATTTATCTTCAATAATGTCTTTGATGCCTTCAAATATTCTATAATCTGAAAGGGCTTAGTGCTACTTGAGTTACAAATAGTCGGGTACTTTAACATCTTATTAGTGCAATCGTCCTGCACGCCTTTGAAGTAAACGATATATGTAAATGTGTTGTGAGTTCTCTGATTTTTTTTTTTTAAGTGTTCTTATTAATACTTACATTCGTTCAATAACACTGGATTTTAAATTCATAATTGAATAAAATAGAATTTGTTATTTTAAGACAAATGACTTCAAATGTTTGATTAAATACATTCTCTAGTCTTTTTTTTTGTTTGTGGCATTTTGGTAGTATTTTGACAGATTCTCCAGTGTTTTTTTTGTTGGCATTCTGGTAGTATTTTGACAGATCCTCTAAGGTTAACTGACATATATTTTGCAAAACTTTTATAATATAAGTCGACTGATTTTATTTTCTTCGACAAGTGAAAGTCAACTGATTTTAGATGTGGCATCTTTCGCTAAAATTTAAAGCACCAGTAAGAGCCAAAAGTTATAGTGGACTAACAAACAAAAGGCCACCAATAGTCTCTTGCATTAAGGAACAAATAATCATTGTTGCAGTTTTGCAAATCGTGATGACTTAAGCCTTAAGCCACCCACGAATCTTAGTATCTAGAACATTGCCAATGTAATTATAGGCAGCTTCCGATGGATGTATCGAGTCAAAGAAAAGAAACTCCGAGCGATTCTGACACATAGGAGAATAAGCATTACACATGAAGCTCGTCTCTATGTATCCTATTCCACAGCAACCTCTCGTCGTCTCTATAAACCCTATTTTAAATTCCACACACACGAATGATATAATCGGTGCTCAAGATTATCTCATCAAATAACTTTCGAAACAAGAAAGATATTATTACTCTGTTTACCGTATTGGCTAGGGTTTTGGATCATGTCCATCAAAGGGTCATAGACATTAGAGTAAAGGATCTTGCTTCCTGTAAGTGATGCTTCGATCTGAGGTAAGAGCTTCTGAAGTTTCTGATTGTATAAAACAGAGTCTCTGTTCTCCTGTTCTAAGCAAAACCTTAGGACGTTGCGGAATTGAGCAGTCATTTGAATCGGTAAACATCCCATTGGTGGCAAACCTCCGACCACAAATTTTCGGCAACCTAGACTGTAAAGCTCCTGCACACACACCGGAAAAAGATTGGAGAGATGAAGAAGACAAAATATCAAAATGGGTTAAAAAGCATCTAATAAAACTTTCAGTTGCTAAAATCAGTTCCAAAACCCTAATTTCTTGTAGTGGTAATATGAGGAAATATCTTAGACGTTACCCGCACGAAATTGTTAAGCCTATTAAGAACAAAATCTTGGTAATCAGAAATGAGAGGATACTCGCGACGCCATGAGGGAACATCGTAATAATTCAAGATGAAATCATTAGGCCCTGCACTCACAACCACCAAAGCATTGTTTATGATCTTCATGGCTTTCTTGTCTCCTACGATATTCTTAAGACGAGCGATGTAACTCATGAACATCTTTGGTTGTTCCGAGACACGAATCGCTTGTGTAGTGAGACTGGTTCGGTCATCGTAACCGGCACCTGCTGATGCAAAACAGACTCCAGTCACTATATCTTGGTCGGTGAGATTTGGTTGTAAGAAGGGAGGAACAAACTGTTTGATGTTGAGTTTGGTTGCGATTATGTCGGAGAAAATTTTTCCGTTTGAGAATCTTCCGTTAGGTGCGTGGCTTGGGAGATCAATACCGTAAGGAACATGTTTAGCTCTGAAGATTGTTTGTGAAGGGTAATTATTGTTGCCTGTGTCGACTGTTGAATCGCCGAAGATTAGAATCGCTGGGAATAGCGTCTGCGTTTTTGCGTTGCAGGACGCGAGTAGTGTTGTTGTGATGAAGAAAGTGAAGGTTATGGTTCTAGAAGTCGACATTTTATTATTGTTTTCTGTTTTATGGATTTAAAGAAATGTGTTGTTTGGTCAGGAATTTATAAGGAATTTTTGTAGGTGATTTTTTTTCACCCCTGATTAGTGGTAATTGTTAAATAACCAATCGTAACAACTTTAGATAAATCATTGTACAAATTTAGTTCACTTATTTTTCTCTGCCACTTAATATAGTGGACCAATTTGTACAACTTCTTTGTACTCGGTTATGAAATTTATTATGTTTGATAATAGACCAACATCTTGTTGGTGCGTCACTAATCATTATTAATTGTTCTTCAATAACATTAATTTCGCATTGTTCACCAAACCTTTATGTCCCATTAACAAAACGAAACTACCAACTTATTTTCATAACTTCGTGCTGCATTTACTACACCCGCATATACATGATGGACTTGCCGAGTTGTGGGACTTGTTAAACCAATATATTTGTGGCTCCATTTGAATTTAATCCTAGTCTATATTCTAAATCTACAATAGCCTACGAGGTAATTGATTACAACAGGGACCTAAAAAAGACTTCGTGTTTGGTCATTTGCGTTACACACATGGTCTACATTATTGTCGACGGTTGCTTGCTTGGTAGTAGATGAGCATGTACTACGGAAAAATTGGTTACGATCACTAGGAGCACCCGAGAGAAAGGGGATGTGTAATGATTCGGAACCGGAATTTAGCTTTGTAAGCTCGAGAAGAGCCAAAAAGTTTTAATAACTATAGTTGGAATGTTTTGAAGTGTTGTAATCTTGAAATCGTTAAATAAAAGTCGATTTTTAGTTAAGTACTGGATATGATTTTTAAGTGCTAAATGGATTAAGTTCGGTGATCAGTCTTAAAAGCTTACCAGTTTCAGGGTATATCCAGAGAACTAACAGTAACCTTATTTTATTTATGCACTTGGAGGTGCAATAAGAAAACAAGCATAAATAAAATAAGAGTAAATGAAGGTCGAATTAATTGGGTTTCTATTTAAAATGTAGTCAAAATCACAAGTTATGCAAAATGAATCATTTAAAACAACAGTTTATATGACCAATTTTTGGCTCTATGATTGATAAATAAGCAAAGAGCCCCATCTGTAGTATTATGTAAGTTTTAGACACACAAAACAAACAAAACTCATAATCTTAAGTAGCTCTGATCATTCGAATTTCGGATCGGGTTATTCAGATTTCGAATTATTAGGATGGGGTCATATAGAAACCCAATAGAAACCGAACCTATTTTGGATCGGGTTATTGTCAGATTCAGATCGGATTATTCGGATTTTGTTAGATTTGGATCAGGTTATTCGGGTTTTATCGGATTCAAATCGGGTTATTCGGATTTTGGATTTCAGATTATTCGGATAGGATCATATAGAATCCGAATAGAAACCGAAGCTATTTCAGATCGGTTCAGTTTCAGTTTTTTCAGAGGGTTCGGATCGGATTTTCGGATTTGGATTTTATACCCAGTCCTAATTTTAAGAATGGCTTTCGAAGAAAATAAATATTAATTTATCTAATTATTGCATAACTTAGTATAAAAAACTAAAAATTTTAAAGGCGGAAAACAATTTTTATAACGCAGAGACTTGGATACGTAAAAAGAATGGTAGACCGTTAGTGACTAAGATACAAACATCATAACCTATATTAAAAAAAAATAGAGAAAATCAACGCATTTTTTGTCACTTTTATACGTTTACAGAACACTAACACAACAAAAACTCACCAGATGCAATCCACAACTTTCATGTTCTTTTGGATGACATTTCTTGTGACGGAATCAATTGGAACTATGAACATTTGGTTTCTCCTTTAACCGGAGGAGCTCTGTAGTATGCAGGTACAGTTGCTGGGAAGAACATCTGCCTAACTCCTTCCGCTTTTATTATCGGAAATATTATCCCTGATGCTCCCTGCGATTTCTCGGTTTAGGCGTTAAGATCGTACTGATACAACTAAAATTAGACTGAGGAAACTAAATAAATGAATTGATTCATACCGATATTAATTTGGCTCCAAGCCAGATTCGTTTTGGGGAAGGGAATGGGATTAGCAACCGTATGACTCCATAAACCGCAACCGCAAAGAAATGGCACACAAGTGTTAACGGTCGAGGGTTCAACCCCGAAAGCAAAGATACTGGTCCACTTGTGCACATACCCCCGAGGCCCAGATAATCGAAGCACGCTTCCCTCATCTCGTTTCTTGCTTCATTTTCTGATGAACAGAACACTTGGTAAAGAGCATTTGCAAGGGTGTTGATTGTTGCTGCCACTGGCTGCAAGTGAAATGATTTTCAAACTATGGTTCGCACATTGAGAACAGAAAAAAAAACTTTTAACTATCTTAGTTGTTATGGACACAAATTAATCTACAATTGATGTTTACCTTTCGCAGAGTGTAAAACGATTCGAGATATTTGCAGAGACTAGCGCCGTCACTAAGGTCACGCAGCGGTCTAAGAAGATTACGGAGGACAACAATGTCAGATAATGCAACTGTCATTCCTCCACCCGTTAAAGGATGACGCATGTTAAATGCATCTCCCATTAATAAAGCCCCCGGGGTGGGAAAAGGAGAAGCCGGCATGCTTCTGTTTGGCATGGACTTAATGTTTCCTTTATCAACCGCAGCAATGAAAGAGTCATAGACCTCATGAGGCATCTAGACCAGAAGAGAAAACACAAATTTTTCAATAAAGTAAAAGAAAAACGCCATGAAGAGAATTACACAGTGTGAAAAAAGCGCCCATACCTGAGGAGCCACAACGGTCTTCAAATAGTTTTTCATTTCTCCATTTGCAATGGAAGGCACTTTCTGACCAGGAACATCAACCAGACACCGGACCTCCGTGCTACTAATTGGATACATCAAAATTGGTGATGGATCTGCTAAGACGACATGTCCATGGTTTGCATATGGGAGATGGCAGTTCTCTAGGACCAAACCGACAAAACAAGAAGGCACCTCGACCTGTGTGAAAATAGTACAGATATATACAAATTACTTGTGAAGCTAATGCAGTTTGTTTTGCTTTTGTAAAATCAAGTGAGAGTAAAGTCTGATATGAAAAACAGATATCAATATCAAACAGCATGTTACCTGAGGATTGCACAGAGAGCGACGCAGGTTTGAGAAACAACCGTCACAAACTATAGTCAAAGCTGCAAATGCTGTTTGTTCCTCCCCTGCTTTATTCTTATATCTCACACCTTTGATAGTCCCATTCTCTTCTAGAAGAGAAACAACTGTTCCTTGCTCTAGCTGAACACTGTTGAGTATAAATATCAGTAGAAACAGCCATTAGCAGTACACAAAATTGCCTCATATCAAAAACAGATCAGTGATTCAACCAACCGAGAACAATTTAAGAAAATTATAGATAAGTGATTCAAAAACAATGTTTTATGCATCTTCATTTAGTTTTAACATAAACTAATACTATTACAGAAACTGGGATTAACACCATGGAATTTCTAGTAAGTCTAGGTAGAGGAAGCAAAAGGATAAAAGGCCCATAACACCTGGAGGCATTTATAGAAAGAAGAAACATACTTGGGAAGTGAAGCAGCTTTCTCCCGCATTCTTTGTATAAAGCGTCCATTGTGAAAGCTCCTTCCCGATACATCTTCGTGAAACTTCTCCAAGGGATAAGCTAAGCGAATGCGTTTCCCATCCTTAAAAAGTGCATAACCATATACACGCTGAGCATCTATTTCTTCCACACAATCTGTAGATAGCACCCTTGATGTCATTTACTAGTAAATAACTACAGAGCTCAGCGGAGGTGAGAAAGAATTTCCCTACGGATTCTCAACCAAATCTTTCCTTACCTTCAATTCCCAACTCCAGTAACTTGAGGTAACCCCCAGGTTGTAACAGCTCCCCAACAATGCGATCAGGCTCCGATAAATCTCTTTCAATCACATGAACTCGACGCTCATCCTACAACATAAGATTAGAAAAAGATGTGCAATTTAGCACTTATGGCACACTGAGAAGCAGTTGATTTCGTTCTACAATAAGCATCAAACGTGCCTAGACACAAACCATAGACTGCATATAAACCAATAAATTAATTTTCCAAAGGAACAAACATAACAGCATTTAAACCTGTTTTATAAAGTAGTGGGCTTCTAACTCAATTTATGTTAGCCCTTAAAGTCAAAGAAGAACAATAAATTTTAACATTTCCCCAAATCAAACAGTGTTTGTTGACCATGCTAAATCTCAAGAACTCGTGCATTGTGTGAAACAAGTTGTTTTCGGAAAAAAAGGGACTCGTCCATTGTGTGAAACAAGTTGCTTTCGGAAAAAAAGGACTCGTGCATTGTGTGAAACTTTTTTTCAAAATAAATCACAAACAGTGTTGAGTTGACCATGCTAAACTCAAGAACTCGTGCATTGTGTGAAACAAGGTGTTTTCGGAATCCTGGGTTTGAACTATGCATATCGCAGTATCTTTCAATCAATTCACGAAACCTGAACTGCTTCAATACAAACGAAGAATCGAAAATTCGCTTCGACTAAGCAACAATTGGTACTACAAAAAGATTGCTTCATCCTTCACTATTTTAAAATTATCACCGAATCAAATCCTCTAAATCATCTCACCCTAATTCGAATCCTTACGCTATCAAATCAAACAGAGAGGAGAAAATTAAAACTGACCTTTCCAAGAGTATAAGCAAGAGCAGAACCAGCAACACCAGCTCCAACAACAATGACATCGGCGACGGTATCTCCGGTAATATTAACGGATCCGACGTCTGAGGTGACGGTAGAAACGGTCCGATCGTGACGGACACTGTTCCTTCTAGGCTTCACGAAAAATCCATAGAAAGCGAAGATGGAGATGAAAATAGCGGAGATCAATAGAGGTGAGATCCAATTCCATAATTGTGATTCCATCATCGTTCGCTTTTTCCAGAGAATTTTTGCTTTCTGCGGAAACAACGAGAAAGGAGATGTCATAAATGTGTGTATATATAATATTTTTTTTTCTATTTTTTCTTTGATTTTTCAACTTTAACGTAAAATCCAAATTAATTTACGCTGGCAATTTTGTCAAGGACATCCTAAAATATTCGTGTTGGCAATCTCAAAGTGGTAACGACAAAAATAAATAAAAAATCGCGAGGTTAAGTAAAATATTCTTTTAACGAGACAAAAATTTACATATTTTGTTGTTTATGTAATTGGGTTTAATAAAATGGACTTCAGTGAAACAGAATTTATTGGGCCTTCTCGCATGAATAGAAGAAAGCCCAAAAGAGATGTTTTGGTTCGGAAATGTGTAGTTTGATCAAGTTCTTATGACGATGTCGTTTGATTAAGCTGTTATAACGATGTCGTTTAATCAAGCTGTTATAACGGTGTCGTTTTAAAAGTTGGGACTAACGGATTTAAGTGATTTAAATTTTGGGATTTAAATTCGTAAATAAAAAAAATCTGTAGGAAGATTTAAGTGATCATTTGTAATATAATAGAAATAAATTATATATATATATATTTTTCTTTTTCTTTCAATCATATTGATTTCATTCCAATACTAAAAAACATAAATAATCTTGTTTAATATTTGTTACAAACCAAATAAGTGGATTACAAACCAAATAAGTACGGCAAATAGATAATGCAAAAGTTTTGGAAGTAATTAAATGTGCACATCCATTGGCTTCCCTAAGCTGAAACGGGAAATAAAGCTTGGGATTTCTTTTATGAGTAATAAACTTAGTCTAGGTCATCTTTCAGGATTTCTTAGTGCATGCACTAGAATTTCATAGTCAGATTCAAAGATTTACCTTGTCGACCGAGACATCTCATTGTCCAAAAGAGATTAGCTTCAGTCTCTCTACTAGAATAGAGCCTAGGATATGCCATTGCTTCTACCCATCTAGCTGCTCCCGTCTTAGCTCTTAGGATCCAACCAATTCCGCACATGTCCCAGTTTTTTTTCCACGCACCATTAACATTACATTTGAGAGATTTTGCTAGAGAGGAGGTTGCCATTTTGGAGGAGGGTGATAAACAACAAAAAAAAATCTTTTAAAAAAAAGTCAGGAGATAGTTGGGATTGAAATGATTTTTCCCTCAAAAATATATGTGAAAACGAAAATAAATTTGTGTCTATGATTTTTTTTTTTTAAAAAAGAAAACGACGTAGTATTCGAATGTCCGTTTTGCGACACAACTCTGTAACTTCTCCACCGACCTTTCAAGAAATCAGTCCTCAAAATCCACCGTGGATTCATCGGCCATAGTGTAACATCCCGAAACCATTATTGGTCTCAAACTCACCCATTTTGTTTTGTTAAAAGAAAAGCAAGCCCATTGAAGGCTTAATTGAACGTAACACAAGTGGAAAAGGGTTTTGTTGTGTGTGTGTTCGTGAATATATATATATATATATATATAAATATAAATCAGAAAATGAAAAAGAAAATTAGTCTTTCTCTTCGCAGCATTGTCTTCACCGCGGAGGCGGTCAAGGCGGTCGGAGGAGTGCGCTTTAGAGACGTAGCCTCGCATCTCCCTTTCGAAGCGATGGAGCCATCGCCTAACCTCTCCCAGACGTTCTCAGCTCAAATTGTCGACGACGACGACGACGAACTGGAGGAGGAAGAAGGCGAGGTCATCGAATCGGCTCCTCCTCTTCAAATCGGAGAAAAAAGAGTTCTCGGTGCTCTTCGCATCAAGAAGAAGCTGCCCTTAAACTCGGTACTAGCTACGAAACTCCTGAACACGGTGCCGAAGCCACAGGTTCTTTATACTCTCTCGTTGATTTCCTTTTGAGTACAACTTAAATGGCATTCACGTTTCAGATGATTGATTTTGATGGGAACGGTTTTTGCAGTTCATTACGTTGGTACTTTGATTGATGGGAAAATCTTCTATTCAACAAGAGATAAGAGTGAACCTGTAACTCTAACTTTTTAAAGGTTGATGAAGGTTAGATTTGTTTACTTTCTTTATTTTCATTCTTGGTGTTCTTATTTTCTTAGATTGACTGATCCAGTTCAATAATTTTGTAATTAGGGCTCATTGAGGCTTAGGACATTGCATTTTGACAATGAAGAGAGGAGAACTTGCATTGTTCACTTTGCCTGCTGATCAAGGTTATGGAGCTGAGGGATGTGATAATGTGCCTCCCAATTCTGTTATTCAGTTTGAAATCGAAATTTTCTCGTGGATTTCTGTTGTCGATGTCCGTAGAGATGGAGGTATTATCAAGAAAATTCTAGAGAAAGGCAGTAAGAATGGGAAACCTTGTGATTTGGATGAAGTTCTTGGTTAGTATGTATCTCATAGCAAGTTATTTGGATATCTGTATCTACTTGTATGACACATCTTGAACTGCTGATAATAATGACCAATACGTTGTTTTCATTGTTGCAGTGAGGTACCAAGTTGAGCTTCTTGATGGTACCGTTGTGGCCAAATCACCGGATGAAGTCATTGTGTTTTGTGTGAATGATGATGGTATTTGCCTTTATATTACAGTCCGTATAGAGTTGTTAAGTAGTCTTTTTTTTTCATTTCATTTCTAATTAGGCATGCATTGGTTTTTAGGTCATCTATGCCCAGCATTGCCACTGGCAATTGTAACCATGCGTCCTGGAGAAAAGGTCAAATTGATCGTCCAGCCTCAATGTATGTGGTGATGTCACTTCTACAGTTTTAGGTTTTGGTTATTGCGAAATCCATTGCTTGAATCTGATAAATGTGCAGATGGGTTTGGAGAAGAAGGAAGAAGTTCAAGTGGGAATATCAATGCTGTTCCACCAAATTCTGTGCTAAATATTGATGTAGTGCTGGTGTCCTATAAACCTGTTATTGATGTCGTGGGCGATTCAAAGGGTTCAAGAAAATTCTGAGAGATGGCGACGGCACAAGTGTTGCAGATGATGGTGCCACTGTCACTGGTAAGTGTGTGTATAAGATTTAATCACTACTCATGTGGAAAGATGCATTGGACGGGAAAAGTTTTAGTCTTAGTCTGTAGACTTAGGTGGATCATGTATGTTGGATTGAAAATTGTTTTAATTTCATTACATGTAGAAGAGCTACCTGCTGCTAGCATTCAAGTCTGGATTTAAATTATGTATCTTTGCCACCTCGCTTACCTATTCATGAGGAAAAATGAAAGGATACTTATTCAGAAGATCTTAGGGAGTTAATCCAGACAGATTCACTCATCCTTTTGACTTTATCAGAGTAGAATTTCCATATTGCCCTTAAGATGCATGTAAAATTTCCTATTAAAGAGTAATCTCGTCCTAGAAAAATGCAAAGTTGTGATAATTTTTACTTTTATGTTTACTATATCACTAGAATCTGGAAAACTTGTTGTACAATAGACAGAATGGGTTAACGGTTAGAGAACTTTCTCTTAGTGATTAGGCGTTTACTTTCAATGAAGCAGAAAATACATGTTATCTCATTCTAGTTGGCATGACATAGTTGGAAAGCTTAATGCAGTCAGTTATGTTGCAAAGCTAGAGGATGGAGCTATATTCGAAATGAAAGGAGTTGGCGAGGAAGAGCCACTTGTTTTCGTAACAGATGAAGGTCAGTTTATAATAATTGTTTTGGCCCTAATAATTGAATTTAATCTCAGCATTGACACAAACTTGAACTGCTTACTTGGTTTTTGTTTTTCTTGATATAGAGCAAGTCATCTCTGGCTTAGACAAAGCTGCTGCAACAATGAAGAAAGGGGAAAAGGTGGTATTGACAATAAGTCCTGAATATGGTTTTGGACATATGGAAGTCCAGCGTGACCTCGCTAAAGTTCCACAATGTTCGACTCTCATCTATGAAGTTGAAATGTTAGACTTCGTCAAGGTAATAGCTAATACTGGGACTTGGGAGTACTGGGTATTGAGCTCTGAGTTTATCATTCTATCAACGTTCTATTATGTCCATAGCAAAAATTTTCCTGTATTTGGTTGATAGCTTAAGAAAATGTGAAATGTACTCCCTCGTCAAAACAGACCTGAATCCAAAAGTTACTTTTCTTGAGATGGAGGTCTTCATTTTGTTGGATTTACATTTTGCATAACTTATGTTTCATATCCGCAATATAGCTCTGAAATGACTCATGGAAAGTGTTTATTTAAAATCTTCTAGACCACTAAGTTTTGCGGTTGTTTCGTTGAGAACAGGAGAAAACACCAAGGGATATGGACAATGAACAGAAAATAGAGGCTGCTAATAGAAAGAAAGAAGAAGGCAATCTGCTATACAAAAATCAAAAGCACCAGCGAGCAGCAAAGAAATATAATAAGGTGATTCACCAGAATTATTGAGATTAACACAAGATACCTACTATGTAGAGTTCTACCACGTTTTTTCCTTATTAAATCTGGATTTTAACCAAATTTAATACTAAGGAGACATATTGAACAATCTCTTGACATATACCATTGGAATCCCTGACATGTATACTTGGAACATGATAATATATGCTTACAGGCTGCAGAATGTATTGAGAATGGCTCTTTTGAAGGTGATGAAGAAAATCAAGTCAAGGCTTTGAGAGTATCTTGCTTCTTGAATGGTGCAGCCTGTAGTCTAAAACTAAAGAATTTTCTGGAAACTATCATTCTATGTTCGGAGGTAAACAAGTTAAAGCAAAAAAGAAGTAGACTCATGTCTAATGAGACTTGGTGGCTTTCCTTTTTTGTCTTAGTTATGCAATTTATTACTTTTGAGTAGTTTTAATTTCCAGTAGATGTTCTGTGTGCCAGTGTAGAATGAATAGCAAATTACTTCTATAACATGTACATGATCTTGGAAATATTTCTATCAGATATATTGTGATTGACTTCTCATTTTTTTTTTTTGCCACAGGTGTTAGATATTGAGTTCCAAAATGTAAAAGCTTTATATAGTCGAGCACAATCCTATATTGTGTTGGGAGATATGATTTCAGCAGAAATGGATATAAAAGAGGCTCTGGAGGCTGATCCTGAGAATTGGTAAAAGAAGAAACTGTGTATGTTGTTTGTTGCATCCTCGTTTCTCCTGGGCATATTATGCGCTGACACTTAATGTTTCCAGGGAAGTGGAAGTCCCTTTACAAGACGCTGAAACGGTCTAAAGCTGAGAGCAACAAAAGAGATGCTAAGCTGTATGCAAACATGTTTGCACTATCTAAAGTAAGTCTTACCTGTCCTCACTTTTCATGATCGTTTGCCAGAAAACTTAGTTCGATTGTAATGCCAAACGTTGTGACGATATCTTAATATATACTTGTGGCAGAAATTAAAAGTTGAGGCAGAAGAAGAGAAAATGGCAACAAACATAGAGACTACGGAACATTCTAATGAACAGTCCAGCTGAATATTTATGCCACAGACAGACCGGTAAGGCGCCCATAAAAAAAAAAAAACTCGAAACACTAAAAGGAACAGAATTTAGATTTTCTTAAATAGTGAAAATAGTTAATTTGATTCAGACATCTCTTTTGTGTAATTCATGTATTTGCTCTAGAATGTACATTATGAACATGGAACCATGAAACTATGACTTGGTGTCTTCTGCCTTAATAGCATAGGTTTGAATCTCGTTTACTGGGAGTTAAACTAGTGGCCTCTTTATTAGGGTTGATCTTGGGATTCATTTGTAATAATAAGTAATAAGTATGTATATATTTTAGTTGCTTACAACAACTCACAGCGATTGTACACATCACTAAACTACAAATCTCCTTAATTCTTTTTAACCAGGATTATAACACTAGGAGAACACTAATACAAACCAACATGTCACAAGCTCGGGTCACAAAACTTTAAAGATTCAAAAAAATAAATGAACCGTTCTAAATAGTGAAATATCCAAATTCAAACTCTACCAATAACGTGTTGGATAAATTGAACTAGTCATGATGTTCCAAAGAAGTTAAAAAGTAGTTTAATTTAGTATCCATTCGAATTAACCGAATTGTACTATGAAAACCCCAATATTTAGATAGGCACCTATAATGGATGGTGCAGGGCGTCGGTGTAAAGTGAAAGAGTATAAGATGGGATATAAATGAATAGTACGTAACATCTATTGCCACTACCACTAACGTATTGGCCCAGTATTCATAATCAGTAAGCCAACTGTCAAGTATCTACTGCATGCAAGCTAAGAGTGTCCGAAAGGAGTTTTACGCTATGTGACAAAAACATTTCTTAAATTATATTATTTCTGTCTTTTTGAGTTTTGGATTCGATCTCATGTTTGGACTTGAAACGACAAAAGCAAAATAATTTTGTTTGTTCTCATACAACATGTCAAAAAAGATCAGATCATTTCATCCTCTAATGATATTTATTAGTTTCCTATTGGCGGGAGAACAAACAAAAGAAAGAAAGAAATGTCAAAAAGATCACATCATTTCAAACTAATGATATGGATTAGTTTTCCATTGGTGGAAGAACAAAACAAAAGAATGAAAGATCTCAACTATAAACAAACTCTAGACAAAAATAAACGCTTTTCCATTATCATGAAAATATATTTCCCTTTTCCCGTTTTGTACTGCTGAAATATCAGATATCTTATTAGAATGTCTTGCATCGAAAGTGAAATTGTATTTAACGTCGTATATAATGGATATGATTTCTGTATTTATTGTCGATTGGTTTTGAATTGAACACTCATAATTTTAAAAATGATAATAAGTCTATGTTAGGCTGATGAAATATTTCTCACCTTATATTTGATCGTCTTGTTGTAGTATTCCTCTGATGATGAGCTATTCCCATCACCAACCAGTATTGAGTTAAGAGTTCATAATACCTTTGTGATTATTTTGAACTAGATAGTGACTAAAAAGACCCAACTTGTTTTTGTCGACAATCATACATTTCTTTTTGAATTTTAAAATATAAATAAAATACTCAAGAAATATGGTTATAAATATTTTTTCCAAACCAATACCCTTATTGGCTGCATTGAAAGAGTATATCCTCTTCTTAAAGGCCTTGAAGCCTAGAGAGAAAGAAAACAAGTAACAAAAAAAAGGAGTGTTTTAATTTTGGGAGGAATCAAAAGAGAATGGATGTATCGGATTTAGATTACAGCGATGCGGGAGACTCAGGTTGGACAATGTACTTAGACCATTCTTCTTCTGTTTCACTGCATGATCTTGATGATCACAATAGAGAAACAAGACAAGAACATGATGAAGATTCTTCAATGGTGTCGGATGCATCTTCTGGGCCTCCATATTATTGCGAAGAGACCGTCCCTGAAGATCTCCACCAACAAAACACGCTATATTGGTGCAAGAGCAAGAGCAAGATCAAGAACAAGAACAAGAAGAAGGTTCATGAAGAACATGGATATAGTGAGAGATTCAACTCTTCCCTTCATGACACAGCTAGTTCATTGGTATTGTTTTTACAAACTTGTCTTTGATTTTTTTCTTAATTATCAAGCCAAATATTTTTGTTATATGCTAACTTTTTTATTTTTGTTAATCTGTTATATGCTAACTTATTATTCTAAAAATGAGTTTTTACATCTTTCATATAACTAAATACATTTGGTTCTAAGGTTATATCACTTTAATCTCAATTTTGGGAAAAATATTGAATAGCCGGTTGGGGAAGAAGTTTCAGCGCATAAGCAACATCAACGGTTAGATGATTTCTCTCAAAGCTATTCCACAAGAAAATTATTCAAGGTTTATTCATATTACTTTTTTTGCTTCATGGTCACAAATGAAAACTTTTTCAATGATCATAAGCTATTGTTCTTCTTATCACTTTGGCTTCTCTAAAACTTTCGTATGAGGGACTAGTTTAAAATTTCTATTTCTGTTGCAGGGAAACTTTAACGCAGGTTTCCTACAACAAGCTTTCGCGGTTGAGAAATTAGCCTTGGATAATCATGGTATGATATATCCTTTTTTTTTTCTCGAACCATAACACATATATAGACCAAAACAAAACATAATGCATAAAATATCATACATGGGTCGGTTCAATTAATTCTTGTATAATCATATATAGATATATAAATACGTGTATAGAAATATATATATAATTTATATGTTTATATATGATCAATGTATAATGTATCATGCATGTATGAGTATAAAAATATGCATGTAAAACTAAATTTTTTAGCTTGTAAATATGTGTATTTGCAGGTGGCAGTAATCAGAGGAAGAGGAGAGGATAAATAATGAAATTTGAATATTTATTATTTGCTTTCATTTCTTGAAAGTTGAAAGTTAGGAGAAAAAGAAAAAAACAGAAGGAACACCTTCTCTTCCTTTAATGTGTTTTGCTATCATGTAAATTGTCTTTAAGAAAACCATGTGTTTTTTCTTTTTTCAATTAATATGATAAATCTTATGAAATAAATTTTATTGAGTTGTAGTTGATTCAATGTACACATATATATAGGTGAAAAGCATTAACATAACACTAGCACACATAATGTAAAAGTTTATAATTCGACTCTAATGCATTAACAATAAAACCAAAATAGAAATATGTTTTTACAAAAATAGTTAAAAGATCTATAGAATATTCTTCTGTGTGAGCTTCATTATTATTATGGGTTTTTGACGGTCCACTGTAGTTACTCTCCATGCTATTTTCTATTACATACTATCAAGAGATTGCTCCAAACAAAACATCTTCCAATGCAACAATTCTTCTGAGATCTGAACTTTCTACTGTTTTATTGTGGAGTTTAAAAAGCTTCAACGCAAGAAGAATGGGGAAAAATAAACTATTTAAGCAAATAAAATTTGGATCAATTTTGCGGTTATTTTATTTTATAACGAGAAATATGTGTGCACCTAACAAAGTTGTAATGTAATAGAGGTTATATGTCCACATGTTCGCCACGTCAGAACTATAAATTGTTTTAATTCTATCTGTTTTTTTTGTTTCAAAATTCATATTATGATTGTTGATTGTTAGATTAGTTGTAATGTTGATTTAGAAGATACAGTAACAAAAACATACAAATATAAGTTAGATGTTTTAGTTTTACACACTTAATATTTGTTATCTTAATGTACTGTATCGAACTTCAACTTAATTACTATTTCCTCCATTTCATAAAAAAGTGTTTTTAATACTAAATAAATGCATTGTAATTCGTAAAACTCCTAAAAAGATTTGAGTCTTGAATATTTATGAGTAGTACATAAAAGGGGTAACTATATTTACACACAGAAGAAGCATAAGTACATTTGATTGAACATGTAAATATATAGCGACCATTTCTACTTATTTACTACTTTAAGTTTCGTACCCCCATCTCTTGTACATTCCTACACAGCTGGTCATGGGCCCTTCTCATTATTGTACACTTTATGCGTATCACTGGTCGTATTTATTTCTTTATGCATATAGCATGTCATGTTAGTTATCAATTTTGTTAACCTCATATTTTAAAACTTTTTATCTATACTTATCATTAAAAAATAGTTATATATAAGCAAATACTTATATCAACCATGGGCTGGTATCACCTATGTGCTTCGCAAGCTGACCGACCACGGATCAGTTTATTTTTGTCACCCGTTGTGGAGCAGGACTAACTGGTGGACGAGCTCATTTCAACACTTAAAAGCCTTAGGTATATATAAAAATATTACATAATTTTTTTGGGTGATTTTTTAGAACTAGAAAATAAATATAAAAACAAAACAATAATCTTATTATGATATACTCTTATATGTAGATTGAAACTCGAGTAGTAACGTAGCGATAACACTAATGCAAGCGTTATTATACTAATATGGTCTAGTATTTTGAATATCATCAATTTATGATGATGAAAATTTAAAGGTATTACGCAAATGATAAATGTGATTGGATAATTAGCTATATTACCTTCAAATTTTAGAAATGAAAAAACAATAGCTCATATCAATTTACACAACATGGATTATCATTGTCTGCATTGAATTGTTATATTTAAATAGTAAATTTACTCCGTTAAAAAAGAGTAATTTTATCATATTTTTCCCAGGTGATCGAGATTGTGTCAATTCCTGTCTTTAGAATTTGTTCCAAAAGTTTGTTTTGACTATTCTTAAACACCCTTAAAGAAAATACATACTATAGTTTTTAAAAGTTGTTTTTCTATATTAAGACTTGGTCTAGTAGTATCCTTAAAATTTCAAAAGTCCAAGAGATATCAGGTGTATAGAAAATTTTGGAATGTATCTAAGATTTGTTATAGAATCATTGTGTTTCCTAACCAATTGTTCAAATCTCTTGGAAAGTTCCACCCCTCTGCTGTTTGATCTCTGATCTATATATAGTTCTCACCTCACACAGTCAAATGTAATTGATGAACTCAACATTTGAAATTTATAAAATCTAGACCACTAACAAAATCTAATGAAGCGATATAGTAATATTTTCGGGTCATTCTGACAGATACGCGTTGAATAATTAGAATAAAGCACGAGTTGAATTTGAGGTAGTGAGGTAGGAAATTAACAGATACGCGTATCAGTTCACGTACGTTAACGTACACAAAAGAAAAAGCGAATTAGAAAAGAAAAAAACGTAAATGAGAAAAGGTTATCGTATGTTTCGGGTTTGATTATGTACAATAACTATATCTTATAAGAATCATGCAATCTATTTATCTTAGAGGCGCGAGAAGAAATCAAAACTAAGCCCTTCTTTGGAGCATTAATCTATAGCTCGTTATGTGAGTACATCGAAAACTAGCCGCCCATCCTTAATCAAAGAACATGTACTTTGAGCATTAATCTATAGCTGTTATCTACTACGTACGACTCACATGACGTCTCAATGTGATAACCAAAACTCACAGATCTTAATTGCAAATCATGTAGGTTCCTAATTGTAATACACGTTACTCTAATCTTATCTTATACTACTTAGTCAAACTAATCTTAGATCAGAATGAATGAAACTTACTCCAATTTGCTACATTCTTGAATTATACTGGAACAAAATTAGATACAACAATTGGCGTGACAATATTCGTTTTGGTAACTAGGTATTCTAGACAAGAGCCTATAAACAAAATCTCTATATTAGAGCTGCCGGTTGGTAACACCTGTTAGATGCATTAAAAACCAGTTTAGTACAACCTATTATTCAATCGTGAACGGTTTATCATTAACATGTGTTACATGATGATTTTGACAATATATATCATTAGGAAGTTATTTAGTCGTGAACATTTCTTAAATCCATTCATCCATTGCAACTAGTAAATTAAAGTATTCCAGTTATTGTCATTATCCACCAAAAACTATAAAGTTTGTAAAAGATATTTTTATTTCGATCAGGTCGGCTTAACTACAAGGACGAACAGTGCGAACGCCTCAAATACATAAATAAAATGATCTAAACATAAAAGTCCAAAAAAATAATATTTTGCTTGTATTTTGTTTATGTTTTGTTTGTTTTTGTTTTTGATAAAAATAATATTTTTGTCGAAAAATATTATATTTTTTTTGTCTATTTTTTAAAAAATTTCAAAGAAATGTTTGAGCCGGGTCTGTCTTGGACGTATATGCACGTATGCATGTGACACTCTATTTAAGGGGGTGTTATTGATTTAGTGATTTTTAAAGAGTTATAGGTTTTAAGAAGTTTAATGTTATTCAATCTTAACTTTTAAAAACTCTATTAAAATCTTATATTATTGGTTTATGATTTATAAAAAGTTGTTTAGAGACATTAAAAGTCATGTGTTATTGAATTGATGATTTTAAAAAGTTATTAAAACTTATCCGTTATTGGATTAAAAAGATTTTAACCAACTTTCAGATTATATTAAAGTTTAGTGTTATTGGTTTACTGATTTTAAAATTTTTTGTTCATGTGAAACAACTTTTAAAAACTTTCAAAATAATAGATGTTAAAGTGAGATTCTCAAAGTTATGTTTTTCTAAATACTATGAAAATCTCTGAGAATATGAGAAAATTATATAAACTCTCTAACAATTCCTTAAATTCTACAATTATCATAATCATTAAGATTCTACTTAAATCACTAAACCAATAACACCCCCTAAATGTATTAATGTATATGTTTGTTGATGACTGAATTTATAAAATGATAATAATGGAAATGGACCAAATGGTCCCTTAGGAAGTGATATTTCATGTTCACATGGCAAATTGGTTAGGGGCTAGTGGCCCTTTTGCCAGTCTATCGTCCGTAATCTGCGTTTGTAGGTTACACACATCTATCGCTTCTGTCATTTTATCTCATGTATTAAAATTTCCGAAGATTTTTCAAAATACTATTAAAAAAAAATTAAAATATTTAGATAATGCTAGATATTATAGTGGTTTTTGGTACGGATTCAGTTGAGATCTTTCGGTTTTGTTGGATTCTTAGGTTTAAGAAGTATACAAAATGAATTAAAACAAAAATCTAGTTTGGTTAGATGTTGTTTCAGTTTTGAAAATAAGAAAAAAAAAATTGATATATTAAGTTGTTCTGTTATCTTAACAAACTTGATTTTATCATTAAGATGATAATCTATATTTGGGTGAAGTAGTTCTTTTTTTAAAATGCCGATGTATCCCTTTAAAATGCCTAATATAGACCCATGAGTTCATATAATTCTTTTTCTTTTGTTGTGTTATATTCAATTTTCTAATTTCTAATCCAACAACCCATCCTATTTCTTATCACCTAAATTTTTGTAAAAAAAATTGTGTTTTATTTTATTGCATATGTTTTAGAAAAAAAGTGTTACGTAAAATAGAGTGTTATCAAATAAAATAACATGATGCTTTAAAAACACACATGAATTGGGCTTTATAAATAAACAACCATAAATACCAAAATACAGTCCAATTTTATTTTAAAAAAAATTAACAATTAAAAATGGTTATTTTTTGTTATGATTTATTATATACAAAATCTACTCATCCATATTATCTCAAACCCTCAAGATAATCTTTACAAAAGTACAAAGAGCCAAAACTTATTAGTTTAATTATTTTCTCTTTGAAATTTTCTCTTTCAAAGAGAAAAGTAGAAAACATTTAAACAGAACAACAATACGAAATTAATTGGGCCTAAAACCACCATGTACAAAGGCTTCTTAAGGCCCATTAGTTCCGTTCTACATCATCGAAACAAAACAAAAGAAGTTTAACTGAAGAAGCTAAAAGAGTTTTTAACTTTTAACTCTCTTCGTCTTCTCTCTTGTGCCGTGTCAAATCAATCTACTGTTCTCTCTCTCTCTCCTATCTGGTAAACTTTTCCTCTTCGCCGTGGCTTTTCTAGGGTTTCTTTCTACAGTTCTCTCCCAAAAATTTAGGGCTTTCCTTATAATTTCTCAATTTCATGTTTCTTTTCTCTTGTTTCTCCCTGATCACTGCTTAATTTAGAATCCCCTATTTTATGAATTAGGGTTTCCGTACATGTCACTGTTTGATTTTGGGGTTTTTTTATTTTGCACAGTTAATTGTGTTCTTGATTTGATAATTCTGATCTTTTGATTGTGTATTGCGAAATTAGGGCAATAATATCGGTTGATTCCAAGATTTAAGGGGATTTAAGACAAACCTGCAAATTTAGGGTTTTTGAGGATATGGATTATGATCGATACAAGTTATTTGTTGGTGGTATTGGAAAAGAGACTAGTGAAGAAGCTTTGAAGCAGCATTTTAGCAGATACGGAGTTGTTGTGGGAGCTGTTGTAGCTAAAGATAAAGTTACTGGACAACCCAGAGGGTTTGGGTTTGTTCGGTTTGCTAATGTTTTTGATGTTGTTAAAGCTCTTAACGACACTCACTTCATTCTCGGTAAACCCGTAAGTTAAACACTTTGTCTCCTTATTTCAATTCGGTTCTGAGATATGTAACTTGGATTTTATATTCGCTTCGTGGATTGATAAGTGTGTCTTTGTATCTTTATATCAGGTTGATGTGAGAAAGGCGATTCGGAAACATGAACAGCTGATATATCAACAGCCGTTGAACATGCAACTATGTGAGGCCAAAGTGCAACAGAACAACGGTGGTTTGCATGAGATGTCAGGTAATGGTAATACCCATAGGACGAAGAAGATATTTGTTGGGGGTTTATCGTCTAACACGACTGAAGAAGAGTTCAAGAGCTACTTTGAGAGGTTTGGTCGGACGACTGATGTAGTTGTGATGCATGACGGTGTGACAAACAGGCCAAGGGGTTTTGGGTTTGTTACATATGATTCGGAGGACTCTGTTGAGGTTGTTATGCAAAGTAGTTTCCATGAATTGACTGATAAGCGCGTGGAAGTGAAACGGGCAATACCTAAAGAAGGAATCCAGAGCAATAACGGTAATCTTAACGTTCCTCCTACCTACAGCAGCTTTCAAGCAGCACCGTATGTCCCCGAGCAAAACGGATATGGGATGGTACAGTTTTCTCCGGTCTTTGGTTATCATCACAGTGTCCAAGCCGTTCACTATCCTTATGGTTACCAATTCACAACTCAAGTGCCTAACGTTCCATGGAACAATCCGATTATGCAACCCACTGGTTTTTACTGCCCTCCTCATCATCCTCCTCCTCCCACCAACACTCTTGGTTATCTCCCTTACATGAACGGGTTTGATCTTTCTGGTACGAGCATTTCCGGGTACAATCCTGTAGCATGGCCTGTAACAGGGGATGCAGCTGGTGCGCTAATACATCAGTTCGAAGATTTGAAGCTCCAGGTCCCTAGTCAAGCCCATCAGAGAATGAGTGGAGGTAACATGGGAATGCCACTGCAGAATGGTACATATAGATGACAGTTGCAGAATGATAAATGCAATTAGGCTCACAAGGTTAGTGAAATTCTTTGAACTCTTTAAAATGGTTTTTTTAGGTTTCTCATCTTTCTTCATTAACTCTTTGGTAAATGTGTTGGTTCGTTTGGTTGCCTTGTATATTCTTTAGGTATTTGATTTTAACCCCAAGACATCTGTATTACTGCATTTGTAATATATCACACTCATTTCGTTTATTTTGTTGCTTTATGGCTTTGTTGTTTTTGTTGTTTCTTGGATTAAACACCATTGGCAATGATCTGTACAAAACCTCTCCTGATGTTGTAACAGTAATGTTACTGCTCCATCATTGCGTGGAGGATATGGCAGAGGAGTATCCTTGGTAATAAAATATCAATGTAGGACATATCCTTGAAACCTTGTCCAGACAAGTACAGCTTTCGAAGGAATAGACTATTTGTTGAGACGTAAAGACTGTCACCACGACCACATAACACCATATCATATACGCAGCGTGCCGGAATATCACGATAATGATCTTCCCCATTCTTGCAAAAGGTTATATATTCGATCATATACCCGTCCATATACTTGAAACTGATACTGAAGTACCAACAAAACAACATACTCTTCCTTCTTCTCATCTACCCACAGAAGACCTCTTAGATTTTCCGCACTCTGGATGACAATAGATGAATATTTGATTTCTACCTCTATGAATTCATTATCTATGAGTCACATAAGATTATAGCGGTCACTTTTGTTTGACTCTATCCAGGGAAGATCGATCTTTTTTCTCGCAAACACATCGATGATATAGAGTAGGATTGGATTTAAAATCTAGCACCAAGAACCAGTTACCTATATTTGCCAAGAATTGAATCTTTGGTAAGTCTCTTTTTGTCTTGTAAACCTTAGCTTCTTCCGGGTTGTATAGAGCACAAACATCATCCTCTGGAAAGAGAATCAGCTATGTAGATTCGATTTTTCGAGGTAAAGTTTGTTTTGAACTTAAATACCAATACGGACACACAATTTTAGCGCGGTGGAAATCGACAAAACTCAGACGTTCGAACACAGATCTCAAGATGTCTCTAGGAAGTTCCGACCAGCAACTAGAATTAGAAGTCTCCATGCTTCCAAAGTAATCAAAATATTAATCCGGTGAATTAGGTAAAGGAGATTTTGGGACATAGATTGTGCGTGATTAATGGGAAAGAGCAAGAGAATCAAAGGGTTTTCAAACAATTTGCGATTTTTGAAATTATTTATTTGCATTATTATCAATGCTATGAAGATTTATGTGGTACAAACCAAGAGAAGTCATGGTTACAATGCTGTCAAAAAAAAGTCATGGTTACAATTTTTTATTTTATTTTAAAACTTTATTGGTTTGAGAAAAAATGGTGGAGAGTTATTTTTCATGGTGCAACTATTTTAACTAAACGTTTAATATTTTTTTTTTGTAAACCTGTTTTTTCTTTCTTTTTTTTTTGATTAGGCAAGGCAACTAATCATGAAATCGTACGTATTTTAATATGTGGTTGAAAATAACAAAAGGTTATTGTCTCAATCAGCAGCAAATAAGTTATCGTTGAGTGTTGTTGACCAAAGAAAAATAGAAATAATTTTACATTACTCTATGCTGCGATATCATGTTCAATTTTTTTACTTTTTCTTTTTTTGTGTCTTAATCAATTTACGGTTATATTTATGAAATTGGTGTAAATCCCAAACATAGTATATTCAAGTTATAGACCATTTAGTTACCATTTTATTAGTAAGAAATAACAATTAAATTCCGTTGTCGTTCCAACTAATATCAAAGTAATAACTAATTAGATATATCATAGAACCTAACAACTATCGTTCGAAAGAGTTATTTTTAGAAGTGCAACAAATCGAAACCATGTATATATGTGCACACATGTCTTTGAATTTGTAAAACACAAGCAAATCTCGAGCAGAAAAGTAAACAAACCAAACAAGACAATGAAGATTCAAATGTTGTGGCTCGCTTTGATAGTAATAGTCGTTGAAGCTAATGCAGCGAGGCAAGGAAAGAACGCAACGATCCCAGCACTAATAGTGTTCGGAGATTCAATAATGGATACAGGAAATAACAATAATCTTCCCACTCTTCTAAAGTGTAACTTTCCTCCATATGGCAAAGATTTTCCTGGAGGTTCCGCCACTGGGAGGTTTTCTGATGGAAGAGTTCCTTCTGATCTTATTGGTAACCATTTCACTTATTTATTGTTACATTATTTTTCAACAGGTAAGCTATTTATATATTGTGATAAGAATGTTTAAAAATATTTCAGCTGAAAAGTTGGGATTGGCTAAGACATTACCAGCATATATGAATCCGAATTTGAAGCCTGAGGATCTTCTTAAAGGTGTAACATTTGCATCTGGAGGAACTGGTTATGATCCATTAACAGCACAAATTATGGTACATTATATATAATTTTTTTCCATCATGATCGTTAGTTTTTTTTTTAATGGGTGATTCCTATAATTTTCTTATATTTTTGCTTATTTTTGTAGTCAGTGATATCGGTGTGGGATCAACTCACATATTTCAAAGAATATATATCGAAGATCAAGAAACATTTTGGAGAAGAAAAAGCCAAAGATATTGTGGAAAACAGTTTCTTTCTCGTGGTGTCTAGTAGCAATGACCTTGCTCACACTTATTTAGCTCGATCTCATAGATATGATCGTACCTCGTATGCCAATTTCTTAGCTGACTCTGCTGTCAAATTCGTGAGAGTAAGTACTTTATTTCTAGTTATATATATAAAAACTAAATAATAATATAATTGTATTCACAAACTAATTTATCTCCTCTTTAAAACATTTTTAGGAATTACATAAGCTTGGAGCTAGGAAAATTGGAGTGTTTAGTGCAGTGCCCGTTGGTTGTGTTCCACTTCAAAGAACAGTTTTTGGAGGTTTATTTACAAGAGGATGTGTTCAACCTTTAAACAACATGGCAAAACAATTCAATTCAAGACTTTCTCCAGCACTAGATTCTTTAGATAAAGAGTTGGATGGTGTTATCCTTTACATTGATGTTTATGATACTCTTTTCGACATGATCCAACACCCTAAAAAATACGGTAAGTCCATTTTTAACAGATTTATCTTTGTATTTTTTTTTTAAATTTTAATATCTACTTCAAACTAAATTATATTCAAATCATCTCATTTCGTTTCAGGTTTTGAGGTAGCTGATAGAGGATGTTGCGGTAAAGGAACTCTTGCGATATCCTATTTGTGTAACTCATTGAACCCATTCACGTGTTCAAATTCTTCAGCTTATATATTTTGGGATAGCTATCATCCAACTGAAAGAGCTTATCAAGTTATCGTTGACAATTTACTCGACAAATATTTAAGCAAAGTATATTGATGTTAATCATCTATATCAAACATATTTTTTATATGTGTCTCATTGTCTTTCTTCATCTCAATTCATGTATCTCTATGTATTCATTCCTTAAAATTTAAATATTCAATGTATCATGCAATTTTTACTCATCAGATTATTAACTTTATTTACGACTCATTAATCAGAATTTACATATTTTTACTTAGTAATATAATAAGATTCCATATCTAAAAGTTAATTGAATAACTTAATATTTACTGATATAGATCTAGTCAATGATGAATATTTTGCTTTTGAATTTGCAATACAAAATATTATGAATCATAAATCACATATAAATTTATATTTATCAGTGACAGAACTCACGTACATTTCTTAAGAAAATAATGTATTATTAAAGCTTGGTTTAGGTTTGGCAACATATCACATGTTAGCGAACTTGATTTAATCTCGTCATTACCATCCGCATGCAACACAAATACAAGATTACCAGATTCCAACCAATCATATCCATCACGACGTTCACTTCATTCACATCATTCACAATGTTCACGTCATTTACGTCAATTCACCCTATTAGAGTGTGTGGTTAACATTATATTTTGGTTTAGGAAAATTCGGTTTAGTGATTGAGAGTGAAGCTTGTTTCTGTTCACCTCAATTCTTCTAAAACACCCCTTACCTATCTCATCCACATCCAAGTACCACATATCCGTTCAACAATCATTCATGTTCATTTGTATCCCTGATTCTCTATCATGCAGATAAGTATAACTATGATATTCCAACCCATTACATCACTCAATGTTCAATCTGCCTACCAGCAAATGCTCAGTCTTACCCGAATCTCAGCCGCACTGATCATGCATGCAGGTGCAGTTCCATGACATATACACGTTTTCTTGATCATAACCTCTAAAGAGTCCTATCTAATAATCATAAGCATTCTCATCCGAAGACATTTTGCTCTGCTTGATGCTCACGTAGACATTGGTAGAACATGCAATAATTAGTCCCTAAATTCCATAGTTTACTTACTATAATTTCGAAATCATAATTTTCTTCTCCCTTTTTTGCAAACATTAGTATATACTGTGTTTCAGATTATAAGAAGTTTAAGGTTTTTGCACAATAATTTAGAAAACATATAAAATACCAATAGCCTTAACTTTTAATCCTATTATTTATTTCTGTTTTTAACCCACAATTTATTTTAGCAAATTTAATAATAAGTCAAAAGAATAAATGTGAAGTTGAACGATTCTGAGAGATCACGTATCCCATAAATAACTCAATTCATCCCTAATTATTGTTTAGTCAAGATAAAAGCTTCCAGATTTTAATACACAATTAACATTTGCAGAGAATTTTTTAAAACATGGAGCCAAATTAACAAAATGAAAATTTCATGACACAAATTCAAACTTTGTATTGGAGCCAATATGAAAAAACGATCAGACTTTTCATGCCTATATAATTATAATAAAAAACAAAAACTACAATTTCGTTCATGTTTTTTAATTTTGATTTGAATTTTCCAGTTTTAGATGATGAGAGGGTTTTGAATTTTGAATTGGAAGATGAGGGAGAGAGTCTCTTTGATGTAACAAAAGTCCAAGGAACGAAGAAAGTTTCAACAATGGGGATGTTGAGATTCCATTTGATAATAATATAGTTTTAGATGATGAGAGGGTTTTGAATTCTGAATTGGCAGATGAGAGGGAGAGTCTCTATGACTTTTTTTTAAAAAAGTCCTAGCAACGAATACAGTTTCAACAATGGGGATGTTGAGTTTCCATTTGATAATAATCCAAACAACAACGAGGAACAAATTGCAGATACATATCCAGGTGTATTTTATTTTTTAGTAGATAATATTACCATTTAATTGAGGTATGTGCGCTATTGTAAAAAGTTTTTGATTGCATACAATAGTTTTTTTTTGTTTTTTTTGTAGTTATTTACTGTTTTTATTAATGAATTTAAGTAGCTTTGACCAAGGGTAAAATAAAAAAAATGTGTCAATTTTTATCTTGAAAAATGAAAACATCAACTAATAAAAAACAAAAAAAAATGTTAAAACTGTTTATAATGTAAAACAGAGGGAATACTTGCTTACTCTATAATCATCAGCATATAGTTTCGGAAACCCATAAAAATTATTAATATAAGATAAGTAAATTAACCATTTAAATCAAAAAGAAAAAAAAAACTAGCTAAAGTCAACATCTCTAAAGTTATTACATGTACAATCTTACGAACCAGTGTAACTGAGCTTCGTCTGTTGTACCATTAGCTAGAGCCAAATCAGAGGCATGCTCAATATTTGGTATTTCTTTACTTTTTGGCTTGTACATGGTAGTCGAGCTAAAACATAAAATTGAAAAAAATTACGTTTCATAAGATGTTCAGAATTTTGCATTTGTCAAAGAAAAATTAAAAGATCGAATTAATTGATGGTCGGCAAATTTTATTTTTGTCAAATTAAGGATGATAAAGAGATTCGTATTAAATCGACGGTAGCGGCTTTGCCTATATATCTAATATTGCTTCCACCTACCCAAAACATTGACCACAAAGCTTATTAGTGCAGTTGCAAAATTTTGGTGGAATTCTAACAAACAACAAAAGTTTATAATCCTTTATTCTTGGTTTAGAGTGAGTTTTAATATTTTGTTCGCTCACATATTGTATATGCTCTCACGTATAAGATCGAAGATTGAGAAAACAGGCGTTTTTTTTTTTGAGAACTTAAAAAGCATTCCAAATTTTTATAAATCTCCAACATTTAGGACTTTTTTTTTACATCCCTGAATTCCTCCCACACTACCTTAAACTCGAATTGTTTTGATCCATGTACGTCTCTCTACCACTCTTTCTTTCTCTAAATCATCAGTACTTCTCTCTCTCTCTCTATATAAATCAATACTTTTCTGCCATCAATGGGATAAGCTCATTAGTTAAACTCACGTTTTTATGTGCATTTTAAGAATTTCACATTTGAATCTGGTATGTATTAATGGGAGAATCGTCATAAGCATATTCAGAATCGCAACTACGAGCTGAACTCTATCAAGTTTGTCGAGATCATTGACTATAAAGGCTATGTCGAAATCAATTTTTAATATACAAGCTCACTCAGTACAAACCACTAGGCTACATATCAATCTAAAACTTGTTAATTTAAAGCTGGATGTATTTCTGCCAATAGTTTTAAACTTAAATATATAAGCAACAATACATTAAAGAATAAAGAAAAAACAACCATTGACAATGGTTAAAACAAAAACATGATTATATTAGATCACATCACAGTTAGTTGAGTATGCAAGAAAACGTATGAGCTGGGAACCGTAAGCACAATATTACCGTACTCAACAATTCCCCAAACTTCATCAATACCATCGCGTGTTTCAAGCGCAATCACCTCACACCAAATTTGTTTGTATTGACAACGACCAGGATGTACAAACTTGTCCGATAAGATTAAGACTTTTCCGATGATATGACTAAAATAAAGAAAAAGAAAAATTTCATTCCACTTATTCTCATGCAAAATAGTATTTGAATATTTTTTTAATAAAATTATTTCATTTTTTTTCGACTTTTTTAGTTGAATGAGTAGAACTATTTATTTTCATATCACAAATCGTAAAATTTTAGACATTTTTAAAAAAAAATCGAACTACTTAACAAATTGTATAAACATTTCGTCCATATTACTTTTTAATTTTATTTTAAAACAGTATTTAAAAATACAATTATAGATGATCTGTTTTGCAAGTTTCTTCTAGTATCTTATTAGAAAAAAAGAAGTTCTTTTTAGGAAAAAAAAAAGAAGTTTCTTCTAAGAAATTGTTTTCCCTTTATTTTATTATTTAACAAAAATAATTTTTTGGGATAAAGATAAATATTAAAAAAAAAAAAAATTCAAAAAGTGGAATATGGATTAATCTTTTTAGTCTATATTATTCCTTTTGTAACATATACTCTAGTTAAACACGAATCTAATTGTATGTGTTACTTTCATAAGAAGGAAAAAAGCTATTCTATTATAGTATTATATACAAAATTTAACTTTTATGTCACATTCATGCAATCATGCATATCTCACAGCAAGAAACACATGAATCCTTCTCCTTTCATTCCAAAAGTCATAACAGTTTTAACTAACACTTGAGTGAATGTGGAGAAAAACGCGTCACCCACACGTGTCACTATCTTACCTATACTTTCAAATCCAACGGTCATAATAAATTCGCCCATAGAGTAGTCGCTCTCACATAGTAGCAGACCTTGGAGTATGGACCATCATCGTATTGACACGTGGCGTAATCGTCGCACCCGTCTGTACCGGCCACTCAACGTGGCATTCTTCACCTAATAATATTTTTTTTGGTTTGTATTATTTTTTTTTAATTCAATAAGTTTGGTTTTAAAGTTATGATTTATGAATGAACTGGAAATGCGAACTCTTCGCGGAATTGGAATTGTAAGACAATTGGGTGTCTCATTTTATTGAATTTATTTATTTTTTTATTGTTTCTCTTCTCTTCTCTGCGAATTCTTAGGATTTCTGAATCTTCTGGTTCCGTTCGCAATCGAATTCTCTCAAGTCAAACCAAAGTTTTGGTGTTTCTCCCTGTAAGTCATGGCGATTTTGTTTTTGTGAAATCTCTTCGATTTCGTTCTTCTGTTGTTTAACTTCGTATTGTTTCCTTAATTTTTGTTTGACGAATTGGCTTCGATTTCGCTCGTTTTTTCTCTTCGATTTTTGTTTTGTGTTCTTCCTGGGAATCGACATCGTGTGTGTTTTACTGGATTTAGTGGAATGTGATTCTCTTATTCATGGTTTGTTCTAGGTTTCCGCGTTTCATCTATCGTAATACTACTTTGTTGTTTAGGCCATTGAATTGCGAATCGTTATTTGATCTACTGTGTTGAAGAAAAGAGAAATTGATAACTTCTTTGTAAAAGAGAAATTGATAACTTGAGATTGAATCTAAGTGCATTATGTTGTTTGTTACCAACTTTTCTTCCTCTGCAAGTTTAGGGTACTGATTATGATTTTATTCTTGTTTCTGTTGCTCTAATGCAATGAAGAAAGTTGAAATTATTGTATAATCATGTTCTAACTAGTTTATTACATCTGACAAAGGTATGAATATAAAGTGTAGTATAGACAACGAGAGGATTCTGTGATTGGTCCTTTAGAGAGTAGGCACTTAGATTGAATGTTAGGTAGCTTGGATTCAACATAGATGTTTGGCAATGGCCCATTGTTTAACTGCAAGATTTTGTTTCGGATATTGACATTGTCATCTGCTGTTGTTTGGATTCTTTGAGCATTGGATTGCAGAACTTTGTTTTTATATGTGTCTCTAAGATCTTATGATCTCTAGACTTCTTATTTTCTCCTTTTGTATGATCTTTCCTTACAGTTCTTTTGCCGATCTAAGACCCTCCTATATTGTTTGTTTGGCCATCTCTCTATTTGCATCGACTTAATATGGTTATGGAGTTCTTCCCTGCCTGCAATTTTTAGTAAGGAAGGGGTCGAACTGAGAGTGAGATGGAGATATCAGCTCTTCTTACATCTGCTGGGATTAATATTTCGATATGCATAGTGCTTCTGTCACTTTATTCCATACTTAGGAAACAGCCATCCAATTACTGTGTCTATTTTGGCCGAAGGCTTGTTTGTGGTGGGGCTAGACGTTATGATCCTTTTTGGTATGAGAGGTTTGTGCCTTCTCCAAGTTGGCTGGTGAAAGCATGGGAAACTAGTGAAGATGAGTTATTAGCTGCTGCTGGTCTCGATGCTGTGGTCTTCCTCAGGATGGTCATCTTCAGGTTACTGAAAACTCTGCCAAATGCTTTTTGTTTGTTCTGCTGCTTGGTTTATTCCATACTGTTTACTTATGTTTTGTTCTTCATAACCTTCACAGTTGGTTTTACTTTGCGTTTTTTTTATTCCTGCAGCATTCGTATTTTCTTTATAGTTGCTGTTATTTGCATAACCTTTGTGCTGCCTGTTAATTATTATGGGCAACCGATGGTGCATAAGGAAATCCATTTGGAGTCATCTGAAGTGTTCACAATCGAAAATCTTAAAGAAGGCTCAAAATGGTAAATATGATATTACTTTCTACCTATGTCTCTTTGAAAGATACTTAAACGTGATTCTATACAACGAGAGTAAAGTGCTGATTTTTTCTTATTACATTTATTGCTCTTAGGCTGTGGGTTCATTGTCTTGCACTGTACATTATAACCTCAGCAGCATGTCTTCTTCTTTACTTTGTGAGGACCTCGTACCTTAGTTTATCTCATTCATACCTAAATACTTACTCTTAGTTCCTCCATTTATCTTCTTTTTAGTTTCTTTCGCAACCATTTGACATTTTTTATACTGTAGGAGTATAGGACCATAGCCAAAATGAGGCTTGGACATATTACTGGATGTGCCTCAAAGCCAAGTCAATTTACCATTCTTATCCGTGCTATTCCATGGTCTCCCGAGCAATCTTACAGCGACACACTGAGCAAATTCTTCACAAACTACTATTCATCAAGCTATGTGTCCCACCAAATGGTCTACCATAATGGCATCATTCAGAGACTGCTGGTACGTATTCTTCTGGGACCAGTCAGTTTAAACTTAACTATTACTCAGCCCACCTTCCTCTTGGTTTACTTGTCAGACTAAAACTGTCACCTTGAATTTTAAGAATAAAAACTGTTCTTGCTCTTTGTGAAAATGATTTGAACATTTTACTAGATGCAAGTGTTTCATCTTCGTTCAGTACTAATTTTGGTTGATAGCTTTCGTATTGGTGTAAAACTTCATGGTTCTGAAGTATTATGTGCTGCTTGGATCTTATAAAGGGTTATTTATTTGATGACTCATGACTTCATGCAGAGATTGATGATATTACATAGAACAGTGGATATAATAATTTAATTTAGTCTAAGTATCAGCTAACGGGGATACAGTATAGATGCATATTTTTGGAGTATAAAAGGACCTTCTAGAGGAACTCTGTTTGTATCCTATTTGTATCGCTTTCACTAATAGCTCATGATTTCTGATGCTGTGGTTGTTTCAATATTACTACATCAGTTTCTCACTGGTTATTTGTCAGCGTGTTGAATTAAAACAGAAGTAGTTAGAAAATTGGGTAAATGATATGTGGTCGGTGTGTGCTTGTGATAACATATTTGAGATTCATTATTCTGTGTCAGAGAAAAAGTGTGACCATTAATTTATCACAATTTCTGTCTCAGCGTGATGCGGAGAGGATGTGCCAGACTCTAAAACATGTTTCTCCTGAAATCAATTGTAAACCGAGTTTGACTCCATGCACCTTTTGTGGAGGACCTACAGCCACAAATTCTTTTCATATCCTATCGAATGAGGCGGATAGTGTGAAAGGAATGGAGCTTGGTGAGTTGACAATGACTACGACAGAGCAAGTAAGGAATTCTTCTGACTTTCCCTGATCTAGGCATAGGATGTCGTTATCTGTTGTTGGATAGGATCCGTTTTAAAATCCAATACAGTTAGCTTTTTCCTTAACATAAGAAACTGATTTAGAAATATCCACTGCATGTCTTTTCAGTTTTTTTACCTGATCCGGAAAGATAGACCTTTACTGGGATACAAATTGAACTCTGGAAGTGGCAGTTTGATTGTCTGTTACTGCAGAGAATGTGAAGTTTGGTTTACTCATTTCAATTCTAACCCATCATTAGTGATTTGTAATACCATATGCGACAATAGAGAATAATTAACCAAGATTTTCGCTTTTGTGCTAGAACTTAATTTCAAAGTCACAATATAGAATGGATTTATCTAAAGCCACATAATTTTTTGCTCATTTGCAGGAACGTCCAGCTGCTTTTGTGTTTTTTAAAACACGCTACGATGCTCTTGTTGTTTCAGAGGTTCTGCAATCATCAAATCCTATGTTATGGGTGACAGACTTAGCTCCAGAACCTCACGATGTGTATTGGAAGAATCTCAACATTCCTTACCGACAACTTTGGATACGGAAAATAGCAACCCTTGTTGGTGCAGTTGCCTTCATGTTTGTGTTTCTTATTCCTGTGACCTTCATTCAGGGGCTGACTCAACTAGAGCAGCTGTCTCACGCATTTCCTTTTCTAAGAGGCATCTTGAAGAAGTGAGTACCTTGCAGGTTCTTTAGGCATGTATATATATATGGTGCTGTTTATATTCTTCTAGACATGATATTAGAATTGGCATTAAAAAGTAGGCGGAACTCCGGTGCAGTATAGAACACACGAGCCTCCTCTATATTCAAACCATAAGAATTATTTTTTAGGAGAGATCAAATATGTAAGTTCATGATTTATTTTAACATCTATAAAGTTAATCAACCATTCAAACCATTTTGCAGGGAGTTTATAAACCAGGTCATCACAGGGTACTTACCCAGTGTGATCTTGATTCTATTTTTCTATGCCGTTCCACCATTGATGATGTATTTTTCCACCTTGGAGGGATGTATTGCACGGAGTATAAGAAAGAAGAGTGCTTGCATCAAAGTCTTATATTTTACCATTTGGAATGTGTTCTTCGTGAATATTTTATCGGGGTCTGTTATCAGGCAATTGAATGTCTTTTCTAGTGTCAGAGACATACCTGCACAACTTGCAAGATCAGTGCCAACACAGGTGATTTACCCATGGTCCTAAAACCAGTCAGAGTAAAAGTTTGAATTTTTGCTAATGTTCAGTTTCTACAGTCTCTTGGACATTAGTTGAGTTACATTATGCCTAGATCTTGCAGATTAATGTTTTCTTGCGTCGGAACTTTAATAATTTGTGCTTTTTCCTCGTTCCATGATAAGTTATATACCAGAGAATATTATGCCCATTGGAGGAATTTTACTCATTGTATAGTCTCATTTGGGATTGAGCTTTTCTGGTTGCTTGTGAGCTCCATTAGCTTGAGCACCTTCTCGCGTTTCATATTTCTGGTTGCTTGTGACCTCCATATCATTGATTCTGAATATGGCTTTAACCATGTATGCAGGCTGGCTTCTTCATGACCTATTGTTTCACATCTGGTTGGGCCAGTTTGGCTTGTGAAATAATGCAGCCTATGGCTCTTATCTGGAATCTGGTAGCAAAAGTTGTTTCCAAGAACAAGGATGACTCATATGAAACACTTAGGTTCCCATACCACACCGAAATTCCCCGGCTGCTTTTGTTTGGGCTCCTGGGTTTCACCAATTCAGTCATAGCACCACTAATACTGCCGTTTTTGCTGATATACTTTTTCCTTGCATATCTTATATACAAAAATCAGGTAAGTGTGAAATCCATACGTTCTCTGATCTCTTTTACATAATATCACAGTTGAGCACTATAAAGCATCATAATGGACTCATATTCAATTCGTCAAAGTTTAGTTACTTTATGAACTGCATAGGTTGCTTTTCTTTCCTTGACTGTTACTGCATGTTTCCATTTTAGATGGAAATTGGAATGTGCTTTTGAAGTGATTGCTTCTAAGAAAATAGTCATATATATATATGAGGCATTTGTAGTGCTGGCTGGGCTCATGCATTAAGTCAGAAAATTCGATATAATGTTTAATGAAAATCTTTTAAATACACCTTCTTAGCCTTAACAGAGTTGTTTCCATTTGCAGATACTCAATGTGTATATCACAAAGTACGAAAGCGGTGGACAATACTGGCCTATTTTTCACAACACAACAATCTTTTCACTGATCTTGACACAGATTATAGCTTTGGGGTTTTTCGGATTAAAGCTATCAACGGTTGCTTCGGGTTTCACCATACCACTAATTCTTCTCACTTTGCTTTTTAGTGAGTATTGTCGGCAGAGGTTTGCGCCCATTTTCAACAAACATCCTGCCCAGGTAGATTAAATGTAACCAAAACCTTTGATGTTCGTACTGCAGTTTATGCGTCTTCTCGGTGCTTGATAGATGAGTTTCTTTCCAGGTTCTCATAGATATGGACAGAGCTGATGAAATCTCAGGAAAGATAGAAGAGTTACATAAAAAATTGCATAATGTATACTCACAAATACCATTACACTCTCAGAAATCATCGAGTAAACCTGAATGCAGTACTCCTTTCACAAATCAGGAGTTACCAGATCCTGAAAAATTGAAGCCAGGTTTTGAGTTCATCCCATTGTTTGTGTATGATTTCAGATTTCACTTGAATACAGACTAATGAGATATACATTTTTCAGAGGAAGGAGATGCCATAGCTAAAGAGTTATGGGGCTTCCAAGGCAATGAATCTGGTCAAGAACATGATGCTAAGTCCTGTCCCAGTGCTTCACCAGAGCATCTTTCCCCAAAAATGATTGAACTCCACAAACGGAACTAGACAGAGCGAAGATGCTATGTGTTCGTTCAATCACGGAGGCTCCAACAAATCAGTGCTTTAAGCACAAGAGATTTCTCGTGGGGGCATGCTCAGCTCCAAAACCAATGTTACTGGGAATACTCACTCACTTGAAGAAAACTAGATGTAAATTGTTTTTGGGATAATTTATCATTTATCTTCTATGGAGATCCCTATTGAATCTCTACAAAATAGATGGGGAAAAGCATTAAAGCATGTAGAGTCTTCTTGCCAATATAAAAGATGTACATGTTATAGTTACTGCAAGAAAGAAATGGTAGTGTATAGATGCTAAGAAGGATTTTTCTTAAAAGAGTGGAATAAGAGAAAACGAGCTCTTTGTGCTTCTGACTTCTATCTCACATAGTATCTTCAATCAGGCTTTGTTGGAATGCTCGAATTTAGTAATTTTTTAGGTTAATGAATTTTAACTAATTTGAATGTTGTTTAAAGAAAATATATTTTTAACCAAATGTTTCATCATATGCTTCTTGAGTAAGACGAGATTAATAACAACTCACATCTTCCACACATTTTGCATTCTACCAATCTTTGTAGAATTCACGAGCTTCGATGCAGAGGAGCTCTGCCAATATGTTTAACCTGTGGACAAGAACAATGCAAAAGATTTGCTGAAAACTACACCACAGAGTAAAAGAAACTAAAATTATCAATCTCTTGATGAGATGGCCATTTTTCTGTTGTGATGTGCCGAAGGTGGAAGAAGCAGTAGTAGTGCAGTACAACATATAAATTTGGAAATGAAAGCTTCAACACTCCTTCAATGGCGTTCTGGGAACAGAAGATCCCCTGTCAAAGGAGGTTTGAGTTCCTAACAGTAGGACTTATATACTACCAGAGATGTACAAAAGAACACGAAGTCAAGTGGTGACAAAGCAGAGATGATGATTTAAAAATCAGTTAAGTGTGCAATCCATAAGTTTTCTGATCCCTTTTACATAATATCATTGTTAAGCACTATTAAAGCATCATAATGGAATTATATTTATCTCGTCAAAGTTTAGTTACTTTGTGAGCCACATAGGCTGCTTTTCTCTCCTTGACTGTTACTGCATGTCTACATTTTAGATAGGAAATGAATTTGTGCTCTTAAAGTGATTGTATTGCTTCTGCAATGATAATACTCGTGTATAGTTACCAGATCCGGAGAAATTGAAGCCATGCAGGTTTTGAGTTCACACCATTGTTTGCGTATAATTCCAGATTACATTTACATTTTTCAGAGGAAGGGGATGCGATAGCTAAAGAGTTATGGGGCTTCCAAGGCAATGAATTTTGTCAAGAACGTGACGATAAGTCCTGAGATGGAATACACGATAGACATTTTACTTTTGGTGCACGTATTCAATTTGATAAAAATGAGAGGTAAGGTTCCTTCTCTGCGTAGCAAATGTGTTAATCTTGTGGGTGAAGAACTCTGTTCTAATAGAGGTTAAAGCCTTGTTTTCAGTCAGAGTCTTTTGACTTCTTCCTGAGACTGAACCCGCTGGCTGACTTAGAGTCTTCTGTCTGATTCATTCCTTTCACCAAATGATTGTTGCTGGTGCTGATAGTACCAAACTTCTAAAAGAAGATTTAAATAAGTATTATGAATCCCACAAAGGTGGACCAACTGAATTGAATTATGAACCAAATAGTAAAACGATATGTGGCAAGTGGGACGTAGCTACAAGACTTTTTGGCCAAAGGATTCACACCTTCACTGGTCTGTCGGTAGGTGTTGACTTGAAGTCAACTTTTCGAATGGATATTTATCACTTGAAGTTTCTATTGAACACTTTTAAAAATCTCATCGCCTAATTTTCTTTAATACAGATCAGTTGAACGAGAAGCGATTTCCAGGAGGTAAATATTGTTGATATTATTACTTTTCTTATCATTATTTCTTTGTGAAGAAAGCTGCTTCCATCTCTTGTATTTTGCAATTCATCTTTTTTTCTTTTTTTTTTCTGTTATCTCAATATTGTTCATCTCTCTGTACAACAACGATCTGTGGATTAAACACTCTTCTACTTGTTCTTTTAGCAGATTTTCTAGCTAAACACGTAAAGATCTCATCGCCTTGTTTTTCTAAATATTGATTGGACGAAAAAGCGATTTCGACAAAAAGTGCGTCATGTAGATTTTCATTCTTTAGTTTTATGTGAAAGCAGGTTCTCGGATCTTTTGTGTGCATGTATATATTTGTAATAATGTAATGTTTATTGTCTCTATAGAATGATCTATGGATTGAAATATTCCACTTGAATTATATATATATATATATATATTTTTTTTTTTTTTTTAATTCTGGATAATAATACATGAAATTGTGAACAGAGGGACCCTAATCTAATGAGTTTTGGTTACTACTTTCATTTCCTTGGTTAAGCAGGAGACTTATGGCCGAGACAGTTTTGGCCGAGTCACTTTTATCGTTTGGAGTTCAGAAGCTTTGGGACCTCCTTGTCCGAGAATCTGAGCGACTTCAGGGATTTGATGAGCAATTCGACGAACTCAAAAGGGATCTAAAGAGGCTTAAGTCATTCTTGAAAGATGCAGACACTAAGAAACATGCGAGTGAGACGGTGAGAGATTTTGTGGAAGAGATCAAAGAAATTGTTTTCGACGCGGAGGATATAATCGAAACATTTCTCCTAAAGGAAGAGCTTAGAAAAACAAGTGGCATCAGGCAGCGTATGAGAAGACTTTCTTGCATTATATTGGATCGCAGGGAAATTGCTTTAGAAATGGGAGGCATAACCAAGAGGATCTCCAAGGTGATCCGCGATATGGAGAGTTTTGGAGTGAAACCAATGGAGATTGTCGAAGGCGGCGAGTGTTCACATCCTCTAAAAGAAAGACAAAGGGAGATTCGAAAAGCGTTTCTTAGGGATAGTGAAAACGATCTTGTGGGGTTGGAGGAGAATGTTAAGAAGTTGGTTGGCTATTTGGTGGAGCAAGATGACAGTCAAGTGGTTTCTATAACTGGGATGGGCGGTATCGGTAAAACTACGCTGGCTCGACAAGTTTGTAATCATGAGATGGTGAAAAACCATTTTGATGGAGTTGCGTGGGTGTGTATTTCACAACAGTTTGAACGGACATATGTGTGGCAGACAATTTTGCGGCAGCTTAGATCAAAACATGATGGGCAAATAGACTTAAATATGATTGAAGACGAGCTTCAGGACAAACTCTTTCGACTGCTGGAAACCAGTAATTCTTTGATTGTCCTAGATGACATGTGGAAAGAAGAAGATTGGGACAGAATAAAGCCTGTGTTTCCAAAAAAAAAAGGTGGCATCTTATTCTTAAACTTTGACTATACACTTGATTAAAAAAATATATATATAGAATATGACAAGGCATACCAATGTAATAGATTTCCTTTTGTTTAAAATATATCCCAGGATGGAAGGTACTACTTACTTCTCGCAACGAGAGAGTGGCCTTACGTGCTGATCCAACTTGTGTCAATTTTAAACCAGAATTTCTAACCATTGAAGAAAGTTGGACACTTTTCCGAAGGATTGCATTTCCTAGAAAAGACACATCAGGTAAGCTTTCAAGGAAGATAGTGTTTTGACGTTACTCCCAATAGAAGAACTCCTTTCACGTTTAGTTGCATCATATAAAAACTAAATGGTTATGTTGTGTAGAATATAATGTTGATGAAGAAATGGAAGAGATGGGTAAGAAGATGATCAAACATTGTGGAGGACTACCACTGGCCATCAAAGTGTTAGGAGGGTTGTTAGCTGGCCAACACACATTAAGTGAGTGGAAAAGGGTATATGAGCATATTGGATCTCACATCGTTGGAGGGACTAGCTTTAATGACAGAAATATCAGTTCGGTTTATCATATTTTGTATCTGAGCTTTGAAGAGTTGCCTGTTTATTTGAAGCAGTGCTTCCTCTACTTTGCCCATTTCCCAGAAGATTATCCAATACGTGTTTGGGAATTGGCATATTACTGGGCAGTCGAAAGAATACCAAAGCCAATGTATTATGAAAAAGCAAGCATTCGAGATGTTGCAGATGTCTACATAGAAGAATTGGTAAAGAGAAACATGGTCATTTCTAAAAGAGACTGTACGACTTCAAGATATGAAACATGTCACCTGCATGACATGATGAGAGAAGTTTGTCTGCGTAAAGCTAAAGAAGAGAATTTCGTACATATTGTTGGTATTGCAAACTCTCAATCTCCTTGTACATCTCGCAGAATCGCAGTACACCAGTTTCATAAAACTGATCATCCGAAGTGGGAGATGCAGAACCCAAAACTGAGATCTCTCTTGATTATTCAAAAGCAGTTCAATAGGAGAAAATGGATGGCATCAGGTTTATGTTTCACAAAGCTACAGTTGAGGAGGGTTTTAGATCTCTCTTATGCGGAGTTTGAAAGAGGGAAGTTACCCTCTAGCATTGGGAAGCTCATCCACTTGAGATATTTGACTTTATATGGGGCAGATGTAACTCATCTACCTTCTTCTATGCGGAATCTGAAGCAGCTGATCTATTTAAACCTAAATGTATCTGGTGAATCTCCAATCTACATCCCCAATTTCTTGAAAGAGATGCGAGAATTGACATACCTCTCTCTTCCTTGGGAAATGCATGATAAGACAAAGTTGGAATTGGGTAATTTAGTCAACCTGGAGACGTTGGGGAATTTCTCAACAAAGCACAACAGTGTGAAGGATCTTCAACGAATGACAAAGCTAAGGAATCTCTCAATTAGAATCAATGGCGAGGGGTGTACAATGGAAACTTTATCTTCATCTCTAAGTGAATTGAGACACTTGGAAGATTTTACTATATCTCTAGAATCTTGTCAGTTGGTGGAAGATCCGATGCCGATTCTAGAGAAATTAGTTCAGTTGAAAGAGCTTAAATTACGGGATCAATCTTTCAGTGGGAGGAAAATGGTTTGCTCTAGCGGTGGGTTTCCACAATTGCATACGCTTCATTTAAATACACTAAAAGAATGGGAAGAGTGGATAGCAGAAGAAGGCTCCATGCCCCTTCTTCATACTCTTAATATTTATGAGTGTCCAAAATTAAAGAAGCTTCCTGCTGGTGGGTTTCCACAATTGCATACGCTTAAATTAGATGGACTAGAGGAATGGGAAGAGTGGATAGTAGAAGAAGGCTCCATGCCCCTTCTTCATACTCTCGAAATTTGGAAATGTCCAAAACTAAAGAAGCTTCCTAATGGGTTTCCTCAATTGCATGGGCTTGAATTAGATGGACTAGAGGAATGGGAAGAGTGGATAGTAGAAGAAGGCTCCATGCCCCTTCTTCATACTCTCCATATTTGGAGATGTCCAAAATTAAAGAAGCTTCATGCTGGTGGGTTTCCACAATTGCAAACGCTTCGTTTAAAAAGACTAGAGGAATGGGAAGAGTGGATAGTAGAAGAAGGCTCCATGCCCCTTCTTCATTCTCTCCGTATTGATGATTGTCCAAAATTAAAGAAGCTTCGTGCCGGTGGGTTTCCTCAATTGCATACGCTTGAATTAGTTGGACTAGAGGAATGGGAAGAGTGGATAGTAGAAGAAGGCTCCATGCCCCTTCTTCATACTCTTAATATTTATGAGTGTCCAAAATTAAAGAAGCTTCCTGCTGGTGGGTTTCCACAGTTGCAGAACCTTAGCTTACATGGACTAGAGGAATGGGAAGAGTGGATAGTAGAAGAAGGCTCCATGCCCCTTCTTCATACTCTCCATATTTGGAGATGTCCAAAATTAAAGAAGCTTCATGCTGGTGGGTTTTCACAATTGCAAACGCTTCTTTTAAAAAGACTAGAGGAATGGGAAGAGTGGATAGTAGAAGAAGGCTCCATGCCCCTTCTTCATACTCTGACTATTTGGGAGTGTCAAAAGTTAAAGAAGCTTCCTGCGGGTGTGTTTCCACAATTGCAGAAGCTTTCAATATGGGGACTAAAGGAATGGGAAGATTGCATAGTAGAAGAAGGCTTCATGCCCCTTCTTCATACTCTGACTATTCAATATTGTCCAAAGTTAAAGAAGCTTCATGCTGGTGGGTTTCCTCAATTGCATAGGCTTTCAATACAGGTACTAGGGGAATGGGAAGAGTGGATAGTAGAAGAAGGCTCCATGCCCCTTCTTCATACTCTGAGTATTTTGTATTGTCCAAAGTTAAAGAAGCTTCCTGCGGGTGTGTTTCCACAATTGCAAACGCTTCATTTAAAAAGACTAGACGAATGGGAAGAGTGGATAGTAGAAGAAGGCTCCATGCCCCTTCTTCATTCTCTCGATATTCAAGGGTGTCCAAAGTTAAAGAAACTTCCTGCTGGTGGGTTTCCTCAGTTGCATACGCTTTATTTAAATGGACTAGAGGAATGGGAAGAGTGGATAGTAGAAGAAGGCTTCATGCCCCTTCTTCATACTCTGGAGATTTTGAAGTGTCCAAAGTTAAAAAAGCTTCCTGATGGACTGAGTTTAATATATTCTTTAAAGGATCTAAGAATGGACAAGGAATGGAAGAAGAGATTGTCGGAAGGAGGAGAAGATTATTACAAAGTCAAACACATCCCTTCTGTTAAATTCTACGAAGAATTGTCATTTCGACGAAGAATGAGGCTCTCATCAATTACGGACTATGAATATGTACACAGGTAAAATATTATTTCCCTAGATCTATATAAATCAGTCATTCAGAGAAATGAATTGTTGTTCAGTTAAAATTTTGGGCAATTTGGATTCATGGGTATTCTTGTAAAAACTTGATGGTGGATATGACTTTATATTACTTTATATTCTAGCTATATTGGGTAAAAAGCTATGTTGTATTTCAATTTCAGGCAAGTGAAAATATACATAAAGAGCTGCAGTGATGGTGTTCGACGAAATGTCTAACTGAGACTTTATCTCCTGTACTGTTAAAGATGGAGACTTGTGGCTGTGACTATTGCATCTATAAGTGGATAGTAGAAGAAGGCTCCATGCCCCTTCTTCATAATCTGACTATTCATGGGTGTCCAAAGGTTAAGGAGCTTCGTGATGGAGGAAGAGATTGTCGAAAGGAGGAGAAGAATACTAAAAAGTCGAACACATCCCTTATGTTCATTTTTGAAAGGAAGATTGAGAATATATGTACCAGATAAACTGTTATTTCCCTAGATCTAGATCTCGACAATCATTTTATTGGATCATTCCTAATTAATATTGTATCAGAGCTCTAGAGATAGCTTGCTGGTTTTTTGCTTTATTCTCCTTCTATCTGAGCATCTTTGTTTATCTTTCTGGAAACTTTTAATTTATTCTATCCATATCGTATTTTTGTGATTCACAAAAGCTTGTATTCTTCGTTTTACTTTTTGGTCGGCTGTATTCCAACTAGTTTCTTTGATTTCAGTTCCGATTCAGCACGGTTTTTCGATTTTATTTTTCCTTCAGCATTGATTTCATCATCCAAGACCATGACAGCAGATTTAAAAGCTATCTCACCATCTCATCTGCTTTTAGGAACCTAACTCGCCTGAATTTAATTTTTGGACCAAGCTCCTATCTTAATGACTCAGTTTGAGGATCATCTATAGAGAAAATATATAGATTTTGACGATTAGTTTTATCTCCGCGTCTTGCTTTATACAAGGTTCGTTTATCTCAGTTCTAGCACTTGGTATCATATAGTTCATGCGTTTCAAAAGTTTCTCATTGTATAATTTGTCAAATGGCTAATAAAGAAGCTGTGGCTTAGTGTCGCATCATTCTCTAATTGGCTGTGAAGTTCACTCTAAATGTATAATATAATTACGCCTAATAAGTTCTTAAGTTTGTATGCGGAAGAATCGTAATGAAATACAAGAACACATAAATTCTTGATACTTGAAACCTGATTAAATGCCAGAACTGAGAGATAGACATGCATTATAGCAAAATGCCATTTCATTAAAATTTGACGTATGATGTTTAATTTATGAACCTTGATTAAACTGATTAAACTGATTAAACACCAGAGTTAAGAAATAGACATGCATTATTGAAAATATCATTTCATGGAAGCAAACATCTAACAAAATCCAAACACAACTAAATATGATTATCCTTTTAATTAAAACTCCAATATCAAAAACTAACGGACAACCAAGAAACAAGACTGTCTTCGAAGGGAAGGAAAATATATTTTCGACAACTAAAACCTATAAAACCAGACTCATTATGTTTATCTTCAGCCTCGTTGATAGCCTTAGTTGCGGAAACAGACTTAGACGCCAGGAGATCAGTGTATTCTTGGTATGGTGATTTCACAAATCTGGTTTCTTTCCAGAACTCTGGTGTAAGGAACCCATATGTCTTCTGTAGGCAATCAAATGTAGCCTGTCGTAACACCAACAACAACAAACCAATAGTTAAAGATAATCAAGAAGATCATGCCAAGAGTTAAAAATAATCAAGTATATCAATCAATCACAAATAAAGAAGCAACTACATCCATCAAATTAAGCAACTGTGCTGAAGATCATCAACTAAGATCTATGCTCATAAAAAAATTGCAATCAGCTACACTTGCACAGTTTACTTATTATCGTTAAGAACTACGGATTGAGGTAGTTTAAGAATCACATAGATACAATGTGAAGTTTTCATCACATCATCCTCACAGGAAACAACTACGTAAATGTGAGCTAAATGCCTACTAAGTTATACTCTAATCCGTATTAGTTGCCAAATTACATCAAACTAATTTTTTATATATTTTTTAGCAATATTCAAACACATCAAACAAAAATTTAAATTTAAAAAATGTTAAAAAACAAATATTAAGAATTCTAAAATCTACACTAAAAATCAGAAACCAAAACTCACTTTAAATACTACAACAAACATTCATGACCAAAATAAATTATTTTGTATAATAATAAACTTATTAATATAAAAATATATACATATTGATTAGAATATGTGTCCCCAGAAACAAAAAATGTTTTTTTTTTTCCCAAATTAGTTTCAGTTTAATTTTGTCCTTTGTTTGCTCTCGATCAGTTGTCAAAGCACGTCGACCTCTTTCGACAGAGTTGAGATCAATCTATGAGGCCAATCCTATTGCCGGACCCACCCAGTTTATCTACCGGCGTACCTGAGATTTTCGAACAAGGCGGTGCCCAGAACGTCGTCAGCGCGCCGTCGTCATCGGAAACGGTTTCCCTGGCTCCGAGAATCAGTGTATTAAGGAGAATATTAGAAGAAGAATTAGATATTAGAAGAAGGCTCCATGCTTAAGGAGCTTCCTGATGGGCTGCGATTCATCTATTCTTTAATGGAGCTTACTGTGGAGAAGAGATGGAAGAAAAGAATATCGGAAGGTGGAAAAGATTATAACAAAGTCTAAAACATTCCTTTTTTGGAATTCGTGGGACATGAGGAGATGCAGTGAAGGTGTTCGACGAAATGTCTAACTGAGACTTGATCTCTTCTCCACGTACTCTGGTATGAAAGAACTCATATCTCTATATCTTTACTGATTCTGAGAGCTCAGGCATGTCATTCTTGAATAGTCAGTATTCTCTCTGTATGTGTTACCAAGCGTCTCCGCTAAACTTGGTTGACGTGGAAAAACTTTAGGCTATGACCAAATCCTTTTTTTTTTGTCATAATTTTTCAAAACAACTATTTATGGATAGAAAAATCTGATTACTTGCAGAGAGTTGATGATGAGCAAGTTATTGGCATCAATGGCCAAAAAAAATGCCCTGCGAAACGGCGATAAGTGCGTTGTACACCAAAAATAAAAAGAGACAAAAAAAAAAAAGTAGAGTGAAAACGGCCAATTTTTTTGTTGATGTGCTGATTTAACCCAAATTAAGTGAAAGATGCTATTTATATGCCCAATAAAAAAATATTGGTTAACTGTAAACCAGCACAATAAACTTTTTTTATTTGTAGACGTAAAATTAAGTCTGCTTTATTTTTTAAAACTAAAGTAAACATAAATTAAGTATGTTTTTATTTGGAAATCCATAAGAAAATGTACATTAAGTCTGTTTTATTATTTTAACTTATTTATTATTTTAAGAAGTAGACGTAAATTAAGTATGTTTTTATTTGGAAATTCTTAAGCAGACATACATTAATTTCGCTTTTTAAAAAAAAAATTAAAGTAAGTCTCTTTTGTTATTTTATATTGAACCAAAACACAAATTAAGTATGTTTTAACTCAAAAATCCTTAAGCAACGTAAATTAAGTCATTTTTATTAATTTATTACTGAATCAGACATAAATTAAGTTTATTTATTATTTAGAAAACGTAAATTAAAGTGTGCTTCACTTTTAAACTTGACCTATTTTCATTTCATATTGTATAATTAATTGGATAATTTTTTTTTTATCTATTTCAATTTTAGACATATGCATAAATTATACTAGTTGATAAAAAAGGAATACTAATTTTGTAAATTGTGCTTTTTACAGATTTATTTTCCTATATTTTTATAAATTTAGAAATCAATTAAAAAAAATATATGAAACAGACATTTATTCTGCAAACTATAAAGACAGTAAAATAATGTCAACTTTCAGTGGAATTATTTTTTTCAAATAATTTAATTTTGTATTACATTTGTTTTGTGGAGTTAAATTTGGGATTAAAAACTGTAATTCCCTAAAAAACAGAATTAAATAAAACACACAAACAGTAGGACCTACATTCAACCACCTCATCTTTTTCTTAATTAACAACCTCGTACTACTGAATATAACTTGAATTACTAAGAAAACATGTATCACTGATATAACTGATATTACTAAAAAAATTTAAAACGTTGAATTTTATTATTTTCAGGGTACAATAAATAAAAATCAGCGGATTAACAATCTCGTACGTAGCCCCGGGCATAATAACCGGACCCAAAAATCCGATCCGAACCCGATCCGAAAAATCCGAACCGAACCCGAACCGCAATTATAGAAATACCCGAACGGGTAATGTTTTAAAGTATATTAAAACCCGACCCGAATCCGAACCGAATCTGAAACCCGTGGGTACCCAAAATACCCGATACATAAATGTGTATATATATAAATATATTAGATATATTAGGTTTTTGTGGTATTTTTGTATAGATGAGGATAAAAATATCCGATGTTTTCGTTTTCTCCAGAAATTTTGGTTATTTTGGAGTAATCCAAGTAGATTTGGGTAAAAACTAACCGATGTTTTAGTTTTTTTCCGAGTATTTCGGATATTTTTTGGTAATTATAGTAGATTTTGGTACATTTAAATAAAAAAATCCGAATCCGAACTAGGAACCGAAAATTTTTGGGTATTTATCGGATATCAATATTAAGTATATACCCGACCCGAACCCGCAAAGAACCAAACCGAACCCGATCCGATATTTTTAAATACTCGAATGGGTCCTCAACCCTTAAACCCGAAAATCCGAAACCCAATGGAGCCGACCCGAATCCGAACGGGACTCCGAACGCCCAGGACTACTCGTACGGATGAGGCTTCATTTCCACGAGTTTGAAGCTAAAAAATTCAAGTTTCTTTCGTCTGCCATCCAGAATCTGTTCGCTGGCCGCCATTGGAGCTACAAAACGAGCTGAGTTTGTGCCATTGCAGCTGCGTTTGAAGGTGGCTCTGAGTTTGAAAAGGCAATCAAAACTGATTTGAGCTCGGATTAGACTCAGAGCTTGATTGAAGCTCGGTTCAGTTGATTGAAGCTCGTTTCAGGTAATGTGCGGTATATTGTTATGAGTTGGTGATGGATCCGGTGATTCATAGCTCGATATTATATAGTACCTATTTTCTGGGTACTACTGATATAACTGATATTACTAAGTAAATATGTACTGCTAATACAACTGATATTACTAAGAAAACTTGTATTACTAATATTACTAATATTACTGTCATTACTAAGAAATTGTCAAATATTGAATTTTATTATTTTCAGGGTACGATGAATAAAAAGCAGTGGACTATCATGTATTTGATTAAGGATATATTATTTAAAGAAAGGAGATGAAATAGTATAGATTAGGAGTGCCCATTCGGTAAAACGACACGGTTCGGTTCGAAACATTTGGGATTCGAGAAATTAGGTAATATGAATATTAGCTCCGAAAAAAAAACCAAACTTAATTCGATTCGGTTTGGTTTGGTTCGGGATTTTCTAAAAATTTCTAAATGAAATTAATATAATTTCTGGTTATTTCGAGTTATTCAGTTGTTTAAGGTTATTTGGTTATTTTAGTTATGAATATTTTTTATTTTATTTTGTGAGTTATTTGATTTGTTTTAGTTATTCAGATTATGAGATAAATATTTGATTATTTTCTTAAAATATTGTAACATAATTTAGGTTAATTATGCAATTAAAAATTATCTTAACATTATTAGCATATACGTTATATGTTGTAAAGTATTAAAAATTATGAAAATATTATTATCAATTCTAAAACAAAATTAAATAAAATTCCAGATTTTGTTTCCACAAAATTTTGGTTTAAATAAACTAAAATTTAAAATACTAAATTATATTTTAAATTTTAATTTCAGTTTACAAATTAACAAACCAGTAATTTACTATTCAGTTAGGTAATTTTGCTCACTCATAGTATGAATTTTAAGATAAGATGTTCATCATGCTTTTGATGAAAAATCGAGTTAGGAGGTCACTTATACGTTATAATTTATTTGTTGGTTTAATCTGTTTGTATTTTGTTATGAAAACTCTGTATTATCACTATATATATTTAAATACAACTATGTATTACTGATTCTACTATATATTGAATTACAACTCGGTATTACTAACATAACTACTACAAAGATATCTTACACTTATATGGTTATTTTAAAAGATATATTACACTCATATTGATATATAAGGTTAATAAAACCACTATTACCGATGTAGTTATTATATCTAATTTACTACAAAAAAATGAAAATGTCTTGTTGTGATCTTAAAATATCTTAGACTTGTATGAGTATTTCCTAAATACTTAGACCATTATGATGTCACTCATAGAAAATTTGTAATTTGAAAAATATTTTTCTATGAAAGTTTACTAACATTAATTTTATTACCTATTGTAAGTTGTACAACTAGAAAAAGTGATTAAAACCATAGTACAACTAGTTAAAGATTAAAACAACAATTTTACAACTATGGGTAAGTGGATACTACTATAAAATTAAGTACAACTATGATATGAACGCATGTATTTAGTAATATTTTATTATAGTGTGAACAAATGTGAATGTAAATATTTAATAATATTTTATTATTTTGATAATAATTTAATATTTTTTAAAAATAATTTTTGAAAAATTAGTTTAATAATTTTTTATTATTTTAGTTTACCAATATTTTAATATATTTTAATATTTTGTATTTTTAAGTGTGTGACAATTGTACGATCATAGTTCTACCTAGTAATACAGCGTGAGAAAAAATGCAAATACATCTTAAATACATCACAAACTCAACAACAAATACACTTGAATATGTTCTAAAAACAACATAAAGCAGAAACATCTTTTTCTTATTTATTTCCTTAAAAAGTTTGATTCGATAGATAAATACACAAATCTCTGTTTTCTGCAAGAACAGAACCAATTTCCCACCGCTGTAACTCGCAGTTTTCGACCACTTACAAGCCTGAGGCAATAATCCTTCCAAACCTTTCACCACTCCCCAAGATCACATGGAGTTAACCGTGTGAAAGTCTATAGTTCAAAAGGAGAGTTTCGAAGTGATGGCTGAACCTGGCTTCGTATTTGTTAACCGTCTTAGTCTATCTTCAGCTAATAGCCCGTGTTGAGCTTTGAACACCTTGAGTGATACCTTGGCTACACCAATATTGAAGAGTAGATATCCATTCATCATTAGTATTAACTATTTTAGCGAGATCATCATTAGAAATCAGAAGACTTGGAACTGATTATCCACATCCAATCAATTTGCAGCCACTCGTCACTAGCCTTCAAGTAGATAGAACCAAAGGAATCAGAGACTATTTAAATTCATACATCAACAAAAGCAACAAATATTGATAAATTTGGCTTACAAGATCATCTTAAAGCTAAGCTCAAATTCATAGACTATTCAAATGCATTCTACAAAAGCAAAGATGGAGATTAATCGCTTTGAAGATCTTCACAAAGCTAAAAAGCTCAGACTCTACAATAATCAATCTTCCTAATCTCAGAAGTTTAAGCCTGATAGCAAAGAATGATCTCAAATCAATGGAATATTAAAGAATCTAACACGCGAGGACATAAAAATGTGATTTTTTCACCTGGGTCGTTGATATTCGGCAGGAGATGGCGAAGCATGTTTATCGACGCCATCGATGGAGCTGATGTAGAGCACAAAACCCTTTTAGAGAATCGATTGGAAACGTAAAACCCAGAACCAGAAACTCTAATCGGAACATGAATTCTGCTTCGTAGGGTTGGAATTGAAGGATGAGTGAAGAACCCAGATGCATTCGCCATTTTGATTGATAATACAGGAATCAGAGAACAACGAAACGAGATTGTTAAATGCAAAATCAAGGATCTTTCTCTCTATCTCTCAGCTCGAGTAATCGCAAGTTCCCAGAGATTGCATCACCGAATGAATGGTAAATCAAACAGTGGCTAATTCAAACATGATCGTTCATATCTGGAAAACCTTAAAATTCAACAAAATCTTACCGGTGGAGTAATCCGATACTCCGGAATCAAATTCACCTTGATTCCTAATCCAGCTACCAAAACCAAATCAACGATCATGAATTCGCGTAAAACCTAAATTCGAGATCAGAACGGGACTTACATGACGAGGAAGAAGAAGAGAACGGCGGAGAAGAGTTATGTTGAAACGAAGAGTTTCCCTCCGGCGGTGGGTAAAAGGTTCACCTGGAATGAGCAGAATTGATTCCACGAAAATTGGTTTCTCGAGAACGCAAGAAGATGAAATCTTTGAATCTGTTTTTTTTCTTTGTTTGCGTATGAGTGTCATTAACAAAGGTTTTAATGTCCTGACCCGATTTAGAATTGGGTAACCCGGATATGTTGGGTTTATCCGATGGATCTTTGGAGAAGAGTGTTTTGAGTAATTGATCCAAAAAAGCTTGCCATTTTCCTAACTGAAAATTCTGATCCAGAGACTGGAGTCTTCCCCGAGCACCAAATTAAGCATCTCTCTTGAGTCTCTTCTTCCTAAAGGTGGACGAGAGGCGAGTTCTTTGGCACCATCAAGAGGTTAGTCATTTTTCTTCTTTTTTTCGTAGCCAATTTATTTGTTTACGGTGATTGCTTTTTTTTTTTTTTAATCTCTAACTTTCGATTCTTAACAATATAATTCTGTCAAAATCCTGGATCGTTGCTAATATTTGTCTCTCTTGCATATGGGTATGTGAAGAGAGACACCTAAAGCTTGAATATGACATTAAAGAAATCAAATTTAAATATTTTCAGCATTTATTTATATAAATTAGAAATTGTATTTCCAATTGATTTCATCAAAATGAATTTTAGTTTACCGTGCAAGTTTATTTCCTAATACCAACTGTAATAATAAACTCTTTGTATCATTGTCTTAGATGTGTACTAATCAGATGTATAAGTTCAGAATTATGTAAACAATACTTTGTGGTTTGTATTAACATTAGATTTATGTTTACTAGTCTCAGATTTATGAGTTCAAAATTATGTAAACTATACTTTGGTTTGATTGATGATGATCTGTCGATCTCAACACTCATTTTATTTGATCATTCGTATTTAATATTAAATGTATCAGAGCGATATAGATAGCTCATTGTTTTGTTGCTTCTTTTGTTCTATTTGGGCATGGCTGTTTCTCCTTCTGGAAGCTTTTTGTCTGTTCTGTCCATTTCGTATTTTGGCCAACACAAAAACTTGTCGGTTCGGCTGCATTTCAACTCGTTTCATTGATTTCTGTTCCGATTCATCACAGTTTTACTCTCACTTGAGCTCGATTTCATCATCCACGACCAATCAAAACTGCAGATGGAAGCTATCTCACCACCTCGTCTACTTCTAGGAATCTTACTCGCCGGAATCTAACCTTTTTGGACCTTACACAGTTATCATAATGACTCAGTTTGAGAATCATCTATACAGAAACTAGTTGGATTTTAAGACTAATTTTACATGCAAGTCTTTCTTTATACAAGATCATCTCACTCAGAAGTTGATAGTTAAGAAGCCTGTGGATTTTGGACTAAATTGACTGCAAGTCATAGAGAGACTCTAGGTGGTTTAGTGGGTTATAAAGAAAGAGAAACAAGAAAGAAGGGATAAGAGTTTAGAGGGTTCACTTTATGAACAAGATCTAAGAAGCTGAAGAGATTTCTTTGATCTCTCTCTCTCATTGACATCATCAGAAGAAGCAGAAGGCACGCAAAAAGTTTTCCCTGCCAAGCCGTCTTCAAGATTGCACCAATTCAGGGCCGTGATTGAAGGAAGAGCATCTGACATGTGTAAAAGCCAAGCACAAGTTGTTGGGTGAGCCTATGTCCTTCTTTTTGTCTCTATAAGAGTAATGTATTAAGGCTTAAGGTGTAAGGAAGTTTGTAAATTATACTTTATTTTTCCTTCTAGAAACTTTTTATTAACTGTTTGTTAATCACAGATACTCGAGGAGATAAGGCTGCCATAAAGATAGAAAAGTAGTTGTCGTTTTCAAAAAAAACCTTGAAGTGTTTCTCCTCTTTCCTAAAGAGAGACAAGAGCAGAGTTCCTTGACGCCATCAAGAGGTTAGTCATTTTTGTTTTTTTTAATGTTATTATTTTTTTTGAATTCTTTAGCAAATTTCTTTGTTTACAGTAAATGATATCTCTATTTTTTCTCTAAATTTCTAGAGTATTGACAGTAAAAGTTTGTCCATGTTCTGGATCGGTGCTACTATTTGTGTCTCTTAGATGTGGGTATACCAAGAGATACATAAAGCTAGAATGTATTTGAAGATAGTTATCAATATTTTTCTAAATACACCTAAATCCAAATCGGAAACCATAACCACACAATTTGAATAAAGATCAGCTAGGATTGAGTAAGAAAAATATGCAACAATATACCCAAAATCGATTTGTGTCATATAACTTCCTCATCGCCAACTTGTGAAATTTGACTCCTAGCGATTATGCAAGTTCATCAATAGCACGTAGCTTAATTCTTATTTTCATATTGCTTAAACAGGAGCAATTATGGCTGGAGAACTTGTGTCGTTTGGAATACAAAAGCTTTGGGACCTACTAAGTCAAGAATGCGAGCGATTTCAGGGAGTCGAAGATCAAGTTACTGGACTAAAACGTGATTTAAACTTGTTAAGCTCTTTTCTGAAAGATGCATATGCAAAGAAACATACAACTGCGGTGGTTAGAACTGTTCTTGAGAAATTGTTTATGACGCAGAAGATATAATTGAAACATATTTTCTTAAAGAAAAAATTCGGAAAACAAGTGGAATCAAGATGTGTATCAGAAGACTTGCTTACATTATTTCAGATCGCAGGAGATATGCATTAGATATTGGAGGCATACGTACGAGGATCTCTGATGTAATCCGAGATATGCAGAGTTTTGGAGTACAACAGGCTGTCGCCGATGGTGGGTATATGCAACCTCTACGTGATATACAAAAGGAGATGCGACAAACATTTCCTAAGGACTACGAAAGCGATTTTTGTGGGGTTGGAGACAAATGTTAAGACATTGGTTGGATATTTTGAGTAGGAAGATAACGTTCAAGTGGTTTCCATAACCGGAATGGGTGGCCTTGGTAAAACCACCCTTGCAGACAAGTTTTTAATCACGAGGATGTAATACGTCAATTTCATGGGCTCGCATGGGTTTGTGTTTCACAAGATTTTACCCGGAAGAATGTATGGCAAAAGATCTTGGGGGATCTCAAACCCAAAGAAGAAGAAAAGAAAATCTTGGAGATGACAGAATCTACACTCCAAGATGAACTCTTTCGACTGTTGGAAACATCTAAATCATTAATTGTCTTTGATGACATATGGAGAGAAGAAGATTGGGGCCTAATCAAGCCAGTATTTCCACCCAAAAAAGGTGAGCTCTTATTTTACTTAATAAAAAGAATGATGAAAACAACTTATGCTCATTAAGCCCTTTGTGTTTGGTTATTATGAAACTGAGTAAATATTTTGCAGGTTGGAAGGTATTACTTACTTCTCGAAATGAGAGTGTCGCAATGCGTGGAGATATGACATATATCAACTTTAAACCAGAATGCCTAACTATTCAATACAGTTGGACACTTTTTCAAAGGCCAAGGAAAGATGCACCAGGTTAGCACTTAAATAATAAAGAATATCAATGCCAAGGAAAGATGCACCAGGTTAGCACTTAAATAATAAAGAATATCAATGCCAAGGAAAGATGCACCAGGACACTTTCTTTTCATTTTGATCACAATGAGATGTGTTTTGGGATGATCGCAAGAAAATCTTCTTTGCCCTAAATAATTGATTGTAGTATTTCATTACCACATCTTATTGAACTGTTTATTTGTTTTATATGATGTTGTGCAGAATTTAAGATTGGTGAGGAAATGGAAGAGATGGGTAAGCAAATGATCAAACATTGTGGAGGGCTACCATTGGCCATCAAAGTGTTAGGAGGTTTGTTAGCGGCAAAATACACAGTGCATGATTGGAAAAGATTATCTGAGAATATCGGATCTCATCTCGTGATCGGAAGAACCAGTGGTAACAACGGTTCGATTGACCATGTATTGTCTTTGAGCTTTGAAGAATTGCCTAGTTATTTGAAGCATTGTTTCCTCTACCTCGCCTATTTTCCAGAAGATCATAAGATAAATGTAGAGCAGTTGTCTTATTACTGGGCTGCCGAAGGAATATCTGAACCTAGGCAATACAATGGAGAGACCATACGAGATGTTGGAGATAGCTACATCGAAGAGTTGGTAAGGAGAAATATGGTCATTTCCGAAAGAGAAGCTACGACTTTGAGATTTGAAACTTGTCATCTGCATGACATGATGAGAGGAATTTGTTTGTTTAAAGCCAAAGAAGAGAACTTCCTACAAATTAACAGTAGTCGCCCTCCAACCGCAAACTTTCAATCTCATGTCACATCTCGCAGATTTGTCTTACATAATCCTACTACATTACATTTTGAGAGAGATATAAACAATCCAAAACTTCGATCTCTCGTGGTTGTTCAGGGGAATGAATCATTGGGAGACAGTTGGAAGCTATCAGGTTCAAGTTATACAAGGTTAGAACTTCTAAGGGTGTTAGATCTCACTTTTGCCAAGTTTAGAGGAAGGAAGTTAGCTTCAGGCATTGGGAAGCTCATCCACTTAAGGTACTTGAGCTTAGAAGGTACTAAGGTATCTCATTTACCTTCTTCTCTGGGAAATCTGAAGTTGCTAATCTATCTAAATATAGCCGTATACCATATATTCGTGCCAAATGTCTTGATGGAACTGCAAGAATTGAGGTACCTTGCATTACCATATCTTATGTGGAGGAAGACAAAATTAGAATTGAGTAATGTAGTAAAATTAGAGACTTTGAAAAATTTCTCAGCAGAGAATAACAGCTTGGAGGATCTTCGTGGTATGGTCAGGTTGAGGACTCTCACCATCAGTCTAAATGAGGAGATGAGTATGGAAACTCTATCTGCATCAATAGGTGGACTGCGATACCCAGAAAATCTTGATATACAGTTTAAGAGGAGGATAGAAGAAGAAATAGTTTTGGATTTCGCTCATCTAAAAAAGCTGCGTTTAATTATACGGATGCCAAGACTTCCTAAAGAACAACACTTCCCTTCTTGCCTTACGGTCTTATGTCTAGAGTTATGTTATTTGGAGGAGGATCCAATGCCGATTCTTGAGAAGCTGCTGCACTTGAAAGATGTTACTTGTTCTGCCTCTTTTAGTGGGAAGAGAATGGTTTGCTCGAGCGGTGGGTTTCCTCAACTGAAGGAGCTTAAAATATTTGTATCAATGGAATGGGAAGAGTGGATAGTAGAAGAAGGCTCCATGCCCCTTCTTCGTACTCTCATTATTTTTGCATGTCCAAAGTTAAAAGAGCTTCCTGATGGGCTGAGATTCATTAATTCTATAAAGGATCTAAAAATGGGCACGGGATGGAAGGATAGATTGTCGGAAGGAGGAGAAGATTATTACAAAGTCAAACACATCCCTTCTGTTAAATTCTACTAAGAATGAGGATCTCAGCAATTACGGACTATGAATATGTACACAGGTAGAATATTATTTCATCTACATATCATCAAGTACACAAAATCAGTCATTGTGAGAAAGGAATTGTTGTTCAGTTAATATTTTGGCTTTATATTCTGGCTATACTGGGTAAACAACTATGTTGGTTTTCAATTTCAGGCAAGTGAAATATACATGAAGAGCTGCAGAGATGGTGTTCGACGAAATGTCTAACTGAGACTTGATCTCTTGTATTGTTTTGGTTAGTGAGTTTGGGGGGTAGAGAGATGGTTTTCACAAACTCTGCCTGGTATGATTTACATGGAAGTAGAAGAAGGCTACATGCCCCTTCTTCATACTCTCGATATTCGGAAATGTCCAGAGTTAAAGAACTTCCTAATGGGCTGTGGTTCATCTATTCTTTAAAGGAACTGAGAATCTACACAGATCATTTGGAATTAAGGAGAAATTGTCGGAAGGAGGAGAAGATTATTACATTCCTTCTGTTGAATTCCGCAGGAACTTCAGTTAAGGAGGCCCTTGGCAATTACAGACTATATGTACCATGTAAAATATTATTTCCCCGTATCTAAATATCAAGCACACAAAAGTAAGGGGACATGTTCTTTCTCTCTTTTCAATTTGGATTCTAAAAATGAATTTTACAACATTTTCTTAAAATGAATTTGATAGACTCTTTTCCTCTTTTTCATTCTTATGTTTTCAAGACGAATCTCTTCCGGAGAAGGAAATTTCTTATGAGAGTGATCTCATCTGCGTTTCGACATAATAAAAACTGCATTGTTTTCTTTTGTTGTATAATACTTTGTAGTTGATTTCAAAGTTGGTTTTTTGTTTGCTGGTTTGTGACTCATGTATGATGAGGATCACTCGATCTGAACACTCATTTTATTGGATCATTTCCTTATTAAATATTGCATGATCTAGATAGCTCATTGTTGAGAATCAACAAAGCAAAGAAACTCAGATTTGATGGTGATTTTAGTTCATTGTATGGAAATTCAGGGTTTCTTCTCAAGATAATAGAAAATGAAGTCTGCATCCACACTCCAAGATGTAGAGAAGTAGCTGTAAGGATGAAAAGCGCCACTGTCGAAAATATAAAGAACGTGCTTATTGAACCCAATTTGTTAAATCATTTATTGATGAGAGCTACAGTTGTTGCAGTGAATTTCAGAAACAGTTCATCGTCCTTACTCTCATGTGTTGATGTCTCAAGAGAGAAATAGACATGTTCTACATCAAACTGCAGAACTCTGAGTAGAATTGGTTCATTTATCTCTGTACATTCTTACCATGACCAACTAAACTCTTAAAAAAAAAACAAGAAGAGAGCTTACTTGGGACAGTCAAGATGGGTAAGAAATGTTGTCAAGAAAAAGATTTTGAAAGGAGAACACAAGTAATTCAAGTACGAACTATTAAGATGCTATTATACTGTTCACAATATCAATAAATGAAGAAATGACTGAAGATGAATCTTATACTGACTCAACTAGTAGTCATCAGATAAGGCAGAGACGCTTTGGGTGCAATGTATATATATACCATTAGATCAAAGGAAGCCAAGTCTAAAAGCAAGGAAAATTATTTTTGTTGGACATCAAGATGTAGATAACAGGTTTCAGGATCTGGTTAGCAGAAGATAAAAATGCTTCATAAGGAAGAGTACAGTGTCTCAAGAAGGAAAATTGTTCAAAAACCTGATCTTAAGTAGTGAATGGATTCAAAGGATCAAAGAAGAAAAATTGTAGAGTTATATTTTGAAATCTCTACAAACGAATGAAACAAGTAGGTTTCAAGTTCGAGGTGGAGCTTAACCAGAAGAAGAGAGTTTCATAACTCATAATTCAATTAATGGCCAAGTTCTTGAAAGATGTTATTGAAGGGTAGATACAGCATCAGAATACAGTGAAGAAGAGAATACTGAAATGGAACTGCAGGGTTATCAATTTGTAAAAAGTCATGTCAAAGGAAAAGGCAAAGCCAAATAATATAAAATGGAGAATCAATCTAAGTTGGATCACATAAAGTTTATGACTGAAGATGCAGGAAAACCAGAACAGCCTAGTTTTGAGGAGGAGAAAAAAGATCCAAACTGGAAAAAGTTTGCAGAAAATGAAGGAATCCAGTTGTTGCATAAGACTGATACATGGGATGTAGCTGATAAACTCATGAATCAAAAGGTGATAGGCTGCAAAAGGATATACAGTAGAAAACCAAGTTTCAAAGTCAGCCTGATGATTAAATATCACTTGAAAGGAAAAGGGGTCAACTGTGTTGAATATTTCAGTCATGTGGTGAAACGTAAATCAATGGAACTTTCTATGCCTGCCGGTGTTCACCAGAGTTTATCAGAGAAGCAAGCATGTTACGTCTGTATACTTCAAAGAATCAAAGATGAAGATACATCAAAACAGAGGAAAAGAAAGTCCCAAGGCTGTCTCAGAAAAACTATTTGATAAAGGTATTAAGAATGTGGAGGGAGGATCAATGTGAGTCTGTATTATTCCATTGGGAACACAATTTGAGTTTTAAGCACCATAGAAGAAGAGCAAAGATAAGTGATGTGGAGGATGAGAAACATCAAAGAAGGGCTGGTGCAAGTTTCCAAGTTTGGTACTTTGTCAAATTCAGTCGGCATTCTCACCAAGTTTGTTACAGTGAGTAATCTCCAAAATGTATCGGAGATGCTCAAGTCTACCAAGAACAGAAAAAAGTTAGGGTGAATCCACGAACTAGAATCTTCAACCCAAAGCCAATGGCCCAAGGTGGACATTTATGAGAGTTTGTCTGTCGGCTTCAATATATGGTGCTTACGTAAAAGTTTGTATTCCAAAAGTTTTTCTATAATAACTTTGTACACCAGATTTGAAATCAATGAAGTAATTTATCTTTACAAAAAAATTTTTGAATGAATCCAAATAATTCGGTTTTTTATAATCAACATTATTTTATACCTTTATTTATTGACATACATAATTTTAAGTTTGGAGAAATTTTGATAATTTTGTATGACATTCCCTATATATATTATTTGGGGACCCCACTTAAGAATAAACCTTACAAAATATTAATATTTATATCACATTGGCATTACATCTAAGAACAAGTTATAATCTATTATTAAGAGTAGTTTAGTCATTAATTATTATGTGATCATTTAATTAAATCATGGTCATCAATTTTTTTATGGTAACTAATTAAAATCCTATATTTATGGTAACTAATTAAAATCTTATATTTATGGATACTAAAAGCCCATATTTATAGGAGATATTCTATAGAATATTTTATATTTATATAAAAAAGTTTCATAAAATCTTTACTAATATATTGTCCAAGTATAAAAGTTTCATTAAGGCTTTAAATATTAGTTTTGATATTTTGTATTAGTTCATCTGTTAAACATCAAATTTTAAAGTTTTATTTAATATCAACTAAAATATACTTAATTTTGATATAATTAATCTAAATTATAAAAATATAAAAATTTATAATATCGAATTTTAAAGAAACATCAACGCGTGCAATAACATGAGACATTTCTAGTTATATATTGATAATGGGATCATCGTAAAACTAGTTGACATTATATATTGATAATTTTGATTTTTTTATTTAAAACTAGTTGACATCATATATATTGCATAAGTATATAGTATATAACAACTCGTAGATATATAAATTACTGAAATAAGTTTGATATGACGAATTTTAGAATACGATATTTCTCCTCGTGACATCACGGGGGATTTGAGTCATAGTAACAACGATAATAATAGTAAACTCTTTGTATTATATTATCTTGATGTGTAATCGGATTAATGATTTCAGAATTATTTAAATAATACTTTGTGGTTTGGTTTAACACTAGAATTATGTTTACTGGTTTCAGAGTTATATTAGTCCAAAATTATGTAAACACTACTCTGTTTCTCCTTCTAGAAACTTTCTTTTTTACTGTTTGTATATTTTGGTGACCACAGAAACTCGAGGACTACTCAAGACTACCCAAGATCGATGTTTGTCATATAAAATCCAATATATATTTTTTTTTTTACCACTTCCATCTATTAAAGATTATGCATGTTCATCAATATTTCGTAGCTTGATTCATATTTTCATACTACTTAAGCAGTAGCCATTATGGCTGGGGAACTTATCTCGTTTCGTATACAAAAGCTATGGAACCTACCGAGTCAAGAATGCGAGCGATTTCAGGGAGTTGAAGATTTACTGAACAAAAAAGGGATCTAAGCTTCTTAAGCTCTTTTCTGAAAGATGTAGATGCAAAGAAACATACAAGTGCGGTGGTGAAAAGTTGTGTTGAAGAGATCAAAAAAATTATCTATGATGGAGAGGATACAATCGAAACATTTCTTCTTAAGCAAAAACTCGAAAAAACAAGTGGAATCAAGAAGAGTAACAGAAGACTTGCTTGCATTATTCCAGATCGTAGGGAAAATGCATTAGATATTGGAGGTATACGTACGAGGATTTCCAATGTGATACGAGATATGAAGAGTTTTGGAGTACAACAGGTGATCACCGATGGTGTGTATATGCAAACCTCTACGTGACAGACAAAGAAAAATTGCGACAAAATTTTCCTACCAACTACAAAAGCGACATATTTCGTTGGAACAGAGACAAATCTAGGAAAAAAAAAATTGAAGAACAAAGGCAAAAAAGTATGAGTTTATTTCTCTAAATAATACTCTGATTAATTGAAATTGAAAGAAAAACACATGAATTTATGGAAATCATAATAACTCCCAATAACTCATGAACTCACCCATGAATCCATGATCTGTAGAAATTAAAAACCCAAATTAAACCAAGTAACTGAATTAAGGAATAGGAATCAACAATATAATTTAATGCATTTATCTTTGAACCACATCTCAAGACTCTCCCTTGATTCAAACTTGCATACTCCAACTTGCTTCTGAGGTAATCAAAATTGTTCTTGGATAATGCCTTTGTTAGAACATCTGCATTCTGCACATTTGTGTTGCAATATTTTAGAACAACTGAGTCTTCATTAACCAAGTCTCTGATGAAATGAACCTTGAGTGATATATGCTTTGTTCTTCCATGATATGCTGGATTGTTGGTCATTGCTATTGTTACCTTGTTGTCACAGAAAATGGTTGTCGCCTTCTTTTGCTCTTGCTTGATGTCTGCTAGAATCCTCCTTAACCAAACTGCTTGTTGTGCTGCTGAAGTAGCTGCAATATACTCAGCTTCAGATGTTGATAAACCTGTCATATTTTGTTTCTTTGAACTCCAGCAAATTTCACCTGAACCAAGATAGAAAACATACCTATAAGTGATTTTCTTTTCTTCCAAACATCCCGCCCAATCACTTTTTGTGAACCCAACTAACTCAAACTCTGAAACCTTGTTGTACTAAACACCATAGTTTGTTGTTCCAGCAATACACCTTAGCAACCTCTTTGCTGTCCCAAAGTGCTGCTTAGTAGGACTGTGCATAAACCTGGAAAGTACTCCAACTGCATAAAAAATATCAGGTCTAGTATGAGTTAGATAGATAAGACCTCCAATGACGACAACAACAATTCATGTAACTATTGAGGTTTGAAGAATTGCCTAGGTATTTGAAGCATTGTTTCCTCTACCTGGCCCATTTTCCAGAAGATCATACAATAAATGTAGAGAAATTGTCTTATAGTAGTCTGCAAAAGGTATATTCAAACATAGGCTTTACGATGGAGAGAACATTTGAAAGGTTGGAGATGTCAACATAGAGGAGTTCGTGAGGAGAAATATGGTTATTTCTAGAAGGGACGTTCTGACTTTGAGATTTGAAACATGGCAAATGACATGATGAGTGAAATTTGTTTGTTTAAAGTCAGAAGAGAACTTCCTACAAATTACCAGTAGCCAATATTTTCTTCAGAATTGAATAAACTATCAACAATTCATGCTTTCTTTTCGGAGTTTATTCTTATTAATCAGCTTCCAGATAAAGACGTCAATGCGGATCTACGTACTAAATATATGAGCGTGGTAATAATAAACTCTTTGTATTATTGTCTTGATGTGTTCTAATCAGATATAAGAGTTCAGAATTATGTAAACAATACTTTGTTTCTCCTTCTAGAGCCATTCTATTTACTGTTTGTATAGAATATTTTGTGGAGTTTGATTAGGGATTAAAAACTATAATTCCCCCGAAATGAAAAAATTAATAGGACAACATAAGCATGTTTCCACGAAAGTTGTCGACGACTCACTAAAGTGTGTTTCCATTGGCTTTTCTTTTTATCATTTAAAAATTATCTGATTTTGTAAAGCTTGCCATTTTCCTAATTGAAAGTTGAAAGGAAAACATAAGCATGTTTCAACGAACGTAGTGGACGACTCACTGAAATGTCTTTTATTATAGTCTTCGAGGACCACTGGCTTTTATTATGTGTTTTGGGATGATCGCAATAAAATCTTCTTTGCCCTAAATAAATTGATTGTAGTATTTCATAATCCCATCTTACTCAACTGTTTATATGTTTTATATGATGTTGTGCAGAATTTAAGATTGATGAGGAAATGGAAGAGATGGGTAAGCAAATGATCAAACATTGTGGAGGGCTACCATTGGCAATCAAAGTGTTAGGAGGTTTGTTAGCTGCAAAATACACATTGCATGATTGGAAAAGATTATCTGAGAATATCGGATCTCATCTCGTGATTGAAAGAACCAGTGGTAACAACAGTTCGATTGACCATGTATTGTCTTTGAGCTTTGAAGAATTGCCTAGTTATTTGAGGCATTGTTTCCTCTACCTCGCCCATTTTCCAGAAGATCATACAATAGACGTAGAGAAATTGTCTTATTACTGGGCTGCAGAAGGAATATCTGAACCTAGGGAATATGATGGAGAGACCATTCGAGATGTTGGAGATAGTAGAAGAAGGGTGGAAAGAGTGGATAGTAGAAGAAGGGTCCATGCCCCTTCTTCGTTATCTCCATATTGAAAGATGTCCAAAATTAAAGAAGCTTCCTGCTGGTGGGTTTCCAAAATTGCATATGCTTGAATTATATGGACTAAATGAATGGGAAGGGTGGATAATAGAAGAAGGCTCCATGCCCCTTCTTCATTATCTCCATATTCAAAGATGTCCAAAATTAAAGAAGATTCCTACTGGTGGGTTTCCACAATTACATACGCTAGATTTGAGTGGACTTAAGGAATGGGAAGAGTGGATAGTAGAAGAAGGTTACATGCCCCTTCTTCATACTCTGAATATTATTGACTGTAAAAAATTAAAGAAGCTACGCATGCGATTCAATTTTCCTATATTGCAGAAGCTATTCTTATATGAATTAGAGGAGTTGGAAGAGTGGATAGTAGAATAAGGCTCCATGCCCCTCCTTCATACTCTCCGTATTTGGGGATGTCAAAAGTTAAAGAAGCTTCCTAATGGACTGAGTTTAATATATTCTTTAAAGGAACTGAGAATGGACAAGGAATGGAAGGAGAGATTGTCGGAAGGAGGAGAAGATTATTACAAAGTCAAACACATCCCTTCTGTTAAATTAAACGAAGAATGAGGTTCTCAGCAATAACAGACTATGTATATGTACAGAGGTAAAATATTATTTCCCTAGTAAATCTTTATAAATCTTTCATTCAGAGAAAGGAATTGTTCTTCAGTTAAAATTTTGGGCAATTTGATTCATGGGTATTCTTGTAAAAACTTGATCGTGAATATGGCTTTATATTCTAGCTATATTGGGTAAAAGCTATGTTGGTTTTCAATTTCAGGCAAGTGAAATATACGTGAAAAGCTGCAATGATGGTTTTCGACGAAATGTCTAACTGAGACTTGATCTCCTGTACTGTTTTGGTCAGTAAGTTTGGGGGGGAAAGAGGTTGTTTTCACTAACATTGGTTGAGTATGACCAACTCATATGTATCTACTAATTTAGATGTATATGCTGGATCTCCAACATTTGTGCCCAATGTCTTGATGGGGATGCAAGAATTGAGATACCTTGCATTACCATCTCATCTGTAAGCAAATGGAAGATTGATAAGGAAATGGAAGAGATAGGTAATCAAATGATCAAACATTGTGGAGGGCTACCATTGGCCATCAAAGTGTTAATTAGGAGGTTTGTTAGCTGCAAAATACACAGTGGATGATTGGAAAAGATTATCTGAGAATATTGGATCTCATCTCGTGGGAGGAAGAACTGATTTTAACTATGTATTGTCTCTGAGCTTTGAAGAATTGCCTAGTTATTTGAGGCATTATTTCCTCTACCTCGCCCATTTTCCAGAAGATCATAAAATAAATGTGGAGAAGTTGTCTTATTATTGGGCTGCAGAAGGAATATCTGAACCTAGGCAATACGATGGAGAGACCATTCGAGATGTTGGGGAAAGCTACATATATAGAAGAGTTGGAGAGGAAAAATATGGTCATTTCCAAAAGAGAAGCTATGACTTTGAGATCTGAAATTTGTCATTTGCATGACATGATGAGAGAAGTTTGTTTGTTTAAAGTCAAAGAAGAGAACTTCCTAAAAATTACCAGTAGCCACCCTCCAACCGCAAAATTTCAATCTCATGTCACATTTCGTAGATTAGTCTCACATAATCCTACTACATTACATGTTGAGAGAGATATAGACGTAAACATTATGGATATGGATATATTCGTGCCCAATGTCTTGATGGGGATGCTCGAGCGGTGGGTTTCCTCAATTTCAGGAGCTTATAATAGATGTACTAGAGGAATGGGAAGAGTGGATAGTAATAGAAGGCTCCATGCCCCTTCTTCATACTCTGGAGATTTGGTACTGTCCAAAGTTAAAGGAGCTTCCTAATGGATTTCCTCGATTGCAGAAGCTTAAATTAAAAGGACTAAAGGAATGGGAAGAGTGGATAGTAGAAGAAGGCTCCATGCCCCTACTTCATTCTCTCTATATTTCGAGATGTCCAAAGTTAAAGGAGCTTCCTGATGGGCTGAGATTCATATATTCTTTAAAGGATCTGAGAATGGACAAGGAATGGAAGGAGAGATCGTCGGAAGGAGGAGAAGATTATTACAAAGTCCAACACATCCCTTCGTTGTCACTTTGTGAAAGGAAAATTGAGAATATATGTACCAGGTAAACTATTTTTTCCCTAGATCTAAATATCAAGTACACAAAATCAGCCAGAGAGCAGGGATTATATGTTGACTATTTTGTTTTCTAAAATGGATTATAAAAATGTATTTACACAGTTATTATAACATTGTTTTAGAAAGCAGTAAATTCTGCTGAATTTGACTGACTTTTTTTCATTCTCATGTTGTGTAGACGAATCTCTTCCCAGGCGGAACTTTTATCAAATAGGTCATCTGCTGGTCCCCTCATCTGCATAATAAACTATTTGCATATTGTTGTCTTGATGTCTTTTGTTGTATAAACTTACACGATATATGTGGACTATCATGACTGATATGCTCAAATTAATACCCTATAATGATACTAAAGCAGTAGCTGCAGTATAACAGGGGTCGAACACAAAGACTCAGGAAAATCACACAATAAGCAAATTAGTGAAGATTAAGCTAAGCAATTCGCAGTTAATTAATAAACAGAAGAACGAAATATGATTGGTTGATTAAATTCAGGGAAGGATTAGGCTCAGGGTAATTCTCAGGAAATCAATGATAGATAACAATTAATCAATTTAGGTTCAATTCAATTAAGCGCCGTTCTTGAACTCAAACACGAAAGTATAGTTAACCAACTGTCGTTGCGAAAACTAACTAAGTCTAAAGTCTAAGATTCCAAATCTCTTTGCAAATCCTACACAGTAAACCAGCAATCAATTCAAGTTTGATATGTTCACAATTCGATTAAACCAAATCTCTTTGCAGATAATCCAATTGCTCACCCTAGGTTTTATCAGATTACTCAATTGCACTGTCGTGCCTAATCGATTAATCTAGGTTCTATGTTCTTAGTGATCAGGTTAGAAATAGCTTTGAGAACAACCTATGGTGAAGAACTATTCAGATTTTGAACCCTAACAAATCAATCATCATAAATCAGAGAAATCCATATGAGAAAACCCTAAACCTAAAAGGAGACTACTCAGACATGATAAATGAAACAAATACCATAACTGAATAAATCATGAAATTAAATATAACAAAAGAATAAAATCAAGGGTTCGGGATCTTCTCTATGATGAACAAAGTCTTGGATCCGTCTCCCTCACAAAAGCTCTCAAATCTCAATGGTGGCTTTAGAATCAAAGTGAAAAGTAAAGTCTGTTCCCTGACCTAATGACTAAAAACTTGCTTAAATAGGTCTAAAAACACGAGCTGGGCCTCTTTGTAAATAAGGGAAAGTATTGGGCTTCTTATGGTGAAAGTATTGGGCATCTTACGTCGGTATCGATCGATACTAAATTGGTATCGGTCGATACCAGGACACTTCTTCTGCTCGCCAGACTGGACTGTCTTCACGACAACTGGCATAACTTTTGATCTCACCGTTGGATTTCCTTCAAACCACTTGCAAACGAAAGCTAAATCAAAGATCTATCTTGTGTCAAAATTTCAGCTCGATCTAACAGTGGAAAGTCTTCCAACGAATTGCCAAAAAGCTCCAAATGTCTCCAAAATCTCCAAATTCGTCCCAAACGTGCTAAAACCTGAAAAGACTCTAAAATGATAGAAAAAGCACTAGAAAGACTCGATAAAACGACTTATATCATGGCTAAAAACGGGTAAAATCCATGATATATCAACTTCCCCAGACTTAGCCTTTTGCTTGCCCTCAAGCGAAACAGAAAACTAAGTTAGAGAAAGAGGTTTGAAAAACCTTAGAGATCTGACCTGTTACTGAAATCGCTGTAATAATCCTTTTCCCAAGCGCCCACTGCTGCCTGATTAGCTCCAGATCTAACCACCATGTACTTCTCCGTAGGAATCCCAACTTCCCAAGACTTCACTCATTATCTCACACCAATATTCATCTAAGCTCTCATCGCCAGTTTCATCGCTGCAATCAGTGTTCAAGAACCTTCTAGATTCTTGCCCATACAATATCATAGCCAAAGAACCATTTATTCAACAACATTTATTGCTTTCCGGTATTCTTTATCTCCCCCAGACTTATTTCATAATCAGTTCTCATTAGATTTCAACAGCGCAGGTTTATTTGAACAGCATATACAAATCAAGGTCCGAAACGCGAGTATTGATAGTGTTTGCTACCGAATCCCCGGTTCTTACCCTCTCAATGTATCAAAAGTCTTAGGTGAATAATGGGGTCATAGGAAATTTTCCTACCCCTCACTTCAGGCTTTCGTGTGATCATCCCTTATCCAAGTAGAATAATGGGGTCATAGGAAATTTTCCTACCCCTCTACTCGGCGGAAATCATTTCATCTTTTATAATGATTTTACCTGTTTTAACGCAAGTATGTATCTAACAATTTTCACGGGGGAGATATACCACAATTTTCAAGCATGATGGGTTCCTTAGCCAGATATGAATGATGAATCAAGCTCTAAGAACACTAACCACGTAGATGAAGTGCAAAATTTGGCTAAAGCTTGTGAAGAACATTGCTGGAGACATGGGTGATTTCTAGCTGGCTGGTTATCCCTTGGATTTTTCATTAGTCGAACTGAAACTAATCCTGTAACAGTGGTCACTCAAAAGCAAAATCAGAACAACAAAACCAAGCGCAATTCAGAAAACTCTAAGTTGTTTTGACTCAATTAAAAACAATTTTTTATATTTTTTTTTAGACGTAAAAACAAAAACAAAATGAACACAATGTCAGTAACTACCTCCCCCAGACTTAAACAACACTGTCCCCAGTGTTTATCAAGCCTAGAGAAGGTGAAGGAAAACAAATGGAGCGAATGGGAAGGATTAAGAACAAGAGGGGTTACCAAAGTCTCGATCGATCGACACCAGGATGGTATCGATCGATACTAACATTCATGGAGGCACTTCTGACCGATTGGTGTCGACCGATACCCAGGTGGTGTCGATCGACGCTGATGTCCAAAATCCGATTCACTACACGTAACAAAAACAAAAACGAAATCAGTATGTACAGACCTAATTGGTGGGTTGCCTCCCACCCAGCGCTTGTTTATTGTCACGAGCCTGACGTTAGTTAAGACATCAGTCGGGACAAGATGGAGAATTCACTCCGAGATAAACCCCACAGCCAGACATCTCAAGCTTCGCAGTTTTGCTCATCGGATCTTCTTCTCGCTTTCATCTCTGTAGGAATGAGAACTCTAACCTTAGAGAAAGGTTTTGAGGTTCCCTTGCACTTAACCTTATATTCGATCGAATCTGCATCACACTTCGAGGAATCAAAGTGAAATTAGCAGCAACGTTGATCGTCTTGCTCGTCGCTTTAGTCTTTGTTGCCTTGGTCTTCCCTGCAACCTTCTTGGGGTGTTGGGGGTTCACTTGAAACATCTGCGACCTTTGGTTCGATCTTCGAGGCTCGCCCGAGGCAATGGTGATGCACGAGACAAGTCTGGGTGCTTCTCTAGAAGGAATGACATTGTAGAAGACGTCTCTGTCAATGAAAGAGAAAGAGAGTCTCTTATTAGGCGTGTCCATGATCGCACCAACAGTGGCCAGAAATGATCTCCCTAAAATCAAGGGTACCGTGGATCCTTGGCTCATCTCCACAACCTGAAAATCAGTAGGAATCGAGACAATCTCCTATTTTAACAGGTAAATCAAAAATGGTAGCGTAAGGGAGTGAGCTAGAAGAATTCGCGTATGTGAGAAGCGTGTTAGGAGATTTCATATCAGCTTTCAATCTCTCTGCAATCTCCTTGACATGACGTTGACACTAGACCCTGAGTCAACGAGAGACTCTTTGAAGTTTACTCCAGAGATGGAGCATGGAACCGAGAATTTCCACTGGTCTTCCTCTTTGTCAACTATCTCGGCGGTGGTGGTGTATCAGCGACGGAGGTCTTGTAACCCTTTTTTCTGACAAAAACTTGCTTCTAGCAGCCTCCCACTCTTCTCTTGTCAGCTTGGGAAGAACAGGGTAAGGTAGCTTTGGCTTGTATACCCGCTCCTCAACCATCTCTGTCCTTTTCTCAGTCATTGATTCAGCTTGCGAAGGGTATCGACCGATACCAGATGAGTATCGATCGACACTGGAGTTTTGTATTGTTTCTGTGGGTTGGTGTCGATCGACACAGATAGGGGTGTCGATCGATACGCGTGGAATGTCAGAATTCTTAGCTTTATCTTCAGCAACCTTCGAATCTACAGCAGGTCTCGGGAAGTGTCGATCGATATCAAGCAGGTATCGGTCGATACTAGTATCACTGCATACGTACACAGTCATCTCAGGCTCAAAATTCTCATTTCTAGCGCTCGAAGTGATTGCATTGACATGTCCATGCTGTGGTTGAACTGTCTTTCCTTTGACAGCTGCTGATGTCTGAGCTAATTGATTCTCCAGCATCTTCTGATGGATTTCGAGAGCGTCGATTTTCCCATTCAGATCAGTGTATACATTATCCAGCTTTCTGTTAAAATCAACGGTCATCTTTTCTTGTCCCTGCAGAATCTGTTCCAAGAGGATATCCGTCTTACTCTCTGCAGCTCTAGGAGAAAGTGGTTGGTAAGCTGAATTACCGTATTGGCGAGTGAAATCACTGCTCTGAAGTGGTTTTTGGGTGAATTGAGTGCCACCAAAACCAGATTGGTTACCTCCAGACTTGTAACCACCTTGCTGATTGTTGTTGAAACCGCAGTTGTTGTTGTAACCAAATCGCTGACCCTGAAAACCAGAACCACCAATGTAGTTAACATCCTCTGTCTCATCCTCAATGTTTTCCACTTCCTCAGCAAAGTGCACAGCCTTCTTCATCTTCCCCACTAACAGATTGTGCATTGTATCCAGCTTCGCCTGAACCTCAGCAATCTGCGAACCATCAGCAACACTAGCGAGCCGCTTTCGCTCAAAATCAGCATTCTTGGTGCTATTACTAGACGCCAAGTTCTCAATCAGCTTCACAGCATCGGTTGGAACCCTAGTGTTGAAGTTCCCATTACTTGCAGAATCCAATGCCATCTGATACCGCCAATCAATGCCCCTGTAAAATACCCCGAGCAACTGAACTTGAGTGAAACCGTGATGCGGACAGTCTCTCTGGTAGGATCTGAATCGCACCCAAGCAGCCTTGAGTGCTTGTTGGACCCTGAGAAAATTGAGAGATCTTGTTCCTGAGCTCCTCCGATCTCGCATCGTCATAGAAATTTTTCAGGAAAGCGTTCTTGGTCTCATTCCAAGTCGCGAGAGATCCGGGAGGCAACTGCTTCAGCCAGTAAGCTGCTTCTCCACCAAGAGAGTATGGGAAGAGCTTACAAAAGAGATATTCCTGTGGCACTCCATTGTACTTCATGCTAGTGACCAAATCTTCAAATTTCTCAATGTGATCCATAGGGTGTTCATGAGAAAGGCCTGTGAAGAGGTGCTGTCCCACAAGAGCGAAGTAAGCAGGCTTCAGCTCAAAGTCATTTCTCTGGAAAGTCAGAATACGGATCGCTGCACGATTTGCATAGAATTGATCCGGTCTGTTGTACTCTCCAAGCGTCCGTTCAGCCTCAGCAGGAGGTTGACGTACACCTCTATTGCGATCTACATCAGGTAGTCCAGCAGCAGCTATTGGTTGTCCAGCTGCGTCGCATATCTGACCAGCTGCGTTTCTGTAAACACCTTCCTCATCACGCACTAAACCCTGTGGAAGATCCATTTCAACTTGAATACCCTTAGCTTTTCGATTTATGCGTTCAAGCTCTGCTAGCTCTGTGAGGGAGAGATTGATCAGTGGTGTGTCCTTCTCTCTCCTGGTAGCACGCTGATGCATACACCTGAAAATCAAAAGACGAGAAAATAAGTAACCAAAATTCAAAAAGAGACGTTCAGTGTCGATCGATACCAATGGAGTATCGATCGATACTGACGACGAACTTAGACAAAATCGACAACTAAAATTCTAATGGTGAATTTTTAGAGTCCCCGGCAACGGCGCCAAATTTGATATGCTCAAATTAATACCCTATAATGATACTAAAGCAGTAGCTGCAGTATAACAGGGGTCGAACACAAAGACTCAGGAAAATCACACAATAAGCAAATTAGTGAAGATTAAGCTAAGCAATTCGCAGTTAATTAATAAACAGAAGAACGAAATATGATTGGTTGATTAAATTCAGGGAAGGATTAGGCTCAGGGTAACTCTCAGGAAATCAATGATAGATAACAATTAATCAATTTAGGTTCAATTCAATTAAGCGCCGTTCTTGAACTCAAACACGAAAGTATAGTTAACCAACTGTCGTTGCGAAAACTAACTAAGTCTAAAGTCTAAGATTCCAAATCTCTTTGCAAATCCTACACAGTAAACCAGCAATCAATTCAAGTTTGATATGTTCACAATTCGATTAAACCAAATCTCTTTGCAGATAATCCAATTGCTCACCCTAGGTTTTATCAGATTACTCAATTGCACTATCGTGCCTAATCGATTAATCTAGGTTCTATGTTCTAAGTGATCAGGTTAGAAATAGCTTTGAGAACAACCTATGGTGAAGAACTATTCAGATTTTGAACCCTAACAAATCAATCATCATAAATCAGAGAAATCCATATGAGAAAACCCTAAACCTAAAAGGAGACTACTCAGACATGATAAATGAAACAAATACCATAACTGAATAAATCATGAAATTAAATATAACAAAAGAATAAAATCAAGGGTTCGGGATCTTCTCTATGATGAACAAAGTCTTGGATCCGTCTCCCTCACAAAAGCTCTCAAATCTCAATGGTGGCTTTAGAATCAAAGTGAAAAGTAAAGTCTGTTCCCTGACCTAATGACTAAAAACTTGCTTAAATAGGTCTAAAAACACGAGCTGGGCCTCTTTGTAAATAAGGGAAAGTATTGGGCTTCTTATGGTGAAAGTATTGGGCATCTTACGTCGGTATTGATCGATACTAAATTGGTATCGGTCGATACCAGGACACTTCTTCTGCTCGCCAGACTGGACTGTCTTCACGACAACTGGCATAACTTTTGATCGCACCGTTGGATTTCCTTCAAACCACTTGCAAACGAAAGCTAAATCAAAGATCTATCTTGTGTCAAAATTTCAGCTCGATCTAACGGTGGAAAGTCTTCCAACGAATTGCCAAAAAGCTCCAAATGTCTCCAAAATCTCCAAATTCGTCCCAAACGTGCTAAAACCTGAAAAGACTCTAAAATGATAGAAAAAGCACTAGAAAGACTCGATAAAACGACTTATATCATGGCTAAAAACGGGTAAAATCCATGATATATCAATGACAGAAGAACAAAAATACTTTGCGCTTCATATCAACATTTGCTTTTTTATGTTTGCTGCTATGACTCATGTGGATCAGTCGATCTCGACAATCATTTTATTGGATCATTCCTAATTATATTGTATCAGAGCTCTAGAGATAGCTTACTAGTTTTTTGCTTTATTCTCCTTCTATCTGAGCATCTTTGTTTATATTTCTGGAAACTTTTAGTTTGTTCTATCCATATCGTATTTTTGTGATCACAAAAGTTTGTATTCTTCGATTTACTTTTTGGTCAGGTGCATTCCAACTCGTTTCTTTGATTTCAGTTCCGATTCAGCATGGTTTTTCGATTTTACTTTCCCTTCAGCTTGAGTTCATCATCCAAGACCAAGCATAAGTGCAGATTTAAAAGCCATCTCACCATCTCATCTGCTTTTAGGAGCCTAACTCGCCTGAATCTAACTTTTGGGAATCAGTTTGAGAATCATCTATAGAGAAATATATAGATTTTGAATATTAGTTTTATATCCGAATCTTGCTTTATACAAGGGTCGCTTATCTCAGTTCTACCACTTGGTATCATATAGTTCATGCATCATTTGTGGCTTAGTGTCGCATCATATGTATAATTTGTCAAATGGCTGATAAAGAAACTGTGGCTTAGTGTCGCATCATTCTCTAATTTGGGAATCTTTCAAATTGGTTGTGAAACTCACTCTAAATGTATAATATAATAACGCCTTATAAGTTCTTGCCGAAAAATCGTAATGAAATACAAGAACAGATAAGTTCTTGATACTTGAAAACGTGTTTAATTGAGGCCCCTTGATTAAAAATGCCAGAACTGAGGGATAGACAAGCATTATTGCAAAATGCCATTTCATTAAAATTTGACGTATGATGATTAATTTATGAACCTTGATTAAACTGATTAAACACCAGAACTCAGAAATAGACATGAATTATTGAAAATATCATTTCATGGAAGCAAACATCTAACAAAATCCAAACACAACTAAATATGCTTATCCTTTTAATTAAAACTCCAATAGCAAAAACTGACAGACAACCAAGAAACAAGACTGTCTTCGAAGGGAAGGAAAATATATTTTCGACAACCAAAACCTATAAAACCAGACTCATTAAGTCTGATCTTCAGCCTCGGTGATAACCTTAGTTGCGGAAACAGACTTAGACGCCAGGAGATCAGTGTACTCTTGGTATGGCGATTTCACAAATCTAGTTTCTTTCCAGAACTCTTCTATAGGCAATCAAATGTAGCCTGTCGTAACACCAACAACAACAAACCAAGGGTTAAAGATAATCAAGAAAATAATGACAAGAGTTAAAAATAATTAAGTATATCAATCAATCGCAAATAATGAAGCAACTACATCCATCAAGGGGCCAAAACTGCAGAATTGTAATTTCCCGCCAAAATAGTGAAATCACATTTTTCGAGCATAATTGCAGAATCATATTTTTCTGCAAAAATCATGAAATCACATTTTTCACCATAATTGCGGAATCAGTTTTTTCTGCCAAAATTGTGGAATAATGTTTTCTTGGCCAATTTACGGAATTGTGTTTTTCCACAAAAATTACAAAATTGTCTTTTCCTATCAGAATTGCGAAATCGCGAATTTAGCGAAAAACACGATTTTTAGCGACAAAACAAAATTTTGCGATTTTGATGCAAAAAATAGTTTTCCGGTTTTTTGGCGGGAAAAAAGATTTTTTGATTATGGCCTTAAAGTAGAAAATATAATTTAATTAGAATAATTATTTTTAATGTATTTAAAAACAATTAAGTCTTTTAGTTTAGGTAGGTAGATATGATTAAACATTATTTAATAAGAATAATCAACATAAATAGGTTGAAATAGGGGACCATTTATTTTTGTTAAAATCCGTTTAATAAATGGGTCTAATTGGAGAATCTCATCTAACCCCATTTATCTTTATATGATAAATACGTCTACATGGATTTATTTTCTTCCAACCCATATATTAAATGGAGGTGGCATACCTAAATTAACATCCCTAGTTATACCTCAACAATAGACAAACTAATATATTCCATATACAAAAGGATATCAACAATTTAACATGGTAACCAACATCATAAATTCCGTGGACAATAGTGTTAATCGAGTAGACAAGCTACACTACAACAATAGTCAACCTTATACATTTCATAGACAAGATGAGAAGAAGAGGAGAAAAGAATGTCCTTGTTCAAATTGAGATTAGCTTTAGGGTTTTAACATTCCAAATCGATATGGGAAGTTAAGAGAGAGCCGCAATGATTTTACCATTACCAAACTAACAGCGTTTTACACATCCGTTAATCCCGTCGACGGCAGTTAACCGGTAATATTTTAAAAATGAGATATCAATCGAAAATAAATTTGAAACGGATTATTATTCGGAGAACGAAAAATATTCGTTAGTTTTCTTTTAAACAAAAAGTATTTGGCTTATGTTTTGGGAATCTTTCCTAGCAAATTAAGATAGAGTTCTCAAGAAAACCCTTTAACAAAATAAAAAAAAAAAGTACTTGTCGTTGATTGACAACCAAGAAAAAAGAAAAAGAAAAAGTAAAGTAGTTGGGAGTTGTTGGCATTTCTCTTCTTAGGAGAGTTCCCAGATGCATCAAGAGGTGAGGCATTTTTCTTCTTTTATGGTGAATGAGATCTCTATTTTTATCTCGATCTCTCTATTGCATCTCAACTAATACATAGTCACGATCACACACTCACCTCAAATTCTACTGGCCTGAACTCAAAAACACACTTAAATATGCTAACAACAAACACCAATAGCCTAACAACACAAACAAACCGAGTTACACTCGATTAGAAAGTTCTATACGAAATATCACTCAAATGAATCCTAAAGAGAGCCCTTACCAAACGATGATAGAACTGAGATTACACACTTAGTCCTAACTTCTCACAGCAACCCAAACACACTCCTGAACACAAAAATGTCACACAAAAATCGATTAGAAATCGATCCACCAAAACAAACACGAAATGATCTCAAAATGACCCAACGGTCACTTACCCCAAACGATCACTTGACAACCACCAAAGCAAGCTTAACAACACCTCAAAGAGTCCACCAACGCACGCTGAAGCCTACAATACACCATAAGACAGCTCACAAAAACGCCTCAACAAAACGCAACAACTCAAACTCAAAACGGCCACAAGAGAGCTTTTCTTACCAACGATTTCTAAGACAACACCACAGCAGCAGCACGAGACTTCTCTGGCTAGAAACAACACTCAGGAACCTACAAACACACGCCCAGCAAGCTCACCAAAACGTCCCAGCAAAACGAAACAAAACCAAAGAGAAACGCTTACCCTTTTCGCGTTGTCTCAAGAATCCAAGGCGATTCTTCACAGCTCTGCAAGGGCTCGGTTCCTACTGTTCAGAAAGATGAAACATGTCAAAACATACCCAGAAACACCGAAAACAACAGCCAAACCAAACGGAAATCGCTTACCAAATCGCGATGGGACAACACGGGACAACTTTTTCTCACGCGGCCAACTCTCTCACGAATTCTCTCTCAGAAAAGCACGAGTTCTCTCTAGTTTCTAATGCTATGCACGGCCAAAGGTGCGAAAAGGAGACTTAAATATGCGAAATCAGGTCAAGTTTCCCACGGGCCAAGTCTTAAGGTCACTTACAAAAAGCCTCCCAAAATCGCAAATCTATTCGGCCCAAAATCTCCAAAACACGCCAATTTACTGAGTTTTGCACTTGCCAAAAATCAGAAATCCATTTCAGGAAATTTTCCAAAATCGGCTTGATCATACGTCCGTATCGCACGTCTGTAGGACATCATCCGTTCGTCCGCAGACCGTCCGCAGGACAACATCAGGACGACATCTGGTCGATCCATCCGGACGTGTCCTCTTGACCGTACGAACGCTGTCCGCACATCCGTACCGTCCGTCCATAACCTCTTATCCGGACGTAACCTCTTATCCGTACGGACGAATCCGTACATCCGCATCTTGCATCCGCATTGTCCATCCGGACGATCCATCCGTATGTATCCGTACATCCGTATCACCCGTCTGCAGGACGACATCCGTACATCCCATCCGTACAAGCGGTACATAATCCTCGGCCATAGCCGACAGCCCAACGCCGACGTTAGCGGTTCCGTCCGGCTCGACCCAAAAGTCCGACGATTCCAAAATCCAACAATCTCTCAGGACACAAAAACACCGACGATACAGAAACTGATCCGAGCAATCAGAACATCCCACACCGATGACTCATGCTGATCCGGTCCAGCCCAAGCATCGGTAAATCTGATCTCCAACGTACGTCCAGTACACAAAACGCCTATGATTCAGAAACTGCCCGACAAACTGACCGAGTCGACAAAATGGCTGCCCGAAAGATGGGTCTTACAGTTCCCTTCGTTGATTAGGGAGAGAAGACGAAGCAGGGACCATGACTGTGAGTGATGGTGATTCACTGACCGGTTAGAGGGACCCCGACGATGGGTCTGACGGTAACACTGATGAGGATGGCGGCGGTGCTTCACTTCGTTGGCTGGGGAGACGTCTCGAGCTCTGGATCTGGCGCAGGAGAGCAGCGTCAGGTGATGATATCTGAATTTTGATGGCGATGGGAAACATACTTCTGATCTTAGTCTGTGTTTCTGCTGGAAAGGATGAGGCTGATGGCGGAGCTGGAAACGGGAAGATGGATTCCACAAATTGAACATGTCGTGAGACATATATTCGTCCAGTTTCTTGGTGGAGACACAAATATGCACTTTGAGTGGTTGAATAGCCAAGGAAGACACACTGACACAAGCGTGGATCAAGCTTGTGGGTGGTGTAAGGTCGAATCCATGGAAAGCAGAGAGAGCCAAAGACTCGGATTTTGCCGTAGTTGGGTGTGGTGTTGAACAGTCTTTCATAAGGCAATGCATTACGTAACGTCGTTGTTGGCATTCGATTAATCAGGTAAGCAGCTGTAGCAAAGGCATATGTCCAGTAGTGTTTCGGAATCGATGCTTGTGTGAGTAGTGTTAACCCAGTTTCCACTACGTGTCGATGTTTTCGTTCTAAGATCCCATTGTGTTCGGGAGTGTGAGGCGGTGTGGTGAGATGTGAAATGCCCTGAGAAGACAAAAACTCGCGTAGTGCTATGAACTCGCCGCCATTGTCAGAATATAAGGTGCATATTTTCTCTTGAACTTGTTTTCGACGAGCTTGGTGAAAGAGATAAATGTCTGTTTGACATCAGACTTCTATTTGATAGGACATAGCCAGGTGTAGCGAGAGAAATGGTCCACAATGATGAGGTAGTACTTGTAGTTGTTGATGGAAATTAGTGGGGATGACCAGACATCTGTATAAAGATATTCAAGAGGTTGAAAGCAAGTAATAGAGTTAAAATGAAATGGAATTTTTTGACTTTTTTGGTGAGGGCGAGGACCACGATTATTTCCACGATGAGTGGCAGTGTTGGCCGTGAGGGGTAAGGCTGAATGAGGTGGTGTAATCGATTGGAGACGCGCCTCACGGTTAAGAAGTCGTTCGTGGACTTTAGTAATAGAGGGAGTGGTGTTGTGACCCTCTAGTTGATCAATGGTTGGCTTGTATTCCTCCGGTAAGCCTTCGAGTATGTACTCGACTTGATCTTCTGGTTCTATAGGTTTGCCAAGAAGAGCAAGTTGATCAAACCTTGTTGTGAAGCCCTGAAAATATTCTCCAATCGTTTTGGTGCCTTTTGTCCATTGTTTGATTTGTTGGCGTAGTTGCTGGACATGGCCACGGCTTGGGTTAGCATACGTGGAGGTTAGAGTTTCCCATATTTGTTGGGAGGTTGTTGTGGTGGAGGTCAGAGGTTGGATAGCGTTGGTGATGGCACCCAAGAGTGAGCTGTAGATCAGCCTATCCTGACGCTTCCAGATGGTGAACGCCGGGTTGGTAGTGGTGACACCGATTACCGTGTGGGTTGGTGGTGTGGCGGAGACAAATCCGTCGAGATAGCCGGCGAGATCGTAACCGTCAAGAAGTGCATGCACTTGGAGACTCCACATGAGGAAGTTGGAGGTGGTGAGCTTTGTCACGTTCATCATGTTGACGTTGAGGATTGAAGTGGTCTCATATATGTGGATAGTTTCGTTAGAGGTGGCTGGTGAATCAGTGGTAGCCATTGATGGAAAAGTCAAGTGAAGGAGAAAAACAAAAAAGAGAAAGAGGAGGAGCAGCGTAAAAGAATTGTTTGCTTTTTTGTTTAGGTATCGAGAGGCTCTGATACCATGTAGGTTTAGAATATTGTATTGTATATTATTATTGATGTGTAGCTACAAATATTTATACAAAGGAATGATTAACTATAGAAACTAGAATATTTGAGTAATGAATGAGGATGATATTGTGGAGATGATTGAGAATAATGACGGAGAATGATATCGTGGAGGTGATTGAGATTTGACGTATATCTCCTTTCCTTAATATGTATCAAATATGATTCACACAATACGATCAAGCTTTGTATAAGAATAACTTTCTATGTTTAGAAAATAACTCAAAACTAAACACCAAACTCTCTTAACCTAACTCAACAAAGGTTTTCTCTTAATCAATGTCACACCTCAAAACTGATATTTATAGGCATAGCAGAACTTTGCTAATCCCAATCCGAATAGAACTTTATACCTCCAAATCCTAATAGGAATATCCTAAATCTATCTTTATCTTAAGATATCATGAGCTTCAAGTTTGTAATTATCCAACAGATAAGTCCAGTCCCAATGCTTCACCAGAGCATCTTTCCCCAAAGATGATCGAACTCCACAAGTGGAACTAAATATGCTGTGCGTTTATTCAATCACATGAGTGCTTTAGCACAAGGATTTTCTCGAAAACACGCTGATCAGCTCCAAAGGAACCAATGTTACTGGGAATATTCACTCACTTGAAGAAAAGTAGACGTAGTTTTGGGATATTTTATCATTTTCTTCGGTGGAAACTCCTTATAGAACTCTCAAGGAAACTGATGGGGGAAAGCATCAAAGCGCATGTACAGTCTTCTTGCTAAGATAAAAAAAAGTACATTCTATAGTTACTTGAAGAATAAATGCTACTGTGCTGCAATGCTGCCAAGTGAAAATATTGCTAAGAAGAATGGATTTTTCTTAATAGAATGGAGTAAAAGCAAAAGAGCTCTTTGTCCTTCTGACTTCTTTCTCACTTACTAGTATTATGTCCAGCTTTTATAGTTACTCATCGATTGAGTTGAATATGAGAAAAAAAATTATGTTTCTTCATAAGGGTTATTGCCAAAATTTCCAAAAACAATATTATGTATAATGTATACTCACAAATACCATTACACTCTCAGAAATCATCGAATAAAGCTTTTAGCAGTACTCCTTTCACAAACCAGGAGTTAGCAGATCCTGAAAAATTGAAGCCAGGTTTTGAGTTCATACCATTGTTTGTGTATGATTTCAGATTTCACTGGAATACAGACTAATGAGATTTACATTTTTCAGAGGAAGGGGATGCCATAGCTAAAGAGTTATGGGGCTTCCAAGGAAATGAATCTGGTCAAGAACATGATTCTAAGTCCTGTCCCAGTGCTTCACCAGAGCATCTTTCCCCAAAGATGATTGAACTCCACAAACGGAACTAGACAGAGTTTTCACTAGTGAAGTGAAGATGCTATGTGTTTGTTCAATCACCGAGGCTCCAAAAATCAGTGCTTTAAGCACAAGAGTTTTCACGTGGGCATGCTCAGATCCAAAACCAATGTTACTGGGAATACTCACTCACTTGAAGAAAACTAGATGTAAATTGTTTTTGGGATAATTTATCATTTTTCTTCGATGGAGATTGCTATTGAATCTCTACAAAACAGATGGGGGGAACATTAAAGCATGTACAGTCTTCTTGCCAAGATAAAAGATGTACATTTTATAGTTACTGCAAGAAGAAATGGTACTGTGTATAGATGCTAAGAAGAAGGATTTTTCTTAAAAGAGTGCACTCTTTGTGCTTCTGACTTCTTTCTCACATAGTATCTTCAATCAGACTTTGTTGGAATGCTCGAATTTAGTAATTTTATTGGTTAATGAATTTTAACTAATTTGATGTTGTTAAAATAAAATATATTTTTAACTAAATGTTTCATCATATGCTTCTTGAGTACAACTCGCATCTCCAACACTTTTTGCATTCCACCAATCTTTGTAGAATTCACGATCTTTGATGCAGAGGAGCTCTGCCAATATGTTTAACCTGTGGACAAGAACAATGCAAAAGATTTGCTGAAAACTACACCACAGAGTAAAAGAAACTAAAATTATCAATCTCTTGATGAGATGGCCATTTTTCTGTTGTGACGTACCGAAGGTGGAAGAAGCAGTACAACATATAAATTTGGGAATGAGCTTCAACAATCTGTCAATGGCGTACTGCGTACAGAAGATCCCCTGTCAAAGGATGTTTGAGCTCCTAACAATAGGATTTATATACTACCAGAGATGTACAAAAGAACACGAACTCAAGTGGTGACAAAGCAGAGATGATGATTTAAAAATCAGGTAAGTGTGCAATCCATAAGTTTTCTGATCCCTTTTACATAATATCATTGTTAAGCACTATTAAAGCATCATAAAGGAATTATATTTATCTCGTCAAAGTTTAGTTACTTTGTGAACCACATAGGTTGCTCTTCTCTCCTTGACTGTTACTGCATTTCTACATTTTAGATAGAAAATGAATTTGTGCTCTTGACTTGAAGAAATTGAAGCCATGCAGGTTTTGAGTTCACACCAGAGTTTGCGTATGATTCCAGATTACATTCCATGCAGATTTTGAGTTCACACCAGAGTTTGCGTATGATTCCAGATTACATTTACATTTTTCAGAGGAAGGGGATGCGGTGCTAAAGAGTTATGGGGCTTCCAAGGCAATGAATCTTGTCAAGATCATGACGATAAGTCCTGGGATAGAATATTCGATTTGGTAAAAATGAGAGGTAAGGTTCCTTCTTTGCGTAGCAAATGTGTTAGTCTTGTGGGTGAAGAACTCTGTTCCAATAGAGGTTAAAGCCTTGTTTTCAGTCAGAGTCTTCTGACTTCTTCCGGATACTGAAACCCGCTGGCTGACTTAGAGAGTTAGAGTCTTCTGTCCGATGCATTCTTTTCACCAAGTGATCGTTGCTGGTGCTGATAGTACCAAACTTCTAAATAGATTTAAATTAGTATTATGAATCCCACCAAGGTGGACCAACTGAGTTGAGATATGAAGCAAATAGTAAAACGATACGTGGCAAGTGGGACGTAGCTACAAGACTTTTTGGCCAAAGGATTCACACCTTCACTGTCGTCGGTAGGTGTTGACTAGAAGTCAACTCTTCGAATGGATCTTTATCACTTGAAGTTTCTATTAAACACTTTTAAAATTCTCATCGCCTAATTTTCTTTAATACAGATTAGTTGAACGATAAGCGATTTCCAGGAGGTAATTATTGTTGATATTATTACTTTTTTTTTTTTTATCATTATTTCTTTGTGAAGAAAGCTGCTTCCCATCTCTTGTATTTTGCAATTCATCTTCTCTTTTTTTTTGTTATCTCAATATTGTTCATGTCTCTGTACCAAGATCTGTGAATTAAATACCACAAAATTAATTTTTTTTTTCTGTAGATTTTGCGAAAAATATTATCTGAATTATGAGTTCGTGGATCCTCCTCCTTTAGTGATTATTGACTTCTACTTTTGTCGTTTGGAGTTCAGAAACTTTGGGACCTCCTTGTCCGAAAATCTGATCGATTATTTCACAACAGCTGGTTGTCGGATAAGAGTCAACTCTTCTACTGGTTCTTTTAACAGAGTTCTTTTACTAGGAAAAACATAAAGAACTCATCGCCTTCGTCGTCTAAAATTTTGATCGAACGAAAAAGCGATTTTGAGAAAAGGTGAGTTATGTCGATTTTCATTTTTTAGTTTTATGTGGAAGCAGGTTCTCGGATCTTTTGTGTGCATGTATATATTTTTAGTAATGTAATTGTTTGTTGTCTCTATAGAATGATCTATGGATTGAAATATTCTACCCTGATTATTTTTTTATTCTGTAAATTCTGCATAATAATATCTGGAATTGTGACCTCTGGGACCCTAATCTAGTGAGTGTTGATTACTACTTTCATTTCTTTGGTTAAGCAGGAGACTTATGGCCGAGACACTTTTGTCGTTTGGAGTTCAGAAGCTTTGGGACCTCCTTGTCCGAGAATCTGATCGATTTCAAGGAGTTGAAGAGCAATTTAATGAATTAAAAAGTGATCTGGATATGTTAAGGTGCTTTTTAGAGGATGCAGATTCCAAGAAACATACAAGTGCAGTGGTGAGAAACACTGTGAAAGAGATCAAGGAAATTGTCTATGACGCAGAAGATATAATCGAAACCTTTCTTTTAGAGGAAGAATTGGGAAAAACAAGTGGCATCAAGCAGCGCATGAGAAGACTTTCTTGTATTATAGTGGATCGCAGGAAAATTGCTTTTGATATAGAAGGCATAACAAAGAGGATCTCTAAGGTGATTCGTTTTATGCAGAGTCTTGGTGTACAACAAGACTCTACATATCGTGATACACAATCTCTACGAGAAAGACAAAGGGAAATGCGACAAACGTTTTCTAGCGATAATGAAGATCATCTTGTGGGGTTGGAGAAAAATGTTGAGCAATTGGTTGGCTATTTGGTGGAGCAAGATAGCATTCAAGTGGTTTCTATAACTGGGATGGGCGGTATCGGTAAAACTACCTTGGCTCGACAAGTTTTTAATCATGAGATGGTGAAAAACCATTTTGATGGAGTTGCGTGGGTGTGTATTTCACAACAGTTTACACGGACATATGTGTGGCAGACGATCTTGCAGCAGCTTAGTTCAAAACATGATGAGCATAAAGAGTCAAATATGACCGAATACGACCTCCAAAAAAAGCTCTTTCTACAATTAGAAACCAGTAATTATTTGATTGTCCTGGATGATATGTGGAAAGAAGAAGATTGGGACAGAATAAAGCCTATGTTTCCACCAAACAAAGGTGACCATCTTATGCCACATCTTATTCTTAAACTTTTGAGTATAGACTTGATTAAGAAAAATATATAGAATATGACATGGCATACACATGTAATATATTTCTTTTTGTTTAAAATATATCGCAGGATGGAAGGTACTACTTACTTCTCGCAACGAGAGAGTGGCCTTACGTGCAGATCCAACATGTGTCACTTTGAAACCAGAATGTCTAACCATTGAAGAAAGTTGGACACTTTTCCAAAGGATTGCATTTCCTAGAAAAGACACATCAGGTAAGCTTTCAAGGAAGATAGTGTTTTGACGTTACTCCAAATAGAAGAACTCCTTTCACGTTTAGTTGCATCATATAAAAACTAAATGGTTATGTTGTGTAGAATATAATGTTGATGAAGAAATTGAAGAGATGGGTAAGAAGATGATCAAACATTGTGGAGGACTACCACTGGCCATCAAAGTGTTAGGAGGGTTGTTAGCTGCCCAACACACATTAAGTGAGTGGAAAAGAGTATATGAGAATATTAGATCTCACATCGTTGGAGGGACTAGCTTCAATGCCCGAAATATCAGTTCAGTTTATCATATTTTGTATCTGAGCTTCGAAGAGCTGCCTAATTATTTGAAGCACTGCTTCCTCTACCTTGCCCATTTCCCAGAAGATTATCCAATAGATATAGGGAAATTGTCTTATTACTGGGCAGCAGAAGGAATACCAAGGCCGAGGTATTACAATGGAGCGACCATTCAAGAGCTTGCAGATGGATATATTGAAGAATTGGTGAAGAGAAATATGGTTATTTCTGAAGGAGACACTTATACTTCGAGATTCAAAACATGTCGCTTGCATGACATGATGAGAGAAGTTTGTCTGCGTAAAGCTAAAGAAGAGAATTTCTTACATATTGTTGATAATGCAAACTCTCAATCTCCTTGTACATCTCGTAGAATCGCAGTACATCTGGAGTGGGAGATGGAGGAAAGTTTATATGGTTTATCTGGTTTATCGCAAAACCCAAAACCTAGATCTATCTGGTTTATCAACTTTACATATAGGAAAGTTTGGATGGAATCACGATTATGCTTTACAAGGCTACAGTTGATGAGGGTTTTAGATCTCTCTCAAGTGAAGTTTGAAGGAGGGAAGTTACCATATGACATTGGGAAGCTCATCCACTTGAGATATTTGAGTTTATATCGGGCAGAAGTATTTCATCTACCTTTTTCTATGCGGAATCTGAAGCAGCTGCTCTATTTAAACCTAAGTGTATTTCCAATATCTCCAATCTACATTCCCAATTTCTTGAAAGAGATGCGAGAATTGACATACCTTTCTCTTCCGACGTGGATGCATGATAAGACAAAGTTAGAATTGGGTAATTTAGTCAACATGGAGACGTTGGAGAACTTCTCAACAAAGAATAGCAGTGTGAGGGATCTTCAACGGATGACAAAGCTAAGGAATCTCCCTATCTATATCAAAGGCAAAGGGTGTACAATGGAAACTCTATCTTCATCTCTAAGTGAATTGAGACACTTGGAAGACTTTACTATATCTCTATCAGCTTGTTGGTTGGTGGAAGATCCGATGCCGATTCTAGAGAAATTGGTTCATTTGAAACAGCTTAAATTAGACATTCAATCTTTCAACGGGAGGAGAATGGTTTGCTCGAACAGTGGGTTTCCTCAATTGCAGGAGCTTAAAATAGATGGACTAAAGGAATGGGAAGAGTGGATAGTAGAAGAAGGCTCCATGCCCCTTCTTCATTCTCTCGAGATTTGGACTTGTCCAAAATTAAAGAAGCTTGCTGGTGGGTTTCCTCAATTGCAGAAGCTTAAATTAGTTGGACTAGAGGAATGGGAAGAGTGGATAGTAGAAGAAGGCTCCATGCCCCTTCTTCGTACTCTCAAAATTAGGGATTGTAAGAAGTTAAAGAAACTTCCTGCAGGTGGGTTTCCTCTATTGCATAAGCTTAAATTAAAAAGACTAGAGGAATGGGAAAAGTGGATAGTAGAAGAAGGCTCCATGCCCCTTCTTCATACTCTGTCTATTCGGAAATGTCCAAAGTTAAAGGAACTTCCTGATGGGCTGCGATTCATCTATTTTTTAAAGGATCTTAGAATTGATGAGGAATGGAAGGAGAGATTGTCGGAAGGAGGAAAAGATTATTACAAAGTCCAGCACATCTCCTCTATTAAATATTACAAAGATTATTACATGTACACAGGTAAAATATTATTTTCCTAGATCTATATATCATCTTTTTGTCAAAGTCAATCATTCAGAGAAAGGAATAGTTCTTCAGTTCAAATTTTCGCTATATATTCTAGCTATATTGGGTTAAAAGCTATGTTGGTTTTCAATTTCAGGCAAGTGAAATATACATGAAGAGCTGCAGTGGTGGTGTTCGACGAAATGGCAGTTAAGGAGGCTCTTAGTTGTTCACGTTTTTGCTTTTGAGAATTAATCAAAAAAAAAAAAAAAGACTATATGTACAATTACAGACTATATGTACTAGGTTAAATATTATTTCTCCATATCTAAATATCAAGCACACATAAGTAAGGGGACATGTTCTCTCTCTCTCTCTTTTCAAATTGGATTCTAAAAATGATTTTTACAACATTTTCTTAAAATGAATTTGATGGACTCTTTTTTTTTTTTTTTTTTTTTTTTTCATTATCATGTTTTCTAGACGAATCTCTTCCGGAGAAGGAAATTTCTTATGAGATTGATCTCATCTACGTATAAAATAAAAATAAACTCTCTCCATTGTTTATTTTGTTGTAAAATACTTTGTGGTTGATATCAAAGTTGTTTTTTTGTTTGCTGGTTTGTGAATGATGAGGATCACTTGATCTCAACACTCATTTTATTGGATCATTTCCTAATTAAATATTGTATCAGAGCTCTAGATAGCTCATTATATTCTTTTGCTTTTTCTCGTTCTATCTCAGCATCTTTGTTTCTTTCTGGAAACTTAAATCGTATTTAGGTGATCACAAAAACTTGTATTCTTCGACTCACTTTGGATTTAGCTGCATTTCAACTCTTTATCTTCGAGCAAAGTTGAGAATCAACAAAGCACAGGGATAAAGAAACTGAGGTTTGATGGTGATTTTAATTCATTTGTATGGGATTAGAACCATAGGGTAAATTATTTAAGATTAGAACCAAAAAAAAAATTATGTTTTAGGGTTCAAAACCTAATTATGAGCTTTTTTAGTCGATCATTAGTTTAACTTTTTGTAATATGCTAGATTTTTTTATAAATAATATAATGGATATTGATATAATTGAGTTGAGACCAAAGGATGAATGTTATAAGCCCATGTTCTAAAAATTGGAGTAGGCGGCCGGCCAGGCGCCGAGGAGGCGTTAGGGAAGGTTAGCCGCCGCGATTTTGGCCAAGGCGGCAAAATCACTTTTGGTTTCTGCTATGTTGAAACTCACTTCCCCTGGAAATGTGTCTACATCTCAAGTTTATAGTTAAGATCTCTGTAGGTTGGTGATGTTGTGCTTGTGGATAATGAGACTGTACTAGATACTGAATTCAAGATGGTTGGACGTGAGACACTGGTATATCGTCTCCTTATGTCTTTTTATGTGCTGTCATGTAAAGGGTGATTTTTTTTGGTTCTAATCTTAAAACTGAGGTTTCTTCTCAAGATTATAGAAAACGATGAAAAGCTCTAAGGATGAAAAGCGCCACTGTGGAAAAGATAAAGCACCACTTACGGATGAGAGCTACAGTGGCTGCAGTGAATTTCAGAAACAGTTCATCATCCTTACTCTCATGTGTTGATGTCTCAAGAGAGAAAGAGACATGTTCTGCATCAAACTGCAGAACTCCGAATAGAATTGGTTCATTTATCTTTGTACATTCTTACCATTACCAACTAAACTCTTAAAAAAAAAAAAAAAAAACAAGAAGAGAGCTTACTTGGGACAGTCAAGATAGGTTAAAGAGTACAAAGAGGGGTCGACAAAAGACAGAGAATGTGTGATAAAACAGGACTTGATAGTTCAGATAGACATCATTAAGAAATGTTGTCGAGAAAAAGATTGTGAAAGGAAAAGTGGAGCAAACAAAAGTAATAATTCAAGCCAGCATTCAAGTACGAACTATTTTCAGATCCTATTAATGTTCACAATATCAAGAAATGAAAAATGACTGAAGATGAATCTTATACTGACTCGACTAGTCATCAGATAAGGCTGAGACGCTTTGGGTGTATATATACCATTAGATCAAAGGAAGCCAAGTCCAAAAGCAAGGAAAATTACTTTGGTTGGACATCAAGATGGAGGTAACGGGTTCCAGGATATGTTTAGCAGAAGATAAAAATGCTACATAAGGAAGAGTGCAGTGTTTCAAGAAGGAAAATTGTTCAAAAACCTGAATCTTAAGTTGCAGGATTCAAAGGATCAAAGAAGAAAACCTATTAGAGTTATATTTTGAAATCTCTACAAACGAATGAAACGAGTAGGTTTCAGGTTCAAGGTGGAGCTTAACCAGAAGAAGAGAGCTTCTTAACTCATAATTCAATTAATGGCCAAGTTCCGAAAGATGTTATTGACGGGTAGATACAGCATCAGAATACATTGACGAAGAGAACACTAAAATGGAACTGCAGGGTTATCAATTTGTAAAAAGTCATGTTAAAGGAAAGGCAAAGCCAAATAATATAAATGAAGAATCAATCTATGTTGGATCTCTTAAAGTTAATGACTGAAGATGCAGGAAAACCAGAACAACCTAGTTTGGAGGAGGGGGAAAAAGATCCAAACTGGAAAACTATAAAGTTTGCAGAAAATGAAGGCATCCAGTTGTTGCATAAGACTGATACATGGGATGATAAACTCATGAATCAAAAGGTGATAGGCTGCAAAGGGATATACAGTAGAAAACCAAGTTTCAAAGTCAGCCTCATGGTTAAATATCACTTGAAAGAAAAAGAGGTCAACTGTGTTGAATATTTAAGTCATGTGGTGAAACGTAAATCAATGGAACTTCCTATGCTTGCCGGTGTTCACCAGAGTTGAAAACCGTTTCCTCACATAGAAGGTCAAAGAAGGACATTCGGATGCTTCAAGTTGATTATCAGAGAAGCAAGCATGTTACGTCTGTATACGTCAAAGAATCAAAGATGAAGATACATCAAAACAGAGGAAAAGAAAATCCCAAGGCTGTCTCAGAAAAACTATTTGATCAAGGTATTAGGAATGTTGAGAGAGGATCAATGTAAGTCTGTTATTATTCCGTTGGGAACACAATTTGAGTTTTAAGCACCCATAGAAGAAGAGCATAGAGATCAAGCGGATAATATGAAGTCTCTACCATACTTAAGTGATGCTGGTAGTGTGCTATTTGCCGTTAAAGTCTACCAAGAACTGAAAAAAGTTAGGGTGAATTCACGAACTAGTATCTTCAACCCAAAGCCAAGCTGGACATTTATTTGTTTTTTTTTTTTTTTTTTTTTTTTTTTTTTTTTTTTTATCTCTAACTTTACCGTGCAAGTTTATTTCCTAATACCAACTATAAAAATAAACTCTTTGTATCATTTTCTTAGATGTGTAATAATCAGATTTACGAGTTCAGAATTATGTAAACAATACTTTGTGGTTTGTCTCTCTTGCATCTGAGTATGTGAAGAGCGACACCTAAAGCTTGAATATGACATTAAAGAAATCATATTTAAATATTTTCAGCATTTATTTCTATAATTAGAAATTGTATTTCCATTTGATTTCATCAAATGAATTTTAGTTTATAAAAAATCCATCACTTGGAGAGTTGAAAAGTCAAGAATGCGAGCGATTTCAGGGAGTCAAAGATCAAGTTACTGGACTAAAACGTGATCTAAACTTGTTAAGCTCTTTTCTGGAAGATGCATATGCAAAGAAACATACAACTGCGGTGGTGAGAACTGTTCTTGAAGAAATACAGGAAATTGTTTATGACGCAGAAGATATAATTGAAACATATCTTCTTAAAGAAAAAATTGGGAAAACAAGTGGAATCAGGATGAGTATCAGAAGACATGCTTGCTTTATTTCAGATCGCAGGAGATATGCATTAGATATTGGAGGCATACGTACGAAGATCTCTGATGTGATCCGAATTATGCAGAGTTTTGGAGTACAACAGGCTGTCGCCGATGGTGGGTGTATGCAACCTCAAGGTGATAGACAAAGGGAGATGCGGCAAAAGTTTCCTAACGAATACGAAAGCGATTTTGTGGGGTTGGAGGAAAATGTTAAGAAATTGGTTGGATTGGTGGAGAAAGATGACATTCAAATTGTTTCTGTTACGGGGATGGGTGGTCTTGGTAAAACGACCCTTGCTAGACAAGTTTTTAATCATGAGGATGTAAAACAGCAGTTTAACCAAAGACTCGCATGGGTGTGTCTCTCACAGGAGTTTACCCGGATATCTGTGTGGCAAACGATCTTGCAGAATCTCACATCTAAAGAAAGGAAAGATGAAAATATGAAAGAAGCTGAACTCCAAGATGAACTCTTTCGACTATTGGAAACATCTAAATCATTAATTGTCTTTGATGACATATGGAGAAAAGAAGATTGGGACATAATCATGCCAATATTTCCACCCAAAAAAGGTGAGCACTTATTTTTACTTAATAAAAAGAAAGATGAAACTATTAAATATACTCATTAAGCTCTTTGTGTTTGGTTATTATGAAACTATTAAATATTTTGCAGGTTGGAAGGTGTTACTTACTTCTCGAAATGAGAGTGTCGCAATGCGTGGAGATACGACATATATCAACTTTAAACCAGAATGCCTAACTATTAAAGACAGTTGGACACTTTTTCAAAGAATAGCAATGCCAAGGAAAGATGCACCTGGTAAGCACTTAAACGAAGGGATTTTTTTTCCATTTTGATCACAATGAGATGTGTTTTGGGATAATCGCAAGAAAATCTCCTTTGTCCTAAATAATTGATTGTAGTATTTCATTATCACATCTTATTGAATTGTTTATTTGTTTTATATGATGTTGTGCAGAATTTGAGATTGACGAGGAAATGAAAGAGATGGGTAAGCAAATGATCAAACATTGTGGAGGGCTACCATTGGCAATCAAAGTGTTAGGAGGGTTGTTAGCTGCAAAATACACAGTGCATGGTTGGAAAAGATTATCTGAGAATATTGGATCTCATCTCGTGGGAGGAAGAACTGATTTTAATGACGACAACAACAATTCAATCGACTATGTATTGTCTATGAGCTTTGAAGAATTGCCTAGTTATTTGAAGCATTGTTTCCTCTACCTCGCCCATTTTCCAGAAGATCATACAATAGACGTAGAAGAATTGTCTTATTACTGGGCAGCAGAAGGAATATCCGAACCTAGGCGTTACAATGGAGAGACCATTCGAGATGTTGGGGATAACTACATAGAGGAGTTGGTGAGTGATATATCATGGTTTTTACCCATTTTTAGCCATGATATAAGTTGTTTTATCGAGTCTTTCTAGTGTTTTTTGTATCGTTCTGGAGTCTTTTCAGGTCTTAGCACGTTTGGGACGAAATTAGAGATTTTGGAACCATTTGGAGCCTTTTGGAGCAAACCGAAGAAAGTACCCGTTTTGAATCCTGAATATCGATCGACACCATCCCGGTATCGATCGATACCGACGTAACTGACGCGGAGATAGAGAGATATCCAAGGAAGAGAATTCTCACCATAAGAAGCCCAATACTTTCCCTTATTTACAAAGAGACCCAGCTCGTGTTTTTAGACCTATTTAAGCAAACTTTTAGTCATTAGTTTAGGGGGGTGGCAGACTTTACTTTGAACTTTGATTCTTGAACCACCTCTGGGACTGGAAAGTTTTTGTGAGGGAGACGGATCCAAGACTTTGCTCATCATAGAAAAGATCCCGAACCCTTGTTTTTATTCTTTTGTTATATTTAATTTCATGATCTATTGAGTTATGTCTTGTTTTTCATCAATCATGTCTGAGTAGTCTCATTTTAGGTTCAGGGTTTTCTCATATGGATTTCTCTGATTTATGATGATTGATTTGTTAGGGTTCATAACCTGAGTAGTTCTTCACCATAGGTTGTTCTCAAAGCTATTTCTAATCTGATCACCTAGAACATAGAACTTAGATTAATCGATTAGGCACGACAGTGCAATTGAGTAATCTGATAAAACCTAGGGTGAGCAATTCGATTATCTGCAAAGAGATTTGGTTTAATCGAATTGTGAACATATCAAACTTGAATTAATTGCTGGTTTAATGTGTAGGATTTGCAAAGAGATTTGGAATTCTAGATTTCAGATTTAGTTAGTTTTCGCAACGACAGTTGGTTGACTATATTTTCGTGTTTGAGTTCAAGAACGGCACTTAATTGAATTGAACTTTACCTGATTAATTGTTATTTATCATTGATTTCCTGAGAATTTCCCTGAGCCTAGTTTCCTTCCATATTAATCGACCTAAGTTTAATTCAATCATTTGTTTTCTCATCAATTATTGTTTGCTTAGCACAATTTGCATCTTTTATCTACCGCGTGAGTTTTCTTGAGTCCTCGTGTTCGATCCCTAACTTTACTGCAGCAACTGCTTTAGTATCATTATAGGGTATTAATTTGAGCATATCAAATTTGGCGCCGTTGCCGGGGACTCTAAAAATTCACCATTAGAATTTTAGTTGTCGATTTTGTCTAAGTTCGTCGTCAGTATCGGTTGATACTCCATTGGTATCGATCGACACTGAACGTCTGTTTTTGAATTTCGGTTACTTATTTTCTCGTCTTTTGATTTTCAGGTGTATGCATCAGCGTGCTACCAGGAGAAAGAAGGACACACCACTGATCAATCTCTCCAACACAGAGCTAGCAGAGCTTGAACGCACAAATCGGACAACGAAGAGGACTACAGTTGAGATGGATCTTCCACATGGTTTGGTGCATGATGAGGAAGGTGGACGTCAACCTCACGCCGAGGCTGAACGGACGCTTGGCGAGTAAAACCGACCGGATCAATTCTATGCAAATCGTGCAGCAATCCGTATTCCGATTTTCCAGAGGAATGACTTTGAGCTGAAGCCTGCTTACTTCCCTCTTGTTGGACAGCACCCCTTCACCGGTCTCTCTCATGAGCACCCTATGGATCACATCGAGAAATTCGAGGACTTGGTCACCAGTATGAAGTACAATGGAGTACCACATGAATACCTCTTTTGTAAGCTCTTTCCATACTCTCTTGGTGGAGAGGCAGCTTACTGGCTGAAGCAGCTACCTCCCGGATCTCTCGCTACTTGGAACGAAACCAAGAACGCATTCCTGAACAATTTCTATGACGATGCGAGATCGGAGGAGCTCAGGAACAAGATCTCTCAATTTTCTCAAGGTCCAACAGTAGCACTCAAGGCTGCTTGGGTGCGATTCAGATCCTACCAGAGAGACTGTCCGCATCACGGTTTCAGTCAAGTTCAGCTGCTCGGGATCTTTTACAGAGGGATTGATTGGCGGTATCAGATGGCACTGGATTCTGCAAGCAACGGGAACTTCAACACTAGGATTCCAACCGACGCTGTGAAGCTGATTGAGAACTTGGCGTCTAGCAATAGCACCAAGAATGCTGATTTCGAGCAAAAACGGCTCGCTAGTGTTGCTGACGGTTCGCAGATTGCTGAGGTTCAGGCGAAACTGGACACGATGCACAACCTCTTAGTGGGAAAGACGAAGAAGGCTGTACATTTTGCTGAAGAAGTAGGGAACATTGAAGATGAGGCAGAGGATGTTAACTACATTGGTGGTTCTGGTTTTCAGGGTCAGCGATTTGGTTACAACAACAACCGAAGCTTCAACAACAATCAGCAAGATGGTTACAAGTCTGGAGGTAACCAATCTGGTTTTGGTGCCACTCAATTCGCCCAAAAACCACTTCAAGGCGGTGATTTTACTCGCCAATACGGTAATTCAGCTTACCAACCGCATTCTCCGAGGTCTACAGAGAGTAAGACGGAGATCCTCTTGGAACAAATTCTGCAGGGACAAGAAAAGATGACTGGAGAATTTAATGGGAAGCTGGACAACCTGTATACAGACCTGAATGGCAAGATTGAGGCATTGAATCTGTCGCAAAAAAAGCTCGAGACTCAAATTGCTCAGACCGCAGCTGCTGTGAGAAGACAAGAAGGGTTTCTTCCAGGAAAGACTGAAGCTCCGAGAGCTCACATCAACGCCATAAGTCTAAGAAGTGGAAAAGTGGTAAATTCAGGAGTTAATCAAACTCCAATAGCTGAAAATCCCGTCGATCTTGCTGGAGATGACGAGTGGGATGATGAAAATCCCAGGGTATCGATCGACACTACCCCAGTATCGATCGATACTGAGACAGCGCCCAAGGAGGACGTTGAACCTGTCAAAGAAAGGGTCTACAAGCCGAAGTTGCCCTATCCTATTACTCCCAAGCTGACCAAAAAGGAATGGGAGGATGCTACATGCAAGGTGATGTTGGACAAGTTGGTAGTTGAACTCCCTTTTGTTGATGCTATCAAGACTTCTCCCGCATTCAGAAGATACGTGAAGCGGATGGTATCCAGCAAAGTCAACCTCAGTGAAGGTGTCATGATGCTTTCAGCCGAGTGCAGCGGTATTCTCACCAACACGATTCCTAAGAAACTTCCAGATCCAGGTAGTTTTGTGTTGGATTGCACTATTTTCACAGAGCGTTTTGCACGATCCCTCTGCGATATTGGATCGAGTGTAAATCTCATGCCACACTCCATTGCCAAGAGAATGGGGATAAGTGATTACCAGCCTACAAGGATCTCATTGATCCTTGCTGATCGTTCAGTATGTTTGCCAGAAGGACTTCTCGAAGATGTTCCTGTCAAGATTGGAAATTGCTTGATTCCAACTGATTTCATCGTGTTAGAGTACGATGCCGAGCCTAAGGATCCTCTTATCCTAGGCAGACCATTCCTTGCTACTGCTGGTGCTCTGATAGACTGCAAGAATGGACAGATTACTCTGAACGTAGGTGATTTGGTAATGTCTCTCAGCATGGAGAGAATCATGAAACGACCAACCATCGACGAACAAACCTTCTACGTCGATACACTCAGTGACATTGCGGAGGAGTATTTCCTGGAGAAACATCCTGAGGATCCGCTAGAACGAGCACTGGTTTGTACTGAAGGTTTAGAATTGGCCTTAGAAGATGATGCCACTGGTTATGTCAGAATCCTCGACAATGCACATCCAGTATCGATCGATACCAACGGGAGTATCGATCGACACCACGTGTATGCGGTGGAGAACTTGGGGGAGATTCCTAAACAAATCAGTATAACCGGGGATTGGAGCGAGGAAAAAGCTCCAAAGATCGAACTCAAACCACTTCCAGCCGAGCTAAGGTACGTCTTTATTGGCCCTAACTCAACATATCCTGTTATCGTCAATTCTTCTTTGAACAATACGGAGGTCACTTTACTGCTGAGCAAGCTGCGCAAGTATCGCAAAGCTCTTGGCTATTCTCTTGATGATATTTCAGGTATCTCTCCCGACCTATGCATGCACAGGATTTACTTGGAGGATGAGTCAAAGTCATCGGTTGAGTGTCAGAGACGGTTGAACCCGAACCTGAAGGAGGTTGTCAGGAAAGAGGTGATGAAGCTGCTCGAAGCCGGGATCATCTATGCAATCTCAGATAGTTCTTGGGTTAGCCCTGTTCATGTCGTGCCTAAGAAGGGTGGTATCACAGTGGTGAAGAATGAGAAGAACGAGCTGATCCCGACACGGACTATCACTGGTCATATGATGTGCATCGACTACAGGAAGTTGAATGCTGCTACTCGAAAGGATCATTTTCCTTTACCTTTCATTGACCAGATGTTGGAGCGCTTGGCGAGTCACCCATACTACTGTTTTCTTGATGGCTATTCAGGCTTTTTCCAGATCCCCATTCACCCAGAGGATCAAGGGAAGATAACTTTTACATGTCCTTATGGCACTTTCGCATACCGCAGAATGCCGTTCGGACTATGTAACGCCCCCGCCACTTTCCAGAGATGCATGATTTCGATCTTCACTGATATGATCGAGGAGTTTATGGAAGTGTTCATGGATGATTTCTCTGTTTATGGGTCTTCGTTCAAAGGTTGTCTGGACAATTTATGCAAAGTGCTTCAGCGATGTGAAGAGAAGCATCTAGTTCTTAATTGGGAAAAGTGTCACTTCATGGTGCAAGCTGGGATTGCATTGGGACACAAGGTTTCAGAGAGAGGGATCGAGGTTGACGAGGCCAAGATTCAGGTCATCTCGAGTTTGCAGCCCCCACGGTCGGTTTCCGAGATCCAAAGCTTCCTGGGTCATGCTGGTTTCTACAGGCGATTCATGAAGGATTTCTCCAAAATTGCTCGACCTCTCACTGCCCTTTTGTGTAAGGATGTGCAATTTGACTTCAGTCCTGCTTGTCTTGCTGCTTTCGAAGCTATCAAAGCGGCGCTAGTAAGCGCACATATTGTTCAGCCTCCGGATTGGAACTTACCTTTTGAGGTCATGTGCGATGCAAGTGATTTTGCTGTAGGTGCTGTGCTGGGTCAGAGGAAAGATAAGAAGTTGCATGTCATCTATTATGCCAGCCGAACGTTGGATGATGTCCAACGCAACTACAGCACAACCGAGAAAGAGCTCCTAGCAGTTGTCATCTCTTTTGAGAAATTTCGGTCCTATTTGGTTGGAAGCAAAGTGGTCGTTCACACTGATCATGCTGCTCTCAGGTACCTGTTTCAGAACAAAGACCTCAAGCCTCGTCTCTGTCGATGGGTGCTCTTGCTTCAGGGTTTCGACATAGAGGTTAAGGACAAGAAAGGGATCGAGAATGGGGTTGCAGATCACTTGTCACGAATGCAAATAGATGGGGACACGCCTATTGATGACTACCTACCAGAAGAACGCATCTACTTCATTGCTACAGAAGATCAGAATGATTTGGAGGATAATTCCGACTTCCCTCACGATCTGAGTTTCAGTATCGATCGATACCACTTGGGTATCGATCGACACCCCTCGGCTGATTCAACCATTTTATCGACGGATAACATCAGCTCGTACGATGCTTATTCAGCTGCTGTGGCAATTTTTTTTAGACCTTGGTATGCTGACATCGCAAACTATTTAGCTACGGAGACTGAGCCGAACCACACAACACCTTATGCGAGGAAGAAGTTTCTACGAGAAGTAAGGCGTTTCTTCTGGGATGAACCTTATCTGTACAAACATTGCTCTGATGGTCTCTACAGAAGGTGCCTTGCTGAGTCCGAAGTAGCAGACGTTCTTTTTCATTGCCATGGTTCTGAATATGCTGGACACTTCGCTACTTTCAAAACAGTTTCTAAGGTTCTTCAAGCCGGGTTTTGGTGGCCAACTATGTTCAGAGATGCTAATGCTTTTGTTTCTCAGTGCGATGCCTGTCAGCGGAGAGGGAAGATAAGTAAGCGACATGAGATGCCACAACACTTCATCCTTGAGGTCGAAGTGTTTGATTGCTGGGGCATTGACTTCATGGGTCCCTTTCCATCATCGCACAAGAACAAGTACATCTTGGTTGCCGTTGACTATGTCTCCAAGTGGGTGGAAGCGATTGCAAGTCCGACCAATGATCATACGGTGGTTCTTAAGCTGTTTAAGACCATCATCTTCCCACGATTTGGAGTCCCGCGAATCGTCATCAGTGATGGCGGCAGTCACTTCATCAACAAGGTCTTCGAGCGATTGTTGAAGAAGTACGGGGTTAATCATCGTGTCGCTACTCCATATCATCCTCAGACTAGTGGACAGGTTAAAGTTTCCAACCGGCAGATCAAAGAGATCTTGGAGAAGACTGTAGGCATTTCGCAGAAGGACTGGTCTACTAAGCTGAACGATGCACTCTGGGCGTATAGAACTGCTTTCAAGACACCGCTGGGGACTACACCGTTTCATCTACTGTACGGGAAAGCATGTCACCTTCCAGTTGAGCTCGAACACAAAGGAATCTGGGCAACTAAGCTACTCAACTATGACATCAAACCTGCTGCTGAGCGGAGATTGATTCAGTTGAATAAGCTCGACGAGATCAGGTATCACGCATACGAAAACTCGAAGTTATACAAGGAACGAGTTAAGGCTTATCATGATAAGAAGATCCTCTCCCGTCACTTCGAACCAAACGACCAGGTTCTTCTATATAACTCTCGTTTGCACTTGTTTCCTGGTAAACTTCGTTCTCGTTGGTCAGGTCCTTTCACTATCAAGGAGGTACGACCACATGGTGCTATCGTGCTGATTAATTTGTCAGGAGACGAATTTACTGTGAATGGCAAAGGGTTAAACACTATTGGGCGAAAGCCGAGATTCCAGCAGGACAAATCGTGCCTCTAGCTAATCCACCCGTCGCCTAACCGTCATTAAAGTCAGGCTCGTGACATTAAACAAGCGCTTAGTGGGAGGCAACCCACTGGTAAGTCTGTACATACTAATTTTGTTTTTGTTTTCTTTTGTGTCGTGAATCAGATATTCGATGTCAGTATCGATCGATACCAGCTGGGTATCGGTCGATACCACTCGGCCAGGTAAGTACTTCTATAAAACCCTTAGGGTTGAATCGACACCTCTCACTTCTCATCGCTCGACACAAAGCACCACAATCGCCTAACCGTCATTAAAGTCAGGCTCGTGACATTAAACAAGCGCTTAGTGGGAGGTAACCCACTGGTAAGTCTGTACATACTAATTTCGGTTTTTGTTTTCTTTTGTGTCGTGAATCAGAATTTGGATATCAGTATCGATCGATACCAGCTGGGTATCGGTGATACCAATCGGCCAGGTAAGTGCTTCTATAAAACCCTTAGGGTTGAATCGCAAAACCCTCACTTTTCATCGCTCGACACAAAGCGCCACAATCGCCCTTTTTTTTTTCGTTTCTTCACGGTTTTGAGTGATTCTTTTGTTGTTTCCACTCGGTTTTACACCCCCATTAACACTATCTATTCCATTCGATCGATTAAACAAGGTAAGATCTTGAGTTTTTCAATTTTTCAATTCATGGAACCAAGGTTTGGGTTTTGAGATTTTAGCCTCTTAAACTTGTTTTTAGGATTGAATATTGAATGATCTGGTTGTTTTAGGCCTAGTCGAACCTTGCCTAGCATATATTTGTCATTAGTTTCAACTAATGCATCGATTCGGATTGTTCTTCATGAAAACTGTTAATGGCATCGATCGATACCACCTGGGTATCGCTCGATACCCGTGCTTAATCTTGGCGATTTTGGTTTGTTCTGAGAGATTTTGACTTTATATGTGTTGTTGTGTTGTTGATGATGCAGATGCCTCCTAGGAAGAAGTCACGAAATGAAGACGGAACCAGTTCTCTTCCGCACCAGTTCCACTTACTCGAACACGTCGAGATCTTCGACGGGTACGATTGGCTTCGGGGGAAAGTTACGGCCCTATTGGATGACACGGGGTATCAGGTGGCATACGATGGGTCCACTGAGAGATTCTTCGTTTCAAAGGACCGAGTTCGAGCTGTTCCAGGAGCGCCATCTTCATCTCGGCCGCCTCGCGGACCTCCACCATCCCGCCCCTTTTCCTCTTCCACGCCTTCCACCACCACATCTAGGCCACCTTGGCCTAGAAGGGACGAGAAGGCCAGGATTCGCATAACTACGCCTTTCGAAGGGGAGTACAAAGCGATCACTGAGAGCGTCGCCTGCACACAGCGTCCCATCTCTGACAATTGGGATAACTACGACTCGATTTTCTACAACGCATGGCTGGACGTCGAGATCAAACCGACTAGGTTCGCAGACACACTTACCATGCGTCGCCTGGGTTTCGATGGAGAGTTACAAAGGTTCCTGCAGAAGATCGGACCGCTCTACCCAGACCTCGTCCGCCAATTCTTAGCCTCCGTACGTGTCTACTACACCGGCGAGGCCCCTGTTACTGCGCAGCAGGGCGTGCTGGCATTCATGGTTCGCGGAGTGAGGTACCGTCTACCCTTCCAGGACCTCTGCAGCATCTACGGTTTCCGTAGGGACTTCTCACGATGCGAGCTGCCCACCAAGTTCCTCGACGTCCAGAACTTCTGGAGGCATTTTGGACATGGAGCCTACCACAGCAAGACAACAACGCAGACGGATATCCGCCATCCAGTCTTGCGATGCCTAGCTCGGATTCTGAGCAACACATTGTTGTGCAAGATGGAACCCAACAAGATGCGGGTGTCTGAGTTGATAGTGATGTCCATGGCTATTGGGGATATTATTGATGATGAGGAGTACGAGTGGCCTGAGCTGGATCTAGCGGTCAACCTGGGTGCGGTATTCGCACATCATTTAGAGTCATTGAAGGTAAAACCCTTCACCTCGCGCAGCAAGAGCGGCAAGACTTCAGGTCGCGCCAAGTCTGAGTCCGTAGGTAGCCTTCTTACTCCCATTTTTCTCCATTTTGGGATTGACACCACGAGCTGTTCGATAATCTCTACTTGGGCTGTTATGGACGAGTCGCACCTAGAGCATCTGCGCTGGCTCAAGCCAGGACGACGTTGGGTATTCAGCACCTCAGGGGGACTTCCTTGTCCAGCTGCCCAACACAGATTTGACAGACATCGACTCAGATGCGCCTAAGCTGTTTTTCACCCCTACTCCGATGGACATGGCTCGAGCACCGATCACTCGACGCCGTGGTGTACCCTCCGGAGTCCGTACTACTGTTGCTGACGAGGACACGCCAACTCAGACTCCCACTCCTGCACCTGCTGCTACTTTTCCTCCTGTGCCGACCATGGACCTGGACCCGTTTCAGCAATATGTCGTTCACAGTCTTCAGGCGATATGGAGCACCATTTCTCGATGCAGCTGCATGACTCTGCCGGCCCCTCGCTCGCCCCGTACACCGACCGCTGCTGGACCATCACGCACAGCTGGTGCTGATGCTGCCGATGACTCCGATTCCGAAGCTACAGAGGATTAGTCATCTCTCTCCGATTCACATGTTTTTCTTTTTCTTTTTCTTTTGGTTTTGTTATGAACTAATGTCAGTTTCTCTTTTATATGTGCACAAGTGGTTTAACGTTTATGATCTTTTGTTGTCTCTAACTCGTGTTTGAATGGTATCTCAGTTTCTAACTTGGATCATCTAACACGGTCAGCTCATTCATGCAGAGAAAGAGGTTTTTCATCTCGATTTTCACCTGGTATCGATCGATACCAACCTGGTGTCGATCGATACCACCCGTCTGTGGTAACGCCTCTTGTTCTTCATCAATGCCATTTTCTCCATTTGTTTTCCTTCACCTCCTCTAGGCTTGATACACACTGGGGACAGTGTTGTTTAAGTCTGGGGGAGGTAGTTACTGACATTGTGTTCATTTTGAAAAAAATAATTAAAAAAAACAATTTTGTTTAATTGAGTCAAAACAACTTAGAGATTTCTGGATTGTGCTTGGTTTAGTTGTTCTGGTTTTGCTTTTGAGTGACCACTGTTACAGGATTAGTTTCAGTTCGACTAATGAAAAATCCAAGGGATAACCAGCCAGCTAGAAATCGCCCATGTCTCCAGCAAGGTTCTTCACAAGCTTTAACCAAATTTTGCACTTCATCTACGCGGTTAGTGTTCTTAGAGCTTGATTCATCATTCATATCTGGCTAAGGAACCCATCATGTATGAAAATTGTGGTATATCTCTCCCGTGAAAATTGTTGGATACATATTTACGTTAAAACAGGTAAAATCTATATAAAAGATGAAATGATTTCCGCCGAGTAGAGGGATAGGAAAATTTTCTATGACCCCATTATTCTACTTGGATAAGGAATGATCACACGAAGGCCTGAAGTGAGGGGTAGGAAAATTTCCTATGACTCCATTATTCACCTAAGACTTTTGATACATTGAGAGGGTAAGAACCGGGGATTTGGTAGCAAACACTATCAATACTCGCGTTTCGGACCTTGATTTGTGTATGCTGTTCAGATAAACCTGTGCTGTTGAAATCTAATGAGAACTGATTATGAAATAAGTCTAGGGGAGATAAAGAATACCGGAAAGCAATAAATGTTGTTGAATAAATGGTTCTTTGGCTATGATATTGTATGGGCAAGAATCTAGAAAGTTCTTGAACACTGATTGCAGCGATGAAACTGGCGATGAGAGCTTAGATGAATATTGGTGTGAGATAATAAGTGAAGTCTTGGGAAGTTGGGGTTCCTACGGAGAAGTACATGGTGGTTAGATCTGGAGCTGATCAGGCAGCAGTGGGCGCTTGGGAAAAAGGGTCATTACAGCGATTTCGGTAACAGGTCACGTCTCTAAGGTTTTTCAAACCTCTTTCTCTAACTTAGTTTTCTGTTTTGCTTGAGGGCAAGCAAAAGGCTAAGTCTGGGGGAGTTGATATATCATGGTTTTTACCCATTTTTAGCCATGATATAAGTTGTTTTATCGAGTCTTTCTAGTGTTTTTTGTATCGTTCTGGAGTCTTTTCAGGTCTTAGCACGTTTGGGACGAAATTAGAGATTTTGGAACCATTTGGAGCCTTTTGGAGCAAATCGAAGAAAGTACCCGTTTTGAAGCCTGAATATCGATCGACACCATCCCGGTATCGATCGATACCGATGTAACTGACGCGGAGATAGAGAGATATCCAAGGAAGAGAATTCTCACCATAAGAAGCCCAACACTTTCCCTTATTTACAAAGAGACCCAGCTCGTGTTTTTAGACCTATTTAAGCAAACTTTTAGTCATTAGGTTAGGGGGGTGGCAGACTTTACTTTGAACTTTGATTCTTGAACCACCTCTGGGACTGGAAAGTTTTTGTGAGGGAGACGGATCCAAGACTTTGCTCATCATAGAAAAGATCCCGAACCCTTGTTTTTATTCTTTTGTTATATTTAATTTCATGATCTATTCAGTTATGTCTTGTTTTTCATCAATCATGTCTGAGTAGTCTCATTTTAGGTTCAGGGTTTTCTCATATGGATTTCTCTGATTTATGATGATTGATTTGTTAGGGTTCATAACCTGAGTAGTTCTTCACCACATGTTGTTCTCAAAGCTATTTCTAATCTGATCACCTAGAACATAGAACTTAGATTAATCGATTAGGCATGACAGTGCAATTGAGTAATCTGATAAAACCTAGGGTGAGCAATTCGATTATCTGCAAAGAGATTTGGTTTAATCGAATTGTGAACATATCAAACTTGAACTAATTGCTGGTTTAATGTGTAGGATTTGCGAAGAGATTTGGAATTCTAGATTTTAGATTTAGTTAGTTTTCGCAACGACAGTTGGTTGACTATATTTTCGTGTTTGAGTTCAAGAACGACACTTAATTGAATTGAACTTTAACTGATTAATTGTTATTTATCATTGATTTCCTGAGAATATCCCTGAGCCTAGTTTCCTTCCATATTAATCGACCTAAGTTTAATTCAATCATTTGTTTTCTCATCAATTATTGTTTGCTTAGCACAATTTGCATCTTTTATCTACCGCGTGAGTTTTCTTGAGTCCTCGTGTTCGATCCCTAACTTTACTGCAGCAACTGCTTTAGTATCATTATAGGGTATTAATTTGAGCATATCAGTGAGGAGAAATATGGTTCTTTCGGAAAGAGACGATATGACTTTGAGATTTGAAACTTGTCATTTGCATGACATGATGAGAGAAGTTTGTTTGTTTAAAGCCAAAGAAGAGAACTTCCTACAAATTACCAGTAGCAGCCCTCCAACTGCTAACTTTCAATCTCATGTGAAATCTCGTAGATTAGTCTCACATAATCCCACTACATTGCATGTTGAGAGAGATATAAACAATCCAAACTTTCGATCTCTCGTGGTTTTTCAGGTGAATGAACCATGGGGAGAAATATGGAAGCTATCAAGTTCAAGTTATACAAGGTTAGAACTTCTGAGGGTGTTAGATCTTTGTAATGCCAAGTTTAGAGGAAGGAAGTTAGCTTCAGGCATTGGGAAGCTCATCCACTTAAGATACATGAGCTTAAAGGTGCTGAGGTATCTCATCTACCTTCTTCTCTAGGAAATTTACTGTTGTTGATCTATCTAAATTTAGACACTTTGGGATCTATATTCATGCCCAATGTCTTGATGGGGATGCAAGAATTGAGATACCTTGCATTACCAATACCTATGCATAAGAAGACAGAGTTGGAATTGGGTAATCTAGTCAACCTGGAGACGTTGGTGAATTTCTCAACAAAGAATAGCAGTGTGAGGGATCTTCAACGAATGACAAAGCTAAGGACTCTCTCTATCAAAATCAGAGGCGCAGGGTGTGCTACTGAAACTCTATCTTCATCTCTAACTGAATTGAGACACTTGGAAGATCTTTCTATATATGATTTCCCGTATGGTTATGGAGGATATGGGGGTTCCATGAATGATCCCACGAATGATGAAAAAGGATTTGCTTTGGATTGCATTCATCCGAAAGAGTTAAAGTTGAAGATATATATGCCAAGGTTACCTGATGAACATCACTTCCCTTCTCGCCTTACATACATATCTTTAGAAGCTTGTCGGTTGGTGGAAGATACGATGCCAATTCTAGAGAAATTGGTTCAGTTGAAAGACCTTATATTATGGCATCAATCTTTCAGTGGGAGGAGAATGCTTTGCTCGAGCGGTGGGTTTCCAAAATTGCATATGCTTGAATTATTTGGACTAGACGAATGGGAAGAGTGGATCACTACAAGAAAACAGCACGTATTCCGACGGACATACACATTGGTAAGCCGTCGGAAACAGTTATTTCTGACGGGTTTCCCACGCATAGTAAACCGTCGGTTTGAAGTCGTCGGAAATCAATATCCGTCGGAAAGCCAAAATAAAATTCCAACGGATTACCGATAAAAACTTTCCGACGGACGACCGACGAAAATCACTGTCGGATATAATATTCCGACGGCCTTCCGTGCGAACAAACGGTCAAAGAGTTTTCCGTCGGTCAACCGACGGATTCATTTATTCCCAGGGAAAACCGACGGATTCATTTATTCCCAGGGAAAACCGACGAATACATTTATTCCCAGGGAAAAACGACGGATCTATTTATTCCCATGGCAAACCGACGGTATTAATAAAATAAAAAAACAAATATAATTTAATTTTTTATAATTCTAATATTTTTAAAAAATTAAAAATTTAATTAAAAATTCATAAATATAAAAATTCTAATAATTTAAATAAACATTAAAGAAAAGTTAAACATTGTTCGAATACGTAATTATCAAAACATAAATGTACTAATCCATCTCTGGAGGATGAAAATCCGGAAAATGCTGGCTCAAAAACGTCGAGAAGTAATCCTGAGAGGCAGTCAACTTGGCAATTCTTGCATTCTTTTCGTCCAATTCAGTCCTCAGCCTCTGAAGCTCTTCTGTGACCGCAGGATCCGCTGGTTGTGTAAACGACGACGTTGCAGTGTCAGCTTTTGGAAGGCGTTCTAATCCAAAAACACGTCCTCGGCTTCTAGGAGTTTCCTAAGAAATTATAAACAAATATTAAAATACTGGAAATTATAAAAATAATACAACTTCTGGAAATTTATTTACCTCGAGGATTAGTTGGTTAATGACTTCCCGCGTCAATGAATTAGAACCCAAAGCAGATCCTCCTTCTTCAGATAGATGAGTAAGCTTCTCCTGCTTCTTCTGCTCGACGTTGTTCATGATTTTGCACGCCAACTTGTCTTGTACCTGCCCGGTTTTTTTATTGGTGTGCGTGTCGACCAAGATTTCATACAAAAATGGTCGCACACCACCGGCCTTGGCAGTCTGGTTAAACAAATAAAGTGTTAGTAAATAAAAAATAAAGGAAATTAATAATTACTAAAAGATTATATTCATACCGGGTCGTCAGCATGACTCTCGAACGTTATTGCACCTGCATTATGTGTTGCGATTCCGAGTCTATCCCGTTCACTCAAGCGGTTCGCCCTGTTTCGTGCGGAGATCGCGTTGGCCTCTTCTGTACTCCAGTAACGAATGTACGCCTCCCAAACATCTGGGTCGAGATCCCTGGGCTTCGGTTTACCCTTCTTCCACTTTTGCTTCCAACTGTAGACATGTTCGCTGAATTGCGAACTAGCTTGTTTATCGAACGCCTTACGAACCTCGAGGTTAATTCTAGAGTCCCAATTGAAATCTTGCTAGGAAAAAATAAAATAAAATAAAGAATTCGTTACATCAAGATTAAATGATAATAACAAACCATAATAAAGTAATAAAATTTTATACCGCGAAAATACGGTACCAGCTCTCTCTCTGCTCTTTTGGCATATCTCTATATGAGGGATACATCTCCGAAAGTTGGTGATGGAGCATACTGATAATCGACTTGGTGATCCCGTTTTTATAACGAAACCTACAATTAAAATAATAAAAACAATAAAATAAGAAGTGTTAAAAGACATTATAAAATACTAATATTTTATACCAGGTGGCTCCATTCAGACGCTGTGGATGAAGCATCGGTAAACATTCTCGGACCGGTTGAGCAAGAACCTCCTCAATGGTGATTCTGGTGCGGGCTTCGGAACTCTCAGTAAGTGGAACATTAGAAGGAGTGGCGGAACTACTCCTCTGAATCGCAGAAGCACTCAGAGCTCCCTGAGACTGACGGAGGAAATCCTCATAACTCCTAAAACGAGTAAATAATTAGTAAAAAATATCATAATTGGAAACTTACATCAAAAATATTATTCATTAATTATTAGTAAATTGAAATCCTAAATTCATAATACTAATTGATACGATAAATTAAAAAATCAAAATTGTAAAACATGAATGACTAATAAATAATCACAAAATAATAAATTCATAATACTAATTTCAAACATAAATCACAAAATCAAAATCAAAAAATAAAAATAACAAATTCTAAATCATTAAAAAAATTTAAATGATATAACCTAAATCACTAATGTTTATTTCTAAATTCTAAATAATTAAACCAAATATCAAAATTACTAAATCTAAATCCTAAATTCTTAATACTAATTTGCAACAATAATTAAAAAATCATCATAAAACCTAAATCAAAAATTCTAAATAATTAAACCAAATCACAAAATTACTAAATCTAAATCCTAAATTCTTAATACTAATTTGCTACAAAAATAAAAAAATGTACATCATAAAACCTAAATCGAAAATCCTAAATAATTAAACCAAATCACAAAATTACTAAATCTCAATCCTAAATTCTTAATATTAATTTGCTACAAAAATCAAAAATGTACATCATAAAACCTAAATCAATAATTAGTAATTCTAAATTTTAAATCATAAAACGCAAATCATAAAATTAGTAAATCCAAATGTGATTCCTCAATCAAAAAAATAGAAATCATTCAATTTAATGTACATATCTAAATATCGTTACTCTAATTCCAAAATACAATTTGCAAAATCATAAAATCTAATTCCAAAATCACAAATAAAATCATACAATTTAAATCAGAAAATTCCAAAATCCTAAATCTTCAATCCTAAATCACAAATTCTAACTCCTATAACCTAAAGCAAAAATTCAAAAATTCCTAAATCCTAAATCAAAATCGAAATCCATTTCCTAAATAACAAAATACTAAATCTCAAAATCTAAAATCAAAAAAACTTACATTGTAACTAATGGGTAGAGAATCGCCGGAGTAAGAGAGGCTCGCCGGAGGAGAAGCGACGGAGGAAGAGAGACTCGCCGGAAGTGGAGCGCCGGCGGAGGAAGAGAGTCCCGCCGGAGGAGAAGCTGCGGCGAAGAGAGGAGGAAGAGGGAGCCACGCCGGAGGAGAATTGCCGGGAAAGAGGAAGCTGCCCCGGAGGGAGGAAGAGATGGTCGCCGGAGGATAACGGAATCGCCGGATAGAGGTGAAATCGGAGAAGAAATCGGATTTGCTAAGAAATGGGGAAGAAGAGAAGGGTCTCGATCGGTTTAATGTTTGGTGACCGACGGAAATATCCGTCGGTTTTCTGTGGGTAATGGATTTAGTTTTCCTGCTCCCACGTGTTCTGGCGCCACAATAAATTAGCGTCGGTTGACCCTCGGATACCGATGGAAAACCGACGGTTATTTGATTTTTTATCCATTTTAATTGGCTATTATATCCATCGGAATTGTCGGATATTAAATCATTTTTACAAAATCTAAAATCAATGCAAAAAATCCGATACCCGTCGGTTTGCCATCGGTCAATACCGATGGTTTTCCATCGTCAATGACACAGAAAGATTCAGAAACTGTAAACGAAGAAGGAACTTTAGAAATTAAGGAGTCAAGAGGCGTTTTATTATTGGCTGTTTTTCTGTCATTGGTTTAATTATCGAGACATTGAAAATTTGTAATGGGACGTTTGATAGAAAAGCATGTAAAATCATACGTTTAAAATCTTAATTCTAATTTCATAATTAAATATGAATTTTGGGAATGAGAGAGACAACTCAGAAGAAGAAGATGTGAGTTTTGGGTATAATAGGAAGAGGAAAAGTCAAGGAGTGAGGTGAGTAACGAAGAGTCGCAAATTTTATAATGAATAAAATGAATTTTCTATTTGTTATTTGTTACTATCATTATTACGAAGGAGATATACTTGAATATCTTTTATAATACTTTTCACTTGACTTGAACTTACGAGGGTTTTCGTTTTACCGAAGTATCCATATTTATTTATATATATATAAATAAACAACACCATCGGTTTGCCATCGGTATTACCGATGGAAACCGACAAAATGAACAAGACCGTCGGTTTTTCATCGGTCATACCGATGGCAAACCGACGGTGACTGCTTTAAATTTATATCTAATTGTACTTACAAGAACTTAATCCTACTTCCCTAAATAAATATGATTTTTAATAATTGAGATTTAATAAATATGTTTTCATATGCATTGTAAAGTATTTTAGATTTATGATTTTATATGTATTTTTAAATATGATATTATATGTATATATATATATATATAAATAAACAACACCGTCGGTTTTCCATCGGTCATACCGATGGCAAACCGACAATGGCTGCTTTAAAATTTATATCTAATTGTACTTACAAAAATTTAATCCTACTTCCCTAAATAAATGTGATTTTTAATAATTAAGATTTAATAAATATGTTTTCATATGCATTGTAAAGTATTTTAGATTTATGATTTTATATTTATTTTTAAATATGATATTATATGTATATATATAAATAAACAACACCGTCGGTTTTCCATCGGTAACAAGACCGTCGGTTTTCCATCGGTCATACCGATGGCAAACCGACAGTGGCTGCTTTAAAATTTATATCTAATTGTACTTACAAAAATTTAATCCTACTTCCCTAAATAAAATATAATTTTTAATAACTAAGATTTAATAAATATGTTTTCATATGCATTGTAAAGTATTTTAGATTTATGATTTTATATGTATTTTTAAATATGATATTATATGTATATATATAAAAACAAACAACACTGTCGGTTTTCCATCGGTATTATTTGTTCCTTTCGTCGGTTTTCTGTCGGTATATTTAAAATAAGACCGTTTTAAAATTAGCCGTTTAACAATTAACCGTTGCGCAGTCAGAAGCCATTGAACGGTCAGTAGCCGTTGAACGGTCAGTAGCCGTTGAACGGTCAGTAGCCGTTGCCGTCGGTTTTCTGTCAGTTCAATCGTTTATATAACACACATTGCCTCACATGAACATTTCACTCTCTCATAAAATCTCTCTACCTATATTGTTCTCATATTATCTATACATCGTCTATTACAAATATGTCATCGTCAAGTCAATATAATTATTTTCGATCGTGGTTGGACAGACCAATGCGTGATCCCGAGACTGAGAAACTTACAGAAGAGTTTGTCGAAGGTGTACGGCAGTTCATGAATTTTGCAACAAATCAGGAACTTGCTTTGCAAACGGGTAAAATCTATTGTCCTTGTCTTAAATGTAAGAATCGTAGATTTCTCAATATTTTAGAAGTAAGTTCGCATTTATATCGTAGAGGATTTATGCCGGGTTACAAGATTTGGTATTCGCATGGAGAAAATAATTCTATGGTAGATTTTGCTAGTACAAGTGTAACTTTTACGTCGGATAGAATAGGGGAATCTACACCGGAAATAGGGGTAATGTCGGTTATGTTCAGATCGTACATGATGCATATCATGTAAATGCTCCGGACTTTGTTGATTCTAGAGGAGATAGATCAGTAGAGGAGCCTAATTTAAAAGCACAAAGATTCTTCGATATGTTAGATGCGGCAAAGCAGCCGTTGTATAGAGGTTGTCCAGCGAGAATATCACCATTATCTGCTGCAACAGAATTGATAACAATCAAGACGAATTACAATTTGTCGGAGACTTGTGTTGATGCATTTGCTGATTATATATCCATCAACATACTATGAGATTCAGAAGTTGGTGGTTGGGCTTGGCTTACCGTATCAGGTGATAGATGTATGCAGCAACAATTGTATGATCTACTGGAGAGAGGATTCAGATCGGTTAGTTTGTCGGTTTTGTCGCAATCCTCAGTACAAGATACGGGTGGAAGAGTCAGTGTTCCATACAAACGGATGTGCTATTTGCCACTAGTGAATAGGTTGAAAAGATTATATCAATCAGAGCGGACAGCACAGTCTATGAGATGGCATTCAGATCATCCACGGGATGGAGATATATCACATTCGTCCGACGCTGAAGCATGGCGACACTTTCAGAATGTTTATCTTGATTTTGCAGCTGAGAGCAGGAATGTGTACCTTGGTTTATGCACCGATGGTTTTAATCCTTTCGGAAAGCATGGAAGACAATATTCATGGTGGCCAATAATCGTGACACCATACAATTTGCCACCATCTTTATGCATGAAGAGAGAATTTCTTTTCCTCACAGTTCTCGTTCCTGGACCTGAGCATCCAAAGAGATCACTTGATATTTTCTTACAGCCATTGATTTATGAGTTGCAGATGTTATGGAAACATGGAGTTCAGGCATTCGACGTTTCATTGCAGGCAAATTTTTTGATGCGGGCAGTGCTTATGTGGACCATAAGTGATTTTCCAGCATATGGTATGTTATCTGGATGGACAACACATGGGAGATTATCGTGTCCATATTGTCAAGACAATACAGATGCGTTTCCAATTGAGAAATGGGCGTAAAACATCTTGGTTTGATTGTCATAGACGTTTTATGAGAGACAATCATCCCTATCGCTGAAGCACGACATTGTTTACCAAAAACAAAAAGGTTTTTGATGGGCCACCTCCTGAGTTTGATGGTTATAGCATTTTAACACAATTACGAGATTTTGGGGCAGAGGAAACTGTTCGTTGTGGCGAAAATGGACATAATCCGATAGATGGAGTTGGCGTATACCATAACTGGCATAAGAAGAGTATATTTTGGGATCTGCCATACTGGAAAGACCATCTATTGAGGCATAATCTAGATGTCATGCACATTGAGAAGAATTTTTTTGAAAACTTGATTAACCTTGTTCTCAATGTCCAAGGGAAAACGAAAGATAATCTGAAGTCTAGATTGGATTTGCCAGATATATGTTCTCGAAAAGCTCTCCAAGTTGTGGGGAATAACAACAAAGGTCCTATACCCCAATTCCGTTTACCTTCGGATGCAAAACAAGAGTTTTTCGAATGGATTGCCAGCAATGTTAGATTCCCGGATGGTTACGCGTCGAACCTACGAAACTGCATTGATTATGGTGAAGAGAAGTTTTCTGGTCTAAAAAGTCACGATTGTCATGTCATAATGTAGCGCCTTCTTCCTTTTGCATTTGCTTATCTTCTTCCACAAAACGTCCACAAGTCAATTGCATGTAATTTTTTCTGCATATATTACAGGTTATGACTACATCAAGTATTGTTTTAATTGGTTTATGTTTTTTCTCAGGTATCGCTGCTTTTTTCTGGGATATATGTACTAGATCTCTGACGGTTGACAGTATTTGTAATTTAGAGACGCGATACCAATTATCCTATGTAATTTGGAGAAGATTTTCCCCCATCATTTTTTGATGTTATGGAGCATCTTCCAATTCATCTTTCTCGTGAAGCAGCATTAGGTGGCCCTTTTCAATATCGGTGGATGTACCCGTTCGAGAGGTATATGTATCATCTAAAGAAAAAGGTTAAAAATTTGAGTAAAGTAGAGGGGTCTATTGTCGCTCAATCCATTAATGAAGAAGCGGCACATTTCTCCGAATATTATTTTCTAAAATAAGTGCAAACAAAAAGTCGTAGACCCGCGAGGCACGATGACAGAGGTGAAAAAGCAAGTTATCCAATCTACGTTCCAAGTCTCTTCCGACAGGTAAGGCGCATTTCAATTTTAAGTATGAAAATTTATACATTCAATAAAAATTATAATTACAACTTAAATCTATTTACATATGTATAGGTTGGACGACTAAGTGGAAAAAGCAAAAAACGGAGATTAACTAAGGAGGAGCAAAATCATTTGCATATGTATATTCTCACAAATTGCGATGATCTTCTTGAGTATGAAGGGTACTTCATTTTTAAAAAATCTAAATTTTTCTAATAATATTCATAATTAAAATAATGTATTCATATTTTTATTTACAGGATTTATATGGCTTTCATACGCTTTCATTACTCAACTTACACGGAGGAAGCACTTAATGCGCTCAAAGAGAGCGAGTTCGCTCGATGGCTCGTATTTTATGTAAGTTTATTTCATTCTCTTACGCTCTTTTTACTATTACAACAAATATCATTTTTTAATTTATGAATATACTTTTTAAAATAATTATTACAGGTAACCACAGGTGCAAGCAGAGGTCAATCTTTTCCAACTTGGTTAGAAGAATTGATCATCGGTCCATTGGCTGTTGCCCACTCATATCCTATGTATTGTACACGTGGATATACTTTTAAGATTTTACGCGAAGGAAGGATCCGGCCAACATGTGATTATGGTATTTCTGCAGAATCGGGTGACATTGTCTACTATGGTATTTTAAGAGAAATTCTTGAAGTCCATTACCCTGGTTTCCTCGACTTGCGATGCGTTGCTTTTTACTGCAATTGGTATGATCCGTTCCTAGGAGCTGGTGTTCGCCAAGATGAATTTGGGGTTATATCTATACATTCCGGAAAACGGCTGCAAAAGTACGATCCTTTTATCCTTGCATCACAAGCAAAACAAGTTTGTTACATTCCATATCCTCGTGTCACGAACAAGCATGATCCTTGGATCACTGTTTCATTGATTACACCAAGAGGTATGGTGGATAGTATTGCAAATAACGAGGCTATGCAACAAGGCGTCACTGCAGGTTTTCTAGGTCCGATCGCTGAACCGCAACAAGTTGATCTTGTTGTCGATTTTACCGAGGAAGGTGATAACGAGATTTTTGATTATTCCGAAGAGGAACATGGAGAATTTGATTCACAATCCGATTCATCACCATCACAATATTCAGATAGTACATCGGATGATAATTAGTTTAAATTTATTTAATTTGACTCTTGTAAAAAATAATTTTGTCGTTTTGATTTTTTTTTTTTTTTTATATGTAATATTTTTCCCCTAATATATTTTTAGTAATTTCAGTTGCAATTTTGTATTTAATTTCTATTTTCATTTTATATAAAATACTATAAGTTTTCTAATTAAAAAAACCAAAAAATCATTTTCCTACGAATTACCTACGGGATTTCTATCCGTCGGAAAATCGTCGTAACTATTATCGGAAATCTATCGGTTATCCGTCGATTTTCCATCGCAATTTAGTCCGCTTTTCCGAAGGAGAAATACCGTCGGAATGTCATCGCTTTTTGGTTTTCTGTCGGAATTCCGTCGATAATTTCCGACGGCTTTCCGACAACTAAAAAACGGAAGCTTTTTCATTAGAATTCCATCGAAAACGTCCGACGGTGTGGCGGCCGTCGGAAATTCCGTCGGTTATTGCGTTGTTTTCTTGTAGTGGATAGTAGAAGAAGGCTCCATGCTCCTTCTTCATACTCTCCATATTTGGGATTGTCCAAAGTTAAAGAAGGTTCTTGCTGGCGGGTTCCTCGATTGCAGACGCTTAAATTATTTGGACTAGAGGAATGGGAAGAGTGGATAGTAGAAGAAGTCTCCATGCCTCTTCTTCATTTTATATATGTTGGTGATTGTAAGAAGTTGAAGAAGCTTCCTGATGGACTGATAGTGTAATATATTCTTTAAAAGATTTGAGAATGGACAAAGAATGGAAGGAGAGATTGTCGGAAGGAGAAGATTATTACAAAGTCCAACACATCCCTTCTGTTGAATTCAACGGACTATGAATATGTACACAGGTAAATATTTGGATATGTCCAAAGCTAAAGGAGCTTCCTGATGGGCTGAGATTCATTAATTCTTTAAATGATCTGAGAATGGACAAGGAATGGAAGGAGAGATTGTCGGAAGGAGGAGAAGAATACTACAAGGTCGAACACATCCCTTATGTTCAATGAAAGGAAAATGGAGATGTACCAGGTAAACTGTTATTTCCCTAGATCTAAATATCAAGTACACAAAATCATCGAGAGAGTAGGGATTATATGTTGACTGTTTTGTTTCCAAAAATGGATTCTAAAATTGTATTTACACAGTTATTATAACATTGTTTTAGGTAGCAGTAAATTCTGCTGTATTTGACTGACTTTTTTTCATTTTCATGTTGTGTAGATGGAACTTTTATAAAATAGGTCATCTGCCGGTCCCATCATCTGCATAATAAACTCTTTGCATATTGTTGTCTTGATGACTTTTGTTGTATAAACTTACACGATATATGTTGGAGTGTCATGACAGAAGAACAAAAATACTTTGTGCTTCATATCACATTTGCTTTTTTATGACTCATGTGGATCATTTTATTGGTTTATACAGCGCTACAATCGGAGCCTCTGACGTGGATGGGCCGATTTCTAAGAGAGAGAGAGAGTTGAGGTATGAGCCTGAGCCCACAATGGAATCGTGGTAATTTGATCGCTAGAGGTGAAAATTTGGTAACAATATGGAAGATCATAGTGTTTCATGTTATTTTTTGCTCTCCTTGGAGCACAAAGTTTCTTTCACCAGCAGGAAAATAATTGCTTTTGAAATCCATTGCTATCACAGTGCCGATATATTCAATTATATTGTTTTAAATTGCCGTTGTATCGGGAATAAATAGTCGTATGACTTGGCGAGCCTCACAAGTTCCACTTTTAAATCTTTTTTCAACATCAAATAACGCAGACGAAAATATAGAACATATATTAATAATATATATGTTCATTTTATGACTCATGTCGAGATCCGTCGATCTCGACAATCATTTTATTGCATCATTCCTAATTAATAATATATAAGAGCTCTAGAGATAGCTTACTGGTTTTTTGCTTTATTCTCCTTCTATCTGAGCATCTTTGTTCATCTTTCCGGAAACTTTTAGTTTGTTTTATTGTATTTTTGTGATCATAAAAGCTTCTTTTCTTCAATGTACCTTTTGTTCAGCTGCATTCCAACTCTTTTCTTTGATTTCAATTCCGATTCAGCAGGGTTTTTCGATTTTACTTTTATTTATAAGTGCAGATTTAAAAGCTATCTCACCATCTCATCTGCTTTTAGGAACCTAACTCGCCTGTTAGTTTTTGAGAATCATCTATAGAGAAAATATATAGATTTTGAAGATTAGTTTTATCTCCGAGTTTTGCTTTATACAAAGTTCGTTTATCTCATCAGTTCTAGCACTTGGTAACATATAGTTCATGCATTTCAAAAGTTTCTCAGTGTATAATTTGTCAATTGGCTAATAAAGAAATTGTGGCTTAGTGTCGCATCATTCTCTATTTTGGGAATTTTTCCATTTGGTTGTGAAGCTCACTCTAAATGTATAATATAATAACGCCTTATAAAATAAATCAAGTATATCAATCAATCACAAATAATGAATCAAATACATCCATCAAATTAAATAATTGAGCTGAAGATCTATGCTCATCTAAAAACTGCAATCAGCTACACTTTCACAGTTTACTTATTATCGTTAAGAACTACAGATTGAAGTAGTTTAAGAATCACATAGATACAATGTGAAGTCTTTATCACATCATCCTCACAGGAAACAACTACGTAAATGTGAACTAAATGCCTATTAACTTATACTCTAATCGTATTAGAAGCCAAATTACAGATTTTTTCTACAGCTAAACATAATCAAATGCATCAATCTACATTTAAAAAAAAAAAAATAAGGATAAAAATCAGACCTTGACAAAGTCATCAGTACCAGCAAACTGAAGAACCGATTATGCATGTTCATCAATAGTACGCAGAAGAATTGGATATTAGAAGAAGTCTCCATGCTTAAGGAGCTTCCTGATGGGCTGCGATTCATCTATTCTTTGAAGGAGATTACTATGGACAGGAAATGGAAGAAAAGATTACCGGAAGGTGGAAAAGATTATAACAAAGTCCAACACATTCCTTTTTTTGAATTCTTGGGACATGAGGAGATGCAGTGAAGGGATTCGACGAAATGTCTAACTGAGACTTGATCTCTTCTCCACGAACTCTGGTATGAAAAAACTCATATCTCTATATCTCAATTTTAGGCTATGACCAAATCCTTTTTTGTCATAATTTTTCAAAACAACTATCTATGAATAGAAAAATCTGAGTACTTGCAGAGAGTTAATGATGAGAAAGTTACTGGCATCAATGGCCAATAAATATGCCCTGCGAAACGGCGATAAGTGCGTTGTACACCGAAATGGCCACCTATAGGCCTTATACTCTTGGAGGAGCTGACGAATTGCATAAGCTGCGGAGTTGGCGGTTCCCAGCTTGTTAGTAATCTCATAATCGTAGCCCACCAATTTACCCATCCACTTGTGTTGTTTCAGGGTCAGAAACTCAGAATGCATTGTTCAAGCAAGTAGTGGTGGTTTCTTTTATCCGTGTGGATGCAAAAGATATTTCCTTATAGCACACAGCGAAAACATTTGTGAGAATTTTATTCTGGAAAATATGTTAGTTTGTATATTTTCAAAATTGTGTTTTTCACCATAATTGCAAAGTGTTTTTCCACCAAAATTATAGAATCACGTTTTCTTGCAAAATTGATACCTCGTATTTTTCCGCCAAAATTGTAGAATCACGTTTTCTTGCCAAAACTGCGAAAATATGTTTTCCGCTAAAATTGCAGAATTGTGTGTTTTACGCCAAAACTGCGGAATTGTTATTTCCTGCTAAAATCGTAAAATCACATTTTTTTAGCATAATTTCAGAATCGTACTTTCCTTCAAAAATTCTGAAATCACATTTTTCACCATAACTACGGACTCAGTTTTTTCTGCCATAATTGTGGAATTATGTTTTCTTTCCAAATTACAGAATTGTGTTTTTCCACAAAAATTACAAAGTCGTCTTTTCCTATCAAAATTGTGAAATCGCGAATTTAGCCGAAAAACACAATTTTTAGCGACAAAACAAAACTTTGGCTATTTTTTATGCAAAAAAATAGTTTTCCAGTTTTTGGCGGGAAAATAGATTTTTTGATTATGGCCTTAAAGTAAAAAATATCATTTATTTAGAATAATGATTTTTCTAATGTATTTAAAAATAATTAAGTCTTTTATTTTAGTTAGGATGATATGATTAAACATTATTTAATAAGAATAATCAACATAAATAGGTTGAAATAGGTAACCATTTATTTTTGTTAAAATCCATTTAATAAATGGGTCTAAATGGAGTAACTCATCTCTAACCCTATTTATCTTTATATGATAAATAGGTCTATATGGGTTTATTTTCTTACAACTCATTTATTAAATGGAGGTGGCATACCTAAATTAACATCCCTAGTTATACCTCAACAATAGACAAACTAATATATTCCATATACAAAAGGATATTAACAATTAACAATTTAACATGGTAGACAACATCATAAATTCCGTGGACAATAGTGTTAATCGAGTAGACAAGCTACACTATAACAATAGTCAACCTTATACATTTCATAGACAAGATGAGAAGAAGAGGACCAAAAAATGTCCTTGTTCAAATTGAGATTAGCTTTAGGGTATTCACTAGTGAAGTGAAGATGCTATGTGTTTGTTCAATCACGGAGGCTCCAACAAATCACTTGTAGGGGTGGACAAAATATCCGGGATCCGATCCGTGGATATCTGGATTCGAATCCAAAAATCCGGATATCCAGACAAAACGGATCCAGATCCGGATTGTAAAATCTCAAAAAGGATCCGAATCCGGATACGTTTATTTATATTAATTTTTTAATTATATTAATAAATGTTTTAATATATTAAAAAATATTTATAAATTAAATGAAATAAATTTTAAATATTATTATAATATAATATTTTATTTTTAAAAATACTATTATATATAAAATTTTATTTTTATTATTATTTTAAATCTTTTATTAATTTTTATTTTTTTCAAGGATTCAGATCCAGATATCCGGATCCGTCCACCCCTACAAATCAGTGCTTTAAGCACAAGAGTTTTCTCCTGGGAATGCACAGCTTCAAAACCAATGTTACTTGGAATACTCACTCACTTGAAGAAAACTAGATGTAAATTGTTTTTGAGATAATTTATAATTTTTCTTCGATGGAGATTCCTATTGAATCTCTACAAAACAGATGGAAGAAGCAGTAGAACATATAAATTTAGAAATGAAAGCTTCAACACTCTTTCAATGGCGTACTGCGTACAGAAGATCCCCTGTCAAAGGAGGTTTGAGTTCCTAACAATAGGATTTATATACTACCAGAGATGTACAAAAGAACACGAATTCAAGTGGTGACAAAGCAGAGATGATGATTTAGAATTCAGGTTAGTGTGCAATCCATACATTTTCTGATCCATTTACATAATATCATTGTTAAGCACTATTAAAGCATCATAATGGAATTATATTTATCTCGTTAAAGTTTAGTTATTTTGTGAACCACATAGGCTGCTTTTCTCTCCTTCACTGTTACTGCATGTCTACAGTTTAGATAGAAAATGAATTTGTGCTCTTGAAGTGATTGTATTGCTTCTGCAATGATAATACTCGTGTATAGTTACCAGATCCGAAGAAATTGAAGCCATGCAGGTTTTGAGTTCACACCATTGTTTGCGTATATGATATATCATGGATTTTACCCGTTTTTAGTCATGATATAAGTCGTTTTATCGAGTCTTTCTAGTGCTTTTTCTATCATTTTAGAGTCTTTTCAGGTTTTAGCACGTTTGGGAAGAAATTGGAGATTTTGGAGACATTTGGAGTCTTTTTGGAGCAAACCGAAGAAAGTACCCGTTTTGAAGCTTTAGCATCGATCGACACCATCATGGTATCGATCGATACCGACGTAATCAACGCGTAGAAGAGATTTTCAAGGAAGCCCATAAAAAGCCCAATCATCCCCTTTATTTACAAAAGAAGCCCAGCTCGTGTTTTTAGACCTATTTAAGTAAGTTTTTAGTCATTAGGTCAGGGGGGAGACAGACTTTACTTTTCACTTTTATTCTTGAGCCACCATTGAGACTTGAGAGCTTTTGTGAGGGAGACGGATCCAAGACTTTGTTCATCATAGAGAAGATCCCGAACCCTTGTTTTTATTTTTTTGCTATATTTAATTTCATGATCTATTCAGTTATGTTATTTGTTTCATCTATCATGTCTGAGTAGTCTCATTTTAGGTTTAGGGATTTCTCATATGGATTTCTCTGATTTATGATAATTGATTTGTTAGGGTTCAAAATCTGAATAGTTCTTCACCATAGGTTGTTCTCAAAGCTATTTCTAACCTGATCACTTAGAACATAGAACCTAGATTAATCGATTAGGCACGACAGTGCAATTGAGTAATCTGATAAAACCTAGGGTGAGCAATTGGATTATCTGCAAAGAGATTTGATTTAATCGAATTGTGAACATATCAAACTTGAATTGATTGCTGGTTTACTATGTAGGATTTGCAAAGAGATTTGAAATTCTAGATTTTAGACTTAGTTAGTTTTCGCAACGACAGTTGGTTAACTATACTTTCGTGTTTGAGTTCAAGAACGGCGCTTAATTGAATTGAACCTTAATTGATTAATTGTTATCTATCATTGATTTCCTGAGAATTTCCCTGAGCCTAGTTTCCATCCATATTAATCGACCAAATTTTATTTCAATCATTTGTTTTCTCATTAATCATCGTTTGCTTAGCACAATCTGCATCTTTTATCTACTGAGTGAGTTTTCTTGAGTTCTTGTGTTCGACCCCTAACTTTACTGCAGCAACTGCTTTAGTATCATTATAGGGTATTAATTTGAGCATATCAGTATAATTCCAGATTACATTTACATTTTTCAGAGGAAGGGGATGCGATAGCTAAAGAGTTATGGGGCTTCCAAGGCAATGAATTTTGTCAAGATCATGACGATAAGTCCTGAGATGGAATACACGATAGACGTTTTACTTTTGGTGCACGTATTCGATTTGGTAAAAATGAGAGGTAAGGTTCCTTCTCTGCGTAGCAACTGTGTTAATCTTGTGGGTGAAGAACTCTGTTCTAATAGAGGTTAAAGCCTTGTTTTCAGTCAGAGTCTTTTGACTTCTTCCTGAGACTGAACCTGCTGGCTGACTTAGAGTCTTCTGCCTGATACATTCCTTTCACCAAGTGACTTAGAGTATTATGAATCCCAGAAAGGTGGACCAACTGAATTGAATTATGAACCAAATAGTAAAACGATACGTGGCAAGTGGGACGTAGCTACAAGACTTTTTGGCCAAAGGATTCACACTTCTTGGTCTGTCGGTAGTGTTGACTTGAAGTCAAACTTTTCGAATGGATATTTATCACTTGAAGTTTCTATTAAACACTTTAAAAATCTCATCGCCTAATTTTCTTTAATTCAGATCAGTTGAACGAGAAGCGATTTCCAGGAGGTAATTATTTTCATATTATTACTTCTCTTATCATTAGTTCTTTGTGAAGAAAGCTGCTTCAATCTCTTGTATTTTGCAATTCATCTTTTTTTCTTTTTTTTTTTGTTATCTCAATATTGTTCATATCCTTGTACAAAGATCTGTGGATTAAATATCAAAAAATTGTATATTTTTCTGCAGATTTTGCAATATATATTATCTGAATTATGAGTTCGTGGATCCTCCTTGTCCGAGAATCTGATCGATTATTTCACTGAACTTGCTTATAAGAATTTTTAGACACTTATTTTCACAACAGCAGGTCGTCGGATAAGAGTCAACTCTTCTACTGGTTCTTTTATCAGAGTTCTTTTACTAGTAAAACCATAAAGAAATTTCATCCCAAAAAAAAAAAAAAAACATAAAGAACTCATCCCCTTCTTCTTCTAAACTATTGATTGGACGAAAAAGCGATTTCGAGAAAAGGTGAGCAGGTTCTCCGATCTTTTGTGTGCATGTATATATATTTATAGTAATGTAATGTTTATTGTCTCTATAGAATGATCTCTGGATTGAAATATTCCACTCGAATTATACATTTTATTCTGTAAATTCTGCATAATAATATCTGGAGTTGTGACCTCAGGGACCCTAATCTAGTGATTGTTGATTACTACTTTTCGTTATTTTGGTTAAGCAGGCGATTTATGGCTGAGACACTTTTGTCGTTTGGAGTTCAGAAGCTTTGGAACCTCCTTGTCCGAGAATCTGATCGATTTAAGGAAGTTGATGAGCAACTCACTGAACTCAAAAGTAACCTGAACTTGCTTAGGTCATTCTTGAAAGATGCAGATGCTAAGAAACATGCAAGTGAGACGGTGAGAAATTTTGTGGAAGAGATCAAAGAAATTGTTTTCGACGCGGAGGATATAATCGAAACATTTCTCCTAAAGGAAAACAAGTGGCATCAAGCCGCGTATGAGAGGACTTTCTTGCATTATATTGGATCGCAGGGAAATTGCTTTAGAAATGGGAGGCATAACCAAGAAGATCTCCAAGGTGATCTGCGATATGGAGAGTTTTGGAGTGCAACCAATGAAGATTGTCGAAGGCGGCGAGTATTTGTTGGTTGTAATTGAGTTTTCTTTTTAGCTAAGCTACCACAAACGGTTACTGCAATAAAAAACCGTTATTGCAGACGATGTGTTGTGTCTGTTTCGAACCGTTGCGTTTGTTTATTGTTTAAGGAGGAATGTCTCCTTTGTGTGTGTCGTATTGTGTTGTATAAATACTTCAACATTCTGGTTAATAAAATATGTTCGTGTTTCATTTCAAAAAGATCAACATGGTATCAGAGCAATAATCGATACTTGGACCTTAAGAACAAAAACATACCAGAAGAAAAGAGAAGGAAGTTAGATGAGAAAGCCAAACAAGGAGTGTTCATTGGCTACAGTGACGAGTCTAAAGGATATAGAATCTTCATGTTAGATGAAGAGAAGATCACAATATCTCGAGATGTGGTATTTGATGAGGAAAGCAGATGGGATTGGAAGAAGAAGGAAGTAAAGAAAATTTCTGTTCCAATGATTCAAACAGAATCTGAAGAAGATCCGGAGACACCAACCGAGATAAACATTCAGCCTGAACTTGCAGAAGAAGAAGATTCTGAGAATAGACCGAGAAGATATCGATCAATAAATGAGATAATGCAGCAGACTGAACGAGTAGATGAGTTGCAGACACATGAAGCTCATCTGATGATGAATGAAGAGCCTCAAAACTTTGAAGAAGCCATAAATAGAAGTGCATGGAGAAATGCAATGCAAGAAGAAATTCAAGTGATTGAAAGAAACAACACATGGCAAATGGTCAACAAACCTGAAGGAAAGAATGTGATAAGTGTCAAGTGGATTTATCGATTGAAGACAGATGCAAATGGAGTACCTGTAAAACACAAAGCTCGACTAGTGGCGAGAGGATTCAATCAAGAATATGGAGTCGACTATTATGAAACCTTTGCCCCGGTCTCTAGGCATGACACTATACGCACACTGCTAGCCGTTGCAGCACAAGAAAGATGGGAGTTATACCAGATGGACGTGAAATCAGCATTCTTAAACGGTGAATTGCAGGAAGAAGTATATGTGTCACAACCGCCGGGTTTCATAAGAAAAGGAGAAGAGGATAAGGTACTACGTTTACATAAAGCTCTGTATGGCCTGAAACAGGCTCCCAGAGCATGGTATGGGAAAATTGATGCATACTTTCTGAAGAATGGCTTTCAAAGAAGCATCAATGATGCAGCATTATACGTGATGAAGGCAGGAAGTGATGTTGTTGTGATTAGTCTCTACGTGGATGATGTGATCATCACAGGGAATAATTTGGATCTCATAAACAAGTTCAAAGAAGACATGAAGATGGAGTTTGAAATGACAGACTTAGGAAAGTTAAATTACTTTCTTGGAATGGAGATTGTTCAGAATGAAGATGGAGTGTTCTTATCACAAGAAAAATATGCAAACAAACTTCTGAAAAAGTTTGGAATGGAAGATTGCAAAAGTGTTAGTACTCCTCTAACGTCTCAAAACAGAAAGCGAGAAGAAGAAGAAGAGAAGTTTGCAGATGAGACAAAATACAGAAGCATTGTGGGAGGACTTCTATATCTGTGCACCTCACGACCTGACTTGATGTATGCAAGTTCATACTTGTCACGCTATATGTCCTCTCCACTCAATACGCATTACCAAGAAGCGAAACGTGTTATGAGATATATCAAAGGAACTACAGACTTTGGAGTGCAGTTTTATTCAGTTAAGTATCCTGAACTTCATGGATACTCTGACAGTGATTGGGGTGGATCACTTGAAGACAAGAAAAGTACATCAGGTTATGTATTCACCTTTGGATCAGCAATGTTTTGTTGGCAATCTTGCAAACAAAAGACTGTAGCACAATCGACAGCAGAAGCAGAATACATTGCTTTGTGCTCTGCAGCAAATCAGGCAATTTGGTTGAAAAGGTTGATAAAAGAGATAAGCCCTCATTCAAGAGAAGAAGAAGGAGTCAAGATATATTGTGACAACAAATCTGCCATTGCTATCAGCAAGAATCCGGTTCAACACAGAAGAACAAAGCATATAGACATTAAGTATCATTTTGTTCGAGAGGCAGAGCAGAAAGGACTTATAAAACTCGAGCACTGTCCGGGAGAAGACCAGGTTGCAGACATTCAAACTAAACCATTGCCAAGGTCAAGGTTTGAAGAACTAAGGGAGAGATTAGGTCTGAAAAAGAAACTCAATTAAGGGAGAGTGTTGGTTGTAATTGAGTTTTCTTTTTAGCTAAGCTACCACAAACGGTTACTGCAATAAAAAACCGTTATTGCAGACGAGTTGTGTCTGTTTCGAACCGTTGCGTTTGTTTATTGTTTAAGGAGGAATGTCTCCTTTGTGTGTGTCGTATTGTGTTGTATAAATACTTCAACATTCTGGTTAATAAAATATGTTCGTGTTTCATTTCAAAAAGATCAACAGTATTCACATCCTCTACAAGAAAGACAAAGGGAGATTCGAAAAACGTTTCCTAGCGATAGTGAAAACGATCTTGTGGGGTTGGAGGAGAATGTTAAGAAATTGGTTGGCTATTTGGTGGAGCAAGATAGCATTCAAGTGGTTTCTATAACTGGGATGGGCGGTATCGGTAAAACTACCTTGGCTCGACAAGTTTGTAATCATGAGATGGTGAAAAACCATTTTGATGGAGTTGCGTGGGTGTGTATTTCACAACAGTTTGAACGGACATATGTGTGGCAGACAATTTTGCGGCAGCTTAGATCAAAACATGATGGGCAAATAGACTTAAATATGATTGAAGACGAGCTTCAGGACAAACTCTTTCGACTGCTGGAAACCAGTAATTCTTTGATTGTCCTAGATGACATGTGGAAAGAAGAAGATTGGGACAGAATAAAGCCTGTGTTTCCAAAAAAAAAAGGTGGCATCTTATTCTTAAACTTTGACTATACACTTGATTAAAAAAATATATATATAGAATATGACAAGGCAAACCAATGTAATAGATTTCCTTTTGTTTAAAATATATCCCAGGATGGAAGGTACTACTTACTTCTCGCAACGAGAGAGTGGCCTTACGTGCTGATCCAACTTGTGTCAATTTTAAACCAGAATTTCTAACCATTGAAGAAAGTTGGACACTTTTCCGAAGGATTGCATTTCCTAGAAAAGACACATCAGGTAAGCTTTCAAGGAAGATAGTGTTTTGACGTTACTCCCAATAGAAGAACTCCTTTCACGTTTAGTTGCATCATATAAAAACTAAATGGTTATGTTGTGTAGAATATAATGTTGATGAAGAAATGGAAGAGATGGGTAAGAAGATGATCAAACATTGTGGAGGACTACCACTGGCCATCAAAATGTTAGGAGGGTTGTTAGCTGGCCAACACACATTAAGTGAGTGGAAAAGGGTATATGAGCATATTGGATCTCACATCGTTGGAGGGACTAGCTTTAATGACAGAAATATCAGTTCGGTTTATCATATTTTGTATCTGAGCTTTGAAGAGTTGCCTGTTTATTTAAAGCAGTGCTTCCTCTACTTTGCCCATTTCCCAGAAGATTATCCAATACGTGTTTGGGAATTGGCATATTACTGGGCAGTCGAAAGAATACCAAAGCCAATGTATTATGAAAAAGCAAGCATTCGAGATGTTGCAGATGTCTACATAGAAGAATTGGTAAAGAGAAACATGGTCATTTCTAAAAGAGACGGTACGACTTCAAGATATGAAACATGTCACCTGCATGACATGATGAGAGAAGTTTGTCTGCGTAAAGCTAAAGAAGAGAATTTCGTACATATTGTTGGTATTGCAAACTCTCAATCTCCTTGTACATCTCGCAGAATCGCAGTACACCAGTTTCATAAAACTGATCATCCGAAGTGGGAGATGCAGAACCCAAAACTGAGATCTCTCTTGATTATTCAAAAGCAGTTCAGTAGGAGAAAATGGATGGCATCAGGTTTATGTTTCACAAAGCTACAGTTGAGGAGGGTTTTAGATCTCTCTTATGCGGAGTTTGAAAGAGGGAAGTTACCCTCTAGCATTGGGAAGCTCATCCACTTGAGATATTTGACTTTATATGGGGCAGATGTAACTCATCTACCTTCTTCTATGCGGAATCTGAAGCAGCTGCTCTATTTGAGTTTATCTGGGGTAGATATATATGAGGAATCTCCAGTCTACATCCCCAATTTCTTGAAAGAGATGCGAGAATTGACATACCTCTCTCTTCCGTGGTGGATGCATGATAAAACAAAGTTGGAATTGGTTAATCTAGTCAACCTGGAGACATTGGAGAACTTCTCAACAAAGAATAACAGTGTGAGGGATCTTCAACGAATGACAAAGCTAAAGAATCTCTCAATTAGAATCAATGGCGAGGGGTGTACAATGGAAACTCTATCTTCATCTCTAAGTGAATTGAGACACTTGGAATATCTTACTATATCTCTAGATACTTGTCGGTTGGTGGAAGATCCGATGCCGATTCTTGAGAAATTGGTTCAGTTGAAAGATCTTAGATTATGGCGCCAATCTTTCAGTGGGAGGAGAATGGTTTGCTCGAGCGCTGGGTTTCCTCAATTGCAGAAGCTTAAATTAAAAGAACTAGAGGAATGGGAAGAGTGGATAGTAGAAGAAGGCTCCATGCCCCTTCTTCATTCTCTCGATATTTGGACTTGTCCAAAACTAAAGAAGCTTGCTGGTGGGTTTCCTCAATTGCAGAAGCTTAAATTAGTTGGACTAGAGGAATGGGAAGAGTGGATAGTAGAAGAAGGCTCCATGCCCCTTCTTCGTACTCTCAAAATTAGAGATTGTAAGAAGTTAAAGAAACTTCCTGCAGGTGGGTTTCCTCTATTGCATAAGCTTAAATTAAAAAGACTAGAGGAATGGGAAGAGTGGATAGTAGAAGAAGGCTCCATGCCCCTTCTTCATTCTCTCGATATTTTGAATTGTCCAAAGTTAAAGAAGCTTACTGCTGGTGGGTTTTCTCAATTGCATACGCTTGTTTTAGAGAGACTAGAGGAATGGGAAGAGTGGATAGTAGAAGAAGGCTCCATGCCCCTTCTTCATACTCTCGGTATTTGGGAATGTCCAAAGTTAAAGAAGCTTCCGGCTGGTGGGTTTCCTCGATTGCAGGTGCTTATAATAGGAGGACTAAAGGAATGGGAAGAGTGGATAGTAGAAGAAGGCTCCATGCCCCTTCTTCATTCTCTCGATATTCGAAAATGTCCAAAATTAGAGAAGCTTCCTGATGGACTGAGATTAATATATTCTTTAAAGGATCTGAGAATGGATAAGGAATGGAAGGAGAGATTGTCGGAAGGAGGAGAAGATATTACAAAGTCCAACACATTCCTTTTGTTGAATTCTACTAAGAATGAGGTAAAATACTATTTCCCTAGATCTATATCAATTAGTCATTCAGAGAAAGGAATTGTTGTTCAGTTAAAATTTTGGGCAATTTGGATTCATGGGTATTCTTGTAAAACTTGATCGTGAATATGACTTTATATTACTTTATATTCTAGCTATATGGGGTGAAAAGCTATGTTGTATTTCAATTTCAGGCAAGTGAATATACATGAAGAGCTGCAGTGATGGTGTTCGACGAAATGTCTAACTGAGACTTGATCTTCTGTACTGTTAAAGATGAAGACTTGTGGCAGAGACTATTGCATGTATAATTTGGAGTTTAATAGCTTTGGGAGCTCCTAAATCAAAAATCTGAAGATTCACAGAGTTTATGAGTAAGTTATTGAGATTGTTACACTCTTTGCTGAAAGATGCAAATTCCAAAAACCAAGAAAGTGGAAAGAAGTTTGATTCACTTGCATGGGTGTGTGTTTCACAGTATAGTTCACATGAAAATATGTTTGGCATATAGATAGAACCTTGATTGTCCTTGAAGATGTATGGAACAACACAACCTGGATTGGAATATCATAAAACATGAGAAAAATAGGTAAACTCATATGGTCGTTTTCTTGAAATTTCACTCGTGTCTGGAACAGAAAAGTTAAAACAAGACACCTGATCGGTCAGAAACGACCATCTGCTCGTATGTTTAATAGAGGAATGGGAAGAGTGGATAGTATAAGAAGGCTCCATGCCCCTTCTTCATAATCTGACTATTCATGTGTGTCCAAAGGATTAAGGAGCTTCCTGATTGGCTGAGATTCATTAATTCTATAAAGAATCTAAGAATGGACAAGGAATGGAGGAAGAGATTGTCGGAAGGAGGAGAAGAATACTACAAAGTCGAACACATCCCTTATGTTCATTTCTGAAAGGAAGATTGAGAATATATGTACCAGGTAAACTGTTATTTCCCTAGATCTAAATATCAAGTACACAAAATCATCGAGAGAGCAGGGATTATATGTTGACTATTTTGTTTTCAAAAATGGATTCTAAAATATTTACATAGTTATTATAACATTGTTTTTTAGAAAGCAGTAGGTTCTGCTGAATTCGACTGACTTTTTTTCATTCTCATGTTGCGTAGACGAATCTCTTCCCCGGCGGAACTTTTATCAAATAGGTCATCTGCCGGTCCGGTCATCTGCATAATAAACTCTTTGCATATTGTTGTCTTGATGTCTTTTGTTGTATAAACTCCTTGCATATTGTTGTCTTGATGTCTTTTGTTGTATAAACTTACACGATATATGTTAGAGTATCATGACAGAAGAACAAAAATACTTTGCGCTTCATATCAACATTTGCATTTTTATGTTTGCTGGTTTGACTCATGTGGATCAGTTGATCTCGACAATCATTTCATTGGATCATTCCTAATTAATATTGTATCAGAGTTCTAGAGATAGCTTACTAGTTTTTTGCTTTATTCTCCTCTCTGAGCATCTTTGTTTATCTTTCTGGAAACTTTTAGTTTGTTCTATCCATCTCGTATTTATTTGATCACAAAAGCTTGTATTCTTCTATTTACTTTTTGTTCAGCTGCATTCCAACTCGTTTCTTTGATTTCAGTTTCGATTCAGCACGGTTTTTCGATTTTACTTTCCCTTCAACTTGATTTCATCATCCAAGACCATAAAAGCAGATTTAAAAGCTATCTCACCATCTCATCTGCTTTTAGGAACCTAACTTGCCTGAATCTAACTTTTGGACCAAGCTCCTATCTTAATGACTCAGTTTGAGAATCATCTATAGAGAAAATATATAGATTTTGAAGATTAGTTTTATCTCCGAGTCTTGCTTTATACAAAGATCGTTTATCTCAGTTCTAGCACTTGGTATCATATAGTTCATGCATTTCAAAAGTTTCTCATTGCATAATTTGTCAAATGGCTAATAAACTGTGGCCTAGTGTCGCATCATTATCTAATTGGTTGTGAAGCTCACTCTAAATGTGTAATATAAATAACGCCTTATAAGTTCTCAAGTCTTTATGCGGAAGAATGGTAATAAAATACAACAGATAAGTTCTTGATACTTGAAAACGTGTTAAAATGAGGCCCACTGATTAACCTGATTAAATGCCAGAACTGAGAGATAGACATGCATTATTGCAAAATGCCATTTCATTAAAATTTGATGTATGATGTTAAATTTATTTACCTTGATTAAACTGATTAAATACCAGAAATAAGAAATAGACATGCATTATTAAAATTGTCATTTCATGGAAGCAAACATCTAACAAAATCCAAACACAACTATATATGATTATCCTTTTAATTAAAACTCCAATATCAAAAACTGACAGACAACCAAGAAACAAGACTGTCTTCGAAGGGAAGGAAAATATATTTTCGACAACCAAAACCTATAAAACCAGACTCATTAAGTTTGATCTTCAGCCTCGGTGATAACCTTAGTTGCAGAAACAGACTTAGACGCCAGGAGATCAGTGTGCTCTTGGTATGGTGATTTCACAAATCTGGTTTCTTTCCAGAACTCTGGTGTAAGGAACCCATATGTCTTCTGTAGACAATAAAATGTAGCATGTCGTAACAACAACAAACCAAAGGTTAAAGATAGTCAAGAAGATCATGCCAAGAGTTAAAAATAAATCAATTATATCAATCAATCACAAATAATGAAGCAACTACATCCATCAACATGATCTATGCTCATCTATCATCAACAAGATCTATGCTAATCAACAAATAATGAATCAACTACATCCAGCAACTAATTAAGTAATTGAGTTGAAGATCATCAACTAAGATCTATGCTCATGTAAAAATTGCAATCAGCTACATTTGCACAGTTTATTTTATTATCGTTAAGAACTACAGATTGAGGTAGTTTAAGAATCACATAGATACAATGTGAAGTCTTTATCACATCATCCTCTCAGGAAACAACTACGTAAATGTGAACTAAATGCCTACTAAGTTATACTCTATTAGTAGCCAAATTCCAGATTTTTTCTTCGGCTAAACATAATCAAATGCATCAATCTACAGAAAAAAAAGAAGGATCAAAATGAGACCTTGACAAAGTTTCCGAGAGTCTTGGTAGATCCTCTGGAAGAAGTAAAGACATCATCAATACCAGCAAACTGAAGAACCTTCTTAGGAACCCTATGATATGTCTGCATTTTATATGGTTTTAGCTTGCATTATTCATTCATTTAGACATGTTATTTGACCTGTTCTTGTCATTTATTTATAGTTTTGCATACTTAGAGTGTTTTGCATTAGGTTTGCATACATCTTGCATATTTGGCTTGTTATAGGTACTTTCAGGCGATTCTGGAGAAGTTAGACTCGAAGCTGTCCTGGACGTCAGACTCTGGCCTGTAGGGTCGAGTCAAGGGGTCGAGCTAAGGCAGGAGATGGTGCAGAAGCAGACTCTGGCCTATAGGGTCGAGTCAAGGGGTCGAGCTAAGGCAGGAGATGGTGCAGAAGAAGACTCTGGCCTGTAGGGTCGAGTCAAGGGGTCGAGCTAAGGCAAGAGATGGTGCAGAAGCAGACTCTGGCCTGTAGGGTCGAGTCAGCAGCTCGAGTCAGTGCATTCTGCACCAAAAAAATGCAATTTTCACCTATGCTCGAGCTAAGGGATCGAGCTAGGACAAAAGGTGGCGTCTTGAAGATTTTTGGCCGAGCTCGAGCACACCACGTCAAGTAGGAGGGTCGAGTTCAACACACAAAAATGCAATCTTGATTTCATCAGCTCGAGCACAGCACTCGACCTGCACAGGGTCGAGTTGCACCTACCTTGCACGTTTTTACTATTTTGCCCATGACGTTTTAGGGTTTTTAAGACTTAGTATAAATACCTAATGTGGGATTAAGTTTTTCTAAGTTTTGTTTTATGCTTAATTTTCTAGTTTTCCTTCTGTTCTACATTGTTCTTGATTTCTAGACTTTGTAATTTGTTTTCTACTTGCTGTATCAGTTTATTTCTTCTGTTCTATCAATACCCTATCTATCTCTTCTATTTATGCAGTATCCTATGATTTCTGGGTGTGTGATTATGTTGTTCTTAATGTTTTCTGAGTAGTCATTAGGGTTCTTGAGGATGGGTTAGATTAGGTGTGGAATCTTAGTCTCTTAGGTGGTTTAAGAGTAGATTGTTTAATTTCCCTTCTAAATCAGTGTTCTTAATGCTAATTTCTTTCTGATCAATTGAGATTAGAGCTTAGGTGTTTTTCCACTCAGAAGGTGTTTGATAAAATGCTTGAATGAATTGATGTTAGAGATTTGCATTCCTAGCCTAAGGGATTAGATGTCTAGGGTGTTTATTGACAGTATTGAACTGGGTCTTATTGCCTGCTAGGGTAGATTTCGCCAAGGGATTGGGTCTGGAACTAGTCTAGCTTGAGGTTACTTATCACGGGAGTGGACTTAACTGGTTGTGATGTTTGATGTCTAGGGAATAGCTTGATTGAGTTTTGTTAGACCACCTAGGTAGGCTAAGAGGACACACTGAGTCGATTACCCCATCCTTAGGAACTTCTCTTGCATTGATTGATTTCTCTGTCTAGCCCTATACACTGTTTATGTTCTTGTTAGTCTCTGCTAGTCCTAGATAGTATCTATTTTATTTCCTATCTTCAGCTTCTGTCTAGGGTGTTAGAGTCCTATACGCTCTTGCTTGGCTTGACTTGAATGATTTGATCTCATCCTTTTTGGTTAATATCTTCACCCTTATGGATTGACACCTTACTATACTACAACGAAATCTTGGTCTAGTAAGAAATTGACCTATTTCAAATTGGCGCCGTTGCCATTTGGGTGTTGTTTGTTACAATTAGGATTTCAAATCGTTCTAGATCAAGTTCTTTTCTATATACTCTGTTACTCACTTTGATTTTCTTTTTCTGTCTTTGGCTTGCAGGACCTTTCTTGACTCGAGCACCCTAGCTCGAGCCTAGCAGATCGAGTCTGCCTGTCTTGCACACGTCTGCTCGACCCTTGCAGCTCGAGTCTGCCTCTCTCGCCTACGTCTGCTCGAGTGTACCTACTCGACCCTTGCAGCTCGAGTCTGCCTATCTCGCACACGTCCGCTCGAGTCTACCATTGAGTCCTGTACCCCCCTGCATGCAAACGAGATCTAAAGGCAGTCAGAACCTCATCCGATACATTGACAATATTCACAAGCTACCACAACAGTTGAGAGACCCGAGTGAACTTCTCAACACAGATCTCCAAGACCAAATAAATATGGCTGATCATAATCCACCACCACAGCCTGACCATGTGCATCATCAAAGAAGGCCCCGTTTGATAGGAGCGGGAGATGCTCCTAATACTCATACCAACAGACAAGGGATTGTCCCTCCTACGGTACAGAACAACAATTTCGAGATCAAGAGCAGCTTGATCGCCATGGTGCAGAATAACAGGTTTCGTGGCCTGCCTATGGAGGACCCTCTTGATCATCTGGATGAGTTTGATAGGCTCTGCAGCCTTACAAAGATCAATGGTGTCAGTGAAGATGGTTTCAAGCTAAGGCTCTTTCCCTTCTCTCTTGGTGACAGAGCCCATCACTGGGAAAAGACTCTACCCCATGGATCCATCACTTCCTGGGATGACTGCAAGAAAGCTTTCCTGGCCAAGTTCTTCTCCAATGCCAGGACAGCGCGCTTGAGGAATGAAATTTCTGAATTCACTCAGAAAGATGGTGAGAGCTTCTGTGAATGCTGGGATCGCTTCAAGGGCTACACTACTCAATGCCCTCATCACGGTTTCAACAATGAATCACTCCTTAGCACTCTCTACAGAGGCGTTCTCCCAAAGGTCCGCATGCTTCTCGATACCGCCAGTAACGGTAATTTCCTCAACCAAGATGTTGATGCTGGCTGGGCTCTTGTGGAGAACCTAGCACAATCTGATGGTAACTACACTGCTGAGTATGATAGGAGTGTCCGGCCAAGTATTGCTACAGATGATCAAACTAGGGCTATCAAGGCCTTGACTGCTAAGTTGGATCAATTGTTACAGCAGAAGAAACAGGTTCATTTTGCTTCTGAGGATACAGTTTTTCAGGTTCAAGATGGGGAGGATGATGGTGTTGAGGAGGTCAGCTATATGCAGAATCAGGGTCAGTACAACAAAGGTTTCATCAATTACCAGAACAACCCGAATCTGTCCTACAGGAGTACCAACGTTGCTAACCCTCAGGATCAGGTTTACCCACCTCAGCAACAACCTCCGTCCAAGCCTTTTGTTCCATACAATCAGCAACAGAACTTTGCCCCTAGACCGCATTATCAGAGTCATCACCGACAACAGGGAGCCCCGTGTCCACCACCCGGTTTTCCGTCTCACCACACTCAGTCTTCTACCGCTCCTGATCATCAGACAAACACCTTGCTACAGCAACTCCTACAGGGTCAAGCAGCTGGTGCACTTGAGACAGCCAAGAAATTTGGTGAACTCAAAACCCAGTTGGACTACAACTACAACGCTCTCAATAGCAAGATTGAGACATTGAACTCCAGGATTAAGTATTTGGAGGGAACCACTGCATCTACTTCCTCCACAGCACCTATTGGACAACTTCCAGGAAAAGCAATTCAGAACCCCAAGGAGTACTGCAATGCCATCTTTTCAATGGAATCAAGTCCTATTGCTGATCATGAAGCAGATGTTAGAGAAATTGAGGCTTTTCTTTATGGTTCCGATGCTAACACAACTACCATCGCTTTGAGGAGTGGAAGAAAGTTACCTGCGAGGGAAGGATCTCTTACAATCACTGCGGACAGTGAGGATCAAGATGGGGAGGATCTGGTTTCCAAAACGACCAAGACAAGAGTTTTACGCTGCTGGAGCACCCCAACTCGACCCACCTACTCGAGCTGAGACCCCCAAGACGTCCAACTCGAGCCCACAGCTCGACCCGAAGGGTCAAGACAGCCTACCTCCTGCACCAAAACTGTGATTTCGCAGAAAAAGAAACAATCCTCTGTTCCCCCTCCTTACAAACCTAAACTTCCATTCCCAAAAAGATTCAAGATGGATAAGGACGTAACCATGGTTGAAAACAAGGGTAGTGTCGATTGCATTGATTCACCAAGCACGACAAAGATTGAGCCTAAGTCTCTCCCCAAGCTTGGCAATCCTGGTATGTTCTCCATAACCTGCCTTCTCGGAGATCTGGCAATTGAGGATGCTCTATGCGACTCCGGTTCAAGTGTGAATGTCATGTCCCGTGAGATGTTAGAAAATCTAGGGATAAGACACCTCACTTATCACCCATCGCCCATCACTTTTGGAGACGCTCATTCACGAAAGCCACTTGGTCTTCTGGAAGATTACCCACTTAAAGTTGGGGACTGTATAGTCCCAACAGACTTTGTTGTTATGGAAATGAAGAAGGCCAACAAGCTCCCACTCCTTCTTGGAACCCCCTTCCTCAACACTACTGGTGCAAACATGGACTTCAAGAACCAAAGGGTGGTTCTTATGAATGTGGATGACAAGGCCTATTACCCACTAAAAGCTTCTCCTAATGAGCTATGTGGCACAATGACTATCAAAGATGATGGCTACCGTGATGAGAAAGTGCAGTACATTGGCACAGTTGAGAAGATTGATGAAGCTCCACCCCTAAAGGTCTATGATGAGAAAGAGAAGTGTCTGGAACGAAAGGATAGAGCTGAGAGTACAATGAATGAACAAGGGGTCAAGCCATTCATACTTGGTCAGATCATTGCAGAGGAGACCTCAGTTCCCCTCCATGAACCACCATAGACCTAAGAAAAAGGAAGTCAAGCTTAGAGACTATAAACAAGCTCACTTGGGAGGAAGTCCCATGTCTATCTCTGTACATATTTCTTTGTTTTAGTTTTTAAAACGTCAAATAAATGTGCTGAGCTGTTTGATTTTGTCTTGATGGTGTGATTTCAGGAAAGTATGAGAATTGAATCATGAAAAGGAGGCAAAAACGCACAGGAATGGGCTGACTCGAGCATCAAACTCGAGCCCTAGGATCGAGCCAACTAATCGAGCCTCAGGAGGGAAAATTTTAAATTTCAAAATTCTGACAGATGGACCTAGCTCGACCCTACCTGGTCGAGTTAGAGGCTCGAGTCAGAAGTATCATCAGGACGAGTCAGAAGCGTGTCAGACTGTACTCGACCCTACCTGCTTGAGCCAGACACATGCACACGCCTGACTCGAGCCACCAGCTCGAGCCCACCCAGCTCGAGTCCGCCTATACGCGTGAGAGTATGGAGGAATCGATCTCCTCCTTCTTCTCCAAGCCTTGAGGTACCTGTCCCATCCTTTTCTGTATATATTAGATGCATTGTTTTTCTTGTTTTCTGTTGTCTCTTACCCTCTCTTCACAAATTTTTATCACACAAGGGACTGTGTGATTTAAGTTTGGGGGGAAAGGTTAAGATTTGTTTGATGTGTTTTCTCTGTTCTTATTTTGATTTTGTGCATCCTTAAGTCTTCATCTATGGCATAGAAAAAAAAAAAAAAAAACCAAAATTTTTTTGAAAATTTCATATAGGGCTGATTGCATATAGAGATTGAGTCTAGATTGTTTCATATAGGGCTGTTGCACATGCATAGGGGAAGATGATGATTTAAATCTTGTAAACTTGCTGTTTCAACTGTATGATCTCAATGCCCTAGTTTCCAGTTGTTTAATGCCTTGATATTGAGCTTGAAGTAAGACTGAACCATGATCTGAATGCACAACTAGATCGAGTTTTAGCTGAAGCATGCTGTGATTTTCTGTCATTCCCTATCTATTTGAACCTGAATTTGACTTAGAATTATCATGTCTATGCATTGAATATGAACTCATGGATACCATATACATACTTGGATTCTCTTTCATCTGTTTTTACCACTCTTTGCTGATCCAAGTAGCTGTTTTTATCATTTAGAACAGTCTTACCATACCCTTAGCCTTACCTTCTTTCAAGCCATAATGTTATTTTCTTGAGTGTGTGAGGCCTATTTCTGAATGAGCTTGGTAGAAAGTGTTAGGTTTGAGCCGACAAGGATAGAATCTCATGTAGTTCTGGTTTGCAATTTTCGAATCAGATAGGACTAGGTGGGATCTTGATCATTGGGTATTGGGTTTGGTTATGTGAAAAGAAAGAATGAAAAACTTGGAAAAGATTGAAAGAAAAGGATAAAAGTTCTGAGGAGGGGAATGATCTGAATGTCTAAGTATCTAGTAAAGGATCTGGGGGTGCTGAGTATAAGAATAGAAAGGGCAAAAAGCTTAAAATCTTAAAAACATGAAAAATGCCCAAGCTGGTCATGAAAACCCGTGAGAAAAACCCCAATCCGCTAGAAGCGTATAGAGCCTCTCCTAGAACAAGAACAAAAGAGAAAAATGAATATGTTCCAAGAACAACAAGGGAAAAATGCCTAATGGGTTAAGGGTAGAATTAGGATGACTTTCTGGGTTTTAGACTAAGGGATAAGAACACTTGTGTAGGACTGGGTAGATGGGAGTCTATTCTTGTATGCATAGGTTGGTTCTTACCTTTAGCATTCTACTAAAGCTCATTCCTTCTCATTGAGAGATCCTTGTTCTGAAATGATAAAACCATACTGAAGGGACCATCTTTATCTCTTGACCTTACCCTTAGCCAAATGAGTTCATTGAATGTGCATAGCTTGATTCATAGTTTCTGTTTAAATGAATGTTAAGGGAAATGATAGATTTGAATGCATGTCTAGGTTGAGATTTGATTGAACTTGTGCTGTGAAGAGTATGGCTAATGTTTTTGAGTAGAGTTCATAAACTTTGCATTCTAGAATTGGTAACTTGGACATTGAGATCATCGGTTATATCTGCAAGTTTCGGTTCTGAATCCCCACTTTCAAACCTCTTCTCCATTTTTATTCTTCTGTTTGCTTGAGGGCAAGCAAAGACTAAGTTTGAGGGAGTTGATATGTCTGCATTTTATATGGTTTTAGCTTGCATTATTCATTCATTTAGACATGTTATTTGACCTGTTCTTGTCATTTATTTATAGTTTTGCATACTTAGAGTGTTTTGCATTAGGTTTGCATACATCTTGCATATTTGGCTTGTTATAGGTACTTTCAGGCGATTCTGGAGAAGTTAGACTCGAAGCTGTCCTGGACGTCAGACTCTGGCCTGTAGGGTTGAGTCAAGGGGTCGAGCTAAGGCAGGAGATGGTGCAGAAGCAGACTCTGGCCTGTAGGGTCGAGTCAAGGGGTCGAGCTAAGGCAGGAGATGGTGCAGAAGCAGACTCTGGCCTGTAGGGTCGAGTCAAGGGGTCGAGCTAAGGCAGGAGATGGTGCAGAAGAAGACTCTGGCCTATAGGGTCGAGTCAAGGGGTCGAGCTAAGGCAAGAGATGGTGCAGAAGCAGACTCTGGCCTGTAGGGTCGAGTCAGCAGCTCGAGTCAGTGCATTCTGCACCAAAAAAATGCAATTTTCACCTATGCTCGAGCTAAGGGATCGAGCTAGGACAAAAGGTGGCGTCTTGAAGATTTTTGGCCGAGCTCGAGCACACCACGTCAAGTAGGAGGGTCGAGCTCAACACACAAAAATGCAATCTTGATTTCATCAGCTCGAGCACGGACTCGACCTGCAGGTCGAGTTGCATCTACCTTGCACGTTTTTACTATTTTGCCCATGACGTTTTAGGGTTTTTAAGACTTAGTATAAATACCTAATGTGGGATTAAGTTTTTCTAAGTTTTGTTTTATGCTTAATTTTCTAGTTTTCCTTACGTTCTACATTGTTCTTGATTTCTAGACTTTGTAATTTGTTTTCTACTTGTTTGTATCAGTTTATTTCTTCTCGTTCTATCAATACCCTATCTATCTCTTCTATTTATGCAGTATCCTATGATTTCTGGGTGTGTGATTATGTTGTTCTTAATGTTTTCTGAGTAGTCATTAGGGTTCTTGAGGATGGGTTAGATTAGGTGTGGAATCTTAGTCTCTTAGGTGGTTTAAGAGTAGATTGTTTAATTTCCCTTATAAATCAGTGTTCTTAATGCTAATTTCTTTCTGATCAATTGAGATTAGAGCTTAGGTGTTTTTCCACTCAGAAGGTGTTTGATAAAATGCTTGAATGAATTGATGTTAGAGATTTGCATTCCTAGCCTAAGGGATTAGATGTCTAGGGTGTTTATTGACAGTATTGAACTGGGTCTTATTGCCTGCTAGGGTAGATTTCGCCAAGGGATTGGGTCTGGAACTAGTCTAGCTTGAGGTTACTTATCACGGGAGTGGACTTAACTGGTTGTGATGTTTGATGTCTAGGGAATAGCTTGATTGAGTTTTGTTAGACCACCTAGGTAGGCTAAGAGGACACACTGAGTCGATTACCCCATCCTTAGGAACTTCTCTTGCATTGATTGATTTCTCTGTCTAGCCCTATACACTGTTTATGTTCTTGTTAGTCTCTGCTAGTCCTAGATAGTATCTATTTTATTTCCTATCTTCAGCTTCTGTCTAGGGTGTTAGAGTCCTATACGCTCTTGCTTGGCTTGACTTGAATGATTTGATCTCATCCTTTTTGGTTAATATCTTCACCCTTATGGATTGACACCTTACTATACTACAACGAAATCTTGGTCTAGTAAGAAATTGACCTATTTCACCCTAGCAGCAACAATACCAGCACCTCTTGGAGCTGGAACCATCCTCACTGTAACAGAACCACATTTCCCAGTAACCTTACAAGGCACTGTGTGTGGCTTCCCAATCTTATTCCCCCAGTAACCTCTCCTCACTGGAACCACTGAAAGCTTCGCCAGAATAATAGCTCCTCTAATGGCAGAGCAACTTCCTTGGAACACTTCACTCCCAATCCAACATGTCCATTACCATCTCCAACAACAACAAAAGCCTTGAATCTAGTCCTTTGACCAGCTCTGGTTTGTTTCTGAACAGGCAAGATCTTCATAACTTCGTCTTTCAAAGAAGGACGAGAAGATCTATGATTTGGTACTCCTTTATAGGAAGAGAATGAAGATAGATCTGTTCTAGCTTCTAGATTTGACCTACCTGCACAAGACGACCGAGTTTGGTCACTGGAACCCATTTCGTTTCTTCCGAGGCACGGCTTTTACGGCCTCTTGGACCACGATCACGGCCACGGCCGCCACCGAATCCACGTCCGAAACCACCACGGTCACCGCCACGCTCTGCGCTGCGTTCTCCACCTCTTTCCGCCATTGTCGATGTAATCCTCAGAGAAGAAAACCCTAAAAGCGGCGCTTGAGCAAGAAGATGTTCTTAGGGTTCTTAAGACATGGAAAAATAAATAAATGTGTGGGCTTTAAGCCTTTAACTTCTGCAAACCAAACATTGGGCCTTTTGCTATTTTTCTTACCAGTGCCATTTTACTGCTATGTTTTCAAATTCGAATAACGTTAATGACATCTCGTAATTATGTAGATAGATTGGCTTATTTACAAATTTGACTAGGTGATGGTAAAATCATAATTAAGTGGATATTTTATATGGAGAAAATTAGCCAAAATGCCACTTTCATATACACAAATTATGGCAATATATGCCACGATGTCTCAGAAATCAGTAATCACAAACGATAAAATGTAGGGTTTCAAAACTGGAATGCCTAACCACTGAAGACAGTTGGATACATTTTCAAAGGATAGCACTTCCTATAAAAGATGCATCTCGTAAGTATTCATTTTTTTGCATATTTCTCTATCCTGTCAGTATCTTGATTTTGTAGCCTACTTGTAAAATAATTTAACGTAGTGATGATGTTGTGCAGAATTAATTGGTTGTGAATACCTCTCTCAAATATAATAACACATTATAACTTCTTAAGTTTGTATGCGGAAGAATCGTAATGAAATATTCTCAAGTTTGTACAAAAACAGTTAAGTTCTTGTTACTTGAACAATCATAAGCGGCAAGGTTTATTTACTGGTCAATTTAGAAGCATATAAGTTTAAGTTGTGCATCCAAATGTCTCCAGTGCCGGCTCAAGTATTTCGAAGGCCCTGGGCTAAATAATATTTTTTTATTTTGGTAAGAAATTTTTTTTTTTAGCCCTCTATTTAGTATAAGAAAAAAAAAAAATTTGATGCGGGCCTTGGGGCACAGACCCCGCTTGCCCCTGTACTTGATCCACCCCTGAATGTCTCTGATATCATTGAACGACTCAGGTCAGGTGTAATATTGCTGCTTGAAAAACAAGTTTGTAAATTATAATTTATTTAGGATTTTACTATTTAAATAGTGATCCGTTAAAACAACTCACATATGATGTTGAATTGAGGCCCACTCTTGATTAAAATGAATAAATGTCAGAAGGATAGACATGCATTATTGCAAAATGAAGCAACCATCTAACAAGATCCCAACAGATAACTAGAGATGATTATCCTTTTTATTAAAACTCCAATATCAAAAACAGACAGAAAACCAAGAACCAAGACTTGTGAAACTTTTTCAAAGGGAGGAAAATATACTTGCGACAACCAGACCTAGAAAACCAAACTCATCTCATGTAGGGGTTTTTTTTTTTCCGGCATCTCATGTAGGTTTTAAGCTTGGTCTCTTCAACCTTGGCGATAAGCTTGGTTCCGGTATGAGGCATAGCCAAGAGATAAGTGTACTCTAGGTATGGCGATTTGGCAAATCTTTTTCCAGAATTCTAGAGTAAGGAACTGAAAAGAGAGCACATGTGGGAAAGAAAGAGGCATGTGTGAAGAGCTAAAGAGAATCATGAGAAAAATAAAGAGTAATAATAGGGATGGAGAGCAAATGTAGAGGGTATCCTGCGTGATCATTTGTGAAGTGTATCTGTAACTGCGCAGGGAGAAACAAATATCCAATCTAGGAATTCACCAAGAATTCAGAAATTGGAGAAAAACAGACCAGATGATGAAATGAGAGTAGATATTCACCTTCAAGATCTTGTAATTCTATGAGGATTGATTGTAATGACAGAGAATTAAGAGAAACAAAGAGAGTTCTTATGAAATGGATTGGTTAATAACGATGATGTTTTTGAAAATACAAATACTGAAGCAAATATGGTTATAACATTTAACAGTTTACAGAAACAAATAGTGAGGATCGTGGGTGTTGACGTGTTCACTACTAAAAAGATCACGTAGCCACGAAAATATTAGTGGCTGAAGCATAAATTTCGTGGCTATACGGATAAATAGCCACGGAAAGCCACGAAAAATAATCGTGGTTATAGCTTCGTGGCTTAATTTTTTCGTAGCTTTTCGTGGCTAAAATAGTAAAATAAGCCACGATTTAGTTTCTCCCGTTTCGTGGCTACTACAGTCACGAAATAGCCACCCATATTCCATGGGATGTGTAGCCACGAATGTTTTACGGCTAAATCGTGGCTAAGTAGCCACATTTTATTTTTGTGGCTATTTTGTGGTAACATGTAATAGCCACGACCTGTTTCATGGCTAATTAGTGGTTTTCTAAAAAATAACCACGTTATAAATGATGGTTAAAATGTGGCAAATGTGAGTTACATAGCTACAAATGTTTTGTGTCTAACTCTTGATTAACCCAAAAAAAAAAGCATTTGCTGTCTGAAATGAAACCCATACATTATAACAAAAGATTCTACTTAATCCAGTTCTTACATATCAACCAAAAGAACAAATCCAATTCTTACATAATCCATACATTAGAAGCTACAAAGTCTTACATAACCAAATGGAACCAAAAAGTTATTGCACATAAACCAAATAACCTATAACCCAAGTGATGCACACCAATTATCTAAGTTAGTCCGAGTGTTGGTGGCTGGTGGAGTTGAACGATCTTGATTATCGGTGGATGGTATTGTTGCTGCTTGATTATGGGTTGATGGTGGATGTGCATCTGCCATTGTAGGGTTTAAGGGTGTTTGAGTTACATGAACAGAGGGTTGAGTACGATTTACCTGTGGGATGTTAATCCCAAGAGACTGGAGAATTGCATTCATTGCAACTCTTGTTGCAGCAAGCTCGTCCTTCACAGTGTTAATGCCAGATTTGAAATCATCCTTCAGAACTAGAATGTCACCCTTCACTGCTTCAACATTGTTGCTGATTGACTTGAAGTTTGACTCCAAAGCATCAAGGCGTATTTCTACATCAAGGTTGTGGGTTAGAGAAGCAGCGACGTTCTCAGCTGGGTTGATGTCTCGGTATTGAACACTTCCTATTCCATAGATATTCCCTTTCTTAGACTTACCACGCTACGAAATTACACAGAGAAAGCAAAGTGCAGTAGCTTATGAAAAATAGAGAAAATAGATATATCTCAACAATGAAAACTGAAATAGTAATGAAACAGACAAAATCAATAAAGTAAGCAGGCATGAAACATAAAAGGAGGAGATGAGGCATTGACAAAACAAAACCAGTGATGAAAGGAAGAGAATTGGCTACCTTAATATATTCTTTGTTCAGTAAAATGCGAGAATGAGCAGATGAGGCAGTTTGGCTAATGTCATTGAGAGAGTCATCCTCAGATGTATTTTGTGTAGCAGCTTGCTCTACTTCAACAACAATGATCTCAGCACGAGGGTCAATGAAAGTTCCATCTTTTCGAGTGTGTGTTTTCCGTACAAGCTCAGTATATGGTGGTGGTTCATCAGAACCAGCCTCAAGCATCTGCAAAAATGAAGAGATAACATAAACTAATGCAAAACCGAAGCAAACATGAGTAAAAAGCAAAATAATTAAAAACATAATAGAAAAGATAGGAAAAAAAGACATAATTACCATTTGATACTCAATATTTGAAAATGATCGAGAACCTGCACAATGCTTGTGTACTCCTAAGCCATCGTGATTAGAGTTGTGTGAATTAACAGCTGACTGGCTTATCTTCCTTGCACGTTCTGTATCCTAATACTCCAGCATAATGTTCCAATCATCCTCCCCAATGTACTTTGGTTTTTTATTGTTCCTATGCTTTTTGCTAATGCGCTCACAAATTGAACCCATTGTCTCCTTTTTCCAATGGAAGTAGACAATATTATTAAACCTCTTCTCTCAGAAGTATTGTTGCTACAATAAAAAAAACAATTTAGTATTTCAAAATTAGTATAATAGTAATGTAAAACAATGAGAAAATAAAAGCTTACGACAAATGTTTTCCACCATGTTTATCTCTTCTCATCTGGAACATGTTTCCACCTCCTCCATGGTCCCATGTAATAGTTTTTCCAAGTTGTGCAGATGAATTTGCATACAAAGGGGTCAACCCCAAACCTGGTAATAGAAAAAGAGCATTGAGTTATGATATATCATGGTTTTTACCCGTTTTTAGCCATGATATAAGTTGTTTTATCGAGTCTTTCTAGTGTTTTCGTATCGTTCTGGAGTCTTTTCAGGTCTTAGCACGTTTGGGACGAAATTGGAGATTTTGGAACCATTTGGAGCCTTTTGGAGCAAACCGAAGAAAGTACCCGTTTTGAAGCCTGAGTATCGATCGACACCATCCCGGTATCGATCGATACCGACGTAACTGACGCGGAGATAGAGAGATATCCAAGGAAGAGAATTCTCACCATAAGAAGCCCAATATTTTCCCTTATTTACAAAGAGACCCAGCTCGTGTTTTTAGACCTATTTAAGCAAACTTTCAGTCATTAGGTTAAGGGGAGGCAGACTTTACTTTTCACTATTATTCTTGAGCCACCATTGAGTTTTGAGAGCTTTTGTGAGGGAGACGGATCCAAGACTTTGTTCATCATAGAGAAGATCCCGAACCCTTGTTTTTTTTATTCTTTTGTTTAATTTCATGATTTATTCAGTTATGTTATTTGTTTCATCTATCATGTCCGAGTAGTCTCATTTAAGGTTTAGGGTTTTCTCATATGGCTTTTTCTGATTTATGATGATTGATTTGTTAGGGTTCATAACCTGAATAGTTCTTCACCATTGGTTGTTCTCAAAGCTATTTCTAGTCTGATCACCTAGAACATAGAACTTAGATTAATCGATTAGGCACGACAGTGCAATTGAGTAATTTGATAAAACCTAGGGTGATCAATTCGATTATCTGCAAAGAGATTTGGTTTAATCGAATTGTGAACATATCAAACTTGAGTTAATTGCTGGTTTAATGTGTAGGATTTGCAAAGAGATTTGGAATTCTAGATTTTAGATTTAGTTAGTTTTCGCAACGATAGTTGGTCAACTATAATTTCGTGTTTGAGTTCAAGAACGACACTTAATTGAATTGAACTTTAGCTGAATAATTGTTATTTATCATTGATTTCCTGAGAATTTCCCTGAGCCTAGTTTCCTTCCATATTAATCGACCTAAGTTTATTTCAATCATTTGTTTTCTCATCAATTATTGTTTGCTTAGCACAATCTGCATCTTCTATCTACTGCGTGAAATTTCTTGAGTTCTTGTGTTCGACCCCTGATATACTGCAGCAACTGCTTTAGTACTTTTAGGGTATTAATTTGAGCATATCAAATTTGGCGCCGTTGCCGGGGACTCTAAAAATTCACCATTAGAATTTTAGTTGTCGATTTTGTCTAAGTTCGTCGTCAGTATCGATCGATACTCCATTGGTATCCATCGACACTGAACGTCTGTTTTTGAATTTTGGTTACTTATTTTTCTCGTCTTTTGATTTTCAGGTATATGCATCAGCGTGCTACCAGGAGAAAGAAGGACACACCACTGATCAATCTCTCCAACACAGAGCTAGCAGAGCTTGAACGCACAAATCGGACAACGAAGAGGACTACAGTTGAGATGGATCTTCCACCTGATTTGGTGCATGATGAGGAAGGTGAACGTCAACCTCACGCCGAGGCTCAACCTCAGGCCGAGGCTGAACAGACGCTTGGCGAGTACAACCGACCGGATCAATTCTATGCAAATCGTGCAGCAATCCGTATTCCGACTTTCCAGAGGAATGACTTTGTGCTGAAGCCTGCTTACTTTGCTCTTGTTGGACAGCACCCCTTCACCGGTCTCTCTCATGAGCACCCTATGGATCACATCGAGAAATTCGAGGACTTGGTCACCAGTATGAAGTACAATGGAGTACCACATGAATACCTCTTTTGTAAGATTTTTCCATACTCTCTTGGTGGAGAAGCAGCTTACTGGCTGAAGCAATTACCTCCCGGATCTCTCGCTACTTGGAACGAGACCAAGAACGCATTCCTGAACAATTTCTATGATGATGCGAGCTCGGAGGAGCTCAGGAACAAGATCTCTCAATTTTCTCAGGGTCCAACAGAAGCACTCAAGGCTGCTTGGGTGCGATTCAGATCCTACCAGAGAGACTGTCCGCATCACGGTTTCAGTCAAGTTCAGCTGCTCGGGATCTTTTACAGAGGGATTGATTGGCGGTATCAGATGGCACTGGATTCTGCAAGCAACGGGAACTTCAACACTAGGATTCCAACCGATGCTGTGAAGCTGATTGAGAACTTGGCGTCTAGCAATAGCACCAAGAATGCTGATTTTGAGCGGAAAAGGCTCGCTAGTGTTGCTGACGGTTCGCAGATTGCTGAGGTTCAGGCGAAACTGGACACGATGCACAACCTCTTAGTGGGAAAGACGAAGAAGGATGTACATTTTGCTGAGGAAGTAGGGAACATTGAAGATGAGGCAGAGGATGTTAACTACATTGGTGGTTCTGGTTTTCAGGGTCAGCGATTTGGTTACAACAACAACCGAAGCTTCAACAACAATCAGCAAGGTGGTTACAAGTCTGGAGGTAACCAATCTGGTTTTGGTGGCACTCAATTCGCCCAAAAACCACTTCAAGGCGGTGATTTTTTACTCGCCAATACGGTAATTCAGCTTACCAACCGCATTCTCCGAGGTCTACAGAGAGTAAGACGGAGATCCTCTTGGAACAAATTCTGCAGGGACAAGAAAAGATGACTGGAGATTTTAATAGAAAGCTGGATAATTTATACACTGATCTAAATGGGAGAATCGACGCTCTCGAAATCCATCAGAAGATGCTGGAAAATCAAATAGCTCAGACATCAGCAGCTGTCAAGGGAAAGATAGTTCAACCACAGCATGGACATGTCAATGCAATCACCTCGAGCGCTAGAGAAGAGGATTTTGAGCCTGAGATGACTGTGTTCGTATCCAGTGATACTAGTATCGACCGATACCTGCCTGGTATCGATCGATACTTCCCGAGACCTGCTGTAGATTCGAAGGTTGCTGAAGATGAAGATAAGAATTCTGACATTCCACGCGTATCGACCGACACCCCTACCTGTGTCGATCGACACCAACCTGCAGAGACTATACAAAACTCCAGTATCGATCGACACTCATCTGGTATCAGTCGATACCCTTCGCAGGCTGAATCAATAACTGAGGAAAGGACAGAGATGGTTGAGGAACGGGTATACAAACCAAAGCTACCTTACCCTGTTTTTCCCAAGCTGACAAGAGAGGAGTGGGCGGCTGCTAGAAGCAAGTTTTTGTCAAAAAAATTGGTTGCAGGACCTCCCGTTGCTGATACACCACCACCGCTGAGACTGTTGATAAAAAGGGAAGACCCAGGGAAATTCTCAGTTCCATGCTCCATCTCTAGAGTAAACTTCAAGGAGTCTCTCGTTGACTCAGGGTCTAGTGTCAACGTCATGTCGAGGGCGATTGCAGAGAGATTGAAAGCTGATATGAGATCTCCTAACACGCTTCTCACATACGCGGATTCTTCTAGCTCACTCCCTTACGCTACAATTCTTGATTTACCTGTTAAAATAGGAGATTGTCTGATTCCTACTGATTTTCAGGTTGTGGAGATGAGCCAAGGATCCAAGGTGCCCTTGATTTTGGGAAGACCATTTATGGCTACTGTTGGCGCGATCATGGACACGCCTAATAAGAGAATCTCTTTCTCTTGCATTGACGGAGACGTTTTCTACGATGTCATTCCTTCTGGAGGAGCACCCAGACATGTCTCGTGCATCACCATTGCCTCGGGCGAGACTCTGATGATCGATCTGCTCGATGAGTCTTATGATGAACCAAAAGTCGCAGTTGTTTCAAATGAACCTCCCCACCACCCCAAGAAAGTTGTAGAGAAGACCAAGGCAACAAAGAGGAAGGCGACGAGCAAGAAGTTCAAAGGTGCTGCTAATTTCACTTTGATTCCTCAGAAGTGTGATGGAGATTCGATCGAATATAAGGTGAAGTGCAAGGGAATCTCGAAACCTTTCTCTAAGGCTAGAGTTCTCATTCCTACGGAGATGAAAGAGAAAGAAGAGGATATGATGAGCACAACTTTGAAGCTGGAGATGTCTGGTTGTGGAGCTTATTTCGGAGTGAGTCCTCCACTTTGTCCTGACTGATATCTTAGCCAAAGTCAAGCTCGTGACATTAAACAAGCGCTTAGTGGGAGGCAACCCACTGGTAAGTCTATAAATATGAGTTTTTGTTTTTGTGTTTTGTTGTGTCTTGCGAATCAGGTCGGAAGAAGGATGGTCGTTTTTGTTCCGTATCGATCGACACCACCTCGGTATCGATCGACACCACCGCTCTATGGTAACACCTCTTGTTCTTGACCTATTTCGTTTTGTCCTTTGATTTCTTTCACCTTCTCTGGGCTTGATAAACACTGGGGACAGTGTTGCTTAAGTTTGGGGGAGGTAGTCACTAACATTGACTTTTTGTTTTCTTATTTATATGTTTTTATTGAGTCAAAACCACTTGAAGATCTGTCTTTTGCTTGAATTTGTTGTTCTGATTTTGCTTTTGAGTGACCACTGTTACAGGATTAGTTTCAGTTCGACTAATGAAAAATCCAAGGGATAACCAGCCAGCTAGAAATCACTCATGTCTCCAGCAAGGTTCTTCACAAGCTTTAGCCAAATTTTGCACTTCATCTACGCGGTTAGTGTTCTTAGAGCTTGATTCATCATTTATATCTGGCTAAGGAACCCATCATGCTTGAAAATTATGGTATATCTCTCCCGCAAAAATTGTGGGATACATATTTGCGTTAAAACAGATAAAATCCATATAAAAGATGAAATGATTTCTGCCGAGTAGAGGGGTAGGAAAATTTCCTATGACCCCATTATTCTACTTGGATAAGGAATGATCACACGAAGGCCTGAAGTGAGGGGTAGGAAAATTTCCTATGACCCCGTTATTCACCTAAGACTTTTGATACATTGAGAGGGTAAGAACCGGGGATTCGGTAGCAAACACTATCAATACTCACGAGAAAGAACCTTGATTTGTGTATGCTGTTCAGATATACCTGCGTTATCGAAATCTAATGAGAACTGACTATGAAATAAGTCTGGGGGAGATAAAGATTACCGGAAAGCAATAAATGTTGTTGAATAAAGGGTTCTTTAGCTATGATATTGTATGGGCAAGAATCTAGAAAGTTCTTGAACACTGATTGCAGCGATGAAACTGGCGATGAGAGCTTAGATGAATATTGGTGTGAGATAATAAGTGAAGTCTTGGGAAGTTGAGATTCCTACGGAGAAGTACATGGTGGTTAGATCTGGAGCTGATCAGGCAGAAGTGGGCGCTTGGGAAAAAGGATCATTACAGCGATTTCGGTAACAGGTCAGGTCTCTAAGGTTTTTCAAACCTCTTTCTCTAATTTAGTTTTCTGTTTTGCTTGAGGGCAAGCAAAAGGCTAAGTCTGGGGGAGTTGATATATCATGGTTTTTACCCGTTTTTAGCCATGATATAAGTTGTTTTATCGAGTCTTTCTAGTGTTTTCGTATCGTTCTAGAGTCTTTTCAGGTCTTAGCACGTTTGGGACGAAATTGGAGATTTTGGAACCATTTGGAGCCTTTTGGAGCAAACCGAAGAAAGTATCCGTTTTGAAGCCTGAGTATCGATCGACACCATCCCGGTATCGATCGATACCGACGTAACTGACGCGAAGATAGAGAGATATCCAAGGAAGAGAATTCTCACCATAAGAAGCCCAATACTTTCCCTTATTTACAAAGAGACCCAGCTCGTGTTTTTAGACCTATTTAAGCAAACTTTTAGTCATTAGGTTAAGGGGAGGCAGACTTTACTTTTCACTATTATTCTTGAGCCACCATTGAGATTTGAGAGCTTTTGTGAGGGAGACGGATCCAAGACTTTGTTCATCATAGAGAAGATCCCGAACCCTTGTTTTTTTTATTCTTTTGTTTAATTTCATGATTTATTCAGTTATGTTATTTGTTTCATCTATCATGTCCGAGTAGTCTCATTTTAGGTTTAGGGTTTTCTCATATGGATTTCTCTGATTTATGATGATTGATTTGTTAGGGTTCATAACCTGAATAGTTCTTCACCATAGGTTGTTCTCAAAGTTATTTCTAGTCTGATCACCTAGAACATAGAACTTAGATTAATCGATTAGGCACGACAGTGCAATTGAGTAATCTGATAAAACCTAGGGTGAGCAATTCGATTATCTGCAAAGAGATTTGGTTTAATCGAATTGTGAACATATCAAACTTGAGTTAATTGCTGGTTTAATGTGTAGGATTTGCAAAGAGATTTGGAATTCTAGATTTTAGATTTAGTTAGTTTTCGCAACGACAGTTGGTCAACTATAATTTCGTGCTTGAGTTCAAGAACGGCACTTAATTGAATTGAACTTTAGCTGAATAATTGTTATTTATCATTGATTTCCTGAGAATTGCCCTGAGCCTAGTTTCCTTCCATATTAATCGACCTAAGTTTATTTCAATCATTTGTTTTCTCATCAATTATTGTTTGCTTAGCACAATCTGCATCTTTTATCTACTGCGTGAAATTTCTTAAGTTCTTGTGTTCGACCCCTGATATACTGCAGCAACTGCTTTAATACTTTTAGGGTATTAATTTGAGCATATCAAGTTATAATGTATATATATAAAGTAAGATATATACATATATATATATATATAAATTGGAGCATACACTTACCATAAAGCCCCATTGAGTTTTCTTGGGTGGAGGTGTGGCTGAGCTTCTCTAGCCACGTTTTGTTCGGGTGATATCGATCTTTATCACAAAACCGACAACGTATTAGCTCTCGATCTTCAGCCTTCCAGAAGAGCATGCAATTATCCTCACAAACATCAATCTTATATACAGGTAGGCCAAACGCACGGGTTAACTTCTTTATCTCGTAATATGATGAATGAGCTTTATTTGGTTTGGGTAAAACCTCTTTAAAAGTCTGTGATAGCTCATCCACGCATGCCTCCGCCAAATTGTAATTGGTTTTTTATTTCAACATCCGCGAAGCAACATACAACTGTGAAGTTCCTTCAGGACACCCGTCGTACAGAGGTTGATTAGCGGTTTCAAAAGCTTCAAATACGCTATCATGATATGGCTATTCGTTAGTTGTTTCCATCATATTCTCTAATTCATGTGGTGACGCCACCTCTTGTCTAATATCAACATTTGCGTATGGAAAATACTCATAATCACCAACTGGCACTTGAAAGTTTGTAACATTTGGTTCCCTCGAAGATTCTCCAAATTCGTAATAATTTTTTCCATAACCCAACCAAACATAATAATTTCCCTTAAATCCTACTCGAAAAAGATGCTTGGAAGCGGTTTTGACATCACGTTGTTTTCCGTTCTTACATCTCGCACAAGGACACAATATAGTGTTTTGCTCTTGGTAAGATGCGTGAGAACAAGCAAACTCAAGAAATGTGTTTATCTCTGCCATAAACTCTTCCGATACACAATTTTTTATTGGATCAATTCGTGGATCCATCCACTCTCTCTTAAAATGAGACATTTGAACAAATCAAATGATTAAAAAAAACATATAAAACGCTCCCCCGAATTTTTCTCTCTTTTTTTTTTTTGAAACTTTAAAATGAAAATGAGAAGTGAGATTGTGAGAATCGAGCAGATTGGTTTTATAGAAAGAAAAAAGTCATGGATAGCCACGTAAATTTTGTGACTAAGACAGCCATGAGATATTTTCAGCTGCTATAATTCGAATCGAATATATGTCAGACGTAGACGGATGGGACTTTTTCGGTGGAAATGCCACGAACTTGCCACAAAATATCCGTGGCTTAATTTCGTGGCTATAACAGCCGCTAAATAGCCACGAAATGTTTCAGTGGCTATATAAAACGAATCAAATCAGTGTCAGTGCCTGCTTGATGGGACTTTTTCGGTGGACAGCCACGAATTTGTCACGACTGTATTTCGTGGCAATTTTTCGCTATTTTCGTGGCTATTCCGCGGCAAAACTAGCCACGAAATAGTCACATATACGCCACGATTTTTTTTTTTACGTGGCTTTAAGTTAATTAGCCATGAAATTTCGTGGCAAGGTCGTGGCTATACAAATTTCTTTTACTAGTGGTTACGCTGTAACAGTATCAACATACCTGCGAGTTTGTTAGGTTTAGAGCTGCGTCTCTGTTCATGGTGTGGTAAGGAATTAGGGTTATCGTATTCATCATTGTTGATCAATAAAGATGTTCAGAGAGTTAACGGATAGGGTTTATAACTATGACCTCTATCAACGGCCCATATGGGCAATAAAATGTAGCCTGCGTCGTAACACCAACGAACATCAAATCCACAATCAATCTGCTCTAGCTTCTGGATTTTACCGTCCTCCACAAGATGAACGAGTCCACGTTCTCTGGGACAACCGCAACTGCCGCCAAATCCACCTTTCTAAGCCACTGTCGATGGAACTATTGTTGGATGTATTTAGTTTACTTATGCTTCTTTATTCTTTTTGATGTCGCAATACTCCCATTCTGTTTCCGTACACTGGACGATGAGAGATCACATTGTCTTAAGAAATTATTACAATGGGTTTGAAGAAAGAAATTGGAATGTAATTTGTGTTGAAATATAAAAATGTAAGAGAAAATATTCAAAGGAATTTATGTGTGCATTGTTGTTTTCAGAAAATCCAACACTTGGAATTGTTAGTATAAGAAAATATTCCCAACTATAACATATAATTTTATTATAATTCGGTTCGGATTAATCATTTTTTCATTGTTTATTTTTTCTCTCTCATAACTTTTGATTCTTGACAATATAACTTTGTAATTGGACACGGCTGTGGGCCTTTATGTGATGTTCAATGTAACATAATCGCTTAAGACTTTCCATGACAAGAAAGAGTCCTTCCTATTTAGAAAATATACATAAATAATATCTAAAAGATATCTCAAATATCAAAATATTCTCATTTAAATTGGTGCGTGAAGGTCAAATGATTAATCGTTACAGCCAGCCAAAGGCTTTCGTATTATTGTCAGCGAATTGAGTGATAATGGGGACTTGGGGTATCTCACAGTAAATGGAAATCGACCTCAAATAAACAAGCAATAGCCATCCAACACATAATTTTATTATAATTAGGTTCGGATTGCTGTGCAGAAGTAGTTGTATATTATTATTATATTCCCAACACTCCAAAAGCAGTAGCTGTCGTTTTAAGATCGAAAATACATCACATGGAGTTGTTAGTTAGTGGAGAGTTCAAAAGCCTGAAGCAGAGGCTTACGTACTTAGGTGTGATTCTTCCCCAAGAGAAGTCCTCAAAACTCAAAACTCAAAACTCAAAGCATTGCTCTTCTTCCTAAAGGTCGGCGAGAGGAGAGTTCTTGGCGTCATCAAGATTCAAAAGGTTAGTCATTTTCTTTTATTGTTTATTAGTTTACGTTTCTTTCTTTTTTTTCTTAGCAAATTTCTTTGTTTGCGGTGAACAATATCTCTATTTTGCTCATAAAACTCGAGTATTGACTATATAAAACTTTGTCCATATCGTTGCTACTTTTTGTCCCTCTTGCATCTGGCTAGGTCGAGAGAGCGAGTTTCTATCTGACCTTGAATATGTTTAATATTAGTTATCATTTTTATATAATTGGATCAGTTTGATCGGCATGAATTTAGTGGTAGGAGTGAGTAAGAAAAACACAGGGAATTCGTGCCAAACGGTTTATTAAATTTTTGGTTTGTCAAGAAAACCTTAGGATCCACAAAAAGTTTTCTTGATTGTAATGCCCACAGCGGCGGTTAACCCACAGCTTTAATAAAAGTGACAAAAAAAAAAACTAGAGAGAAAAACATACTTAATTCTGCTTTGTTATTTTAATTTAAGTAAGTCTGCTTTGTTATTTTATATTGAACCAGACTTAAATTAAGTATGTTTTTTAAGAAATCCTTAATCAGAGGTAAATTAGATCTTCTTTATTAATTTATTACTGAAGCATGCTTAAATTAAATCTGCTTTGTTATTTAGAAACTATAAAGTAGACGTAAATTAAGTGTGCTTCACTTTTAAAATTTACTTATTTTCATTTCAAATTGTATAATTAATTAATTGGATAATCTTTGTATTTTATTTTTATTTTAGACAAATGCATAAATTATACTAATTTTGTAAGTTGTGATTTTTACATATATATTTTCCTATATTTTTTAATTTATAAATCATTTTAAAAAAATCTGAAACATACTTAATTGTATATTAGCAGACTTAAAAAAATTTATAAACGTGTATCGACTATTGAAGTAGACTTAAATTAATTTCCGCAAGAAAAGGAAATAATTTCAACTTTTAGTGGAATTATTTTCAACTTTTTTAATTTTGGATTACATTTGTTTTGTGGAGTTAGACTTTGGATTAAAAACTGTAATTAAAGGAAAACATAAGCATGTTGTCATTAAAGTGTGTTTTCTTGTAGTCGTCGAGGACCACTGGCTTTTCTTTTTATCATTTAAAAATAGAATCTGGTTTTGTAAAGCTTGCCATTTTCCTTTGTGGTTTGTATTAACATTAGATTTATGTTTACTAGTTTCAGATTTATGAGTTCAAAATTATGTAAACTATACTTTGTTTATCCTTCTAGAAACTTTTTTAACTGTTTGTTAATCACAAATACTCGAGGAGATAAGGCTGCCACAAAGATAGAAAAGTAGAAAAGTAGTTGTCGTTTTCAAAAATCCATCGCTTTGGAGAGTTGAAAAGTCTGAACTATAGTAAAAAAAATCCATCCTTGAAGTGTTTCTCCTCTTCCTAAAGAGCAACAAGAGCAAAGTTCCTTGACGCCATCAAGAGGTTAGTCATTTTTTTTTTTAATGTTATTTATTTTGTTCTTTAGCAAATTTCTTTGTTTACAGTGAACGATATCTCTATTTTTTCTCTAAATCTCTCGAGTTTTGACAGTAAAAGTTTGACCATGTTCTGGATCGGTACTACTATTTGTGTCTCTTACATCTGGGTATATCAATATTATATAGGTTTTGTTTGACTTCTATAAGTTGCGTAACAAAACAAGCCTTATGCCAAGAATTCATTACTTGAAAAGATTTAGCTCAGCTAGGATTGAGAAAGAAAAATATGCAATGCGTGAGAACAATATACCCAAGATCGATTAGTCATATCTTTTATTTTTTTTAATGTTATTTGTTTTTTTTTTATTCTTTAGCAAATTCTTGAGTCTCTTTTTCCTAAAGGTGGACCAGAGAAGAGTTCCTTGGCACCATCAAGAGGTTAGTCATTTTTCTACTTGTTTGTTTTTTTTTTAATCTCTAACTTTCGATTCTTGCCAATATATCTCTGTCAAAACCCTGGATCGGTGCTACTATTTGTCTCTCTTGCATCTGCGTATGTGAAGAGAGACACCTAAAGCTTGAATATGACATTAAAGAAATCAAATTTAAATATTTTCAGCATTTATTTCTATAAATTAGAAATTGTATTTCCAATTGATTTCATCAAAATGAATTTTAGTTTATAAAAAATCCATCACTTGGAGAGTTGAAAAGTCTGAACTAGAGTGTTTCTCCTCTTCCTAAAGAGCGACAAGAGGAAAGTTCCTTGACGCCATCGAGAGGTTAGTCTTTTTTTTTTATTCGTTAGCAAATTTCTTTGTTTACATTGAGCGATATCTCTATTTTTTTGTCTAAATCTCTCGAGTATTGACAGTAAAAGTTTGTCTATGTTCTGGATCGGTGCTACTATTTGTGTAGGTTTTGTTTGACTTCTATGTTTGACTTCTATAAGTTGCGTTTGCGTAACAAAAAAAAAACAAGCATTTTGCCAAGAAGTCATTACTTGATAAGATTTAGAGCAGTTTGATTAGATCTCACTGGTATATTTTTAAATCGTAACTACATTTTGTTAAAATATTTTACTGTCCTGCGTCAAACGTCACAGTCTTCTCGCATGCTAAATACGCCTAAAACTATAAAATCGAAAAATATGCCCAAGATCGATTTGTGTCATATAATTTTCTCATCGCCAATTTTAAGAATTTAATATTGCTTTGCTTTACAACTTCGAACTTGTGAAATTTGACTCCTAGCGATTATGCATGTTCATCAATAGTAAGTAGCTTGATTCTTATTTTCATATTGCTTAAACAGGAGCAATTATGGCTGGAGAACTTGTGTCGTTTGGAATACAAAAGCTTTGGGACCTACTAAGTCAAGAATGCGAGCGATTTCAGGGAGTTGAAGATCAAGTTACTGGACTAAAACGTGATCTAAACTTGTTAAGCTCTTTTCTGGAAGATGCATATGCAAAGAAACATACAACTGCGGTGGTGAGAACTGTTCTTGAAGAAATACAGGAAATTGTTTATGACGCAGGAGATATAATTGAAACATATCTTCTTAAAGAAAAACTTCGGAAAACAAGTGGAATCAGGATGAGTATCAGAAGACATGCTTGCTTTATTTCAGATCGCAGGAGATATGCATTAGATATTGGAGGCATACATACGAAGATCTCTGATGTGATCCGAATTATGCAGAGTTTTGGAGTACAACAGGCTGTCGCCGATGGGGGGTATATGCAACCTCAAGGTGATAGACAAAGGGATATGCGACAAAAGTTTCCTAACGAATACGAAAGCGATTTTGTGGGGTTGGAGGCAAATGTTAAGAAATTGGTTGGAATGGTGGAGAAAGACGACATTCAAATTATTTCTGTTACGGGGATGGGTGGTCTTGGTAAAACGACCCTTGCTAGACAAGTTTTTAATCATGAGGATGTAAAACAGCAGTTTAACCAAAGACTCGCATGGGTGTGTCTCTCACAGGAGTTTACCCGGATATCTGTGTGGCAAACGATCTTGCAGAATCTCACATCTAAAGAAAGGAAAGATGAAATCCTGAATATGAAAGAAGTTGAACTCCAAGATGAACTCTTTCGACTATTGGAAACATCTAAATCATTAATTGTCTTTGATGACATATGGAGAGAAGAAGATTGGGACCTGATCAAGCCAATATTTCCACCCAAAAAAGGTGAACACTTATTGTACTTGATGAAAAGAATGATGAAAACAACTTATACTAATTAAGCTCTTTGTGTTTGGTTATTATGAAACGAGTAAATATTTTGCAGGTTGGAAGGTGTTACTTACTTCTCGAAATGAGAGTGTCGCAATGCATGGAGATACGACATATATCAACTTTAAACCAGAATGCCTAACTATTAAAGACAGTTGGACACTTTTTCAAAGAATAGCAATGCCAAGGAAAGATGCACCCGGTAAGCATTTAAACGAATGGATTTTTTTTCCATTTTGATCACAATGAGATGTGTTTTGGGATGATCGCAAGAAAATCTTCTTTGCCCTAAATAATTGATTGCAGTATTTCATTATCACATCTTATTGAATTGTTTATTTGTTTTATATATGATGTTGTGCAGAATTTAAGATTGATGAGGAAATGGAAGAGATGGGTAGGCAAATGATCAAACATTGTGGAGGGCTACCATTGGCAATCAAAGTGTTAGGAGGGTTGTTAGCTGCAAAATACACAGTGCATGGTTGGAAAAGATTATCTGAGAATATTGGATCTCATCTCGTGGGAGGAAGAACTGATTTTAATGACGACAACAACAATTCAATTAACTATGTATTGTCTCTGAGCTTTGAAGAATTGCCTAGTTATCTGAAGCATTGTTTCCTCTACCTCGCCCATTTTCCAGAAGATCATACAATAGACGTAGAAGAATTGTCTTATTACTGGGCAGCAGAAGAAATATCCGAACCTAGGCGTTACAATGGAGAGACCATTCGAGATGTTGGGGATAGCTACATAGAGGAGTTGGTGAGGAGAAATATGGTTCTTTCGGAAAGAGACGATATGACTTTGAGATTTGAAACTTGTCATTTGCATGACATGATGAGAGAAGTTTGTTTGTTTAAAGCCAAAGAAGAGAACTTCCTACAAATTACCAGTAGCAGCCCTCCAACCGCTAACTTTCAATCTTATGTCAAATCCCGTAGATTAGTCTCACATAATCCTACTACATTGCATGTTGAGAGAGATATAAACAATCCAAAACTTCGATCTCTCGTGGTTTTTCAGGTGAATGAACCATGGGGAGAAATATGGAAGCTATCAGGTTCAAGTTATACAAGGTTAGAACTTTTGAGGGTGTTAGATCTCTGTAATGCCAAGTTTAGAGAAAGGAAGTTAGCTTCAGGCATTGGGAAGCTCATCCACTTAAGATACTTGAGCTTAAAAGGTGCTGAGGTATCTCATCTACCTTCTTCTCTAGGAAATCTACTGTTGTTGATCTATCTAAATTTAGACACTTTGGGATCTATATTCGTGCCCAATGTCTTGATGGGGATGCAAGAATTAAGATACCTTGCATTACCAATACCTATGCATGAGAAGACAAAGTTGGAATTGGGTAATCTAGTCAACCTGGAGACGTTGGTGAATTTCTCAACAAAGAATAGCAATGTGAGGGATCTTCAACGAATGATAAAGCTAAGGACTCTCTCTATCAAAATCAGAGGCAAAGGCTGTGCTACTGAAACTCTATCTTCATCTCTAACTAAACTGAGACACTTGGAAGATCTTTCTATATATGATTTCCCGTATGATTATGGAGGATATGGGGGTTCCATGAATGATGAAAAACGATTTGCTTTGGATTGCATTCATCTGAAAGAGTTAAAGTTGAAGATATATATGCCAAGGTTACCTGATGAACAGCACTTCCCTTCTCGCCTTACATACATATCTCTAGAAGCTTGTCGGTTGGTGGAAGATCCGATGCCGATTCTAGAGAAATTGGTTCAGTTGATAGACCTTATATTATGGCATCAATCTTTCAGTGGGAGGAGAATGCTTTGCTCGAGCGGTGGGTTTCCTAAATTGCAGAAGCTTGAAGTATTTGGACTAGACGAATGGGAAGAGTGGATAGTAGAAGAAGGCTCCATGCCCCTTCTTCATACTCTCCATATTTGGGATTGTCCAAAGTTAAAGAAGCTTCCTGCTGGTGGGTTTCCTCGATTGCAGACACTTAAATTATTTGGACTAGAGGAATGGGAAGAGTGGATAGTAGAAGAAGGCTCCATGCCCCTTCTTCATTTTATGTATGTTGGTGATTGTAAGAAGTTGAAGAAGCTTCCTGATGGACTGAGTTTAATATATTTTTTAAAAGATCTGAGAATGGACAAGGAATGGAAGGAGAGATTGTCGGAAGGAGGAGAAGATTATTACAAAGTCCAACACATCCCTTCTGTTAAATTCAACGGACTATGAATATGTACACAGGTAAATATTTGGATATGTCCAAAGTTAAAGGAGCTTCCTGATGGGCTGAGTTTCATTAATTCTTTAAAGGATCTGAGAATGGACAAGGAATGGAAGGAGAGATTGTTGAAAGGAGGAGAAGAATACTACAAAGTCCAACACATCCCTTACGTTCATTGAAAGGAAAATGGAGAATATATGTACCAGGTAAACTGTTATTTCCCTAGATCTAAAAATCAAGTACACAAAATCATCGAGAGAGCAGGGATTATATGTTGACTGTTTTGTTTTCATAAATGGATTCTAAAAATTTATTGACACAGTTATTATAACATTGTTTTAGAAAGCATTAAATTCTGCTGAATTTGACTGACTTTTTTTCATTCTCATGTTGTGTAGACGAATCTCTTCCCAGGCGGAACTTTTATCAAATAGGTCATCTACTGGTCCCATCATCTGCATAATAAACTCTTTGCATTTTGTTGTCTTGATGATTTTTTTTGTATAAACCTACACTTTATATGTTGGAGTGTCATGACAGAAGAACAAAATTACTTTGTGCTTCATATCAACATTTGCTTTTTTATGCTTAAGTGGATCAGTCGATCTCGACAATCATTTTATTGGATCATTCCTAAATAATATTGTATAAGAGTTCTAGAGATAGCTTACTGGTTTTGTGCTTTATTCTCCCTGTATCTGAGCATCTTTGTTTATCTTTCAGGAAACTTTTAGTTTGTTCAATCCATATCGTATTTTTGTGATCACAAAAGCTTGTATTTTTCGATTTACTTTTTGTTCAGCTGCATTCCAACTCGTTTCTTTGATTTCAGTTCCGATTCAGCACGGTTTTTCGATTTTACTTTCCCTTCAGCTTGATTTCATCACCCAAGACCAAGCATAAGTGCAGATTTAAAAGCTATCTCACCATCTCATCTGCTTTTAGGAACCTAACTCGCTTGAATCAAACTTTGGACCAAGCTCCTATCTTAATGACTTAGTTCAACTATCATCTATAGAGAAAATATATGACTTAGTTCGACTATCATCTATAGAGAAAATATATAGATTTTGAAGATTAGTTTTATCTCCGAGTCTTGCTTTATACAAGGTTCGTTTATCTCAGTTCTACCACTTGGTACCATATAGTTCATGCATTTCAAGAGTTGCTCATTGTATAATCTGTCAAATGGCTAATAAAGAAATTGTGGCTTAGTGGCGCATTATTGTATAATTTGGGAATCTTTCCAATTGGTTGTGAAGCTCACTCTAAATGTATAATATAATAACGCCTTATAAATTCTTAAGTTTATATGCGGAAAAATCGTAATGAAATACAAGAACACACAAGTTCTTGATACTTGAAAACTGATTAAATGCCAGAACTGAGAGATAGACGTGCAATATTGCAAAATGCCATTTCATTAAAATTTGATGTATGATGTTTCAATGAAACTTGATTAAACTGATTAAACACCGGAATGCCTTATTGAAAATGCCATTTCATGGAAGCAAACATCTAACAAAATCCAAACACAACTAAATATGATTTATCCTTTTAATTAAAACTCCAATATCAAAAACCGACAAGACAACCAAGAAACAAGACTGTTTTCGAAAGGAAGGAAGATCTATTTTTGACAACCAAAACCTATAAAACCAGACTCATTAAGTTTGATCTTCAGCCTCGGTGATAACCTTAGGTGCGGCAGACTTAGTCGCCAGGAGATCAGTGTACTCTTGGTATGGTGATTTCACAAATCTGGTTTCTTTCCAGAACTCTGGTGTAAGGAACCCATATGTCTTCTGTAGGCAATCAAATGTAGCCTGTCGTAACACCACCAACAACAAACCAAGGGTTCAAGATAATCAGGAAGATAATGCCAAGAGTTAAAAATAATCAAGTATATCAATCAGTCAATCACAAATAATGAAGCAACTACATCCATCAAATTAAGTAATTGAGCTGAAGATCATCAACAACATCTATGCTCACCTAAAAATTGCAATCAGCTACACTAGCACAGTTTACTTATTATCGTTAAGAACTACCGATTGAGGTAATTTAAGAATCACATAGATACAATGTGAGGTCTTTATAACATCATCCTCACAGGAAACAACTACGTAAATGTGAACTAAATGCCTACAAACTTATACTCTAATCCGTATTAGTATTAGATTTTTTCTTCAGCTAAACATAGTCAAATGCATCAATCTACAGGAAAACAAAAAGGATCAAAATGAGACCTTGACAAAGTTTCCGAGAGTTTTGGTAGATCCTCTGGAAGAAGTAAAGACATCATCAATACCAGCAAACTGAAGAACCTTCTTAGGAACCCTAGCAGCAACAATACCAGCACCTCTTGGAGCTGGAACCATCCTCACTGTAACAGAGCCACATTTCCCCGTAACCTTACAAGGCACAGTGTGTGGCTTCCCAATCTTATTCCCCCAGTAACCTCTCCTCACTGGAACCACTGAAAGCTTCGCCAGAATAATAGCTCCTCTAATGGCAGTAGCAACTTCCTTAGAACACTTCACTCCCAATCCAACATGTCCATTACCATCTCCAACAACAACAAAAGCCTTGAATCTAGTCCTTTGACCAGCTCTGGTTTGTTTCTGAACAGGCATGATCTTCATAACTTCGTCTTTCAACGAAGGTCCAACGAGAAGATCTATGATTTGGTACTCCTTTACAGGAAGAGAATGAAGATAGATCTGCTCTAGCTTCTGAATTTTACCTTCCTGCACAAGACGACCGAGTTTGGTCACTGGAACCCATTTCGTTTCTTCCGAGGCACGGCCTCCACGGCGTCCACGGCCTCTTGGACCACGATCCCGGCCACGTCCGCCGCCGAATCCACGTCCGAAACCACCACGGTCACCGCCACGCTCTGCGCTGCGTTCTCCACCTCTTTCCGCCATTGTCGATTAAGTAAACCCTAGCGGAGACACAAGTTTGGTTTATATAGTTTGGTGTAAGATTAGGGTTTCTAAAACCTGCGTTATGAGCTTATGGGCCGAATGTCGATGTAATAGTTGAGATACAAAACAAGAAGCCCAGCCCAATAAAATAGCTTATTCACACCCAATAGAAGCAATATGCAAATTGAGTGTAATTGCTTCTCATGTGAAAAAAAAAAAAAAAACTCTCTTCGTATAGCTTTACTATATAAATACTCTTCTCATTGTTTAGAGACTTTATGCAAATTCAGTGTAATTGCTTCACATGTGAAGCTATATATGGAGTCGACCTAGAGAGATGTTCTAGACGTTTCCCGTACATTGTACTTTGTTTGCTATTCAGTACAGAGATATCGTTCTGTTCTTAACAATGGACGGAATAAAGAGAGGAATTTTCTATATTATAAGTTCGGAGAGTGTCGCCATGCATGGAAGAAAGCTGGACACTTTTTACATGATGATCACAATAGAAGATTTAACGATCACGGAAACACAATCGTCTTAGCCCCAAATAAACCGACTATAATATCTCTTTAATCCGTCTAATTAATGACGACATTAACTTAGTTGTATAGCCTAAATGTGGAATAATTTAACCTACGTGAAATTGTGTAGAATAAATTAACTGGCTATATATAGGAGTTCTCTCTGTCATGTCGAGTTATATTTTAAATTTTTTTACATTGTGATGATGTTGTGCAAAATTTAAGGTTGATGACGAAATGGAAGAGATGGGTAAGCAGATGATCAAACATTGTGGAGGTCTACCGTTGGCTGTAAAAGTGTTAGGAATGTTGTTAGCTGTGGAATACACATTGCTTGAGTGGAAAAGTGTATATGAGAATATTACATTTATCTCTTATTATGGGAAGAACCAATTTCAACAATGGTAACCACAGTTCGATTTACCATGTATTTTTCTATGAGCTTTGAAGAGTTGCCTAATAATTTGAAGCACTACTTCCTCTACCTGGCCCATATTCCAGAAGATTACGCAATAAAATATAGAAGGAATATTCGAACCTAGGCGGTACGATGGAGAGACCGTTCGAGTTGTTGGATATAGCTATAAAGAGGAGTTGGTGAGGAGAAATATGGTTATTTCCGATAGAGAAGCTACGACTTTGAAACTTGAAACTTGTAATTTGCATGGCATAATGAGACAAGTTTGTTAGTTTAAAGTCAAAGAAGAGAACTTAGTACAAATTGTTAGAATCTGCTCCTTGACGGAAAACTCTCAATCTTTTGGTACATCTTGAAGATTTGTCTCACATAATTCTAAAATATTACATGTTACAAGAGATATAAAAAAAAAATCCAAAGGTTCGATCTCTCAGGTTTTGTCATGGATTACAAAAGAGAGGGGCGGATGCTATCTGGTTTAAGCTGTACAAGTTTAGAACTTCTGAGAGTGTTAGATCTCTTTAACGCTGAGTTTCAAGGAGGGAAGTTACCTTCTGGCATGGGTAAGCTCATCCACTTATGGTACTTGAGCTTAAAAGGTGCTAAGGTATCTCATCTACCTTTTCCTGAAACCTAAGGTTGCTAATCTATCTAAATTTAGATGTATATATGTAGGATATATACATACCCAATGTCTTGATAGGACCGCAAGAACTGAGATAAATTGCATTACCATGTGATATGCGGAGGAAGACAAAATTAGAATTGAGTAATCTAGTAAATTTGGAGACTTTGGAGAACTTCTCAACAAAGAAAAGCAGCTTAGTGGAGCTTCGAGGTATAGCCAAGTTGAGGACTCTTAGGATCATTTCAAATTGTGAGATGAATATAAAAACTCAATCTACATCAATATGTTGATTGAGACAATTGGAAAATCTTGATATAATACTCGTAGGGGCGAACAGGATGATAAAAGAGGGAATTCAAGATCTGCAATTGTATTGGAACTCACTCATATATCTCAAACAGCTGAAGTTGGATATATATATATATATATATGCCAAAGTTACATGAACAACACTTCACTTCTCACCTTACAAACCATATGTCTAAGTTAATTTTGTTTCACAAAGAGTGTCATTTTTTTGTATTTTCATTGCAATTTTTAAATCAAATCTAAGTTTTATCTCTATTTTTTCATCTTATTAATTAGAGAAAAAAACTGTTTTAGTGTATTAACAAAGAGTTAACAGAAATTTACGTGTTCTTCTTAATTTGTGTGAAAAATGGTAGAATAATACTTTTTATGAAACATAGGAAATAATAAATCTTTTTGTGGGAAGATAATGGTTTTTTTGGGCAGTGGGTTTCCTGAATTGCACTAGCTTAACTTATCTGGAGTAGATGACTTTGACGAGTGGATAATAAATCTTTTTGTGGGAAGTTAAGCAGCTACCCGATGGGCTAAGAATCATCTACACAGAAAATATTTAGTTTTGTTAAGATTAGTTTAATCTCTAAGTCGTGCTTTATACAAGGTTCATTTATTCTCAATTTTAGCATTTCAAGGTACTTAGTGACACGACCTACCCCGAAGAATAACCGGAAAATGCGGAATTTTTAAAACTTTTCTCCAAACAGACGCCCTTCCGTCACAAGACACTAAGGATCGATCGATCTCCCTCAAGATCGATCGATCGTGACCAATAGGATCGATCGATCTCACTTTCCTCCCAAAAATCTTTCCTACTCTCTGCCCGAAATTGAACCCTCAGGATCGATCGTTCTTGCCCAGGAACGATCGATCTAGAAATAGAGGATCGATCGATCGGTTATGGATCGATCGATCTCGATACCCCGATTTCCTCTAGAACTCTCTCTGGCCAAAAAAATGGCCCCCAAGGATCGATCGTTCTTGCCCAGGAACGATCGATCTTGATACCCCAATATCGTCCAGAGAACACAACAACTTTTCGGGATCGATCGTTCTTGCCCAGGAACGATCGATCTCTACCCCCTAAAAACGTCCAGAGGCAGCAGCCTTGAAAAGCACCTACAGGATCGATCGATCTGATCAGGATCGATCGATCTCCATTTGGCGGATCGATCGTTCCTCCATAGGAACGATCGATCTTAACCCCTGAAATCGACCAGAGGCGTTCTGCCCAAAATCGACCCTTCAGGATCGATCGTTCTTGCCCAGGAACGATCGATCTTGAGTCCCCAAGGACTTCTACCACATAACGACCTTACAGGATCGATCGATCCTATGTGGATCGGTCGATCCCTTCTTGTCCTGCAACCCAAGAATGACTCTAAACAAGCCACAATTCACTTCAACACATCGCAAAAACATCCAAAACTATTTTAGTGTACCGCTATGCATCATATAGGGTTAAAAACATTAGCATCCTAAGAACACAAGTCTATAAACAACACACAAGATCACAAAACACAAGGAGATCAAACCCAAAAACCTTCCAACCCGAGATCATCCCTTCTCCTCGGCCTTGATTCCACGTGCTCCACATCTAAGCCTTTTCTTTGTCCTTACCTGCACCAAAAGAGGCGCGTAAGCATTGATAATGCTTAGTGAGGCGGTCCTCCCGTCTCACGGCCATGAGCGCATATAACCAAAGATTTAACGCAACCGAAATATACTTATGGAATAACCAAAACACATACCGTAATAGAGCTCCATTACATACCCAACAAACAACATGGATCAACCATGACTCACAACCAATGGTCTAATTCCTAAGCACACAACAATCACGAAAATCATTGATTATATAATCGGGCCACGGTCACGCACTCACCTCGATTTGACGATTTGTCCTTGACAAAACTAAGCTTTAAGCTTGTCCCTTTGCACCTCTTGGTTCCAACTCAACCAAAATAACACCTCTTGCCTAGCAAGAGACCAACAAACAATTCAATTGGATGATCATTAGCTCAAAACCCCATGACAACCTTTCAAACTCGGATTACTCCCATCCCCAACTCGGATTCCCTTACTCAAAAACAGGGGTAACTTCGGTCAAGCATAACTTATTCTCTAGGCCGAAATTTCACAATTCCTTCGGTGATACTTAAGATCAACCCTTCAACAACTTATCTACCAAATTTCAGTCTAAACAAACGAGAATTGAGTGCTCAACCCTTCACTCAATCTCACCCCGCTGCTACAGCTCGAAAACAGAGTAGTCTAGGGAGAAAATTCATAACTCCTAAACTACCCAACAAAACCCCACGAAATTTGGTAGACAAGTACACAAGAGAAGGAAGAACTTACCCACCAATTCTCAGCTCAATCCGAAATCCCTAGCTTGGTCGATCACCCTCTCAATCTTAGCTCCAAACTCTGTTTTCTCCCCCCCTTTCTTTCTCCCCTTCTCTCTCTCTCTCTCTCTTCTTCTTTCCTTCCTTCTTCCTTTCTTTCTTTCCTCTAACTCGATCCTTTTTGCCAAATGAGGAAGGAAGAAGAAACTTCCAGAATAATAGAGAGAGTGGAGATATTTTTACATACATATATGTGTATGTATACGTTTGGTTTAATTCAATTAAACCAAACCGACCCAATTCCACTAAACCGCAACGATTAAATTCTTTCTTAATTCCTCCCCCCACGGTTTAGTAATTCCGTCCACTATTCCGAAATATTTGAGATATTCACCCCGTCCCAAAATATTTCCTTAATTTCTGCCAAACGCTCGGAATTACCGCATAATTCCGCTAAACCGAACCGCTCGGGATTCCTCTACAACGATCACTCTTTTGATCGTTTCACCTCACTTCCCGCCCTTAGGGCCACCGATCAAGCTCGGTACCGTTCCATACTCGGTTCAAAAACACTCTCGGTCTAACATCGCAAGATCCTATGTGGTCCCCGACGGCTAACCCGTCGAAATCCAATCACCCCGGATTCGAACGAGTTAAGTCGTCAAACGACCTAGTACATTAGAATCCAATCGCCCAGGATCCTAATATACTAAGCCCCCGTGAGAACCAATATCACTGGTATCTCACCCCCGGTTTACCGTCTATTAGGATTAAATCGCCCATAATCCTAATCGGTAAACCACCCGGTTAGGATTAAATCGCCCATAATCCTAACCCACGTCATTAGAGCTAATATCACATAACTCTAATGACCCGTCATTGGAGCTATATCGTATAACCCCAATGACCCGTCATTAGGATTAAATCACCCATAATCCTAATGACCCCGTCGATAGAATATAATTCTACCGACCCCGACCACATAATAGGATCTATTGACGTAAACCCAAAAATCCCCGAACCAAGACGGAACAAATACTTCGCTCAATCCCGCGACACATGAAATATCCCATCATATGTCGCCCCGTCGATACATGAAATCCCCCATCATGTACCCGACAACCCAATACATGAAATACCACATCATGTATTAGAATCCGCCATCAATCCATAAACATCATCTTATTAATAATCAACGTCAACATACAGTTATCCCGAGGGTTTATTACAACAACAACATAAATAACTACAACTCGAGAAGACGACTTAGGAACACGGATGTTACAATTCTCCCCCACTAATTAGATTCGTCCTCGAATCTCAAGGCTCGGCTTGTTCCCTGAACCACTCAGAGAATCTAGCCCTTATCCGTCTCTCGAGTTCCCAAGTCTCCTCTTCCACTCCGTCACAATCCCAAAGGATCCGCACCTCGGGAGCTCTCCTCCTCCCGTCAACCCTGATTCTGCGATCTAGAATCCTCACGGGTCTCGCCTCAACCCTCAAACTCGGCGACAACTCAGGTGGAACTTCCGGTAACACCTGATCATCCCTATGCAAGCACTTCTTCAACTTAGACACATGGAACACATCATGAAATACTTGCATAGACGCTGGCAACTCCAGCCTGTATGCAACAGGTCCAACACGTTCCACCACTTGGAACGGTCCCAAATATCTCGGGCTCAACTTGCCCTCGGAGAATGACCTGTTAGCACCCTTGAACATCGCCATTTTGAGATAAACCATATCTCCTACGGCGAATTCCAACTCTCTCCTGCGGTTATCCGCATAACTCTTCTGACGATCCTGAGCCTCTTTCATGTTGATCCTCAAGACTCGGATCTTCTCTGTAGTCTCCTGCACCAAACTCTCGCCATACATGCTTCGCTCCCCCACTTGAGCCCAGCATAATGGCGTCCTACAAGGCCTCCCATACAGAGCCTCATATGGTACCATTCCGATACTCGCCTGGTAACTGTTATTATACGTGAACTCTACTAGGCTCAGGTAGTCGGCCCAATGGCCACCCCAATCCAGCACACACATCCTCAAAAGATCCTCGAGAGTTTGAATGGTCCTCTCGGACTGACCATCCGTCTGAGGATGATACGCTGTACTCATGTGTACCTTAGTACCCAACTCCTTCTGGAACTCTCGCCAGAAAACCGATGCAAACTTACTATCACGGTCTGATACAATACTCGCAGGTACACCATGCAATCTAACAATCTCATTAATGTACTTCCTCGCCAAAACCCGAGCTCCATCTGTTTTCCTTATAGCGAGAAAATGAGCGGACTTAGTCAAGCGATCAACAATAACCCAAATCGCATCTTTGCCCCGAGAATTCGGTAACCCCACCACAAAATCCATCGTCACCATATCCCACTTCCACTCAGGAATGGGCAAACTCTGTAACAATCCGCTCGGAACCTGATGCTCGGCCTTCACTAGCTGACAAGTCTCACAGCTAGCCACCCACTTGGCTACATCTCTCTTCATCCCAACCCAATGATAATACCGCTTCAAATCTCGGTACATCTTAGTCGCCCCGGGATGAATAGAAAATCGACTTTGGTGTGCCTCCCGCAGGATATCTCTCCTCAACTCCTCATCACTAGGCACACATACTCGTCCATGAACCAAAACGGTTCCATTATTCGAGACTTGATACTCAGACTTCTCATCCCTCGAAGCCTTAATCAACGCCTCGTCTTTTTCTTGAGCCGCTCGTACTCTACTCAAAATATCGGCTTGGTTAGCCGCCTCCAACCCCAACGGCTCTAACTCATCTGAAACAACACATAGCTGCAAGGTACTAATCATACCCATCAACTCCTCGGCATCCTTCTCGGTACTTGCAGCTATCCGCTTCCTACTCAAGGCATCCGCAACGAGATTAGCTTTCCCCGGGTGATAAGCTATCTCGAGGTCATAATCCGCCATAAGTTCCATCCATCTCCTTTGTCTCAAGTTCAACTCAGGCTGAGTAAATACATACTTGAGACTCTTATGATCAGTGAACACTTGTACCTTACCACCATACAGATATGATCTCCATATCTTCAATGCAAACACTACCGCAGCCATCTCCAAATCATGAGTAGGGTAATTGGCTTCATGCTTCCTCAACTGTCGAGAAGCATAAGCAATCACCTTCCCATGTTGCATCAAAACACAACCCAAACCCAATCTCGATGCATCTGTATAGACCACATATGGCTCCTTAGGATCCGGTAAAGCCAATACTGGTGCGGTAGTCAACATATCTTTCAGCCTCAAGAAACTCTCCTCACACTTCTGAGACCAAACAAAGGGAACATCTTTACCCGTCAACTTCGTCATAGGTTGAGCAATACTCGCAAAACCTTTGACGAATCTCCTGTAATACCCCGCTAGACCGAGAAAACTTCTTATCTCCGTGGCGTTCTCAGGTCTCGGCCATTCCATGATGGCCTTAATCTTCTCAGGGTCAACAAAAACTCCGCTCTCCGAAATCACATGACCCAAGAATCCGATCTCTCTCTGCCAGAAGCTACACTTACTCAGCTTGGCAAAAAGCTTCTGCTCCTTTAGCTTCTCCAATACTCTTCTAAGGTGATCACCATGCTCACCGGAACTCTTCGAATACACCAAGATATCATCTATGAAGATGATCACAAACTCATCCAAATATTCCCGGAAAACATCGTTCATCAACCTCATGAACGCCGCTGGTGCATTCGTCAACCCAAAAGGCATCACTACAAACTCATAATGCCCATATCTCGTCCTGAAGGCCGTCTTCTGGATGTCCGTCTCCTTAATAGGAATCTGATGATATCCAGAGGCCAAATCAATCTTTGAGAACCAAGTAGCACCTCTCAATTGATCCAACAACTCATCAATTCTCGGGAGAGGGTACTTGTTCTTTATTGTCACTCGGTTTAGACCCCGGTAGTCTATACATAACCGGAAGCTTCCGTCCTTCTTCTTCACAAACAAGACGGGTGCTCCCCACGGCGAACTACTCGGTCTTATAAAACCCTTATCCAATAGCTCCTCTAACTGCTTCTTAAGCTCCGCCATCTCCGCTGGTGCCATACGGTATGGAGCTTTAGAAACAGGAGCCGTCCCCGGTTCCAACTCAATCGTAAAGGGATCCGCCCTTGGTGGTGGTAATCCCTTCAACGGTTGGAACATATCCTCAAATTCATTTACCACCGGGATGTCTTGAAGCCTTATCTCTTTACCATCTTCGGGTAATGAAATGGTAGCGAGATACGCTTCACGACCATTTTCAATCATCTTCTCCGCTTGAATCGCGGAAATCACCAAACACCCCGTGGTAGGTCTCACTCCTTGATACACCACCCGCCCATGATCATTCTCGAACACCACTCTACCTCGGTGACAATCTAGGTGAGCCTTATACTTCCCAAGCCAATCCATCCCCAAGATCACATCATAAATCTTTACCGGCCACACAATCATATCCGCTGGCTTCACTCCTCCAGCGATATGAACTTCCACGTCTCGCACCAGGCTATGCGTATCAAAGGTCTGACCTCCAGCCACTCTTACCCTTCTCAAACCATCACTAGGCTCTTCTCGGAGCCTCCCCTCTCTCACTAATTCCGGAGTAACGAAGCAATGAGATGCTCCGGAATCAAACAACACGTGAGATGTAACCCCTCCCACGTTCAAGGTCCCTACACATAGCCTATGCATTGAGACTACACAACAACAATAACAACCACCACCACAAAAACAAAACTCATAAACACATTAGAGTAATCATGGGAAGGAATTCTAACCAGTGATCGGCTTGGTGTTGCTCCCTTCTCCTGACTCGATGGTCAGAGAATAAGCTCGAGGAGTCACCGCCGCCTTCTTAGCTGGTGGAGCTCCCGAACTTCCGCTACCTTGTTGGAGCTTGGGGCATGAAGTCCGGATATGTCCCACCTCCTTGCAATGGAAGCAAGCCCTGCTATCTCTATTAGGACAGTTAGCAACCTTATGGCTCTTGTCTCCACACTTGAAACATCCAGATTGAGAGCTAGAAGCACTCTGAGAGGAACCTTCCCACTTCCTCTTCTGTCCTCCCATGAATTTGCCACCTTTCCCTGAATCAGAAGTAAACGTCTTCTTCCCTTGAGTTTGAGGCTTAGATGCTTTAGCCTCCTCTATCATACCCTCCTCAATTATGGCCGCTCTCTCCACTAACTCGGCCACCGTTGCATATGATCTCACATTGCATCTATTCCTCAACTCCAAACGCATTCCCCTTAGAAACCTTCTTACTTGGGCCGGTTCATCCTGAAGGCCCCTTCCCGCAAACCTTCGAAGTCGGTTAAACTCCACTTCATACTCTCGAACCGACCTCGTTCCTTGAGATAACTCCAAAAACTCCGTCTCCAAACGATCCATAGCCTCTTGCGGGAAGTATTTGAGGTTGAACTCCTCACAGAATTCCCCCCCAAGTATTCACACCATTGGCTCTTCTAGCCAACACATTTCTCCACCACATATGCGCATCTCCCTCTAGGTAATGCACCGCAATATCCACCTTATACTCCTCAGGGCACCTTATAGAGTGGAAGTTTCTCTCTACTCTCGCCCTCCACTCATCAGCTTCAACCGGTTTGGCACCCCCATGAAAGAACTTTGTGCCAAGCCTCTGCATATGATCCATCACGGAGAGATAAGATGGGATCATTTGCCCTGCAACTGCCTCGTGAGCCATAACTCTTGGTGGCTCTTCACCTCTTGGTGGCATCTCAGGGGCTGGAGCTGGTACCGGTCCTGGTAACCTCTCCAAAATTTGAGCCAACATACCCATCATTGCCCCCATTCCCGGTTGACCAGCTTGTTGCTGAACCTCGACTTGGGGTTGAACACCAACAGCAGGAGCTGCACCCCCAACAACTCCAACATCCTCACCACCAGCAACGGGGTCAACTCTTTCTTGATTCTCACCATTAGGGGCTCCATTCACCACACGCTCAGCTACCTCGCCCCTTGCCACCACCTCTCGCACTCTTCTAAATCTCACCATACTACAAAAGCAACACAAGATTCAATACACACAATTTAATCACACAATACCCCAGAAGACTTACCGTGGAACCATTTCCCTTGGCCGAAGAGGATGATCTCTAACCCAACCCGCAATCAACAATTAATCACATCAAATAACAATCACAAGCAAGACTCCCCACACATCCTAGAACCGTCTTGCTCTGATACCAAAAATTGACACGACCTACCCCGAAGAATAACCGGAAAATGCGGAATTTTTAAAACTTTTCTCCAAACAGACGCCCTTCCGTCACAAGACACTAAGGATCGATCGATCTCCCTCAAGATCGATCGATCGTGACCAATAGGATCGATCGATCTCACTTTCCTCCCAAAAATCTTTCCTACTCTCTGCCCGAAATTGAACCCTCAGGATCGATCGTTCTTGCCCAGGAACGATCGATCTAGAAATAGAGGATCGATCGATCGGTTATGGATCGATCGATCTCGATACCCCGATTTCCTCTAGAACTCTCTCTGGCCAAAAAAATGGCCCCCAAGGATCGATCGTTCTTGCCCAGGAACGATCGATCTTGATACCCCAATATCGTCCAGAGAACACAACAACTTTTCGGGATCGATCGTTCTTGCCCAGGAACGATCGATCTCTACCCCTAAAAACGTCCAGAGGCAGCAGCCTTGAAAAGCACCTACAGGATCGATCGATCTGATCAGGATCGATCGATCTCCATTAGCGGATCGATCGTTCCTCCATAGGAACGATCGATCTTAACCCCTGAAATCGACCGTAGGCGTTACGCCCAAAATCGACCCTTCAGGATCGATCGTTCTTGCCCAGGAACGATCGATCTTGAGTCCCCAAGGACTTCTACCACATAACGACCTTACAGGATCGATCGATCCTATGTGGATCGGTCGATCCCTTCTTGTCCTGCAACCCAAGAATGACTCTAAACAAGCCACAATTCACTTCAACACATCGCAAAAACATCCAAAACTATTTTAGTGTACCGCTATGCATCATATAGGGTTAAAAACATTAGCATCCTAAGAACACAAGTCTATAAACAACACACAAGATCACAAAACACAAGGAGATCAAACCCAAAAACCTTCCAACCCGAGATCATCCCTTCTCCTCGGCCTTGATTCCACGTGCTCCACATCTAAGCCTTTTCTTTGTCCTTACCTGCACCAAAAGAGGCGCGTAAGCATTGATAATGCTTAGTGAGGCGGTCCTCCCGTCTCACGGCCATGAGCGCATATAACCAAAGATTTAACGCAACCGAAATATACTTATGGAATAACCAAAACACATACCGTAATAGAGCTCCATTACATACCCAACAAACAACATGGATCAACCATGACTCACAACCAATGGTCTAATTCCTAAGCACACAACAATCACGAAAATCATTGATTATATAATCGGGCCACGGTCACGCACTCACCTCGATTTGACGATTTGTCCTTGACAAAACTAAGCTTTAAGCTTGTCCCTTTGCACCTCTTGGTTCCAACTCAACCAAAATAACACCTCTTGCCTAGCAAGAGACCAACAAACAATTCAATTGGATGATCATTAGCTCAAAACCCCATGACAACCTTTCAAACTCGGATTACTCCCATCCCCAACTCGGATTCCCTTACTCAAAAACAGGGTTAACTTCGGTCAAGCATAACTTATTCTCTAGGCCGAAATTTCACAATTCCTTCGGTGATACTTAAGATCAACCCTTCAACAACTTATCTACCAAATTTCAGTCTAAACAAACGAGAATTGAGTGCTCAACCCTTCACTCAATCTCACCCCGCTGCTACAGCTCGAAAACAGAGTAGTCTAGGGAGAAAATTCATAACTCCTAAACTACCCAACAAAACCCCACGAAATTTGGTAGACAAGTACACAAGAGAAGGAAGAACTTACCCACCAATTCTCAGCTCAATCCGAAATCCCTAGCTTGGTCGATCACCCTCTCAATCTTAGCTCCAAACTCTGTTTTCTCCCCCCCTTTCTTTCTCCCCTTCTCTCTCTCTCTCTCTTCTTCTTTCCTTCCTTCTTCCTTTCTTTCTTTCCTCTAACTCGATCCTTTTTGCCAAATGAGGAAGGAAGAAGAAACTTCCAGAATAATAGAGAGAGTGGAGATATTTTTACATACATATATGTGTATGTATACGTTTGGTTTAATTCAATTAAACCAAACCGACCCAATTCCACTAAACCGCAACGATTAAATTCTTTCTTAATTCCTCCTCCCACGGTTTAGTAATTCCGTCCACTATTCCGAAATATTTGAGATATTCACCCGTCCTAAAATATTTCCTTAATTTCCAAAACGCTCGGAATTACCGCATAATTCCGCTAAACCGAACCGCTCGGGATTCCTCTACAACGATCACTCTTTTGATCGTTTCACCTCACTTCCCGCCCTTAGGGCCACCGATCAAGCTCGGTACCGTTCCATACTCGGTTCAAAAACACTCTCGGTCTAACATCGCAAGATCCTATGTGGTCCCCGACGGCTAACCCGTCGAAATCCAATCACCCCGGATTCGAACGAGTTAAGTCGTCAAACGACCTAGTACATTAGAATCCAATCGCCCAGGATCCTAATATACTAAGCCCCCGTGAGAACCAATATCACTGGTATCTCACCCCCGGTTTACCGTCTATTAGGATTAAATCGCCCATAATCCTAATCGGTAAACCACCCGGTTAGGATTAAATCGCCCATAATCCTAACCCACGTCATTAGAGCTAATATCACATAACTCTAATGACCCGTCATTGGAGCTATATCGTATAACCCCAATGACCCGTCATTAGGATTAAATCACCCATAATCCTAATGACCCCGTCGATAGAATATAATTCTACCGACCCCGACCACATAATAGGATCTATTGACGTAAACCCAAAAATCCCCGAACCAAGACGGAACAAATACTTCGCTCAATCCCGCGACACATGAAATATCCCATCATATGTCGCCCCGTCGATACATGAAATCCCCCATCATGTACCCGACAACCCAATACATGAAATACCACATCATGTATTAGAATCTGCCATCAATCCATAAACATCATCTTATTAATAATCAACGTCAACATACAGTTATCCCGAGGGTTCATTACAACAACAACATAAATAACTACAACTCGAGAAGACGACTTAGAAACACGGATGTTACACTTAGTCTCACTTGGTATAATCAAATAGGTCATACATTTTAAAGCTTATGCTCATTGTTTTTAGAGATATCTGTCAAATTGTTAAAACTTTTTTTTTTTTTGCTTTCTAGTGTCGCATCATTCTCTAATTTGGGACTCTTTCCAATTGGTTATGACGGCGAATTCAACCACTTTAACATCTAACGTGTTTGCTTTAAAAGAACTAGTGAATTTTTTTTTGATTAGTGAGTCTTGAAGTTAATAAATTGATGAGTAAAAATAGTATAATATATTTAAAAATTGAGTAATGAATGCATACATAAGAGAATGAGTTAACAAAAAACAATATTCAGATGTTCAACATCAATAGACTTTGGTCAAATATTTGTCGAGTAAATTGTCAACGATAACTTGATAAGCTCTTTCAGTTGGATGATAGCTATCCCAAAATATATAAGCCGAAGAATTAGAACACGTGAATGGGTTCAATGAGTTACACAAATATGATATCGCCAGAGTTCCTTTACCGCAACATCCCCTATCAGCTACCTCAAAACCTGAAACAAAATTAGATGATTTGAATATAATTTAGTTTGAAGTAGATATTAAAATTAAAAAAATATATACAAAGATAAATCTGTTAAAAATGGACTTACCGTATTTTTTAGGGTGTTGGATCATGTCGAAAAGAGTATCATAAACATCAATGTAAAGGATAACACCATCCAACTCTTTATCTAAAGAATCTAGTGCTGGAGAAAGTCTTGAATTGAATTGTTTTGCCATGTTGTTTAAAGGCTGAACACATCCTCTTGTAAATATACCTCCAAAAACTGTTCTTTGAAGTGGAACACAACCAACAGGCACTGCACTAAACACTCCAATTTTCCTAGCTCCAAGCTTATGTAATTCCTAAAAATGAATTAAAGAGGAGATAGATTAGTTTGTGAATACAATTATATTATTATTTAGTTTTTATATATATAACTAGAAATAAAGTACTTACTCTCACGAATTTGACAGCAGAGTCAGCCAAGAAATTGGCATACGAGGTACGATCATATATATGAGATCGAGCTAAATAAGTGTGAGCAAGGTCATTGCTACTAGACACCACGAGAAAGAAACTGTTTTCCACAATATCTTTGGCCTTTTCTTCTCCAAAATGTTTCTTGATCTTTGATATATATTCTTTGAAATAATTGAGTTGATCTCACACCGATACAACTGACTACAAAAAAAAGCATAAATAAAAAAAAATTAAAAGAAACTCCCAATATATATATAAATATATATATATATATATATTAAAAAAAAAAAAAAAAGTAAACGATCATATGATGGAAAAACATTAGTGTACCATAATTTGTGCTGTTAATGGATCATAACCAGTTCCTCCAGATGCAAATGTTACACCTTTAAGAAGATCCTCAGGCTTCAAATTCGGATTCATATATGCTGGTAATGTCTTAGCCAATCCTAACTTTTCAGCTGAAATATTTTTAAACATTCTTATCACAATATATAAATAGGCTTTCCTGAAGAAAAATGTAACAATAATAAGTCAAATAATGGTTACCAATAAGATCAGAAGGAACTCTTCCATCAGAAAACCTCCCAGTGGCGGAGCCTCCAGGAAAATCTTTACCATATGGAGGAAAGTTACACTTAAGAAGAGTGGGAAGATTATTGTTATTTCCTGTATCCATTATTGAATCTCCGAACACTATTAGTGCTGGGATCGTTGCGTTCTTTCCTTGCCTCGCTGCATTAGCTTCAACGACTATTACTATCAAACCGAGCCACAACATTTGAACCTTCATTGTCTTGTTTGATTTGTTTACTTTTCTGCTAGAGATTTGCTTGTGTTTTACAAATTCAAAGACATTTGTGCACATGCATATATACATGGTTTCGATTTGTTGCACTTCTAAAATTATCTCTTAACAATAGTTGTTAGGTTCTATGCTATCTCTAGTTATTTATTACTTTGATATAAGTTGGAACGACAACAAAACTTTATTGTTATTTCTTATCTATGTTTGGAATTTACACCAAAACAAGTAATGTAACCATAGTTTGTTATAACACTGAATATAAGCCAAACTTGAATATGCCATTTCAAACTTTGTTAATTTCTGTTAAATATATATATATATATATATCTTCATTATGTAAGAAAATATTCAAATTGTGATTAATAAAATCATCGAATACTATTTTATATTTATTATTTCAAAACAGATTAAAATTTTATTATTATATTTTCGTAAATATATATATATATATTTACGTATAACAGTAGCATCCACATGTGTAGGGGTTTATTAGACCACATATTTTATTTTATTTTAATTTTTATTAGGTTTTTTTTTTTTTTGTATTTTACATAATTACTTGATGGGTGAGAAAAGCATTAAACATAGGATCACCTAATGCATTTTTTCTTTATAAAAGTTAGTTCTATATTATGATATGGTTTTGACATATAAAAAAAATATCATTTGCTTAATGAAATTCGGTGTCCACGAATATAAATAGTCATATAATCTAAAAAAGTATCACCTCACTATTTTTTACCTCAAATCAATATAAGATATGCTTTTTTTTTATTTATTTATCTCACTAGCTATTTTTAATTTCTCCAAAATATTCAAAATTTCTTTCATGAATTAATAAATTTTAATAAAAATTTCTACCTACACTACAATGCAAAGAGTCCCTTGGAGTTGGCAAAGAAGTGTTTGCGGCGGATAAGTTCCGGTTTTCTATGACCGGTTAAGAGAAGACCGGTTAACAGAGACGGAGGACCGGTGAATTTGGTTTGCACCATTTCCCTCACTTTCATATACCCGTCGAGTGTCATCAACTCCAGAAGCTTTCTACAGCTCTGAGATTTGAAAATTAAAAAAAAAAAAAAAAAAAAAAAAAAAAAAATACAGAATGTTATCAGAGAGCAAACACAGATCGTATATAGACACAAGACAAAGAGCTTTAAGAATTTATGATCAGTTTCACTTTATGAAACCATAGGAGAAAGATTGTATATTACCTGAGGATTTAGTACGTCCATTAGGTTTATAATGTCGTCCTGCCACAAATGAAATGTTTTCATTAGTATTTTCATAGAGCTCAAAACCATGGCGGTACGAGCTTATTTGGTGGTTAGAAGTATTTTACCTCCGGTATACCGGGATTTTGCATCACGGTACCAAGAACACGGCGAACTAGTCCATCGAAGACAAATTTATTTACCGATCCATCTGCGTTTATCCATGGGAATATAGGCATAAGTTGTGACTTCTCAGAAGTTGATTCCTTTGTTTCACCTTCCATACCCGTTCCAAAAGTAACAGATGGAGGTTTGATAGTTGCTTCGTGCAAACCACTTTTTTGAGCCATTTCAGGAAGGTTAAGAATTGTAACCTTGTGAACACTGTTCTCAGCGACATGCTCACGCTTTTCTTCTGAAGTACTGTAGCCGCTGGCGACAACATCGTTTGACCTATGTTCCCCAAAAACTCTCTCTAGGTAGTTCATTGGTAGAGACTGTTGACCATTTTTGGTAGTTCCACCCTCCTCCAATGTCAAGAAGTACTTTGATCGGTAGAAGGAATGAACAAGACGAAAATTGTTATAGCCATTTACCTGAATAAGATAGCATCTGGTTAACAAGTTGTTACTTGTAGAGTCATGTAACATGAACGGAGTTCGCAGTCAAGGAGAGTTATGCAACCTTCGTTTTAATAAGGCAAAGGTGTTTGTAAGATAAAAAATGATTAGACAAACCTTCAAAGCGACCCCAAATGTTTGAAGTACCTCTACAATGCAGTCACAAGTTTCTTGGCCTGCAAATGAATAAACAGAGGTTTAAAATACAACACTGAAGCAAGTCTCCAACACATGCTAAAGTGTTTAAGAGGTTAGCCTGATGCTTACTTGGAATATCAATAAGACAGTAGACTTCTTCAGTGCTTAGACCTTGGTCACCAGCCTTCTGAAGGGCATTGGAAACGGCTTCGAAAACCCCGGGACTGAATAAACTCAGTTGCTCGTCTGCAGATCCTGACATAATACAACTAGCAACACTGGCCATCACTTGCCAGGAAGAATCACCTAAACAGCCTGGTATCAAGGTAGCATCCGTAGAGTTGAAAAGTTCTTCTGTATCATCAGAATTGCAGCCACTATTTGATTCTCTCGACTTGAAATGAAGTTCACCAGTGGGAGAGTCATCATCCTTAAACAACTCCATCGCGTTAGCTGTTGGTAGAGTTACACGATGAACAGATACTGCTATACCAGGGAAACCCTTTTCCTTTCTGAAGTTGATTTCACCTTCGCCTAGTAGCTTAAATTTCTTAGCAGTATCAGGTTCAGATTCTTCTATGTCATCAGCTATACGTTTTAAACCTCTACGATCCCCAGGCTCTCCAACACCTTCTTCAGGTAAGGATACAGATACAGAGAGTTCACCAGAAGCAACCATTGAAAATAAATTTAAAACATCGCCACATTGCAAATCTGAAGTAAGACCGACTCCCCCAGCCATAAGTTCTCTTTCATGTTCGAGAAGCCAACTGGAGAACTTGGCAGCTCTTGTCCCAGTATTAACCATGAATGGGGACTTTGAAATACTATGCAAGAAGTTCTGAGAAAGCACAAATGGCTGTCCACCACTTCCACCAACCTGGAACGTTCTCGTAAAAAATAATGACTCTCAGTTTTCTTTTACAAATACAGTTATCATCCAAACAAATAAAAAAATTGATTCAAAGTGAGGAAAAGAAAACTGCCTTTCTTATTCACCATCTCATCCAAACATTAAGCATGCACATGATGTGGTTTTGACAACAAAAGGAAGAAAAGATGATACTTCAAAGTTAAACATGCTATGCTATTAAAATAGAGCTTCACATGGACACTCATATGCCTCTTCATAAAATCGAGAAGCATATCATAAAAGCCAGAAGCCAGCAATATTAACCCTAGTATAACAGGAAAGTAACACGTAGTTTTACCAGAAACTTTTTGTCTCGGAGGTAGCTATAGGCTGTAAAGAGGTCTCGCTCTGAATATTGTCGTAAGGTATCTTCCAGCAAATTTGGCATACCAGGTGCAGTAGGCATGCTCAGAAAGACAAGCTTTAAAAGTTCTACAGCAGTAGAAACTGCCAGAGATTTCCATACTCCTATACTACCATCGTCATTATCGTCTGAAGGCTTAAAAATTTGATGAAGATGATAATGTCCAGATCGTCGAGATGTATCTTTAACTTGATCAACAGAAACAGTTTGAATGTCCTCTGACTGAATTGCAGGTGGAACCATTTCACTCCCCTGAAAGCCCATAATTTTGATTTATCATAAATCGCCAAAAACAAAGAACCATTAAAACTATAGGAATGGTGTCAAACAAAAGAAGAGTAAGCAACAAGGATGCACCTCATCAACCATAACTCTGTTTGACCATTCCCGAGAGCTAGGTCTCGTCCATTTAGAGGCCACCAGTTTAGCCATTTTCTTGAGCTCAAGAACATCATTAAAGGCTTGACTTATACTCTTTTCATTGAAGTCATCCCATTTTTCTTCATCAAAACAACTATCTTTAACATGCTCATCACAACCGGATTCCGTTCCGCCAATTGCCTGGGATAAATACCTAACAAGAACATGTGAACTGTTGCTCTCAGGCAAACACTTCTGTTTCGTCTCTAGATGTTTTGCATAACGCTCAGTGAGCAGATTGCAAAGCCTCATGACCGCCTTCCGAACTTTATCATTCTTCATCAAATTTTGAATCCGTCTCTTGCAAGCTAAAGGAGGTGCTGGCAGTTCTGGAACTGAAGCCCAATTTACTCCATGAAATTTTGCCCCAAGAGCTGCACGGTGTCTAACATATTGACTCAACAATTTCCTGACCAGAGAAAACTTGTGTCAGTGGTATATATCAATCAGAGATATAACATATATTAGAGAATGTTTTCAACAAGAACCAATTTGATATATGATCACCATTCATATCAGCACAGAGATATACTACTAAACTTTCTTTGGATGTGTCAAGCTTACCTGTCCGCGTCATCTGTCCACGAAAATCTTTGTGCAAGAGTTGATCTGGTATTCAAACTTGCATGCCGGTTGATGATAGAACAGAATTGACCTTCATCTTCAGTAATATCCCTTATCTCTGCATTTTCTTGTTGATTGCGCTCCTGATGCATCGGAATGGGTGTTTGGTCCTCTTGTAATGAATCTAGAAAATTCTCATTATTTGAGGCATCAGTGGCTTCAGAATGTAGAACCTTCTGTCCATCTACTATTATGGATATGACACCTTCTCCTGTAGTCTTTACGAGAGATGGTCTTTTTCTTTTCCTGGAAGATGAAGGACTATTTTCTACAGCATAATTTTTATCTTTTGATTTTGATTTCACGCGCCTTCCATGCTTCGCATGATAAGCATGCATAACCTGGAGTGACAACCAACAAGTATAAGAACATCCAGGTTCAATTAGCTTCATGGTGGGTATTTGAAAGCTGAAACATTGAAGAAATCAATGTTCTCAGGCGGCATAGTCTCTACGATCAAGGAAAATAAGGAAACTATTGGCCAAACTACCACCAGGTCTCAAATATTTTTCTCCACATAATTAAGCAGGTTACTAAGACAAATTTAATGATATACACAACACACACAAAACATATCTTACATGCTCTATGGTCAGGTTCAGATCCTTAGAAATCTTCTCACACTCTTTGAAAGAGAGTTTTTCCTTCTCATCGATTGCAATACACTGTAAGAGCTTGGCACGCTGTTCTGCTGTAATGACATGCTCTGAGGCCCAAGAGCGGACACGGAAAACCTAGAAGAACTGACAGTTAGAAACTGTTTTCTGAAAACATAACATAACAGGCAGCTGAAAACTATTATCACAGGAGAAGATTGCAGACAGAGATATACACGTAGCACAGATACATATTAAGTAGGTTGTAATGATATCTTTTTAGTTTCATAGACTCAACTGTTGTATATATAATAAGCCATAATATAGATGATCAAGCTTATACCTCTTGAACAACAGATCCCGGAAATGCTTGCTTTGCAGCTCTGTGATCAGCAGCAGCATAGCAATATTCTAGAGTTCGCCAATATTCATCAACAGCATCTCTATTTGATAGAATAAAGTCATGCCGAATACGTGGACGAAAATCAAGAGACATGACATTGGATGTAGCAGCAACAAACACAGGTTCCTCTATATAAGGCTTAAGTTCCATTGCATGTGTTAAATTAGAATACTTCTCTTCAATCTCATCACGTCTGAGTCTACTACTTACCATCTGAATCAACTACAAAATTAAGATAGGCACACGCAAGAGAATTATTCATTTTTTGAATTGCTCATTTACGTATTGAAATACGGTACTTGAGGTGCCATTTAATTATTAATATTACCTTCAACCGGCGTAAAATATCAATAAGCATCGATAATCTCCCAGTCGCATGAGTATCCATTAGAAGCTTATACTCTTCGCTAGGAAGCTCAGAGAGACGCACAACCTGTTTACATTTCTTCACCATATCTTTCTGAGTAGATCCAACAACTTGTAAAAATAGTTCGAGTGGCATGGCTCTAAAAGCATCTTCAAGTGCAAACAAATTCTCAAATTCATGATCATGTATAGAAGAAAAGGCATTGTCCCAGCCAGGCAAAGAACTAAAATAGTCCCAAAGGAAACAGTGTAGAAGCTTCACACGAACAATCTTTGCAAGCACAAACCCTTTGGCTCGCATAGCTCCTGATTTACTAGCTCGCGCATCCAAATCCACATTAGTTTGACCTCTCTGAACGTCATTCAATACTGGAATTGGCTTGTTGCTTTTCCTCTTCGATAATTTCTGGCCACGGAATCCTAATTCAAAAGACCTAATCCTATCATGAATTTCACCACCTACATCTCGAGTCAATCCTTGAACAGATGGATGCAAAACTATCACAAAGCAACGATTACGACTACAATCAGTTGCATTTGGAACACGAATGCCAATGCATTTGCAGAGACCTTCTTCTTGAAGTCTGTTCAGAATTCTGTTAATGGTTTTCCTATCAACCTTCGGGCTCCTGTCCTTCTCAAGACTGAGAAGCCATTTATGGAGCTCCGCTCTCAAAACGAACTTCTCCTCCTTTGGCCAGCCAAGAAAGAAGAAACAAATAGTCAGTTAGAAGAAAAAAAAAAAGGAGATAATATTTCTGGTATGCAACGTGGATAAAGAGAATAGTAAGTACATTTAAGCGTTCAAGTATTCTCTGCTCTCTCCGAGAGTTTTCAATAGTAGCATGAGGTTGCTGCACTTTTGATTTAGCCGATTTCGGTAGAACGAGATGGTTCATATCTGAAAAAGCCAAATCAGGGGACCCCTTTGCAGCATCAACAACCTTATCACCGATCTCATGGAATGATTCTTGTAAGTTAAGACGTGTAAGAATCTTTCTTCTTTTGGCATTAGATGGGGAACAATCGAGAAGTCCTGAATTGCTTTCAGAATCAGTTAAACTTGCAGGTGTCGAAAAGTCAGCATCTGAAACTGCAATACTGTGTTTGATAGAGGTCTTAGCCAATCCACCAGTACCATGAGGTGTGCTAAAATCATTATGTACCCTGCCAATATTTTCATCTTTATCAGGAACCAGATTAGAAGACTCGGACGCAGCATGACGAGAAGTCCAAACTCGAAATACTCTAGTCTTCTTGTGGCTTTCGGCCTGTAAATGCATCCCGACTCTTGAACAAATACTACAAAGCCGAGGATAGATCTTCTTCTTATCAATCCCAAGTCTTTTGCATACCTGGTAAAAATAATAATTTAATACAACATTGTACCCTCCCAATGTTTTTAAATCCTTTTTTTTTGTTTTAATTAGCCAAATCTATTAAATGAATACCTCCATAACGGCCAAGCCTTTAGATCCTTCAGCATCAACCATATCATAAATTTGATTATCTATTGGAAGCTCCAACGTCTGTTCTGTTTTTTGAATACTCCTTCCGAATTTTAGGAGTTGCTTTTTCCCAGAGTAGTTAAAATCTTTTTCTGAAAATCTTTTTAACAAACGGAGGCATCTTTCAACCTACAAAAATGGACAATCCACATGAAAAAAACAGTTTTATATCCAAACAAAACAGAACAGAAATCATAAGTAAGAGCAATTAGCCAGCATATGTAGTGAAATTTATTTGAACGATGACATGAGATGCAGATAATAGATCACCTTATTGTTCACCATAGCATCAAACTCCTCTACTACATGAGAATCTGTCAACCGGCGACAAACCTGATGTTATCCCACAAGAAGATTTATTCAGAATATTCTAGTGGAACATGAATTGAGTTTTCAAAGATATATCTATACACTTCAACAAGAAGGGGAAAGTGTTGAAAATATTCAGATCCAAGTGGATTGGATTAAAAGTAAGAAGACATTAAAAAGATATATTACACTTCTCCAAGCTCTATGCCTTGAATGTGATCCCATATAACCAAGGTCTTGCTTAATATCTGAGACGACTAAAACCTGCAGAACAAGAAAATGAGTATACAACTAGCAAGATCCAGCCTGATAAAAAAAAACATGCTTTGAGTTTACTAACTTTCTCGTTAGCTTCTTCGAGCTTATCACAAACTGCCTGCATTGCTGGTAGAAAATCTTTAACGAGTGTGTCTTCTTTTATACTTCTTTCAGATACTAGACTATCTCCAACGGCAGTAGCCTCATGCTCCGACAAAGAGTCCTCTTTGCAAATTTCAAACCTCTGGTGTGACCCCAAAGGCTTGGCGTATCGAGTTAAGTATATCATGTTGGTGCTAATACATGAAGTCGTTTTAGAATCAACTTCTTTTGTTCTCACGATTGCTGGTTGCCTAACAATTAAACCTCGAGATTCAAGCTGCTTCACACTATAGAAGAAGTTCCTACCTTCAATACCAAACTCTTTAGCAAGCAGATTCTGTGCAACTCCATTGGCTCTGCATCAACATTACAATATTGACAACATACATACTGGTTAGGCCTACTCGACCCAAACGATGTATAAAAAAAATCACAACATACTGTTATCAGAACTCTTAGAGTAAACTAGAAGATAAAATTGAATTTGCTTACCGAGCAACAGCCAAACGCTCAAGAACGCGACGCTGGATCGCCGGAATAGTCGTGTTATTCGACTGAGCATCGTACAAGCCAACGAAGTTACATCGTAGCTTCTCATTAGCGATGATCCTCAAATCGAGTCTCAGTGCATCTTCAAGCTGTTGAATCGAGGTATCCGATGATCCGTACACAGTGTTCTTCGCCTTGAATTGGAGCTGAGGAATCGTGAGAAGATTTCTCCAGACATGAGCCTTGACGGAAGAAGAGAGAGGAGAGAGACGTGACCAGAGAGATACGAGAGGGATCCCTGTATTTCCCTGACAACAGATTTTATCCAGTGTCGTGCATATAATCGAATCCATGTCTCCGGTTAGGTTTAGGTCAACGGAAAATCTTAACGCCAGTAAATTAGTCAGTCGATTTCTCCGACGACAGGAAAATTCAAAATCTCGCCGGAGGGGTTTTGGGAATTGGATTTATACAAGACGATGATGGCGGGATCAGAGGACGATCGAGAGAAAGATATTCCGAGTTCTTGGTGACGGGTTCGATCTCAAACAACTGCGAACAATTAAATAATTAGGACCCGGGCCCGGTTAAAAGAACGATTCCCGGTTGAACCGTTTGGAGCGGTCGATCCCGGTCCGATTTTAAAACATTGCCTCAAACCAACTGAAAATCGAAAGATTCGTCGTCTTCTTCTTCAACTTGTTCTTTGTCTCTTCTCAGTTCTCACTCGCATTTTGAGTTCCTCACTTCTTGGTTCTACGTTCAATCATGTCTCTATCCAAATTTATCTGGTAATCAAAATCATCACTTCTTCTATTCAACAACTTCAAAATCTCCCGTTTCAATTCCATCTCCAATTTGCATATCCTTACAATCCCTAGATCTCTCTCTTTCTCTGCGTAGCGTTTCAATTTATTGTAAGTTTTGATGGACCTTGTTCGTTTGGGAGAAGTAGGGTCACCGAGAAGAAGGAAATGGCTGATTCTATTGGCGGTTTTTGGTGTTTCGGGTTATGGAGTTTACAGGGTTTACAATTCTCAATACATCGCGAGGAAGACGAAGCGTCTTATGAAACTCTTCGGAGGTATTGTTTCATTCGCCGAACTTGTAATCGATTCTGCGGAGACGATTAGTATTGTTTCTCGGGATTTGAAAGAGTTTCTGGATTCTGATTCTGATGAAATCCCCGATAGTTTGAAACAGCTCGCGAAGATAACTAAATCGAAAGAGTTCACTGATTCTTTAGTTAGGGTTTCTGAAGCTGTAGCGATTGGGGTTTTTCGTGGGTATAATTTGGATCAGGAATCGAGAAACGTCGAAAAAGGATCGAATTGGAGTTTAGTTGATAGAGTTTTCTCAGAGGAAGGAATTGGTTTTGTTTCCGTTGTTGTTGGTAGCTTTGCTAAGAATCTTGTTCTTGGATTTTACTCTAACGAGATTGAGACTGAGATTGAGAGTGAGAAACCTAGATGGATGAGTTTGCTTTATGATGATAAGTGTAGAGAGCTTTTAGCAGATTGTATTGAGAGATTTACTAGCTCAGCGGTATCAGTGTACATCGAGAAGACGGTTGGCACCAACACTTATGATCAGATATTCTCTGGATTGACGAATCCGAAACATCGAGATAGCGCAAGAGATGTTCTTGTTTCAGTCTGTAATGGAGCTCTTGAGACATTCATGAAAACATCTCACGAGGTCTTCACATCTTCAGGCGAGAAAATCGATTCCTCCTTGAGGAAGTCGGATAATCGAGAAGATTCAGTAAATGGTTGGGCAGAGGCGCTTTCGACTACTTTCTCAGTGCCAAGCAATAGGAAGTTTATGTTTGATGTTACGGGAAGAGTGACACTCGAGACGATGAGATCAATCCTTGAATTTCTAATCTTGAAAACGTCACAAAGCTTCAAGAGGAGTTTGGATGTGATTCATGAAGAAGTTACAGAAAGAGGACGTCAAGTAGTTGGATACGTAGGTGCCAAATCTTCTGTGATTATCACTGTCTGCCTTGCGGTTTACCTTCACATCTTTAACCGCATTGTTCGAGGCTCTCCGGTTTGCTTAAGCCAGCATTTCTAGTTAGCGGATCAATCTTTTAGCTCGTTAGAGTTGTTAGGGACATGATATCTTCAGCTTCCACATTCTATTGGTTTAAAGTTGGAGCTGAATAACGTAGAGTTTTAGCAGTGTAATGTGCCCACATATTGATTCTTATTTATTTTTTATTTTTCAACAAATGCAAATATTCAATTACATAAGAGTCGAAATCTGGTGAAAAGATAGTAGAAGTGGACTTTAACCACTTGCCTAATGACACTTCCACCATATTGAATTTTATTTATACAGAGGATTCTTGAGATAATCTCTGCATCTATGCAACTATAAATTATATGAAACATATGACTGATTACTTGATTAGGCTGTAGCTGCTAAATTGTTTCATTGGGCTGAATTAGTTGAATCGGCTGAATTTGAAGGTTAGAGGTGACTTAACTAGTGGAGTGACCAAGTGATTCAAATAATTATTAATCTGGGGAAAAAGTTGGAAAAAATGTCAATTAAATGTTCAACTTTTTAACTTTGGATGACTATCGCGTGGACCTTAAAACACACATATATTTGTGCGCGTTTCTAACAAAACACAATCTTTTGTCCGCAATGCTGATTCAGACACGCCGTTAAATGAGGTTTAGCGGCGTTAACCCACAACTTAACAAATCGTTAAAACCTTTGTTAAGTTAAACTCTACTTGAACGTTATAACAAAGAAATTCCCATTGAAATCCCTAAAATAAAAAATCCCCAAATTGAAATCCCTAAATTGAAATCTCTAAAATCAGAAATCCCCAAATGAAAATCTCTAAATCCCTAAAATCTCTTTCAATCGATATCAGAATGAGGAAGAAATCATTGACTTCCCGTAAGCGTTAACGGCAAGAAGATGTAGAGGAGGTTGATGTGATTGATGTGTGGGCAAAAGATGTCGATGATACATTTGTAGAAGCAGTCGTGGATGATATACAAATAGAAGAAGTCGTCGATGATATCCAAGTAGAAGAAGTCGTCGATGATATCCAAGTAGAAGACGATGAAAATGAAATCGAAGAAGACCATGAGGCTGTAGAGGATGACGATTGCGAGGTAGAAGAGGAAGAGTTTCCTATTGCAGAAGAAAATTGTGAAGATAAACAGAGCTCAATTTGGGTTAAAAGACAAAGACACCAAAGATGCTGGCACTGATACAGAGAGCGGAGATGATGTTTGGGATGATGATAGGATTCCAAAACCTTTGGAGCGTGATTCTGAAGACGAATATGATGTACATGATTCTGATAGAGAAGCCCGTGACGATGATGAGGTTTATCTCAAATTGGGTAAATGTTTTACCAGTAAGGAGGATTTCAAAATTGTTGTATTTAGGTATTCACTAAAGTCTAGATACGACATCAAGTTGTATCGATCTCAAGAGACAAAAATTGGTGCTAAATGTTCAGACAAAGAAGGAAAATATCAATGGAGATGTTATGCATCTTATGATAAGAAGAAACGAAGATACAAATCAAGGTGATCGTTAATGAGCATTCATGTGTTAGGTCTAGTTATACGAAACTACTAAAAGAGGAAAATATTCTTGGTTATATAAGGAAAGGTTGAGAAAAAATCTGAAGATCACAAAGAAAGAGATGGCTACTGAGATTAAGAGAGAATACAATTTGATTGCTACTGAGGAGCAATATGGGAAAGCTAAATCTCAGTTGACAAGATAGGAAACAAAGTCATGAAAAACATTTTTCACGCATTTGGGATTATCAAGCTGAAATGTTGAAATCCAATCCAGAATCTACTTGTGAGATTGAGACAGTTATATGTCCTTCTATTGGAAGTAATTGCAGACAAGATTCACCATAAGAGCACATGCAGAAATTGAAAAAATGATTGTAGACTCACAGTTTTGCACTAGGTACAAGTCAAGACATAATTTGCATGAAATTGATTTGGAAGGAGCAACATATCGTGTTGATATGAATGATTTAACATGTGGGTGTAGGAAATGGGAGATGAGAGGTATGTTTCTGTTATCAATTTAAATGTTATTATCAGTTATGATTTGCATTAACACCTTTGTTTCATAAGAGGTATACCTTGTATTCATGGAGCTGCTTTTATTATTGGGAGAAGAGAAAAGGTGGAGGACTATGTAGTTCACTACTACACAACTGCAACATGGAGGCTCACCTATGAGGATGGGATTGAGCCTGTTCAAGGTAAGTTATTATGGCCTAGAATGAATAGACTGGGAGTACTGCCACCACCATGGAGGAATGGCAACAGAGATAGGCCAAGTAACTATGCAAGGAGGAAAAGAAGGAATGAGATAGCTTCTCAGTCAAGATTATCACGCCACAACAGGGTGATGACTTGCTCCAATTGTAAACAAGATGGTTACAACAAGTCAAGTTGTAAAAATGCAAGGGTAGAAAATCAATCAAAACGACCAAGGGGAAGACCTAGGATAGAAAATGTTTATGTTTCCATTTTCTTAACCTTTTATGCTTCTGTTTGTTATATTGTTGGTATCTTATGCTTCAGTTTGTTACTGGCATCAGGAACCAAGAGGTGTATTATTTGGATAAGGGCAATCATCACAGGGGTAAACTTCACAGGGGCAAGCTTCACAGGGGCAAGTTTCACAGGGGCATGCTTCAAAGGTGCAGGCTTCATAGGGGCAGACTTCACAGCGGCAAGCTTCACGAGGGAAGGCTTACTGGAGGCAATCATCACAGAGGCAAGCTTCACAGGCATAAGCGACATCGTTTTGGGCACCATGGTTATAATGTTCTACTTCACAGCCACAATAGGAGGTTGTTTCATGACTTTTGTTATGTTAGGATGCTGGACGTTGTTTGGTAGTTTCATGACTTTTGTTTAAGATGAATTTTGTTTAAGATGATGTTTATGAAAAATGGTGTTTAAATTGCAGGTTTAACCGGTTTTGTTGGTCATGACAATTTTTGTTATTTTGGTCATGACTGGTTTAACAGGTTTTGTTGGTCTTTCTCTCTGAACTAATGAACTCATGAACTCATGAATTTAAACGCATTATCAATATCTCTCATACACAAGCTCATAATTCATACTTAAACAAAAACTCATCCCCAAATACAAACTCATGATTTCACAATTCCCATAATAATAATAATAAAAAGACAACAAACACTATACACACCATCAAAGAGAGTAATCATCATCTGAATTTTCCGTTTACTCTCTTGCACATTCCGGTTGAGCTTATGAATCATCATTTTCACCTCCTCAATTTCGTGTTTTTCATTCGAAATCTGCTCAATGATAGCATTTTCGACCCACTTAAACAAGTGACTCTATTTGAAAATCATGGAAATCAAATCAAAATTTGCAAAACTTAACATAACCATAAAGAGAATCAAGAACATTTACATCTTTTTTACTCGACTGTAACTCACACATCCGAAGAATTGACGACCCGGATTATCTTGAGTTTTGGAAGTAAAAATTGTTACATCCATTCCACAAGAACACTTTGAAGGAATCTTGCGCTCAACGACATATATTGCTGGTGAAATCGATTTCCGAAAATGCAACAACGTGATTTAGTGTTTTTGAGAAAGGATTGAAAAAGAGAAAAATCGATTTTAGGGATTTCTCATTTTAGGAATTTCAATTTGGGGATTTCTGATTTTAGAAATTTCAATTAGGGATTTCTATGTTATAACGTTCAAGTTAAACTCTGCGTTTAATTTAACAAGGTTTTAAACGATATGTTAAATTGTGGGTTAATGCCGCTAAACCTCAGTTAACGGCATGTCTTAAATCGCGAGCTAAAATATAATTCATATTAATATTAATTTTCAAAATCATTTTCCAATAATTTGTTTTATTAATTCATTAACTAGTAATTACACCGTCAACTAACTTTTTATGTACCATTTCAAAACCTTTTTTTAATTGATTTTGTTTTTTTTTTTGTTTTTTTTTGGTCAAACTTTTAATTGATTTTGTTACTATGGCAAAGAGCAACATCGATGAGTTGAGGAAAAATGCGAAGATACGTAATTGAAGTGTTGATTTGTCATTGGAATATGTAATTGAAGTGTTGATGTGGCATTGGAATCTTATAGAGAAAATCCATGAACAGCAAAAAGTATTACATGAGTTTGAATTCATAAGGGCAGGATTAACGGAGAAAACCCTTTATGGATTTCTTAATATTTTTATAATATTAAATTTTTAAGAGACAGTTTCTTAGTATCTAAAATAAGAAACTATCTACATTGGTTTCTAAAAAATATAATAAATTTAATTATTAAAATAATTAAAAAACTCACTTAAGAACCTCTAATAATCATGGTCTAAGAAAAGTCATATGGGCTTTGTTTTAAAGAAAAGTTCAACTTCATGTAAATATTAAAGGTTCCTCTTCACAACGTTAGGTTCCTCTTCACAACGTTAGGTCCATCCAAACTATTGGTTTAGTGTTATTTTCCCCTTTCTCCTCTCAAATCATAAGTTTCAGACTTTATTGCAGTTAGATTTGAAGTCAAACTCTTGTAATGGATCTTTATCACTTGAATTATCTATTAAACACTTTAGAAATCTCATCGCCTAATTTTCTTTAATACAGACCAGTTGAACGAGAGTTAATTATTGTTAATTTTATTAACTTTCTTAGCATTATTTATTTGTGAAGAAAGGTGCTTCCATCTCTTGTATTTTGCATTTCATCTTTTTATTTTTTTGTTATCTCACTATTGTTCATGTCTTTTGTACAATGATATGTATAAATGTCAATTTATAAAACAGACGTAAAATAACTGATCATTAAGTCAGCTTTGTAAGTTTAGACCAAAACAGATTTAAAAGGATAATACGGTCACTATGAATTGGGTCTCATGATAATATTTTTGTAAGTATGGTAATGACGTAAGGGTATAAAAGAAACAAAAAGCTATTTTAGACAAGCAGGCAATTTAGGAGTTGCAACTGACCCCTAAAGTTATAAACCACACTATCCCTTGAATTATGAACCAAACAAGAAAACAATACGTGGCAAGTTGGACGTCGCTAGAGACTTTTTGGCCAAAGGATTCAGTATTCACACCTTCACTGGTCGTCGGTAGATGAAGTCAACTCTTCTAATGGATATTTATCACTTGAAGTTTCTATTAAACACTTAAAAAAATTCCCGTCGCCATACAGATCAGTTGAACGAGAAGCGATTTCCAGGAGGTAATTATTGTTCATATTATTACTTTTCTTTTCATTATTTTTTTTGGGAGAATTGTCTAGGCCCATATACCAAATATGAGCCCTTAGTTAACATACATATGAAATTTGGATCTCGAATCAATTGAATATCGATTTAAATATCTCCGCCTAATTGTATACCATTTGTAAATTTAGCAAAATGTAGGTTTAATTGATAATCTAAAAATTAAGTTTCAAAATTATAGAGTTAATTGATAATTTATAAATTAAGTTTCCAAATCTCGGATTAAATTCCGGTTTACTTACTAAATTACTAAAACCAATTATAAAACCGATTACAAAATCTAAATTCAAATAAGAAACCAAAATCGATTAATTGAACCAAATAACCCATCGATTTGAACCAAATAAACCATCGATCCAAACCAAACATCCAAAATCGATTTTAACTTCTAAATCCCCAAATTTATTTCTAGTCTCTATATCTTTTTTTTTTGTTCGGCAGTCTCTGTATCTCTCTGTCTCTGTCTCTCCTCCTTCTTTCATGGCTGTTACTGGCGGATGATGAAATTTCTAATCTCTCCTTCTTCTTTGTTGATTGGAAGAAGAAGATTTATCATCGCCTAAATTATCACTTGAAGTTTCTATTAAACAATTTTAAAAATATCATCTCCTAATTTTCTTTAATATAGATGAGTTGAACGAGAAGCGATTTCCAGGAGGTAATTGTTGTTGATATTATTTACTTTTCTTATCATTATTTCTTTGTGGAGAAAGCTGCTTCCATCTTTTGTATTTTGCAATTCATCTTTTTTTTTTTGTTATCTCAATATTGTTCATGTCTCTGTACAACGATCTGTGGATTAAACACTCTTCTACTGGTTCTTTTAGCAGATTTTCTAGCTAAAATCTCATCGCCTTGTTCTTCTAAATATTGATTGGACGACAAAGCGATTTCGAGAAAAGGTGAGTCATTTCATCTTTAGTCATCGCCTTGTTCTCGGATCTTTTGTGTGCATTGTATATATTTATAGTAATGTTATGTTTATTGTCTCTATAGAATGATCTATTGCTTGAAATATTCCACTCGAATTATATTTTATTCTGTAAATTCTGAATAATAATACATGGAATTGTGAACAGAGGGACCCTAATCTAATGAGTGTTGATTACTACTTTCATTTCTTTGGTTAAGCAGGAGACTTATGGCCGAGACACTTTTGTCATTTGGAGTTGAGAAGCTTTGGGACCTCCTTGTCCAAGAATCTGATCGACTTCAGGGATTTGATGAGCAATTCGACGAACTCAGAAGGGATCTAAACTTGCTTAGGTCATTCTTGAAAGATGCAGATGCTAAGAAACATGCAAGTGAGACGGTGAGAAATTTTGTGGAAGAGATCAAAGACATTGTTTTCGACGCGGAGGATATAATCAAAACATTTCTTCTAAAGGAAGAGCTTAGGAAAACAAGTGGCATCAGGCAGCGTATGAGAAGACTTTCTTGCATGATATTGGATCGCAGGGAAATTGCTTTAAGAATGGGAGGCATAACAAAGAGGATCTCCAAGGTGATCTGCGATATGCAGAGTTTTGGAGTGCAACAAATGATTGTCGAAGGCGGCGAGTATTCACATCCTCTACAAGAAAGACAAAGGGAGATGCGAAAAACATTTCCTAGCAATAATGATAACGATCTTGTGGGGTTGGAGAAGAATGTTAAGAAATTGGTTGGCTATTTGGTGGAGCAAGATAGCATTCAAGTAGTTTCTATAACTGGGATGGGCGGTATTGGTAAAACTACTCTGGCTCGACAAGTTTTTAATCATGAGATGATAAAAACCCATTTTGATGGAGTTGCGTGGGTGTGTATTTCACAACAGTTTACACGGACAAATGTGTGGCAGACGATCTTGCAGCAGCTTAGTTCAAAACATGATGAGCATAGAGAGTCAAATATAACTGAAGAAGACCTCCAAAAAAAGCTCTTTCTACTATTAGAAACCAGTAATTATTTGATTGTCCTGGATGATATGTGGAAAGAAGAAGATTGGGACACAATAAAGCATGTGTTTCCATCAAAAAAAGGTGACATCTTATGCTTCATCTTATTTTACATATATGAGGCTTTGATTCATAAAAATATTGTGTAAAGTTTAAAATATATTGCAGGATGGAAGGTATTGCTTACTTCTCGCAATGAAAACGTTGGATTACGTGCAGATCCTACATGTGTCATTTTTAAACAAGAATGCCTAAACCCTGATGAAATTTGGACACTTTTTCGAAGGATAGCATTTCCTAGGAAAGACGCAACAGCAGGTAAGTTTTCAAAGAAATGTTTATTCTTTACGATATAATAAAGAAATGTAAAAACTCTTTTTCTACATCATGTCTTGCTTTTAAAGCCCAAATTCATGTTGATGTTGTGTAGAATTTGAAGTTGATGTAGAAATGGAAGAGATGGGTAAGAAGATGATCAAACATTGTGGAGGACTACCATTGGCAGTTAAGGTGTTAGGAGGGTTGTTAGCTGCCCAACACACATTATTTGGGTGGGAAAGGGTTCATGAGAATATTGGATCTCACATCGTTGGAGGGACTAGCTTCAATGAGAGAAACCTCAGTTCAGTTTATTATATATTGTATCTGAGCTTTGAAGAGCTGCCTGTTTATTTGAAGCAATGCTTTCTCTACTTTGCCCATTTCCCAGAAGATTATCCAATACGTGTTTGGGATTTGGCATATTATTGGGCAGCAGAAGGAATACCAAGGCCAAGGTATTATGAAAGAGCAAGCATTCGAGATGTTGCAGATGTCTATGTAGAAGAGTTGGTAAAGAGAAATATGGTTATTTCCGAAAGAGACATGTTGACTTCAAGATATGAAACTTGTCACTTACATGACATGATGAGAGAAGTTTGTCTGCGTAAAGCTAAAGAAGAGAATTTTGTACATATTGTTGATATTGCAAACTCTCAATCTCCTTGTACATCTCGCAGAATCTCAGTACACCAGCTTGATGAAACTTATCATCCAAAGTGGCAGATGCAGAACCCAAAACTTAGATCTCTCTTGATTATCCAAAAGCAGTTCAATGAGATAAATTGGATGGCATCAGGTTTATGTTTGACAAAGCTACAGTTGATGAGGGTTTTAGATCTCACATATGCGGAGTTTGAAGGAGGGAAGTTACCAGCTGACATTGGGAAGCTCATCCACTTGAGATATTTGAGTTTAAAGAGAGTATGGGTAACTCGTCTACCTTCTTCTATGCGGAATCTGAAGCAGCTGCTCTATTTAAACCTAAATGTATTTACAAGATTTCCAATCTACATGCCCAATTTCTTGAAAGAGATGCGAGAATTGACATACCTCTGGTTACCGTCGGAAATAGATGATAAGACAAAGTTGGAATTGGGTAATTTAGTCAACCTGGAGACGTTGATGAATTTCTCAACAAAGAATAGCAGTGTGAAGGACCTTCAACGAATGACAAAGCTAAGAAATCTCTCTATCTATATCGAAGGCAAAGGTTGTTCTACTGAAACTCTATCTTCATCTCTAAGTGAATTGAGACACTTGGAAGATCTTACTATATATGATTACAATGTGTATGCTCCCACGAACGTTGAAAAAGGATTTGTTTTGGATTGCGTTCATCTCAAACAGCTGGATTTGACTATATATATGCCAAAGTTACCTGATGAACATCACTTCCCTTCACACCTGACAAGAATATCTCTAAAAGCCTGTCGGTTGGTGGAAGATCCGATGCCGATTCTAGAGAATTTGGTTCAGTTGAAAGAGCTTAAATTAAACATTCAATCTTTCAGTGGGAGGAGAATGGTTTGCTTGAGCGGTGGGTTTCCTCAATTGCATAAGCTTTCAATAGGTAGATTAGAGGAATGGGAAGAGTGGATAGTAGAAGAAGGCTCCATGCCCCTTCTTCATACTCTAGAGATTAGTGATTGTAAAAAGTTAAAGAAGCTTCCTGATGGACTGAGTTTAATATATTCTTTAAAGGATCTGACAATGGACAAGGAATGGAAGGAGAAATTGTCGGAAGCAGGAGAAGATTATTACAAAGTCAAACACATTCCTTCTGTTGACTGCGAAGGATGAGGCTCTTAGCAATTACGGACTACACAAAATTTTGGGCAATTTGATTCATGGGTATTCTTATAAAAACTTGATCGTGAATATGGCTTTATATTCTGGCTATTTTGGGTAAAAAGCTATGTTGGTTTTCAATTTCAGAGAAGAGCTGCAATGATGGTGTTCGACGAAATGTCTGAGACTTGATCTCCTGTACTTTTTGGTCAGTGAGTTTGGGGGGAGAAAGATTGTTTTCACTAACTCTGCCTGGTATGACACACTCATATCTATCTATTACTTTACTGATTCAGAGAGCTGAGACATGTCATTCTTGAATTAGTCAGATGGATGAGTTTGCTTTATGATGATAAGTGTAGAGGCTTTTAGCAGATTGTATTGAGAGATTTACTAGGTCAGCGGTATCTGTGTACATCGAGAAGACGGTTGGGATCAACACTTATGATCAGATATTCTCTGGATTGACGAATCCGAAACATCGAGATAGCGCAAGAGATGTTCTTGTTTCTGTCTGTAATGGAGCTCTTGAGACATTCATGAAAACATCTCACGAGGTCTTCACATCTTCAGTTGAGAAAACTGATGATTCCTCCTTGAGGAAGCCGGATAATCGAGAAGATTCAGTAAATGGATGGGCAGAGGCGCTTTCGACTACATTCTCAGTGCCAAGCAATAGGAAGTTTATGTTTGATGTTACGGGAAGAGTGACACTCGAGACGTTGAGATCAATCCTTGAATTTGTAATCTTGAAAACGTCACAAAGCTTCAAGAGGAGTTTGGATGTGATTCATGAAGAAGTTACAGAGAGAGGACGTCAAGTAGTTGGATAAGTAGGTGCCAAATCTTCTGTGATAATCACTGTTTGCCTTGCGGTTTACCTTCACATCTTTAACCGCATTGTTCGAGGCTCTCCGGTTTGCTTAAGAAGGCATTTCTAGTTATCGGATCAATCTTTTAGCTCGTTAAGAGTTGTTAGGGACATGATATCTTTAGCTTCCACATTCTATTGGTTTATAGTTGGAGCTGAATAACGTAGAGAGTTTTAGCAGTGTAATGTGCCCACATATTAATTCTTATTTATACAGATGATTCTTGAGATAGTCTCTGCATCCATGCAACTGTAAATGATATAAAACATATGACTGATTACTTGATTGATTACTTGATTAGGCTGTAACTGCTAAATTGTTTCATTGGGCTGAATTATCTATCAGTTGAATCGGCTGAATTAGGTTGAATGTGACTCAACTAGTAGAGTGAGTGAGAGATTCAAATAATTATTAATCTGGGTAAAAAAATTCAATATTTTCAAAAGTATCCAAAGAAGAATAATTCAATTTTACTAGCCCAAATATATTTCATCTTAATAGTAATTTTAAAAATCCTTTTAATTTGTTTTATTAATCCATTAACTAGTAATTTCACCGTCATCTAACTTTTAATGTACCATTTGTTTTTGTTACTATGGCAAAGAGCAACATAGATGAATTTAGGAAAAATGCGAAGATACGTAATTGAAGTGTTGATGTGGCATTGGATCTTATTGAGAAAATCCAAGAAGAGTAAAAGTGTTACATGAGTTTGAATTCATAAGAGAAGACATGTGGGCTTTGTTTTAAAGAAAAGCTCAACGTCATGTAAAAATATTAAAAGATTATGTGAGCATGAGGACCTTACGGTTTTGCTGTGGCTATTAAATATGACGAGGTGGTAAGAAAAACACTCAAGCGCCTAGAGTTCTATCGTTCCATCACACAAGATTGCGAGATATGTTGTTGTATCTATTTGGAAACTGCAACCATCGGACAAGACGGTGGTGCAGCAGTGCTGCCGGGTGAATAGTCAAACATGTGGTGCTTGATAGTTTCAAAAGTCCATGTGAAAAAAATGATAGGCACGCTTGTGTTGTAATCTTGTTCTAGTGAATTAGTTTTTGTACTAGATCCTTAAAAATATAGATAGGTTAGAGAACCCAATCTGGTAAATTTTCTTTGTCTTCTTTACTTCGTGCATTTGCTTATTCGTTATATTTTCTCAACCAAAATGGAACAAAAACAATACCGTACAAAATCTTTAATAAGTTTGATTGGTAATATAAATTGATATAAAATTTTTTAGTGAATAGAAGAAACAGTAAACGATATCGGAATAGTTAAAAGCCAATAATGATACAATAAAAAGGTAAAAAAAATAAAAATAAACATTTTAACAACGTTTTTAATACTACTTATAAAATTAGTAATTATTAAAACGGTTAAATCCATACTGTCGGAATTACAAATCCACTGTTTTTCCACCACATTCTTTAGTCGCTTATCAATGTTTTTTATAGCCAAATATTTTTTTACTGCGTCGAAGTGTAGAAAAAATAATAATGTTAATTTCACTGTAGCAAATCGGTAGTTATTGACGTTCCCCGCTCCGGCTGACGCAACAGGCCAAGGCGTTTTGCCAACGCTAAACCAAATCAGATCGACGTTTTATGTTCCCTTCTCTTTCTTCTCTCTCGCGCATCGAATTCAGCAAAAAATTAGAAACGAACCAGTCAGAGAGAGAGAGGAGACCAGAAAAAAAAACCTATTCGATCACGAGATCGTCGCAACGTTTATCGTATCGAACCGCAAAGAATTTAGCAGAATCATCGGAGGGTAGAAAATGCTCAACGATGGAGAAGAGACTCCTTCTAGGTAAACAAGTCGAGATCACACAACTTCAGATTCTTTTTGTATTTCTATGCGTGATCGTGCTTAGTTCCAGTAGTTTCGGTGTGAACTGAACAATTATTTAAATTGAAGTGAGATAGTTGTCCGTTTCATGGATTTTGTTAATCCATCATGAAAATGATTTTTCGGATACTAAGATTTCGGAGTAGTTCAGTATTTTTGGATTCTGTATTTGATTCGATTTTCTATATGTTGATTTTGTGTTCCAATCGAGAATCTGCGGAATGTTTCTTGGGGTGGCTTAAGGTGATTCTGTTGTCTGATTTTCATGTTTCTCAGGCATGAGGTTCTGAGTATGGTGAAAAAGCACTCGAAGTCGTTAGGTAAGACGTCTCTTGATGAGCAAGATGCGTCAGATGTAGAAATGGACTCAAATTTCTGGCATGGTGTGTTTGATGTGTACTTCATTCGTTGTATGGAGTCAAGAAGGCGACAAGACGATGATCTTCTTTTTTTTGTGAGGAAATTGGTATGTAAGCTTGCACCTCTTTCTCTGAGCCGAAAACTTAGAAATTGTATCTCTCTGCTTGTTAACGTTACTTTGTGTTCTGTTACTTTTTCCAGAGCTGTAAGTCATATGGTTTGACTGAAAATGAGGAATCACCGGCTCCTTACTTTGTGCGCAGGTGGGCACCTAAGGTAAAAAACTGTAGAAAACAATACAGATACCTATTTAGATCTTACCACATGAGGCTTGGTTTTGTAAATAAAACATTTAAATTGCAAAGAAGAGATTGTAATGGATATAACATGGTAACAGAAAATTTGATTTTACTTCTGCGGCATCTTTTTTCTTCTTTAGTCGGGTGAGGGAGCGTATGTTAAGCTACAGTACTACCTGTATTTTCTGAAAGGATTGTTTTTTGCTGGCCTACATGCCAAAGCTTTCCATGATCTATAAGATTTTATTTATCTGGGAATTAGACACCTTGACACTTCAAGTATCCATTTCTTTTTTGCTTTTTTTGGCAGCTTCAAAGTATCCATTTATTTGTTGTATTAAACCTTGTATGTATTTTCTATAAACATATGGTAATGGATTTCTTCTCCCTTTAAAAGCAGTTGGATGAGCTGCTTGGTGAAAGTCTGGCTGAAGTTGATTGGAGGAAATCATTTTATTTGAACATGATTGCCCACACATCATTCACTGTTACAGTGGCGATTTGCAGGTAAGTGTTTCTCTTTCAGATTGTAATTAGCAGCATCATTTACTAATTTCATGTCGGTCTAATTTGCATTAATTAACAATTCTTGTTCTGTTATTGCTGTTTTGTTAATATTACTATCCTCCTTCCCTGTTTTGGGTTCAAACATATCTTACTGCATCAAGCATTACTTCAGTCTAGCTATTTATTAGGTTGGAACCTCAGATACCATCTTCTTCGTTTCAGTGATTAGGCCTTGAGTCATTTTTGTGACTTGTTCTGTAGACTATATTCCACTTAATCTTATGGCTTTTTGTCTTTCCATTTTAATGCACCATGGTAACTTTAAACTGCTCGTGCTTTTAGTAATGAGGCCCTTAAGACCTACCAAGGAAGTAAAGACACAAAACTCTCTCCTATATACAAGGTAAGAGATCCTAAGAGTTTTGGATAATATTACTCTTGACTCTTCAGCTCTTCTTTAATCTTTTCATGTGAAAAAGTAACTGAAGCCAAAGAGTAGTTATATACTCTGCTGTTCAAAATCTGTCAGTCCAGCTTTGTTTTTATCATGAAACTATTAAGACAAGATTAAGGAAATCGAATATGAATCCAGTTTCAGTTTTCAAGAAGAGGGGACATTCCACTCGATGGTTGGAAAAAACATAAATTGGATATTTCTTTCTGAGCCTCGAGCTGGTTTCATATTCTGTAAGCCACTGATAATCATATTCCCTAATCTGACATTCATATCGTGCAGGTTGTAAAGACTGTATATGCATCACCTAGTCGCGTTAATTTTCATCTGGACTCAAAGAAGGCAAGTATAGTTTCTTTGCTCGTAGCAATGTTTGTCCATTTGGAATTCGTGTTTGATGTTTCCATTGTTATGTACCTAGGAAGTGGAAACAACACCTGCCTACCCAGAAATTTGTTTTGCCGTTGATGATTTTGACTCAACCTTTGATGCTGTGGTAAGATATTTCTTCTCCTTTTCTTTGTATTGTCCTTCCAACAATTATATTCTGTAGTCCTTTGGGAAGAAACTCTAGACATGAATGGAGTTTAAGGAAATGTGACATTTTGTTCGTAATGAAATTGGCTCTGGTAAAATTAGTTGAGGAAAACTACATGAACTCTTCTCTGCCACTAGGGTGAAGATCCATGCATTTTTAGTTTCCCCTTAACTGGATAGTCAAATCTTTTGTAGGATACATTAGTTGGCTTTCGGTACAGGACCCACATATAATATTTCAACTATCTTTTGCGCTGCGTTTAACATCTTATCCTTATTTGAGTTTAGTGCCTGCTATTTAATTATATTCTTCAGAGGATTGGCCAGTCTTTTTTATTTTTTCTGAGGCGCAGGGGAGTTTGGCTTTATGGTTCCTATAAAGAACTTAAGTTGTATGGATAAGTTCACAAAATGGAAATTGTTATACTGCCTATAGTTTTTTTCCAACCTTGTTCATTGGCTTTTTCATTCATGTTCACAGGTTCTGACAGAAAAAGATCATTGCTATTGCGTACTTCTTAATTCTCATGATGGTGCAGCCTTTCCAAATGCAAATGTTAAAGATTCTAGTGATTCTAATACAAATAGTGGCCCCAGAAGTGTGAATGATCCTAAGGTCTAGTTGTTTCCTATCTATGTTTCGCTATTTTCAGCAGTTGCCAATCATTTACCAAATTTTTCCTTTGCTTCTTTCTATGAGTTTCAAAGAGATACTTTGATATGTGGTCTTGTTTAGCAATAACCCTTTTAAGTAGGAGAAAAAAACTAAAGGTATTGATCTTTTGCAAGCATAACGGTTTCATGCATGTTGAGGGCGATGACCTATTCCCCATACTTTTGGCTGAACGGTTAACTCTTACTTTCCAATAAGATGATCTCCATCTTGAGTTCTCTAATAGATCTTTATGGTGCACATTATACTATGACAGCCTGTTTCCATCTCAAAGGGTTTGAGTGCAATGAGTCTTAATATTAAGTATGCTAGTCAAGCATCTGGGTTGGCCATTCTTCCAACTGAATCCTTTTAAAAGTCCTGGAATATTCTGTGTCTGTGAACAGCTTTGAATGAATTCTCTGTCCATATTACGTTATTTAAGGATCTGAATTATCTATTGAAGTTTAGCTGCTCCGTGCAAGGAGATTAGTGGTATTTTTAATGCTTTGACAAAGATCTTTTAAACATGTCATATAAAGGAATATGTCGGTAGTTTCACTGATGTTTGCAAGGGTCGATCTTAAATGTATGGTTTGTGATTTTTGGAAAGATCTTTTCACTTCAAGCACATATGGTTTGTAAAAGGCCTATGGACACATTACATGGTCGTGACTTGCTAATGGGAGAAAATTGGCATGCTGGTGCTTTTGGTTGCAGGTTACTCTGTTTTCTGGGTTTGTCAGCTATCAAATGGTTCGAGAAGCGTATGAAGGTCACTTCACAGTTTCTTTTCTATTTCTTATGCATTGTTAGAAACTAATTCAATTCTCTTAACAACTTTTGTAGTCATGGTTTACTTGCCTTAGTCTTCTAGTCCTTAGAACCATCATTGTCGATCTCGGTCTTTCATATTTCTCTTAAAATATTTGATGGAAAGTATGTATTAAGGGTCCATGATAGTACGAAACTTGTTCTCAAGCTTGACTCCACTATAACACCAGAATTCATTAGTGATTATTCATGTCAGCGAAACCTGTCAGGAACATGCAGTCTTAATATTCATGCTTTTGCTTATTTGGTGGAATCCATGGCTGACACAAAAGTAAAGTCGGATTACACAATTAACTTTTTTAGACATGAGATTCTGAGATATTAAGAGCTAAAAGACCTAAAGGAACCAATTGCTTGTTTCCTTGTCTATGTAGGCTGATATCGCTTTCGTCGATTTGGGCCAATTGATATTTTCACGCTTTATCCTTAATTTGTTTTTCATCTTTTATCTTTTATTACAGGGGGGAGGAATCGGTTTGGAAGTCTTCTATTACTTGGTCATAATACAGGAAAAGCAGACAGACTTTATATGAAAGGTCCAGGAGGACGTGGAGAAGTTGAAGTAGCTGTTTCTGGTGTTATAGGTACTGTTCATTTCTTATTCTGAATGGCTGCCCAAATTCTGGCTCTTTATTTTCCTGTTAGGTTTTTTCTAGCAGCGCAGTTAGTAATATTGCATGGAAACATTTTTAATGCCCTAGCCAACAACTGCCTTGGGTCGGATTGTCTTAAGAGAGTAGACCTAATAACATAAACATTTTATGAAGTAAAATCGCCTAAAGTTAAGAGTAAGAGATTGTTGAAATGTAGATTGAAGACGTAGTATGCTTTAAGGGGTAATTTTATAGAATTGCTTTTCTCAGATCAGAGCCAAGTAGTTTTAGGGCCTGTTTCACCAATGTCTTCGAAGAAGAGCATCGATCTCGGCTCCATTTTCCGTAAAGCAGCCTCTGTTGCATCTGTCGCAGCTAAACATGCAATAGCAGCTGCAACTGCCTCATATGATGAAGACGAGATGTTCCCTCTTAAATGCTGCTTAATGTCCATCTCATTGCCATGGGACGCTATTGCTCATGATCTTTTATTTAAGGTAACAGATGATTTCTCATCAACAATTGAAAACTAGTGGATCTTTTCGATATTTCCCTTGCGCTGATCGGTTCCACTTATTGTGTTTATTTAGGCATCTCCACCAGTAAACATGGAGTAGAACACTCTGGAATGAAGCATAGGAAATAGAAGTGTGTTTTGTCCAATGAGTTATTTGTACGTTGATTGAATATTCCTTTTGTGCTGTTACATGACTCTTTGGTTTACCACAACCACTGTTTTTACCTCTAGCAATAAAAATGAAAGTGAAGTTGTGAATTTGCAATCATCAACTCTATAGATTTTAGCTGCTCTTCTTGTTCTAGTATAGTGTAGACTCTATCAGTATGTACTTACAACCCTTCTGTGTATGCCTCGTTCCATCGCTAAATCACTCAGTAAGATTTACCAATTTGGGTTTCAGAAAATGTACCTCAAATAGAACTGAACTTTATGGCTTCGGTTCTGTTGGATTATTTCGGTTCGAGTTCAGTTCGGTGTTGGATAAATAGTTATAACAAAAGCAAAATATTAATTTAGTATTAGTTATTTTAGATTATAAATATATATATATATATATAGTTTGGTTTAAAATAAGGTGGTTTGGTTCGGATTGATGAATTTTGGCGCAACTTGATTCGGTTTTTAAACACCCATCCCTATAACTCTAAACGATACAGATTCCTTGTATAGAACATATGGTTAGAGATAGAGACTTATGAGTACTATACATGTGAAATTAAACAGCTTTTTGCCATCTTTTGTTGGACTTTACTTGAGAATGTGGAATTCTAAAGAATAAACAAAAATTAAGGGCAGGCAAATAGGGAAAAAGCACATGAATCCAACTCCTGGTGGTAGACATTTCTTAATTAGATGACGAAACTCTGTTTGAGGTTAAACTAATGTTCCAACCTTTGTAACAAAAAGAATTGTGAAAATATAGGTTGGTTGTTAGACATTTCCTAATTAGATAACAAAACTTTGTGTCTGAGGTTAAACTAATGTATCTATTTTTATAACAAAAAGAATTACGTTAAATATAGAGTCGTCATAGAAGTTGTGAAAATGTGAATGCATGTTTGAGTCCACTAACAAAAGCCACAAAGTCACAAATAGTGGACTTTGGATTTACTTGAAACGTGATTACAAAGGTCAAATATAAGAATAGTATGTTCTTTAACATCCTTTACTCTAAAAATTAATTGGTTGCAAAAAAAAAAAAAAAAACAGGATTGGTGCCCACTACATAATTTTTTGATTAAAAAATACTCTTAAGTATAACCTCTATAAATTAATATCTTAATAAATTAATATATTTCTTCTGAATTAGTTTATCGGATCAATTAGCATATCAATAAATCAATAATTCGATAAATTAATAAAATATTATAATCCTAATAATATTAATTTATAGAAGTTTTACTGTAAATAGCAAGATTGGTTATCATACCCCAATATTCCAATATATAACAGTATTATGTATTTTAACGGATAAATGTTCTTTCAAAACATGTAAATATATACGGAAATACAAAAATATTTACCCTATTTTTTTTAATTCAAAATTTAAATGATACATACACTTTAAAGAGAATGCAGCTGTAGTTTCACTTGTATTGTTTACTTTATCTTACTAAAAAGATAAGATAATCCAAACACATAAAAAAATAAACTAAGACGTAATATACTTTTTTGTTAGATTCTTCGCCATTAAGCTAAGCTCTCATCTTCTTCTTCTTGTCAAGACCCACGCACCATTTTCTTCCCCTGATGAAGTCTTAACTCAAGAAGCTATATAGAAGCTTCAAATCTTTCGTCTTTAGGAATATACTTTTTTTTTTTTTTTGGTCAACTACATTGCATATGCGAGATTGAATTCCAGAGTCGCTCCTAGCAATTAAAGTGTGTAGCCTCTTTTTTTTGTCACATTAATAAAAAGTATACAAAATGATGCATTTTCTTGGTTTGAACCTAGTCGGTATCTCTAACACGGATCAATTTCTGATTTACCCTAAAGGGGCAAATCAAATTCTCTCTTGCCCTTTTTTTAATCTTCATGCAACTTCTTTTTACAGAAAATATGAAAATACCCCTAACATGGATACAAATAGGTATTCAGTTGTACCCGAATCTTTCGAACCCTGATCGCTCGGATCGCGCAGATGGAATCTTATCATCTGCGCTACTGTGTTGCCGTTGATATCATTTACAATTTCAACTATATAAGCCGATTTAAGGTAAAATAGTAATTTTGCTCCAAATAGGCATATGAGGATTTGATCTACCCATTTGGAACATATGAGATTTTAGTCCCTCTAACACCCACTAATTCATATCATTATGCCAACAAATCTTGCACAAAATTGGTTTGATAACTATAATATTATTTGAGGCCCCAAATCCAAGCTTCATGTGCTTGTGCCGAAATCGGTCATGACACAACAACAACACTAACACAAACCAATAAACTACAAATCCTAATCACTTAGAACTTAATTATGATTTGAAAAAAAGGGCTACTATCATTCCAATTTCTAACTCTTCGTCCTAATTTCAGCTTTTGAATTAAATGATTTTACATATATTTTTTATTTTGAGTATTGAATATAATTTTACATTCACACAAAAAAAAAAATTATGATTTGAAAAAAATGTCACGGCGTAATAATAATGTAGTTATACTTTGCAAGTTTTCAGATATTATTAACCCTCTAGTATTTCACCTTTTATATAATTTCTTACTGATATATTAAACATGGTGACATCCTTACACATCCAGTGCTTTATTAATCGAAACTACAAATTGAAAACACACTAATCTTATAATGAAAATGTGAAATTAATACACTACCTCTGTTGTTAGAAAGTAGTGCTAAGAAAGTGATAAAGGTTAAAAAAAGCAGTATCCAAACAAAAGGTATAAAAGGATAAAAAACAAAAGTTAAAATAATATAGTAATAATGTTATCTAGAGCACTAGTGGACAAACATTTCAATTGATTTCTTAGATTGACTCTGATTATGCATTTTAATACTTGGCACCTTTTTAGTGGACAATATAAACCCCTACGTGTGAGTCCCCTTGTTTTCCTCATTTCTCTCTATAAATAACCACTCATGGTTCATTTGAATCTTCCCCTTCCTCTCTCGCTTTCATTCTCCAACCTAAACACCAATTATACCAATAACCGGTTTAATACTAAACCAGATATCAATGTTTTCTACCAATTTAGAGCCGGTTCATATCTGCTTTAATGATGCTACGATAACCGGAGATGAAATCACTGAGATATTGGCGTTTCTTCAATCAGACAAGTCGGACAATCCAAGCGGTTCAAACGAGTTAGTACCGGTTGATGATAAGAAGAGCAAGCGGACGATATCAAACCGGGAATCGGCAAAGAGATCGAGGATGAGAAAGAAGAAACGTTTTGAAGAGTTAACCGAAGAGGTGGCCCGGTTAAACCTAAGGAATCAGGAGTTGAAAGGCCGGCTTCTTAATGTGGTTAGTTGTGGTAATGTCATATCTAGTGAAAATAACCGGTTGAAAACCGAATCGGTTCACCTTGAAATCAGGCTTCTAGAGTTGTACCGGTTTTTAGTGGCCATTCAATCGCCAATCTCAACGAGAGTAAATTACATCACAGAGCTCGAGATTTAAGTTTGAAACAAAATAAAACAAAAACGACGCCAAATAACTTTTGAGCATTTTTGTAAAGGTCAAACGATTTTAATTAAGAATTTTCACATTTTGGTTCAAAGATGCATATGTGTATGTGTAAATATTATGTGTAATCTGTATGGACTATGGATATAATATTTGTGAAACTTGTTTCCCTCTACATAAACACAACCATAATACTATTGTCGAGACATACAAGACGAAAACAAGACCGGTTCATCTTCAAACTGAATCAAAATGTACAATCATTTATTTTTCCTCAAAAATCGTCGTTTTCTTTATAAAACAAAAAAAAAAAAAACAGTATAAAAAAGAGAAAAGACGGTAGAGTATAACATAAGTATTAGCAAAAAAATTAATTTCGGATGGTCAATTTTATTTATATTTCCCAGTTTGGTTTTGGGGTGAGAGTATCCTTTGTACGGTGTATCTCATCAGTTGTACACCAACTATTCTACTCGAGAGGAAGATAACGTTATGAACTAGTTTATGGCATTAATTTAACCATCTTATGATTCTCTTCGCGTGCTATATTGCTTATGTAAAGAGCTCATCGGACTATCCGTGAAGGACAAGAGTAGTGAACGAAGTAGCCAAACATCAAACTTTTTTTAGCAGCTGTCTCATTTTGCTATATATGACCTTGTAGGCTCAAGCGTCCAAACATGAAACATGGTGTAAACAATGCGCATAAAACTCCAAGGTTTAGAAGATAACAACAACATGTGGTTTCTCATTTTTTTTTTACCATACCTCTCAGTAACAAAATTTTCCCTAAGTTGACACTTTGATAAACTATTGGGTTGAAACTCTAAAACTGTTATAGCTCGATGAAAATGTTGTGTACAAATATATTTTAGAATCAGACTTTAAATTTTTTAAATATAGATTCATAAATATACATTTTGAGACCAATTAAATATCAAGTCTTAAAGTTATCGTTATTTCGGACGTATCTTTTGAAATAATTATATGAGCTAGTTTGGTAATGATTATTAATTATTTTAATTTCTTAAAGAAAATGTTCCATCAGAAAATGATAAATACTTTTTGGTAGTGATGCATTATATGTCGGGGTTGAAAAATCTTGGACCAAATCACACAAAGGAAAACGTGGGGCTTTATTTGTGTGGCTAATTAAGTACATGATCATATACATAAAAGAGATGCATTCATGCATGGTGCATGACTAAAAAGCAGATTTTTTAAAGGGTGAATTTGTTATATGTCCCCATATATATATATATATGGTGGTTTTTTATTTGCAAAAGATAACATATATACGACGGTTACATCGTTGTAAATAAGTAACAAAAACGTTATAACTAAGTGAAATATTTTTTGCATGTTAGCATAATATCGTATGAAACAATATGGCATTAGCTAAAATAACATGCTAGTTTTAAAAAGAAAATCACAAAATCCATGTTATTTTTTAAAACACGTGGAGTAACATTCTACTTACTTACCATGTTTATAGCTGGTGTTTTTGCAAATAAATGACTTATCATATGATTATCTAGTTCATATGCATTTTGTTTAAGTCGTCTATATTTAAGTCCATGTGCTGTGGTTTAGAACATGGGACATTAGTACAGAAGTAAACCCACAATAGTAGGTACTACTACGTAGGTAAGAATGCAATTAAAGGGGACTTTCAAATTAAATAGGTTATCTATATAAAGAAACTTCATCGAAAAAAATCAAGATGAATTATTTCCAAGAATTGTACTGCAGCTACGTACCAACGTTAAAGTACAAAAAAATAAGGTAGTGTCACTGTGTCTGAAGAAGGAAAAAGAGAGATGTGTCATGTGATGGGATCTTCTCAGTGGCTATCATATAAAGCTTTCTTCAATTGAACTCAAATCTATTTTCGTCGCTTTATTTCAGCCGACATATCTTCGCAGAAGTTCTACATAAATTTTATCCTTTTTAATCCCTAAACAAGTATAATTTCTAGATATTTAATATGTCGGCTGTGTAAAGATAAAATTTCTCTGACATATAAAAAGAAAGATAGTACAATTTTTCTTTCTTAATTTCTCTTAGATATTTACATATATGGATATGATTGGTTTTTGACGGTTCATTGTTCATTAATTGATTCGTAAGCTGAAAATGCATCCTTTTTAACATTTAAATCACCCATAAATATCTCTATTTCACATAAGTATATTAGAAGTATATATCTATATATATTTTGGCCTTGTGGGATATGTGGCCATGTGCGTATAGAATTAGAAACATCAATAATATTCGAAGCTTACACTATAAGCACTACTTTAATAATATTTTTTCGTAAAAATTAACTATTTCAAGACTTCTTCACATACTAAATTTTCAGGATACAACAATTAATTTTCCTACAAAATAAAGGTGATAAAATGGTACCACTTTTTGTGTGTTTTTAGATTATACCATTAAAATATTTATCAAATTCTTACATTTTTAAATTTCAAATATTATAGACGTGTTAAATATCTAACTAAAAACGTTATTAATGTATTCAGAGTCGTGTATAGGCGATGTTTAACAATTAAATATATTAAAATTTTGTCCCACCAAAAAAAAGAATAATAAAAAATTTTAAAATAATAATCATCGTTCTAAAAAAAAGAAAGAATTAGAATAAAAGAAAACAATTAACTCTAAAACATCTTATAAGTTTTGTCAACAAAATCGTTAACTAAATTATCCAAAATCAATATTTTAGCAAATCTTTGTCGATAGACAAGATATTCAACCATCAACGATAAAAAGGAAGTTCAAATCCACGATTAATACGGACAGAAATAATTTTGATATTAAACGACCACATATTACCCTAATTGTTTTTGTTTTAATGCTTTTAACTAGATTATATCTCGCATTGATTTTTTAGATTTAAGTTTTATCCTAAAGTCTTGGTTATAGTATTGCAATGATTTTAATATTTCAATAATAATTTTGAGCTAGGTTTTTTTTTGTCAACAAATTAAATGTTATTTTTATAACTGCACTCTCCAAATATTAGTAAGAGGATATTAACTTCAACATTTTTATTTCATTTAAATAAATGTATTAGTATTAAATATATATCTACTAACTTCATGATGTGTTATTATTAAATAATAAAAAAACTATGAGTATATAAAATCTATTTTCTTGTAAATGTTTGATTTTATTTAAAAATATTTATTTTAATCTTTTTTAAAAAGTAATATATATTATATGAATGTTTTAAATTTTAAATTAATATATTTTATGTTTGTAAAACAAAGATTTTGTTGATTTATTATTGTAATTATGTCTAGTTTTTATTAAGATTTAATTAAATAATTGTTTGGTCATATGAGTAGCAGAGAAATATTTATCACATTACTTAGGCTATAAAGACAAAGAATAAAATACTAACATATTTTTACCCTTAATGATTGTTTCTTGTTTGCTTTTATTTTCTTATTTTTATACATTTTTAAATTAATTTTAAGTAGTAATATTGTAGTGGAAATTTGATAAATTTGTTTATAATTTTTTATTTTATGTATTTTGTAATCTATAAATTAGTTATTATTAATTTATATTTACTGTTGAGAAAAAGAATAATTTATATATTTACTAATTTTTAATTAAATTTTCGTTTGAGTAATTGATTTATTTAAGAAAATTTGAATAAAATTGAACATATATTTTTTGAAGATCTTTTTTTTCAAATATGTATTTTTAATAATAAAAATTAATTAAATGTAATCTGAATAAAATTAAAAATAGATATTCTGAAAATTTTGTTTTTATATATGTATTTTTGATAGTAAAAATAGATTAAGTGTTTAGATATTTTTACTGTTAATGATTTTTTTTTGTTAGTTCTAAAAACTAATAGCATTGTATGTAATTTTCTAGAATTTAAATGTTATTTTTAAATGGATACTAACCAAATATTAGTACGGGGATACTCAATACTTTTCTAATTAATGTCATATCGTTGAGGGGATTTCGACTCTATTTAAGTTTTAATTGGAGAAAAAAAGAAAACTGCTAATTAAATACCTAATAAAAATCAGCAAAGGGGAATACTCAATACTTTTCTAATTAATGTTGTATCATAGAGGGGAATTGGACTCTATTTCAATTTTAATTGGAGAAAAATATGGAAACTGCTGATTAAATACGTAATCAATTTTATTTGGACTCTATATATTCCAGGTAATTTTTTGTAATTTTACTTTCAAGTTACAAAAAAGTGCAAGTTAAATTCAAAAATTTAAATTTAACCAGCAATATAATTTCCGTTTATATTTTTGTAAATTTTTACTAAATTTCAAAAGTAAATTTAGATTATTCGTAGTGAAGAATTTGATTTAATGTATATTTTATCATAGATTAACAAATTTGACAGCATGCTAAATTACTTTTAAAATTCGATTTGTTGATTTGATTTGCATTTTTTAACTAAAAATAAATTTTCAAAAAAAAAAGTTATTTAAAGGGTTTTTTTTTGTAGAAAATCTAAAGTAAAAGAAGATAGAAAGAAAAATAAAACTATAAAAATTTTCACACTAAACAAAAGGAATGACCTGCAACGTATTATGCTATTGTGGTGTTCTGATTTTTTGTAGGAATATAAAAATGCTTGTTATATAAATATAAAAATGTTTGTTATATATATATATATATATGACAATATAGAAGGTCAATTATTGGTGTAATTTTTGTCTATTATTTAATTTATTTTAATTTTATGCTTTCATATTAAATCTTTTGGTGGAGGTTGCAAATGAAACGTTAGAATTTGTATTGATGAATGTTTGTATTTAAGTCCAACAACTAATGGTTTATGGTAATGATGGTGAGTAAATGGCCTATTCATGATAGTGTTTCCTTTTGGTACATTTTTTAATTTATTTGAATGAATAATAGGAATTTGTTATTGTTACGTTTTCCTTTTGGAGTTTTTAAATAATGATTTATTTAAAAAAAGCTGGTAATGGAAGAGAATATGGTCAACGTTCTCAGAAACTGTAAATCTGTAACTGATTTTACTAAAATAACTTTTATTTAGTTAAGTGAAATAGACATATTTAGAGTTCACTTAAATCATGATGAAATTTAACAATTTTGTTTTGTTTTTATTTACCAAAAATTAATTTTATCTATTTAAACAAAAAAACCTTAAATATGTGAAAAATTGAAACACAATTCTTGTGTTTCACTTTCAGACACAAATCAAGAATCATTTTCTTAAAAATGGTTTTCTTCAACTAATTATTAAAATTAGTTTAGGATTTTTATGTCTTGGTAAAAAAATTTCACCATCGGTAGAAATTAGTTTCATAAAGAATGACAAATAAAATGATTTCGACCATATTTTTTTCTATTACATAATTAAATAGTATTGATTATTGAGATTATGTATCAGACCAAAACAATGTGTTATATATCTATATATAGTTTCATCAAAACATCTAAAAAGTCATATATATATATGTCTTAGTAGAATTTTAGTTTTATTTTTTCTCCATCGGTAGAAGTTAGTTTGATAAAGAATGACAAATAAAATGAGATATGAATAATGAAGCATACATTATTGAAGCATATATTATTTTTCTAGCAAATATTGTTTTGATTATAAGTAAAACTTAATAATGAGATATGAATATATATATATATATATATGATTAATTATTTTTTAATTTGATTTATGATGAATTTTATTATTTCGATTTGTGATTATTTAATTTATTTATTTTAATTAGTTGCTCAAGTTGTTTTAGACGTAAAAAGTCTACGATACCGATTTGTAAATTACTTAATAGACGTTACTATGTGATGTTTCATTTGATTTTCAATGAAAAAAAAATCAAATACACGGACTATAACCAATTAAAACTTAAACCTCTCACCTTCCACTATCATCATAATGAGTAATTAAAACTTAAACCTATCATCTTCCACTTCCACTATCATCATAAATGGTGTATGAGAATGGTGGGTGAGTAAATGGCTTAGTATAAATTAGTTTCTGCATAAGTTTATTATAGCTTTAAAGAGATTTGAAACCTTTGAACTCAAGTAGGTCAAAACGTTTTTCATAGGCTGGGTTATGAGTTATGTTTTTTTGTTTGTGTAATTAAGATGAATGGTAGATTATATTTTAAGATTTTTGTTTTAAAAAAAAATGTCAAGCGACCCAATAGGGTGATAATGAAATATATAAAATATTAAATAAAAAATCTATGAATATAATATATCAGAGACACAAAAAAACTATCATAACATTTTATTTATTGTAAGTTATTTTATAATTAATTAGTTTGATGTCAATCTTTTATTTTCAACATTTAAAAATACAGAAAACTATAGAAAAACGTCTCTCTGAAATCTCATAATTTCTTTCGGTTTTTATATAGTATAACTAAATCTAAATAAAATTTATTATAATATGTCTCTAAAAAAAAGAACTATCATAACATTTTATTTATTGTAAGTAATTTTATAATTAAGTAGTTTGATATCAATTTTCGATTTTCAACGTTTAAAAGTACAGAAAACTATAGAAAACTGTTTCTCTGAAATCTCATAATTTTTATATAGTATAACTAAATCTAAATAAAATTTATTATGATGTTAATTAAGTAGTTTGATGTCCATCTTTGATTTTATACGTTTAAAAATACAAAAAGCTATAGGTAATGTCTCTCTGAAATTTTATAAGTTCTTTCGGTTTTTATATAGTATAACTAAATCTAAAAAAAATTTATATTATATGTCTCTCAAAAAAGAACTATCATAACATTTTATTTATTGAGTTATTTTATAATTAAGTAGTTTGATGTCAATCTTTGATTTTCAACGTTTAAAAATACAGAAACTAATAGGAAAATGTCTCTCTAAAATCTTATTATTTCTTTCGGTTTTTATATAGTATAACTAAATCTAAATAAAATTTATTATAATAATTCGGAGTTTAAATTCACGGTGTTTAGAAAGTAAAGACACAAGAATAAGCCTTATAATATTAGAATATATATATTTTTTCCAGAAATTTAATTGAATAAATTTAATACACTAAAATTAGAATTTTTTTTGCTGATGTGTCATTCTTATAACCCCTCACTTTTGCTGATGTGGATGCTCTCTTGAGCCTCTAAACCTTACTTTTATTAGTATAAATTTTTTTGGACTAAAAGTTATTTGCTTTTTATTGCATAATTTTTCTTTACTAACAAAATTCTATTAAAACAGTATCTAGTAAATTGAAAATTGAAAATTTAATATGTAACTAAAAGTTAAAAATAAATATGAAACGTTAGAAATATCGGTTTTGTTTTGTTTCTTAATATGAAAAGTCGATTCAAATTTGGTTTTGGTATTGTTTTGATATTCGGTATAATAGTATTCATCGTAATTTGAGTTACATTCAAAATGCTTAGAAGGGCTCTTCTGTGTTGTGGGGACTCTCTCTTTAAAAAAAAACTTAACATTAGAGATTTTCTATATTAGGTGCATTGCAAAAAAATAAAAGCACAATCGTAAGGGTCATAGGTGCATGATGTAAGATACAAATACTTTAATTAAAATAATCGAATTTATCTATGTGATTCTAAACGCTTTCAAATTTGAAATTTTTGTATTATTCTAGTAATGGTAATTATTTGCTTGAACTAAAAAAGTCAAAACCGTATTTCTACTATTCTAAAAAGATAACTGAGAATATCCTTCTCAAATAAATAAATTTTCAATAAAAATCAATCGTGTCTTTTACAAGATATCAAACTACATATTTATACTTGCAAGACTGTAAATAATGAAAGAAAAAGAAATCTAATTTAAAGAAAATAAGAAAATTATCTTCTGAAAGAATAATAAAACTTTCAGTTTTAAAAAAAACGTATGAATGTGTAGTCATATCTTCTTATCTTTTGTATAACTTCTATTTTTTAAAATTATATAAAAGAAAATAAAAAAGAGTATGGGGCTCGTGCCTCACACCCCTCAACTTACGTCCGCCACTGATCACAATACTATTGTAGACGTATACAAGATGAAAACAAGACCGGTTCATCTTCAAACTGAATCAAAATGTACAATCATTTATTTTTCCTCAAAAATCGTCGTTTTCTTTATAAACAAAAAAGCCGAAAGACAACATCAAAGTTTAAACCAAAAAAAAATAGAAAAAGGAGAAAAGACGGTAGAATATAACATAAGTATTAGATAACGTTATGAACTAGTTTATGGCATTAATTTAACCATCTTAATGCCATCTTATGATTCTCCTTGCGTGCTCTATTGCTTATGTAAAGAGCTCATCGGACTATCCGTGAAGGACAAGACACAAGAGTCGTGAACGAAGTAGCAAAACGTTAAAACTTTTTTTTACCAGCTAGCTGTCTTATTTTACTATGACCTTGTACGTTCAAGCGTCCAAACATGAAACAAATGCGCATAAAACTCAAAGTTTTAGAAGATAACAACAAGACGTGGTTTCTCATTTTTTTTTACCATACCTCTCAGTAACAAATTTTTCTTTAAGTTGACACTTTGATAAACTATTGGGTTGATGAAACTCTAAAATTGCTAGCTCGATGAAAATGTTGTGTACAGATATATTTTAGAATCAGACTTTAAACATCTTAAATATAGATTTATAAATCCCCTATATATTATTTGGGGAGTACACTTATAAAAAAGCATTAAAAAGTATAAATATTTACATCACATTACCATTATTTCAAAGAATCTCCTATATAGTATTTGGGAAGTACACTTATATATAAACATTAAAAAGTATAAATATTTATATCACATATTAAATATTTAAGTAAAATCAAATATTTATGGTAACAAATTAATATCAAATATTTATGGTAACTAATTAAATTTCTCTATTTATAGTAACTAATTAAAATTTTATATTTATGGATACAAAAAATTCATATTTATAAGATATTCTATAGAATATTTTATATTTATGAAAAAGTTTCATAAAATCTTTGTAATATATTGTCCAAAATTCTGATAATTTCTATATATATTTATATATATTTTATATTTATCTTATTAATTTATAATTTACAAATATCAATCTTAAAAAAAAAAGAATCAACCCGTGCAATAGCACCAGACATTTCTAGTATATATATATATATATATATTTTGAGACCAGTTAAATATCAAGTCTTAAAGTTATCGTTATTTAATGTAAAATTTCCGACGTATCTTCTGATGGGGTTATTTTAACTTTTTGGTAGTGATGCATTATATGTCGGGGTTGAAAATCTTGGATCAAATCACACAAAAGAAAACGTGGGGCTTTATTAATTGAGAATCAGTGACAATTTTTTTGCCAAAGTTTTACATTATTTTAATATCATAATTAAATTTAATCTTCCATCGTGAAACAAAAACAGAATCTTCCTTATTTATTTTATAGAGTTGATAATATTACAAACAACTTACCGATTTTACCAAAGAAGTTATAACTTCCAAGTTATAAAGATTCGATTTTAGATTTTTTGTATATTCGATTTTTGTTATTATTGAACAAGCTTCTTAAACAATTTAAATAAGTTATTTTGAAATTGGAAACAAATATTAAGTTAATCTTAATAATCATATTGTGATTACATTACATATATATAATTGGCGTCAAAAACCCTAAACCATAACCTTTACACAGACGACTGAGTCCATGGCTGCCACGGCTCTTCTCCGATCGATTCGCCGACGCGATGTCGTCTCCGCGCCTCTTTCCGTTTACAAATCTGTATGTTGTTACTCGTTGATTGCGTGTTTTTTTTGGTTAAATGATTGATAGATCGAGAAAATTTGGGATTCGTTTAATTTCGTCTTGCTTCTTCATGATTTACTCATCTAAGCTCTGCTTATTTTTCGCAGGAATTTTTTCAGGAAATGAAACGAATTATATATATCCATTTGTAGATTTTTGTGTATGATGTGTTTAATCGTAGAAAAAGTGTTTTAACTTAACTGCTCTTGAAACATTCTTGTTTTGCAGCTTGCTGGCAATGCTCAACCTTCATGGGGTAGTTCAAACATTGGTCAAAACTATGCAAGTTTGTGTAGAGCTTTTGGGTAGGTTTCTTTTGTTTCTTGTGATGCTAATACATATTAGAATCACTCTACACTTTTTTACTATGTCATGTTTTCTTTTATAGGTCGAAACCTGTTGTGAATGACATTCTTGGTACTGGTTTGGGAAATAACAACACAAGCAATGTTATTAGAAAGGACAGAGAGGTAAGATGGCTTTGTCCACATTTTGTTGGTTGCTTTACTTTTGTAATGATTAAGAGCAGCTTAACTTATACTTTTTGTCTTGTGATCCTTGTCTCGGTTATTTTCAGCAATCAAAAGCTACTGACACTGCAATTGTTGGAGCTCAATTGACTCGATCTTTCCGAAAAGAGGTAAGTCAAGAAATTGCGAAAAGAGGTAAGTCAAAGAGATAGTATATTGACTTCTTGATAATTGTGTAGTTTAATTTGAATATATTGACTTCGTTTTGCAGTTCGATAAGTTAAAGGTCGATGAGTCTCGAAGGTTCTCGAAGGCCGTCTAAGGTTGATGAGTTAAAGTCGAGCTGAGGGACATTTTCTGAAGTTTTGTTTTGAAGATGTGGTCATTTTGGGATTTGTTGGTAATCATTCCATTTTTATGCCAGTGATGTACATTCATAACGTTTTGTGACGCTCTCAAAACAATATAATTTGTCTCACCACTTCTTCTTGTCATGGTCTAGAAACTTCTGGTTTTATTTTCTCCATTCCAATAGCTTGAGGGCTAGCCACGAGTTCCCATTTGAGGAAAAGAATTTTGTGGTCTAACTTCAAAACAAATGAAAAAGGAGAAGAAATTATGTGAAGAACAGGGAATGAAGAAAAGATCTGTAAAACTTTCTTTTCTTCTTCTTCTTCTTCTTTGAATCAGTTCCTAGGATCATCTCTTGTTCTGATACCATGTTGGAAAATGCAACCATAACCTTCTCGACATGTTCTTGAGTAGAAGCGTTTTAAGCACAAAGGAACCAAGTACAAAGAGACAAAGCTCAATATCTCTCCTATATGACTTAAACGATTCAACCTAGATCCAGAAGACACTTTATAGACTTCCTACACACTTCCTCAAGCTGTGTAGAATACTTGTAATTTATAAGAATGAGAAGAATGAGTAACTTTTGCTTTTAGGGTGAGTATGTGAACAACAAAGGGGAAACGTGAGAATATTTGTGATCTTAATTAATCTCAATCTCATATACAACATTATATATGATTTCTCACAAGAGACATATCTTAGATTTAATATTAAGATAAAGATAAACAACAAATATCAAGGGCACATAAGACACAAGTGGGTGTGAGTCATAATTATCTTTCTTCCTTTTTCATCCACTTATTGCAACCTTAGATATTTGTTGGTGACAAGGCTAGAAACGTTTTCTCTTGACAAAGCTAGAGGTAATGTCGCCCATTTGGAGTTTTGTGCCTCACTCCACATATTTTAGCCACTTGCTGTGCCTTGTCCTAGCTAGGTGATTCCTTCTTCATAATCAGGGGATCCTTAATTCAACACACTCAGCTTTCAATTGCAAAACCTCCTTCAGCTATCAAAAAAACACGAAACAGTTTAAGCAGTCTCACATTTTGACATGCATTTATCTACAAAAGACAATGGCAACAGGTTTAGTTAACTTCCTGTGATTTAACCTTGAGTGAAACAAAGATCCAGACCTCTGCTGTAGAAGTCGATGTATTTCAGCATAAACACTCTACAAAATGCAGAGCCAAAGTTAACAAAGTAATTATGAATGTATCATAGAGGGGATTTGGACACTATTTCAATTTTAATTGGAGAAAAAAAGGAAACTGCTAATTAAATACCTAATAAAAATCAGCAAAGGGGTATACTAAATACTTTTCTAATTAATGTCGTATCATAGAGGGGATTTGGACTCTATTTCTATTTTAATTGGAGAAAAAAAAGAAACTGCTAATAAAATACGTAATCAATTTTACTTGGACTCTATTCCAGGTAATTTTTTTGTCAGTTTACTTTCAAGTTACAGAAAAAATGCAAGTTAAATTTTAAAAAATTAAATTTAAGGAGCAATATAATTTTCGATTGTATTTTTGTAAAAGTTAAGTAATGCGACTTGTTGATGATCACACTAGGCTTTTGGACGCATTCAATTAATCATATATGAATTAATCATATACACATTCAATTACAAAAGTTAAGTAATGCGACTGTTTCATATATAGTTTATCTTTAATACTCGAAGGTATTAGAAAAAAGGGAGATCGAGCACGTACGTGTTCGTTTGAAACGAAAGTGCGTATCACTAGTCCTTGACATAATTATAGTTAATGTCGTATCATAGAATGGATTTGGACTCTATTTCAATTTTAATTGGAGAAAACAAAAAGGAAACTGCTAATTAAATACCTAATAAAAATCAGCAAAGGGGATACTCAATACTTTTCTCATTATTGTCGTATCATAGAGGGGATTTGGAGTCTATATCAATTTTAATTGGAGAAATAAAAAAGGAAAGTGCTAATTTAATACCTAATAAAAATCAGCAAACGTTTCAAAACGACAATTAATACCATTGCTCATTTAGAAAGATATATATATATATATATCACTGCTATTGCTATTGCTATTGCTATATAACTCTTGCTTTGGGGTTTGATAAAAAGCGAAGCGAAGAAATGATCTCGGATAATTAAGTCAGAGTACTTCCACCGTATGAATAGTATCTACATATACATTTTGTATTAATAGTGATATATATGAACCATTGCTCAATCAGAAAGATTCATATAATATATATCACTATAATTATCCGCTTTGCGCAGCCAAGTGAAATAAAAAAAAAGTTATTTTACATATTCAAACACTTTTTTTTTGTTACCAATAGTATCATCGATAATATAACATATTACATTTTACATTTATATATATACGAAATATCTAATTAATTATTAATTTTGAGAAATACCTCACTAATTCTTGTTATCAAAAGCATCACGTGTAGATGTTAAGAAACAAATCAAAAGCATCATGTTTCCCTAGTACATTTTACGCATAAAATTACATTAAATAATAATTAGTAAGCTATCGAACTATTGTTTTTTCTTTCAAAACAGGGCCGTAGGCGAAGGTTTCCTTTTCCGTAACGTAGGCGCACACGGGCCTGAATGTATTTAAATTACTTTTCTATTAAGTTAGAAAAAAAAATTGCTATTCTATCATTCGATTATTTAGTATATATTAATTACTCATGTCCAAAGTTTAATGAAATTTTTTGGATTACTATCAAACTTTTGTTAAAAACCATTCCAAATTTAACTCCATCTACATCTCATTTCATCTACCAAACTCACAACTTGAAAAAATATTGAAGTTGGAAAATTAATCTCAACTAATTGAACCAACCGAATCAATCATATAACTAAAACCAAATTGAAAGTCATAAACCAAACCGTTTTTTAGTTATATCTTTTGCTAAAAAAAAAAGCCAAACCGAAATTAAACCTAAACCACTTTCGTTATTATGAAACCACCGAAATTAACCTGAATTAAAACTAAAATCGATAGATGTTCAAATTAATAGCTTCTGTCTCTTTTGATATATAATATATCGGACTATTTTCTTATGTGCACTGTCGAATTTTTTGTTTGGGTGAAAAAGTTATTTTTTCATAGTGCTAATGGTGTCAGATCTATGGTGGTTCCATGACAAGGCGGTTAAAAATCTGACCTTCGACCACTAAGGTTTAAACTGGGACAAAACAAAAATTAAGGTTGTGACTCAAGACTGACCTGACATCATTAACGAATTCACAAATGAGAAGAAAGCAAAAGAAGCTTACACATCACGAGTACCTCGCATGAAAATCAACATCAAAAAGCACTACATATCGCCAGGCCCGGCTCATTAATTTGGTGGACCATGTGCAAGACTACTAAAATAGTTAATTTAAGCATATAAACAAGATTTCTTTGCAAAAAGACCCTATAATATTTATGATAATGCTCTGATATATAACAAATTATGCAAAAACTAAGTGGACTTTGTGCATTTGCAATCTAGACATATGCCAAGAACCGGACGTGTGTATCGCACGTGATACATATTCGACACACTTTAACCTAGCTTGTTTATATGTTACTGTTATTAAGAGAGAATATTTTTAGATTTTACTCATCGGCAGATCTATTGAGTATAATAAGGGTTCACATGAACCTCTTTCTTAAAAAAAAAATTATGTTATGACCAATGGATAGAATATTTTTTTAGTATTAAATTTTTATGCACGGCGGATATTTAGATGCGTAACGCATCTAATGTTTATCCCATTGCAATTCGAATTCATTCAAAATAGAAGTTTAAACTTACTTTATAATAGACGAAATGTAAATTCATCTACAATATTATACAAGAGAATAATGTAGAGTCTTGATTATACAAACCCAAATTTTATACAAAATAAATAATAAGAACGTTACTCAAACTGATTTGATCTATAATTATTCAAGTGACTAATATAGTCTTGAATGATACAGACGCAAACTCACACGACGTTACATATTAAATTTATCACTCTACTCAAACATATTTTGATCCATAAATCTACATATTAAAAGCACCAAACACCACAATAAGCATTATGCATTATACGGTGATTAACTTCAATTGCAACGATATATATATATCTGCTAGCTTAATGTTGACGATGACCGCCGAGTCGAAGATCAAGATAAAGATCATCATCTTGAGGCTGAGAACCTCCGGTCTCTGGTGGGCTCCGGTGAGTGTCATCATCGACGTTCATGGATCCGAGCCCTAAGCTCAAATTGAGACCAAGACACTCCCCTTGAGCATAACTCCCTCTTCCTCGTGATGATGATGATCCAAAGTATTGTGTGTTGTGGCTAGGGTTAATCGGTGGCTGAGACCCCTTGGTGGTGGTATGAATCAATGGTCGGAAAATAAGGAGGCGCGATGTTGTTATTATTAGAGTTTGTGAAGTTTATGGAGGAGTAGGGAGACTGGGACGGTAAAAGAAGAGAAAATGAAAAAATGAGTTAGAAGAAGAAGAGGAGGAGAGGTATCTTTCGTGTTCTTTGCGGTGGATGTTATTATGACCACCGAGGGCTTGAGGATCCGTGAAAGATCTCTTGCAGATGTTGCAGTCCTAAGTCCGGTGGTTATCCGAGGAGGAGAGGTAGCTAAGGCAAAATTTAAACTTTATCTCATTTAATCTATACGAAATTATATTTTGAATGCAAATAAGTAAGAACAATATTTGAGACTTCTTTAATGCAAAAAAAATATGAAAATTTTATGTTCCAAATTTTAATATGAAAACCAGAGAATTATGTTTTAAAGCCAAAAAAAAAAAAAAAAACATAAGCAAAACCAAAATAAATTACAAGCAAAAAATTCAAACAGAAACAAACATCTGCTACCTTTTCCAGTGACAAGAAATCTCTCTCGAACTTTCCTCTTCTCCCATTAAAATTAATTAAAATTATCACATCAAATTTATTGGGATTATATTTAAATATTATTAATGGGATTATATACAGCTATTTAATATATTGTAATATTATCTTTGAAGATATTTAATTTAATTTATAACAAATCAATTTTTTTTATAAAAGATAATAATGTTATAAAACATCTTGTGGACTCATTAACCGGCCCCATTAGGCCCATTAGGGTTTTATCTTTCCCTTGTATCCCGAGACTCATATATATATATTCTCTTATCTCATTAATAAGAGGTATCAGTTTACAACACGTTATCAGCACGAATTGCTCCCTAAAACCCTAAAAAACACAAAACGCGGTTACTGTTCATCCGGCATTACTGTTCATCTGGCGTACTGTTCATCCGGCGTACTGTTCATTGTTACTGTTCATCGGCGTTACTGTTCATCCGGCGTTACTGTTCATCCGGCGTTACTGTTCAAAACCGAGGTCTTTAGCTCCCGGTTCTAGTCCGTACAACCCCTTAAGGTGAAAGATAAATCCGAAACCCTAAAAAGCTAAGAACCAACCATCGAATTCGGACTAGAGAAAGTGTAACCATTAAAACGAATCTTGATTGATTAAGCGATTGTTATTGCTTGTGTGATCGATCTGATTGCTTGACTCGTTTAAGTTGCTAGAAAAGTTATTATTGCTTAAACCAAAGTCGCAAATTCGAAAACACTTAGCCATGGCCGAAACTTTAAAAACCTAAAACCTAAATCGGATCAAATCCGAAATCCCTAAAGTATAATCCGATTGATTGAGGTTGTCTAGGTTGTTTTAAATTGATTGTTTCTATGATTGGTTACATGCTAAAATTGCCAGAAATCAAAACCTAAAATCGCATGAACCCTAGAAACCTAGAAAAGTAAGAATCCTATTGTAAATAGGAAAATCCTAAAAACCATAAATCCTATTCTAAATAGGAAAAGTTTAATCATAATCAATAAAAGGAAAACCTAAATAAAAAGAGGAAATTATCAAATCGTAAATCCTAATTAAATTGAGAAATTTCGAATCATATTCAAGACAGGGAAACCTTATAAAATAGAAATTTTTCCAAAATAGAAAGTTTCCCCAAAAATAGAAAGTTTCCATAAATAGCAATTTTTCATTTAAGGAAAGTTTATTTTTTCAATCCCATAACCCAAGAATCCTAGATTCATCAAAGCTATTTTTCCGAAATGAATGATCACTTAATGAAATCAATTGCATGTTTTCAGATGTCGAACATTCAAAAGGTTGAATTCGAGGCACTCAATGTCTCAGGAGATAACTATCTCCAGTGGGCCCTTGACACTAAAATTTTTCTCAACTCTAAAGGCCTAGGTGAATGCATCATCGATGGTAACACCGCATCTCTCAAAGATCGGTTCCAGGCGATATTTCATATCCGCCATCACCTGGCCGAGAGCCTCAAAAAAAAAATCAATATCTCACGATTGAGAATCCACTCGACCTTTGGGTGGCACTGAAAAAGAGGTATGACCATCAGAAAACGGTCCTATTGCCCCAAGCCAAGTTCGAGTGGAAGAACCTACGGTTCCAAGATTTCAAATCCGTTGACGCCTACAACTCCGAGTTATTTCGGATCGTTTCAATCATGAAACTATGTGGCGATGAAGTGTCTGACAATGAGCTGCTGGAAAAGACATTGTCAACATTTCATACTCAGAATATTGTGCTTCAGCAACAATACCGCGCGATGAAATACGCGACATATGAGGATTTGATCTCTTGCTTACTCCTAGCAGAGAAAAATAATGAGTTGTTGATGAGGAACAGTGCTCAAAGGCCCCCAGGATCAGCCCCACTACTAGAGGCCCATCAAATCGAAGGAACCAAGAGAGAATCTAACTACGTCCAGCGTGACAGATCCTCTGATCGTAGCCGTGGACGTGGCAATGGACGTGGGAAGCGTGGCAATGGACGTGGAAATTCTAACATAGGCAACCGACCTAACCTCAGTTACGGTCGCGGTAAAGGTCGTGGAATCTCCAAACCGACCCATTCAGCCAATTCGACCAATCCATCCCCTTGCCACCGATGCGGGATGTCAAATCATTGGTCCAAGAACTGTCGCACTCCCAAGTTCCTTTGTGATCTCTATCAGAAGCACGGGAAAACTCATCCTGAAGCTAATCTGGTTAACCAAGATTATGAAGATGACTTCAAAGATGACAAGGCTGATCACATGGATTACCGCACCTCGGCACCTTCTTGATTGATTTCGACATTTAGATATTTGCTTTATATTGACAATATTTATTTGGGCTTTGTTTGATTTTGATTTGTGTTTTTTTATGCACACATTATTTTATGCAATGGTTTATTTAATTACTTATTTAAATCGTACCTCTTGTCTATTAAAGTTATGAACGAGCTCAAACACATCATTGTGGTGGACAGTGGATCCAGCCATACCATACTAAAAGACAAGAGATACTTCATAAATCTCATAATAAAAACCGCAAACATTAGCACAATAGCGGGTACCTCGAGCCTAATAGAAGGCCACGGCCAAGCCCATGTGTTGTTATCAAACGGCACACATCTAGAAATACTAGATGCACTATACTCACCCAGTTCAAAGAGAAATCTATTGAGCTTCAAAGATATAAGACTAAATGGTTTCCACATCGAAACCTAGGATGAAGGGAACAAAGAATCCCTACTGATTACTAAGATCTCACACGGCCATAAACAAGTCCTTGAGACTATACCCGCACTATCTACTGGCCTTTACTATGCTAAGGTCAGTATGATTGAGGCTAATGTTGCTATTAAAGCACGATTCAAAGATCACACTATTTGGCACGACCGGCTTGGTCATCCCGGTACGAATATGATGCGTAAATTGATTCAAAGTTCTAAAGGGCACACCCTTAAAGAAAACCGATTTTTCCCTCAGCACCTCACGTGCACAGCTTGTTCACAAGGGAAGTTGATCACTCGGCCTTCACCAGTCAAAGTGTCTAAAGAGACCTTGAATTTTCTGGAACGAATCCAAAGAGACATATGTTGTCCGATCCACCCACCTTGTGGGACATTTCGGTATTTCATGGTTCTAATTGATGCATCGACTCACTGGTCGCATGTTTGTCTATTGTCTTCTCGAAACCAAGCATTTGCTAGGTTATTGGCCCAAATCATCAGATTGCGAGCCTATTTTCCAGATTTTCCACTTAAGACTATACGTCTTGATAATGCTGGTGAATTCACTTCCCAAGCGTTTAATGAGTATTGTATGGCCATGGGGGTAAGGGTTGAACATCCCGTGGCACATGTCCATACACAGAATGGATTGGCTGAATCATTCATTAAACGAATTCAATGGATTGCTCGACCATTACTCATGAGGTCGCAGCTTCCGGTCTCAGCTTGGGGACATGCAGTCTTATATGCTGCTGAACTAATACGCATTCGGCCATCTAGTGAGTATAGATATTCACCATCCCAATTGCTAACGGGTCATGAGCCAGACATCTCCCATATTAAGACATTTGGGTGTTCAGTCTATGTACCCATTGCACCACCACAGAGAACTAAAATGGGACCTCAGAGGAGGATGGGAATATATGTTGGTTTTGATTCTCCCACCATTATCAAATATCTTGAGCCGACCACATGAGACCTATTTAAGGCCAGATATGCGGATTGCCAATTTGATGAATCGGTATATCCTGTCTTAGGTGGAGAGACACACAAGCTAGTAAAGGAAATTTCATGGAATCAAACATCCTTACAATGGCAAGATCCTCGGACTCTAGAATGTGATTCAGAGGTCCAAAAGATTATACACTTACAAAAGCTAGCTAATCAATTGCCAGATTCCTTTGCTGACCCGAACAGAGTAACCAAATCGTACATACCAGCTTGTAATGCACCAGTACGAATAGATGTCCAAAAAGGACAGACTCAAGTTGCTATAGAGTCTGCATCACGTAATAAACGTGGCAGACCATTAGGTTCCAAAGATAAGAATCCCCGGAAACCAAAGAAAGGTGCAACGGTTGAAACCGGGATTCCTGAAATAACAGATATAGCCGCGGCTGAGATTCACTCTAGTGAACCGATACAAGAGGTTTGGGACGCCAAATCTCAAGGTTCCGAAGGGATCAATAATAATGAAATCTCTATCAATTATAGCATGTCTGGAACTCAATGGAACAGAAAAGATGTCGACATAGATGCAATCTTTGCATACAAGGTAGCACTTGAAATTGCGCACACGCAAGAGGATCTAGAACCCACGTCTATAATTGAGTGCACTCGTAGATCAGACTGGCTAAAATGGAAAGAAGCCATAAACGTGGAGTTAAACAGTCTAAAGAAAAGGAATGTGTTTGGTCCGATCATAAGGACACCATTCGATACTAAACTAGTGGGCCACAAATGGGTCTTTGTGCGTAAAAAAAACGAACTCGGTGAAGTCGTTAGATACAAGGCACGGCTTATAGCACAAGGATTCTCACAGAGACCCGGAATCGATTATGAAGAGACTTATTCTCCTGTGGTGGATGCAACTACTTTTCCATTCCTCATAAGTCTGGCCATAAAAGAAAATTTAGATTTGCGGTTAATGGATGTTGTAACCGCCTATCTCTATGGACCACTGGACAATGAAATCTATATGAGATTACCAGATGGCATCGAGCTTAAAGATAAGCATGCATCTCGAGATCAGCACTGCATTAGGCTGAACAAATCCTTATATGGACTGAAACAAAGCGGACGTATGTGGTATAACCGGTTAAGTGAATACCTCATCAGAGAAGGCTACAAAAACGATCCGATCAGTCCATGCATCTTTATCAAGAAATACGAAAACAAAGGATTTGTGATCATAGCAGTATACGTGGATGATTTAAACATCCTCGGAACATCTGGTGAAATCGCCCAAACAGTAGAATGCTTAAAAGCAGAATTTGAAATAAAAGACCTGGGCAAAACTAAATTCTGTTTGGGGCTACAACTTGAGTACATCAAAGATGGAATCCTTGTGCATGAATCAGCATACATTGAAAAGGTACTCAAGAGATTCAATATGGACCAGGCCCACCCATTGACCAGCCCAATGGTTGTGAGGAGCCTCGGATTGGACAGTGATCCATTCGGTCCAAAGAAGGACGATGAAGAAGTTCTCGGTCCTGAAATGCCATACCTTAGTGCCATAGGAGCATTAATGTACTTGGCTAGTCACACTAGACCAGACATCTGTTTTGCCGTGAGTCTCCTAGCTCGCTTTAGCTCATGTCCAACTAAAAGGCACTGGAACGGTATTAAACACATCCTAAGGTACCTACAAGGGACTAAGGACTTAGGATTGTTTTACACTAACCAACACAAGGATGGGCTAGTTGGTTTTGCTGATGCAGGATATCTATCGGATCCGCACTATGCCAAGTCTCAGACTGGTTATGTTTTCACGCATGGAGGAACAGCTATCTCATGGAGATCTATGAAGCAGACAATCGTTGCCACCTCATCTAACCATGCGGAAATCTTGGCCATTCACGAAGCTAGTAGAGAGTGTGTCTGGTTGCGGTCCATGACTCAGCACATCCGATCAAATTGTGGTATGAACGAAGATAAGGAGCCAACGGTTATGTTTGAAGACAACGCGGCTTGCATTGCTCAGCTCAAGGACGGTTATATCAAAGGGGATCGGACGAAGCATATTCTGCCCAAATTCTTCTTCACTCATGAATTACAGAAGGATGGTCAGGTCAAAGTTCAGCAGGTCCGATCAAGTGAGAATTCAGCCGACCTATTCACCAAATCATTGCCGACTTCAACACTCCGGAAGCTCATTTATCAGATTGGGATGCGTAGACTTAAGGATCTACAGTGATGCTCAAATCAGGGAGAGTAATGCGTGTTGTACTCTTTTTCCTTCACCATGGTTTTTCCCACTGGGTTTTCCTGGTAAGGTTTTAATGAGGCAACATTCCCCAGCGCATTATAGAGATCCCGGTTGAGTATCAGGCATGGTTATTTCGTCCAAGGGGGAGTGTTATAAAACATCTTGTGGACTCATTAACCGGCCCCATTAGGCCCATTAGGGTTTTATCTTTCCCTTGTATCCCGAAACTCATATATATATATTCCCTTATCTCATTAATAAGAGGTATCAGTTTACAACAAATAACAGTTTTTAGGTGACAGTATTTCTTTTTCTATTTAGTAAATATTTTGAGGACAAAATAAGGCTTTTTATAAGATGTTTATTAAAAATTCGTGGGTTGCAACATGATTTTATTATTATCACTACCAAAACACCATGCATGTAAGCTTATGATTATTTTAGTTAGTTTATTTCACAAAAAAAAAAAAAAAATATCAGGGAAAGTACTTTAACAAAGGATAATATCATATCAGTTGGAAAAGGTTCTTCATAGAAAACAAACTACTCAGAGGTGTTTATATATAAGGCTTCAAGTGACTAGTTAGGCTAACTCGCTAGTTTCTCTCTATTCAATTTTTTATTTATTTATTTAAGAAAATGTGATCATACGTATACACACATATGCACACATAAACAATACAAAGATATAAAGTTGTACATCTTTGAATATAGTGAATTTTTTTTAAAATTTTAGGGAGTTATATTTCTTGATTTTAATTTTAATTTTAGGTTGAAATTTTTTAATTATCGTTGATTTTGTAATTTTATTTAAATATGATGTTTAACGAGATATGAATTCTCTATAATTTATCTCACAAAGTACAACTTTAACATTTTGAAAAATGATCATCACCTAAATATAGACCAGCACATGACAACACATCTAAACTAAATTAATATATCAATATTTATACGAAGTATTGAATTTGTATGATGACATGCAAGAACAAACTTATTAAATTATGTGACTAACACCATACCATCATTTATTTAACGATCTGATCTGATATTTTTATGTTATTCAATATTAGTATCGAAATAAGTACATATATAATAAGACGAAACTGTCGAAGAAATGTAAAATATAACGAATATCTAATCACGTCAGCATCAAGAACATAACTAAAAAAAATATGAGACATTTACCTAACTGACGCAACCAACGCCATTCCTAACACGTCTTCTTCTGACGCATCCACAACGATCAGATGAGGAGAGAATGTTCAATTGCCTGACTCACCTCCACATAACACCACTGCTCAGAGCTGATTCTTTCAGTCGTGGGCCTCAGTGGACATGCTTAAGATCTGGTTCTCAAGTCGTGGGCCTCCAAATACTTTTCTCATGATTGAGCTCTTATTCTTTTATTGGTTCTAACACTAAAAGTTATCACACGATTCACACCCGCATACTTTTATTCCTAGGCTCTCATGTCTTCATGGATTCTAACATATACATGCTGTCATGTGTTTATAGGTTCTCACACTCTCAAGCTCTCATGCCTTCATGGACTCTCACGCCTCAAACTCTCACACACTATTATAACTAACGTGTGCTCATGATTTTAGGAAATAGAACTTTGGAGATCATGTGTAGCGATTCAAATTCCATATTGAAGATCTAAACAAAATTTATTACAGGCGCATAAATAACAAGGATGTTTTTCAGTCCACTAGCCTTGTTGCATAGACTCGTGTAGTAGGAAAAAATTGTTGGGGTTGTATATTATTTTTAACTTAGGAAATCTCTTATCGCCACATATAGCTAGTTTAGACGAATAACATCATTGCTTAATTTAATTTAGTTTTATAGATCGGCTCTAGAGGTAATTAAGTATGAGCCTACAATATCCAATATAACATAATAGATAAGAACACATGCCACTTAATTAAGTCTTTGTTACTTGGTAATGCTGGCCACATTACAAGATGGAAGTGTTTCTAAAAATTATCCTCGAAAAGAAAAAGAAAAAAGAATTAGAAGAACTTTACATACCCTGCATAAATAAGAACATTAAGAACTTTGCAACTTGTACGAACTCTACGAGCTAACGCTTGAATCATGGCTCTTTGAAATTAATTTATTGACCAACTATCAAATAAAACAAGAAAATTAGGTAAAAAGCATCTGAGTGCTTCTTATTAATCTGATCTGACGGATTCTCGTTATTCTAGCATACTAACTCGGTGCATGTACTATGTATATAATAAAATTTCTCGTGGAGAGATGATAAACCACAATTTTTGATATCATAATCTCGAATTCGATTCACGCCCTCATTGCACTCTTCATCTTCTCTTTAAACTTGGAACTTTTCTTTGACTTGAGACTTAATCTAATTCAATTTCAAACCATTTTTTAAAGTCATTTCTTTATTCAAAAAAAAACCCCCACTTTTCTATTTTTCTTTATGAAAAATTATACTTCTCATCATAACTACAAAAACTATCGTGAACTATCTTTTCCTTTAAGTCTAGTGTTACTTAGTCACTTTACACTATATTTTTTTTTGTTACTTTGGGGTTTCGCCTAAGGCTCATAATTTGTTTTACTGAGTTAAGCATCGAAAAGTCAATCCTAGTATTATTATTTTTTTGGACTAAAATTTATTTGCTTTTTATTGCATAATTTTTCTTTATTTACAAAATTCTATTAAAACAGTATCTAGTAAATTGAAAATTTAATATGTAACTAAAAGTTAAAAATAAATATGAAACGTTAGAAATATCAGTTTTGCTTTGTTTCTTAATACCAAAAGTCCATTCAAATTTGGTTTTGGTTTTGTTTTGATATTCGGTATAATAGTATTCATTGTAATCTGAGTAACATTCAAAATGCTTTTTAAGGGCTCTTTTGTGTTGTGGGGACTCTCTCTTTAAAAAAAACTTAACATCAGAGATTTTTTCTAGATTAGGTGCATTACAAAAAAAAAGAAAATCACAATCGTAAGGGTCATAGACGCATGATGTAAGACACAAGTACTTTAATTAAAATAATCGAATTTACCTATGTGATTGTGTAAACGCCTTCAAATTTGAAATTTTTGTATTATTCTAGTAATGGTAATTATTCACTTGAACTAAAAAAAATTAAAACCGTGTTTCTACTATTCTAAAAAAAAAACTGAGAATATCCTTCTCAAATAATTTTTTTTTTCAGTAAAAATCAATCATGTTTTTAACAAGATATCAAATACATATTTATACTTACAAGATTGTAAATAATGAAAGAAAAAGAAATCTAACTTAAAAAAAATAAGAAAATTAACTTATGAAAGAATAATAAAACTTTCAGTTTTAAGAAAAACGTATGAATGTGTGGTCATGTCTTCTTATCTTTTGTATAACTTCTATTTAAAAAAATTATATAAAAGAAAAAAAAAAAAAGTATGGGGCTCGTGCCTCACACCCCTCAACTTACGTCCGCCACTGATCACAATACTATTGTCAAGACATATACAAGATGGAAACAAGACCGGTTCATCTTCAAACTGAATCAAAATGTACAATCATTTATTTTTCCTCAAAAATCGTCGTTTTCTTTTGAAACAAAAAAGCCGAAAGACAAAGTCAAAGTTTAAACCAAATAAAAAAAAATAGAAAAAGGAGAAAAGACGGTAGAATATAACATAAGTATTAGCAAAAATTTAATTTCGGATGGTTAATTTTATTTACGTTTCCCAGTTTGGTTTTGGGGTGAGAGTATCCTTTGTATGGTGTATCTCATCAATTGTACACCAACTACTCGAGAGGAAGATAACATTATCACTACGAGATTTGAAGCAATATCCGACGGCCAAATCCGTCAGAATTCTGTCGATAACGTACCTATTCCGACGGAATTCTGACGGAAACTTTTCGTCGGTTACAATTCGTCGGAAACCATAATCCATCGGAAACCCGTCGGACATTTCCGACGGACTACCGAGGGAAAATATTCCGACAGATATAAGGACGGATACTAGCGTCGGAAACAGACGTCGGAATTCTGTCGGTATACTGTCCGTCGGAAATCCGTCGGAATATATTCCGACAGAATTCCGACAGGGTTAATTCCGACAGATTTCCGAGGGAATCTTTCCGACGTCTTTCCGACGGAAAATATACCGACAGAATTCCGACAGGCTTAGTTCCGACAGATTTCCGAGGGGTTCTTTCCGACGGCTTTCCGACGGATGTCGGATTTTAAATTTTTTTATAAATTTATTTTTTATAATTTATATATATAATTATTTTATGCTTATAATTTAATAATAATTATAATAAATAATTTGAATTTGAAATTTGATTTAAAATTTAATTAGAATAATTAATTAAAGTCATTATCAATTAAAGAAATACAAGAAACATAAATATATAAATGTTCCAAAAAAAAGAAAAAAACCGATCAAAGGGACGGAGGAGCGTCCGCTGGTGCGAGATCGAGATCAGAAAAGGCCCGAGCTAGTTGCTGTCGCAGGAGATCGAGCTGGGTCTGGGTCGAGGTGTTTTGCATCCTAAGCGCTTCGACCTCCGCGTCGCGTTCTTTGACCGTTTGGGTGAGCTTCTCGATCTCTTCTCTGTACCCCGGACCAAAACGAGGAACGGAAGAGGAGGATTCCTGGGTCGGAAGTCCGCCCAACCCAGCGAATCGCCCTTTGACCTTCCGAGTTTCCTAGGAAAATATAACATGAAAATAATGTTAGCAATTAATTTTTGAAAAAAAAAATAATTGCAAACAATTAGACACTTACCTGGAGAACAATATCGTTGATCTCTTCCCGGGGTAGCTGGTTCGACGACGATGACCCTTCCAGGGTGAGGTTCGAGAGGCCGACTTCTTGCTCCCGATCCAACTTCTTTTTCTTGCACGTCTCGACGAGCTCAGACATGCCGGCATCTTGGATAACACCAGTTGTCTTGTTGGTGTGCCGCAACTCGATAACTCGAAGGTAGTCGGGAGGTACACCGTCTCGTCTGGCCTGTAAAAATTTATTAATTAATTAATAATAAACGCGAAAATAATAGTTAACAAACATAAGAAATAGTAAATCCTGATAACTAAATCAGGAAATTGCTAAATTGAAATCATAAATACCAAATCCTAAATCGAAAATCTTAATTGGGAATCATATTCCCGAAATCTAAAATGTAAATTCTAATTGCAATAGCAAAATTCTAAATCCTAAATCAAAAATCAAAATTCTAAACCATAATATGAAAATGGAAAATGTAAATCCTAATTCAAATATCAAAATTATAAATTGTAATTTCTAAATGAAAAATGTAAATCCTAATTGGAAAATCAAAATTTTTTAAGTAATTAATAATTAATGAGAAAGTATTAATAAAAATTTGAATTTCGACTTACAATTTCCATGACTTCCCGTTGGACGGTCTTCGCGCCGCCGTTGTGGATGTACATTCCCTTCCCTCCTCGATCGCTCCTCCGGTTCTTCGTGTTGGTTTCAGAGAGCTTTTGGGTGTTTGGGTTGCTCCAATATTCGCAGAAGCCCTTCCATATGTCCTCGTCGAGGTCCTTCGGTTGGGGTTTGCCGAGCCTCCATTTCTGCTTCCACTCGTACATGTGTTTGGAATATTGGATAGCGGCATGCTTATCGAACTCGGCAAGAACCTGCATCGTAAGATCTGGATGCCATGTGAATTCTTGCTACAGTTAAAAAAATATAATAAGATCGTTAGTATTGAAAATTAAAATAGAGAAAAAAATAAAAATTTATACATATGTAGATTTTTTTACCGCGAAACTCCGATGCCACGAGTCCTTCTCGGCTTTCGGCATGTTGGCGTACTTGTCGTACGGATGATCCAACATGTTGTGGATCATCCGTAAAATCGACTTCGACAGGGGACACCTTAAACCTGAAAACATTTAAAACATGAAATAAGTCCTTTTAATTAGAATGAAAATATTAAATAATTGAAGTAAAAAAAACATAATGCGACTTACCAAGTCCCGTCCTCATACGTGGGATCGAGCCGAATGCAATGGCTCCGGTTCGGCTGCTGGACTAGCTCTTCGATGCTAATCCGGGTCCGCGCAGCTGACTACTGGGAGTCGGGGATTTCCGTCCCCGAACTCGATCCGCCAGTATGCGAGGCCCGAGAACCCCGCGAACGGCGGCCTTGGGACCCGCCTCCCAACTGTAGTGGGTCGTCCGTACTCCTGCGTGAAATACGATAAAACGGTTAGTACATTCTTATAACTTAAGTATCTTATATTAATAGAAAAAACGTTTATATAAATTATAATTATAAAAAAACGTTGTGATAATTAAAGTATCTTATAATAATAGAAAAAACTTTTATTATAATTATAATTACCAATTATTATTATAATTTCTTATAATTATACAAAAACCGATTTTGTTTATATATAAAAAAACGTTGTAATAAATATTAAAAAAATGTTTTCATATATAGTTGTTATAATTTTAAAAAAAACGTTGTTTACAAATACAGGTTTCTTATTATTAAAAAAATATATATATATTAACTTATAATTATTTAAAAAACGTTTTATAAATTAAAATTACCAATTATAATTATAATTTCTTATATATTTAATTATAAGTTTTATAAAGTATATTTACTTAAAAAATATGTTTCCTTACAATAACAAGGAAAACGTTTTTCCAAATTATAATTACCAATTATAATTATAAGAAATTATAATTATAAAAAATGAATTTGTTATATATTAAAAAAAACGTTTTAATAAATATTAAAAAATGGTTTTATATATAGTTGTTATAATTTTTAAAAAAACGTTGTTTAGAAGTATAGGTTTCTTATTATTAAAAAATATATATATATATTGTCTTATAATTATTAAAAAAACGTTTTATAAATTATAATTAACAAAAAACATTTTATATAATTTCGTAAACGGTTTTTAAATAATTATAATTAACAAAAAACGTTTTTAAATTATAATAATTTTTCGTTTTTAAAACAATTTTCGTTTTTAATGTTCCAAAAAACGTTTTACAAAATTATAAAAAAAAAAACGTTTTTTGAAACACATAAATTTCTAACTTTTTTTACAATCCTAAATTCTAACACAACTAATTAACAATCCAACCTAACAATCCTTAAATCTAACAATCCTTAATCCTAACAATCCTAATTTCATTCCTAAAATCTAACAAAATCACACAAAATCTAATAACTAATCTAATCTAACATATGAAACTAATGGAAATTGAAGGAGATTAAGTGAATGACTTACATGGATCTATGGAGAGGAGATGGATATGAGTTGAGAGGAGAGGCGGACGAAATCGCCGACTGGTTCGCCGAAGAGGAGAGGAAGAAACGGAGACGGAGAGAGAGAGAAATGAAGGAGAAGACGACCCGTTTAAGATTTTATAACGTTTTCCGACGGACATTGCCGTCGGAATTCCGTCGAATCATTTTAGATTCCGCGGCAAAACTTCCCGCGTCACGAGTAACCCTAAAATTTCCGTATCCGTCGGAAGATTCCGAGGGAATTCCGACGGATACGGAATATACCAAATATTTATATTACTAATTAATTATCCGTCGGAACTCCGTCGGAATTCCTTCGGAATATTCCGACGGATACGGAATATACCAAATATTCTATGCATGCGATTTGATTGGCCAGTCAACGCGTGCATCCGTCGGAATTCCCTCGGAATATTCCGACGGATTATTAATTAGTAATATAAATACGCATTATGTCTTATTTTAATTAATTAATTAATCATCCGTCGGAATGTTATCGGAATATTCCGAGGGAATTCCGACGGATGCTTAACAAGTTTTATAAATTTGTACAAAATAATGCCCTAGCACATCCACCACCATCTTCCTTTCCCAGCTAGATCCACCACTAGTATTTTTCTCCTTACCACATGAAGTTATATGATAATCGAATTTGTCGTATTATTACTAATATAAGATGGTCTATTATTTAATTTATTACGTATCCGTCTGAAGTCTGTCGGAATCTTCTGACAGATACAAAGCAAAGGAACTTGATCGCTGAGGAACCAGCTCCAACGTTAGAGGAAAAGACAAGCATTGAGGTTAGAAAATCTGTAGTGAATAATCAAACAATTGTAATTCCTTATAATTGGAAAACGTAATTCATAATGGAAGTAAACAATTGTTTCAGAATGACAAGAAATGGAGAAGATTGAATACACTCTTAATCACTCTTTAATACATACGACATTACAAATATCCATTACAATTAACGTTACTAAAATTATTCTGAGTCTGATGATGCGTAATTTGATTCTCCTGAACCGGAAGTTTCCCCAAATTCGTCGACTTCTACCTCTGAATCCTCAAATACCCGATTGTCCGTGTTTCCGGTTAAATCAACAACTAGGTCGATCGCGAGGGATTGCTCGAGTGAACCCAAACCCACATAGCTCGTTTGGAGGAGTTCATGATCAGACATCCCATATACCCTACCTCTCGGGGTTATCGATGTGACTGTAACCCACGGGTCATGCGTGTTCTTAACCCGAGGATAGGGAATATAGCAAACCTACAACGTATGTTCAAGTTATCTAAAAATCTAACCAAGGGTATCCAAAAGGACTGGAAAAAAAATTAACGTTAAAGTTATAAAAAAAAACCTGGTCTACTTGTGAAGCAAGTACGAATGGATCGTATTTCTGGAGTCGCTTTCTGCTATGTATAGATTTAACACCAAATTGGTCTTGTCGCACACCGCTTCCGACAATTGGATCATACCAGTCGCATAAAAAGGCAACACATCTCAAACCGAGCATTCCAGGATATTGAACATCAAAAATCTCACGTACGACACCATAGTACACAAGATTGCCTGACTGCGTAGATACACCGTAATCTGAAGTGCTCGCGTTCCTATCATCCCGTAGAATCTTAAAAGCGTACCCACGTGTGCTATACATCACATGTGATTGCACATTTGGTAGTGGAAAACGAACAATTTCTTCTAACCACGTGGGCAATAAATTTTCGTTAGCCTTCGCTGCCGTGACCTTGAAGAATAAAATCTAAAATTTGTAAAATAAATGATTCATTATATATGATAGTTTCAAATAAGGGAATTATAACACTTACATAATCTCTTAACCAACGCCCGAACTGTTCCTGTTTCCACTCCATGAGCTCGTCCTCTGATATGTTTGGAAAAGCAAAACGTTGATACGCCATATATATCCTGTGAGATTGAAACGCTCATCACGTTAACATATATAGAATCGAAGATCCAATCAGTTACGTAAAACATGCAATATAATACCTCTCATATTCTTCAATTCCGGCGCAATTGGTAAGAATATACATATGCAGATGTTCCCTCTCCTGTGCTGAAAGTCTCCGCTTCTTACCTTTACCACTAAGTCGTCCAACCTGTAAAAATATTTGAGGAACATCTACAGGATAAAAAGGTATTACGCCTCCGTCGTCATGTCGACCTGGTTTACGACAATTCGTTCTAACTTGTGATGGAAAGTAGAAATCCGCAAAATGTGACGTTTCTTCATTAATGCTCTGTGCGACAATAGAACCCTCCACTTTGCTCAAATTTTTTACCTTCTTTTTTAAATGAAACATATACCGTTCAAAAGGATACATCCAACGGTACTGAACCGGACCCCTTAGCTCGGCTTCTCTTGGGAGATGAATTGGTAGATGTTCCATAACGTCGAAGAAGGAAGGCGGGAATATTTTCTCCAAATTGCAAAGGATAATGGGAATATTATTCGCCAGGTTGCGTATACCGTCTGATGTAAGAGACCGCGACGATATATCTAAAAAAAAAGCACCAATCCCTGCATAATATGCATATCAAAAGGAATAAATAATTATTACTATATTAATGTGTAAAGTATTGAAACATTAAGTTTATAATTTATTATATACCTGCAATTGCTTCGTGGACATTACGCGGTAAAAGACATGCAAATGCAAATGGAAGGAGGCGCTGCATCACAACATGACAATCATGACTCTTCATCCCAGTAAACTTTCCTTCTCCATGATCAACGCAGTTCCGAAGGTTAGATGCGTATCCGTCAGGGAATCTAACACTTTCGGCAATCCAGTCAAAAAACGCGGCCTTTGAAGGTTCATCCAACCGAAAAGCCGGTACCGGAGGCTTCCCATTCCCGGTCACATGTAGTGCTCTACGAGAACAAATGTCTGGCAAGTCCAATCTAGACTTCAGATTGTCCTTCGTCTTCCCTTGGACATTGAGAACTGTGTTCATAATATTGTCGAAGAAAGTTTTCTCAATGTGCATGACATCCAGATTATGCCGCAACAAATGGTCCTTCCAATAAGTCAAATCCCAGAAAATACTCTTTTTATGCCAATTATGTACATTTCCAGCACCATCAACAGGATGATGCCCGTTTTCACCACAATCAACGGTTCTATCTGCACCGAAATCTCTGAACTGCTCCAACAAATACAGTCCATCTAACTCAAGAGGCGGACCATCAAAACCTATCTTGTTCTTCCTAAACAATGTCGTGCTCCTACGATATGCATGATCTCTTGGTAGGAATCGCCTATGACAATCAAACGATGATGTTTTGCGTCCGTGCTTCAATTGGAAAGCATCTGTGTTATCTTGACAGTATGGGCACGATAACCTTCCGTGCGTTGTCCATCCTGATAACATGCCATATGCTGGAAAATCGCTAATGGTCCACATAAGAACCGACCGCATGACAAAATTCTCCTGATGAGATACATCAAAGGCCTCTATTCTATGCTCCCATAACATTTGCAGCTCATAAATCAATGGCTGCAAATACACATCGAGTGCTCTCTTTGGATGGTCTGGTCCAGGAACGGGAATGCTTAGGAACAAGAACTCTCGTCTCATGCACAAAGATGGAGGCAAACTATAAGGTGTTACAATTACTGGCCACAACGAATATTGTCTACCGTGCTTCCCGAAAGGGTTGAAACCATCAGTACATAATCCAAGGTATACGTTCCTCGCCTCGTTCGCAAAAGTTGGATACATTGATTGAAAATGTTTCCATGCTTTTGCGTCTGACGGATGTCCAATTTCCCCATCCGTTGAATGCTCTGCATGCCATCTCATTGCCGCTGCTGTTCGTTCTGATTGATATAACTTCTTCAATCTATCTGCTAACGGTAAATACCACATACGTTTATATGGCACTGACACTCTTCCACCTGTTTCCTTATACCGAGGCTTGCGACAGAAACGACATGTCGAACGACCTTCGTCCTCTCTCCAGTATATCATACAGTTGTCGATGCATACATCTATCATCTGATACGGTGATCCTAACCCAGCAACGAGTTTCTGTATCTCATAGTATGATGACGGTGCAAGATTATCTTCAGGCAAAATGTCTTTAACAAAATCAGCGATTGCATCCACACACTCCTCGCTCAAATTAAAATCCGTCTTTATACCCATCATCCTTGTTGCAGCTCCTAAAGGGGAATGTCCACCTTTACACCCATCATATAAAGGATGTTTAGCAGTGTCTAACATATCGAAAAATTTACGCGCTTCTGCGTTAGGTTCTTCCCATCTATCGCCATGCTCAGCAACCAATGGCATACTTCCACGGAATGCATCGTTCACCATCTGAACATGACCTCCCATACTTTCTTCCCTGACAGGTTCTACTAAGCTAGCACTATCCCCAATATACTGTTCACTAGTACTAGCATAATTATCAACCATTGTATCATTTTCTCCATGATTATACTAAATCTTGTAACCCGGCAAAAACCCATGAAGATAAAGATGTGACCATACATCATCAATTACGAGTAATCTGCGATTCCGACAATTTGAACAAGGACAGTACATTTTACCGGTTCTTTTCGCTTTCTTCTGGTTAGCCGCGAATGTCATGAATTCCTGCAGACCGTCTCTGAATTCTTCACTAACTAGGCCCGTGTTCGGAATTTGATGAGGCTTGTCCATCCAAGAGCGAAAATAGTTAGAAGGATTTGAAGAAGATATTTTTGTAAGCAATGGTATATGAGTTTTTTTTTTGTGATTGTAAATGAGAGGGTTGATGGGGTTTTATAAGATGCGTTTTTTACGGATAACCGACGAATTTCCGACGGATCAAAAGACAACATACACGCCATGCAACGTACAAGTACAAATTCAAACGGTTACGTGAAGGTTTTGTATAGAATATATAGCATTTCTGACGGAATTCCGACGGATTTCGGACGGAATTCTGACGGATTTCTGACGTCTCATAACCCAACGTCCGGGGTCATCTATCGTATATATGCAAACGGTTGCGTAAAGATTTTGTATTGGCCTGTCGGAAGTCTGTCGGAATGCCGTCAGAATTTCTCCGACGGAAAATTGTCCTCGGATATCTGTCGGACATATTTCTTTTCTCCGAATTCCGTCGGAACTCTGTCGGTCTGTTTCCGAGGGATTTCCGACGGATACGTATATCTGACGGATTTGCGACGGGAGTTTTGTCCGTCACATATTCGTCGTTATGATGTCGGAAAATTCCGACGGAATTTCATCCGTCGGAATTGGGCATTTTTCTTGTAGTGTATGAACTAGTTTATGGCATTAATTTAACCATCTTAATGCCATCTTATGATTCTCCTTGCGTGCTCTATTGCTTATGTAAAGAGCTCATCGGACTATCCGTGAAGGACAAGACACAAGAGTAGTTAACGAAGTAGCAAAACGTTAAAACATTTTTTTTATCAGCTAGCTGTCTCATTTTCTTATGACCTTGTACGTTCAACAAGCGTCCAAACATGAAACAATGCGCATAAAAAACTCAAATTAAAGTTTAGAAGATAACAGCAAGATGTGGTTTCTTATTTTTTTTACCATACCTCTCAGCAACAAATTTTCCTCTAAGTTGACACTTTGATAAACAATTGTGTTGATGAAACTCTAAAATTGCTAGCTCGATGAAAATGCTGTGTACAGATATTTTTTAGAATCAGACTTTAAACATCTTAAATATAGATTCATAAATATATATCTATATATATATAGACTTTAAATATCTTAAATATAGATTCATATATATATATATATATATATTGAGACCAGTTAAATATCAAGTCTTAAAGTTATCGTTATTAATGAAAAATTTCCGACGTATCTTCAGAAATAATGATATGAGCTAGTTTGGCAATGATTATTATTTTAACTTTTAAAGAAAATGTTATATCTCGGGGTTGAAAATCTTGACCAAATCACACAAAAGAAAACGTGGGGCTTTATTAATTGAGAATCAGTGACAATTTTGTTTTGCCAAATTTTTTACATTATTTTAATATCATAATTAAATTTAATCTTCCATCGTGAAACAAAAACAGAATCTTCCTTATATATAGAGTTGATAATATACAAACAGCTTACCGATTTTACCAAAGAAGTTATAACTTCCAAGTTATAAAGATTCGATTTTAGATTTTTTGTATATTCGATTTTTGTTATTATTGAACAAGCTTCTTAAACAATTTAAACAAGTTATTGTGAAATTGGAAACAAATATTAAGTTAATCTTAATAATCGTATAGTGATTACATATATATTATTGGCGTCAAAAACCCTAGCCAAACCATATCCTTTACTCAGAGTCACAGGCGACTGAGTCCATGGCTGCCACGGCTCTTCTCCGATCGATTCGCCGACGCGATGTCGTCTCCGCGCCTCTTTCCGTTTACAAATCTGTATGTTGTTACTCGTTGATTGTGTATTTTTTTTTGTGAAATGATTGATAGATCGAGAAATTTTGGGATTCGTTGAGTTTCGTCTTGCTTCTTCATGATTTACCCATCTAAGCTCTGCTTATTTTTCGCAGGATTTTTCTCAGGAAATGAAACGAATTATATATATCCATTTGCAGATTTTCGTGTATAATGTGTTTAATCGTCGAGAAAGTGTTTTAACTTAATTGCTCTTGAAACATTCTTGTTTTGCAGCTTGCTGGCAATGCTCAACCTTCATGGGGTAGTTTATACACTGGTCAAAACTATGCAAGTTTGTGTAGAGCTTTCGGGTAGGTTTTTCTTTTGTTTCTTGTGATGCTAATACCTATTAGTGTAGATGTCTTTTTTACTATGTCATGTTTTCTTTTATAGGTCGAAACCTGTTGTGAATGACATTCTTGGTACTGGTTTAGGAAATAACAACACAAGCAATGTTATTAGAAAGGACAGAGAGGTAAGATGGCTTTGTCCACATTTTGTTGGTTGCTTTACTTTTGTAATGTTTAAGAGCAGCTTTACTTATACTTTTTGCCTTGTGATCCTTGTCTCGGTTATTTCCAGCAATCAAAAGCTACTGACATTGCAATTGTTGGAGCTCAATTGACTCGATCTTTCCGAGCTCTTGATGTGGGAACATCGAAACGCTTGTTCTCTACAATCTCAGGGGATATAAAGGCGACACAGGAGAAACCGAAAACCAAAGAAAGTAAAGAGTTGATAGACAAAGAGAACACAGCCGACACAAAAATTTACAGCATAGGGAAGAGTCTTGGTGAATACGGAGAGAAGATCCCAAGTGAAGTCACCAAGGAGATCGAAGATGCTGTGGCGGATCTAAGGAGCATTTCGTCTAGAGATGATCTCAATAAGATCAAGGCCAAGATCGACGCGGCAAACAAAGCTCTTTCTAATATTGGAGAGCACATGTCTTGTTGTTCTGGTGGCGGCTCTGCACCAGGAGGAGGAACTCAGGGAGGCAGTGATCAAGATCCAGAGGCAGAGTACGAGGAAGTACTGAAAAACAAGATTGTGAAGTATTTGTGGAAAGTGGTGAAGTGGTTACTTATGGATGTACTTATGAAAGTACTTCTGAATGTTATTGTTATCTGGACTCTATTTGCTGTTTGGCGCTAGATTCTATGGCCTGTTTGGAACTACAAATCCAAACATCCATTTGATTTACGACCCATAGAAATAGGGCTGGGCTTGATCTTGGTACCACCCACAAAGCCTGACTTGGAAGTCAAGCAATTGCAAAAGAGGTAAGTCAAATAGATAATCAATTGACTTCTTGATAAGTTTTGTAGTTTAATTTGAATATATTGACTTCGTTTTGCAGGTCGATGAGTTAGAGTCGAAGCGATGAGTTAAAGTCGAAGGTCGATGAGTTAAAGTCGAAGGGTTTTTTATATTTTTTTTAAGTCTTGTCTTGAAGATGTGGTCATTTTGGGATTTGTTGGTAATCATTTCCTTTATATGTCAGTGATGTACATTCATAACGTTTTGTGATGCTCTCAAAACAATATAATTTGTCTCACCAATTCTTATTCTCATGGTCTAAAAACTCCCATTATCATGTTTCAGCACCTTTCAAACTCACGCCACTTCAACTTGTCTCTTACACCACTCGGCAACACAAAGGTTCCGAGGACTCAATCTCAGGATGTAAGAGCTAGCAAAGACTCTCTTCTTCTGAATTCAACATCTCTGAGGCTGTATTGTTCACCAAGACTAACAGATTGCTTAATCATAGCAATCTGAACAGTAGAGTTCTTCCTCATCTCATAAACACCAACGGATCCTCCCAGTGGCCACAGATTCCTTTTTCAGCTTTATTATCTTCAACCAAATGGTTGAAACTTCTGGTTTTATTTTCTCCATTCCAATAGCTTGAGAGCTAGGTGATTCCTTCTTCATAATCAGGGGATCCATACATAATTCAACACACTCAGCTTTCAATTGCAGAACCTCCTTCGCTGTCCGACCCTGAAAATACGGCATCTGTTCCTGCAGAAAAAACACGAAACAGTTTAAGCAGTCTCACATTTTGACATGCATTGATCTACAAAAGACAATGGCAGCAGGTTTAGTTAACTTCCTGTGATTTAACCTTGACTGAAACAAAGATCCAGACCTCTGCTGTAGAAGTCGATGTATTTCAGCAAACACTCTACAAAATGCAGAGCCAAAGTTAACAAAGTAATTATGAATGTATCATAGAGGGGATTTGGACACTATTTCAATTTTAATTGGAGAAAAAAAGGAAGCTGCCAGTTAAATACCTAATAAAAATCAGCAAAGGGGTATATTCAATACTTTTCTAATTAATGTCGTATCATAGAGGGGATTTGGACTCAATTTCTATTTTAATTGGAGAAAAAAAAAGAAACTGCTAATTAAATACGTAATCAATTTTACTTGGACTCTATTCCAGGTAATTTTTTTGTCAGTTTACTTTCAAGTTACAGAAAAATGCAAGTTAAATTTAAAAAATTTAAATTTAAGGAGCAATATAATTTTCGTTTGTATTTTTGTAAAAGTTAAGTAATGCGACTTGTTGATCACACTAGGCTTTTGGACGCATTCAATTAATCATATATGAATTAATCATATACACATTCAATTACAAAAGTTAAGTAATGCGACTGTTTTATATATAGTTTATCTTTAATACTCGAAGGTATTAGAGAAAAGGGAGATCGAGCACGTACGTGTTCGTTTGAAACGAAAGTGCGTATCACTAGTCCTTGACATAATTATAGTTAATGTCGTATCATAGAATGGATTTGGACTCTATTTCAATTTTAATTGGAGAAAACAAAAAGGAAACTGCTAATTAAATACCTAATAAAAATCAGCAAACGTTTCAAAACGACAATTAATAGCATTGCTTATTTAGAAAGATATATATATATATATATATATATCACTGCTATTGCTATTGCTATATAACTCTTGCTTTGGGGTTTGATAAAAAGCAAAGCGAAGAAAAGATCTCGTCAAGAAAATATACACGATGTGGTTTTGGAGCTGCATTGTTCATTGTCAATATCCTCTTCTCTCTCATATCTCTACACTACGTATCTGGTATAGTTGTATATCCAAATCCCTAAAACTATATATTGTCCTTTAAGTAAAAAAGAAATCTGCTATATTAATCCCTCTCTGATTTATATGTACATACATGTAGGGGCTATTGATCATCAACACAAAAATACGGAATCGGTTATAGGTTCAAAGCCTCCCTCGTGTGTGAACAGGTGCCCGAACTGCAAGCATTGTGTTCCTTACCTATTCCACAATCATGGACCAAATGATCCGGTAAACTGGAGGTGTAGATGTGGAGACAGAGTATTTTCAACGTATGAATAGTATCTATATATACATTTTGTATTAATAGTATATGAACCATTGCTCAATCAGAAAGATTCATATAATATATATCACTATAATTATCCGCTTTGCACAGCCAAGTGAAATAAAAAAAAAAAAGTTATTTTACATATTCAAACACTTTTTTTTGGTTACCAATAGTATCATCGATAATATAACATATTTGTCGGAGTGTCTTCAGTCATTACAAATGGGCCTTGGGTCTTAGATTACAGAATAAGGTTAGTGGGCTTTAGCGAGGTCCATTAACAGAGTTTATAAATGGGTCATTGTGGTGATCTGTTATACATGTGGAAGAATATCTGTAACAAACTAAGGTGAGAGATAGAGAGATCGAGCGAAGACGAAGAAGTGTCTTAACTTGATCGGAGATCTTCACCGGAGCTTGATTGAAGATCGACGAACTGAGAACCTGTGATTACAGAGTTAAATCCTGGTTCATCTGTGATAGCAATTGAGATTGTAAGGAGAGAGTAAGAGATAGTCTTCACTTACTTTTAGTTCTTGATCTCTGATTTTGCTTTGATCATTATAACTTGATGATCTGATTGTATTCAATCTTGAACTGGAGATAGTGGATTGAGGAACAGAGATTTCCTCCCCAGATGTACCTGTAAAGGAAACTGGGTTAACAAATTGTTTCTTGTGTTTGTGTTACATGAAATCTTGCTCAAGATCGTGAAGATAAAGTGATTAGAACATTGCGATTAGGATTAGAAATCTTAACAAGTGGTATCAGAGCATCAAGGAACTAATTGCAACATAGAGAAAGAGTTTTCTTGAGTACTTATCTGTGAAGGAAAAGATTCGGTGAAGTAGAACCAGTGGTATTCTTGTTTCAAACCTGCAAAAGAAGTGTAAGTAAGGAAGAGTTAAACATGGATCCTATGAGCTGCAGATTTGAAATGAAAGAATTTGATGGAAAAGGAGACTTTAACCTCTGGAAGTATAAGCTACTTGGTCAACTTGAGATATTGGGGCTCATATCTGTCTTAGAGGAGCCAGAAGGTTAAGCGACAGAAGAGACAGGGACTGAGTCCGGCTCTGAGAAGAAACCTGAAACAGACAAAGAAAAGAAAAGTATTTCAGAAAAGAAGAAAAGAGCAGAGATGGACAGAAGAGTTAAAAGCCTCTTAGGTACCTGCCTAAGTGACAACATACTGAGAAAGATCATGCATGAGCCCACAGCACTTGGTATGTGGAAGGCACTAGAAAGAGAGTATCAACACAAGTCATTACCCAACAGGATATACCTAAAGAAAAAGTTCTCTTGTTATAAGATGGAAGAGGACAAGTCTATAGAAGAGAATGTCGACATGTTCTTGAAATTGATTGCTGACCTTGCCAGCCTAAAAGTGAACATCTCAGATGAGGATCAAGCCATACAGATCCTCTCAGGCTTACCACCCCTGTATGATCAACTAGTACACACTTTGCAATATGGATCAGGCAAAGAAACGTTGACAGTAAGTGAGGTTGTGACAGCAGCCTACTCTAAGGAAGCAGAACTAAAACAGAAAGGTCTGTTGGGTAAGAAAGGTCAGGGTTCAGGATTGGTTGTTGAAACACGAGGTAGATCAGAAACCAGAGGATATCAGAACAATAATGGAAAAAGAGGAAAGAGTAAGGGCAGGTCTAAATCTAGAGGAAGAGAACAAAAAAGCAAGACTGCTTGTTTTGTATATGGAAAAGAAGGTCACTGGAAACGTGATTGTTGGTCTAAAAGCAAAAAAAACAGAATGAAACGGCAAACATTGCTCAGGAAGCTAAAGAACCAATGGTTCTTACAGCGAGTGAACGGAATTTTAAAGAAGAGTGGATCCTAGATTCAGGGTGTTCATTTCATATAACTCCTAATAAGAAAGTCTTATTTGATTTTCAAGAGATAGTGGGAGGTAAGGTACTGATGGCAAACAACTCTCAAAGTGAAGTCAAAGGTATTGGTAAAATCAGAATTGTAAACTTGGATGGATCTACTGTGGTCCTTACTGATGTTCGATATGTACCAAGTATGAGTAGGAACTTAATCTCATATGGAATGCTTGAGAAAGCAGGATGCAGATATGAGGGTAAAGACTACATGGTTTATTTTTACAAAGATGGAGAAAGTGTTATCTCAGGAAAGTATGATTGTGGGCTGTATCATCTACAAGGGTCAGTACAAAACTCTGGGTCAGAGGGTGAAGTGCATCAGGTTGTCTCTAAGGATAAAATGACAGATATTTGGCATTCCAGATTAGGACATATGTGTGCAAGAAACATGAAACTTCTGGTGAATCAAGGATACTTACCAAAAGCAGAAATTGGGAATCTTGGTTTCTGTGAAGACTGTGTTTTAGGCAAGTCTCATAGATAAAGTTTTGGTAAAGCTAAGCATCATACAAAAGAGATTTTGGAGTATGTTCATTCAGATTTGTGGGGATCACCTCAGAATCAAGAAAGCTTGGGAGGATGCAGATATTTTCTAAGTGTAATTGACGATTATTCAAAGAAAGTATGGGTTTTCTTTCTAAAGGCTAAGAGTAAAGCATATCAGAATTTCAAAGATTGGAAAATGGCCGTTGAGACTCAAACTGGGAAGAAAGTAAAGTGTCTTAGAACAGATAATGGCCTAGAGTTCTGTAATGCATAGTTTGATCAACTTTGCAAGGAAACAGGAATGAAGAGGCACAAAACATGTGCATACACCCCACAGCAAAATGGAATTGCAGAACGAATGAACAGGACAATTATAGATAAAGTCAGATGTATGTTGGCAGAAAGTGGCTTAAGGAAAGAGTTCTGGGCAGAGGCTGTTAACACAGCCATAAGGATCATTAACATTACACCAAATTCATCCATTGGGTTCAAACTACCAGAAGAAGTATGGTCAGGAAAGAAACCAGATTTGATAATTTTCAGAAGGTTTGGGTGTTCTGCATATGTTCATGTTACTCAAGAAAAGATAAGTCCTAGAGCTTTGAAAGGAACATTTGTTGGATATCCTATGGGGACTAAGGGATATAGAGTGTGGTTAGAAGAAGAAGGCAAATGTGTTACAAGCAGGGATGTTATTTTCAGAGAAGATGAGTTGTTCAAAGATGTATCAAAAAATATGATCTCAGGTCATGATGATAAGGAGATTGTTGAGAAAAGGAAATCTAAAGGAAAAACCGTGTCCTTTAATCCTAAACTGGTTATTGGACCATCTACTTCTGGTACGGCTAATGAAGAACAAGTAACTGGAGATTCAGATTCTGACAGCTCATCACAAACAGAAAGTGGAGAAGAGTCAGAAACTCAAGCTATTACAGAAGATCTAAGTGATTACTTACTGGCCAGAGACAGAGATAGAAGAGAAATTAGACCACCTACTAGATTTGAGGATTCAAACTTGGTGGCCTATGCTTTATCAGCAGCTGATGATATTGAAGTAGATGAGCCTAAAACATACACAGAAGCAATGAAGAGCAAGTTAAGCAGTAAATGGAAAGGCGCAACTGATGAGGAAATGGATTCGTTGATAAAAAATGGCACTTGGAGTTTGATAGAAAGACCGGAAAAACAGAAGGTGATTGGATGCAAATGGGTTTTCAAGCTTAAAACAGGAATTCCAGGTGTTGAAGAACAGATATTTAAGGCCAGATTTGTTGCTAAAGGTTTCTCACAGAAAGAGGGAATTGACTATAATGAGATATTCTCGCCAGTCGTTAAGCACGTTTCCATAAGGCTTATGTTATCCTTGGTTGTCAATAAGGACTATGAATTGGAACAGTTAGATGTGAAGACTGATTTTCTTCATGGGGACTTAGAAGAAAGAATTCTAATGGAGCATCCAGAAGGATATATAAGGAAAGGAAATGAACAGAAAGTGTGTCTGTTAAAAAAGTCTCTTTATGGCTTAAAACAAGCACCAAGACAATGGAATCTCAGGTTTGATCACTTCATGAAAGGTTTGGAGTTTAAAAGGAGTTCTTATGATCCATGTGTCTACATGAGAGCAGTTCAAACAGCTAATGAAGTATTTTTGTTACTCTATGTGGATGACATGTTGATTTGTTCAGGAAACCAGAATGTGATAAAAGAAATCAAAGCTAGCCTTAGTAAAGAATTTGAGATGAAGGATTTGGGAAAGGCTTCAAGGATACTGGGAATGGACATTAAAAGGGACAGAAATGCTGGAACTCTTATTCTCTCACAGAGTGAGTATCTACAGAAGGTTCTGAGGGTTTTTGGAATGTTAGACAGGAAGAAAGTTATAACACCTACAGCTTCTCATTTCAAATTAAGAAGTGTTCTAGCAGAAGAGGAAATGGAAGAAGTGGATTTCATGAAAAATTTACCCTATGCCAGTGCAGTTGGTAGTTTAATGTATGAGATGATAGGAACTAGACCTGGCCTTTGCTTTGCAGTGGGACTGATAAGTAGATTTATGTCAAAACCAGGGAAATCGCATTGGGATGCAGTCAAATGGGTTTTCAGGTATCTTAGTGGAACCTACAGCTCAGGTTTGATATTCAAGAAGAACACTGAATTCAGTGTTGAAGGATATGTTGATTCAGATTATGCTACTGATTTAGATAAAAGGAGATCAGTTACAGGCTATGTTTTCAAGGTTGGTGGAAATACAGTTTCATGGAACTCATGTTTACAGTCTGTTGTTGCTCTATCCACAACTGAAGCTGAGTACATGGCTCTAGCAGCAGCTGTGAAAGAGGCTGTTTGGCTAAAGGGTATTTGCAGTGAATTGGGATTACTTCAAGGAGTTGTTAATATTCATTGTGATTCACAATCTGCTATAACTCTCTCGAAGAACACGGTTCATCACGAGAGAACCAAGCACATTGATACTAAGTATCATTTTATCAGGGATATTATTGCAGAAGGTGAAGTAAAAGTTTGTGAAGTGCACACTAGCAAAAATGCAGCAGACTTCCTTACTAAGTGCGTACCTGGAAACAAGTTTCAGCTCTGCTGTGAGCTGGTTAATCTGGAGTGAAAAGGCATGCCACTCAGGTAACTCATCAGAAGCTTTGTCTCGTGAAACAGAAGAAAGCAAGAGTCAGATCACAGTATAGTGAATTGTACTAATGAAAGTTAAAAGGGACAAATGAGTTACCTGAGTTATATGGAGGCGATACCAAGGGTATTTCGTCTCAGGTGGAGCTTCTGCACAAATAAAGAAACAAGTAAGTTTTCTGAGGAATCAATAAATCATCAAAAAAGGATGATGATGCGTTGACTCTAGGCTAGTTTCTAAGTGATAGTATAATTCTAGCCATAGTTTGAGTCGACAAAGGTTCGGTTTTTTTATATACAGCAGTGACCGAAGAAGGAATCTGTTAAAACTCTCAGATCTAGCTTGTAAGTGATAGAATAAGTCTAGATTCACTCGGATTTAGCTCCTAAGTGATAGGATGAGACTACTCTGAGTATGAAGTCAAAGAGACAGAAAAGAGAGAAAGGCAAAGAACTTACCTTTCGGGCGTAAAAGGCTGTCATCAACTTCAGATTCAACTTCAAAGGGGTCAGCTTCTTGAAGATCTAAGAGATATTGTGTGAATCAGAAAGATTCAGAGAGAAAGAAAAAAAAAAACACGAATACTCTTGTCTAAGTTCAGATCGAGTCAAGAAAGGAAGCTTACCGGCTTATCTGTTGCGAGAAGGAGTCCATCTCTCGATCAGGGAAAACGGCGTCAAGTGATGAAACTGAGCTTCACATGAGTTCGCCCTAATCGCTGCAGGAAGAGAGAAGGTTCGAGAGAGCTCAAGACAGAATGACTAAAGAGGTGGAGTTTGTCGGAGTGTCTTCAGTCATTACAAATGGGCCTTGGGTCTTAGATTACAGAGTAAGGTTAGTGGGCTTTAGCGAGGTCCATTAACAGAGTTTATAAATGGGTCATTGTGGTGATCTGTTATACATGCGGAAGAATATCTGTAACAAACTAAGGTGAGAGATAGAGAGATCGAGCGAACTGAGAACCTGTGATTACAGAGTTAAATCGTGGTTCATCTGTGATAGCAATTGAGATTGTAAGGAGAGAGTAAGAGATAGTCTTCATTTACTTTTAGTTCTTGATCTCTGATTTTGCTTTGATCATTATAACTTGATGATCTGATTGTATTCAATCTTGAACTGGAGATAGTGGATTGAGGAACAGAGATTTCCTCTCCAGATGTACCTGTAAAGGGAACTGGGTTAACAAATTGTTTCTTATGTTTGTGTTACATGAAATCTTGCTCAAGATCGTGAAGATAAAGTGATTAGAACATTGCGATTAGGATTAGAAATCTTAACAATATTACATTTTACATTTATATATATACGAAATATCTAATTAATTATTAATTTTGAGAAATACCTCACTAATTCTTGTTATCAAAAGCATCACGTGTAGATGTTCAGAAACAAATCAAAAGCATCATGTTTCCCTAGTACATTTTACGCATAAAATTACATTAAATAATAATTAGTAAGCTATCGAACTATTTTTTTTTTTCTTTCAAAACAGGGCCGTAGGCGAACGTTTCATTTTCCGTAACGTAGGCGCACACGGGCCTGAATGTATTTAAACTACTTTTCTATTAACTTAAAAAAAAAATTGCTATTCTATCATTCAATTATTTAGTATATATTAATTACTCATGTCCAAAGTTTTAATGAAATTTTATGGATTACTATCAAACTTTTGTTAAAAACCATTCCAAATATAACTCCAACTACATCTCATTTCATCTACCAAACTCACAACTTGAAAAAATATTATGAAGTTGGAAAATTAATCTCAACTAATTGAACCAACCGAATCAATCATATAACTAAAACCAAATTGAAAGTCATAAACCAAACCGTTTTTTAGTTATATCTTTGGCTAAAAAAAAAAAAACCAAACCGAAATTAAACCTAAACCACTTTCGTTATTATGAAACCACCGAAATTAACCTGAATCAAAACTAAAATCGATAGATTTTCAAATTAATAGTTTCTGTCTCTCTTGATATATAATATATCGGACTATTTTCTTATGTGCACTGTCGAATTTTTTGTTTGGGTGAAAAAGTTATTTTTTCATAGTGCTAATGGTGTCAGATCTGTGGTGGTTCCGTGACAAGGCGGTTAAAAAATCTGAGCTTCGACCACTAAGGTTTAAACTGGGACAAAACAAAAATTAAGGTTGTGACTAAAGACTGACCTGACATCATTAACGAATTCACAAATGAGAAGAAAGCAGAAGAAGCTTACACATCACGAGTACCTCGCATGAAAATCAACATCACAAAGCACTACATATCGCCAGACCCGGCTCATTGATTTGGTGGACCATGTGCAAGATTACAAAAATAGTAATAATTTTAGGCATATAAACAAGATTTCTTTGCAAAAAAGACCCTATAATATTTATGATAATGCTCTGAAATATAAAAAAAATATGCAAAAACTAAGTGGACTTTGTGCATTTGCAATCTTGACATGCGCCAAGAACCGGCCGTGTGTATCGCACGTGATACATATTCGACACTCACACACTTTAACCTTGTTTATATGTTACTGTTATTGGAAGATAATTTTTTGGATTTTACTGTTATTGGTTTATGAATTCTCATATTCTTAACAAAACTCATTATTATTGGTTTGATGACTTTTAAATTACATATCAAATCTTTTGTTATTGAAAAAGTTTAATTATCATTGATTTTGTAATTTTATTTAAATATCATGTTAATGAGATATGAATTCTCTATACATTTACTCACAAAATACAACTTTTAACAAAATACAACTTTTAAATTTTGAAAAAATGATCATCTATCTACAAAAAGTATAGACCAGCACATGACCACACATCTAAACTAAATTAATGCATGTATCAATATTATTTATAGGAAGTATTGGATTTGTATGATGACATGACATGCACGAACAAACTTATTAAGTTATGTGACCAATACCATACCATCATTTATTATCTCACGATTTGACCTGATATTTTTCTTTTATTCAATACTAGTACCAAAATAAATACATAAGACGAAGCTGTCGAAGAAAATGTAAAATCTAACGAATTCAATTGATTGCCACGTGAATTTTTTGCCACTTAAATAGACATAAAATAAGAAAAAAGCAACGATCAATTAGACAAAAACATATCTGATGAATAACATAACGTCCACCAGAATAATAAAATATGTTTATTGTATTCGACACATAACTTATGTTAGTTCGTTCATGTTACCATAGAAATTCAATTTGTTTTAGGTATTAAAACATTATTTAGTATAGATGTATGATCATATGCTAGGTTATATTTCATAGCTTACAATCATTTTTCTATAAAATTTCATGGTTTTACATGATATTTTTTAAAAAATTCTATAGCCAAAAAAAAGATAAAATAAATCCAAACGATTAGATATACCAAAAAATATGGGGGTGACTAGATAGGACAATTCTAAGGGCTGTTACTTCAAAATAAATTGTAAAATTTTAGGCTGCCACTTTTATTTTTTAAACAATGTTGTGACTTTAAGAAAAGTTTTGTATTTAGACCTTTATAATAAAGAACATAGAAAAACAAGAAGTCATAGTTGTGAGAGATTTTAGGGGTTCTGAGAATAGGATAATTAAAGTTTGATTGGCAAAATAATTGGCTGTTGAGATTTATAAGGTTAGATAGCTGTTTTTGCAGATACGGGATAGTTGGATATGGTTTTAGGACTGTGATCATCGTTATATCCTACTGTTTTCAGAAACATAGACTTGTAACTATTTCTTCAAATCATGTTGAAATCATCGCACTTCATGAAGTAGAGAATGTGTATGACTAAGATCAATTAGTCAACACATTCAATCAAGCAATATAATCTATGTAAATACAAAGCTAACTATCTTATATGAAGATAATATTGTATGTGTTGCGCAAACAAAGGAATGATATATTAAAGAGTCATGATGAAAGTTAATCAAGAAATATAACTCCCTAAAACAACTCCCTAAAACAAAAACCATATAGACATCTGACCAAGCTACATATGATCGAAAAGCAAAACAAAAGGACATAAGAAACAAATCAGAACAAAATACAGGGAAACATCACTCATATTCAAAAACTTTCGAAACTAAGAGTATTTTACACAAAAAAGTTGAATACATGTGAAGAGTCATCATTAAAAGAATGATAGTTAAGATGTGTCATAAAATGTAAGGAGAAACAATATCCAATCACGTCAACATCAGGAACGTAACTTAAAAAATATTGAGTCATTTACCTAACTGACGCCATTCCTAACATGTCTTAACACGTCTCCTGACGCGTCCACAACACGACGATTTCCCAACGATCAGATGAGAAGAGAATGTTCATATGCCATCTAGAATGTTTTTTTACATGGGGCACCCTATTTTTAATATAAATTTCATTTAAATATTTAATATTTTTATATAAACTTATATTATATGTATACAAAAATAATTGAATTAATTCAAGACAAAATAATAGAAATAAAATTTAATATTGACATTTAAAAAAAGAGGGCAACCAAAAAAAAAAATTCAAAAAAATATCAATAATTTAATAAACTATTTAGAAGAACTAACTTCAAAAAAAAAACAAATTGAAAGGATTAAAATTTGATTAAACTTGAGAGTTGAGAAAAATAGTGAAAAGATTCAACTGAAAAAATGCTAAGTCATTTGATTAATTTTATATGTTATTATATAGAAAACTAGAATAGTGTTGATAAAAAAAAATAAAAAAAATTGTATGGGCACATGCCCTACCTCTATACTACCTAAGTCCGCCACTGCATATGCCTGATTCACCTACACATAAAACTGCTCAGAGCTAGGGGTGGACGGATCCAGGTATCCGGGAGTTTAATGATATCCGGATCCGCCAGATCCGACATTTTACTATCCGGATCTGGATCCATTTTGCCCGGATATCCACTCAATATCAAGATATATGCGGATATCCGGATCTTTGAAAAATATATATATATATATATATTAAAAGATTTATTATATTTAATAAATAAAATTTGATATTATAATAATATTTAAATTTATTTTATTTTATTATATTTATAAATATATTTTAATATATTCAAAAATTTATTAATATAATTAAAAAATTAATATAAATAAATAGATCCGGATATCCGTTTTAAGATTTTACTATCCGGGCCCTAAAATAAAAAATCCGGATCACGGATCCGGATCAGGATATTTTATCCAGCTGATTCTTTCAGTCGTGGGCCTCAGTGGACATGGTTCTTAAGGCGTGGGCCTCCAAATACTTTTCTGATGATTGAGCTATCATTCTTCTATTGGTTCTAACACTCAAAATCACACCCGCTTACTTTTATGCCTAGGTTCTCATGGATTCTACATATACATGCTCTCATGTGTTTATAGGTTCTCACACTCCCAAGCTCTCATGCCTTCATGGACTCTCACGCCTCAAACTCTCACACACTATTATAACTAATGTGTGCTCATGATTTTAGGAAATAGCACTTTGGAGATCATGTATAGCGATTCAAATTCCATATTGAAGATCTAAACAAAAATTATTACAGGGCGCATGAATAATAAGGACGTTTTTCACTCCAGTAGCCTTAGTGCATAGACTCGTGTAGTGGGAAAAAATTATCGGGGTTGTATATTATTTTTAACTTAGGAAAATCTCTTATCGCCACATATAGCTAGTGTAGACGAATAACATCATTGCTTAATTTAATTTGGTTTTATAGATAGATTGGCTCTAGAGGTAATTAAGTATGATCCTAAAATATCCAATATAACTTAATAGATAAGACACATGCCACTTAATTAGGTCTTTGTTACTTGGTAATGAAAGTGCTTCTAACCAATAATCCTCAGAAAGAAAAAGAAAAAAAGAATGAAAAGAACTTTACATACCCTGTATAAAATAAGAGCATTAAGAACTTTGGAACTTGTACGAACTCTACGAACACACACTTGAATCATGGCTCTTTGAAATTAACTTGTTGACTAACTATCAAATAAAACAAGAAAATTATGTAAAAAACGTTTGAGTGCTTCTTATTGATCTGATCTGATGGATTCTCGTTATTCTAGCATATTAACTCGGTGCCTGTATTATGTATAAAATAAAATTTCTCGAAGAGAGATAATAAACCACAGTTTTTGATATCATAATCTTGAATTCGATTCATGCCTTCATTGCGCTCTTCATTTTCTCTTTAAACTTGGAACTTTTCTTTGACTTGAGACTTAATCTAATTCAATTTCAAACCATTTTTTAAAGTCATTTCTTTATTCAAAAAAACCCCCACTTTTCTATTCACTACAAGAATGACGCAAACAGCAATAGCGGTATTAGCGGTATTAGTTGCATGTTAGTCCCACCAGGGCCGGTCCTTATATTCGTGTGACCTAAAGCTCAAAAACATTTTGTGGCCTTACTTTTTTTTTCCTAATTTTGAAAACTAAAGCTATATAAATTCTTACAATAACATTAAATTATTTTCCTATTACTTTTATATTATTTAAAAAATTTAGTTAAAATAACAAATTTTTTTTAGATATAATAATAAAGATTTGTTTTCTAATAAATTTTCTTAGATTATAATGAAGTAAATAAAAAAAGGATAAACAAAATTAAGACCTAATTTTAAAACAGTAAAATTTGCAACAAACATATATAAAGATATAATCATATGAATAAAAGAAATTAACTAAATATTGAAAGTGTACACTAGACTAATGAAAGAAGAGTAAGAATTGAACACCCATTCTATTGCCTTTTAAAATGAAAGAAGACCACTAGACTAATGACTCATTTGGAAATGTGGTCCTCAAATTTTACTTATAATATGTGGCCTAAGGCACATGCTTTTCTTGCCTTAGGCAAGGGCCGGGCCTGAGTCCCACAATCTAAATACGCGACAACAGTGCGACAACAACCGAACGTCGCAAATAGGCGAGCGTCGGGAAAACGTCCTAATTCTGCGACTTTCTTACGACTACGAGAATAAGTCACAATTTGACGACTTACTTGCGACTACCAAAAGAGCGACTAGATTGCTACGCTAACAAATCATTTGCGACTAATTTAAGACGTAGAGAATGGGCCAAACGCGCAGACACAGTCATCTTTCTTAAGTCATACATCAGTAACTAAATTGTGCGTCGATAAAGCGACTAATAGGAGTCGATATTTAGGGTCGTTACGGAGTTTGCAATTAGTCGCTAAATTAGAGCCACTCTCTTACGACTTATATCAGTCTACTAAAATGCGTAGCAAAAGAATCGCATATTATACGACTAAGTTGCGACGTCTAACACATCTTGGGAATTTGCTGTGTCGTCGCAGAGGAGTCGCAACCTGTTAGGACGCAGTTGCGACGCCAGCCATATCTTGGGAATTTGCCGTGTCAATTTATCTCAAGTATGGCAGCTACACTATCGTAAATATAGATATTATTTTCTAACTAATTACTAATTAGCCACCCAATCTACCAAGTAGCAAAAGTTAGGTACACCTACCTGTGGGACTGTTGTTATATGTAGTCGCAAAATTTGGGGGGGGCACAAATTATGTTTGCAACTTATTACCTTTTGTTCAAAAAATATTCCTTTGTTTATAGAGTTTATTACGAGTAATACCACTTTCCATAAGTTTCTTTCATAAAATACCACTTTCCATTAAATCCTCCGAAACTGCCACATTTTACTGTGCTAAATAGTGCATTTATTGTTGCACACGCTCACTAAGCCCCCGTGTGATTTCTCGTTCTGTTGGATTTTAGGTCGCATAATTTTGTGCGGTAAATGTGTAAAAATTTGAATTCAAAAACAATTCAATTTCTAATATTAACAAGGGTTGTTTCCTGATAGACGGCGCCATCCATTTGCAGTAAAATAAAAATCTGCAGCATTTACTCCGCTCTCATATACCCAGATCGCAATCTCTCAGGTAAATTTATTGTCCACATTATTACAGTTCGTTGTGTCTTCTTTTCGGGGATTCATAATGTAAAAATGATGAATTTTAACTTTATCCATGACTCAGGTCAATTCTCTTTATGTTATGAACGACCCAATTCCCGTTATGGTCGGTGATTGGAATTGTGGAGACGATGGTATATGGAAATTTGTTCTTACTAAAGGAACCATGGCTCGGTGTGTCTCCCTCAGCAACGGAATCTGTTACAAAGAACTTTGTGCTCAAATCCGTCGGAAGTTTGATGTTGACTACTCTGGGAAATCCTTCCAGTTAAGTTTCTGGTTTGCAGAGAACACAGTGGTTTTCACCCAAGGGAAAACCCTTCCTCTTGCCATTGAATCTGACTGTGACCTTTCCCTATTCCGAAAGAAATGTCTGTCTTTTGGTGGGTTGAACATTTTTCTGTCTTTTGATAAGATTGAGATTCCTCTAGCTTCACAGCAAATATCTGAATCTATGGTAGATTTTGTCGACGATGATTGTCATGTAGAAGACTCTTCACTTGATGACCAATTGCTGTTACAATATGTCGAGAGTGTCGAGGCAGTGTATAAGAAAAGTTCTGGTAAAGGAATTGTCGCATGTGGACAAATGAAGTCCATTAATTCAACATTTGCTGTGGCCAGGAATTTAAGCGCACTTTCAAATTTGGCAACAATTGAGCTTAAAGCTCCGTATGTGGATTTGATGGGTTTACCTGTAGAATCTCCTCTCGTTTCTAATGTTGGTATGAAAAGGAGTCGTCGTAATGGTGTTGAAGGATTTGTTGACAAGGTAAGTAGGCATGTGGACCAGTTGTGTAGTCTAGATGTGGAGACATCTTATCGAGGAAGAGGTGAGCCACTATCTAGTCGGTCTAGTGATGAAAGAGATCCTGATTACCATTTTGAGGAGTTGATATCCCTGATCAACAGTGAATCGATATCTTCGCCTGAAAATCCCCAAGTTTTTGCTGGCCGTAAGGAGGAAGGCCAACTAATGGCAGAACCATTTGCTCCTGCAGTCATAGAAGGTAACAGGGAACTTGGTCAGTCATCTGGTCAACATTGTAGCCGTTTGCAGCAAGTCGAAGTTGAGCCCATCGGATTTAGTCTTGGCATTGAAGGCCTCTTCAACGACATTCCATCAACAAGTTCTCTGCCCCCTGTTGATGTGATTAGTGATTTTACAGCTGATTATCATTTTATGGCAGCTCCAAATTTTGCAGAGCATGATCTATTTTTCAATGATGCTCCTCCAGAATTAGATAATCTCCATGGTCCTGCACCAGAAGACAGGAACATGGACTTAAAGATGGCTTCCGATGCTATTTACGTGGGAAGGGTATTTGCAAATAAGAGTGATATGTCAAGCTGTTTGGCTGTCTATGCAATGAAAAGGCTATTTTCTTATCGGTTGACAAAATCTGAACCGAAAAGAGTGATTACAAAACTGTGTGGACAGGAATTGTTGCTGGCGGATGTATGCTACTGCTCCAAAAGATTCAAACAATTTCGAGATAAGAACTGCTGAACTGAAACACACTTGTGATGTCTCAGTTCGTTCTAAGTATGGTTCCAAGGCAACTTCCAAGATCTTAGCCATGTTGTTGCAACACAAATTTGCGAATGGTAAGAAAGGGCCTCGTGCATGTGAGCTCCCTGATATTTTTTTGTCAGAATTTAATGTAAATATATCCTACATGAAAGCATGGCATGCAAAGGAGGTCGCTATTGCAACGGCCAGAGGTAATGACGAAGACAGTTTCAGGTTTTTGTCCACATATTTACATCTGCTAGGTGAGACTAATCCGGGCTCTTTAACGGACATGGTTTCTAGTCTGGACAAGAAAGGGAAGAGACAGTTTAAGTATCTTTTTCTTTCGATGGCAGCGTCAATGGCAGGCTATAGATACTTGAGGAAGGTTGTTGTCGTCGATGGTACGCAAATGAAAGGTAAGTACAAAGGGTGTTTGGTTGCTGCGTGTGGACAAGATGGTAATATGCAAATATACCCTTTGGCATTTGGGGTTGTTGATTCTGAGAACGAAAACAGTTGGGTTTGGTTTTTCAGAAACTTAAGCAAAATTGTCCCTGACGAACAAGATCTTGTTATCGTATCTGACCGCCATGCTGCGATCTATTCTGGCATCCGCCAAGTCTACCCTCTTGCGCATCATGGGGCTTGCACCGTTCATTTGTTCAGAAACATCAAATCCCGCTTCAAGAATGAGGGTCTTGCTGTTGTTGTATCCAAAGCAGCCAGGGGATATACTGTTGGTGATTTTCGCTATTGGTGGACAGAGATAGAGAAACGTAGTCCAGCATGTGCGAACTACCTTCTAGAAATAAGCTTACCTCACTGGACTCTGTCCCACTTCCCAGGGAATAGATACAATATTATGAGTAGCAACATATGTGAATCTTTGAATTCAGCAATGGCCAAAGCTGTCGAATATCCTATTGTGTGTATGATGGAATCCCTTCGGACAATGTTGATGAGGTGGTTCTTTGTTCGGAGGGAAAAAGCCAAACGATTAAAGACGCGTTGTACTCCTGAAATTGAAGCCGTATTGATATCCCACCTCAACGAGGCTATTGGATGCGCAGTTCTTTCTGCCAGTACTTTGGTATATCAAGTCAACGATCCGGCTGGTTGCGTATTTTCTGTTGATTTGGAAAAAAAGACATGCACTTGTCGTGTGTTTGATGTATTGAAAGTTCCATGTTGTCACGCACTAGCTGCTAGAGGCGTGTTTGAAATTGATGAGTATTCCCTTATTGACGACTGTTATGGTGTGAAACCCTTGTTTAAGCTTTATGAACAAGTAATCATGCCGTTACCGAGAGCTAAAGACATTGATGTTCCTGCTGTTGTAGCCGAGGCTGAAGTTAACCCTCCCAAAACCAAAAGGGGTTCCGGAAGGCCTAGGAAAGTCAGAATTCCTTCTCGTGGTGAAGGTCATGGGGTAATACTCTAACTATCTTCTTCTATTTGGTTTATGTGGTTACCAGTTCAAACTCATGCTAAATATCATCTTTCTCTTTGTGTAGTCCAAAACCGCTAGGATAACAAAATGTGGCCGTTGCTTTGGAACTGGCCACAACCGGAAAACTTGCAAGAACCCTATATGAAGCCCCCCCCTGCTATATTTTTTGTATGGTTCGATTACTTATCCAGTTTTTGTCTGCACATGTTGTCCCCCAGGTTGTATTTTTTGTAGGGGTCGATAACCTATCCAGACAGTTACTGTAATATTCTTTTTGTGCACTCCTTCATAAATCATGTAATGTTGTGTTTTCATTCTTTTGGCCCATGGTATATCCCTCTGAAACTCGTTCTGTCCACATTTTTTCGTCTATAGACAGGTTCCCACTTAGACTATTTAACTCACAATTACTTCTTCGGCACACCAGTTTTCGTGTACGGTAGGTCCATCGAAAATAAATCACCGTCCATATATATTCCAATTCGAATTCATTGAGGTACATTCCTAAACTTTCAATAGCGACAGATTATCATCCGTCCACAGTTAGTTCCTCGCCACAAATAGGCCCGTCCACATTTAAGTCATTCCTTAAAAAGGGACGACCCCAGATAATTATATTCGTCCACATATAAATATATCCGTCCATACATAAATCGGTGGACTTTCTTCCCTGTCCACAGTTAATTCCTGTCCACAATTTTTTATGTTCGTCTACATATATTTATATCCGTTGACATTTGGATCCGTCTACTAGATTCTCCGTCATCTGTTTTTTCTGTCAACAGTTCCATTTGTCCACAAGTTAATAACATTCGTCTACCACCCAGTTTCTACCGTCCACAAATAGTTATATTTTGTCTGCAGTTTAATAACATTAGTCTACCACTCTGTTACCATCGTCTACAAATAGGTATATTTGTCCACATTTCGACCCGTCATCCTTAGTCTTGTCAGCTGTTTTTATTGTCAACTGTTGTGTTTGTCCACAATTGCATAACATTTGTCTACTACTATTACAATCGTCTACTAAATTGTTAAATTCGTCCACAATATGAATCATTTACACTTACTATCGTCCACTATCATTAACCGTCGACATTACCCTTCGTCTATAACCTACTGGAGTTATTTAAGTCCACTCGGACGTTCGTCTCCCCAGTTTTGTTCGTCCATACTTAGTTCTTTAAACAACAGGTCCGTTTCTCGGTTTTGTCGTCCACAACTTGGATGATATGAAATTATAGTTGTCCACATGCAAACCTGTCCAACCATATATTCGTCCATTATATTAAATGATTTTATTAAGTCCACCATAACTTACCGTCATCATCTTCGAGTAACATTTCAAAAAAGCCTTGAAATACCTTCTTTTAAAAATTCCAAAATAGTAGGCATACACAGATCCAACATATACATTGCATTTGTCTACAACGTTACAAAGATTTGGCAACTAATACCAGCTAACAAAACACCTGCATGTAACTATATTATCATGTCTCAAAAGTGCAGGCCAAAAGATAATTTACCATCGACGCCTTATCCTTTCATGGACAGTTACCTAAAGTGCAGGCCAAAACACCACATTGCAAAAGTACATCACTTGTAGACGGAACTCAGGTGAAGGAATAGGTTGATCATCAAACAGACACCCAACGCCACAGCCGCTGGGTTTTTCCTCACTTTGTCCCACAGTTGGCGTCCCAAGTGGTGAACACTCCTTCTCTCAATAAGTTCCATCAGCTCGATATAAGCAAATCGCCAATCTTGGACTTCTAATTGGAGCATGCTGATATCCGTCGCGTGGTTCTTTACTTGTGTCCACATCTGCCGTGGGTCAATTTGATCATCGTTTTCGTTCCTTGTTAGGACAGAGTATCGCCTTTCCTGGTCAGCTACTGCCGCTCTCAGCGACTGGAGCTCCTCCAGAACTGCCTCGTCCCACCATTTCCACATGTGGAAAACACCGGGTACCTAACAAGGGACAAAGACGATGTTATACCCTGTTTTAAAATTTTTAGAAATATTATCAAAAATGCCGGCTTACCTCTGAATCTATACAAGTGCAGTAGCAAAGAAAGAAGAAGGGTGTTTTTATAATTTCACATGGCCATGATACAGTAGTTGTGGTATTTTACGAGTTTTCTACGGGTTGTGGTACTTTCAGAAACTTTTTTATGAAAAGTGGTAGTTCTCATAAATCCCCCTTGTTTATATTGCTCACATCAAATATGTGTGAAACTAATAAGTTCCCACAATATGCTTCTTACAACCACATATTTTTCACATTAAATTACAAAATTTTTGATTCTTATCATCATTTTTTGGACAATTAATATTTGCTAACAACATCCATGGTAAGCTCCAGGGCATCTGTATGGTTTTTTTAACTCCTCCCAATCATAATATCCAGATGGAAGGTTGGTTGGTTTACTCCTGGGACATTAGATTCCGTGATATTTTTTCCACTAAACTGAGAATCGTAATTTTTCCTACAAGAGTAACGAGTCTTTTTTTCTTCATTTCCTGCTTTATAGCTTTCTGTATCTATGTAATTACGAAGCTCCTGTTTATATAGATGATTGTTCCAACGATAATACGACACTTTTGTAACAAATTTAGCCAACATTTTCTAGGTCCTTAAATTAGATAAACCATCTTACATACATCAGAATGAGTCATAAAAATCATATGACCGAATATATTTTCAGCTTTTGCTACTTATCAGCTACGTATTTGCGACGATAGTTTAATCTGTATAATGGAGTCGCAATGAAGTAACAAATCTGCGACCAAAAACCTATATGTCGCACGATGGTCGCTAAACTGCTACCAAGTTGCGACGCCGCGGTCTTTCAAACTAATTTCCTACTCACTTGCGACGTTAGCTTTTTAGACACAAAAACGAAGCGTTTTAGTCGCTAATTCGTAGTAACATTGTGCGACTTAACATGTCGTCGCCTATTGTAGTTTCCTACATATGAGCGACCTATTTGCGACGTCAGTATTCTATATAATGGAGTCGCAAGGAAGTAGCAAATCTGCGACCAATTAGGTACTAATATAAATTCTAACAACTTTTTTACTACTTACTATTACGCAGTGTACATATGTGGCCTATTTGTCGCAGGGAAGTCGCAAAAGTGCAACTACGTTGCGCCGATACGGTCTTGCAACCTAATTTCCCACTCATTTGCGGCTTTGGTTTTTTTGACACAAAATCGTAGCCTTTTAGTCGCTAATTCGTTGTTACTTTGTACGACTACATCTGTCGTCGCATTTTGTAGTCGCTCTCTCCGTGTTTTCTTTATGAAATTTTTCACTTCTCATCAAAACTACAAACAATATCGTGAACCATCGTTCCTTTTAGGCCTAGAGTTACTTAGTCACTTTTCACTATATTTTTTTTGTTATTTTGGACTTTCGACTAAATATCATAATTTGTTTTACTGACTAAACATCGAAAAGTCATTCCTAGTATATTTTTTTTGGACTATAATGTATTTGCTTTTTATTGCATATTTTTTTTTTACTAACAAAATTTTATTAAAACAATATCTAGTCAACTGAAAATTTAATTCCCTATATCTTAATTGATAATCATTTTAACAAAATAACTTTATGTGTACGTCGAATATTACAACACTGTCATACTGATGTGTCGTCACCAGAGTGATTCTCAGAGAATATATTTTATAGGACATTAATTACTACACTAATTACATAATATGTCATTCGATCAATTATATAAACTGTCTTTTAAAGATTATAATCTTACATAAATTAGCTTTATTTATTTATGAAAAATCGAGTAAATAAATATTTCATAAAATCATATACTGTTTTTATTTTATATATTATAATCTTACCTTTATTTATTTATGAGAAATTGAGTAATTGAATATTCCAAAAAATTAAGCCGATTTTATTGTTTCCTAAAATTTGTTTTTTAAAAATATATATTTTTAACTAAATAATTAATTAGTAACATAAATATAGAAACTTTAATTTTCGATTTCAATTATTTATACAATAAATATACTATTAAAATATTTTAAAATTTTTATTTAATTTATTAAATTTTAAAAATATATTATAAATATTTTCTTCCGCGTATTATGCGGGAATTATCTAGTATGTAATTAAAAGTTAAAAATAAATATGAAACTTTAGAAATACCGGTTTTGTTTTGTTTCTTAATACGAAAAGTTAATTCAAATTTGGTTTTGGTTTGATATTCGGTGTAATCGTATTCATCTGATAAGCAATTAAAAAGGGTATTATCGTAATTTGAGATATATTCAAAATGCTTTTAAGGGCTCTTTTGTGTTTTAGGGACTCTCTCTCTTTATTCAACCTCTGAGATTCAAATTCAAACGGCACTTTCATAAATGGAAAAGATCTGTGTAGCAGTCAGGGTGAGGCCACCAGCGCCGGAGTTATCGCCGGAAAATGGATCTTCTCTTTGGAAAGTTGAAGACAATCGGATCTCTCTTCACAAATCACTCGATACTCCAATCACAACCGCTTCTTACGCTTTCGGTAAATTCTTCTTCTCCTCAATCAATTCTGGGTTTTCGATTTCTATGGATCTGAGTGAAATCTTGGTTGTGTTCGTATTTTTTGCAGATCATGTATTCGACGAAACTTCTACGAATGCTAGTGTCTACGAACTCCTTACCAAGGATATCATTCATGCCGCCGTTGAGGGTTTTAATGGTAATCTAATCTGATCAAAATCTAAATTATAAATCTTGAGCGATTTCGTGAGCTTAATTTTGTTTTTTATCATAGTTTTGATGTATGGAGCTACTGTGATTTTGTCAGGTACTGCATTTGCTTATGGGCAAACTAGTAGTGGAAAGACATTTACGATGACGGGTTCTGAAACTGATCCAGGAATCATTCGAAGATCTGTCAGAGATGTGTTTGATAGAATACATATGGTATAGTGCTCAGAATTATTCAATGATCTGTGAAGTAAGAAAAAGATTACAGCTTTTGATTTGTGTGTTTCATGTTCTTCGTTTTTAGATATCTAATCGCGAGTTTCTCATCCGGGTTTCGTACATGGAAATTTACAATGAAGAAATTAATGATCTTTTAGCTGTTGAGAATCAGAGACTACAAATTCATGAACATTTGGAGGTTGGTTTGGATCATTTTCATTAGTGATATCTTCTCCATTAGTTTGTTTAAGAGTGGTTAAACTCATTTTCTTTTCTTGATGTACAGCGTGGAGTGTTTGTAGCTGGGCTCAAGGAAGAAATTGTTAGTGACGCTGAACAGATTCTAAAGCTTATAGATTCTGGAGAAGGTATTTAAGCCAAAGCTTAACTAAGAAGTATTTGTTTTCCTACATTTTTTGTATGTCTAATGTTTATTGACTTGGTCTTGTTCAATTAACAGTTAATAGGCACTTTGGCGAGACAAACATGAATGTTCATAGTAGCAGGTCTCACACCATCTTTAGAATGGTATGGTTCAGAAGCTATGAACGAAATCTTCTACTTTTTAAAGTATTTATTCTGATACAATCTCTCTGGTGGGATAGGTGATTGAGAGCAGGGGAAAAGAAAATAGTTCTTCGGATGCTATCCGTGTCTCAGTCTTGGTGAGTGTAATTTCCACTATAGCTAAGATCTTTCAAAACTTTCTTGTGAAATTTACATTATGTACAAGCTGTTTATTTTCTTATGGGTGATCTTTTATGGAACTAGAATTTGGTTGACTTGGCTGGTTCTGAGCGAATTGCTAAAACTGGTGCTGGTGGAGTACGCTTGACGGAAGGGAAGTACATTAATAAGAGCTTAATGATTCTTGGTAATGTCATCAATAAACTAAGTGACAATGCAAAGCTAAGGTACTTTCTTACCCTTGATTTGGTTTACTATTAACAATATAGCTCACCTCAGCTCATTTCTAACATTCTTGATAATAGGGCACATATTCCGTACCGAGATAGTAAGCTGACTCGAATTCTTCAGCCTGCACTCGGTGGTAATGCGAAGACCTGCATTATATGCACTATCGCACCAGAAGAGGTAAAATAAGTTGGTCATATTTTGCATTTTCTTGGCCTTGAGTAATCATCCAAAGCGCAAGATTAGACAGTTGACTAATCATGATGACTTGTGTAGCATCATATTGAGGAATCAAAAGGAACTCTCAAATTTGCAAGCAGAGCCAAGCGCATCACTAACTGTGCTCAAGTGAATGAGGTCTACATTTGAATTTTAAATCATTTAAACTTCTGTTGGTTCTTTGGAGATATTCGTTACTCTCTTTTTCATATCTTACTACTGCTCTACGTTATTTCTTCCCTTCAAAAGGACCATCGGCTACATGTGTCATATTGGCCGGTTTTCTTCCTCTTAATCGGATTATAATCTGAGAGTGTTTCAATGCTTCAGATCTTGACTGATGCCGCTTTATTGAAGCGCCAAAAATTAGAGATAGAAGAGCTACGAATGAAGCTTCAGGTATAGTCAAAGTTTTATTTCAATTACATTTTAGAAAGGGGACGATACCAACATTGGTAATGTTTGTAGGGATCTCATGCCGAAGTGTTGGAGCAAGAGATCTTAAATCTAAGCAATCAGATGCTCAAGGTAGTTTTTTGCGCTTTTTTCTAGTTATGCATTGAATACAATCCTGAGCAGACAAATTATACAAAACAGCTACCCTTTTGTTTGATTTCCAGTATGAATTAGAATGTGAAAGGCTAAAAACACAACTGGAAGAAGAGAGAAGGAAGCAGAAGGAGCAGGAACAATGCATCAAGGAGCAACAAATGAAAATTGAGAACCTAAACAATCTAGTCACTAATTCAGACTTCAAGAGGAACCAGTCAGAGGTACGGATGTGTTCATTGGCTTAGGCGATTACTGCTGTTCTTGGATTTTTATAAAGTATAAGGCTTAAACAGATCTAGTTACTTCTGCGTGAAATTCCTCAACCATTACATCCAGACATTTTGCTGAAGTAAACATAACCTCAAAAAGAAAAATAGGCTTTAGCTGAATTCAAGTGAAAATAAGTTGTAGAATAAAGCAAAGATAGCAAACTTGTAATATATCTTTAGTTTTGTTAGACTAGTTATTATTACTTTTAAGCTAAAGTGGTGGACTCAAGTTCATGGTTATGTAAAAGTTTGTTAATGTAACATCTTTATGCAGGACCTTATCAGTTTAAGAAAGACTCCAGATGGGCTATGCAATGCCAATGATAGCAGCGATGTTCCTGGGACTCCGTGCTTTAAATCAGCTTCCCATTCCTTTGTGGTTGCTCGGTCAAATAATTATTCAGGACTATCTGATTTTAGTCCGATGGTTGATTCCCTGGGGGACGTGGCCGATGAAGACACTTGGATGAAACTAAACAAGGGTTTTGTTGCAGACCTTGATAAACTTCAGTTTACACCAGCAGTTAAATGTCAACCTACCCCATTAACTACGGCAACCACGGTGAGTAGATACATTTACTTCACTCCTGTTATCTACCAATACTGAAAATTTTGTGCATGAAAGCTCACAGAATCGCATTGAATAGAGACTCTGGATGCATATATGAGAAATCAACTCTTTATCGCCTTTTCTTTTGGGTTCTAGTATCTTTATTCGTTTTCCTTTTCATATCTTTAAACGCTCTGTTTTATCAGAAACGGGCTGGTATCTAGCTCATGTATCTTGAGAATTACTGATTTTTGAAACTTCAAATGAATGAAGAATACCCAGAGCTTATCCAAATCTATGCTGCTTGTATGGTTGTCAACAATAGTGTGGTGAGGAGTTTAGCACCTAAAACATGTGCCTAAGCTGGCCATAATTCTTCGTTAATTGTCATTTAGGAATGCTCGTGTGAAAACTACAAAGAGGTGGAAGATCTCAAAAGTCAGATTGAGTTGCTGACCAATGAGAAGGAGAGTCTTCAGGTTAGTCTTTATTGGTTTTGTTGGTTGTTCAAATGAAGATGCTCTTTCTGTTTTAGTTGGATAGTTCTCTGAGGTAGCTCTGAGCACAAATTGAACTAGTTATCAAGATTTCCTGAAACTAAGAGAAATATATCATTTTTATTTTATTTTGCACCTAACCTCTTTCCTTTTCTATCTTCTAAATTTACTTTGAAACTGTATTTGATATGCTGGATGCCAAGTGACTGTGAGTTATAATTTATTTATGCATCAATTATGTACTGTCAGGTAAAATTCAACGAACAAGTACTTCTGAACAACAAACTGATGGAAGAGATGTCTGAGCTCAGACAAGAAACTCTTCCACTTAAAGAAATTCCAAATAGGTTATCTGAGTCATTTGCTAATTGCAAGGATGTCTACAAGGATTTTATAGTCACAATGCAGGTGAACAGCTTACTTTTTGTTTTTTTTTTTCAATTCTGAGATAGTCAATAAAAGGACATTTGAGTTCACAAGTGTTTTCTCTTGCAATTTGTTAGAGCTTAATCGCTGACAAGGAATCTCCAACGGTAAAGCTGCTCTTTGGTACAACTGAAATCACAACAAGCCTTCTGTCGACTCTAGAAACACAATTCTCAATGATAATGGATGGTCAGAAAACGGTTAGTAGCATAGATCATCCTTTATCTGACCAATGGGAGACACTTCGTGTGAGTCTGAAGAACACAACCACGTCGTTGCTATCAGATGCACAAGCAAAAGATGAATTCCTGAACTCCCACAACAAGGTAGCTTCCTTGTCACAAACGTCAAGATATGGATCGATTTTACTTATCTTTTCAATAGTTTTGCTAGGGTACTTTGTCTCTCTATTTAGGAGTTTAATCCAGTGACACATCTGCATATGTTGAACGGAAAATAAATCTAATAAATGGCGTTCTTTTTACGTTTTTTCCTGCAATCCTGCTAATCTACAAATAAATTGCAAGAACAGTTTATTGCATAATAGCCAAAGGTTTGAATTCGTATCATAACTTATTAGGTGTTTCCTTTTCCTGTCTTCAGCATAAAACGTCTCATCAATCTAAGTCCTCACCATTTTACATTATACTATTGTCATTTAAGAAATTAAAAGTCAAACCAGACATGCAAGATTGAGTGCCTCATTTGAGCAAAACACATTCTTTCTTATACAAGTGTATCTCGCTTGAATCTCTATATACAATGTTGCCAGGAAAAAGCAGGAACTGATTCATGTTTTGGTTAGTTAGATGTTGTGGTCAGACTGCTATTTCTCCTTTCTCTAAGACAGGTTTTGAATGTGATTGTAAAGGGACAAGAAACAGCTGCTTTGGAGGAGGAGAAACTGAAGTATGAGCTAAGCATCATCAAGGAAAGATATACAAAGGTGGAGAAAGAATTGTGTTTGGATAAACAGCTTCTAGAAGCTTCAAGAGAAAGCCATGAGAAGCTGTTAAAAGAGGTACAGTTCCTGAAGGAAGAAAGAGATTCTTTAGATATAAAAATCTCTCAATCAACTCAGAGATTGAGAGTGATTGCAAGTGATAAAGAGAATGTTTTAAGAGATCTTAATGTGGAAGTGAAGCGGAGGAAAGAGATGGAGGAAGAGATTAAGCAAATCAGCATTGCTTTCGCTACCAGGCACAAATCTTTTGTGTCTTTTCACAGTGAAATCAAATCCAAAATGCAGAAACTAACCACTCAGAACTCAAAATCTCGGTAGCAAAAACAGCTCTCTTTGTACTTTTGAGCCATTGTAACAAACAATTAAGTTATGTATTTCGTTGACAATGCTAGCTAATGGTTTGTTTATGCACTTATGTGTAAGTACCTCGTCACTATAAACCAAAGTTATTAACTTATTAATGTCGAAACTTCTCTCCAAGGGTGGGAAAAAAACCCCAACCAAAATCAATGATCCAAACCCAAACCGAGTTAAATGATAACCCGTGTGTGTGTTCTTTCTTTCTTTCCTCTCACACTCTTCTTTGCATGTCATTCGATCTCTTCTCGAACCTCACAACAAGTTTCTTGCATGCTCAAACAAGCTAAATCTAGGTCTTAGATTGTACAAAACCAAAATTAAAGAATTTTAAATTGAAGAATCGCTATAATTTACAAATTGAATTCGTCTGTTTAATTTATCACCGGATTCGCTAGTGTTGATTAAGAAACGTGTAGAACTTATGTATTACGTTGCAACTTTCGACTTGGAGACTTTTAGTTGCAGGGTACAACTTCTTCACCATGTCAGGTCTTTTTTAATCACATTTCCCATATGAACATTAGTAACAGTAAAGCGTTGTGAGAATTGTATATTTGAACTTGATATTCGAATTGACCAAAGACACAAAAGTTAGAATTAACTACAAGAAATATAAGGGTTTCTTCATAATTACTTCAAGAAGATATAAAGAAGGAACAACATGTCGAAATATAATCTTCACTCCCAAGTAACCTAGATGATCGAATTAGCTATCCCAGATTGATCAAACGTGGTGTTAGCTCCATAATTCAGAGTCTTAGAAGCACCAGGAATCACCTACACTAGCTTGAACGCCTTTTTCTCTGATCCCTCCATGTGAGAATAACAGAAAGACCAGAGAAGCTGAATCGGTTCACTCTTGAGAAACTTTCTCTGCTTTATTCTCCCATTTGGAAATCGAACGCAGATACTGCAGACAACGCTTCGATCACAGTGTCCTTTAGGCTCTTCTGTCAAAACCGAGAACTCAAACAGGTCGCTTGACAAACAAGTTTCCTCCTCATGTTCGGATAAAGTCACTATCTCTTCAAATTCTTGCCCGCAAGAAGGAACCACGACGCGATCTGACAAAAATTCACCGCCCTTTTGTATGAGATTTAAAGTCTTTTCGTCTGCCGACTCATCAAAATCGTCAAAATCATCGTCGTCCCAAAAGTAGCCATGTATTGATCAGGGTGGTGGCTTGAAAAGCAAATCTTTTCTGTTTTTATGCGTATGTTCCTTGCCACAGAAGCAATGTGTTCGTGAGGACTAGCATCAATGTATATCATCAAATCCTCGAGAAAACTCTGAACTTCGATCTGGCCAGTGATGGGATCGAGGAGGAGCACCATAGGAGGAGCAGAGTCGATCTTGTAGAAACTAGATATTTTTTTTTCCTTCATTGGTATGATCATAGACTTGCCATAAGATGAACCTAAACTCGATGGCTTGAGAACCGTCGTCGTTTAACCATAAATCTCGGTTCAAGAGATTTATGGTTAACAATAGATCTTCTCTAGAGAAAGTAGCAGATTTAGAGGAGGACGGTACAAGGAAGACAATCTGGAATCGGAAGGTTCTAGTGTCAAAGTTTGATGGCTTCTTCAAGCTTCCAACTTGTTTACTCTAGGCACTGTATAGCGATTTCCACGGTTTGATCTACAGCGATCTCTAGGAAATATGAGACCAGTTTTCTCTGTTGGTCACTCGTTGCGCTCTCCATTGTTTGCCGTTCAGAGAGAAAGAGAGAACAATTTGTATGAGTTTAATCTTTTTTTTTTTTTTTACTGCTTTGCTTCTTTTTATTCATTTATATAAATAACTAATAGTTTTAATTTCCTTTTCCCACTCCAATTTGGTTCAAGAAAAAAAGGAATATTCCTTTTCACATTTTGTTTTGTTTAATAAATAATTCCATACATACTATACAGTTTTGTATTTAAAATTTACTTTGAATTTTGATTTAACAAAATTCGGTGGTGTTAGTTAGTTGTTTATAGATTTTCATTTTTTTAAACAAATATCAATTATAATTTTATACAGTATACTGTCAAGGACGGATCTAGGAATTTTTTTTATGGAGGCTTATTTTTTTTTTGAAATATTAGGAGCATATGTGCAAAAATTTTGAATAAAAGCTATAATTTTAATAATAATACACTAAAAAAAAACAAAAAAATAAAATTTTTGTGGAGGAGCTGCCACCCCACCTCCTGATCCGCCCCTGTATATTATACGGTTTTGTTTATAAATAATTCCACACAGTATACCATACGGTTTTGTATATAAATGAATTTTGATTTAACAAAATTCGGTGGTGTTAATTAGTTGTTTATAGATTTTCATTTTTTAAAACAAATATCAGTTATAATTATCCAATAATAGTTTAACGAGGCAAGGTTAGTGACTATGCGTAAATAATTTTATAAAATCATTCACAAATTTTTTAGAAAATCATGCTAAAATTACAATTGAATGTTTCTTTATTTAAGAAATATCGTATCTTACGTATTAATAACATTCATGATTTGAAAAAAAAAATAATATACTTGATATTTAATTACTTGTTTGTCAAGATTTTGATAAAAGAAAAAAAAAATATATATATATATATATATATATTACCTGATTTTTCCGTTTGACCAATTAAATTTTTTAGAGAAAAATATTATTTAAAAAAATATAAAAATTAAATTACTTTCTCATAAAAATTTTAAAATACTGAAAAAATTGTGGCAGCCAAACGAAAGCCAAAAAATTTCCCTTTTAATATATAGAATATTTTTTCAAAATTTTTAACAAAGTTACACTTTATACACTTGTAATTAACGAATTTTGATCATATGCATTTAAGGTTATAGAGTAATGTGTATCTCCTCCCCCCACAGAAATGTTTTACACGCCTCAAAATCATCGACAATGCGGAGAGTGAAAGGATCAATGTGCCCATACCTTCTCGATATAAGTTCTTCGTGGAGGAGGGCTTTGTTGTTCCTGCAAATCAAACAAGTACCAGTTGCATCTAATGATACCTAGTTATACAAAATCGCATAGTTGGTCGTGCAGTTCATATCATCCTTCAAATTCAAATTCGCAATTCCCTCCACAAAATCAACCAATTCTTCCACCAATTACTTGTGCCTATGTTCTTGGTGGAGGAGGAGGAGTCTCTTCTTCTACCGGAGGAGGCGTTGGTTTTCTCGCCGTATGAACAGTTTTCTTCTTCTTCCTTGTTCTCGTCGAGTATAGCGTGTTTCGAGTTCGAGGCGGCATTGCTAACTGGTTGCTCCGATTTGTCCAGTTTCTAGGGTTTTGGTTTGGTAAGTTGGGGATGAAGAAATTGAGAGAAAGATGAGATTTATAAAGAGAGAGCAACTAAAATCGTGTAATTTGGTTCGAATTTAAGGAATTAATGAGCGGTTTCAGTCTCAGATTTCAAATCGAGTAACGGGAGCAAAAGATGGAGGAAGAACAGTTTAATGGGTCCGAATTTATGACATGACCCGGTTCAGTGTTTGGGTAACCCAATTTTGTTGGGTTTACTTGATTGGATGCTGGTCAGATCATAATTATTTTAGAAGGGCTTTTTTGCGTTTAAAAAACAAACACAGAAGAAATTGAAATACTGTTAGTGGCAAACGAGCATGATCCATTTCCATTTTTTGCTAGAGATGATCCTCTCAATTTTCATCACTCGACTACACTATTTCCCTCTGCTTGAAAATTTGCTCCGTTTCTGGTTTACCGGCGAAAGAATCAGTGTGTCCAGTTGGAAGAAGATGATACATTTGGCTGGATTTTCATGTTGCTTAGGCGGCGTCGCTCTTTCTCTTCTCAGCCGGAGTACAGGCAGGTTAGGTTTTTTTTTCTCTCTCTTTACGATCACTTGTGTTCTTTTTTTTCAGTGAGTATGTTTATGAATTAATCAATCAATCATGTTCTGCGATAGAGTTCAAAAATCAATCACTAGGGTTGACAGCCTCAAAGATTTGGGTATGTTTCTTGAGACAATTCCGCTCAATTTTAGGTTGATGGGTTTTGATTATGTCTTTGGGATCTTTCGTTTTCTTCAAAACAATTGGTAGAAGTAGAGAGCAAGGTGTTTCCTTTGATCATCGCAGTATCAGGAAGCGTTGGCTCTGAGACACCTATAAAGTGTGAGCATAGTGACATACTTGGTGTTTTTGTCAAGAAAACGGTATTTATGAATTGAATTTATCGTATGTAGAGATAGAAAAGCTTAGATAATCTATTCTTTCGTTTCACTGATTTTGGGTTTGTAAAAATAAAAAACGATACTTCAGGCAGAACAGCAGGTTTTGAGACGTAATTGGATGCTTTAATGTTTCGAGATAGTACATTGATGCAGCCGCCGATGACTAAGGAAGTCCCGTGGTATCTGGTATGTCTGTTGGATTTGAGTTTGATAAGCCAACTATAGCCAACTACTGTGGACTGAACTTGATTGGAGTGTATTCTAAAGTCATTTACAATCTCTGAAATTGGTTTCTGATAGGACGATGGGACAGGTCGTGTGAATGTAGCGGTATCTCTAGATGAAATAGGCTTGGCGTTGACGGTTGGAAGTGATATATTTGAAAAGTCAGAGCCGGTATCGCTTGTTCAAGGAACGTTGGATTATCTTAAAGGCCTCAAGGTCTTTTTCCCTTTCCTTCCACTTTTTATTGATTTGCTTTTGTTTGGACAATGCTAATATATTGTGGCATCATTATTGTCTACAGATACTTGGAGTAAGACGCAATGAGCATGTTGTCCCAATTGGTACACCACTTACAGTTGTTGGTGAGGTATGTCTTTATCTGTTAGCGGTCAAAAATCTCCCTATACATCTAAATACGATTTATATCTCAAGATTTTTGTGTTGCTTACCATGCTAACAGGCTGTTAAGGATGGCGTGGGGAATGTCAGGATTCAAAAACCTAAGCAAGGACCTTTCTACATCTCTTATATACCGCTCGATCAGCTCATCTCTAAATTGGGAGAATGGTCAAGGTTGTTTCTTTTCTCAGTTTTGCCTATTCTTTTCTTCGAAAACTATGATTGAAAAAGTCTAAAAGATATCTTTTTGGCGGGATGTTCAAGCGTGCATCCAAAGGTTTAGCTGTTCTTGGTGTGATTCTTCTTTCAAAGCCTGTGATTGAATATATTCTAAAGAGAATTGAAGATACTCTAGAGAAAAGGCGGCGTCAATTGTTACTGAATAGGTATTTCGCAGCTTAACCAAAGTCACAGATAAATTTCAAATAAATAGTCATTTCGAGTTAAGTGTTGAGCAATTTATTGCAGAGTTGTTGATGCAGCTGCTAGGAGAGCCGAACTAGTAACTAGAGGTAGTATCCATCCATTTGAGTTTGTAGTAACATGTGAATCCTTTTTCTGCATACTCTTGGAATTGCTCTGCTTACAAAAATGCCTTACCAGGATTAGAAAGGCAACTTGCGAACAGTTCAGATGGTACAAGCAGAGATGGCGATGTACCTGATCTCTGTGTGATATGCTTTGACGAGAAGTATAACACCGCTTTTGTTCAGTAAGGCCACTGCTTTTCTTGTAAAAACTCTTGAAACCATCTCACTGATCAGACATGACAGCGTTTGATTCCTCTTTTTGTTTGGTTTGGAATTGTAGGTGTGGTCATATGTGCTGCTGCATGACATGCTCCATGAAACTGACGACCTGTCCTATTTGCCGAAAACGAATAGAACAAAAATTGAGAATTTACCGCCATGGACAAAACTGAGGTCTCATCTTTGGAAGACATTGGACTAAACCTTCCGATCTACTAAAACCATTTATCAGCAAACAATCATTAGTCTTGTATATAAAATAAACCTTTGTATCTTGAATTTGACTAGAACCATTTCTGCATTGTAGATTGATTGAACGAGAGAGACAAAAGCTAATAGAAAGTGACCTAATCACCTAATCCATAATGAAATGTCAAGATTAAAATTACGAATCAGCGTCGATTCCGTGAAACATCTTCTATTGAAGAACTTTTTAAAAGTTTCTACGTTTTCCCACCTCACCTCATTGATTAAAAACCACTTCTGTTACGATCCTCGCCTTACTGACTTCAATAATCACTAGCTAACAGTTTCTTTGTGGTTTACATACTTATATGATCAATGCAAACAACGAACAAAGACAAAAATTGTAAAGACAATGAGAAGAAGAAACAATGAGGGGCTGTAAAAAGTCCTTTTGAAGGTTCACTGAATACTCAGTCTATTTTTGAAAAAAGGGGAAAAAAGCGTGAACGGCAGGATTCGAACCTGCGCGGGCAAAGCCCACATGATTTCTAGTCATGCCCGATAACCACTCCGGCACGTCCACATTTCTGTTAAAAGCACTAAAGTTAAGATATTTAATCTAATATTATTGTTGCAAATCAGATTGGGCTTAACTAAGCCCAAATATTAAGACAGATTAATGAGGGAGACAGAGTCACAGAGAGAAGAAACAGACACTAATTAATCAAAATCCCCTAAATGGCAATGAACGAGAAACTAGAGAGTCAACGGTCAGAGCGTTGACCAAATCTCTCACTCTCACCAGCCAAATCTCTCCACCTTCCTCTCTCTCTCTCTCTCCGCTCAAATCTCACCGGCGATCGTCACCGACGAATCTGATTCGTCCCCAACACTCAACGGGTAAGCTCTCTCTGCAAATTCAGATCGTTCCAGCTCAATCTCAACATCGATCAAGATTCAGTTTTTGTTCCTTTCTTCTTAACAAAGCTTTTGATGATTAGTGAAATCTAAATACTTACATACGTTAGAGTGATTTGTAACAGTAATTTCATAAATTCCATCACTAACAGATAAGTTTCAAGCTTAGAGATCCTTAAGATCAGAGATGGATCAAAACTAAAAATTTGATCTTTCCTTTTTACTTGTTGAAGTAGTTATTTTCAAATTCTAGGAATGTTATATAACTTATTAAATCGGTTATTGGATTCCGAAAAAGTTCCGATCTTTCTTCCTTTTGTTGTGTGTTGTTATAAGGAGGAAGAATGGCGACTCCGGTTGATCCACCAAATGGGATTAGGAATCAAGGGAAGCATTACTTCTCAATGTGGCAAACACTTTTTGAGATCGACACCAAATACGTGCCCATCAAACCGATAGGTCGAGGCGCATACGGTGTAGTATGCTCTTCGGTTAACAGAGAGAGCAATGAGAGAGTGGCGATCAAGAAGATCCACAATGTGTTTGAGAATCGGATTGATGCGTTGAGGACTCTTCGGGAACTTAAGCTTCTACGCCATCTTCGACATGAGAATGTGATTGCTCTTAAAGATGTAATGATGGCTAATCAGAAGAGAAGCTTTAAGGATGTGTATCTTGTCTATGAGCTTATGGATACTGATCTTCACCAGATTATCAAGTCGTCTCAAGTGCTAAGTAATGACCATTGTCAATATTTCTTGTTCCAGGTATGCGATGTTTCTTTGTATCGGGTTTCATATCAAGAATTCTGGCTCTAGCTTAAGCCCTCGATTTGCTTGCGTTTGCTTTTACGTTTAGTGTGCATCGTTCGCATTTGGCGTTTTCATTTACACTTTGCGAAACTATTTATAGAAACATGAAAACAATTCGCCTTATGAAAATGTAAAACTTTTTTGAATCTTTTTGTCTTTCTGTTGGGTAGCTGCTTCGAGGGCTCAAGTATATTCATTCAGCCAACATTCTCCATCGGGATCTGAAACCCGGTAACCTCCTCGTGAATGCAAACTGCGACTTAAAGATATGCGACTTTGGGCTAGCGAGGACGAGCAACACCAAAGGTCAGTTCATGACTGAATATGTTGTGACTAGATGGTACCGAGCACCAGAGCTTCTCCTCTGTTGTGACAACTACGGAACCTCCATTGATGTCTGGTCAGTCGGTTGCATATTCGCTGAGCTTCTTGGAAGAAAACCGATATTCCCTGGAACAGAATGTCTTAACCAGATTAAACTCATCATTAACATTTTGGGTAGCCAGAGAGAGGAAGATCTCGAGTTTATAGATAACCCGAAAGCCAAGAGATACATAGAATCACTCCCTTACTCACCGGGAATATCATTCTCTCGACTCTACCCAAATGCGCACGTTCTAGCCATAGATCTTCTTCAGAAAATGCTCGTTCTTGACCCATCAAAAAGGATTAGTGTCACGGAAGCGCTTCAGCATCCTTACATGGCGCCTTTATATGACCCGAATGCAAATCCTCCTGCTCAAGTTCCCATTGATCTCGATGTAGACGAAGACGAGGATTTAGGGGCAGAGATGATAAGAGAGTTAATGTGGAAAGAAATGATTCATTATCATCCAGAAACTGCTACCATGAACAACAATGAGCTCTCTGAGTTTTGAGATCAAGTCTTTTGCAGGTAATTTTCAGAGAGATCTTACGACTACTTTCTTTTATTTATTTTCATGCTTGCTTCTTAAAATGTTGTTAATAATAGTATTGAAGAAGAAGAACAATAACTTATAAATTAAGTGATATGTGATATGTTTGTGTCATGGAAGCTTTGCTTTGTTTTTGGTTACAAGCTAAAGTGTCTGTAACGTTTGTACATAAGTGTATGTGTTCTTAAAACTTTATACTCTGCCTCTGATCTTATTATTAATGCTTTCTATAAAGTCAATATATTTAGCTAACTGAAGATTTTCGAGCGTTCAAACCAATTTAATTGAATATGAGTTGAAGATAAATATATTAACACACGTAGTTGCTAAAAATATTTCATTAAATAAAACATATGCATATAACATATTGGAGTTTCCATAGAATGTTCCAATGTATTGTAGATTTCTAAAAAAATGTTTTCTTGACTTTCATACGTTCCAATTGGATTCATGGATTGTAGTCTCTCTCTTTTTTTTTTTTTTCTAATACCTAATCAATTGTTTTGAATTTAAAATAAATTAACGCGAATAAATCGGTTGAAATACTTTATTAAAGGTGTGATTAGTTGGGCTGTAAGTCATTTCTACTGCCCTTAGTTTTCTTTTGAAAGCCACAAATTTTATACCAATCATACTATAGTTTTAGGTAAAAATCCTAAGCCTCATTTTTTTGACGATAAGTCTGTACATGAAAAATATTTACACCAATATTAGATTAAAAATGAAGATAAAACTAAAAATAAAAAACAAGAAATAAATTTTTAAAATAAAAAAAATTATTGATGGAATTGAAAAGAAAAACAAATGATATGAAATGAATCAATTTTTAAAATTTAAATACTTAACACAAATCTTAATATATCAATCATGTTTTTATTATAAAATACCTATAACCAAAAACTTATAGCAACCAAAAATCTACAGTTACAGCCAATAGAGCTACAAAACAAAATCTTACAGCTACCGCTAATATAACTACAACAAATCATTTACAATTACAGTCCAATCAATCACCTACTAAGGTTGTATCAGTAAAAGATTTGATTTGTACTAAAGTGGCGGTAGTATATTTAAATTACCTAATAAGTTTAAATTCTAAAGTTTATATGAAGCCTATAAACATTTCTCTGCATTGGTATATTTAAACGTCTCAATGTCCATTTAATCGTTTAATCAATATTGTAGAGAGTTACTATTTTAATGTCAATCATACACATCGGTGACCAAAAAAAAAATATCTATCACGCACTTAAATTTAACTAAAATGATAGCAATAAAAGATGTTAATAATTAGTAACATCTATACTTTGGGAAAATATTTTGATGAACAGTGTGTGAATAAGAATCTTTTACTTTTCTAAATGGGAAAATGTAAGAGTGCATTAATTATTGAGATCATTGATGTGAAAAAATCCTAGAGCCAAAGAGATAAAGATTCTAGAAGACCAAGTTAAGTCTTTTAATCGATGGTCAATGAATCCTCATCATCATCATCATCTCTCTGATTTATGCGTTAGATGTCATTGGGTCGTTTCAATACAATTCCATCAATTCGTATAACTATTCATATGAATTGCGGTTGGTCTATAATTTGATTAAACTAATAACATATGATAATGAAGCCGTTTACTTGTAAACCTTTATCCAAAACTTATGATGATTTGACACTAGTTTAGGTGATAGAAAGATATAGTTAATTTTATTTTTCAAGTAATTTTTATACTGTCACAAATTATTTTTTTCTACTTCAATGGCTCTACGTTAAAAAGTTAATAAATACTTCTTCCGTTTCATAAAAACTCTCGCTTTAAAACTTAATTTTTGTTTCATAAAATATGTCATTTTGTATTTCAATACAGATTTTAAACTAAATCTCAACTATATCTATATTATTTCAGCGTAGAGAAAACACTTATATAATGTATTAATAAAAGGTATCTCTTTTTAAATTTCAATTTGTATGAGAAAAATATAATGACACTTTTTGTTAAATGGATGTGATATTTGTTATTGTATAGATATGTAAACAGTATGTAGGCATAAAACATATTAAATTAATTAAAAGTTCAAAGACTGCATGTTAGGTATGGTAAGATTATATGTACTACATTAATCAATCTTTTGAAAATTGGATTGGAACTTGGAAGGCTAATTGAAAGTTTAATGGGTCATTAAGTCACCGGATCAACTGGATTTGTTCGCAGTATATGATTTTAAATTTATATAAACAAATCTAAGTATGTCAAAAAGGTTTGTTTTCTTACAAGAATCATTAATATTTTAGTTAACTATGCTTTAATCCAAACTAACATTAAAACTGTAACAAATTTTGGAACATTATGAATCATACAATTGAAAAAATAAAAATAATAATAACATAAATGCACAATCTGGATCTAGACCACCTAAGTCTTAAATATCAAGATTCTATAGCATATCGGAGTGGATGTTAGATTAGATATTATCCCAAATAATAATTTTACCATACTCAGATCCCTACTTTTCTAAACTTTCCAATTTAAAAGATCAAAATTTGGTATAATTTCTCAATTTAGTCACCTGTTACATTATCATTAAAAATATTTGATATAATCTTCTTACGATGATAAACTATATGCAGCTTATGCGATTACGAAAAATAAATTTCACGAAAAATAATTCTATGATGCAGCTCTCTCCGCAACATTCGGATTCATAACGGACGATGCATGTACGACATCCAATAGACAAACTCTCTCCACAACATATGAAACCGCGATGGACGGCTCTGCATATACTACTACTTTGGAATATCCGATCAGATTTACATTAATAATTTGTAAAAAATTGAACTCTCTGATAATCAAACTCCAGACCTAATATAAAATCTTTAAACTCTTGACCATTGGAAAAAAGTGCTTCCACAATTTCTCTATCTTTTTATAGTTCTTATTTTAAACGTTCTAATATTTATTTTTAAGTTCAATTTTGTAAACTTAAAATCTATATTAAAGAAATTACCAGTAAATATATCAATATTCTAAGCATAAGGTATTGAATATCAAGAAGAAAAAAAAAGAAACGAATAACTTTAATAAATATCATATATTACTAACTTTCATTTTTTTCTTTAGTTTTTAATATCCTTTCAAATGTTTTCCGCCGATTAAAATGAACTTCGTTTTAACTTTTTTATCACAAATCTAAATATTCCTTAACATATCTTATGATATACACATCAGCATTGGACTGAAATCTATACATCTTTCCAATCTGGATATAAAAGCTGGATTAATGTCATAAAGCAATTTATTGTATCGCAAAAAAAACTTTGAATAGTATCTCCTATTTTCGTGTTATGTAATATGAGTGTTTAAAAGACCTCGTTTAATAGTAAGAACTAAGAAGGCTTCAAACCTTTCTAGACAAGGATATAAATAGACATGCAATGTTCAATCTCCTTTGGAGGGACCAGAACCTGCCACAAGACACACCTGACACCACTTGTTTGATCTTTAATGTTATATCTCTATCTTCTCTTTTAGCATACAAAGGATGTCTCATTAAATGATGTATAATGTGTATAGAATAATCTCTAAACACATAGTGACAACCTAATATTTTACATAAAACACGGAGTAATGAGCAAAACAAACACTTAATTGTCACATGTGCATACAAAATCGAGAAAATTAATAAAATCCACCGAAATTATGTAAATATCATGCTTTCGAGCTAAGTTGACTAACCTAACTCGTTTTAAACAGTGTTTTGTATTATCAAATTCCGGAAAAAACACTTTGATAAACAAGAAATAGTTTACATACGATCAAATATATGTTTATTAAAACTTGCTTTACCAGAATCTCCGATTGCTAAATTGTATTTACAAACCTATATATTTCTAAATTTCCCTTCCAATATATAATATATAGACACACACATCAATTTCGTTGCCATACACATCAAATTAGTTGCCGAAAACGTCAATATCTAAACATAAAATTATAAATACTTATAAATTTCCAACTAAATTTTGATTTTATAATTACTCATGGAAATTCTGTGAAAGAAAAGACTTATTATCTAACTTCTGCCCCAAGAAAGTCAATCAATAAGACCAACGTTATTACATCATACGCGATGATGTTCTTTGTTTCGTAGAAACTTCTATAATCATCCACACATAAAAAAATGTTAAATGAATATAAAATTCTGAGATATTAAGATTTGACCAAGTTATAACGCTTCATCAGATCCGGTCAAATTCTTAAATCCATTTTGATATTTTAAAACCATTATCGTTTTACAAAAAGATTATTATTGTCGCGTGAAATCTTTTTAAAAAATTAATACAAATCTTGTATATTAATAACAAGGTCGTCTCTCTTGTCTGTAAAACAAATCATCAATAACCAAAAAAAAACAAAAACAAGAAAACTCTCTAAATCTCACAAGAACATATCTCAAGATTAAAGAAACCATAAGATCATCGATTGAAGTAAAAATGGTGAGCCCATTTCGATCTCCATGTTCTTCACCAAGAAAATCAAGAAAAGCAAACAAGAACCCTTATTCAAATCGTGGACTTGACAAATTCTCTGAGCTTCTTTCAGAGCTCGACGAGAAGAGACAAAGCATCTACTCGAAGAAGCTCGACTCCGGTGGCCCTCCTCTTGTCCGATTCGTGTTCACAAGCTCCGGTGAGTGTGTCCCCGTCGTGATCAAATCATCTTATCTTCACAAGAAGAACAAGAAGAAGACGAAAGATGTTGCTGCTGATAAAGTCAAAACAGAAGTCAACGAAGTGAAAAAAACAGAGGAAATCAAGAACACAGAGCCTGAAACAGAGAAGAAACAGAGCTGTGTTATAAACGAGAATCTGAAGAAGATCGCGAGACCGAATCATTTCTTGCCTGTGACTATGATATTGGTTCTTATTTTATTGTCTTTCTTCGGAAGATCTGTAGCGATTATGTGCACTTGCATCGCTTGGTACTTGGTTCCAACGATTCAAGAACATAGCGGAAACAGAGGATCGCCGTCTTACGCGATGAAGAAGAAAGATTTCGCTAGGAAATTGAGTATTGAAAACAGATCATCGTTTAATCCAAGAACTGTTAGTGATCATTCTCCTCGCAAGTAGAAGTTTTCGTTTTTTGGCTGCTCGTGAAAAAACCGCGTGATCGAGCACAAAAAAAAAAAAAATTTCTTTCTTTCTTTTTTTTTTTTTCTTTGTCAAAAGTTTTTTGGTTTATTTCTTTGTTTATTCTCTGTGTTTGTTCAGAGTTGTTAAATTTAGAGACAGCTGAATTAGCAGAAAATTGTGTATTTTGGTCCTTTTTTTTTTCCTTAGGGTTTTAATGTTTATAGATGTAAATAAGCAATCGGAAGATGTTACATATTGTTGACCCAAAAAAAAAAGAAAAAAAAAAAGAAGATGTTACATATAATCTACTCAAGCATATTTTGAGCTGAAAAGTTTATTATCTAACTGATAATACAGAATCCCAACTTTTTACTTTTAATTTTGGGGAATTTTCTTATGTTTTGTTTTAGGTTTCTTAATTGGTGTGTTATGGATTGGATAATCTATTGTTGTAGGTGTTGGGGAAAAAAACTGTCTGACGCTAAAGTTTATTGTAAGCAAGAAACAAATCCGTGGGAAGCGTAGGAACACCGGTGTGATATTTTATTTGCCGTTAAAATCAGCATTTTAGACAATAAAATTGGATCATAGACAAAATGAGTCGGAAAAACAAAAGGTAAAGATGTTCAAGTTACGTCGGATCTAGAGGAAGAGATTCAAGACGTAATCACTCTGTCTGTGGGATATTTTCTAGTGGAAACCAAAAGTAAAAGTTCAAAAAGATAAATAGTCCAAAAAGGGGTCGATTATACAAATACATGACAATATTGAAATACATTGTAGTCTTGTACCTTAGACCGGACAGATTAAATGTGGGACATGTACTCTTTGTAAAATCTGAACCTTCTCGACCCAGAGGAGATCCAATTTTGAGACCTTGTCACTTTCTCACTGAGCAAAAAATTATGTTATCTCTCGTTTTAAAAGAAAAATCACCATTACTCATGCTTTTTACTAGAAAATAGCTCACAAAGTGATTGAGTACATTGTGGATATCTTCTTCTGGATCCGATATAACTTGAACTCATTTTCTTACGTTTTCAATTCATTTTTGTTTCTGACCAAATCACAGGTTTCAAAAACTAATTTTATCGTTGGAGAGTTCTCATAAAAATTGACCTAATATAAAAAATTAAAAATTTCCAAACACCTACAACAGAAAATACAATCCATAACCAATCAATAAACTTTAAAGAATATCGATAGAAAGTGACCTATAAGTATATCGATCAAAAGTTATGAGCAATTTATTTATTTATATATAAACCTAAATGATTGAAAATTGACAGATAAGTTTAAGTATATAGATAAACCCTAGATAAGAAGTGATCATGTAGAAGAACGAAAACTCCACCTGTCATCCTGTCATTAACGAGAATTAATGGAAAAAAAGGTGGTCGCAATTTTTCCTCTAACATTTATGACGGATTAATAATTTAATTAATAGACGAATTGATTATCTGAAATAGCTTTCTTAGCTAATTAGTTGATATGTTAGTACGTATATTATTGCAAAAAAAAAATACCCTTTATCAAAATATCCCAGAAGTAATTTTTTTTTCCCAATAATATACGTACTAACACATCAACGATATTAGTATTAATCACTAGGGTGATTATGACTAAAGAAGCATAACTTTCAAGTTTCAACTTATCACCAATTAAAATTAATGGAAATGAAGAAAGACAGTGATGCAATACATTTGTCATATTCTCTTAAAAATAATAATTTCGTTAGTTGTTTCTAATAATTCAAGTTAGTTTCCACTACACATCTATGAAAAACGTGATACATGGATATTCGATAGAATTTTATGAACCAAAAAATTCAACCTATCATCAATGGTAATTAATGGAGATTATAAAGGTTGATGGTAGATGATATCTCAGATAGATTCTAGATGTCAATTGACCTCGATGGAAGTTTTATAGGTAACGGTCTTCTCACGTAGTTTTGAGATTAAAAGTCTTTATGGATAATTTTGTCCGCTTCAAAAGACGTTTTGATTTTTTGTTTTTTTATGTTATGATATCGAATTTCAACTATTCACCTTAGAAATGTGATTCATTGGTGACGTATATGGTTGTGGTTCTAGAATTTTTGCTATTAAATTTTTCTTTTGATGAAGTTATTAAAACGTTAGTTATAAATTAGATAAAATATTCAAAGGGCCGATGATAAAACTTTGATGTTTTTGTTTTATAAAAAGGAACTCAATAATCATTCATTTATCGGAAAATCATTTACATCTTTGGTTTTATCAGCTTCTATAAAAAGGTTGTAAGTTGTAACCAGATTGAAGGAATAGTACTAAATCATGAATCGAAAGATTGCAAAATTTAATGAATGACAAAAAACTTTATCGGCGGTTTGATATCATTCTCTTCCTTAGCCTTGAAGTCCATTTTGAAGCTTGTAAAATCCGTGGCCAAAGATAAACTGACTTGATGATAGGGTTGCAGCACATAACATATTCATAATCATTCGAAAATAACCTTCCAATATCTTAAGACTTCGAATGAAAATGACTACCCAACGATATTCAAAAACAATATTTAGATCAAGGTGACTCCAATTTTACCACAAAAAAAAAAGAATAATTATTAAAATGACATTTATTAAATTATTTTACAGAAAAACATGCCTATTTAATCTTGTTCAAATCATATATCTCAGAACCATGTAATGTAAAATTTGAAAAGTACTACCAAATCATTATTTTGTGATATATCTTGCCTTACCTCCGTCCGAGTCGAACTATAAAATATAAACCTAAAAAATCAGGTTGGACCGAACTAGCCAAATTGACTGATATGCCAAAGTTTCTCCCCACAATTTTTAAAGGGAATATATTTCCGAATTAAATTCGAGTCAAGTCCAGTTCGGCGTGCATGTATTTTGGCATATGAACAAAAATCAGATTTGAACTTAGAAATCTTCAAAACATTATCTAAAATACAAATCCACCGTCATAGACATAGAGGAAAGAGAGCAGCACTACATCTCCCATGTTTCTCTAGACCTCATCTCAGTGTATTATTACTCCTGCAAATAAACAGATTTAACATATCAGAATCATCTTTTATCTGGATTCAGCATTTTAGTTATATGATCACAAGCATACATTACCCTGAATCTTTTCCGGCGTAAATCATCCTGATTGTATCCGAAAGCCTCATTTCTGTGTCCCCCATCTCTGTGATCCAACGCCCTCCTCGAGTTTCGGAAGAATCCAACCTTGTCCCATGTTAGTTCATAGTCTGCCTTTAGCCTAGTACCTTCCTGCTCAAATGACAAAAACCAGAATATATCAGCTATATTCCAATGCCTACAAGAGAAATACCGACAAAAATACTACTTGCCTAATTCTTTCTGCATAAACAATCAAATAAAATTTAATCTATTGACTATCAAACAGGAAGTATTGAATGTGGTATATACAGATGTTACAGAGCCGGTAAAACATTTAGATGTGGTTACATCACAGTATTTAGTTTTAGATACAGTATTCATCTCAGTGTATTACTCCATCACTAGCAGAAACTATTTTTTCATACAATTTTGTGCAGGATTCAGTAGAAGCATCCAACAAAAACATTTTTGCGAATGATAAAAGCTCGTCTGCTATTTAAGAGGCTTACGCAACAGCAGAACAGAGAACACTACTATACCATCATCTCCAAATTTCCCAAAATATTTGTCTAATGAAACCTAAAATGCTTCTTTGCAATATAGATGATACCTTTTCCATTGAGCGACCACAGAAAGCCTTCATGGCATTCACAAATTCATTGTACTTCTCGAACTGAACCACAATCTTACAATGGAGACCTGATACGAGGTCTCCAGTGTCCTCATCTGCGTCCTTACCTAGATCATCGTCCTCAGCAACATTAAGATTCCTATAGAGGATGAGTTAATGCAGCTGAACATGGATTTATGTAAATTATCGGAATTACGTTAACATCAGATTCATTGGTAGACAGAATAAATGATCCGAAGAATAGAATACCGAGCACACATGGTACAGCAAGTTCAATACAATGATTGTAATTAGTTGTCAGATAAGATTTCCATAAAAAATGCCAATTCTTTTGAACTACATGGACAAATACTGTAGACTATGATCAAATGTAGATGCATGAAGTCTATCCAAAGCAGCAGAAAACCAATGACTTTGCAATAAGCAAGCCATAGATCAATCTTAACTCCCACAGTGTCACATTCTTGAAGCAAATTTTTTAATCTTCACTTCTATCCGATAGAGAAAAACACAGTTTCAGCCAAACCTAATCAAATTGGCCATGAAAGATGACAAAATCTTACCTAATTTTCCCAAAGCTAGAGAAGATTGTATGCGTAACCAACATTGAAGGCTTTGATGATACTCTTGGCTCAGCAAACCATCTTGATGGCACACCTCTGAGTATTATCGTATCAGCCTCTCTCCTTCCCTCCCTTGAATGTCCTGCAAAGCACAATCACATCAAAAATAACCGAAAAAATCGTAAAAATCAAATTCCAAAATTGATAAACCAAAATTACCAAAAGCGTGAAACTCCTCCCAATCCTTCTTCAACCTCTCGAAATCATCTGAATTCGGAAGCACCACAGTAAGCTTATACTTAACTCCTTCCAAATTAAGCTCAATACCATTCATCTTCTCCACCAAACCCTTCCTCCAATCCAAAAACTTCTTCTCCAACCCCTTCACATCTCTCTCTCCATCATTCTCCTTCTTCCTCTTCTTCCCATCAAGAAACCCTAAATCGCGGATAAACAACGACCCATGAGCAACTGGCTCCTCACGTTTCCGTTTCTTTAAGTCCTTGTGACGTCGAACTACGATGTCTTCTTCCGCAACTGTGACGGAGGGTACGACGGAGTTTTTGAGGTAATCTATCAAGGATCGTTTGAGTTGCCATTCGTCGATGGATTTGGATACGGAAGGGACTACAGGGTGAATCGTGAGACACAGCTTGACGCGTGAGACGAGAGCTAGGCCGTTCTCTCCGATATCTAGGGTTTCTATCGGAGATAACTCTTCTAACGATCGCATTTTTCGCCGTCGATTCAAAATTCAAATCACGATTGGCTCTTACAATCTCGTCGGCTTTAAGATACTAAAAAGTTTCTAGTAAAAACAGTATCTCAGTGTTAAATCCGGACTCCGAATCGGTTCGTTTTCGGTTCTTTTTGGTTCTCTTACTTTCCGATTTTTTGGAAAGAAATTGCATAACCGGTCCAAAATTAGAGATTAATTTCTTAGTACATCAAATTATTTTCCGACTTTTTGGGAAGAAATTGCATAACCGGTCCAAAATTAGAGATTAATTTCTTAGTACATCAAAAATATTAAAATAGTTTCCGAAATAATAAGATCTTCATTTTCTTCTTCTTTTTCCGGTGACCACTGATTTTAGATCTACCTCGTGTTAAAATTGTGTCGTCGATATTGGCAAATCATATCCACACTTAAAAGTTAGGTTTTAGCGTTTGTTTCATCTAAATTCATATCTAAATTCACCACATGTTAATGTTTGCATCAATGGGTTTGATTCGTATGTTTAGAGTTTACATAACTGAGTTTGATTCGTATGTTTAGGATTCGAAAATTTGATATCAATTCGCATGTTTATTGTTTAACGAGAATTGATACAAGGTTAACAAAGTCTATCATCATCACATGGACTTTTCAAAAAAGAAATAGTTACTTGACGCCATAGATCACGATTTAAAAAAATTATGTTGCATTCAAAAGGAAAAATTTGCTATTTTGGACACACCTTTTCAAATGTGTCGTGAAAAAACTGCTATTATGGACTCAGACCCCGAGATCTTCCATTGGTGGTTCAGTTGACTACTTCAATGTAGCGAGTCCAAGTTATGCCTCGACAAACTAGAAATAGGTTGATGCGATATTTTATACAACGTTCTAAACAAAAAAGGATTACCAAAAAAATAATTAGTCTTCCACATCAGGATTACAAAGTGGTCTTCCGCATTGGTTTACACAACCAAGCAAGCGCATTCTATGATACAAATTCTTCCACCACGTTCAAATTCACTTGCAATTTTTTTAATCGAACGGATTTAGCTGAGGAGAATGTCTTTGATGATAGCAAAAAGTTGTGTTAATTATATTTTACGCATCCACGTTTGTGTATTTTACGCTTTCACATTTGTTTAAAACAGGAAATAAAAGGACACAAACACCACTTAAAAGTTTTCAACATTTTTGAAATTTGAAGTATTTGTTAATTACTACGTGTGTTTGTGTTTATGTGTTAAGTTAAAAAATTTCAACCTTCACGAAATTTGAAATATTTGTTAATTACTACGTGTTTGTATTTATGTTTATGTGTCTTTTAAGGTGTATGACCCGTCTTCGCCCATTCTCTCCCCGACGAAGACACGCACACACAAACAAATCCTAGCTTAGCACCGTCGCGACCGAATTCGAAATTCCAGTATCTCAGTCGCCGGAAAAAGCCACCGCTCGTGGCTACCTATATCGGTTCTCATCGGATCTAGCGGCTCCCTTTTCTTCGTCCAGATCTCGTACTTTATTCGACCTCGATTCGCTGAGGATTTGTGTAAGTTACGATGGAAGCGATAGATGAGTTGTCTCAGCTTGCGGATTCGATGAGACAAGCGGCGGCGCTGCTCGCGGACGAAGATCCCGATGAGACCTCTTCTTCTAGACGGCCGGCTACTTCTCTCAACGTCGTTGCCCTAGGGAATGTGGTGGGTTTTCTCTCGCTGTTTCTTCGATGTGGTTGTATTTGTGGTTTGTGTGTTAGGTTTATGATGTGATCGAGTGTAGATTTTGGTTGCCATATCGTGGATCTTGTGGATCTCGATGAGGTTTCTTTGAAATGTTCCCGTAACCTAGGAGTTTGGTAGGATGTGTTCTTCGTTCGTGGCTTGTTTTGTTGTGATTCTCTTTATCAGGGATTGTTTGATTCTATGAGATTCAAACGTGGGAGGTATTGCTTTAGGAGAAACGGTTGATGTGTTTGGTATTTGAAATTATGAGAAATCTATTTTAGAAAGTGTATTTCAGGACGAAAAATGTATGAGCTTTTACTTGTTAGATCGTGTTTCAATTGAACTCTCTGTTTCGTAAAACACTTGTCTGTTGGAAGACAGAAGAATATATTGCTCTGTGCTTGTGATTGGAACTTATAAGGCTTGGAAAAGAATTTTTCTTATGTTTAGACTTAAGTTATTTCACTTTTCTTGGTGGATCAGGGAGCTGGAAAGTCTGCAGTTCTGAATAGCCTAATTGGACATCCAGTTCTGGTAAGTTGTGTATTGAGTGTGCGGCAATCTGTGTATGCCACTATTGGCAGATACATTTTCTTAAAGTAACCACTTTCTATTGTGCCTGTCTGCTACAATTACTATAAATAGCCGACGGGTGAGAATGGTGCGACACGGGCTCCTATAATCATTGACTTGAGTAGGGAAGAATCACTGAGCAGCAAGGCAATAATCTTGCAAATTGACAATAAAAATCAACAAGTTTCTGCAAGTAAGGCTCCCTATGTGCACATATGCAATTTAGCAATGATTTGTGAAGCTATTTCTGCCTGTAAGATACAATGCATTAGATTAATATTTGGTTAATTTTTCCGTTTGTTTCAAATGGGTGTATTATAGGTGCCCTAAGGCATTCTCTACAAGATAGGCTTAGCAAAGGAGCCTCGGGAAGGGGTCGTGATGAAATATACCTAAAACTCCGTACTAGCACAGGTAAGCCCTTTCTTACTTGCACAATCATAAATGTGAATCCTATTTGTTGGAACATCCATATTATCAAAGCCTTAGTTGGGGAATGTCCCTTACTTCAGTGAGCGGATCAGCTGTAATAAGTTTTTACCCCTAAGTCTAATGCACATTAGCGCTTCCAACCTTTTTTGGTTAGAATCTGATGCTAAGTTGTGGAAATTGGATTATATATCTAAATGAAGCTTTAACGTAAATGTCCTCTTTGGAACATGAATAATCACATATCATTTGTTTTCTTACTATTTTCTGCAATCATCATAACATATTTGTGCCCTTTTAATTGCAGCTCCACCCCTGAAATTGATTGATTTGCCTGGACTGGACCAGCGAATTGTGGACGATTCTATGGTAAGATTAGGAACTTCTTGATACCTTTTTCATCCCACTAATCCACCTGTCAACCATGGAGATTTTCAACATTTTTTATCCGGCATTCTGGCTGTAGGGCAACATAGATTCATTATCATATTTTCATTTTCATCTTGTAATTTGTTTCTTTCCTCTCTTTGCAAGATTGGTGAACATGCACAGCACAACGATGCCATATTGCTGGTTGTTGTGCCTGCTAGCCAGGCATCTGAAATTTCGTCATCTCGAGCCCTGAAGACCGCAAAGGAGTATGATCCAGAGAGTGAGTATATAGACACTTTCATTATAGAGACCCTTCATTATACTTCTCAACTACTGTGGTGACCTTGCTATATTTGGATTAAACCATTGGATCTAAATATTGCGTATACTATAACAGAAAAAATTAACATCACTCCCTTTTTATAGGTACTAGGACAGTAGGAATTATCAGCAAAATTGATCAGGCAGCAGAGAACCCAAAATCCCTTGCAGCAGTTCAGGCTCTTCTTTCAAATCAAGGACCTCCAAAAACAATTGATATTCCATGGGTTGCTCTTATTGGCCAATCTGTCTCAATTGCATCAGCGCAGTCTGGAGGCAGTGAGAACTCTTTAGAAACTGCTTGGCGTGCTGAGAGTGAAAGTCTTAAATCCATTTTGACTGGTGCTCCACAAAGCAAACTTGGCAGAATTGCCCTAGTGGACACCCTTGCTAGTCAGATTCGTAGCAGAATGAAGCTCAGGCTTCCAAATATCTTAACTGGGTATTTCCTCTCCATATGTTTGCTTTTATATGTCATAATTGCAAATGAAAAATTGATTGTTTGTTTGCCTACTTTTAGGTACTGGTAGTTTAGGGAAGACTTATAATTTGCTCCATGAAAGCCAATTTGTTTTGTTTCTTTGAAGTCGAAGTCAATCTTTAGGCTTAGTTAGCTTCCAGCACCCATCCTCGTTAGCGCACTTCTCATGAGATATTTTAAAAAGCTTTGTCCTAGTGTCTTTTTAAGCAGCATATATTGGGACCAGGTGGATGTTTAGTTTGGGAAAAGGATAACAAGATTAATATATTTAACGGATTGAATAGATGAAAATCTAGTTAAAAGTCAAGAAATTAAACCTTTATGTTGAATTTGCAAGGGAAAGGAACGGTGTTTTAACAAATTGAAATAAACCAAATGGCAAAATCTTCAAAGGAAGAGAGCAAAAAGGAAAGTTGCACAAGAGGAAATAGTAATCTGAAAATGGATAGGTGCCAGTTTTATCCTCCATCATTACTAAGTTCTGAAAATAAGAACTCTTGCTTGCAAGGTTTCTGGTCAATGCTCATCCTCTGTTAAGCTGATATGTTTCTATTGTCTCCCGAAATGTGATGGCTGTCTTTTGTTTTAGTTTTCTGGATGATTATTCATGGACATGATTTTGGTTCTTATGAAAATCCTGAACTAATTCCTTTCTTACATGCACAGACTCCAGGGTAAGTCTCAAATAGTGCAGGACGAATTAGCACGGCTTGGTGAACAACTGGTTAGTAGTGCTGAAGGCACAAGAGCAATAGCTTTGGAGCTTTGTCGTGAGTTTGAGGACAAATTTCTACTCCACTTGGCTGGTGGTGAAGTGAGTATTTTCCACTTTGTCGTGAATTTGTCGTGAGTTTGAGGACAAATTTCTACTCCACTTTCTAGTTGTAATGGAACGTGTGGTGCTATTTTGATGTCGACAATTAAGAAATTTAGGAAGATTGTCTTATATCATTTAGGATTTCACAAAATTAATATTGGATGTATGTGATATGTTTCACTGGAAATTTTTTTGAATTGCATGTCTTGTGGTTGTGCCTTTCATGGGCTGAAGCCCCTTTTGGATTTAGGTGAATTTTGTTCTCTAACAAAAGTTTGGTTCAGGGAAGTGGTTGGAAAGTTGTTGCAAGTTTTGAAGGCAATTTTCCCAACCGTATCAAGCAGCTTCCATTGGATAGACATTTTGACTTGAACAATGTCAAAAGGGTGGGTTTTTATTTATTCTTGACCCGAATTTTATGAACAAGTAAAAGTTTTAGACTGGAGTTTGACAAATTGATTTGTCAATTGTTTCAGATCGTGTTAGAGGCAGATGGTTATCAACCTTATCTTATATCTCCAGAAAAAGGGTTGAGATCGTTAATAAAGACCGTTCTTGAGTTGGCTAAAGACCCAGCACGACTATGCGTTGATGAGGTGTGTCCATGTTTGTGTTTACAGCTTATCTGGTGTTGTCTCCCTCTTATTTGAGCTGCTTAGGATTGAAATTCAGATATTTACTAAATAGTGAAACATTGGCTATGGCTTGTCACACATGGTCTGTTCAACACATTTCACCTATGGCTTGTCACACATGTCTGTTCAACACATTTCACTATGATATTTTAATTCTCCTGATCTAGTTTTATTAAAGTCGTACTCAACCTTACCACAAATATTGTCACGGTTCATTTTTATTCTGAAGATTATCCAACCTGGTTGCCTTACTGTCTCATTTGTTACTGAGCTAATATGGTCTGAACTTTTTATTAGGTTCACCGAGTGCTTGTTGACATAGTTTCAGCTTCCGCGAATGCTACACCTGGTCTTGGGAGATATCCTCCTTTTAAGAGAGAGGTAATAATGCTTTTCACTGCTCATTCAGTAGCATTTCTCATCTTCGTAATAGCTGTTCCTTTTCTTAATTAACCGTCAACCAGGTTGTAGCTATAGCAAGTGCCGCACTTGATGGATTCAAGAGTGAAGCTAAGAAGATGGTAGTTGCACTAGTTGATATGGAGCGTGCGTTTGTACCACCTCAGCACTTCATCCGCCTCGTACAAAGAAGGTACCATCAGCTTCCCTTTCTTTTCCTTTTGGCTGTCATTTCGAGTGGCGTTATCATACTCAAACTTATAGGTCATTACCTTAATTTCCCTATCTTTTAATGTATGACTGTTTTAAACATGTTTAAATGGATCTACTTTTGTGGGTGTCCTGCTAATTTTTTTGTTTGGCTGTCAAATGAACATTTACTATCTTTATCAGAATGGAAAGGCAGCGTCGTGAGGAGGAGCTAAAAGGTCGTTCCTCTAAAAAGGGACAAGATGCAGAGCAGTCTCTCTTAAACAGGGTTTGCTTTTATCTCAGAATCAATCTGGATTCACATACTGGATAGTGCGTTCTACTTTTTTATATATGAAAGTACATAATGTAACAATTCTTCTGCTTGTAATTCAGGCAACTAGTCCTCAGCCAGATGGTCCATCTACTGGTGGTAGCTTAAAATCATTGAGAGACAAATTAATGCCGCAAGATAAAGATAAAGATAAAGATAAAGAGACTCCGGAGGTGTCTGGTCTGAAGACTGCTGGACCTGAGGGGGAGATAACAGCAGGTCCTTATTTTTACATATTTCTACAGTGGCTGTCTAACAAAATTCTTTTTGCTCACGATCTATTTTCCTTGCATTGCATGCTTATACTGCTGTTAGGGTTATCCAGCAGTTCAATTGCGTGATTTTTTCTTCTTTTCTATTTCCTTTCTGTCATTTAAGCATTGAACTGGTGTAGGATCAGCTTTTCTTTATATTATTTGTTGAAAAAAACCAACTTCGAAGCTTTTCTTGTCCAATTTTTGCGATCTCCTTTTTTCTTGTCTGCCACTTTAGCCTTGACCTAGTGTAGGATGAGGTTTCGTGGATTTAGTTTGTTATAAAAACCAACTTCCAAGGTCTTCATTCTTCAACATAAATTGCACTCTCTCGTGCAGGGTACTTAATGAAGAAAAGTGCAAAGACAAATGGGTGGAGTAGGCGATGGTTTGTTCTGAATGAAAAAACTGGAAAGGTTAGTGTTTATCACAAATATTCTTCAGGAGTTCATCCAAATATTTGCAAAAGAGAAAGCTCTGTGCACTTTAATTGTAACTGTAATGCTAGCAGTATACTTTCCCTTACAATTTTGTTTTCTTTTTCTAGAAGATCTTTTTATAATTGTTATTGAAGTGATCTGCCATTGCATTTACCTTCCTCCAGCTTGGTTATACGAAAAAGCAAGAAGAAAGAAACTTCCGCGGCACTGTAACTTTGGAGGTATCATTCTCTTGAAGTACTTACTTTTTATTGGGTCGAAGTCGAAGATGTAACTGCAATTAAAAGAGTGATGATAGGTTTTCATATTTACGTTGCTCTTCCACCCGGTCCTTTGAGCAGAGTGATGATTACTTGTAATTGTGAAGCCTACACTGCAAAACGTTTTATTACCATTACTGCTGATGAGAAAACCTGGATGCTCCATGTTCTATAAATAATATTTAGCCTTTTGCAGTTTTATTGAGGTACACTATTCAATTCTTTGTTTCATGAAACTCTGTTAATCTGCTCAGGAATGCAGTATCGAAGAAATTTCTGATGACGAAGGAGAAAAATCAAAGAGCTCCAAAGATAAGAAATCAAATGGACCTGATTCAAAAGGACCAGGCCTTGTATTTAAGATAACCTGTCGGGTTCCATATAAGACTGTACTTAAAGGTATGTCAAGCGATTATCAAAATTAACGGCTTGACCCTCTTTATGCTCTTTTATATGAGCAACTCCTCAAAAGCTCTTATGTTGCAGCTCACAATGCACTGATTCTCAAGGCTGAGAGCATGGTTGATAAGAATGAATGGATTAATAAGCTGCAGAAGGTTATCCAGGCCCGAGGAGGCCAAGTGGGTGGCGCTTCCATGAGACAAAGTCTTTCTGAAGGTTCACTTGTAAGTCACACGAAGAAACTATATGCTCATTCAATGATTTTTCTTTTCCCCTTTCCCTTAAAAGTTTAATCTGCGCAAAATATGTGTTAGCTGAGCATAATCCAGTACCGTTAGCTTGATGATAAAGTCTTTGCTACAAAAACTGATATCTTTGTGTGTCGTACTTGATGGTTTAAGATCTTCTTATATCTAAACGTTGAAGATAGCTTTGTTTGGGCAAGTAAGGCAGTTGGTTTCTTGGAGTGGTGATAAATTACGGTTTTCTTTTGTTATCTGAATATCTTTCCCTGTTCAGGATAAGATGGTTAGGAAACCGGTTGACCCGGAAGAGGAATTGCGATGGATGTCCCAAGAAGTACGGGGTTATGTTGAAGCTGTTCTCAACAGTCTAGCTGCCAATGTTCCAAAGGTGGACTATTCAATTTTCTTGTGAAACTATTAATTTCCCATGTTTATCTCGTTTTTTATTACTTGATCATATTACTAAAACCGTGGTTACAAGCCTACAACAGGCTGTTGTTCTTTGTCAAGTAGAGAAATCAAAGGAAGACATGCTGAATCAGCTTTACAGTTCTATCAGGTTTCTTCATATTCTTTCCCAATGTATTACTGTATACTCAATACTGTGGTGTGGTGCTTATTTGTCTCTCCCTTCCATTAATCTGCAGCGCAATTGGTAATGAGAGGATTGAATCATTGATTCAAGAGGATCAGAATGTCAAAAGACGAAGAGACCGTTACCAGAAGCAGTCCTCTCTTCTTTCAAAGCTCACAAGACAGCTTAGCATTCACGATAACCGAGCAGCTGCTGCTTCAAGCTGGTCTGACAATAGTGGCACTGGTATATATACGCACACTCATCTACTCTTTCAATATTATGCTAATATGTAACCACAAAATGCATGGGATTGATTCGTTTCTCTTTGTTTGTTCTTATTTGTAGAAAGCAGCCCGAGAACCAATGGAGGGTCTTCAGGAGAGGATTGGATGAATGCGTTTAACGCAGCTGCTAGTGGACCTGACTCATTGAAGAGATATGGATCAGGTGGCCACAGCCGCCGCTACAGCGATCCAGCTCAGAACGGTGAGGATTCTTCTGGATCTGGTGGCAGCTCCCGTCGCACCACTCCAAACCGGCTCCCACCAGCACCGCCACAGTCTGGATCATCTTACAGGTATTAGAAACGTGTTTGATTTCCAGGATTGTTATTGAAAGAAACATAAAACACAATTCTTTTTTTCTTTTTACCTTTTGGATTGGTCCCCGTTTCTGGGACTATTTTTCTCATTTCTTAACTAGTGATAATATGAATTTATAATGATGATGTACTTGTGTGTGTTTGTAGATAGATATTTTAATAGCATCTAAATCTTGGGAAAAGGAAAGTGTGTAAATTTTTCCATTTTTCACCAGAGCTTCTGTATCTCTTCTATGAAGTGTCTATAGTTTGTCTATCAATTAATCTTCATGGAATTTGTCCAGCAAAATTGTAGTCCAATCTAATCATAGGCGAAATTGTAGTCCACCCAACCACAAATATAATGTTTATTGCCTCTTGCAAAGCCTTCATATCTCATTAAATCGATGTGTCTCTTTAGAATGGTCTTTATCTATCTCGGAAAGTGGTATGGGAGAAAAGAATTCAAAAAAGTAGAATTGATAAAAAAACTTGAGATGTTGTAGTTATGGTAATTTTCTCTAGTTTAACTGCACATCATCTGTGTTTTAGCTTCATCCTACAATAAACTAGACAGAAAAACAGAAAATATTTAGGAGGCTATTGGAGAAATTTCACACACTGGTTCCTTTTTATTTCACACACTGGTTGTTATAGATTTCCCAAGTTTTTGAACTCATTAGAAAGAACAGATTCCTTAACTACCCATCCGACTCTTTGAATTTTGCCCAACACTAATTTGTGTTTCATCTTTTCTCTTCGAGAATTTGCGTGAGAATGCTAAATTTTATAGTGAATAATAAATTATCTGTAATTTGATCCTAACAAATTATTTGAATAATAATTTTCAATTATTTGCGATAAACTATGCTGCCAATATATAAAATAAAATACTGTGGAGTGCTAAAAAGTAAAACGGCCCTATACAAAGATTACACTAGTAACACAACTATGGACTAGCTAAATTAATGGCTTGCCGTTGCGAGTTCATTAATAGATAGAACCTCTATGTAATATCCAAGAAAAGAGATTGCTAATAATAAATTTATTGCCGTAAATAAATATTCAATAATAAGATTGAAATCCAACTTAAAATTGATATTTTTTTTTTGTTAATAACTAAAATTGATTCTTTTTGAACAAATTACAAATGTAATAAAGACAAGTGGGTACAAGTGATAAAGTGACACCAATAATTGCATATAAGAATTTATTTCCCACTCATTTTCACTACAGCTGGTCGTCGGATATGAGTCCACTCTTCTACTCGATCTGTTAGCAGAGATCTAGCTAAAAACATAAAGAACGATTAGACGAAAAAGCGATTTCGAGAAAAGGTGAGTCATGTTGATTTTCATTCTTTAGTTTTATGTGGAAGCAGATTCTCGGATCTTTTGTGTGCAGGTATATATTTATTTATAGTAATGTAATGTTTATTGTCTCTATAGAATGATCTATGGATTGAAATATTCCACTCGAATTATATATTTTATTCTGTAAATTCTGCATAATAATATCTGGATTGATGATCTATGGATTGAAATAACACATGGAATTGTGAACAGAGGGACCTAATCTAATGAGTATTGATTACTACTTTCATTTCTTTGGTTAAGCAGGAGACTTATGGCCGATACGCTTTTGTCATTTGGAGTTCAGAAGCTTTGGGACCTCCTTGTCCGAGAATCTGATCGATTTAAGGGAGTGGATGAGCAAGTCACTGAACTCAAAAGTGATCTAAACAGGCTTAGGTCATTCTTGAAAGATGCAGATGCTAGGAAACATGCAAGTGAGACAGTGAGAAATTTTGTGGAAGACATCAAAGAAATTGTTTTCGACGCGGAGGATATAATCGAAACATTTCTCCTAAAGGAAGAGCTTAGGAAAACAAGTGGCATCAAGCAGCATATGAGAAGACTTTCTTGCATTATATTGGATCGCAGGGAAATTGCTTTAGAACTGGGAGGCATAACCAAGAGGATCTCCAAGGTGATCAGCGATATGCAGAGTTTTGGAGTGCAACCAATGAAGATTGTCGAAGGCGGCGAGTCTTCACATCCTCTACAAGAAAGACAAAGGGAGATTCGAAAAACGTTTCCTAGTGATAGTGAAAACGATCTTGTGGGGTTGGAGGAGAATGTTAAGAAATTGGTTGGCTATTTGGTGGAGCAAGATAGCATTCAAGTGGTTTCTATAACCGGGATGGGCGGTATCGGTAAAACTACCTTGGCTCGAAAAGTTTTTAATCATGAGATGGTGAAAAACCATTTTGATGGAGTTGCGTGGGTGTGTATTTCACAACAGTTTACAAGGAAATACGTGTGGCAGACAATTTTGCAGAAGCTTAGTTCAAAACATGATGATCAAATAGACTCGAATATGACTGAAGACGAGCTTCAGGACAAACTTTTTCGACTGTTGGGAAAGAGTAGTTCATTGATTGTCCTGGATGATATGTGGAAAGAAGAAGATTGGGACAGAATAAAGCCTGTGTTTCCAAAAAAAAAAGGTGACATCTTATTCTTAAACTTTGACTATATACTTAGATTAAGAAAAATATATAGAATATGACAAGGCATACACACGTAATATATTTCCTTTTGTTTAAAATATATCGCAGGATGGAAGGTACTACTTACTTCTCGCAACGAGAGAGTGGCCTTACATGCAGATCCAACATGTGTCACTTTTAAACCAGAATATCTAACCATTGAAGAAAGTTGGACACTTTTCCGAAGGATAGCATTTCCTAGAAACGGCGCAGCAGGTAAGCTTTCAAGGAAGACAGTTTATTGACGTTAATCAAAATATAAATACTTCTTTTACATCATATCTTGATTTTAATTATATTTTGCAGAATCTAAGGTTGATGTAGAAATGGAAAAGATGGGTAAGAATATGATCAATCATTTAGAAGGACTACCACTGGCCATCAAAGTGTTAGGAGGTTTGTTAGCTGCCCAGCACACATTAAGTGACTGGAAAAGGATATATGAGAATATTGGATCTCACATCGTTGGAGGGACTAGCTTCAATGAGAGAAATGTCAGTTCGGTTTATCATATTTTGTATCTGAGCTTTGAAGAGCTGCCTAATTATTTGAAGCAATGCTTCCTCTACCTTGCCCATTTCCCAGAAGATTTTACGATAGATGTCGAGGGTTTGGCTTATTACTGGGCTGGAGAAGGAATAACAAAGCCAAGGTATTATGAAAGAGCAAGCATTCGAGATGTTGAAAGCGAAAATAAAAGAGAGGTTGCAGATGGATGTATAGAAGAATTGGTGAAGAGAAATATGGTTAATTCCGAAAGAGACATGTTGACTTCAAGATATGAAACATGTCATCTGCATGACGTGATGAGAGAAGTTTGTCTGCGTAAAGCTAAAGAAGAGAATTTCGTACATATTGTTGATATTGCAAACCCGCAATCTACTTGTACATCTCGCAGAATCGCAGTACACAAGCTTCAGATGTGGGAGATACAGAACCCAAAACTTAGATCTCTCTTGATTATAAAAGAGAAGTTCTATGACTCAACTTGGATGGCGGCAGGTTTATGTTTCACAAGGCTACAATTGATGAGGGTTTTAGATCTCACTTATACGGAGTTTAAAGGAGGGAAGTTACCATTTGACATCGGGAAGCTCATCCACTTAAGATATTTGAGTTTATTTTGGGCAAAGGTAACTCATCTACCTTCTTCTATGCGGAATCTGAAGCAGCTGATCTATTTAAATCTAGATGTATATGCAAGATCTCCAATCTACATCCCCAATTTCTTGAAAGAGATGCGAGAATTGAGATACCTCTGTCTTCCGGAAGGGATGCATGAGAAGACAAAGTTGGAATTAGGTACTTCAGTCAACCTGGAGACGTTGAAGAATTTCTCAACAAAGCATAGCAGTGTGAAGGATCTTCAACGAATGACAAAGCTAAGGAATCTCTCAACTAGAATCAATGGCGAGGGGTGTACAATGGAAACTCTATCTTCATCTCTAAGTGAATTGAGACACTTGGAAGACTTTACTATATCTCTATCAGCTTGTTGGTTGGTGGAAGATCCGATGCCGATTCTAGAGAAATTGGTTCACTTGAAACAGCTTAAATTAGACATTCAATCTTTCAACGGGAGGAGAATGGTTTGCTCGAGCAATGGGTTTCCTCAATTGCATACGCTTGATGTAGAAGGACTAGAGGAATGGGAAGAGTGGATAGTAGAAGAAGGCTCCATGCCCCTTCTTCATTCTCTGGAGATTGAAGATTGTCCAAAGTTAAAGAAGCTTCCTGCTGGTGGGTTTCTTCAATTGCATACGCTTGTATTAGATGGACTAGAGGAATGAGAAGAGTGGATAGTAGAAGAAGGCTCCATGCCCCTTCTTCATTCTATCCATATTTTTTTCTGTTCAAAATTAAAGAAGCTTCCTGCTGGTGGGTTTCCTCAGTTGCATATGCTATATTTGGGTGGACTAAAGGAATGGGAAGAGTGGATAGTAGAAGAAGGCTCCATGCCCCTTCTTCATTCTCTGGAGATTGAAGATTGTCCAAAGTTAAAGAAGCTTCCTGCTGGTGGGTTTCTTCAATTGCATACGCTTGTATTAGATGGACTAGAGGAATGGGAAGAGTGGATAGTAGAAGAAGGCTCCATGCCCCTTCTTCATAATCTGACTATTTGGGATTGTCCAAAATTAAAGAAGCTTCCTGTTGGTAGGTTTCCTCAATTGCATACACTTGAATTACGTGAACTAAAGGAATGGGAAGAGTGGATAGTAGAAGAAGGCTCCATGCCCCTTCTTCATACTCTCTATATTGAGAATTGTCCAAAGTTAAAGGAGCTTCCTGATGGGCTGAGATTCATATATTCATTAAAGGAACTGAGAATGGACAAGGAATGGAAGGAGAGATTGTCGGAAGGAGGAGAAGATTATTACAAAGTCCAATACATTCCTTCTGTTATATTCTATGAAGAATGAGGCTCTCAGCAATTACGAACTATGAATAAGTACACAGCTAAAATATTATTTCCCTAGATCTACATAACATCAAGTACACCAAATCAGTCATTTAGAGGAAAGAATTGTTGTTTAGTTAAAATTTTGGCTTTATATTCTGGCTATATTGGGTAAAAAGCTATGTTTTTCAATTTCAGGCAAGTAAAATGTACATGAAGATCTGCAGTGATGGTGTTCGACGAAATGTCTAAATGAGACTTCATCTCTTGTACTGTTTTGGTCAGTGAGTTTGGGGGAGAGAGAAATGGTTTTCACTAACTGGGCCTGGTATGACAAACTCATATCTATCTATTACTTTGTTGATTCATTGAGCAAGGCATGTCATTCTTGCATTAGTATAATTCTCTTTGTTGTCTTTTATTTTGTGTTACCAAGCGACTCGGCTTGACTGTTACAATCGTTATCTCTGTATGTAACTTTGTAAATTTATAACTTTGCTAGTTGATTTGAACTTGTGATTTACTCTTTCTTGCAATGACCCCTCAAAGATAAATTATTCACTCCACTATTCATGGTTAAAGATGGAGACTTGAGTTCAGAGTTCCGTTTTTCATTTTCGTACAATAGTTTAGAGTGAAAAAAAAAAGATGGAGACTTGTGGCTGAGACTATTGCATGTATAATTTGGATTTTAATAGCTATGGGAGCTCCTGAATCAAAAATCTGAATATTCCAAAAACCAAGAAAGTGGAAAGAAGTTTGATTCACTTGCATGGGTGTATGTTGCACAGTATAGTTCACATGAAAATATGTCTGGCAATAATACGAAAGCTTGTTATGAGAAGCATATAGACAGAACCTTGATTGTCCTTGAAGATGTATGGAACAACACAACCTGGATTGGAATATCATAAAAAATACTAAAATTTGCACAAGTTAAGATTCTAATAATGGAAGTCGTCGAGACGGCAGGTGTGATTCTTCCTCTTATAGACATGAGACATGGGGATCGTCGTCGGGGTCGCATAGAACAGAAAGCTATGTGGCTTTCATCTTAAACCTGGAAGTCCCTGTTTTGAAAAAGGTCTTCTTGCTCTTCAAATCATCATTGAACGACTTGATGGGTTTTTCTTCTCACGAGGAACCATCTTGAAAGAGAGAAGACAAAACTCAATCGATCGTAAGAGAGAAATAAGCAGAAAAAATTCGATTGTAGTGTAATGATGGGAAATGAAAAAGGAAGCTCCAAACGGTCATATATTGTGAATCAAATTAAACCTTTTTTGTTCGTTTTATGAATCCTGAAGGAATTGTATTTTTTCATTTCCAAAATAATATTAACGTTTGTTTCATAACTTCTTCGTAGTTTCTTTAATCTGTCATATTTCATTTACTTTTTGTTTCTTTTTTCATTCATTTTTCTCTTCATTCCATCAATAGATGAACAATCGAAGTCGAGAATCAATAAATTGAAATCCTTTTAAAAGCATTTCTACAATTTCGTTTATAAATAAGTTTCTTTGGAAAACCCGAAAAAATTCGAAAAGGTTCTAAAAATAAATTCAAAAACTGCTATAAAAATAGGAAAAACAAAGAGGAAGAATTAAAATCTACCATTATTTTACAGATAATATATATTTCCCCTAGGAATAATGCCAGGTCACTCCTAGGGATGGGCAAAATACCTGATATCCGATCCAAAAATATCCTAACCGATTCCGAACCGATTTTTAGAAATATCCAAACGGGTCCTAAATTTCTATATCCGAATACCAGAAACGAACCCGAACCAAACTCGATACCTGCGGGTACCCGAAAGTATCCAAAATATATGTATATATATAAATATATTAATTTTTTGGGTAATTCGGATATATCTGGATACATTTGAATAAAAAGTAACCAATGTTTTTTGGTATTTTGGATATTTTCTCGTAATTCGGATAGATTTGGGTAAAAAAGTAACCAATTAGTTTAGTTTTTTTGGGGATAATCGGGTAATTCGGATATATTTGGATAAAAAATAAACAATATTTTAAGTTTTTTTTGGTATTTCAGATATCTCGGGTAAAAATATCCGTGCCGAACCCGATACTTGCAGGTATCCGAAAAGTTTTCGGATCCTCTAGAGATACCCGATACCTGATCCAAACCCGAAAGGTACCAAATCGAATTCGAACCAAAATTTATAAATATCCGATCGATACTTTATTTTTTTCCTAAAATCAAAATATCTAATCCGAACCCAACCATAAATTCAGTTGATAAATGTCACTTTTGACAAGTGGTACATTCTAGGTTTCTTATTTACTTATAAACTGATGTTTATTTTTTTTTTAAAACATAGTTGAATTTATACTACAGAACTATATTTTTTACAGCTGACATTTCCGAGATTGAATCCAAATTATGATTCAAATACAACACTACTAAACAGGTGATCAAAGTTGATGGTTAAACATTAGTGTTGCAGCATACATTTATTGACGAGTCGTGAATCCATATATAATTAAACAATATTTTTTTTAATAATTTTTTAATAGATATAATTTTTCTTATTTTTTATATCACCAAAAGAATAATTATACATGTAAATGTCAATTTACGAGGAAAAGATGGTAAAGGGGTTGAAAACATTTTGCACAAAGAATTAGTAAAAATTATAGCTTCACATGGACTCAACATTGACTCTTTTTAATGTGATGTTGTCTTACACACTCTTCAAATCACTACATCAAGCACTCTTCCTACAGACTTTTTATATGTTGAATTAAAAACTACGAAGAAAACTAGGAACTTGAGGAAAACAAATCTAGAAAATGTTGAATAGTTGAGTTATAGTTCCTTTTGATAGTTTTGTGGAATATATTTAATTATGATAAGAAAATATGAATGATTTATAAATATAATCAAAAGAATAATAAAAGATATTTGAAAAACAAGGGCAAGAAAACTAATGCATAAACACATTTTGTATAAAATGTTATTGTTTGTTTATATATATTCAATGACATTAATACATGATGAATCTAACTTTTTGAATTCTACAAATTTGTGTAGAATAGTTTCAATGAAATGTAAGTTGTGTGGAAAAGAAAAAATCTTAACTTAAAAATCGAGTGTTTTTTTTTTTTTCTTTTTCTGTTTATCTCTCATTCTTAAACGCTGAGAGACATTTCAACTCTTGCAAGATATGACATTTCTGCCGGAGTCTTTAACGTCGTGTGGCATAGAGGCATATAGACCTAAGATGATTGATGTGACAATTGTGGTGATAGAACACCAGAAATTTTGTACATGCACATGACTTTTATAAATGTACAAATCGAGAAAAGTTAGGAAACTATACAAATATGGTCGAGTGTCGAGTGGAGTTAACAAAACTTGATGAGATAAAATGGTACAATCATTTTTTCCATGTCATATTGTTTATGGGTGTTGTTGTTAAATAGAAATGTCTATAAACATATTGTTTTTATTCTCCATAGTTAAAGAATATTGTGCTTGTCATCAAATCTAAAAATAATAATAGTTATCATGCCAGTCTTACTTTTTGGGTTAATGAATGTCATGGTGGTGCAGCTAATGTGGTAAGAAATATTCAATTATACAATCACCTATGTTATGTTTTTAGTTACAGAAGATACTTAGTTTTTGTTTTCTTAAAAAATTGTAGTTCTTGCGGTTGACTGAAGTTAAAAATGGATCAACATCCAAAAATGCTACAATCCGAAGATAAAAAGGTTCATTGAAGTTGAATTGAAGAGTATGAAGAGTTGATGTAAATATATGATGGACACACATATCAATCATAAGAGGATAAGGTTGTTGGTTCATAAAACACTTTAATAACCATTAAAGCTCACACCATCCATGCAAGAATACTAGTCAAATCACTCCTTGGGAAGCTAATGGAAGTCATGAAAAAAGTCAAGAAAGAAGAGATGTTACCCTAAGGATGAAATGCGTTATGTTAATATACAATATTCATGAATGTGTGTGTTGTAATTAGGGATTTGGTCAACTTTCTTATTAACTGTTCTTTTTGGTCCCTTAATTAGTTTTTCACTTGATTAAATGTTTCTTTTGAAATTCAACTTTATGATTCTAATGATTTTGCTGGATTGAAAATCATTGGAATTTTAGAAATTTGATTGATGAAAACTAATGGCCTAAACAAACATACAAGTATTTGGTTTATAATTAAGTATGAAAAAAGTGAATTTACATTCCAGTTTGGGCTAGATTTACAAGAATAAAGTTATAATTACAAGTATGGTGATATGGTTGAGATTATACCGGTTCAATTCGACTTTATTTGAGTTTATATGTAACCAACATTGAGAAATTTTAGATTAAGGCTGCGAGATACATATTGAATTTCGGTTTAGTTTAGATATACCAGAATCATGGTTAGGTATAGATTTGGGATGGTTTTTATAATTTTTGGTTTAGAAATTCAAACCAGAAATATATTTTGATTGAGTCCGGTTTGTTTCTTTTTTTGTTTTGTTTCATTTTGTGTTTCTTGGTCGAAACATTTCATTAATTAAAGCAGTTCAAAGATTACTGGGCGCCAAAGAGTCCGATGATGAAGAGGAGAGAGTGATACAGAGTAAAGCTTTGGGTTGAGAGGGTATGACGGATGGCTGAGATTAAAGCGAGAGAGATGCCACGTGTACGCTCAGAAGGAGTCAGTTACAAAAATCTGTATAAAACTCTGTATCATCGTTTTGTAAAATTCATTCAGCGTATTGTAAAAGTTTGTTCCTTCCTCTTTGAGCTTACGAGCTTAGAACTCTGTAATGGTGACGTTTGATTCAATAGTTTGAGAATCTTTTTTTCTAATTCTGGATTCTTTGCTTTGAATCTCTGTTTCTGTGCTTTAATTAGCATTGATTCGGATTGAAGGTTTGTCTGTTCATTTGGATTACAAATCTTCTTATCAAAGAGCAGAGCTATTCCTTGCTAATTTTTGAATCTTTGAATTCTGTTCCCTCTCGCATAATCAATTTAGATACCAGAGCTAAGGATTTATGGGTCTTTTAGAGCAATGAATCCATTTAGGAACTTGAGGTTAAGTCTTTGCTTCACCAGAGTGTGTTTTCCCCCAGAGATGAAGTCATCATGTTTCAAGAAATTTTTCACCAGTGAAGTTGAGAACCGTTTCTTGGTAAACTTTTCATCGCCAGAGAAGTTTTTAACCATGATATCATACGGGTATGATGTTATTTCGATTCACTCTCATGAGTGTATGTTGGTCCTAACTCCCAAGTAATTTGTCGATTTGTGATGAATTATTGTGGCGTAAGTTGTTGGATGCTGGATTTTGTTCTCTGGTTTATGCAGGAGATTGGTATTCTCAACTGTGTTATCTTCCAACCTATTCTCATGGTTACAAAATGATGTTGCTCTCTCTTTCTGAATAAAGAACAATGTCATGATAAATAACAAGGACACAAAGTGATTCATATTGCTGATGCGGGGTTGCCAATGTAAGCAATCTCAAAACAAGAAACATTCAAGCTTTATTAATATAGATAAATAAGCTTAGAAATTAGATAGCTCATTAAGGAGCTTTATTAAGTGCAATGAAAGGTAAAAGGAAATAACTTTATATTGTCACCAAGAGCTAAACGATTTTGATTGATATTTTATAAGGATGAAGAAGGAGAGTTTCTTAGAGACAACTATGATTTTTCTTTTCCCCTTTCCCTTAAAAGTTGAATCTGTGCAAAATATGTGTTAGTTGATCTTAATCCAGTACCGTTAGCTTGATGATAAAGTCTTTGCTACAAAAACTGATATCTTTGTGTGTCGTACTTGATGGTTCAAGATTTTGTTATACCTAAACGTTGAAGATAGCTTTGTTTGGGCATGTAAGGCAGTTAGTTTCTTCGAGTGGTGATAAATTACAGTTTTCTTTTGTTATCTGAATATCTTTCCCTTTTCAGGATAACATGGTTAGGAAACCTGTTGACCCGGAAGAGGAACTGCGGTGGATGTCCCAAGAAGTACGGGGTTACGTTGAAGCTGTTCTCAACAGTCTAGCTGCCAATGTTCCAAAGGTGGACTATTCAATTTTCTTGTGAATCTTTAATTTCCTATCTCCATCTCGTTTTTTATTACTTGATCATATTACTAAAATCATGGCTACAACAGGCTGTTGTTCTTTGTCAAGTAGAGAAATCAAAGGAAGGCATGCTGAATCAACTTTACAGTTCCATCAGGTTTCTTAATATCCTATCCCAATGTATTATTGTATACTCAATACTGTGGTGTGGTGCTTATTTATCTCTCCCTTCCATTCATCTGCAGGGCAATTGGTAATAAGAGGATTGAATCATTGATTCAAGAGGATCAGAATGTCAAAAGACGAAGAGACCGTTACCAGAAGCAGTCCTCTCTTCTTTCAAAGCTCACAAGACAGCTTAGCATTCACGATAACCGAGTAGTGATAGGAGGTTTTTATACTTTTTCACAGGTTTCACCCGAGAAATTAATCTCGAGAGTTTAACCCACAAAACCGCAAGTGCACAGTTAAAATGCAATTGTAGTAATACGGGACCGATCCACAGAGAAATAGAATAACACACAGAGGATGCAGATGCAGATCTAATCTAGACATGATAAGTAAAGGTGGGTTTTTTCTAATCTACTAAGCAATAAATTAAATAAAGCAATATAAAGAAAGCAATAAACCTATACTAAGAAAACAGTAAAAAAACTAAACTAATATTTACACATACTTGGGTGATAGTCTAAATCAAGAAACCTAAGTCTAGAATTCATTTCTTATCTAAATAAATTATATTTGTCATTCTAGGGATTTTCTATATTTGCTATTCCACTCTCGTGGTATGCTAGACTCTATATCCAGATCCACTCTCGTGGTAAATTGGATATGCATTTCGTAATATCCCATCATCGAATACTAAATATTCTTAGACTCTCGCTTCAAGAATATGAAATGAAAGATAGATTTATTTCTAAAGTACAACCCACTCTCGTGATGAAATACTCCTAAAATATTCAATCTAACTTGGCCAAAGCCAGATATGTTATTAATTCTATCTAACAACAAATTCGACACTAGCTATCACTCTCTAGCATGCAGATCTGAAGGTTTAATCCACTCTCGTGGCATCAAACACTTCTAAATAGACAACTACACCTACTGGATTCAGTTGTACACTTGAGTATCTCCTATGAAAGAATACTCAGCATTATTGTGCATGTTAAAGTAGCTAGATCGGTTAAGTACAGTAATGAACTCTAAAACATAGATCCCATCATTGACCACCACCCTACGTGGTCTAAAAGATCTAGACTCTTGTCTCTTAGGATTACAGAGACAAGATCTAGTTTATAAATAATGAACAAGACTAAAAAGTAAATTAATCTAAAACAATAATCAAAGTAAAAACATAAACATAAATTAGAGAAGAAATAAAACTTGAACTTTTATTATACTCAAAGTATAGGGAATTGTTTATGAGTTGTGTGTTCTTGTGTGTGTCTCCCTTTTTCTTCTAATGAGATTACATGTGTATTTATAGTCATAGGGTTGTTATATCTCAAAAACTCGAGTTGATCCTATCCTTAAAAGTCTCAAAACCGAAAATAGAAGATTAGTCCACTCCTGGATCGCCATGTAGGAAATCTTGCACTTTTCTCGGAGGCCAATATCGACCCTGATAGGTCGATATTGGGGTCGATATTGTGCTTCTGCATTTAAAAGATTTATTCTTCTTCTGAGACTTTTCTCTGGGGATTCTTTGGACACAATATCGACCCCCACAGGTCGATGCTGGGGTCGATGTGCTCTCTTCGGATTCTGTGAAATCTTTCTCCGAATGTGCATGACCTAAGTGGTGAAGCCAACTCTCCCATATGTTCTAGTAGGCTCCAGAAACACTTTAAACATCAAGTTTTAGCTCCAACACATGCAAACACAGTAGAACTACACTGAATGTTAGTTAGAAGGCTCAAAACTAACTTATTATGATGCATAAAACCATGCAAGTCTGAGTCCTATCAACTCCCCCACACTTATCCTCTGCTTATCCTCAAGCAAACAAAGGTTAAATATGGTGAAGCTATTTTATTTAAAACAAATAAAGATAAGGAGAGTGAACTTGTACCTTGTGACATTGTTGTGTTAAATGTTTTTCGTCTTTGTGAAAGTAGAATGGTCGCTAACGTACTCCATGTACTTCACCATAAGCATAGCAACGCATCTTAGTTCAGACCCCTCCTCCTTCCAACCTTGACTTCTTCATTATCGACTTCTTTTTTATTTTAAATATGAGCTCTCAACTTGGGAGTATTGATCATGAAACACAAACACTTACTCTTTCATTTTATTTTTTCTATCAATCGCCTTTTCTTTTCTATTCTTGTACATGTTTCCATGAGACGCAAACATTAAAAGTGGTAGCTTCCAATGCCCGGTTCACTTCTTTCTTACCTATATCCTTTTCTTTTCTTTCTTTTCTTATTGAAGGGAAGAGAGAGAGGAGATGTACTCACATAGACATGTCTTACAGGGTCTCATAGAGGTATCATATCTCATGCATCTCAAGCCCCAAATCGAGAGTTTTAAGGTTCATTATGGTGAGAAGTCAACTTTGATTTGCCAAAGCCTTCGAGGGAGTGATTCTTTTGGGGTTTGTTGATCCACTCATGGGTTTTCCACGTTTTCTAGTAAAGATCAAACACTATCCACACAGCATCCAAACACAAATAACATAATTAACAAGTCCAAATGCTACCTCATCAAAAAACTTTTCACATGTTATTGAACTTATGAACGAGGAAAAGAGTGTAACAATCTCTCAAAATGCGAAAAACTTTCAGTAATTCTCTCATCAAAAAGATGTCAAGGAAAAAAAATACCTCAGTTGATCACAAGACTCCCCCCATACTTATTTCACAACGTCCTCGTTGTGACACAAACTATAAAGGGGATAAAAAGCAAGAGAATTCATACCGTAATTCTCTTATCAGATTCATGGTTTGATCAGCTCCTTTGAAACAATCCTTGTTTTGTTGTTTTTTTTTTATATGATGAATTACCTGAAAAGGAAAACACAAAAGACAAAAAACAGAAAAACACCAAAAATCGAACAACTGAAAAAGAAATGAAAAAAGTATGTACAGAGATAGATTGCTTGTTTAACGTCGTGAGCTCGACGGCCTTTCGGAGTGATCCGAGGATGCTGAAGATGAAGGACGAAGGCTGGATGGTTGTGCAAAGATTCGACCATAGTAGTGCTCGGGGTTAGTTTTTATCCTAGCTGTTCGTCTTAGTATTCATCGTTGAGATCTCCAGCTAATAGGATCGGATATGGGACAGTGAGTCAATCTCTCCACAGCTGGAGTATTATCAGTATAAGGTTCATCATCAAAAAGTCTTCTTCTCAAGCGTAGAGGAGCATCATTGGCCGGTGTTGTATAGTAGAACATGTCTTTTTTCACATATGTGAACGATACTCTTTTGTTCGGCCAATCTATAACTGCTCCAACTCTTACTAGAAAAGATCCTCCAAGAATGATTGGAATGTCATCGTCCTCCCTCATATCAATCACATGGAAATCAGTAGGGACTCTTCGATCTCTGATCCATACATTAACATTCTCAGCTACGCCTTTAAAGCATGTGATATCGGTGTTGGCAAGTCTGATTCTTACATTCGATCGAGTGAGGTTGTTAAATCCCAATAGCAAGGCTCTCTTTTTCGATATTACATTGATGTTAGCACCCAAATCACAGAGAGCATCATCAAAATCAAAACCATGAATTGAACAAGGTACTTAATTTGTAGAGTCCGAGGTCATCTCTTTTGAGCATTTTTCTATCTGGTGTTCAACAAGAGCTTGTTCGAATGGAACATCTCTTGGAATCCTGCTCACAATGCTGAAAAACTCGCTGAGTCGTTCTGTACCTATTTCTCTGAAGAACCAAGTAATATCATAGTCAAAAAGTCGTGGGTGGATGAGATGATAATTCCTTGAGATACGCGCTTCTCTGAAAAGTTTTCAATATCATGAATCTTCTCATCTGTTCCTTCAAAGTATTTTTTCAACGGGTACCTCTTCCACGTATCTCTAAAAGAAAGTGACTTAGGGAAGCTTTGAATCAACTCTTTGAATCTCATCTTGTTACTTGGATTGATAAACACTTGTTGCCTTTGACTTGTGAGGAGGTTGCAGTTCTGTTCTGGTCCTTGTATAGACACTTTAGAAGGGTCTTTATCTTCATCAGGGTCTTCTTCTTCGTCAGAGGAAGAATCGACGACGATGAGCCGAATTTTATCTCCCAGGATGCCCATATCGACGCTGATGGGTCGATGTTGACTTTCGATTATCCTTCCTGGAGTTACATCGGTCTGGACTGGGCGATGTCGGGGTCGATGTGAGTTCAGAATGGCATAAAAATCGACCCTGATTGGTCGATATAGGGGTCGGGCAGACGTACAGATTGGTGCATTGGGCCAGTTAATCCGATATGGATAATCGACCCTGATTGGTCGATTTTGGGGCCCGATTCTGCTCTCAGCTAAGTTCGTTGATGCGCTTTGCTTCATCTTCTTCCTGTTTCTCAGTGTCATAACCTTGACCATAGCTTTGGGGCTCATATCCTCAAGAGATAATGTGGTTCTTTGCTCATCCATCTTATCTCGTCCCTCTTTCTTCTTACTAGTTGTTCTCTCAAATTTGCTAGTGCACCTGAAATTTGAAAGAAGAACTTGTCAGCAAAACATAATTGTCTAGTCTCAGATCTACATTAAAACTCTATGGCTATTGCTTATTTTCCTGGCAACGGCGCCAAAAACTTGATAGGAGGTTTTTATACCTCTTCACAGGATTCATCCGAGAAATTAATCTCGAGAGTTTAACCCACAAAACCGCAAGTGCACCGTTAAAATGCAATTGTAGTAATACGGGATTGATCCATAGGAAAATAGAATAACACACAAAGGATAGAGATGCAGATCTAATCTAGACATGATAAGTAAATGTGGGGGTTTCCTAATCTACTAAGCAATAAATTATATAAAACAATATAAAGAAAGCAATAAACTTATACTAAGAAAACAGTAAAAAACTAAACTAATATTTACACATACTTGGGTGATAATCTAAATCAGGAAACCTAAGTCTAGAATTCATTTCTTATCTAAATAATTTATATTTGTCATTCTAGGGATTTTCTATATTTGCTAGTCCACTCTCGTGGTATGCTAGACTTTATATCCAGATCCACTCTCGTGGTAAACTGGATATACATTTTGTAATATCCCATCATCGAATACTAAATATCCTTAGACTCTCGCCTCAAGAATATGAAGTGAAAGATATATTTGTTTCTAAAGTACAACCCACTCTCGTGACGAAATACTCCTAAAATATTCAATCTAACTTGGCCAAAGCCAGATCTGTTATTAATTCTATATAATAACAAATTCGACGCTAGTTATCACTCTCTAGCATGCAGATCTGAAGGTTTAATCCACTCTCGTGGCATCAAACACTTCTAAATAGACAACTACACCTACTGGATTCAGTTGTACACTTGAGTATCTCCCATGAGAGAATACTCAGCATTATTGTGCATGTTAAGTATCTAGATCGGTTAAGTACAGTAATGAACTATAAAACATAGATCCCATCATTGACCACCACCCTACGTGGTCTAAAGGATCTAGGCTCTTGTCTCTTAGAGTTACAAAGACAAGATCTAGTTTATAAAATAATGAACAAGACTGAAAAATAAATTAATCTAAAACAATAATCAAAGTAAAAGCATAAACATAAATTAGAGAAGAAGTAAAACCTAAACTTTTATTATACTCAAAGTATAGGGAATTGTTTATGAGTTGTGTGTTCTTGTGTGTGTCTCCCTTTTTCTTCTAATGATATTACATGTGTATTTATAGTCATAGGGTTGTTAGATCTCAAAAACTCGAGTTTATCCTATCCTTAAAAATCTCAAAACCGAAAATAGAAGATTAGTCCACACTTGGATCGCCACGTAATAAATCTTTCACTTTTCTCGGAGGCCAATATCGATCCTGATAGGTCGATATTGGGGTCGATATTGTGCTTCTACATTTAAAAGATTGATTCTTCTTCTGAGACTTTTCTCTGGGGATTCTTTTGACACAATATCGACCCCCACATGTCGATGTTGGGGTCGATGTGCTTATTTCGGATTCTGTGTAATCCTTCTCCGAATGTGCATGATCTATGTGGTGAAGCCAACTCTCCCATAGGTTCTAGCAGGCTCCAGAAACACTCTAAACATCAAGTTTTAGCTCCAAGTACCTAAAAACATATAAATACATGCAAACACACTAGAACTACACTAAATATTAGTTAGAAAGATCAAAACTAACTTATTATGATGCATAAAACCATGCAAATATGAGTCCTATCAAGCAGCTGTTGCGTCAAGCTGGTCTGACTCTGACAATAAGGGCACTGGTATATAGACGCAGACTCATCTACCCTTTCAATATTGTGCTAATATGTAACCACAAAATGCATGGGATTGATTCGTTGTTCGTGGGTCGTCTTTGTTTGTTCTTATTTGCAGAAGGTAGTCCGAGAACCAATGGAGGGTCTTCAGGAGAGGATTGGATGAATGCGTTTAACACAGCTGCTAGTGGACCTGACTCATTGAAGAGATATGGATTAGGTGGCAGCTCTCGTCGCACCACGCAAAATCGGCTCCCACCAGCACTGCCACAGTCTGGATCATCTTACATGTATTAGAAACATGTTTGATTTCTAGGATTGTTATTGAAATAACCATAAAACACAATTTTTTTTCTTTTTACCTTTTGGATTGGTACCTGTTTTTGGGACTATTTTTCTCATTTCTTCACTAGTGATAATATGAGTTTATAATGATGATGTACTTGTGTGTGTTTGTAGATAGATATTGTTAGAGACACATATATCACTTTTGTTTTCATATTGGTTATATGCTTTTTTTTAATATTAAATAACGTTATTTTTCTTTTAATAGCATCTAACTATTGGGAAAATGAAAGTGTGTAAATTTTTCCATTCTTTACCAAGCTTATGTATCTCTTCTATGAAGTGTCTATAGTGTATTTATCAATTAAGCTTCATGGAATTATTTCCAGCAAAATTGTAGTCCAATCTAATCATAGGCAAAATTGTAGTCCACCCAACCACAAATGTAATGTTTATTGCCTCTTGCAAAGCCTTTATATCTCATTAAGTCGCTGTATGTTTAGTACAAGTGAGAAGAACCGTCCCAACCGTTATAAGGGCATAATGGTCTTTATCTATTTCGAAAAGTGGTATGGGAGAAAAAGAATTCAAAAAAGTAGTATTTTTGTCGATAAAAACTTGAGATGTGGTAGTTATAGTAATTTTCTCTAGTTTAACTGCACAACATCTGTGTTTTAGCTTCATCCCACAATAAACTAGACAGTAAATATTTAGGAGGAGGAATTTCACACACTGGTTCCTTTTTATTTTGGATCCGAGTTTTTCTGGTAGTTGTAAATCTCCCAAGTTTTTGAACCCATTAGAAAAAGCAGACTCCTTCACTATTCATCCGACTCTTTGAATTTTGCCCAACACTAACTTGTGTTTCATCTTTATCTCTTCGAAAATTTTTGTGAGAATTCTAAATTTTATAGTGAATAATAAAGTATCTGTAATTTTATTAATTTGATCTTAACAAATGATCCTATAATTTCAATTATTTGCTATAAACTATGCTGCCAATATATAAAATAAAATTGCTGTGGAGTGCTAAAAATTAAAACGGTCCTATAGAAAGATTATACTAGTAACACAACTATGGACTAGCTAAATTAATGGCTTGCCTTTGTGAGTTCATTAATAAGTAGGACCTCTATGTAACTAGATTAAAGTATTAAATAGAATTTAGTGTCCAAGATGAAATCGAAGAGATAAAATCCAACTAAAAATTGGGGAAAACGATCATTTTATTCCCCAACTATTTTGAAATCGACATTATATTCCCCAACTGTCGTAGTCACAATTTTATTCCTCAAGTGAGTGTTGCATTCGTCAATCGATGCCCAAACTTAGTCAACGATAACAGACGTTTCATTGGTGTTAAATTCTTAACTAGAATCGTAACTGACCCGTTTGACCCGTTAGCATTACCTGACCCATTTATGAAACACTTAAACCTAATCCCTAAATCGATTTCTCTTTTTCCCTATCCCTAATTCCCTAAATCGATATCTCTTCTCTCTTCTTCCAATCCCTAAATCCCAAATTCGATATCTCTTCTTCCTCTAAATCGAGACATGTTACGGCTTAGAAGGCCCACCGGTTTGATCCGATGTTGGTTCAAGATCATGCGGCGCCGTCTCTTGCCAAGCCGCCGAAATCTCATACCAGAGAACTACCTACTCATCAACAGATCCGACGATTCAGCAAACCCAAAAACTAGATTTCTTGACTTGGTTCTCTGAGTATCTCTCCAGAATTGCTGTCTTCTCTCTCTTTATCGTCACCATAGTAGCTCTCTTCTTCCTCTACAACACCACCGACACTGCTTCTCTTCTTTGTTTCTAGTCTTCGTCAACTTAGTCGCTTCATCAAATCAAGTGGAATTCCATCCGAGTCGTCTCCGATAAGAACTCTCCTTACGGTAATTTCCTAACGGAGAAATGGATTATGGTGTCGATGACCAAGTATCCGACTGAGGAGCTTAAGAGTTTGGTGAAGATTCGTGGATGGCAGGTTCTGGCGATCGAAAACTAAGTGACATAGTAGGATTGGAGTCTTAAAGGTTCGATCTTTTTGTCTGTCGATGCTCAAGCAGAATTGGGTTTTCGAGTTCTAGATCACTTGCCTTATGATTCTTTCGTGCGGAAGAGTGTCGGTTACTTGTTCGCTATCCAACACGGCGCGAAGAAGATCTACGATGCGGATTATCGTGGTGAAGTGATTGATGGATTTTAATTTGCTAGCTGGATTTTCAATTTAGCATCTTTGATTCTAACAAAATGTGTCTATAATTATAATGCCATTGTAATGCGTTTTTGATTAAGGTGAATAAAGAATAGAAAGTTTTTCAGATATCATATTCTTTGTTTTTCTTTTCAATGGGGATCTAGGGAAGCATTTTGATGTTGAGTTAGTTGGTGAAGAAGAAGTAAAATGAGAATAAGAAGAAGGAAGAAAATAATAAAGAAGAGTGACAAAATAAAATAAAATAATAATAATAATAATAATAATAATAAAAATAGGATACTTACAAACGAACCAAACTCGTTAACGATCTGTTTCGATTTTAACAGTTTCGCTAACAAAGGTAACGTCTGTTAACGTTGACTAAAGTGGGACATTAATTGACGAAGTCAACACTCACTTGAAGAATAAAATTGTGACCACTACAGTTGAGGAATATAATGTCGATTTCAAAATAGTTGGGGAATAAAATGATTGTTTTTCCCTAAAAATTGATATATTTTTTTTTTGCGTTTTCTGAACTAAAATAGAGTCTTTTTGAACAAATGTAATCCGACAAATGGCTACATGTGATAAAATGGCCTCAATTATAAACCACACAATCCCTTGAATTATGAAGCAAATAATAAAACGATACGTGGCAAGTGGGACATGCTACAAGACTTTTTGGCCAAAAGGTTCACACCTTCAGTGGTCGTCCGTAGGTGTTGACTTGAAGTCAACTCTTCTAATGGATCTTTATCACTTGAAGTTTCTATTAAACACTTTATCTCATCGCCTAATCTTCTTTAATACAGATCAGTTGAACGAGAGGCGATTTCCAGGAAGGTAATTATTCATATTATTACTTCTCTTATCATTATTTCGTTTTGAAGAATGGTGCTTCCATCTTTTGTATTTTGCATTTCATCTTTTATTTTTTTGGTAATCTCTGTGGATTAAATACCACAAAATTGTATATTTTTCAGTAGATTTTGCGAAATTTTTTATCTGAATTATGAGCTCGTGGATCCTCCTCCTCTTGTGATTATTGACTACTACTTTTATGGCTAAGCAGGAGATTTATGACTGAGACTCTTTTGACCGAGAATCTGATCGATTTAAGGGAGTTGATGAGCAAACTGACGAACTCAAAAGTGATCTAAACTTGCTTAGGTCCTTCTTCTGACTCATAGCTATTCTCTTAATTCTTTTTGAGTCAAAGGTTAGTTAGTAAATAACCCTTTTTATCACTAAAATTGATTTTTTTGAACAAATGGCTCAATTATTGCTTATAAGAATTTATAGCCACTCATTTTCACAATAGCAGGTCGTCGGATAAGAGTCCATTCTTCTACTGGTTCTTTTAGCTGATTAGACGAAAAAACGATTTCGACAAAAGGTGAGTCATGTAGATTTTCATTCTTTAGTTTTATGTTGAAGCAGGTTCTCGGATCTTTAGTGTGCATGTATATATTTATAGTAATGTAATGTTTATTGTTTCTATAGAATGATCTGTGGATTGAAATATTCCACTCGAATCATATATTCTGCGTAAATTCTATAGAATGATCTATAGAATTCTGTAAATTCTGCGTAATAATATCTGGAATTGTGACCTCAGGGACCCTAATCTAGTGAGTGTTGATTACTACTTTCATTTCTTTGGTTAAGCAGGAGACTTATGGCCGAGACATTTTTGTCGTTTGGAGTTGAGAAGCTTTGGGACCTCCTTGTCCGAGAATCTGATCGATTTCAAGGAGTTGAAGAGCAATTTAATGAATTAAAAAGTGATCTGGATATGTTAAGGTGCTTTTTAGAAGATGCAGATGCCAAGAAACATACAAGTGCAATGGTGAAAAACACTGTGAAAGAGGAAGAACTGGGAAAAACAAGTGGCATTTGGAACACTGGGAGAAGGTTTTCCAAACGCAGGGGGATTGCTTTTGATATGAAATCCATTAGTAAGAGGATCTCTAAGGTGATTAGCTATATGCAGAGTCTTGGTGTACAACAAGACTCTGCATATCACGATGCACAATCTCTACTAAGAAGACAAAGGGATATTCGAAAAACGTTTCCTATCGATAGTGAAAACGTTCTTGTGGGGTTGGAGAAGAATGTTGAGAAATTGGTTGGTTATTTGGTGGAGCAAGATAGCATTCAAGTGGTTTCTATAACTGGGATGGGCGGTATTGGTAAAACTACATTGGCTCAACTTGCTTTTAATCATAAGATGGTAAAAAACCATTTTGATGGAGTTGCGTGGGTGTGTATTTCACAAGATTTTACAAGGAAATATGTCTGGGAGTCGATCTTGCAACAGCTTAGTTCAAAACATGTTGAGCATAGAGACATGACTGAAGATGAGCTTCAGGACAAACTCTTTCGATTGTTGGAAACCAGTAAGTCTTTGATTGTTCTGGATGATATATGGAGAGAGGAAGACTTGGACAGAATAAAGCCTGTGTTTCCACCAAAAAAAGGTGACATCTTATGCCACATCCTATTCTTAAACTTTGACTATATACTTGATTAATATAACAAGGCATGCACATTTAATATATTTCCTTTTGTTTAAAATATATCGCAGGATGGAAGCTACTACTTACTTCTCGCAACGAAAGAGTGGCCTTAAGTGCTGATCAACCATATGTCACTAGTAGACCAGAATGTCTAACCATTCGAGAAAGTTGGACACTTTTCCAAAGGATTGCATTTCCTAGAAAAGACACATTAGATATGCTTTCAAGGAAGATATGACGTTATTCCAAATTTGATATGTTCAAATTAATACCCTAAAAGATACTAAAGCAGTTATTGTAGTATAGCTAGGGGTCGAACACAAGGACTCAAGAAAACTCACACAATAGGTAAAAGATGCAGATTAAGCTAAGCAATACAGAGAATTATGCGAAAACAGAAAACAGAATTAAACTTAAGGTTGATTGATATGGAGGAAACTAGGCTCAGGGAGATTCTCAGGAAATCAATAATAAACAATAATCAATCAGTTAAGGGTTCAATTTAATTAGGTACCGTTCTTGAACTCAAACACGAAAGTATAGCTAACCAACTGTCGTTGCGAAAACTAACTAAGTCTAAAATCCAGAATTCCAAATGTCTTTGTAAATCCTACAGATTAAACCAGCAATAATTTCAAGTTCGATATGTTCACAATTCGATTAAACCAAATTCTTTGCAGATAATCCAATTCTTACCCTAGGTTTTGTCGGATTCTTTCAATTGCTTTATCGTGCTGTCGATTAATCTAGGTTCTATGTTCTAGGTGATCAGACTAGAAATAGCTTTGGGAACGCCCTATGGTGAAGAACTATTCAGATTATGAACCCCTAACAGATCAATTAATCATAAATCAGAGAAATCCATATGAGAAAATCCCTAAACCTAAAAGGTGACTACTCAAGCATGATTAGTGAAACACAAAGCATAATTGAATAAATCATGAAATTTAACAAAAGAGTAAAAACAAGGGTTCGGGAATCTTCTCTATGATGAACAAGTCTCAGATCCGTCTCCCTCACAAAAGCTCTCAAATCAAAATCCAAAGTAAAAGTTTTTTTTTTGACCTAATGACTAAAAACTACTTAAATAGGTCTAAAAACACGAGCTGGGCTTCTTTTGTAAATAAGGAAGAGTATTGAGCTTCTTATGGTGAAAGCATTGGGCCTCTTACGTCGGTATCGATCGACACTAAATTGGTATCGGTCGATACCAGGACACTTCTTCTGCTCGCCAGACTGGACTGTCTTCACGACAACTGGCATAACTTTTGATCGCACCGTTGGATTTCCTTCAAACCACTTGCAAACGAAAGCTAAATCAAAGATCTATATTGTGTCAAAATTTCAGCTCGATCTAACGGTGGAAAGTCCTCCAACGAATTGCCAAAAAGCTCCAAATGTCTCCAAAATCTCCAATTTCGTCCCAAACGTGCTAAAACCTGAAAAGACTCTAAAATGATAGAAAAAGTACTAGAAGGACTCGATAAAATGACTTATATCATGGCTAAAAACGGGTAAAATCCATGATATATCATTTCCACCAAAAAAAGGTCACATCTTATGCCACATCCTATTCTTAAACTTTGACTATATACTTGATTAATATAACAAGGCATGCACATTTAATATATTTCCTTTTGTTTAAAATATATCGCAGGATGGAAGCTACTACTTACTTCTCGCAACGAAAGAGTGGCCTTAAGTGCTGATCAACCATATGTCACTAGTAGACCAGAATGTCTAACCATTCGAGAAAGTTGGACACTTTTCCAAAGGATTGCATTTCCTAGAAAAGACACATTAGATATGCTTTCAAGGAAGATATGACGTTATTCCAAATAGAAGAACTTCTTTTACGTTTAGTTGCATCATATAAAAACTACATGGTTATGTTGTGTAGAATATAATGTTGATGAAGATATGGAAGAGATGGGTAAGAAGATGATCAAATATTGTGGAGGACTACCACTATTCGTCAAAGTGTGAGGAGGTTTGTTAGCTGCCCAATACAAATTAAGTGATTGGAAAAGGGTATATGAGAATATTGGATCTCACATCTTCAATGACAGAAATTACAGTTTATTTTACCATATATTATCTCTGAGCTTTGAAGAGCTGCCTAGTTATTTGAAGCAATGCTTCCTCTACCTTGCCCATTTCCCAGAAGATCATCCAATACGTGTTCGGGATTTGTCCTATTACTGGGCAGCAGAAGGAATACCAAGGCCAAGGTATTACGATGGAGCGACCATTGAAGAGGTCGGAAATGGATACATAGAAGAATTGGTAAAGAGAAACATGGTCATTTCTGAAAGAGACGTTAGAACTACGAGATTTGAAACATGTCGCTTGCATGACACGATGAGAGAAGTTTGTCTACTTAAAGCTGAAGAAGAGAATTTCCTACAAATTGTTGATGGGACAATAACTGCAAACTCCAAGTCTCCTTGTAAATCACGCAGACTCGCTGAACATCTCCATGATGAAACATATCATCTAAAGGGAGAGAATACAAAACTTAGATCTCTCTTGATTATCAAAAAGTTCAGTGACATAAAATGGATGGCATCAGGTTTATGTTTCACAAAGCTACAATTGATGAGGGTTTTAGATCTCTCTGAAACTAGTTTTAGAGGGAAGTTACCCTTCGATATTGGGAAGCTCATCCACTTGAGATATTTGAGTTTATATCAGGCAGATCTAACTCATCTACCTTCTTCTATGCGGAATCTGAAGCAGCTGCTCTATTTAAACATAAATGTGGAATACGACGGATTATTAATCCCCAGTTTCATGAAAGAGATGCGAGAATTAGCATACCTTTCTCTTCCGCTAAATATGCATGAGAAGACAAAGTTGGAATTGGGTAATCTAGTCAACCTGGAGACGTTAAAGAATTTCTCAACCGAGAATAGTAGTGTGAGGGATCTTCACCGAATGACAAAGCTAAGGAATCTCTCGATCTATATCAGAGGCGAAGGGTGTGCTATCAAAACTCTATCTTCATCTCTAAGCGAATTGAGACGCTTGGAAAATCTTACTATATCTCTAGAAGCTTGTCGGTTGGTGGAAGATCCGATGCCGATTCTTGAGAAATTGGTTCAGTTGAAAGAGCTTAATTTAGGGTGTAAATCTTTTAGTGGGAGGAGAATGGTTTGCTCGAGCGGTGGGTTTCCTCAATTGCAGGAGCTTTCAATATGGGGACTAAAGGAATGGGAAGAGTGGATAGTAGAAGAAGGCTCCATGCCACTTCTTCAATATCTCAATATTTGGAGGTGTCCAAACTTAAAAAAGCTTCCAGATGGTCTGAGATTTATCTCTTCCTTGAAAGATCTGATTGTGGACGGGAAATGGAAAACGAGATTGTCGGAAGGAGGAGAAGATTATTACAAACGGTGTTCCACTGGTATGGCCTCCCTCGTTGTAATCAATTTGCTCCTGGAGATTGTATCAGCGGTTTCAGACCAGCTCGCTTCCATTCGGAAGCCTTACTTCGCAACAATCTCCTTAGTAATGTCAATTTCCTCTGTTGTCCTCTCCATCCTTGACCTCACTTACAAAATCCAAACCCATAAAGCTCGTTTCAGATGCAAGTGGCCTATACCTTGGTTCTACCATCCAGAACGTGGTTACAGAAGAATCTTTGGAAATTTCACAGATACGGTCTTATTGTTTTGTGTTGTTGGTGGGTTAATAGTGTCGACGGTCAATTATAGTTATATCGAAAAACGAGGGGAGGGTCCCTGACACGACCTACCCCGAAGAATAAAAGAAATTTTTAAAACCCCTTTTTTTTTTTTTTTTTTTTGTACAAGGATCGATCGATCTTACCCGGATCGATCGATCTCAAATATTCACGATCGAGAGGTTCGATCGATCCTTCATGGATCGATCGATCTCGATTACACACGATCGATCGTTCCTCCTTTGGACCGATCGATCTTGACCCCCTAAAAACAGCCAGAGGCCGCAGCCTCGAAATACACCTACAAGATCGATCGATCTCACCGGGATCGATCGATCCCACTCTGGCGGATCGATCGTTCCTCCATAGGAACGATCGATCTTGACCCCCTAAAATCGACCAGAGGCGTTCTGTCCAAAATCGACCACTCAAGATCGATCGATCTTGCCAAGAACGATCGATCTCGTTTTCTCCCCGAATGACTTATAGGCTCTCTGGCCAAAATCGACCCCTCAGGATCGATCGTTCTTGCCCAGGAACGATCGATCTTGAATTCCCAAGAACTTCTGCCACACAACGATATTTCAGGATCGATCGATCCTATATGGATCGGTCGATCCTGGCTTGTCCTGCAACTCAAGAACAACTCAATTCAAGCAACTTACAACCAAATCTCAAGACAACCATCCAATACTTATACCTTCTTTGCAATCAACACAATCCTTCATAGCCTACATGGCTCACTAACAAACAATTCCAACAAAAACCACAAAAGACAAGGAATCAAAACCCCAAAAACCTTCCACCCGAGATCATCCCTTCTCCTCGGCCTTGATTCCACGCGCTCCCCATTTAAATCTTTTCTTTATCTTTACCTGCACCAAAAGAGGCGCGTAAGCATTGATAATGCTTAGTGAGGCGGTCATCCCGTCCCACCGGCTATACACACACATGATCATTGGATTTAACGAAAATTGAAAAGCACTTATGAAACAACCATACACATACCGTGAAAGAGCTCAATCACACACACATCACACAATATGGCCAAGCCATAAAGCACACCCATATGGTCTAGTTCCTAAGCACATCTCAATCACGAAAAATTCAATAATCACGCAGCTAAGCCACGGTTACGCACTCACCTCGGTTTGACGACTCGTCCTTGACAATTCCAAACCTTACGCTTGTTTCCTTTGAACCTCTTGGCTCCAACTCAACCAAAAATATCACCTCTTGCCTAGCAAGAGATCAACAAACACTTTAATCAACTAAGCACAACTCACAACTCAAAACTCGGATTTCCCTTCTTCAAAAACGGACCAACTTTGGTCAAGCATTACTTATTCTCCAGGCCATATTTTCACAATTCCTTCGGTGATACTTAATATCAACCCCTCAAAAACCTATCTACCAAATTTCAGTCCAAACAAACGAGAATTGAGTGCTCAACCCCTCACTCAATCTCACCCCGCTGTTACAACTCGAAAACAGAGTAGTCTAGGGAAAAAATTCATAACTCCTAAACTACTCATCAATTCTCGGCGAAATTTGGTAGACAAATACACAAGAGATGGAAGAACTTACCCACCAAAATTCAGCTCAAACCGAGCTCTCTTGCTTGGTCGATCAACCTCTCAAACTCAGCTCCAAAACTCTGCTCTTTTCCACCTCTTTCCCCTCTTCTCCCCCTCTCCTTCTTCCCTTCCTTCTTCCTTTCTTTCTTTCTCCTTTCTCCTTTTTCTTTCTCTCTTCTCGTTTTCTATTTCCAAAATGAGGAAGAAGAGAAGCTTCAAGAAGGATGGAGAGAAGGAAGATATTTTTGTATACATACATGTGTATGTATATGTTGGTTTAATTCAATTAAACCAAACCGATCCAATTCCACTAAACCGCAACGATTAATTTCTTTCCTTAATTCCTCTCCACACGGTTTAGTAATTCCGTCCAATACCCCGAAATATTTGAGACATTCACCCCGCCTCAAAATATTTCCTTAATTTTCGTCAAACCCCCGGAATTACCGCATAATTCCGCTAAACCGAACTGCTCGGGATTCTTCTACAACGATCACTCTTTTGATCGTTTCACCTCACTTCCCGCCCCTAGGGCCACCAATCAAGCTCGGTATCGTTCCATACTCGGTTCAAAAACATCCCGGTCTAACGTCGCAAGATCCTATGTGGTCACCCAACGGCTAACCCGTCGAAATCCAATCACCCCGGATTCGAACGAGTTAAGTCGTCAAACGACCTAGTACATTAGAATCCAATCGCCCAGGATCCTAATATACTAAGTCCCCGTGAGAACCAATATCACTGGTATCTCACCCCTGGTTTACCGTCTATTAGGATTAAATCGCCCATAATCCTAATCGGTAAACCACCCGGTTATGATTAAATCGCCCATAATCCTAACCCACGTCATTAGAGCTAATATCACATAACTCTAATGACCCGTCATTAGGATTAAATCACCCATAATCCTAATGACCCCGTCGATAGAATTATACATCATATAATTCTACCGACCCCGACCACAAAGTAGGATCTAATGACGTAAACCCAAAAAATCCCCGAACCAAGACGGAACGAATACTTCGCTCAATCACGCGACACATGAAATATCCCATCATATGTCGCCCCGTCGATACATGAAATCCCCCATCATGTACTCGACAACCCAATACATGAAATACCACATCATGTATTATGATCCGCCATCAATCCATAAACATCATCATATTAATAATCAACGTCGACACACAGTTATCCCGAGGGTTCATTACAATAACAACATAAATAAACACAAGTCAAGCGGACGACTTAGGAACACGGATGTTACAGTCCCATCAAAGTATCAGTTTGGCCTCTCTTCTTTGCTATTGGTATGGTTTGCTCCAAGTTCATGGAGAACCCGGCCACTTCGAATGGCTATTCGCTCTAACAAAATTGTATGGTTTGATTGTATGCAGCATCTCTTTAGTGTTTTAATGAGCCTTTCGTGTTTTCTTTTGGGCTTTATTTTATTCGATTGATTTCCCTAAATCTTCTTTTACTAGATGAATACCAGCACCAGCGTCTATGCTGGATTTTATTTGTATTTTATGTCTAAATATTCTTAAATATTTGATTTTCTAGGTTTTTTTAATTGTTCCACAAAATTTATTTTTTTAGTTTTTTTTACCTTTTTATTATTAAATTGTACATTTCAATAAACATTAACTGAAAATAATTAAATCTATACAAATATTTTTGGTTTATTGTTATTAGAAATTGTTAATATTAGATAATAAATGTAGACATAACTAAACAATATTTATTTTTTAATATGTGTGAAAATTTTAAAAATCATTTATTTAAAAAGAGAACGAATAGTTTAAAAGTCTGTTTAGAAACATTCTTTGTTTAAAAGTACTATTATATGTTGAGTTTTATAAAAAAATTATATGACCAAACTTCTCCAAATGATCTTCTCAAATATTTGACATATGTCCTCCTCAATTTAGAACCCATAAAATAGATTATTACACTGTTTACGTTTCAGCTTTGTGAGATTTTTTCATCTACGGTGAGACCAGGCGGCCGTTTCTCCATTGAAATTATGAATCTTTGCCACCACTACAATGTAAAATTTCGCACCGTTCCTATCTCTCTCGATTATTTTTTTTACCTTCTTTATTGAAATATTTTTTCTGAAGGCTTTAAACTATGTTTACGTATTATTCGATATTTTCGAGATTCGATATTTTCGATATTCGATATTTTCTTTGTCCAAATATTAACTTTTAGTCAGACAGTTCACAACTGAAGATAATTTTAAAAGGGTTATCCGTATGAAGATTAACTGATTGCAAATGAAGAAAACTTAAAAAAAAAAAAGGGTTTCGTGGAGAAGAAAGAAAATGTTCAATGGTGAAGAGGTACTTACATAGGTATGGCTATGTGTTCTTTAGAAATTTATGTAACGTATTCTTACAATAATTTCAAAAATTCTGTCTTATATGACAATCTGCTAATGTTGCATGATAGCAACATATCAATTGTCTTACTGATGCAATATTTCAAAAAAGTGTTGTTCATGAGTATGTGACTTTAATGGAAGAGTGTTGTTAGTGCTCCTTTCTATCTCCTAGCGAATGTTGATAAGCCCTTCAATTAAGCACATTTATAATGCTTTATCAAATTATACTACTCACTTTTTAGATATGTAAATTTCATTTCCTATGTCTTTTTAAAGAACTGAGAAATATTAAATTGCATTTGTTGCGGTGAAGAGTTACTTTCTAATCGGTAAGGATTTAACATGAATTAATTGCAATTCAATATGATTAAGCAGTTACAACTAACATTTTTTGTAGTTTGTAATTTGTTTATCCCAAAAAAAGGTACACAGTTTTTTAAACAATCCTGTTTTCAAACCAGTAACCTTTCTAAATGTATTTTCCAAAAGAGAAATATAAAGAACACTTTTCTTTATTGATTTAGAAACTTCACAAAACTAAATCTCTCTTTAAAGCCATATGGCACAACACAACAATAACCTCTATTTATAAGATAAGCAACATCTTAATCCTAGTCCTATTAGGAAGATATCTTATTAAGATAACACTAAATCTTAATCTTTTTCCTAAATTATTTCCTAAACTTTAGTCTATCTTATCTAGTAAACCATGCCTCGATTTAGTAGCATCTTGGGCACCAAGTTCGGTTTAACTAGTCAACAATCTCCCCTCTAATTTCCGAACTTGAAATCGAGAGGTTTTCAACACCAATTTTGGCTCTCATCTCCTTGAACTTAATCCTTACCAAAGGTTTAGTAAGAACATCCGCCTTTTGATCAACTCCGGGTACGTGCTCCACTTCTATTTGCTCATTCTCGACAAATCCTGATATAAGACTCGGTGGTGAGTCTTTGGTTCGGATATGAGGTTGGTAAGAAGCTATCTCGAAGCTCCTTCTTCTTAGACAATCTCGCGGCCGAGGGTGTGGGTGGCAAGATGGTTAGCTTGAAACTCCTCCCGTGAAACCGTGTAGATAATGTGATGATGGATTGATGAGCGAACCACAAAGAGCATGGAGGGCTCTTTGATACAGCAAAACGAACTTGGCATCGTGAATCTCACACGATGACAAGAACAAGGGTTTAAGCTTTTACGAAAACTTAAGAAAATTCGGTTTTTTATTGATCAAGCGTGAAAAAACAAAATACACGGCCATGGAACCTTATAATGGTTCATCGGCTACAACCCTAGGATTGCGACACAAAAAATACAAGACTTGAAAAAATGAAAGACTCAAATGACACACATTTTCAATGAGAACAACAAGTAGTCCTTGATAACACTCATATTTACTTACTTTCATGCATTCATATAAGATAGTTTCATAGGTTTTGACTAGTATTTAGGATTATTTTAGTCCATTTGCATGTGTTTATGTTTTTATAGGTATTTAGAGTAAAATCAATACTCTAAGAGTGTTTTGGAGTCTCATGGAGCCATAGGGACCTTGGAGCTACTTGTTGGGGCCAAGAATATCATAGAGAGACATCTTAAGAGCCTCACAAAGGAAGCACCGGCCCCAACATCGACCAGGAGTGGTCAATGCTCTCCCTAGGAAAACCATCGACAGCCAACATCGACCCAGGGCAGTCGATGCTATTCCTTACACCCGAACTTGAAGCCAACGACGAAGACCATCAACGTAAACATCGACCAGGAGAGGTCGATGCTATCTCTGGAGCTACGGTCGATGCTGACGTTTCAAACCAAAAAAAAGAATGTTTCTGACTTGGCAATTCATGAGTGAACGACTTCATTTTCGGCCAGCACTCTCTAGAGACCTAAAGACACGACCTAGACTCCTCCTAAACTCTATATAAACACATGTAATTCCCATTAAAAAGGGTTCCTCTCTTTTGGCCTCCTTCTTGGCCGCTTTTTGAGAGCCACCATACACACTCTTTGTTCTTAAGTTTTTGTTATGAAAGTTCTTTAGTTCTTCTTCTTCTTATTGCTTTATTTTATTTACTGCTTTGTTTATTTGTTTTATCATGTCTTCCTACTCATATCCTACCATCACCCTCGGAGGTATGAGTGAGTAGATCCTTTAGATCTCTGGGATAGAGATCGATGATGAGATTTATGTTATAGGATTTCATATGTTTTAAGTTCTTAATCGATCTAGCTACTCTAATATTCAATCTTAATGCTAAGCTATGTCCTATGAGATGTGCTTAAGGTTATAACCGAGCAGTAAACAAGGTTATATGAATAGATGCCCTTAGCATCACGAGAATGGGTTAAAACTTCAGATCTGAATATTAGAGGGTATTAGCTATGGTCGAGTTTGTTGTTTGGTAAAGTTAATCATTGATCTAGCTCTAGCTAAGTTAGATTTAAATCTTGGGAACACTTCGCCACGAGAGTGGGTTGTGTTTCGAAAATAGATCTATCAGTCACTTTGTATTACTGTTTATGAATACTTAGTAATCGATGATGGGATTGTAAGTAATGCGTGAAAGTCGCCACGAGAGTGGGTCGGACAAGTGACTAGCATACCACGAGAGTGGACTAGTCTATAATCGATATCCCTAGATTGACAAACACAAACTAAATTGGTAAAAACGTAAATCCTAAATATAAACTCTTTGAAATCGTTCTCATTCACCCTAGAGATCAACTGTTAATCTATTTATTTAAGTTATTTAAATTAGGTTATTTTATATTTTTGTTATTTAATTTATGCACTTTTATTTTATGCAATTTAATTTAATTATCTTTATTTTCGTCATTTTATTTATGCAATTTACTTTATGCTATATAATTTATGTCATTTAATTTATGCAATTTATTTTACGCATTTTATTTTCTGTTATTTATTTTACGCAATTTATAATTCAGTAATTTAATTATTGTTTATTCATTTTATGCATTTTAGATATTAGAACTAAAACCCGAAGAACAATTATAATGAACCTAGATTAGATTTACACCTACAATCTCTGTGTAGTTATTTTCAGTCTATGTGGATCGATCCCGTTTGTCCTACAATTGTATTTAACCGTGCACTTGCGGTCACATTGGGTTAAACTCTTGGGAAAACTCGGGTGAATGCTGGTGGTGGGAAGAAGCGTAAACTTCTCCCCCCTGCCAAGTTTTTGGCGCCATTGCCGAGGACTGTAACAATAGCCGTAGAGATTCGGTCTGAGACTATGTTTCTTTTTATTTTTCTATTTAGTTTCATTTTTGATTTTGATTTATCAGGTTAATAAATTCGAAAAGCTAAATATGAACCAGTTGCTGGACTGGGGAAAAAAGAACGTGGTGCGTAGGCAAAGGTCTGTAAACTACGATAAATTTTTTTCAGACAATCGAACGCTTTTTAAGAATGGATATGCCAAAGTATTCCATGTCTCAGAGTGCCCACCTCATAGTCTTACAGAGCCTACTAACAAAAGTCATCAGAGGAGTAGCAAGCAGTTGGATGAAAACATTTCAGCGACATATCCGACGGAGCCCATCGAGCAGATGCATCGACCACACTAGGTCAATGCTCTATCCGTCGAACCACTCCATCGGACACAGGCGCCGATGCTCCCCCAGAGACAAACCATCGAGTTGACCTTCGATCAAGGGTGATCGACGCTGAGTTGGAACCTTCATACCGATTAGACGAGACCGATATCCTTCCAGGAGTGATAACCGGACAATTATATCGAGCTGAGGAGATCGATGCACTCTCCAACGACACCATCGATAGCTTGCATCGACCACACCAGACCGATGCACTGTTGGAACATGCCGAAATCATTCCTTTAGTTCCAAAACATCTACATGACAACATCCTTGGAGGTTCGCTCCTTGTCACAATGAGAGCAGTGATCAAAAGGTCTAAACGGGAAGTCTCATTCACAGTAATGAACAAAGGCATGTTCTATGATGTGATCCCGACATATAGACCTCCCCACAGCCTCCACCGGCCCATTCTGACTTGCTACCGTGGGAGCTTCCAACCCGTTCGGTAACACCGTCGAGCTCAATGACTTTAAACGAGCGCAGTTGAGAGGCATTCTCATGATTATCTTACTAAATCTAACACTCACACTTTTTCATTCTTGCATATTTTTAGTCTTATAATGTCTTACAGGTAAACCAACGACCAAACGAAGATTTTTGATAAAGAAATGGAGGATGTGGGAAGACCAATCCCGCAAAATTTTTTTTTTTTTTTTTAAAACACGATTGATCGGGTGTCCGATCGATCGGACCGAAGCCCCTCGGTCGATCCAAAAACCTTACGGCGAAATAAAAGACTTTAGGATCGATCGATCCCATCCCGATCGATCGATCGCAGCTCCAATCAATCGATCTGAGCCCTCTCAGTCGATCTTAAAAAAACATTTGCAAAACTGGATCGGTCGATCCCTCCCCTGGATCGATCGATCCTGACTCGCAGAACAGAGCCAACTTAAAACAGAGGAAAAATGATCGATCGATCCACGGTGGATCGATCGGTCGACCATACGATCGATCGATCTTAACGTCCTAGATCGATCTTAAGACCACACAGCAAACTGGATCGATCGATCCTCCATACGATCGATCGATCTAGCCCCTTCAACCAAATTAGACGCCTAAATCAACTTAACGGATCGATCGATCGTCCCCAGATCGATCGATCCCCCTTGCCCTGCGCCCAACACAATCCAATTCAAGCAACTTGCAATCAATTCTAAAGATAGACCATTACATTACTTAAGCATTCTTTGAACTCTACACAAGCTTGCATCGCCTACATGGCACACTAACAAGCGATTCCAACAAGAACACAAAACACAAGACAATCAAAACCCCAAAAACCTTCCACCCGAGATCATCCATTGTCCTCGGCCTTGATTCCACGCGCTTCCCATCTAAGTCTTTTCTTTATCCTTACCTGCACCAAAAGAGGCGCGTAAGCATTGGTAATGCTTAGTGAGGCGGTCCTCCCGTCTCACGGCCATGAACACATATAACCAAAGATTTAACGCAACCGTAATGTACTTAAAGAACAATCAAAAACACATACCGTAATAGAGCTCCATCACAACACACAACATGGCCAAGCCATGAATCACACCCAATTGGTCTAGTTCCTAAGCACACAACAATCACGAAAAAGCCATGATCACATAGTCTAACCACGGTCACGCACTCACCTTTGCTTTGACAGTTGAGTCTACACGAAAACTTTAGAACCTCAAGCTTGATGCCTCTTGGTGCAATCACACACTAAGATATCCACTACAAGCCTGCCAAGATAGAACATAATATTCTCTCAAGAGATTAATCTCACTAGCCTTAAGCTCAAAAGCTTAAACCTCAAACTCGGATTCATCCTTCCCAAAAACAGAGTCTCACTTATCCATTCATAACTCTTACTTTAGTCAAAATTTTAACAATTCCTACGGTCAATCTCAAGATATCCCTTTCAGGAATCTATCTACCAAATTTCAGCCCAAACAAATGAGATTCGAGTGCCCAATCGCTCTCTCTACTCAGCCCTGTCGAGATTGCTCTGTTTTTGAGTGATTTTGAAAGAAAATTCCAAACTCCCAAACCATTCAACTAAACGTGATGAAATTTTGTAGATAACTATCCAAGAGAGAACTAACCCTAAAAGTTTCAGACCAAACCAACAAGATTCAAGTGTTCAATCAATCTCTCAAACTCGACCCATCTCTGTTAACCCGAAAACAGAGCAGTCTTGGGAGAAAACTCGTAACTCCCAAAATACTCAACATAATCCCACGAAATTTGGTAGATAACTAGGCAAGAGATTTAAGAACTTACCCACAAAATCTCAGCTCAAACCGTGCTCGTTTACTAGGTCGTTCGGACCTCACAATCACCACCAAAAACTCTGTTTTTCTCCGCCTCTTTCCTCCTCTTTCTTCCTCCCCCTTTCTCTTCTTCTTCTTCTTCTTCTTCTTCTCTTTCCTTCCCTCCTTCTCTCTCTCGTTCTCTCTCTAATTCTAAAGTTTTCTTTTTTGCCCAATGGAGAGAAGAAGAATTATCTAGAAATAGGAAGAAAGAGATGTATACATATATGTATACATATCTATGGTTTAATCAATTTAAACCAAACCGAACCGAAATCACTAAACCGAATCTAATTATTCAATTCCCGTGATTCCGCTTAATTCTCGACTCGGTCTAGGATTTTTCGACAATATTTGTGACATCTCATCATCCGCAACATATCTCACTCAATTCCCAATAATCATCATATTTCGGTTTAATCAAAATTAAACCAACCATCCCGGATTACTAAACCGAACCATTAATTCTCGATTAACTTTTCCCACTCGGTTTAGTGACTCCTTCCAATTTCCCAAAATATCTTCTTTATTTCTGTCAAACCCCGAAATTACCGTTTAATTCCGCTAAACCGAACCGCTCGGGATTTCTTAACAACAACCAATCTATTGATCGATTTAAATCATCCACCGCCACTAGGGCTATCGTTCGAGCTCCATATCGTCCCGTACTTGGTTTAATAACAATCTCGGAGTCAATACCGTAGATCTCACGTGGTCATATGATGACTAAGCCCATCGAGTCGTATACCCGGATTAATAGGCGAAGTCCGCTCGAGAACTAAATCCACATAGTCCTCACTCGGTTTATCGATATGTTAGGATCTAAATCCACATAGCCCTAATCGACAAACCCACCCGTCAGGATTAAATCTACATAATCCCGACCACCCGAGGATTAAATCCGCATAATCCTCCGATAAGGGCTAAGTCCCCATAACCCCTATCCGTTTAGGATTAAATCCACATAATCCTAAACATGCCTCATTAGGATCTAACGATATTAAACCCTACTCCACCGAACCAAGTAACGTAGCGACACCTCACCCGACATCACCATCACACATGAAATCCCCATCATGTGTCGAACCACCCATAACACGTGAAATCCACATCACGTATTATATAACACTAGATACACGAAATCTGTATCATGTATCAATTATAAACATCTTATTTTGTTAATAACCTTTTTATTAGCAAACCTCGTCTAAATACAACAACCCCGAGGGTTACGATGAACATCAAGAGTCGAATAAACATAATACAAGAGAACGACGAAACACGGATGTTACAATTTCTCCCCCACTTAATAAGATTCGTCCTCGAATCTTACGGCTTAATCCGCCTTACGACCCACCTGGGAGAATTGCACTTCCATCCTTTCTCAAGTTCCCTAGTTTTCTCGTCAACCCCAACATAATCTCGCACGACCTTAATCTCAGGAGTTTCCTTTCTCCTTTTTAACCTTCAAGACTCCGATCTCCTCCGGAGTCTACTGCACCACACTCTCGCCAATCTGCCTCACTCCCCCACTAGAGTTCAGCATAATGACATCATGCACGACCTACCATATAGAACCTCATATGGTAGTTCTAGTAATAGACCCAATGACCTCCCTAATTCAACACATACATCCTCAATAAACCTCAAAGATTCCGATCGTCCTCTCATATCTATCTCTGAGTGCACCTGCCGCCCTTAACATCACTGGTAACTCAACAGTCGTGGTACCACAATATCAACACCTAACAGATCATAATCCAACAATGGTAGCAGCATTTTATCTATAATCAAAATTAAACCAACCATCCCGGATTACTAAACCGAACCATTAATTCTCGATTAACTCTTCCCACTAATTTTTCCCACTCGGTTTAGTGACTCCTTCCAATTTCCCAAAATATCTTCTTTATTTCTGTCAAACCCCGAAATTACCGTTTAATTCCGCTAAACCGAACCGCGCGGGATTTCTTAACAATAACCAATCTATTGATTGATTTAAATCATCCACCGCCACTAGGGCCATCGTTCGAGCTCCATATCGTCCCGTACTTGGTTTAATAACAATCTCGGAGTCAATACCGTAGATCTCACGTGTTCATATGATGACTAAGCCCATCGAGTCGTATACCCGGATTAATAGGCGAAGTCTGCTCGAGAACTAAATCCACATAGTCCTCACTCGGTTTATCGATATGTTAGGATCTAAATCCACATATCCCTAATCGACAAACCCACCCGTCAGGATTAAATCTACATAATCCCGACCACCCGAGGATTAAATCCGCATAATCCTCCGATAAGGGCTAAGTCCCCATAACCCCTATCCATTTAGGATTAAATCCACATAATCCTAAACATGCCTCATTAGGATCTAACGATATTAAACCCTACTCCACCGAACCAAGTAACGTAGCGACACCTCACCCGACATCACCATCATACATGAAATCCCCATCATGTGTCGAACCACCCATAACACGTGAAATCCACATCACGTATTATATAACACCCGATACACGAAATCCGTATCATGTATCAATTATAAACATCTTATTTTGTTAATAACATTTTTATTAGCAAACCTCGTCTAAATACAACAACCCCGAGGGTTACGATGAACATCAAGAGTCGAATAAACATAATACAAGAGAACGACGAAACACGGATGTTACAGGATGTCGACGTGACCAGGTTGGTCGATGCTACCCCAAGACGTGACGAGAAGACGAGAACGTTGACCGAGAGGCGAGAGTCGTCGACGCTCAAAGAAAACACAAGCATCGACCAAAGCATCGGCCGTGCGTGGTCGATGGTCACGTCGACATCGGTTCGATCGGTTAAGGTAAATCAATTTGGTCCGGTTTAGTATTTATAAAACCCAAAATCGACCTCATCCTCTTCCTCACCCTCAAAAATCATTCTCTACACTCCATTAAAACTCTTACAAAGCTTTTTCACTCTCATTTGCTCCCATCACTTAAATTTGATTGATTTGTGAGAATTAGCTAATTTTTACTCAAGATTACTCTCCTTACACTCCCTTAATCTCCTCTTCAACCCAAGATATAATATCTAAAACTCTCAAATCTCCATAGTTGTAAAAGCTTGATTTTATAAGGTATTATGGTTAGAATAGCTTAAAAATCATGGGCTTTGCTAGATAAAGATAGAGAAGTTGGAATTAGGAGTTAATTTTAGTAAGAATTAAAGAGTTTAGGTTGATTGGTAGTTAGAGTTCTTAATTATGATTAAGAATTTTAAATTTGGGGAAAATAGAAATTTTTAATTTTAATAATCAATTGAATTTGGTATTGTAATATTGGGAAAATTAGATTAGTAATTAAGTGGACAAATATTTAGTTCTAATTTTTTATAAGTAATATGAATATGCCTTATATTATTAAATTTTAAAATAATTGTATTGGTAATTTAATGGAAGTATTTGAGTATGATTGATTTATTGGATGTGGTATCATGGTATTAAGCAATTAGGGTGTCATTAGAGTATTTATTTAAGTTTAGTTTTACTTAATACCATGGGCCACATAATGGTGATTTGAGTATTGAGTTTGTTAAATTTGCAGATATTAAATAAAAAAATTGAAAGCTCCACGGCCTAGTTCACCTGTAACATCCGTGTTCCTAAGTCGTCTTCTCGAATTGTATTTAATTATGTTGTTGTTGTAATGAACCCTCGGGATAATTGTATATTGACGTTGATTATTAATATGATGATGTTTATGAATTGATGGTGGATTACAATACATGATGTGGTATTTCATGTATTGAGTTGTCGAGTACATGATGGGGGATTTCATGTATCGGCGGGGCGACATATGATGGGGTATTTCATGAGTCGCGGGATTGAGCGAAGTATTGTTCCATCTTGGTTCGGGGATTTTTGGGTTTACGTCAATAGATCCTACGACGTGGTCGGGGTCGGTAGAATTAGATGACGTCTAATTCTATCGACGGGGTCATTAGGATTATGGGTGATTTAATCCTAATGACGGGTCATTAGAGTTATGTGAGATTAGCTCTAATGACGTGGGTTAGGATTATGGGCGATTTAATCCTAACCGGGTGGTTTACCGATTAGGATTATGGGCGATTTAATCCTAATGGACGGTGAACCATGGGTGGAGTCCGGTATTATCGGATCTCACGGGGCCTTAGTATATTAGGATCCGGGGCGATTGGATTCTAATGTACTAGGTCGTTTGATGGATCTCACGGGGCTTAGTATATTAGGATCCTGGGTGATTGGATTCTAATGTACTAGGTCGTTTGACGACTTAACTCGTTCGAATCCGGGGTTGATTGGATTTCGACGGGTTAGTCGTCGGGGACCACATAGGATCTTGCGACGTTAGACCGAGAGTGTTTGGGAACCGAGTATGGAACGGTACCGAGCTTGATTGTTGTGTGCTTAGGAATTAGACCATTGGGTGTGATTCATGGCTTGTCCATGTTGTTTGTTGTGTGTAATGGAGCTCTATTACGGTATGTGTCTTGGTTATTCCTTAAGTACTTTTCGGTTGCGGTAAATCTTTGGTTATATGTGTTTATGGCCGTGAGACGGGAGGACCGCCTCACTAAGCATTATCAATGCTTACGCGCCTCTTTTGGTGCAGGTAAGGATAAGGAAAAGGCTTAGATGTGGAGCGCGTGGAGCCAAGGCCGAGGGGAAAGGATGATCTCGGGTTTGAAGGTTTTTGGGTTTGATCTCCTTGTGTTTTGGTGATCTTGTATGTGTTTATAAACTTATGTTCTTAGGATGCTAGTGTTTGAACTCTTGTGGTGCCTAATGGTATGTTAAAAAAAATAGTTTTGGTTGCTTAAAGGTTGTTTTAAGTGTTGTGATTTGTTTTGGTAGTTGGTTGTGGTTTCAGACTGCAGGACAAAAAGGGATCGACCGATCCACATAGGATCGATCGATCCTGAGGGGTCGATTTGGGGCAGAGAGCCTCTGGTCGATTTTTTGGGGGTAGAGATCGATCGTTCCTGGGCAAGAACGATCGATCCTAAAAAATGGATCGATTGGAGGTGCTCTCTGGACGAAATTGGGGTATCAAGATCGATCGTTCCTGGGCAAGAACGATCGATCCTGAGGGGTCCATTTTGGCCAGAGAGCTCTAAGGAAAAATTGGATTCTCGAGATCGATCGATCCATAACCGATCGATCGATCCATAACCGATCGATCGATCCTCTATCTCTAGATCGATCGTTCCAAGGAGGTTCGATCGATCCTGAGGGGGCGATTTCGGGCAGAGAGTAGGATGGTTTTAAGGAGGCATTTGAGATCGATCGATCCTGGGTGAGATCGATCGATCCTGGGTGAGATCGATCGATCCCATATGTCACGATCGATCGATCTTAGGTGAGATCGATCGATCCCATCGGTCACGATCGATCGGTCTTAGGTTAGATCGATCGATCCTTTGGTATTGTGGCGGGGTCGTTTTGTTTAAGAAAAATTTTAAAAATTTCGTAATTTTCCGCCTTTTATTCGGGGTAGGTCGTGTCAATTTGGTATCAGAGCAAGACGGTTCTAGGAGGTGTGGGGAGTCTTGCTTGTGATTGATATTGTTGTGATTGATTGTTGATTGCGGGTTGGGTTAAAGATCATCCTCTTCGGCCAAGGGAATTGGTTCCACGGTAAGTCTTCGGGGGTATTGGATGATTGAATTGTTTGTGTATTAATCTTGTGTTGCTTTTGTAGTATGGTGAGATTTAGAAGAGTGCGAGAAGTGGTGGCAAGGGGCGAGGTAGCTGAGCGTGTGGTGAATGGAGCCCCTAATGATAAGAATCAAGAAAGAGTTGACCCCGTTGCTGGTGGTGAGGATGTTGGAGTTGCTGGGGGTGCAGCTCCTGCTGTTGGTGGGGAACCACAAGTCGAGGTTCAGCAACAAGCTGGTCAACCGGGAATGGGGGCAATGATGGGTATGTTGGCTCAGATTTTGGAGAGGTTACCAGGACCGGTACCAGCTCCAGCCCCTGAGATGCCACCAAGAGGTGAAGAGCCACCAAGAGTTATGGCTCATGAGGCAGTTGCAGGGCAAGTGATTCCATCTTATCTCTCCGTGATGCATCATATGCAGAGGCTTGGCACCAAGTTCTTTTATGGGGGTGCCAAACCGGTTGAAGCGGATGAGTGGAGGGCGAGAGTAGAGAGAAACTTCCAATCTATAAGGTGCCCTGAGGAGTATAAGGTGGATATTGCGGTGCATTACCTGGAGGGAGATGCGCATATGTGGTGGAGAAATGTGTTGGCTAGAAGAGCCAATGGTGTGAACACTTGGGAGGAATTCTGTGAGGAGTTTGAAATAGAGATTTTTAAGTTTATGCTATCTGCTCAAATGCCTTAATGCATATTCATGTCATTGTAATACAGAAAGGTGTCAATCCAAATGAGTGTGATGCTAATCAAACGGAATGCAATCAAACAGTCTAAGTCAAGCCAGACAAGTAGTGAGAAGGTAAAGCTATCAACCTAGCAAAAAGGAAATCAAAACCGATAACAGAAACTAAAACAGAACATAAACAAAATGAAAACGGAATGCGAAAATCAACAAGAACGAAGCAGGTCCTAAGGATGGGGTAATTGACTTGGTGCATCCTCTTAATCTACCTAGATGGTTTAACAAACTTAAACAAGCTATTCCCTAGACATCAAACTTCACAACCAGCTAAGTCCACTCCCGTGATAAGTAACCTCAAACTAGACTAGTTCCAGACCCAATCCCTTGGCGAAATCTATCCTAGCAGGCATTAAGATTCAGTTCAATATTGTCAATAAACACCCTAGGCAACTAATCCCTTAGGCTAGGAATGTAAATCTCTAACATCAGTTCAGTCAAGCATTTTATCGAACACCTTCTGGGCGGAAAAATGCCTAAGTCCTAATCTCAATTGATCAGAAAGAAATTAGCATTAAGAACACTGATTTAGAAGGGAATTCAACAATTCTATACTTAAACCACCTAAGAGACTAAGATTCCACACCTAATCTAACCCATCCTCAAGAACCCTAAAGACTACTCAGAACACATGAAGAACAACATAATCATAAACCCAGAAAATGAAATAACTTGCATAAGTAGAGACATAGGGAAGAGAAGAGATGGAATAGAAAGATTCAAACTCAAATACTTAGTAAAATCAAAGATACAGGGTTTAGAAAGCTAAACAGATGAAGAAAACTTAAGAAAATTCGATATCCCCAAAATCTTAAACGTTTTGGGTATTTATACTAAGAGATAAAAAAAACCTAAATTACTTAGTGGGAAAGAGGACTCGACCACAGGTGGTCGAGTCGTGAGCTCGAGTTGGCTGAAATCAAGATCGTGTTTTTATTCCTTTGACTCGATCATGGACTCGACCTTGCTAGCTCGAGTCTGGCCCAAAATCTTCGAGACTTGATTTTTATCTTCAGACTCGATCATAGACTCGACCAGGCTTGCTAGAGTTAGTCTCAAAGTGCAGTTTTTGGTGCAGAATGCACTGACTCGACCATGGACTCGACCAGGCTTGCGAGAGTCAGTCTCAAAGTGCATTTTTTGGTGCAGAATGCACTGACTCGACCATGGACTCGACCAGGCTTGCCAGAGTCAAGCTCCAACATGTCCAAAATCCCTTAAATGTACCTGAAACAGCTCCAAAATGCAAAATGCATGCAAACCTAATGCAAAACACTCTAAGTATGCAAAACTAGAGATAAATGCTAAGAACATGCTAATAATCAAGGCTAAATGTATGAATTATGCAAGCTAAAACCATGTAAAATATAGACATATCAACTCCCCCAAACTTAGTCTTTGCTTGCCCTCAAGCAAACAGAAGAGTAGGAATGGAGAAGAGGTTTGGAAATGGGGATTCAGAACCAAAGCTTGTAGATAAAACAGATGATCTCAATGTCCAAGTTGCTAGTTTTAGAATGCAAAGCACATGAACTCTACTTCAAAACCTTAGCCATACCCTTCACAGCACAATTTCAATCAAGTCTCAACCTAGACATGCATTCAAATCTATCATTCCCTTTAACATTCAATTAAGCAGAAAACCATGAATCAAGCTATGCACATTCAATGAACTCATTTGGTTAAAGGTAAGGTCAAGAGACAAAGATGGTCCCTTCCATATGGTTAATCATTTCAAAGCAGGGATCTCTCAAGAAAAGGAATGAGCCTTAGCAGAATGCTAAAGGTAAGAACCAACCTATGCATACAAGAATAGACTCTCATCTACCCAGCCATACACAAGTGTTCTTAACCCTTAACTCTAAAACCCAGAAAGTCATCCTAATTCTACCCTTCAACCTTAGGCATTTTTGCCTTGTTTTTCTTGGATCAGATTCATTTTTTTTTCTTTTTTCTTGTCTTTTGTTCTTGTTCTAGGAGAGGTTATACAAATACTTCTAGCGGATTAGGGTGTTCCTTATGGTTTTTCATGACCAGCTTAAGCATTTTTCTATGTTTTTCAGACTTTAATCTTTTTGCCCTTTCTTTTCTTATACTTAGCACCCCCTAATCCTTTACTAGAATCATAAACATTCAGATCATTCCCCTCGTAACTCTTATCCTTTTTCTTTCATCGTTCTCCAAGTTTTTCATTCTTTTCTTTTCACAGAACCAAACCCAATACCATCAAGATCCCACCTAGTCCTATCTGATTCGAAAATTGCAAACCAGAACTACATGAGATTCTATCCTTGTCGGCTCAAACCTAACACTTTCTACCAAGCTCATTCAGAAATAGGCCTCACACACTCAAGAAAATAATATCATGGCTTAAAAGAAGGCTAGGCTAAAGGCATGGTAAAACTGTTCTAATGATGAGAACAGCTACTTGGATTAGCAAGAGTGGTAAACAGGTGAAAGAAAATCCAAGTATGTATATGATATCCATGAGTTCAAATGCAGTGCAAAGACATGATAATTGTAAGTCAAGTTCAGGTTCAAATAGATAGGGAATGGTATCAAATCACTGCATGCTTCATTTGAGACATAATCTAGTTGTGCATTCAAAGAATGGTGCAGTCTTACTTCAAGCTCAATAACAAAGCATTAAACAACTAAAAACGAGGGCATTGAAATCATACAATTGAATCAGCAAGCTTACAGGGTTTAAATCATCATAATCCCCTATGCATATGCAACAACCTTATATGAAAACAATCTAGACTCAATCCTAATATGCAGATGCAATACTACATGAACACTCTGTTTTTGTAATCTTTTTCGAAAATTTTTCAAATTTGTTTGGTTTTTCTATGTCTTAGATGCATGCAGACTCAAGAATTAAAAATAAGATCACAGAAAACAAATCAAACACATCTTAAGCCTTCCCCCAAACTTAAATTACACAGTCCCTTGTGTAATAAAAATTTAGAAAGAAGGTCTAAGAAACAACAAAAAGCAAGAAAGAAATGCAAATGATATATACAAGAATGGATAGAACAGGTACTTCAAGGGTTGGAGAAGAAGGAGGAGATTGAATCCTCCATGCTTTCGCGAGTGTAGGCAGTCCGGGAGCTTGACTCGAGCACTGACTCGAGCTGGGTGCTCGAGTCAAGCCATTCCTGTGCGTTTTTACCTCCTTTTCATGATTCACCTCTCATATTTTCCTGAAATCACACAATCAAGGCAAAATCAAACAGCTTAGCACACTTATTTGACGTTTTTTAAAAAAACTTAAAGCAAAGAAATATATACAGAGATAGACATGGGACTTCCTCCCAAGTGAGCTTATTTATAGTCTCTAAGCTTGACTTCCTGTTTCTTAGGTCTATGGTGGTTCATGGAGGGGAACTGAGGTCTCCTCTGCAATGATCTGACCATGTATGAATGGCTTGACCCCTTGCTCATTCATTGTACTCTTAGCTCTATCCTTTCGTTCCAGAGACTCCTCTTTCTCGCCATAGACCTTTGGGGGTAGAGCTTTGTCAACCTTCTCAACTGTGCCAATGTACTGTACTTTCTCATCACGGTAGCCATCATCTTTGATAGTCATTGTGCTACATAGCTCATTAGGAGAAGCTTTTAGTAGGGAATAGGCCTTATCGTTCACATTCATAAGAACTACCCTTTGGTTCTTGAAGTCTATGTTTGCACCAGTAGTGTTGAGGAAGGGAGTTCCAAGGAGCAGTGGGAGCTTGTTGGCCTTCTTCATTTCCATAATAACGAAGTCCGTTGGGACTAGACAATCCCCAACTTTAAGTGGGTAATCTTCCAGAAGACCAACTGGCTTTCGTGAATGAGCGTCTCCAAAAGTGATGGGTGATGGGTGATAAGTTAGGTGTCTTATCCCTAGACTATCTAACATCTCACGGGACATGACATTCACACTTGAACCAGAATCACATAGAGCATCCTCAATTTCCAGATCACCAAGAGAGCAGGCTATGGAGAACATACCAGGATTGCCAAGCTTGGGGAGAGACTTAGGTTTAATCTTTGTCTTGCTGGGTGGAACAATACAATCGACACTACCCTTATATTCAACCATGGATACGTCCTTATCTTTCTTGAATCTTCCTAGGAATGGGAGTTTAGGTTTGTAAGGAGGGGGGACAAAGGGTGCTTTCTTTTCCTCAGAAATAGCAGGTTTTGCAGCAGGTAGAGGGCTGACTCGACCTAGTTGGTCGAGTTGGGTGCTAGAGTCAGCCTCCAGACGCGTTTTTTCGGATTCTTTGCAGCTCAAATCCTCCCCATCTTCAATCTCACTGTCCTCAGTGACTTTAACTGATCCTTCCCTCTCAGGTAACTCCTTTCCACTCCTTAAGGTGATTGCATTGGTGTTAGCATCTGAACCATAAAGCAAAGTCTCAGTTTCTCCAACTGCAGCTTCATGATCAGCAATGGGACTTGATTCCATTGAAAAGATGGCATTGCAATACTCCTTGGGGTTCTGAATTGCTTTTCCTGGAAGTTGTCCAATAGGTGCTGTGGAGGAAGTAGATGCAGTTTTTCCCTCCAAGTACTTAATTCTGGAGTTTAAAGACTCAATCTTGCTGTTGAGGTCATTGTATGTGAAGTCCATCTGGGTTTTGATTTCACCAAATTTCTTAGCATTTTCCATTGCACTAGCTGCCTGACCTTGTAGGATTTGTTGCAGCATGTTCGTCATCTGTTGAGTTTGAGCAGGAGAAGGCGGAGCTTGGTGAGGTATGAAACCAGGTGGGGCACCCATGGCTCCCTGTTGCGGATAGCTGGTCTGGTAATGCTGCTTAGGGACAAAACTGTGATTCTGATTGTAAGCAGCAAAAGGCTTGGACTGGGGCGGTGGTTGCTGAGGCGGGTAAATTTGATCTTGAGGGTTGGCAACATTGGTGCTTCTGTAAGAGAGATTCGGGTTGTGCATATAGTTGATGAAACCTGGGTTGTAGCCACCCTGATTCTGAACATAGCTGACCTCTTCCAGACCATCATCCTCCCCATCTTGAACCTGAAAAACTGTATCCTCAGAAGCAAAGTGAACTTGCTTCTTCTGCTGGAGCAGTTGATCTAACTTAGCAGTCAAGGCCTTGATGGCCCTAGTCTGATCATCTGTTGCAACACTTGGCCGGACACTCCTATCATACTCCGCAGTGTAGTTTCCATCTGATTGAGCAAGGTTCTCTACAAGCTCCCATCCTTCATCAACATCTTTGTTGAGGAAATTACCATTGCTGGCTGTATCAAAAAGCATTCGGACCTTTGGGAGAACTCCTCTGTAAAGTGTGCTAAGGAGGGACTCATTGCTGAAACCATGGTGAGGACATTGAGTGGTGTAACCTTTGAATCGTTCCCAGCATTCACAGAAACTCTCCCCATCTTTCTGAGAAAATCCGGAGATCTCATTCTGGAGGCGAGCTGTTCGAGCATTGGAGAAGAACTTGGCAAGAAAAGCTCTCTTGCAATTATCCCATGAAGTGATAGAGCCATGGGGTAGATTCTTCTCCCAGAGATGGGCTTTGTCACCAAGAGAGAATGGAAAGAGTCGCAGCTTGAAACCATCTTCACTGACTCCATTGATCTTGGTAAGGCTGCAGAGCCTATCAAACTCATCTAAGTGGTCAAGAGGGTCTTCCATAGGCAGGCCATGGAATTTGTTGCTTTGCACCATAGCTATCAAGCCACTCTTGATCTCAAAGTTGTTGTTCTGGACTATAGGAGGTACAATCCCTTGTCTGTTGGTATGAGTATTGGGAGCATCTCCCGCACCAATCAGACGTTGCCTTCTCTGATGAGGCACATGTTCAGGCTGTGGTGGTGGATTATCGTCAGCCATATCTGGTGGATCCTGGTGATCACCAATGATGTGTTCTCTCGGTTCTCGCAACTGTTGTGGTAATTTGTGAATGTTGTCGATGTAGCGGATGAGGTTCTGACTTCCTTTCGATCTCGTTTGCATGCAGGGGGCTAACTCGATGGCGAACTCGAGCAAGTATGGTCGAGTCTAGGGAACTCGATCTAGCACTCGATCCCCACGGTCGAGTCAAGGCTTACCTGAAAAACAGAGAGACAGAAAAGAAAAAACGAAGTCAGTAACAAAGTAGAGTAAATAAGAACTTGATCTAAAACGATTTGAAATTCTAATTGTAACAAACAAACACCCAATTGGCAACGGCGCCAATTTGAAATAGAGATTTTTAAGTTTATGCTATCTGCTCAAATGCCTTAATGCATATTCATGTCATTGTAATACAGAAAGGTGTCAATCCAAATGAGTGTGATGCTAATCAAACGGAATGCAATCAAACAGTCTAAGTCAAGCCAGACAAGTAGTGAGAAGGTAAAGCTATCAACCTAGCAAAAAGGAAATCAAAACCGATAACAGAAACTAAAACAGAACATAAACAAAATGAAAACGGAATGCGAAAATCAACAAGAACGAAGCAGGTCCTAAGGATGGGGTAATTGACTTGGTGCATCCTCTTAATCTACCTAGATGGTTTAACAAACTTAAACAAGCTATTCCCTAGACATCAAACTTCACAACCAGCTAAGTCCACTCCCGTGATAAGTAACCTCAAACTAGACTAGTTCCAGACCCAATCCCTTGGCGAAATCTATCCTAGCAGGCATTAAGATTCAGTTCAATATTGTCAATAAACACCCTAGGCAACTAATCCCTTAGGCTAGGAATGTAAATCTCTAACATCAGTTCAGTCAAGCATTTTATCGAACACCTTCTGGGCGGAAAAATGCCTAAGTCCTAATCTCAATTGATCAGAAAGAAATTAGCATTAAGAACACTGATTTAAAAGGGAATTCAACAATTCTATACTTAAACCACCTAAGAGACTAAGATTCCACACCTAATCTAACCCATCCTCAAGAACCCTAAAGACTACTCAGAACACATGAAGAACAACATAATCATAAACCCAGAAAATGAAATAACTTGCATAAGTAGAGACATAGGGAAGAGAAGAGATGGAATAGAAAGATTCAAACTCAAATACTTAGTAAAATCAAAGATACAGGGTTTAGAAAGCTAAACAGATGAAGAAAACTTAAGAAAATTCGATATCCCCAAAGTCTTAAACGTTTTGGGTATTTATACTAAGAGATAAAAAAAACCTAAATTACTTAGTGGGAAAGAGGACTCGACCACAGGTGGTCGACGTGAGCTCGAGTTGGCTGAAATCAAGATCGTGTTTTTATTCCTTTGACTCGATCATGGACTCGACCTTGCTAGCTCGAGTCTGGCCCAAAATCTTCAAGACTTGATTTTTATCTTCAGACTCGATCATAGACTCGACCAGGCTTGCTAGAGTCAGTCTCAAAGTGCAGTTTTTGGTGCAGAATGCACTGACTCGACCATGGACTCGACCAGGCTTGCTAGAGTCAGTCTCAAAGTGCATTTTTTGGTGCAGAATGCACTGACTCGACCATGGACTCGACCAGGCTTGCCAGAGTCAAGCTCCAACATGTCCAAAATCCCTTAAATATACCTGGAACAGCTCCAAAATGCAAAATGCATGCAAACCTAATGCAAAACACTCTAAGTATGCAAAACTAGAGATAAATGCTAAGAACATGCTAATAATCAAGGCTAAATGTATGAATTATGCAAGCTAAAACCATGTAAAATGTAGACATATCAGAGTTCAACCTCAAATACTTCCCGCAAGAGGCTATGGACCGTTTGGAGACGGAATTTTTGGAATTATCTCAAGGAACGAGGTCGGTTCGAGAGTATGAAGTGGAGTTTAACCGACTTCGAAGGTTTGCGGGAAGGGGCCTTCAGGATGAACCGGCCCAAGTAAGAAGATTTCTAAGGGGAATGCGTTTGGAGTTGAGGAATAGATGCAATGTGAGAACATATGCAACGGTGGCCGAGTTAGTGGAGAGAGCGGCCATAATTGAGGAGGGTATGATAGAGGAGGCTAAAGCATCTAAGCCTCAAACTCAAGGGAAGAAGACGTTTACTTCTGATTCCGGAAAAGGTGGTAAGTTCATGGGAGGACAAAAGAGGAAGTGGGAAGGTTCCTCTCAGAGTGCTTCTAGCACTCAATCTGGATGTTTCAAGTGTGGAGACAAGGGTCATAAGGTGGCTAATTGTCCTAAGGGAGATAGTAGAGCTTGTTTCCATTGCAAGGAGGTGGGACATATCAGGACTTCATGCCCCAAGCTCCAGCAAGGTAGCGGAAGTTCGGGAGCTCCACCAGCTAAGAAGGCGGCGGTGACTCCTCGAGTCCCATGATTATTCTAATATGTTTATGAGTTTTGTTTTGTGGTGGTGGTTGCTATTGTTGTTGTTGTGTAGTCTCAATGCATAGGCTATGTGTAGGGACCTTGAACGTGGGATGGGTTACATCTCACGTGTTGTTTGATTCCGGAGCATCTCATTGTTTTGTTACTCCGGAATTGGTAAGAGAGGGAAGGCTCAAAGAAGAGCCTAGTGACGGTTTGAGAAGGGTGAGAGTGGCTGGAGGTCAGACCTTTGTTACGCATAGCCTGGTGCGAGACATAGAAGTTCATATCGCCGGAGGAGTGAAACCAGCGGATATGGTTGTGTGGCCAGTAAAGATTTATGATGCGATTTTGGGGATGGATTGGCTTGGGAAGTATAAGGCTCACCTAGATTGTCATCGAGGTAGAGTGGTGTTTGAGAATGATCATGGACGGGTGGTGTATCAAGGAGTGAGACCTACCACGGGGTGTTTGGTGATTTCCGCTATTCAAGCGGAGAAGATGATTGAAAATGGTTGTGAAGCATATCTCGCTACCATTTCATTACCTGAAGATGGTAAGGAGATAAGGCTTCAAGACATCCCGGTGGTAAAAGAATTTGAGGATGTATTTCAACCGTTGAAGGGATTGCCACCACCAAGAGCGGATCCCTTTACAATCGAGTTGGAACCGGGGACGGCTCCTGTTTCTAAAGCTCCATATCGTATGGCACCGGCGGAGATGGCGGAGCTTAAGAAGCATTTGGAGGAGCTATTGGATAAGGGTTTCATAAGACCGAGTAGTTCACCATGGGGAGCACCCGTCTTGTTTGTGAAGAAGAAAGACGGAAGCTTCCGGTTATGTATAGACTACCGGGGTCTAAACCGAGTGACGATAAAGAACAAGTACCCTCTCCCGAGAATTGATGAGTTGTTAGATCAATTGAGAGGTGCTACTTGGTTCTCGAAGATTGATTTGGCCTCTGGATATCATCAGATTCCTATTAAGGAGACGGACATCCAGAAGACGGCTTTTAGGACGAGGTATGGGCATTATGAGTTCGTGGTGATGCCTTTTGGGTTGACGAATGCACCAGCGGCATTCATGAGGTTGATGAACGATGTTTTCCGGGAATATTTGGATGAGTTTGTGATCATCTTCATAGATGATATTTTGGTGTATTCGAAGAGTTCCGGTGAGCATGGTGATCACCTTAGAAGGGTATTGGAGAAGCTAAGGGAGCAAAAGCTATTTGCCAAGCTGAGCAAGTGTAGCTTCTAGCAAAGAGAGATCGGATTCTTGGGTCATGTGATTTCCGAGAGGGGAGTTTTTGTTGACCCCGAGAAGATTAAGGCCATCATGGAATGGCCGAGACCTGAGAACGCCACGAAAATAAGAAGTTTCCTCGGTCTAGCTGGATATTACAGGAGATTCGTCAAAGGTTTTGCGAGCATCGCTCAACCTATGGCGAAGTTAACGGGGAAAGATGTTCCCTTTGTGTGGTCTCAGAAGTGCGAAGAGAGCTTCTTGAGGCTTAAGGATATGTTGACAACTGCTCCAATATTGGCTCTACCGGATCATAAGGAGCCATATGTGGTTTATACCGATGCATCGAGATTGGGTTTGGGTTGCGTTTTGATGCAACATGGGAGGGTGATTGCTTATGCTTCTCGACAGTTGAGGAAGCATGAAGCTAATTATCCAACTCATGATTTGGAGATGGCTGCGGTAGTGTTTGCATTGAAGATATGGAGGTCATATCTGTATGGTGGTAAGGTGCAAGTGTTCACGGACCATAAGAGTCTCAAGTATGTGTTTACTCAGCCTGAGTTAAACTTGAGACAAAGGAGATGGATGGAACTTATGGCGGATTATGATCTCGAGATAGCTTATCACCCGGGGAAAGCTAATCTCGTTGCGGATGCCTTGAGTAGGAAGCGGATAGCTGCAAGTACCGAGAAGGATGCTGAGGAGTTGATGGGTATGATTAGTACTTTGCAGCTATGTGTTGTTTCCAATGAGTTAGAGCTGTTGGGGTTAGAGGCGGCTAACCAAGCCGATATTTTGAGTAGAGTACGAGCGGCTCAAGAGAAAGACGAGGCTTTGATTAAGGCTTCGAGGGATGAGAAATCTGAGTATCAAGTCTCAAACAATGGAACCATTTTGGTTCATGGACGAGTGTGTGTGCCTAGTGATGAGGAGTTGAGGAGAGATATCCTGCGGGAGGCACACCAAAGTCGATTTTCTATTCATCCCGGGGCGACTAAGATGTACCGAGATTTGAAACGGTATTATCATTGGGTTGGGATGAAAAGAGATGTAGCCAAGTGGGTGGCTAGCTGCGAGACTTGTCAGCTAGTGAAGGCCGAGCATCAAGTCCCGAGCGGATTGTTACAGAGTTTGCCCATTCCTGAGTGGAAGTGGGATATGGTGACGATGGATTTTGTGGTAGGGTTACCAAATTCTCGAGGTAAGGATGCGATTTGGGTTATTGTTGATCGCTTGACTAAGTCCGCTCATTTTCTCGCTATAAGGAAAACAGATGGAGCTCGGGTTTTGGCGAGGAAGTACATCAATGAGATTGTTAGATTGCATGGTGTACCTGCGAGTATTGTATCGGACCGTGATACTAAGTTTGCATCGGTTTTCTGGCGAGAGTTCCAGAAGGAGTTGGGTACTAAGGTACACATGAGTACAGCATATCATCCTCAGACGGACGGTCAGTCAGAGAGGACCATTCAGACTCTCGAGGATCTTTTGAGGATGTGTGTGCTAGATTGGGGTGGCCATTGGGCCGATTACCTGAGCCTGGTAGAGTTTACGTATAATAACAGCTATCAGGCGAGTATTGGGATGGCACCATATGAGGCTCTGTATGGGAGGCCTTGTAGGACGCCATTATGTTGGGCTCAAGTGGGGGAGCGAAGCATGTATGGCGAGAGTTTGGTGCAGGAGACTACAGAGAAGATCCGAGTCTTGAGGATCAACATGAAGGAGGCTCAGGATCGTCAGAAAAGTTATGCGGATAACCGCAGGAGAGAGTTGGAATTCGCCGTAGGAGATATGGTTTATCTCAAGATGGCGATGTTCAAGGGTTCTAACAGGTCATTCTCCGAGGGCAAGTTGAGCCCGAGATATTTGGGACCGTTCCGAGTGGTGGAACGCGTTGGACCTGTTGCATACAGGCTGGAGTTGCCAGCGTCTATGCAAGCATTTCATGATGTGTTCCATGTGTCTAAGTTGAAGAAGTGCTTGCATAGGGATGATCAGGTGTTACCGGAAGTTCCATCTGAGTTATCGCCGAGTTTGAGGGTTGAGGAGACTTGGGAACCCGAAAGACGGATAAGGGCTAGATTCTCCGAGTGGTTCAGGGAACAAGCTGCGGCTTGAGATTCGAGGACGAATCTAAATTAGTGGGGGAGAATTGTAACATCCGTGTTCCTAAGTCGTCTTCTCGAATTGTATTTAATTATGTTGTTGTTGTAATGAACCCTCGGGATAATTGTATATTGACGTTGATTATTAATATGATGATGTTTATGAATTGATGGTGGATTACAATACATGATGTGGTATTTCATGTATTGAGTTGTCGAGTACATGATGGGGGATTTCATGTATCGGCGGGGCGACATATGATGGGGTATTTCATGAGTCGCGGGATTGAGCGAAGTATTGTTCCATCTTGGTTCGGGGATTTTTGGGTTTACGTCAATAGATCCTACGAGGTGGTCGGGGTCGGTAGAATTACATGACGTCTAATTCTATCGACGGGGTCATTAGGATTATGGGTGATTTAATCCTAATGACGGGTCATTAGAGTTATGTGAGATTAGCTCTAATGACGTGGGTTAGGATTATGGGCGATTTAATCCTAACCGGGTGGTTTACCGATTAGGATTATGGGCGATTTAATCCTAATGGACGGTGAACCACGGGTGGGGTCCGGTATTATCGGATCTCACGGGGCCTTAGTATATTAGGATCCGGGGCGATTGGATTCTAATGTACTAGGTCGTTTGATGGATCTCACGGGGCTTAGTATATTAGGATCCTGGGTGATTGGATTCTAATGTACTAGGTCGTTTGACGACTTAACTCGATCGAATCCGGGGTTGATTGGATTTCGACGGGTTAGTCGTCGGGGACCACATAGGATCTTGCGACGTTAGACCAAGAGTGTTTGGGAACCGAGTATGGAACGGTACCGAGCTTGATCGGTGGCCCTAGGGGCGGGAAGTGAGGTGGAACGGTCAAAGGATTGATCGTTGTTGAGGAAATCCCGAGCGGTTCGGTTTAGCGGAATTATGCGGTAATTCCGGGGGTTTGGCGGAAATTAAGGAAATATTTGGAGACGGGGTGAATGTCTCAAATATTTCGGGATATTGGACGGAATTACTAAACCGCGTGGAGAGGAATTAAGAAAGGAATTTAATCGTTGCGGTTTAGTGGAATTGGGTCGGTTTGGTTTAATTGAATTAAACCAAACATATACATACACATATATGTATACAAAAATATCTTCCTTCTCTCCATCTTTCTTGAAGCTTCTTTCCTTTTTCTTTTGGGAAAAAGAAATTGAGAAAGAGAAAAGAAGAATCGAGAGAGAGAGGGAGAAAAAGAGAGAAAGGAAGAAGGAAGGAAAGAAGGAGAGAGAGAAGAGAAGAAAGAAGGGAAGAAAAACAGAGTTTGGAGCTGAGATTGAGAGGTTGATCGACCAAGCTAGGGATTTCGGATCGAGCTGAAATTTGGTGGGTAAGTTCTTCCATCTCTTGTGTAATTGTCTACCAAATTTCGTCGAGAATTGTTGGGTAGTTTAGGAGTTATGAATTTTCTCCCTAGACTACTCTGTTTGCGAGCTGTTGCAGCGGGGTGAGATTGAGTGAAGGGTGGAGCACTCAATTCTCGTTCGTTTGGACTGAAATTTGGTAGATAGGCTGTTAAGAGGTTGAACTTGAAGTCCACCGAAGGGTTTTGTCAAATTCGACCTATAGTGAGAGTTATGAGCAATTGAAGTTGCCCCTGTTTTGAGTAAAGGAAATCCGAGTTGGGGGATGGGAGTAATCCGAGTTTGAAAGGTTACCTTTAGGTTTTGAGCTAATGATCATCCAATTGAGTTGTTTGTTGGTCTCTTGCTAGGCAAGAGGTGTTATTTTGGTTGAGTTGGAGCCAAGAGGTTCAAAGGAAACAAGCTTAAGGTTTGGAATTGTCAAGGACGAATCGTCAAACCGAGGTGAGTGCGTGACCGTGGCCCGATTATATAATCAATGATTTTCGTGATTGTTGTGTGCTTAGGAATTAGACCATTGGGTGTGATTCATGGCTTGTCCATGTTGTTTGTTGTGTGTAATGGAGCTCTATTACCGTATGTGTCTTGGTTATTCCTTAAGTACTTTTCGGTTGCGGTAAATCTTTGGTTATATGTGTTTATGGCCGTGAGACGGGAGGACCGCCTCACTAAGCATTATCAATGCTTACGCGCCTCTTTTGGTGCAGGTAAGGATAAGGAAAAGGCTTAGATGTGGAGCGCGTGGAGCCAAGGCCGAGGGGAAAGGATGATCTCGGGTTTGAAGGTTTTTGGGTTTGATCTCCTTGTGTTTTGGTGATCTTGTATGTGTTTATAAACTTATGTTCTTAGGATGCTAGTGTTTGAACTCTTGTGGTGCCTAATGGTATGTTAAAAAAAATAGTTTTGGTTGCTTAAAGGTTGTTTTAAGTGTTGTGATTTGTTTTGGTAGTTGGTTGTGGTTTCAGACTGCAGGACAAAAAGGGATCGACCGATCCACATAGGATCGATCGATCCTGAGGGGTCGATTTGGGGCAGAGAGCCTCTGGTCGATTTCTTGGGGGTAGAGATCGATCGTTCCTGGGCAAGAACGATCGATCCTAAAAAATGGATCGATTGGAGGTGCTCTCTGGACGAAATTGGGGTATCAAGATCGATCGTTCCTGGGCAAGAACGATCGATCCTGAGGGGTCGATTTTGGCCAGAGAGCTCTAAGGAAAAATTGGATTCTCGAGATCGATCGATCCATAACCGATCGATCGATCCTCTATCTCTAGATCGATCGTTCCAAGGAGGTTCGATCGATCCTGAGGGGGCGATTTCGGGCAGAGAGTAGGATGGTTTTAAGGAGGCATTTGAGATCGATCGATCCTGGGTGAGATCGATCGATCCCATATGTCACGATCGATCGATCTTAGGTGAGATCGATCGATCGGTCTTAGGTGAGATCGATCCATCCTTTGGTATTGTGGCGGGGTCGTTTTGTTTAAGAAAAATTTTAAAAATTTCGTAATTTTCCGCCTTTTATTCGGGGTAGGTCGTGTCATCACCACCACCGACACCCCAAACAACACGTTCTCAGTCTATGCGAGAGACCACAAACAAAGCTAGAGGAAAGCAAATAGCTAGCAGCTCACGAGCTCGTGATGAACCGTTCGGCGACAACGACTCACCGATATTGGGTCGAAATAAAGAAGAGAGAAAGAAGCTACGGTCCCTGAAGTTCACACAAACTCGGTTTCCAGATTTCGAGCTACTTAGAGAGTTGGATATTTATGAAGATGTGGAGTCGATATTTCAACACATGGGGCTCGGTAACTTTTTATTGATGAGAAATGCGGCTTACAGGAAGCAGACATGTGATTTCTTAGCCACGGTGAGGGCTGAGTTAGGTGAACACGATGGCGACTCGACTCGTTAGGCTCTATAATATTTTCCATGAGATGAGGAGAAAGAGATCACATTTGAGGAGCTAAATGACTTGTATGGTTTTCCACCGGGGGACAAGACCGAAGCTCGACTATCGTAGAGACAAGCCTATGCAGTTTGGAACACCGTAGTATGCGGTCAGTTTAGGTCGGGGGAGTCTAAGGCGTCGATGATAAGACATCCTCCTATTCGCTATGCACAGAAGGTGCTATCACATACATTTTTTCTGAGAGTTGAAACCGGTAATATGCATAGAGATGAGTTAGTTTTACTCACTCAGAGGATCTGAGACTTCATCGTCACATACAGCGATGGGACTTATACAGAGGGGATTCCCGAGCAGCTTTGTCTTGCCACTGTTTTTGCCCAAAGCCTGGTTAGCTATGGGGAAGTTGCACGACGGACAAGAATGCCTTAGTTCACAGTGAGCATCGGTGGAGTGCTAACACCCATTTTCCTACATTGCAAGATCCCGTGCGGTGAGATAGACGTGCTGATGCTGAGCATAGATGCAGGCTATCTCTCTGAAGTAAGATATTGATAGGTCATGTTGAGGATAAGTTTATATACAGGTTCCACGAATTCAATATCAGAGGATCAGAGCGCAAGGTCCTGTTACCAAACCGAGACATCATAACAGTTGACTACCCAGCTAACGTGAGTTTCATGCTTGGTTCAGAGTGGGATTTCGACGCAGCTGCTCACCCTCCGATTTATACCACCTATACACGCCCTTCTGCCGTCAGAGCCGGTAGCACTCGCGATACAACAAGCACTTATGGGAGTGAGAGATATCAATTTGATGCTTCGGACAGACCTATCTCTTCCAAGGCATGTCGCCACTCTCATGACAACATTCGCCTCCTCCAACGATGGACCAAATGGCAAGACAAGACCATTCTTAAACTAGTGGATAGCATGAAGAGTATGAAGCTCCAGATTAAGAGCCTCAAAGCCAAGTTCGATGGATCGAGCAGCCACACAGAGGAAAAGGAGTCACAAGCCAGACTCAGAAGATGACATGCCGATCGCACCACATCGCCATTCAGTCCATGACATGCCGAGCTCTTTTAGGGCCCCTCTAGAGGCCCCATGAATTTCATCGTATGAGGCACGCCGACGAGGCAAACGCCGTGCCACTCGCTTACCGTCAGCTAGCTCGAGCAACCCTGCGATGTCGATGAGCACTTCGGAGTCCATTGATTTTTAGTAAGACATATCTTTTATTTTTATTTTTATTTTACTTTTAATGTATTGTTTACGATGTATTTCCTTTAGATTTGTTTCCACCGAGATGGTGAAAATTAAGTCTAGGGGAGGCATCGTAAACTTATTTCTAACATTTTATGTTTTTCTTTTGTTTCTTACCTTTTTATGTATTTTTTCTTATGTTTTTATTTTGCATTAGGACTTAATAATTGCCATGGTTCAATAACTCATGGCAAGATTTTTAATGAGGCAACAATTTTGAACTTTATCATGATATTATCTATACTAATATTTTTATTCTTTTTGAGAATTAGCAATTAGTTTCGAGTAGAATATTGGAAAACCCATGAATGGATCGAGAAACCCAAAAAGGACCATTCCCATGGAGAGTTACACCCTTCGGAGTTGATTCCTCAACCTTAATTTACACAACCACCCTTGATTTGGAATTTGAGATACATTAGCCGTAACACCTCTATGAGACCCTGCAAGACTCGTCTAAGTAAGTACAATTCCCCTTTTTCTTCTCTTCGACTAGATAAGAAAAGAAAAGAAAGAGAAAAGAAAAGAAAGAAAAAGGATAGAGAAGCAAACCGGGCATTGGAAGCAATCACTTTCAATGTTCGCGTCTCAAGAAAACTTATCCTAAAAAAAGAAAAAAAAAAGAGCTCAAGGGAAAAGGCGATTGATAGAAAAAATAAAATGATACCCTGGAAAAGTAGAGAGAAATCGATCAACCTTGAAGTGAGAAAAAGAAGAGGAAGGAATCGTATCTAGACGATTTTGAGCTTACAGAAATCCGAAAGAATAAGTGCTAACGTCTTTTGATCGATAGTTCCAAGTGGAGGCTTAACACTTAAAAATGAATAAGGGGAATCAACAAAGAAGGGGTCAAAGCTCGACGATGGATGTGGCTCCGAATTAAGGTAACTCGCTAATTTTATAGTAAAGTACATGTAGTATGTTTAGAGCTAGTTCTATCTCGTTAAGTTGAAGGATATTAGTATGATAAGATAATATAAGGTATTGTTCAAAATAGATATTGTGTAGCTCTTCACCAGGTAGCTTTGTTTGCTTGAGGGCAAGCAAAAAGATAAGTTTGGGAGAGTTGATAACACTCATATTTACTTACTTTCATGCATTCATATAGAATAGTTTCATAGTTTTTGACTAGTATTTAAGATTATTTTAGTGCATTTGCATGTGTTTATGTTTTTATAGGTACTCGGAGCAAAATCAATACTCTAAGAGTGTTTTGGAGTCTCATGGAGCCATAGAGACCTTGTAGCTACTTGCTGGGCCAAGAACATCATAGAGAGACATCTCAAGAGCCTCACAAAGGAAGCACCGGCCCCAACATCGACAAAGAGTGGTCGATGCTCTCCCCGGGAAAACCATCGACAACCAGCATCGACGTATTCCTTGGACCCAAACTTGAAGGCAAAGATGAAGACCATCGATATAAGCATTGACTAGGAGAGGTCGATGCTATCCCTGGAGCCTGAGCATCAACCCAGAGCATCAACAGTAGTCGGTCGATGCTGACGTCTCAAACCGAAAAAAGGAAAGTTTCTGACTTAGCAATTCATGAGTGATGACTTCATTTTCGGCCAGCACTCTCTAGAGACCTAAAGACACGACCTAGACTCCTCATAAACTCTATATAAACACATGTAATACCCATTAGAAAGAGTTCCTCTCTTTTGGCCTCCTTCTTGGCCGCTTTTTGATTGCCACCATACACACTCTTTGTTCTTAAGTTTTTGTTATGAAAGTTCTTTAGTTCTTCTTTTTCTTATTGCTTTATTTTATTTACTGCTTTGTTTATTTGTTTTACCATGTCTTCCTACTCATATCCTGCCGTCACCCTCGGAGGTATGAGTGAGTAGATCCTTTAGATCTCTGGGATATAGATCGATGATGGTATTTATGTTATAGGATTTCATATGTTTTCTATTTTTAATCGATCTAGCTACTCTAATATTCAATCTTAATGCTAAGCTATGTCCTATGGGATGTGCTTAAGATTATAACCGAGCCAGTAGGCAAGGTTATATGAATAGAAGATCTTAGCACCACGAGAGTGAGTTAAAACTTGAGATCTGAATATTAGAGGGTATTAGGTATGGTCGAGTTTGTTGTTTTATAGAGTTAATCATTGATCTAGCCCTAGCTAAGTTAGATTAAAATCTTGGGAATACTTCACCAAGAGAGTGGGTTGTGTTTCGAAAATAGATCTATCAATCACTTTGTATTATTGCTTATGAATACTTAGTAATCGATGATGGGATTGTGCACAATGCGTGAAAGTCGCCACGAGAGTGGGTCGGACATAGTGACTAGCATACCACGAGAGTGGGCTAGTCTATAATCGATATCCCTAGATTGACAACCACAAACTAAATTGGTGAAAACGTAAATACTAAATATAAACTCCTTGAAATTGTTCTCATTCACCCTAGAGATCAATTGTTAATTTATTTATTTAAGTTATTTAAATTAAGTTATTTTATATTTTTGTTATTTAATTTATGCACTTTTATTTTATGCAATTTAATTTAAGTATCTTTATTTTCATCATTTTATTTATGTAATTTAATTTATGGCATTTAATTTATGCAATTTATTTTATGCATTTTATCTTCCGTTATTTATTTTACGTAGTTTCGTGTTGTTGTCTTGTCCAGCTGCTCCTTGTTAGCTTCTTGGTTCGGTGGTTCGAGTATAGGATCGATGTCCGCATCAATCCCACCCTCTTGAGAAGGTTTTGCCCTCAAAACTGGTTCGTCTGAAACAAAAGGAGATATATCAGCGACATTAAACGTGTATGAGATGTTAATCTCACCTGGGAGCTCCAGCTTGTATGCGTTGTCATTGATCCTTTCCAAAACTCGGAATGGTCCGTCGTCTCTCGGCGCCAACTTTGAACTCCTCTTTTGCAGGAACCTCTCCGTGCGCATGTGGATCCAAACCCATTCTCCAGGTTCGAAGATGAGTTCCTTTCGGCCCTTGTCTACTCGCGCTTTGATCTTCTTAGTGTTCTTGAGAATTCTTGCTCGCTCTTCCTCATGTATCTGTTTCACAAACTCGCCTTGGTTCCGACCGTCTATGTTGACTTGTTCCGTTTGTGGGATGGGCGATAGATCCATCAGTGCCAAGGGCCTGAAACCATAAACAATCTCAAAGGGAGATAGGTTAATAGTTGAGTGTTTTGCATGGTTATAGGCAAACTCGACAAAAAGTAAACATTCAAGCCACGTTTTTAAATTTCTACCGAGTGTGGCCTAAAGCAAAGTAGCTAAGGTACAGTTTACCACTTCTGTTTGTCCATCCGTATGTGGATGAAAAGTAGTTGAAAATAGAATGCGCCATCTTCGAGAACCTATCTACTACCACAAATATTGAATCCTTATGCTTAACCTGTGCCAAACCTAAAAGTAAATCCATGGAAATATCTTCCCACGGGGCGTTAGGGATAGGCAATGGTAAGTATAAACCGTGAGGATGGGACCTGGATTTGGCTTTGTGGCCTATGACACATCTCGCACAAGTCTTCTCCACTTCCTTCTTAAGATGGGGCCAGAAGAAATGGACCGCCACCACAGCTAGCGTTTTGTCAATGCTGAAACGGCCCATGAGGCCTCCTCCGTGAGCTTTCTTGAGTAGCAAGTCACACATCGATCCTTGAGATATACACAACCTCTTGTCCCTGAAAAGAAACCCATCATGAATATAAAAAGAATGAAATTCACCCTTACCACAGGCTTCATAAGCCTCGGAGAAGTCAGGATCCGTAGCACAGTGGGTTTGAGGTGCTCGAAGCCCATGATCTTGGCTTCTAAGTTAGTGATGAGTGTGTAGCGTCTTGATAAGGCATCAGCTACCACGTTTTCTGTGCCCTTCTTGTACTTAATGGTGTACAGGAAAGTCTCTATGAACCCGAGCCACTTTGCGTGTCTCCTTTTGAGTGATTTTTGGCCCCGCAAGTGTTTAAGAGTCTCATGATCCGTGTGGATGATGAACTCCTTGGACAACAAGTAATGTTGCCATGTTTGTAAGGCGCGGACTAGGGCATATAACTCCTTGTCATACGTTGGGTAGTTGAGTGTGGCTCCATTAAGTTTCTCACTGAAAAATGTCACGGGTTTCTTCCTTTGATGAAGAACGGCTCCAATCCCTACTGAGACATCACATTCAATTTCAAAAGTTTCGTCAAAATTAGGTAAGAATAAAACCGGAGCTTGTGTTAACTTATCCTTCAAAGCATTGAATGCTTGTTCATGCGCGACTCCCCACGTGAATGGTTGGTTCTTCATGATCACGGTATTTTCTATTTCATGGAAACTAGAGAAGTTGATCTCCTAATGTCTGCTAAACCCTGGCACAAAATGTGATATTCTCAAGTTCGGCAATAAAAGAAAGATTGAGAAATTTCATTCAACAGTCAATATGATGATCACTGAAAATATATAGGTGAATTTCATAGATTTCAAACCCTAGTTAATAGTTATCAATGCCCTCAAAATCATAAGTTTGATGACGGAACCCAAATCTGTGACCGGCGTTTGGTGAGTGATTGCCTTACTAGAATCTGTGGCTCCCTAAGTGGATCGTAGGCAGAAATCCTCCAATCATCAGCAAGTAGTGTTGCAGGAAAAAAAATCAAAATCAAGCCAAGAAGGATCCGAAACACCATCGTTGGCACAAACCCCCAAATTATCTGTCACCAGCTTTGGGTCTGCCGGAAAACTAATCGCCGCCAGAAATTTTCAATATGAAAGGATCCAGCCGAGAAGAATCTGAAACACCAATATCTCTAGAAATCTTCGAAGTAGCATAAGTTCCCAAATTGGAAACAGTTTCGTGGGAGCCACGTACCACGTAACCTAACTTGTCAAATACACCGCCAAGCCCTAATCGATCATCTGACGAAGCCACTTTGCAATCTGAGATGGTGTCGTTGTCTGAAACCCTATGATGATCATCTTCTTCCTTCTCCTTCGGCTTGGGCTTCTTCGAGTTTCTTGTTATGGTACTTATCTTTTGTTGCTTGATTCCAACTAAGTGGGAACTAAGCTAGGAGAGATGAATCCTTTATTCGTCATGTCATGTCAACATTGGTGCTCTCTCTTTGTAAATAAGGGTTCATCGTCATGTCATGAGTCAGGCTTGCTAGTATAATTTCATGGTACATAGTATTGAATACATTTCCATCAGGGATACTGAAGTTTGGAGTAATGACAATGGAATTTCAGGAAAGATTGGAAGGAGCAGAAGATTACTACAAATTCCAACATATTCCTTTAATTAGTTCAATTTATATTTATAATTTGTCTATTTTGAATGAAGAGTAGGAGCTCTCAACAAGAAGAAACTATCAGGTAAAATTTTCTTCCTCTTTTAATGAGCATATAAACAAAAAAAATCATGAAGTGATAGAAAAAAAAAATTGGCTCGTGAAAATAGATAATTTGCTAGTTCTTCTCATTGTGATTTTTAGTGCGTATTTCCACCAGATGTTTGTGCCAATTGCTTATAAATATCCTGATCAGGTAAACAGAATGTAACCAAAACCTTGTTGTTCCTTCTGCGGGTCTTTGATAGATCAGATTCTTTTAGGTTCTCAAGGATTAACGTGATCATTAAGATGTCAATATGGAAACATTTCTCTTGTCAGACTTAGAAAAGCCCCTATACTATCTCCAGTACAAGGTCTAATCCTTTCAGGGAAGTCAGATAAGACTATATTAGGTACTGTTCATAACCTGAAATTTATACTGATATCTTGTGGCTGTGTGAAGACTTAAAGGTTATGACGCAACTGAAAGAGATTAATGTTACAGCTGAAAAAGTTCTGTTTTGGAATGAAATCTGCTTTACTGAAACTTTATACAGATACATGGTTTTTTTTTTTCTCTGTTCTGCTTGTTGGTTTTAGGCTTTTACCTTACCTTTTCTTCAACTGTATTCTTATGCTTATTAATAATGAGAGGGGAAATAAGAGCAGGCCTTTTCCATAAATAAGCTTTTTCCAAATATTTACATACAGGATCGTTTCGCTCCCTAACTTACTTCACTAAACTGATATTTGTTATGAGAATGGGATCTCAGGAGAGATTGGAAGGAGGAGAATATTACTACGATTTTTCTATTTGGGATGAAGAGTAGGAATTTTCAACAACAACAGAGTATAGCAGGTAAAACTTGTCTTTCTTTCTTGGTCAGCAGTTAAACAAATATCATATAGAGATAGAAAAAGTTGGTTCAAAGGATACTAGATAATTAAATTATAGAATATCCCCTTTAAGATCAACCAATTTTGGTAGCTAACTTAAATACTAAGATTATGTCTTTTTAAGACAATTTAGAAGAATAACACTATTAGTATAATATGTTTCGACTTTCCAAATTCCAAAGACAAGAAATCAAAGTCTCCACAATTCGTTTGTGTTTGGTCCTAGCGTTCACCACGATTTTGACGATTTTGTGTTTGGTACATGACTCATCTTTTCACTTTTCTTCCTGTACTTAGTTTTTCTTTTCCTGGGTTATGACGATTTTGGAATTTTGTTTTCATTTCTTTGTTGGCTTTTTTGCAGATGTAGAGAAGTTTTATCACCAGTAAGACCCTGGCGAGTTATATCCTCACCTGTGTCTTGGTTAGTTTCATAGTGCACGGGTTCTTTTGTAGTCATCAATTTCATGTGGTGTTTCAAGAGTATATAATTTACGTGCAGTCATTTCCTTTAACAATCTGAGCTAGAGAAGAATTTATAGTGGCCGTGCATAAACAAACAGTCTTTTTGGCTTTATTAGTTTGTTCCATGATCTTTTGTTTTCAATTTTTAGACTTTCAAGTGATGGAAAGCAAGAAAAGGACCAACAATCTCTCTGTTGCATTCTACTTTGGTGCACGTATTGAATTTAGTAAGAATGAGAGGTAAGGTTCCTTCTTGGCTCAGTTAAAACTGTGCCGCGTAGCAAATGTGCTAATCTTGTGGGTGCATTCCTATCACCAAGTGATAGTAACAATCTCTGTCTCTGTACAATGATCTGTGGATTAGACACTTTTGTCGTTTGGAGTTCAGAAACTTTGGGACCTCCTTGTCCGAAAATCTGATCGATTTAAGGGAGTGGATAAGCAACTCACAGAACTCAAAAGTGATTTTTAACTTGCTTAGGTCCTTATTGAAAGATGCAGATGCTAAGAAACATGCAAGTGCATTGGTGAAAAGTTATGTGGAAGAGATCAAGGAAATTGTTTTTGACACAGAGGATATAATCGAAAACTTTATCCTAAAGGAAGAGCTCAGAAAAATAAATGGCATCAAGAAACGTATGAGAAGACTTTCTTATATTATAGTGCACCGCAAGGAAATTGCTTCAGATATGGGAGGCATAAGTAAAAGGATCTCCAAGGTACGTAATCCGCGATATGTGATATGTTAGGATTTTAGCCTATACTAACTAGTCCTTTTTGAGTCTTTTTGTGTCTTTCGAGTCGATTTTGAGTCTTATCAGGTTAGAATGAAGTCTCGGAGCATGGATTTGATGGACTGGAGCTAATTGAGCTTTTGGAGCAAGAAGGGACGAAATCGCAGCTATAAAGCACAAAACAGACGCAGAGCACCCAGTCCGGTTTCGGGAGCACGTGCTCGCCAGGGTGCTCCGAAGAATTAATAAGGGTTTCGACTTTTTACCTAATTTTGGCCGTGCTGACGTGGACAAAAATAGAGGGGGCCGCCAGTAAAACAGAGAATGCTCGCAGACCTGACTCGATCTTTTTCTCTTACGCTCTCGTTTCCTTTTTGTTGGAGGGATTTGTTTTTGGGGATTCTTCCTCTTGTTTCTTCTTCTCCAGACCTTGGATTTTTGGTTCATGCTTGTAAGATCCAGAGGATCAGCCACTACTTTGTTTGAGAAGAATTCTGAACCTTATTCTATTTCAATATTATTCATGAATTCCTTTTTATCCATTATTGTGATTTGTTCTTCCATGGCTGAGTAGTTCCATTAGCTAGATTAGGGTTTTCAATGGTATTTATGAGTTGATAAGTTGAGCACAGATAGGATCCATGTGTATGTTGTCTTCGCCAATAGTTAGTCTTAATGCTTAGATTAAACTGATCACTTAATCTATGATCTTAGGTTAAACCTATTCGCGAGAGTGTTTTAGGTTGCTAGAAAAGACATTGGTGAGCATTCATTCGTAGGCGACGAGAGTTGGTGCGGTTGCTTGTGAACATATCGAATCATTACATTAATGCTTATCTTCATCCCTAGGTCCAAACGAGAGTTTAGGTATTTAGGGTGTTAGATAAAGAGTTCTGCGCCACGAGAGTGGGTCGTTCTTATTTTTATATTCGAGTTCTAGACTTGTGCTGAATTTAATCCTGAATAGTTGCTCAAGTTTCATCTCTAAATACCGGAGAAATACCCTAGTCTAGTGCCTTTTTAATTATTGAATTTACATCGTTTTTACTTGCTTGCAATCTTGTCACCAAAACAAACCTATATTTCGTCTTAGCTTTATTTAAAAATCTCACAAAATTATAGTGTAACCTTGGTCTCTGTGGATTCGATTCCTTTTATACTATTGCGATTGTCTGTTTACTTGCAGTAATTTAATTGGGTTAAAACTCTGTGTATCAATATGCAGGGTTTTGCGGTGCAGCAAATGATTGTCGATGGCGGCGACTATTCATATCCTCTACAAGAAAGACAAAGGGAGACGAAACATATTTGCTAGCAATAATGAAAACGATCTTGTGGGGTTGGAGGCAAATGTTAAGAAATTGGTTGGCTATTTGGTGGAGGAAGATAACATTTTAGCTAGTGGTTTATATAACTGGGATGGGCAGTATACTCTGGCTCGACAATTTTTTAATCATGAGATGGTAAAAAAACATTTTGATGGAGTTGTGTGGGTGTGTATTTCACAACAGTTTACAAGGAAATATGTCTGGGAGACGATCTTGCAAAGTCTTAGTTCAAAACATGAGGAGCGTAGAGAGTCATATATGACTGAAGACGAGCTCCAAGAAAACCTCTTTTGATTGTTGGAAACTAGCAGTTCTCTAATTGTCCTTGATGATAAGTAGAAAGAAGAAGATTGGGACAAAATAAAGCCTAAAGTGATAATATCTCAAGGCTTTTATATTTCATTAAACTTTGACTATACGCACACATGTGATATATTCCCTTTTGATTATTGGCTTGAAGGTACTACTTACTTCTCGCAATGAAGGAGTGGCATCACATGCAGATCCAATGTGTCAGCTTTAAACCAGAAGCTTAACTTTTGAAGAAAGTTGGACACTTTTTCGAAAAACATCATTTCCTTGGAAAGACACTACAGGAAGAATTAACTTTAGTGACAATAGTCGCAATTCAGTTCATCATGTATTGTCTCTAAGATTTGAAGAGTTGCCTTTTTTTTTTGCATTTCTTCCTCTACCTTGCCATTTTTCGAGAAGATTATCCAATAGTTGTATGGAATTTGCAGAAGGAATACCAAAGCCAATGTATTATGAAAGAGCAAGCATTCGAGATGTTGCAGATGTCTACATAGAAGAATTGGTAAAGAGAAATATGGTTATTTCCGAAAGAGACATGTTGACTTCAAGATATGAAACTTGTCACTTACATGACATGATGAGACAAGTTCGTCTGCATAAAGCTGGAGAAGAAAATTTCATACAAACTGTTGAGATGATGAGACAAGTTCGTTTGCCTAAAGCTGCTGCTCTATCTAAACCAAAAACTAGATGCGAGATCTAATAGTCTACATGCCCAATTTCTTGAAAGAGATGGGAGAACTGACATACCTCTTTCTTCCTTGGAAAAAACATGATAAGACAACGTTGGAATTAGGTAATCTAATCAACTTGGAGACGTTTGAGAATTTCTAAACAAAGCATAGCAGTGTGAGAGATCTTCACCGAATGACAAGGCTCAAGACTCTCTTAATCTTATCCAATGGCGGGTGTGCGATGGGAACTCTATCTTCATCTCTTGTTTAATTGAGACACTTGGAAAATCATACTTTATCTGGTTACAAGCAGTTTTATGTTCCTACGTACCATGAAGAAGGATTTGTTTTGGATTGCGTTCATCTCAAACAACTGAAGTTGAGTATATATATGCCAAGGTTACCTGATGAGAAACATTTCCCTTCTTCTCACCTTACAACCATATCTCTAGAAGGTTGTCGTTTGGTGGAGGATCCGATGCCAATTTGAAAGAAGCTGCTTCACTTATATGAGGTTAATTAATGTAATAAATCTTTTTCTGGGAGGAGAATGGTTTGCTCGGGCAGTGGATTTCCTCAATGGTAATTGGATAAGCGGAGTGGGAAGAGTAGATAGTAGTAGAAGGCTCCATGCCACTTCTTTATACTCTTGGTGTATATAGTTGTCATAAGTTAAAAGAGCTTCTTGTTGGGTTGCGATTTATCACTTCCTTGGCAGCAGTGGATATCCATAACAAAAGTAAGAGGGAATGGAAGGAGAAATTATCTAGAGAAGGAGAAGATTACTACAAAGTCCCAACACATTCCTTTTGTTCGAATTAATTATATTACATACGAATCTCCAATAATATAGGCAACAACCAGGTAATGAGGATGACGATTACTTCATTGTTTGATGCAAAACAAATTTGATTTTGTACTTTTATGGAAATGGAATTAAATATCATCTCTTTTATTATTCAGGCCAATCCCTTCTGAAAGGAATATCTTTTCTATTGGGTTGTGATAGTATACTAATCCCTTTTGCATTGTCTTGATGTGTTTTGGTTCCTAATCAAGCTTTTTTTGCTTCTGTTTGACTACCATACGAAATAACAAAAATTCAAGTAGTTGATAATGTTTTTGATAAAAAAATCTTAAAGAAATCTATATATATCTGTAGAGAATTAGAGATTGACGAACCTGAGTTTATTCCTATGGACTTGGAGATGAGCTCCATTATTGAATTTTGTTTAGTTTGGAAGGTAATCGCAATTTTGTTTACTAGAAGCTATCTGTTTCAAGTATTGTCTAAAATCGTGCCTAATCCAAGCTACCGAAAGAAATGTGGCATCAAGAATTTAATCTACGGTAGAAAGTTAAAGTTATTGTTTCATCCCTTAATTTCTAACTAGTTTATTACCACTAATAAAGAATGATAAGTAAATTTACAATAGAAAAATGATGCAATTTGTGATCAGGCCTTTATCATTCACTTGAATGTCATATACTTTGGATAAGAGATGACATATTTGACCCTTTTTGCGTAGTATCTTACAAAATAATGTAAGATTTTTGTTACTGCAATTGACATTGCCATCTGCTTTACTGATATTGAATAGTTCACAAACATGAGTTTTCTTCGTTCTGCTTATGGATTTTTGTCTTTGTTTTTTTCTTTTAGTATCCTTATTTAATAAAGTCTTTGATTTATTTCGATAGTTTATTGTAAATCAGACTCATTGAATTTTGCTCAACACCAACTTGTGTTTCATCTTTTATCTCTTTGAGAATTCACAGGAGAATGTTTAATTTTATAATGAATAATAAAGCATATGTAATTTGATCCTAACAAATGATCCTATAATTTTTTCATTAATTGCGATGGACTATGCTGCCAAAATATAAAATAAAATTGCTAAAAATTAAAACGGCTCTATGAGATTACGCTACTATGGACTACTTAATGGCTTGCCTTTATGAGTTTATTAATAGGTAGAACATCTGTGTAACTAGATTACATGTACTAAATAGAATATGATATCTAATTTTATTTTTTATATAAGAAAAATGTTCTTTTATTTAAAGCATTTAAAGGACAAATATTTATCTTGCTATAAAGTTTAAAATCAAAACACGAATATAGATGATTTTTATTTTACAAAAATTATTTCATAAAATCAAAATCGTTAAATATTCTATCTTATTATATAAAATTTGGTTTTTCAAAGTTAATCATTAACATCATCGCGATACGTATCAAATACTCGTGTTTCCATAAAAAAAAGGTGACATCTTATTCTTAAACTTGGACTATATACTTGATTAAGAAAAATATAGAACATGTGAACACATACATATGTTATATATATCCTTTTTTTAAAAATATATATTGCAGGATGGAAGGTACTACTCACATCTCGCAACGAAAGAGTGTCTTTACATGCAGATCCAACATGTGTCACTATTAAACCAGAATGCCTAAACCATTGAAGAAAGTTGGAGACTTTTCCGAAGGTTTGCATTTCCTAGAAAAGACACATCAGATACGTGTCAAATACTCAAGACTATCAATCAGATGTTGACATGCATTAAAAAAAAAAATTCTTAACGAAATAGAAAAACTAATTTAAAAATAAAGAAGTTAACATATAAGAACAACTAATTTAAAAATAAAGAAGTTAACATATACTAATTTACATGTGTATAACTTTCTTTTTTCCTTAACCAGAAAAGAAAATTAACAAAAACAAATATATTTACTTATGTTAATTTATGTGTGTCATTGGTCAATAGATTTTGACACGTATCAAATTTTTTTAATTCATTTACATAGATATTAACCAATAAACAATAAATGTAGAAGTTTAAAATAACAATATAATTAATTTAACATTAATTTAATTTTTGAAATTATATTTATCGTTGTAATGTAGTATTTTTAATTCTTAAGTAAAAATACAAAAAAAAATTGAAAAAAGTAATAAGTTTATATGAATGAATTTTCGGTTACTTGATGAGAATATTAGTATAATTTTACTTATGTTTTATTTTATAAATTTTAACACATATAATGTATTTTATTTATAAGTGACAATACAAAAAACTTGATAAAATAATCAGTTTATAAGAATGCTAGTATATTTTTATTTATGTATTATTTTAATCATTCAAAAGCACTTTAGTATAAGGTAAAATTATTACTAATGAGATTACGGCATATAGAAAAATATATTTAAAACAATGTTTGATTTCCAAATTTTTTTAATGGATTTTCATTTTTTACTAATTATTTTTGTTAGTTTTTAAAATTATTTTTAATATTAACTAAGACATAAATTTGATATGATGAACATATTATTTTCTTTTCTAAAAATTATAACTCTTATCCATTAAGATGGAGTGTATAAATTAAAATTTGATTTATTATGATGTATTAGATAATTAAATCGTATTGAAAAGTAGAATGTGTAAGGTTCAAATACGGTTTTTTTTTAAAATATATATATTTGATAAAATCTAAGAAAAATGTGTGGATTAGCACTTAAATTTCAAATATATATATATATATATATATCTTTGTCAACATCAAATATATCTAAAACGGTTTGGTAATGCAATTCGAATTCAAATATTATCAATAAAATTTTATATTTATTTTTTTATACCCACGTATTTTACGTGGATCCTTGTCTAGAATATTTTACAGGAGAGATTGGGAGTAGCCCTGGGCATTCGGGGTCCCGTTCGGATTTCGGGTCGGGTCCATTCGGATTTGGGTTTTCGGGTCTAAGAATTGAGGATCCATACGGGTATTTATAAAAATCGGGTCGGGTTCAGTTCGGTTCTTAGCGGGTTCCGGTCGGGTATATACTTAATTTTGATATCCGATAAATACCCAAAAATTATCGGATCTTAATTCGAGTTCGGGTATTTATAACCAAATGTATCCAAATGTAACCAAATAATCATACAATACCCGAATTTAAAACTTAAAAACAGACATAAAGTCATTAATTGTTTTTAACAAAAAAAAACATCAAACATTCATTGTTTTAAACCAAATAGAAACATCAAACATTCAAACATCTTTGATACATAGCCTTAAACCGTTAAACCAAAATTACCAAACATAGTTCAATAAACATAAGAAAAAGAAACATAGAAATACCATCACACGCACTCACGTGAGCGTGATTGTTCATGTGAGCGTGCATAAGGTAATTATGAACTAGGTTTCGGCGAGCACACCATAGGGAATAGACATAGGGTTTTAACCGTTTGTATATTTCGGGTATTTCAAATTACCCATTAAGTATCGGGTAATACCCGTACCCGACCCAAAACCCGAACTACTTTATTTCAAAACCCGATCGGGTATTACTATAGATCCGAATCCTATTCGGTTCGGGTTTTTCGGATCGGGTTCGGGTCGGGTTTTCGGGTCCGGGTAATATGCCCAGGGCTAATTGGGAGGTATTTTTACTTAAGTATTGCTGCAAAAAAATTTTGATAATTTTAATCACAAAAATACTATAATAAAATGCATTAAAAACAAAACAAAACTTTTAAAATTAAACTTTACTTAACTAAAATCGTAAAATATTCAATCAACTATATTTCGTGATATACAAGTAAAATTGAAATTTGATTTTTTAAAAATATATTTATTTTTCATCTCACAGTCATATTTAATAATTTTTTTTGACAAATTCTCTTATACATAATACGCTTTTGGGTGGAATAAATTAAACCACCGTAAACTACAAAAACATTTAGGCTTAAGAATATGCAAAATTATAATATATATATATATATATGTCAACATTATTATATATATTTTATCATGCAATAACATATTTTTTAACGTATATATGAACTTTTGAATTAATTATCTCATACTATTACCTAATTTTCAATTAATTGCTATGGACTATGCTGTGAGAATATAAAATAAAATTGCAATGGACTAAAAGATAAAGCGGCCTTACAGAGATTACACTACTATGGACTAAGCTAAATTAATGGCTTGCCTTTGTGAGTTCATTAATAAGTAGGACCTCTAAGTAACTAGACTACAGTACTAAATAGAATTTAGTGTCCAAGAAGAAATCGAAGAGATTGCTAATGATAAAACATTGCCGTAAACAAATATCCGATAATGAAATTAAAATCCAACTGAAAATTGATATTTTTTTTGCTTTTTTATAAGTAAAATAAAGTCTTTTTGAGCAAATGTAATCAGACAAGTGGCTACAAGTGATAAAATGGCCTCAATAATTGTTTATAAGAATTTACAGCCATTCATTTCACAACAGTTGGTCGTCGGATAAGAGTCAACTCTTCTACTCGATTTATTAGCAGAGATCTAGCCCAAAACATAAAAAAACTCATCGCCTAATTCTTCTTCTAAATATTGATTGGACGAAAAAGCGATTTCGAGAGAGGTGAGTCATGTTGATTTTATGCGGAAGCAAGTTCTCAGATCTTTTAGTTTACATATATATATTTTTATAATGTAGTAGTAAATATATAGTAATGTAATGTCTATGTAGATCGATCTGTAGATTAAAATTTTCCACGCGAATGGTACATTTTCTTTTATATATTGTTCAGATCATTACCGGAATTATAAACTCATGGACTCTCCTCTAGTGATAACTGACTACTACTTTCATGGTTAAACAGGAGACCATGGCTGAGACACTTTTGTCGTTTGGAGTTCAGAAGCTTTGGGACCTCCTTGCCAGAGAATCTGAGCGATTTGAGGAATTCGATGAGCAATTCAACGAACTCAAAAGGGATCTAAACGTGCTTAGATCCTTCTTAAAAGATGCAGATGCTAAGAAACATTCAAGCGTGTTGGTGAAAACCTGTGTGTAAGAGATCAAGGAAATTGTTTTTGACGCGGAGGATCTAATCGAAACCTTTCTTCTAAAGAAAGAACTTGGAAAAACAAGTATCGGGATGCGCATGTGAAGACTTTCTTGCATTATAGTGGATCACAGGGAAATTGCTTTAGATATGGGAGGCATAAGTAAGAAGATCTCCAAAGTGAACCGCGATTTGCTGAGTTTTGGAGTGCAACAAATGATTGTCGAAGGCAGTGTGTATTCACATCCTCTACAAGAAAGACAAAGGGAGATGCGAAAAACATTTCCTAGCAATAATGATAACGATCTTGTTGGGTTGGAGAAGAATGTTAAGAAATTGGTCGGCTATTTGATGGAGGAAGATAACTTTCAAGTAGTTTCTATAACTGGGATGGGCGGTATTGGTAAAACTACTCTGGCTCGACAGGTTTTTAATCATGAGATGGTAAAAAACCATTTTGATGGAGTTGCGTGGGTGTGTATTTCACAACAGTTTACACGGAGATATGTGTGGCAGACGATCTTGCAGCAGCTTAGTTCAAAACATGTTGAGTACAAAGTCAAATATGACTGAAGAAGAGCTTCAAGAAAAGCTTTTTCTACTGCTGGAAACCAGTAATTCTTTGATTGTACTAGATGACACGTGGAAAGAAGAAGATTGGGACAGAATAAAGCCTGTGTTTCCATCAAAAAAAAGTTGACATCTTATTCTTAAACTTGGACTATATACTTGATTAAGAAAAATATAGAACAAAATAAAAGTTCACTCGGGTCTATGCAAATAACCCTAGCACGTTGTAGTACTTAGGGATCGAATCCACGAGGATCAATGTTTACACTACAAGCTATAGAAATTGATTAGGAAGCTAAGACAAAATAAAAAGTTGGTTGTAATCGAACAGAGAAATAAAAGATAAAGTTGTAAACTATGAAATAAAAGCGTTAGACTTCAGGAAAATTCGCAGGAAATCACAAATCAAGAATCAGACAATTATTCAGAAATGAATTAAACACCAATCTCGAACTCAAACAGAATTATATAATCAATCCACTGTCGTGGCACCAATTACTTTGTCTAGCAACCTAAGATTCTAAACTGTCATTTGAACTCAGAATTACAGACAAGCATTCAACAGGCAGGTTCAATCTGTTCACGAATTGCCTTAACATCAGCTTTCGTTGGTTAAGGACAATTCGCTCTCCTAATGTTCTATCAAGCAATCTATAAGCTTTTGGAGAATAGGTTAAACCCTAAATCAGAGAAGTTCCTTTGTGATCTCTATCAGAAGCACGGGAAAACTCATCCTGAAGCTAATCTGGTTAACCAAGATTATGAAGGTGACTTCAAAGATGACAAGGCTGATCACATGGATTACCAGACCTCAGACCTTCTTGATTGATTTCGACATTTAGATATTTGCTTTATATTGACAATATTTATTTGGGCTTTGTTTGATTTTGATTTGTGTTCTTCAGAACTTATTATTATTATTATTATTATTTTTTTATGCACACATTATTTTATGCAATGGTTTATTTAATTACTTATTTAAATCGTACCTCTTGTCTATTAAAGTTATGAACGAGCTCAAACACATCATTGTGGTGGACAGTGGATCCAGCCATACCATACTAAAAGACAAGAGATACTTCATAAATCTCATAATAAAAACCGCAAACATTAGCACAATAGCGGGTACCTCGAGCCTAATAAAAGGCCACGGCCAAGCCCATGTGTTGTTATCAAACGGCACACATCTAGAAATACTAGATGCACTATACTCACCCAGTTCAAAGAGAAATCTATTGAGCTTCAAAGATATAAGACTAAATGGTTTCCACATCGAAACCCAGGGTGAAGGGAACAAAGAATCCCTACTGATTACTAAGATCTCACACGGCCATAAACAAGTCCTTGAGACTATACCCGCATTATCTACTGGCCTTTACTATGCTAAGGTCAGCATGATTGAGGCTAATGTTGCTATTAAAGCACGATTCAAAGATCACACTATTTGGCACGACCGGCTTGGTCATCCCGGTACGAATATGATGCGTAAATTGATTCAAAGTTCTAAAGGACACACCCTTAAAGAAAACCGATTTTTCCCTCAGCACCTCACGTGCACAGCTTGTTCACAAGGGAAGTTGATCACTCGGCCTTCACTAGTCAAAGTGTCTAAAGAGACCTTGAATTTTCTGGAACGAATCCAAGGAGACATATGTGGTCCGATCCACCCACCTTGTGGGACATTTCGGTATTTCATGGTTCTAATTGATGCGTCGACCCGCTGGTCGTATGTTTGTCTATTGTCTTCTCGAAACCAAGCATTTGCTAGGTTATTGGCCCAAATCATCAGATTGCGAGCCCATTTTCTAGATTTCCCACTTAAGACTATACGTCTTGATAATGCTGGTGAATTCACTTCGCAAGCGTTTAATGAGTATTGTATGGCCATGGGGGTAAGGGTTGAACATCCCGTGGCACATGTCCATACACAGAATGGATTGGCTGAATCATTCATTAAACGAATTCAATGGATTGCTCGACCATTACTCATGAGGTCGCAGCTCCCGGTCTCAGCTTGGGGACATGCAGTCTTACATGCTGCTGAACTAATACGCATTCGGCCATCTAGTGAGCATAGATATTCACCATCCCAATTGCTAACGGGTCATGAGCCAGACATCTCCCATATTAAGACATTTGAGTGTTCAGTCTATGTATCCATTGCATCACCACAGAGAACTAAAATAGGACCTCAGAGGAGGATGGGAATATATGTTGGTTTTGATTCTCCCACCATTATCAAATATCTTGAGCCGACCACAGGAGACCTATTTAAGACCAGATATGCGGATTGCCAATTTGATGAATCGGTATATCCTGTCTTAGGTGGAGAGACACACAAGCTGGTAAAGGAAATTTCATGGAATCAAACATCCTTACAATGGCAAGATCCTCGGACTCTAGAATGTGATTCAGAGGTCCAAAAGATTATACATTTACAAAAGCTAGCTAATCAATTGCCAGATTCCTTTGCTGACCCGAACAGAGTAACCAAATCGTACATACCAGCTTGTAATGCACCAGTACGAATAGATGTCCAAAAAGGACAGACTCAAGTTGCTACAGAGTCTGCATCACGTAATAAACGTGGCAGACACTTAGGTTCCAAAGATAAGAATCCCCGGAAACCAAAGAGAGGTGCAACGGTTGAAACCGGGATTCCTGAAATAACAGACATAGCCGCGGCTGAGATTCACTCTAGTGAACCGATACAAGAGGTTTGGGACGCCAAATCTCAAGGTTCCGAAGGGATCAATAATAATGAAATCTCTATCAATTATAGCATGTCTGGAACTCAATGGAACAGAAAAGATGTCGACATAGATGCAATCTTTGCATACAAGGTAGCACTTGAGGTTGCGCACACGCAAGAGGATCTAGAACCCACGTCTATAATTGAGTGCACTCGTAGATCAGACTGGCTAAAATGGAAAGAAGCCATAAACGTGGAGTTAAACAGTCTAAAGAAAAGGAATGTGTTTGGTCCGATCATAAGGACACCATTCGATACTAAACCAGTGGGCCACAAATGGGTCTTTGTACGTAAAAGAAACGAACTCGGTGAAGTCGTTAGATACAAGGCACGGCTTGTAGCACAAAGATTCTCACAGAGACTCGGAATCGATTATGAAGAGACTTATTCTCTTGTGGTGGATGCAACTACTTTTCGATTCTTCATAAGTCTGGCCATAAAAGAAAATTTAGATTTGCGGTTAATGGATGTTGTAACCGCCTATCTCTATGGACCACTGGACAATGAAATCTATATGAGATTACCAGATGGCATCGAGCTTAAAGATAAGCATGCATCTCGAGATCAGCACTGCATTAGGCTGAACAAATCTTTATATGGACTAAAACAAAGCGGACGTATGTGGTATAACCGGTTAAGTGAATATCTCATCAGAGAAGGCTACAAAAACGATCCGATCAGTCCATGCATCTTTATCAAGAAATACGAAAACAAAGGATTTGTGATCATAGCAGTATACGTGGATGATTTAAACATCCTCGGAACATCTGGTGAAATCGTCCAAACAGTAGAATGCTTAAAAGCAGAATTTGAAATAAAAGACCTGGGCAAAACTAAATTTTGTTTGGGGCTACAACTTGAGTACATCAAAGATGGAATCCTTGTGCATCAATCAGCATACATTGAAAAGGTACTCAAGAGATTCAATATGGACCAGGCCCACCCATTGACCAGCCCAATGGTTGTGAGGAGCCTCAGATTGGACAGTGATCCATTCGGTCCAAAGAAGGACGATGAAGAAGTTCTCGGTCCTGAAATGCCATACCTCAGTGCCATAGGAGCATTAATGTACTTGGCTAGTCACACTAGACCAGACATCTGTTTTGCCGTGAGTCTCCTAGCTCGCTTTAGCTCATGTCCAACTAAAAGGCACTGAACGGTATTAAACACATCCTAAGGTACCTACAAGGACTAAGGACTTAGGATTGTTTTACACTAACCAACACAAGGATGGGCTAGTTGGTTTTGCTGATGCAGGATATCTATCGGATCCGCCTTGTGCCAGTCTCAGACTGGTTATGTTTTCACGCATGGAGGAACAGCTATCTCATGGAGATCTATGAAGCATAATCGTTGCCACCTCATCTAACCATGCGGAAATCTTGGCCATTCACGAAGCTAGTAGAGAGTGTGTCTGGTCATGGTCCATGACTCAGACATCCGATCAAATTGTGGTATGAACGAAGATAAGGAGCCAACGGTTATGTTTGAAGACAACGCGGCTTGCATTGCTCGGTTCAAGGACGATTATATCAAAGCGGATCGGACGAAGCATATTCTGCCCAAATTCTTCTTCACTCATGAATTACGTAAGGATGGTCGTCAAAGTTCGAGTCCGATCAAGTGAGAATTCAGCCGACCTATTCACCAAATCATTGCCGACTTCAACACTCCGGAAGCTCATTTATCAGATTGGGATGCGTAGACTTAAGGATCTACAGTGATGCTCAAATCAGGGGGAGTAATGCGTGTTGTACTCTTTTTCCTTCACCATGGTTTTTTTCCCACTGGGTTTTCCTGGTAAGATTTTAATGAGGCAACATTCCCCAGCGCATTATAGAGATCTCGGTTGAGTATCAGACACGGTTATTTCGTCCAAGGGGAAGTGTTATAAAACATCTTGTGGACTCATTAACCGGCCCCATTAGGCCCATTAAGGTTTTATCTTTCCCTTGTATCCCGAGACTCATATATATATATTTCCTTATCTCATTAATAAGAGGTATTAGTTTACAACAGTAATTTCGTATTTAATGAGATGACATATTTTAGGTGTAGATGACAAAATTGTCTTTAACAATACTTTTTGTTGATAAAAACGAATATTTTTTTATCGAGTCAATTAATTTTTTTTGATAAAAAATAGCTAATCATTTTATCAAATTTTATAATTATGGTATATATATATATATATATATATATATGAAAATAAATGTTAACTACTTTTCATGAAATTTACATACAAAAGGTAAATTTTGGGACAAGTGTGAAATAAAATAAATACATGTTTATTTTATTTAGACATGTTTGACATGAGTAGTATAGTTGAGGAGTTTTACAATTTTGAAGTTCCCACTTAGAATATTTTTTTTTTGGTTAGAATTTCCTCTAACTTTCAAAACTTTTAATTTAATAAATAAATAAACGAAATTGGTCTGAATCCAAAATATTATTTATTTCTTCTGGTCGATGCCTTCTCTCTCCCTCGTCTTTTCAGTTTACCAGGTTCTTTAATTCCTTGGTCACTTCTAATCCGAAGCTGAATCTCTCTAGTTCGCGAGCTTTTGGGCAGCTTTGAGGTAATTTCGTCATCTGCTGCTACTGAATCTTTTGGGTATTTTGAAAAAAAAAAAAAAAAGATTTTTGTGCTTGTGTTTGCTACTCTTGAACTTGGTGGGTTAAACTTTGACATGCTCCATATTCTTTAATTTGCATCTTATCTTCGATTTGGCTCTATATTTCCACGAAATTAGAAACCGGCTTAAAAAGAGTAGTCTTTGTTGTAGGAGTATGAAGTCCTCTTGTTGATTCTTTACCTTGGTTTGACCTCTTTTGATCTGAAAGTTTGGAACTTGATACTTACTATCTTCTTCACTCTAGGGTTCTATTCATTTGGGGAATCTCTTGGTTTCCTTGAACTGCCCGTTGATCTGGAGTTATCTTATTTCTAGTTTCCACCCACTGGAGATTAAAGCAGTAAGTTTCATGAAAATGGTTTCTTAATTAGGCTTCCAAGTCCATTAAGAATCCAAGCCCCAACACTGCATTTATTTCTCTATGAGAACTTAAAATCATTTTTCATTCTTTCTATTCTTTATCACTTGAAGTTTCTATTCAACACTTAAAAAAATAAAAATCTCATCGCCTAATTTTCTTTAATACAGATCAGTTGAACGAGAAGCGATTTCCATCTTTTGTATTTTGCATTTCATCTTCTTTTTTTTTTTTTTTTTCTTTTGTTACCTCAATATTGTTCATGTCTCTGTACTCAGATCTGTGGATTAAATTCCACAAATGGTAAATTAAGCTTCATGGAATTTGTCCAGCAAATTTGTAGTCCAATCTAATCATAGGCAAAATTGTAGTCCACCCAACCACAAATGTAATGTTTATTGCCTCTTGCTAAAAATTAAAACGGTCCTATTGAGAGATTACATTAGTAACACAACTATGGACTAGCTAAATTAATGGCTTGCCTTTGTGAGTTCATTAATAAGTAGAATCTCTATGTAATACTCAAGAAGAGAGATTGCTAATAACAAAAATATTGCCGTAAACAAATATCCAATAATAAGATTGAAATCCAACTTAAAATTGATTTTTTGTTATTTTTCTTTATAACTAAAATTGATTCTTTTTGAACAAATTACAAATGTAATAAAGACAAGTGGGTACAAGTAATAAAGTGACACCAATAATTGCTTACAATAATTTATTACCACTAGTTTTCACTACAGCTGGTCGTCGGATATGAGTCCACTCTTCTACTCGATCCATTAGCAGAGATCTAGCTGAAAACATAAAGACGATTAGACGAAAAAGCGATTTCGAGAAAAGGTGAGTCATGTTGATTTTCATTCTTTAGTTTTATGTGGAAGCAGATTCTCGGATCTTTTGTGTGCATGTATATATATTTTATAGTAATTTAATGTTTATCGTCTCTATAGAATGATCTATGGGTTGAAATATTCCACTCTAATTATACATTTTATTCTGTAAATTCTGCATAATAATATCTGGAGTTATGACCTCAGGGACCCTAATCTAGTGATAGTTGATTACTACATTTCGTTTTTTTGGTTAAGCAGGCGATTTATGGCTGAGACACTTTTGTCCCTTGGAGTTCAGAAGCTTTGGGACCTCCTTGTCCGAGAAATGAGCAACTCACTGAACTCAAAAGTAACCTGAACTTGCTTAGGTCATTTTTGAAAGATGCAGATGCTAAGAAGCATGCAAGTGAGACGGAGAGAAATTTTGTGGAAGAGATCAAAGATATTGTTTTCGACGCGGAGGATATAATCGAAACATTTCTCCTAAAGGAAGAGCTTAGGAAAACAAATGGCTTCAAGCAGCGTAGGAGAAGACAATCTTTTATTATAGTGGATCGCAGGGAAATTGCTTCTGATATAGGAGACATAACCAAGAGGATCTCCAAGGTGATCCGCGATATGGAGAGTTTTGGAGTGCAACCAATGAAGATTGTTGAAGGCGGCGAGTATTCACATCCTTTACAAGAAAGACAAAGGGAGATTCGAAAAACGTTTCATAGCGATAGTGAAAACGATCTTGTGGGGTTGGAGGACAATGTTAAGAAATTGGTTGGCTATTTGGTGGAGGAAGATAGCATTCAAGTAGTTTCTATAACTGGGATGGGTGGTATTGGTAAAACTACCTTGGCTCGACAAGTTTTTAATCATGAGATGGTAAAAAACCATTTTGATGGAGTTGCGTGGGTGTGTATTTCACAACAGTTTACACGGACATATGTCTGGGAGACGATCTTGCGGCAGCTTAGTTCAAAACGTGATGAGCATAGAGACATGACTGAAATTGAGCTTCAGGACAAACTCTTTCGATTGTTGGAAACCAGTAAGTCTTTGATTGTTCTGGATGATATGTGGAGAGAGGAAGATTGGGACAGAATAAAGCCTATTTTTCCACCAAAAAGAGGTGACATCTTCTGCCACATCTTATTCTTAAACTTTGACTATATACTTGATTAATATGACCAGGCATACGCATGTAATATATTTCCTTCTGTTTAAAATATATCGCAGGATGGAAGGTACTACTTACTTCTCGCAACGAGAGAGTGGCCTTAGGTGCTGAACTACCATATGTCACTTTTAAAGCAGTACCTCTAACCGATGAAGAAAGTTGGACACTTTTCCAAAGTATTGCATTTCCTAGAAAAGACACATCAGGTAAAGCTTTCAAGGAAGATAGTTTTTGACGTTACTCCAAATAGAACTCCTTTTACGTTTAGTTGCATCATATAAAAACTACATAGTTATGTTTTGTAGAATATAATGTTGATGAAGAAATGAAAGAGATGGGTAAGATGATGATCAAACATTGTGGAGGACTACCACTGGCCGTCAAAGCGTTAGGAGGGTTGTTAGCTGCCCAACACATTAATTGGGTGGAAAAGGGTATGTGAAAATATTGGGTCTCACATTGTTGGATGGACTAGCTTCAATGAGAGAAATCTAAGTTCGGTTTATCATATTTTGTATCTGAGCTTTGAAGAGCTGCCTATTTATTTGAAGCAATGCTTCCTCTACCTTGCCCATTTCCCAGAAGATTATCCAATAGATATAGGGAAATTGTCTTATTACTGGGCAGCAGAAGGAATACCAAGGCCGAGGTATTATGATGGGGCAACAATTCGAGATGTCGCAGATGGATATATAGAAGAATTGGTGAAGAGAAACATGGTTATTGCTGAACGAGACGTTAGAACTAGGAGATTTGAAACATGTCGCTTGCAAGAAATGATGAGAGAAGTTTGTCTGCTTAAAGCTGAAGAAGAGAATTTCCTACAAATTGTTGATGCAAGTATTTTTACCTCACCTGCGAGCTCTCAATCTCCTTGTATATCTCGCAGACTCAGCATACATTGTTCTGGTGATACAACTCATATGGAGGGGTATATCAAGAATCCAAAACTTAGATCTCTCTTGATTATCAAAACACAGTTCAGTGAGATAAAATGTTTCACAGGTTTATTCTTTACAAGGCTACAGTTGCTGAGGGTTTTAGATCTCTCTTATGTGAAGTTTGAAGGAGGGAAGTTACCTTCTAGCATTGAGAGAAGCTCATCCACTTGAGATATTTGAGTTTAGACCAGTTATGGGTAACTCATCTACCTTCTTCTATGCGGAATCTGAAGCAGCTGCTCTATTTAAACTTAAGTACAGTCGGTTCCACCTACATCCCCGATTTCTTGAACGAGATGCTAGAATTGGCATACCTCTCTTCCGATGATAATGCATTATAAGACAAGGTTGGAATTGGGTAATCTAGTCAACCTGGAGACGTTGAAGAATTTCTCAACAGAGAATAGCAGTGTGAGGGATCTTCACCGAATGACAAAGCTAACGAATCTCTCGATCAATATCAGAGGCGAATGGTGTGCTACCGAAACTCTCTCTTCATCTCTAAGTGAATTGAGACTCTTGGAAGATCTTACTTCGCGGGGGGGGGGGGGGGGGGGGGGTTCCACTAATGATGGAGAAGGATTTGTTTTGGATTGCGTTAATCTCATACTGCTGGATCTGACTATATATATGCCAAAGTTACCTGATGAACATCACTTTCCTTCTCACCTGACAACCATATCTCTGAAAGCTTGTCGGTTGGTGGAAGATCCGATGCCAATTCTTGAGAAATTGGTTAAGTTGAAAGAGCTTAATTTAGGGAAGAAATCTTTCAGTGGGAGGAGAATGGTTTGCTCGAGCGATGGGTTTCCTCAATTGCAGGAGCTTTCAATATGGGCACTAAAGGAATGGGAAGAGTGGATAGTACAAGAAGGCTCCATGCCCTTTCTTCAATATCTGAATATTTTTAGTTGTCCAAACTTAAAAAAGCTTCCTGATGGTCTTAGATTTATCTCTTCCTTGAAAGATCTGATTGTGGACGGGAAAAGGAACGAGAGATTGTCGGAAGGAGGAGAAGATTATTACAAGCGGTGTTCCACTGGTATGACCTTCCTCGTCGTAATCAATTTGCTCCTGGAGATTGTATCAGCGGTTTCAGACCAGCTCGCTTCCATTCGGAAGCCTTACTTCGCAACAATCTCCTTATTAATGTCAATTTCCTCCGTTGTCCTCTCCATCCTTGACCTCACTTACAAAATCCAAGCCCATAAAGCTCGTTTCAGATGCAAGTGGCCTATACCTTGGTTCTACCATCCAGATCCAAAAGGTGGCTACAGAAGAATCTTTGGAAATTTCACAGATACGGTCTTATTGTTTTGTGTTGTTGGTGGGTTAATAGTGTCGACGGTCAATTATAGTTATATCGTAAAACGACAGGAGGGTCCCATCAAAGTATCAGTTTGGCCTCTCTTATTTGCTATTGGTATGGTTTGCTCCAAGTTCATGGAGAAGCCGGCCACTTCGAATGGCTATTCGCTCTAACAAAATTGTATGGTTTGATTGTATGCAGCATCTCTTTAGTGTTTTAATGAACTTTTCGTGTTTTCTTTTGGGCTTTTTATTTTATTCGATTGATTTCCCTAATTCTTCTTTTACTAGATGAACACCAGCGTCTATGCTGGATTTTATTTTTATTTCATGTCTAAATACATAATCCCTCTGTTCCTAACTATTTGATTTTCTAGATTTTTGTCTTATTTCACAACAATTAATTTTCCAGCTTTTTTTTATTTCACAAAATTTAATTTTCTAGATTTTTCTATATTTTTAATATTGAATTGTACATTTCAAAAAAACATTAACTTAATACAATTATTTTTTTTCTCAACCTGAAAATAATTAAATTTATACAAATATTACAGGTTCATAGTTAAGAAATTTTGGATATTAGAGAATAAATGTAGACATAAATAAACAATTATTATTTCTTAATATGTGTGAAAACTTTAAAAAATCATTTGTTTAGGAAGATATGGAGTAGTTTAGAAATCGGTTGAGAAACATTCTTTATTTATAAGTATTATTATATGTTGAATTTTATATGCATATAATAAGCGCGAAAATATAATTATTATATTTTGAATTTTATATACATAGTTATAAATGCATATAAGAAAAAGCGTAATGTAATTGAATTGGTTACCATATGTTTTTGTGTCCTTAGATTTTATATATAACTTTTAAATGTAGAAAAGTTACAACAAAAAATACACATATCAAATTCTACAGCAAAAATCATAAATCTACAGCCACAACCGATGAGACCCTAAATTTATTTACTTCAAAAATAAATACTAATTTTTTTCTCACATTTATTCTCTTTTACCAAAATTGTAACTCCATTACTTACTTATTTTTCAGTTACATATGTCAACATTTACTACATATTAAACTATAATTTGGAGATGAATCCATTTCTACCATAATTGTAACTCTTTAAATTTATTTATTTAAATGCAATTTTCACTACTTCTCATCCTATAAATAATCTTTTTTTTTATCTTTCCCCACCTTATCTCAAAAGTCAAATCTTTATTTTTTTTTTGTTTTCTGTTATTTCATGGGTTCATTAACTGATTGCAAACAAACAAAGCTAAAAAAACAAATGTAAAACCTAATTGAATTGGTTACATCCTTAGATTTTATATATAACTTTTAAATGTAGAAAAGTTAATTTTTCCTAAAATCCTAATTGAACTAACTTTTTATTTTATTTTCATCGTGATTCTTAAGCTTTTAAAAAAAAAAATTGGGTTTGTCGTTTGTGATTAGGCATATTTTATATTCTATGACAAGATATGTCTAACTTTGCCTAATAATACGACATTTGGCACTCTATTTTTTATAACTTATGTTTTCTTCATTAATTTTTACTTTGACACTCTAAACACGTGATTGGTTGTGTCTAAATTTTATTATAGTCATATTTGGATCTAAAACTCTAAATTCAAAGCAATCATGGTTTAGATATATTTTTTAAAGCTAAAATCACTTTTACTTTTATTTCCTTTTTTGTTGTACAAAGCTAAAAACCTAAATCCATAAATTTTGGTATTTGAAAAATTATGGAAGGTTGGCTTCACAAACTAAGCCTTGGTTTACGGTTTGGTTCTTTCGGTTACGGTTTGGTTTTCTCGGATTTTGGTTTTCGATTATCCGAAATCAATATTTTTTGGTTCTTTCGGTGAGATTTTAGATTGATTTTGGTTTTCGCTTCTTTTGGTTATTTGTCGGTTAACAGAAATCCCAGTTCACTATGAAAAACCTCCTAACCTTAATTCATCACTCATTGTCACTTCCTAATTTCCTAACCCTCAAAGTCAAACTAATCGCGATTCCTAAATGGCTAAACTCGATTCCTAAACTCATCATCACTCATCATCGATCTGAATCATTAAACTTATCATCATTTATCGTCGATTCCTAATTTCCTAATCATAACCCTCAAGCTCATCTTCATCTCTCCATCGTCTCATCTTCTCTTCGCTTCTCCGCCTCTAATTAGGGTTAGAATCTGACTTTTAAATGTAGAAAAGTAAGAGATCAAAAAATCCAGATATCAAATTCTACGGCAAAAATCATAAATCTACCGTCACAACCAATCAGATCATAAATTTATTTACTTCAAAAATAAGTACTAATTGTTGGGAGTTTAACAAGGAATGCCACATTCGAAATAAAACTTACATGAAATGCCATATCTCCTGATTCTTTCATGAAATGCCATAATCGGTACTGTGGCAATGAGATAGAAAGACAATTTTGCCCTCATATTGTAGAGAAGCGACACACACCTCACACATTTCCTTCTCTCTCTTTCTCTCCGTCATCTCTCTAGCCACCATCACAATCCCTAAACTTCTCTCCCATCCATGGCGGCCAAAAACAGATTCGATAACAGCCAACAACAGATCCGATAAATGCCATAGAACTGAAGGCAAACTCTACAAGACTCTTGACTTTTGCGTCGCTCCAGAAATATGTCTTTGGCATCTGAGTATCGGGCTAGGGCATTTTTCTGTTCGTAGGTTCTTCTGTTGGTAAGGTTCTTCTATGCATTCAATTTTTCAATTTTGACCCCTATGGTGCTAATTGATTATCTAGGTTTAGTTTGAATTTGATTGCAAGCTAAAAATATGATGCTCTGATTTGTGTTTCCGATTTTTGGGTTCTATCTTATTGTTTTTTTTTTGATGAAAGTGAATTTATTAAGAGAATGGAATCAGTACAGAACTATTGCTAGGGGAAGTTTAAAAACAAAGATAAGAAGACAGAACAACAAAATTACAGTAAGCGTAAAAGAGAGCAAGAGAAGGAATTATACACAAATAATTTAGCGAGAAAATCAAAAGCACAGCGATCAAACTATACTTGAATGTCCTGTGTTTTTGACCTCACTCCATCGTTGAAGAAGCTTTGTAGTTCCCTCAGCATTTTGTGTTTGTCTTGAAACAAGCGAAGCCATGTCGACTTCATGATTAGTTGATTCAACCGCTGGGCACTTTGAGGGGCAGCACCGTGTCTTCTAGTGTGGTAATTGATAAAGTCAAATTGAGGTAAAATATTCTGACTTTTTTGGTTTTTGTCCACCTGAATTATGGGGTTTATATTCAACATCTGGTGCATAATGAGACAAGCATTTACTATAATTAGAGTGATTGAGCTGTTTATGATTCATGAAAGAGTGATAATGAAGCAAGATACTTTTGTATAATACTGTTTTTTTTTTTTTAATATTGTTTCAGTTATCCATGCTACAGATTCGGGAAAAACATGACAAGGACTGGTTTTGGTTCTTGCTTTCTTCAGGTATAAGATCTTACAAATACAATTGATCTCTGTTCTTTTTTTGTTTAGCTCGTTCTTGAGTTGCAAATCATAGAAAGATGCTGACCTTTCTATGTATTTTTTACTTTTCCTTGACCAATTTTGTATGTGTCAGGGTGCTGTTCATATGATTTTTATTGCCAGTTTCTTATTCAATGTTGTTGCTTTTGCTGTAACCAAAAGGCACTGCTGCTTTCTCTATCTGGCTATCGCTTTTGTCCTTTTGATTGGATCCTACTCGGGTTTCTTTCGTATGCAGATAAAAAGGAAGTTTTACATTAGAGTAAGCAAATTCCTTCATTTTTTTGTTTTCTCTTCTAGTGTGTTTAAGAAATTTATGTCTTATTTTCTGCATCGTGACCTTTTGATTCCCTTACTTCTTTCAGGGTACTGATAGTTTCTTGGACGATTGCATTCACCAAATTTGTCATGGATAAAGACATCATGGACAAAGACGTAGTGGTCCACGCCGTGGAAAAAAACGTAGTGGTCCATGCCGTGGACAAAAACGTAGTGGTCCACGCCGTGTACACGTAGTGGTCCACGCCGTGTACACGTAGTAGTTATTATTACTTTCATCCCATGTACATTATTACTTTGATCGATGTACATCTTAGTCTTTGTCCACTCGATGTACATCTTAGTCTTTGTCCACTCGATGTACATCTTAGTCTTTGTCCACTCGATGTACATCTTAGTCTTTGTCCACTCGATGTACATCTTAGTCTTTGTCCACTCGATGTACATCTTAGTCTTTGTCCACTCGATGTACATCTTAGTGCTTGTCCACTCGATGTACGACATTCCTTCCAAAAGTATTATTGATACGAAAGATGAATAAGGAAGATAAACAGATTGTGCTACAATAGATTTGGCCCTTTTATTGGATTCATAGGTTATGCAGAAGATTGTTAGATAATGAGCTAACACAACGTAATATTCGACCCAAAAATTCTTATTGCAAGCAATATGGTGTAAACTATCTGAACGTGTAAGGGGACACCTACCAACTGAGTAAATTATTGCAGGCGCATATTCTGAAAAACAGATTTGAATGAGATTAGTCTTTTATAACAATGAACTTATGGATTGTTGACAAATGAAAAATAATGAACATATGAATTTATTTTCCCACAAAGATTAAGACGTTATAATGCTGACATCGTTACATGCGCATCTCGTTGACAACTATGTCCACGATGGTTTTTTGGTCTAATTGTAAGTGTTTTAGATGTCTTAATTGGCCGGTGTAACTAAGAAAGTATGTAAATTTAAGTGTCTTAGATGTCATTTATGTCCACGAAATCACCACCGAGTATGTTCATTGCGTGGACAAGAACAAAGAGGAACAAGAAGTGGACAGGAACTAAGATGTACATCGCGTGGACAAGAACAAAGATGTACATCGCGTGGACAGGAACAAAGATGTACGTCGAGTGGACAAGCGCTGAGATGTACGTCGAGTGGACAAGAACAAAGATGTACGTCGAGTGGACAAGCGCTGAGATGTACGTCGAGTGGACAAGCGCTGAGATGTACGTCGAGTGGACAAGCGCTGAGATGTACGTCGAGTGGACAAGCGCTGAGATGTACGTCGAGTGGACAAGCGCTGAGATGTACGTCGAGTGGACAAGCGCTGAGATGTACGTCGAGTGGACAAGCACTGAGATGTACATCACTTCAATTCGAGATGTCAGGCTTTTGCCTGAGGGACCATTATTGTTCCTTCAATTCGAGAACCAAATCTTTTTAATGAGCATCCTCGCGATATTAAGTAGAACATCAATTAGCATTAAGATCAACAAAACCAACGGCTAAAGGTAATATTTACAAGCCTCTAGGCTATAAAGTTGGACCAACAACAAGGGCATTCTCTGTCACACCCTTTTGCATACTCTTGGACCCTTCTGGACTTGCAGAATTCATCAAGCAGATACAATAAGAATGAAATGCTTAAATGAAATTCAAATAGCAGATAGGAAACTAGTTTTTATCTTTCATCAACATAAGCAAAACATGTGATATGAACACCTGGAAGAGCAAGGGTATTGGCGGGTCCTGTTTGCTCATTGCTGCGGTCAGGTTGACGTGGAAGTTGACTCACAGGTTCTACACCTCCAAATGCAACTTTCATCTGTACAAGAAAACTTCTAAAATCATTACACAGCTCACAGCTCGAATTCAATTTGATCAGTGAAACAGAGAGAGTTAAAGCAAATCAAGCATCTTAACTAGTATTGATGATTGTAGTCTTAAATGCTAAGAAGGCTAAATGCTAAGAAGGCCCTACAATTCATTAGTTCTAATTAGAATGAGACAAAAACAAATAGAAGAAGCATACAATGGAACAAATGCTTAGCAAGAGTATCATTAGGCATGAACTCAGCAACAAGAAGCCGCTCATCTCCATCACAACAATATCCAATCAAATTCGCCAATGGAGTATTCCTCAGTTTTCCCACATCCCAAGCCTCTAACTGAAACAAATTTCAGGAATAAAATGGAAAAAAACCAAATTTCAAAGAAAAAAATCCAACAGAGATTTAAACAAAATAAAAAGTTTTTGGTTTTTCTTACTGTGCATTTGAATGGACAAATGCCAGCACAAACACCTAATGGCTCCCTAATAGTCTAATACTATATGTATCAACTCCATTCGACACATAGGGGACATATACTGATTGAAAGGTTGACTTTCCTTATGCATGCTCCACAACCTCTGTAGGAGAAAATGAGAACCAAAAAAATAATCTGTAAGGTTCTGCTCTGCTTGTCAATCATATAATCAAACCTGCAATAAAAAAAACTAACCTAACCCACGGAAGATATCACCATGTGAATCCTTTAGCTTCTTCCCTTGCTCGGTCGGGATGTTTTATAGCAAGTTTATCCTACATAAAAATTCAAACTTTCAGCCAAGAACATATCAAGATCAAAATAATCTAAACCAAGTAGTTACCATATTCTTGCACATAACCTCTTGAAACTTTAGCATAACAAGCTGCAGGATAGTAATCAGTGTGTTTCTCCACAACGGAAACGCTTGCTTCGTAGTGGATACCGCCACTTTAACTCTTCATTAGTAGTCAATGAAACTTTCGAAACAACCTTTTGTGTAGCCTAATAAGCAAACAAAATTTACTTCAAAATTCAAATCTTATACTAAGAAAACTCACTAAAAACATAATTTAAGACTAAATAAGAGAGCTTACAGGGTGTATAACATTGATATATGATGAGAGTAAAAAAAAGATCCTCCAATATGCTTTGGTACTCCCTGAAACATAATCACATCAAAATCAAACCACAAATATTTAATAGAATCTTAAACCAGAAACTCACCGGAGGGTTTTGCGGATGAGTAGATGGCTTCGGCGACGTTGATAACCAACAGCTCCGAAGAGCGAGAAATTAAGATCTCCCAAGTCTCATATTGTTACCTGAAAACAGTATAGAACTAGCATCGTGATGATTGAGAGTCAATTTTTCAATAACGGCGATTCAAAATCAGAAGAGAAAAGAGATCAACATCGTCGCTGGGCAGCTTCGGCGGCTCTGGCACACGGCTCTGGCACGAGCTTCAGTGGCTCTGATTTCCTTCGCTTGATCTCCCCTTTCTCCCTACCTCTCTCCGCTTTAAAAAAAAAAAAGAAGAAGTTCCAAGAAGGTGGTTCCGATCTCCGATGACAGAATCCACAGCAACTACTACTCTCTTCTCTCGACTTTCTCCGAAGCAGAAGCGGCCGAAGACTATTTGTGGCCGAAGACAAGATCGAGATTGTGATGCAAGGGCAATTTGGTCATTTTGAAATATCTGAACAGTGACTCTTGTGGCAATTTGTGAAAAGTCCACTAATTGTGGCAATACATAAAATACAGTAACTCTCTTGTGGCAATACGTATAATTTTCTCCTAATTGTTTTCTCACATTTATTCTCTTTTACCAAAATTGTAACTCCGTTACTTACTTATTTTTCAGTTACATATGTCAACATTTACTACATATTAAACTATAATTTGGAGATGAATTCATATCTACCATGATGGTAACTCTTTTAATTTATTTATTTAAACGTAATTTCCACTACTTCTCATGTTATAAATAATCATTTTTTTTAATCTTTCTCCATCATATCTTAAAAGTCAAATCTTTAATTTTTTTTTTTGTTTTCTGTCATTTCATGGGTTGATTAACTGATTGCAAACAAACAAAGCTAAAAACAAATGTAAAAACTAGGGCCGGGTAAAATACCCGAACCCGAAATCTGAACTCAAACTCGAATCAAAAAACCCTAACCTGAACCAAACCTAATTTTTGCAAAATATCCGAATGGATCCTAGATTTCTATACCCGGAAAATCCGAACCCGAACCCGAAACCCAAAAGTATCCGAAAGTATTTGAAATACAACTATATAGCTAAAAATACTAGTTATACTTATACTTGCAATATTTCAAATACCCAAAATTACAATTATAAAAATCCATATATATATATATATCATATTTTTGGGCAATTTTGGTAATTTGGATAGATTTGAGTAAAAAATAACTAATATTTAAGTTTTTTTGGGTATTTCAGGTATTTTGAGTAGATTTGGGTATATATGTATTGAGTTCACTTAAATTATGTTTTTCAATGTGTTATTTAAAACAGATTGCATCATTTTCAAATTAGCTTTTGAGTAAATGAGATCTTCACAGTATGCGAAACCTTTAACTTTACAGTTATGATGTATATGACTATAGGACTATATGTTTTGGTTCGGTTACTTTGGGTACAAAATATCCGAAACGAACCCGATTGAACCTGGACCGAATCCGAGTGAACTCGAACCCGATCCCGAACCGAAAATGTCAAATACCCGAATGTGGTCTAGAAACATAAACCCGAAAACCCAAAAAATCCGAACCGAATCAGAACGGAACATCGAACGCCTAGCCCTAGTAAAAACTAATTGAATTGGTTACCATATTTTTTGTGTCCTTAGATTTTATATATAACTTTTAAATGTTGAAAAGTTAATTTGTCCTTAACTCCTAATTGAACTAACTTTTTATTTTATTTTCATATTGATTCTTAAGCTTAAAAAAAATTGGGTTTGGTCGTTTGTGATTAGGCATATTTTATATTATATGACAAGATATGTCTAACTTTGCCTAATAATACGACATTTGGCACTCTATTTTTTATAACATATGTTTTCTTCATTAATTTGCTTTTGACATCTCTCCTTCTCAATTTAGCACCCATAATTAGAATAAATTCCACCAACCTTTACGTTTTTATTCGTCCAAAATAAAAATAAATGTAAAGGTTATCCGTATGAAGATTAACTGATTGCAAATGAAGAAAAGTTAATCAAAAAAAGGTTTCGTGGAGAAGAAAGAAAATCTTCAATGGTGAAGAGATACTTACATAGGTATGGTTATGTGTTCTTTAGAAATTTATGTAACGTATTCTTACAAAAATTTCATTTTTTTGTATTATATTACAATCTGCTAATGTTGCATGATAGCAACATATTAAATGTCTTACTGAAGCAATATTTCATCAAGCAAAGAGGTATGTCGTTGTCTTTAAATTGGATGACCTTTGCAATGAGGTCGGTGTCGTTGAGTTTCTTTGCTTTATCAGGTGAGCAAGATGGTATGTACACAAACTTGAGTGTTGTTATTTCTCCATTGGAGTTATTATATATATTGCATCATTAATAAGACCAATTAAGATTTTGGAAGGCTATAGGATTGACTATGAATTATGCAGGCTGGAACTGGAAGCAACTATAGTCGATGTTAAAAGGCAGCTCCAATGGTCGTAAACAACTTTCACATAGAAGGGTAAATGAAATTTGGCAAAGCTTAATCCCACTGGATATATGACCACTCATAGTAAAGTGAGTTTTATGATTTCCGCTAATTGAGTTCTTTAAGAAAGCAATAGTCTTGATTTCATGTGGCTTCACTGATTTGTTGATTCCTGATTATTAGAGGTTTCGAACATCATCTTCTAAAAGCAATCCCTGACATCTTCTTCTGCTTTCTTGATTTCCAATTCAAATAAGGAATTGAAAAACGAAGGGAGAAGAAAGTGGAGCGTGAATAGGGTATTTTGGTTGATTTCGAATGCAGCCGTAAGCTTCTCCACTGACCATCGCTCATGAGCCATGCCTTTACACCGACAAAAATTGTAACTCATCTTGCCTCTTTGCTATTACATATCTTTCTTTTACCAACTCTTTCCTACTTGTGATTTAAGGTGGTTTGTTAGCTAACATTCAACGTAATGACTTATAATGTTGTGATTCGGTTTTAAAATTGAGTGTTCTTTTTAATGACTTATAATGCTTTGTCAAATTATACTACCCACTTTTTAGATATGTAAATTTCATTTCCTATGTCGTTATTAGGGAAGAATTAAATTGCATTTGTTTCGGTGAAGAGTTACCTTCTAATCGGTAAGGATTTAACATGAATGAATTGCAATTTAAAATGATTAAGCAGTTACAACTAACATTTTTTGTAGTTTGTAATTTGTTTATCCCAAAAAAAGATAGACAATTTTTTAAACAATACTGTTTTTAAACCAGTAACCTTTTTCAAGGGAAAAATCAAACCGGTAACCACCATCACTGTCGTCATTTCCTCTTTTCCAACATCTCCTCTCACCGTCTAATCGAATTATATGCCGCCAATCTCTCTCTCCCCCGGTAAATCTATGCCGCCAATCTCTCTCCATATTGATGGGTTATCTCTCTCCCTCCATCAGCAAAATATCTCTCTCTTTACCTCGTCGGATCTCAATCTCTTTTGGAATCTCTATCATCAAATATCATTTTTTTTTTCTAATGTTCGTCATTTTCTTTTGTAATAAGCTACTTTCACATATTACATGTTATTTATTACAATTACATGCTATTTCTTCCAAAAAAAAACATGATTTAAATTCTTAAAACACATTATTTTTTCAAATGACACTGTTTTTTGTTTCAATACGAAATGACATTGACTTTTTCTCTCATTCTCGATTTCTCTTTCGCCGACCATCACGCTAGAATTCTATTTTTAATTTTCTCTCTTTTCCGATTACTCGTTATTATTATTTATTTCATTGTTTTTAATCCAAGTTACAATGCGCTACTGCATTTTTTCTATTGTTTGAGGGCATTTTTGTTTTTTCTCATCCCTTGTAAACTTTATTTTCCTATGATTTCTAACGGGTCAAATGCCAACATGCCCTTAAGTTTCAAACATCATTCTCAATTACCCACCCCTAATCTAAATACCCTTTATCCTTTCACTTTTTTATAAAGCACAAAACTACCCTTGATTAAAATAATCCAAAAAAACAAAAACAAAAATCGAAAAACAAAAACAAAAAACAATCCACATAAAATTTAATTTAAAAAAAAGGGACCCACTCTCCAACAACAGATCTCTCTCTCCTCTTTATGTTTCTTCTTCGCCTCCCCTCACCTCCAACCATCCCATTTACTCCATTTGTGGCACATTGAATCGTTTTTGAAGAGGAAAAAAATTGGAGATTTGTGTTTTGAAGCTTCCGTCCGCCACTGGAGGTCGAAAGGAATGTCGAAAAGAGCTTTGTTTCTTCCATTGGCCAGTGTTTTTGAAGCTTCCGAACCATCACCGTCCGCCATTGGAGCTTGGAGGTTGGAGCTCGAGTGAAGCTCGTTTTCGTTAACTGAAGCTCGTTTGAGGTAATGTATATCATAAATTTGGAGATATTGTAGTGGGTGAGTGACGGGTATGCGGAATCGAAGCTCAATTTTGTGTATTACTTCGGAAAAATATATTACTGATACAACTGGTATTACTAAGTATATTTGTAAAACTGAATAAAACTGGTATTACTAAGTATAGATATATATATATAACTGTATATAACTGGTATTACTAAGAATATTTATATAACTGAATATAACTGGTATTACTAAGTATATTTATATAACTATATATAACTGGTATTACTAAGAATAATTGTATAACTTAATATAACTGGTATCACTAAGTATATTTTTATAACTGTATATAACTGGTATTACTAAGAATATTTCTATTACTGATTGTTGTTATTATTTTCATGCTACAATGAATAAAAAGCAGCTCACTCTCATATATTTTGATTATGTGGGACATTATGTGAGGATGAGAGATGGAGTAGAATGGATTTCGAGAAAAGATGTGCATCACACTCTTTTGTTGAAAACATCGAGTGAGGAGGTCACTTATACTTTATTGGTGGAACAAATATGCAGAAAGATGGGGTTGGGTGAAGATAGTGCTGAAGTGAAATTTAGTTACATTCCAGGTGAAGTGGAGCCAAAGAAACTGGTATATATCTCCGATGATGATGATGTTTTGTGTTATTTGGAGTTATACGAAGAGCAAAGTGTGTTGCATGTGGAGATTGTCAATAAGCGTGGATAATATTGCATGTGAGGGAAGAGACTTGGATAACTTGTTTATGAATGAAGATATTGAGGTCACATATTCTGTAGAAGGAGGACAGGCTGCGAATCTTGAACGGGAAGATGGTATGAATGTCTATATCGGGCAAGAGTTTTCAACCAAGATAGAGGTGCAAGAATTAGTAGAAAAAACCGGACATCTGAACTGTTTTGAGTTCCATATTGACAATTCTGATACAATGCGGTACGTGGTAAAATGTAGTGAATCCAAAAAAGGTTGCAAGTGGACTTTACGAGTTGGGAAGATTAAGAATTCAGAAATCTTCTCTATGAGTGTAGTGGTAACCAAGAAGAGTGTAGTGGTAGCCAAGAAGAGTGATAATTTATATGGTTTGTGTTTTGTTTTAAAAACTTTGTATTATGGATTCTATTACTAGTTATTACGAGGTAACCAAATACAACTAGGTATTACTAATATAACTATATAACGAAATACAACTAGGTATTACTGATATAACTATATAAGAAAGTACAACTACGTATTACTGATATAACTATTACCAAAGTAAATTACATATATATATATGATTATTTTTAATTATCAAAGTTGCTTATATATATATATTGCTACTAATATTAACAATATAATTCTTATATCAAGTTTATAAAAAAAAAGAAAAGAAAAAAAAAATGAAATGTTATGTTTTCATTTGAAACTATCTTAGACATATATGAGTCTTTCCTAAACACTTAGGCCATAATGATGTTGATCATACAAAAATCGTAATTTTACAAATATTTTTCTGTCAAAGTTTACTAAATGTAAATTTATTAGCTATTGTAATCTGTACAACTAAAAAAAGTTAACAAAAAACGTAGTATAACTAGTTAAACCTAAAAAAACCAAAAATACAACTATGGGTAAATGAGTATTACTAGATTACTTAGTACAACTAACTGAATAATATTTTATTATATTTGTAGTGTGAACATGTGTGAACACATGTGTTCATACTTGCTTTAATAATTTTTTATTCTTATATTAATTTGTCACAAGTGTGAACACATGTGTTCACACTTGTTTTAATAATTTTTTATTCTTATATTAATTTATTATTATTGTTTTAATAAATTCTATTTTTTATTATTAAGTGTTTAGAGGGTTATAGTTTAGGGTTTAGGGTTTAGGGTTTAGAGTTTAGGGTTTAGGATTAATTACATAGTTGTACCTAGTGGTACATAGTTGTACATAGTCTGAAAAAAGTTCAAATCCATACTAAACTGAAAAATATCACAAAGTACAAAAACCCAACAACAAAATAACCAGAAACAAAGTTCAAATCCAACATAAAACAGAAACAAAGTTCAAATCCAACATAAAACAGAAACAAAGTTCAAATCCAACATAAAACATTAAACATTAAACAAAGTTCAAATCGAAGGCTAGCCTTTTCTTGCATTCATCTTGGCCTTACGTTTTGCACTGCAATCTCGAAGGATGGATGCAAGCGTTCTTTTTTTTTTTTCTCTCAGCCTTGGCTTTTTCTTCTTGTTCCTCCTCTTCTTCCTCCTCTTCCTCCTCTTCCTTATCTTCCTCCTCTTCCTCATCTACCTCTTCTTCTTCTACTCCAACACCGTTAACTGCTGCTTTAGCAGCCGCCTCAGTAGCAGCCCTCTCCTCTGCTGCTTTCATAGCCGCATCAATGGCTTCTTTACCATATGCTCTATACAGAAAATCTTCTTCCTCATCTGTTTCTGAGTCTTCCTCTCCCAAGTCTTCTTCTCCCAACTCTGCTTTTGCCTTCCTCATCTCCCCCAGCCTCATTATCTCCGCACGCACTGAGGCCACTCTGGAATCAACATCTCCACCACTACCTCCACCTCCACCTCCACCACTACCACCACCTCCACCTCCACCATCTCCTCCACCTCCACCATTTCCACCACTACTATTATATCCTCCATTATCTCCTCCACCATCTCCACCACTACTACCATCTCCTCCACCATATCCACCACTACTACCATCTCCTCCACATGACATAGTATTGTACCAGAACGCTTAGTTATACCTAGTGATATCTAGTGGTACCACACGACATAGTGTTACCCAGTTTTTCCTTTCTCTATACGCTTAGTTATTCCTACTGATACCCAGTTCTACAAAAATCGCTTAGTTATTTCTATTGATACCTAGATCTAAAAAATCGCATTCATAGTTATATCATAGGAACCTAGTTGTACCGTTTATTTTGGCTTCAAATCGCAATTCAACTACCAAAATCAACTAATTAGCCAACCAATTACCTTTGTTATTTGTGGAGGATGAGGATAATCGGAATCCGTCTCTTGTACAGCCGGCATAGAAGGGTTCTGTTTTTCAATCGGAGGCGGTGTGGGTTCTTTCTCCGTTCGAGCCTTCTTCTTCTTCCGTTCACTTCCACTCGCCGGCGTGGGTTCTTTCTCCGTTCGAGGGATATCCTCCGTTCGAGCCTTCTTCTTCCTCTTTCCACTTCCACTTTCACTCGCCGTCAATGTCGGGTTCCGAGTTCGCGGTGGCATTGATAAACTCCGATTTGCTCCGATTTTGAGTTTCTAGGGTTAGGGTTGGGGATGAAATCGAGCAAGATGGGTTAAGTAAGCAGAAGAGCAAGATGGAGCAAGCAAAAAATCGAGCATTAAGCGCCGAATTTATTGAAGGATTTCGCGGTTTCGATTTTATTTTTGAAATCGTGTAACAGTTGTGGGGGTGTGGAGGCGGTCGTGCGAGCAAGAAGAAGGGAGGAGAGAGAATGAGTCCAGGGAGAACAAGGGGGAACGTGGGATTTTAGTTTTTTTTTTGTGTTTTTTTTTCTTTTACCCGGTGGGTGACCCGAATTCATGGTTTTACCCGATTCGATTTGCGGTTGGGTCGTAAATAACTTATAAGGGTATGGATACTTATGTCTTTTAAACGATTTTAGATTAAAAAATAAATGCAAAAGAAATTGAATTTTTTCTAAGGGTATACTAGAATCACTTTTTGATTCTAAGGGCATGTTGGCATTTGACCCGATTTCTAACTCATAACTATTCTCTTAATTTTTTTTAGTCGAAGGTTAGTTAGTAATATAACCCTTTTATATAACTAAAATTGATTATTTTTTTGGAACAAATGTAATCATACAAAGAGTCAAGTTCTGATTTGGCTCCGGGACAAATTACTATTTTATCTTTAAATCAGTTTATATAATTGTAATTGTAAGTGATATCGATAGAAATACAGTAGCGCAGATGGTAAGACTCGATCTGAGCGACCAGGATTCGAAACTCAAATATGTGGTACAACTGGTATAACTGAGTATTTAATTACCAGAGTTCGAAACAGAATCGCTTTCACCCTTCGGATTCAATAAAGGAGACTTTCATTCACCACAACCATCTCATTGATAGATCTTCTGAGAAGTTAGGGATCACATTTAATAGCTTTCATGTTACCACCCTTATCACTACTCAAAACCTTTTTTTAGCATCATCCTCAGAGTCCTAAACATTTTTCACCTCCCAATATGACCCATCATTGGATTAGTGCCTACCGTTTTGGATTTACAACCTATTTCTGTCCCACAGTAACTACAATTACACCTAGAAGGTGTAGAGAGAGCGTCTTATTAATGTATTAAGGGATACACACACTTATATACAAGAGAAGAGGGACTTTAGGTTATACAGATTAATGTACATTCCTAATATAGAAGATTGTTATCAATCATGTGATCTCATATCCTTAACATGCCCTCAAGATGGAGGGGTTGTTGTCACTCAATCTTGTTCCGGAGAAGGATGAAGCGAGCTCGTTGTAAAGGTTTTGTCAATGTATCGCGAGCTGATCTTGAGTGTGGACATGTGATACTCGTAGGATCTTTGATTGAACTTGGCCGCGTATGTAGTGGTAGTCCAAAGCCACATGCTTCATTCTTGAGTGGAAGATGGGATTGGCACGTAGAAATGTGGTGCCAATATTGTCACAAAGATACGACCGGGGGCTGAGTAAGAGTCGCCGAGCTCGGTGAGAAGATTGCAGATCCATCAAAGTTCACTGGCTGTTGTTGCGACGGCCCGATATTCTGCCTCTTGTTGATGATCGGGCAACAGTCGTTTGCTTCTTTGATGTCCAGGAAATTGGATGTGAGCCGGTGTATATCACATAAGCATTTGTGGATATGTAATCTTAGTATCACACCTTGATCGGCATCGAGAGAAGGAATGAAGCTGTAGATTGTTGGCAGCGGAGTAAAAGATTCCATGATCTAGTGTCCCGCAAGGTATCGAAGCACTCGTTTCGCAGCTTGCCGGTGAAGCTCCGTTGGCTTGTGCATAAATTGGGATAAATGATTGACAGCATAGGTGATGGCAAAATACTGTAGGCTTCCTACTAATTGCCGATATGTGGTGGGATCCGGTAGAGACGTACCTTCATTGAGTTTTAGTTTCGGGGAGGAGGCCATTGGTGTGCTTATTGGTTTTGCGTTGCACATATGGTATCGTTGTAGAAGATCAAGGACATATTTTCATTGGGATAAGTGTAGTCCTTTCGGAGTTCTGCGTGCTTCGATTCCCAAGAAATAGTTTAAGTCTTCAGATTCTTTGATAGAAAAGCGATCTGCTAGGAGGCGAAGGACGGTGGAGATTGACTTGGTGCTGCTGCCTGTGATGAGAATGTCGTCGACGTACACAAGTAAGTAGATGAAGTCGTTTCCCTTTTGATGCACAAACAAAGAGGTATCCGCAAGAGAGTTTGTGAAGCCTAGAGAGATGAGAAATTGTTGCAGTTCTGTATACCAGGCTCTTGGAGCCTGCTTGAGTCCGTAAACTGCTTTGTAGAGGCGACAGACATGAGAAGGATTGTCTCGATCAATAAATCCAGGTGGTTGTTCTATGTAGACCTCTTCTGTGAGATTGGCTTGGAGGAAGGCGTTGTTGACGTCTAGCTGCGTGATTGGCCATGAACGGGTTACTGCAATGCTGAGAACGAGGCGGAGTGTAATTGATTTGATGACGGGGCTGAATGTATCTTTGTAGTCACGGCCGTATTGTTGATGATAGCCCTTTGCAACCAGTCGCGCTTTACACCTGCCAAGAGAACTATTAGGTAGAAATTTATTTTTATATATCCATTTACATCCAACGATATTGGTTGCAAGTGGTCGGGGCACCAGTTCGTAGGTTTTGTTTCTTGCAAATGCATCGAGTTCATCGGACATTGCCCGTCGCCATTGTTGTTCCTTCAAGGCTTGAGTCACTGTGTTGGGTTCCGCTGGAATTTGATTTGAGACTGTGGCCATGAGATTCAACTTCTTGGTGGGTTTGCTTATGTTATTCTTGCGCCGGGTTGTCATAGGATGGAGATTTGTAGAATCAGGGACATCATCGGCGAGAGGCGCAGGTTGCAGCGTTGGGGCAGATTGGTTTTCTTGTTGGACCAACGGTAATGGGCCTGTGTTTAATTGGGAGCCCACTTGATTTTCTGAGCGTGAAATGTTGGGGCCTGAGCATTGCTGTTGGGCTTGATTTGAGGCCTCAACGTGTGGACTGTAAGCTTCTTCGTGAGGAATGTGACGATGGCCGACTGGTGATTCGCGAGTCGACGGACCTGTAGTGGTGCCCGGAGATGACGACGGTGGGGACGGCGCGGTCGACGGAGGTATCCGGTGCAGCGAGTGCCGGTGAGAATCTGAGGACGAAGCTCCCATCGCATCGGCCGGCGAAACCGCGGGCAGCTGTACGAGTGTGACCGGAATAATTTCTGGGTTAGGGATTGTTGGGCTTGGCTGGTAAGGTTCTGGGGATGGTGGATGTGGTTGGGTGGTTTGGAAAGGAAAGGTATTTTCATCGAATTTAACATGGCGGCTTGTGTAGATTCGGCCGGAGCTCTTCTGAAGACACAGGTAGGCGCTCTGAGTGAGGGAGTAACCTATGAAGATACACGGCGTTGATCTTTGCTCGAGCTTGTGGTGAGCGTACGGACGGAGCCAGGGGAAGCAGAGGCACTCGAAAACACGAAGCTTGGAGTAATTTGGCGGAGTTCCGAAGAGTTTGCTGAATGGTGATTCCATCTGTAACACTGGTGTTGGCATTCGGTTTATCAGGTATACAGCAGTTGTGAAGGCATAACTCCAGTATTGGTGAGGCATTGCAGCATGTGTCATAAGTGAGAGCCCCGTTTCAACTATGTGGCGATGTTTCCTTTCAGACATACCATTGTGTTCAGGTGTGTGTGGAGAAGAGGTGAGATGTGATATGCCAGCATCGGCGAGGATCTTCTTGAGAGCTAGGTATTCGCCTCCATTGTCAGAGTATAGAGTTCCAATTTTGGTGTTGAATCGATTCTCCACTAAGGCTTTGAACAGAAGAATTGTGTCACGTACTTGTGATTTCGTTTTGAGTGGGTACAGCCATGTGTATCTGGTGAAATGATCTATGAGGTTAGGTAGTATTTATAGTTGTCAATGGAGGTGATTGGTGATGTCCATACATCACTAAAAATATACTCAAGTGGGCGAGTGGAGGAGATAGAAGTTAATGAGAATGGAAGCTTATGACTTTTATTGATAGCACAATCATTGCAAAACAGAGTTTGAGAAGAGCATGCACTTGAAGACTCCACATGAGGTAATTGTTGGAGGACAACTTGGTGATGTTTGACATGTTGATGTTGAGAACTGAAGTAGAAGAGATGTCAATCGAGTCTGCTGTATTGACAGCCATGTTGGTATGAGAGGATTTTGTAAGCGGAAGATGGAAGGGAGAGAAGAAGAGACGAGAGTCGGTGACGGCTCTGTAGGATGAAAAAGAAATTTAGTAAGGAATTAGGGTATCCTGCTCTGATACCATGTAGAGAGAGCGTCTTATTAATGTATTAAGGGATACACACACTTATATACAAGAGAAGAGGGACTTTAGGTTATACAGATTAATGTACATTCCTAATATAGAAGATTGTTATCAATCATGTGATCTCATATCCTTAACAGAAGGATCATCTTCCCATACCTTAGTCCTTTAACAAATTTCTTCTTTAGTTTAGGTGGAAGATCCAATGTACTTGATTGTTGAGTGTCGGTCCGTTTCGTGCCGGTGGCTGGTACCAAATCAAATGATCCTCCAAACTCAGTTGTGTTATTCTCCTAAGACGCCATCTACAACATATAAACAAGAATGGAAATAAATTAAAAAAACTCAAACCCGAAGCTCAAATTATGTAATTAACAATAACCAGCTAATGAAACTCTTACTTACTGGAGAAGGCTAGAGGCGGAAACGACGAGAAACTTAGAGGCGGGGAGGACGAGAAGCGATTTCCAGGAAGGTTATTATTGTTGATATTATTACTTTTCTTATCATTAGTATTTGTGGAAGAAGGGGTTTCCATCTTTTGTATTTTGCATTTCATCTTTCTTTTTTTTTCTTTTTTTGTTATCTCACTATTGTTCTTCATACACTGGTTAATTTTAATTGTCCAAAGTTAAAGGAGCTTCCTGATGGGCAGAGATTCATATATTCTTTAAAGAATCTGATTATGGACAAAAAATGGAAGAAGAGATTGTCGGAAGGAGGAGAGATTGTTTTCACGAACTCTGTCGGGTATGACAAACTCATATCTATCTATTACTTTGCTTATTTAGAGAGCTGAGGCATGTCATTCTTGCATTAGTAAAATTCTCCTTGTGTTGTCTTTTATTTGTGTATTACCCAGCGATTCGGGATAGTATCTTTGGCGTTCGCTCATTGACATAGTTTCAGCCTCTGCGAATGCCACACCTGGTCTTGGGAGAGATCCTCCTTTTAAGAGGGAGGTAATAATGCTTTTAGATCACTGCTCATTCAGTAGCAATGTAGCATTTTTCATCTTCGTAATAGCTAAGTAGCTATAGCAAATGCCGCACTTGATGGATTCAAGAGTGAAGATAAGAAGGTGGTAGTTGCACTACTTAATATGGATCGTGCATTTGTACCACCTCAGCACTTCATCCACCTCGTACAAAGAAGGTAACATCAGCTTCCCTTTCTTTGCCTTTTGGCTGTCATTTCGAGTGGCTTTATCATACTCAAACTTATATTATTTTGTAACATAATCATTATATTATTTTCCATATCTTTTAATGTATGACGGTTTTAAACATGTTTAAATAGATCTACTTTTGTGGGTGTCTTGCTCATTTTTTATGTTTGCCTGTGAAATGAACATTTATGTTTCTGAATGCTTTCATTAGAGTCACAAATTTGACCAATTTTAATAGTCCCATAACTGCAGCATCTGTCGGACAAGTCATGATTTTTACAATTTACATGTTACAAGTTCTTTTGTGATGCACATCTCACTATTTTTTTTCGCTTTTTGGCCGTACGGATTACTATCTTTATCAGAATGGAAAGTCAGCGTCGTGAGGAGGAGCTAAAAGGTCGTTCCTCTAAAAAGGGACAAAATGCAGAGCAGTCTCTCTTAAACAGGGTTTGCTTTTATCTCAGAATCAACCTGGATTCACTTACTTAATAGTGCTTTCTACTTTTTTATATACGAAAGTATATAATGTGACAATTCTTGTTTCTGCTTGTAATTCAGGCAACTAGTCCTCAGCCAGATGGTCCATCTATTGGTGGTAGCTTAAAATCATTGAGAGACAAATTAACGCCGCAAGATAGAGATAAAGATAAAGATAAAGAGACTCCGAAGGTGTCTGGTCTGAAGACTGCTGGACCTGAGGGGGAGATAACAGCATATTTCTACAGTGGCTGTCTAACAAAATTCTTTTTGCTCACGATCCATTTTCCTTGCATTGCATGCTTTTACTGCCGTTAAGGTTATCTGACAGTTCAATTGCGTGATTTCTTCTTCTTTTCTATTTCCTTTCTGTCATTTAAGCATTGAAATGGTGTAGGATCAGCTTTTCTTTATATTATTTGTTGATAAAAACCAGCTTCGAAGCTTTTCTTGTCCAATTTTGCGATCTCCTTTTTTCTTTTCTGCCACTTTAGCCTTGACCTAGTGTAGGATGAGTTTTCGTGGATTTAGTTTGTTATAAAAACAAACTTCCAAGGTCTCCAATATAAATTGTACTCTGTCGTGCAGGGTACTTAATGAAGAAAAGTGCAAAGACAAATGGGTGGAGTAGGCGATGGTTTGTTTTAAATGAAAAAACTGGAAAGGTTAGTGTTTATCACAAATATTCTTCAGGAGTTCATCCAAATATTTGCAAAAGAGAAAACTCTGTGCACTTTAATTGTAATTGTAATGCTAGCAGTATACTTTCCCTTACAATTTTGTTTTCTTTTTCTAGATCCTTTTATAATTGTTACTGAAGTGATCTGCCATTGCATTTACCTTTCTCCAGCTTGGTTATACGAAAAAGCAAGAAGAAAGAAACTTCCGCGGCACTGTAACTTTGGAGGTATCATTCTCTTGAAGTACTTAACTTTTTTTTTTGGTCGAAGTCGAAGATGTAACTGCAATTAAGAGAGTGATGATAGGTTTTCATATTTACGTTGCTCTTCGACCCGGTCCTTTGAGCAGAGTGATGATTACTTGTAATTGTGAAGCCTTCTCCGCAAATCGTTTTATTACCATTACTGCTGATGAGAAAATCTGCATGCACCATGTTCTATAAATAATAGTTAGCCTTTGCACTTTATTGAGGTACACTATTCAATTCTGTCTCATGAAACTCTGCTAATCTGCTCAGGAATGCAGTATCGAATAAATTTCTTATGATGAAGGAGAAAAATCAAAGAGCTCCAATGATAGGAAATCAAATGGACCTGATTCAAAAGGACCAGGCCTTGTATTTAAGATAACCTGTCGGGTTCCATATAAGACTGTACTTAAAGGTATGTCAAGAGATAATCAAAATTAACGGCTTGAACCTCTTTATGCTCTTTTATATGAGCAAATCCTCAAAAGCTCTTATGGTGCAGCTCACAATGCACTGGTTCTCAAGGCCGAGAGCATGGTTCATAAGAATGAATGGATTAATAAGCTGCAAAAGGTTATCCAAGCCCGAGGAGGCCAAGTGAGTGGTGCTTCCATGAGACAAAGTCTTTTCGAAGGTTCACTTGTAACTCACACGAAGAAACTATATGCTCATTCAATGATTTTTCTTTTTCCCTTTCCCTTAAAAGTTGAATCTGCGTAAAATATGTGTTAGCTGATCTTAATACAGTACCGTTAGCTTGATGATAAAGTCTTTGCCACAAAAACTGATATCTTTGTGTGTCGTACTTGATGGTTTAAGATCTTGTTATATCTAAACGTTGAAGATAGCTTTGTTTGGGCATGTAAGGCAGTTAGTTTCTTGGAGTGGTGATAAATTACGGTTTTCTTTTGTTATCTGAATATCTTTCCCTTTTCAGGATAAGATGGTTAGGAAACCGGTTGACCCGGAAGAGGAATTGCCGTCGATGTCCCAAGAAGTACGGGTTACGTTGAAGCTGTTCTCAACAGTCTAGCTGCCAATGTTCCAAAGGTGGACTATTCAATTTTCTTGTGAAACTTTAACTTCCCATATCCATCTCGTTTTTTATTACTTGATCATATTACTAAATCCGTGTCTACAACAGGCTGTTGTTCTTTGTCAAGTAGGGAAATCAAAGGAAGACATGCTGAATCAGCTTTACAGTTCTATCCGTTTTCTCTATATCCTTTCCCAATGTATTACTGTATACTCAATACTGTGGTGTGGTGCTTATTTTTCTTTCCCTTCCATTAATTTGGAGCGCAATTGGTAATGAGAGGATTGAATCATTGATTCAAGAGGATCAGAATGTCAAAACATGTTTAATTCACGATCCGTCGGAAATCCGCGGGAAATTTTCTACGGATTTCCGACGGATCGACACTTAGCATTTTAAAAAATGTTTAATTCACAATCTGTCGAAAATCCGTAGGAAATTTCCTACGGATTTTCGACGGATAAACACTTAGCATTTTTAAAAATGTTTAATTCACGATCAATTTTTAGCAATAGAATATGTTCTTGTTTCTATGAAATGTCGTTAGGTCTACAATAGTTGCTGCTTCATCTGTTTGTAGCAAACGATTTGAAGACAATATAGTGCCAAACGTACAAAAACTCCCACTTTTTAGTCCATGAAAACGTTGCCACAAAAGCTGTATAAGTATATATATATATATTTGATGGACTTATGCAGCTTTTGTGGCGACGTTTTCATGGACTAAAAAGTGGGAGTTTTTGTACGTTTGGCACTATATTGTCTTCAAATCGTTTGCTACAAACAGATGAAGCAGCAACTATTGTAGACCTAACGACATTTCATAGAAACAAGAACAAATTCTATTGCTACAAACTGATCGTGAATTAAACATTTTTTAAAATGCTAAGTGTCTATTCGTCAGAAATCTGTGGGAAATTTTCTACGGATTTTTGACGGATAGCGAATTGAACATTTTTTAAAATGTTGTCGATTCGTCGGAAATCCGTAGGAAATTTCCCACGGATTTCCGACGGATCGTGAACTAAACATTTTTAAAAATGCTAAGTGTCTATCCGTCGGAAATCCACAGGAAATTTCCTACGAATTTCCGACTGATTTATATAAATGTGGTTTAGGGTATTGGGTATATGTTTTTTAAAAAAAAAATGGTTACAAACACTTGTATGATGTATATACAGTAGTTTGAACTTGTAATATTTCAAAATTAATGTGCTATATAGAATTTAGAAAATTTGATGGAAGTGTTTATATAAGTTATAATATAAGGTATAGTTGATTTATGTTAAATGTATAGCATTTGATGTTGTATAACATATACACTTATGTTAAGTCTTTAAGGATGGTGTATTTCTTATTTTATGAATGAAAAATGTACATTAGGGTTTCCTAAATCATATAACCTAAACCCTAAACCCTAAACCCTAAACCCTAATTATACCCTATATCCGTCGAAAATCCGTGGAAATTTTTTCATGGATTTCTGACGGATCGTATGTGTTGACTGGCCAATTGCAACACATGCAGAGAATATACGGTATATTCCACTATCCGTAGGAAATTTCCCACGGATTTCTGATGGATTGTGAAATTTTTAGGGTTTACCAGACGCGGTAAATTGTGCCGCCTTAATAATTTTTTTTTTATTAAAACTATATAAAAAACGTTTATGTAAAATTGTTTTGTATAATTATATAAAAAACGTTTTAATAATTTTTGAAGAATTAAGAAAAGTTTTTGTATATTTTTGGGGAATTTTGAACATTACAATTGATTTTTTCAGAATTTATTACTATTTAAAAACGTTTTTGTAATTTATAAATTTATATTTACTAATTTATAGGTTTGATAAATCGGTTTTCTATAAATATTATTAAATTTATATTACAAACGTTTTCATAAAATTGTATTTTAATTTTATTTTAAATTTTATTAAATTTTAGGATTCTCATATATATTTTTAGGAATTTATGAATTTTTTTGAATTTTGGATCTTTTTTTGAATTTTATTAAAATTTTCTATTTTTTTAATTTTTGTAAAATTATAGAATTTTAAAACATTATTTTAAAATTTAAATATTTTTTTTTGACATTTTTGGGAATTTTGAAATTTCCTCAAATTTGTGTATATTTCTTTAATTTTCTTAAGTACTAACGTTTTTATCGAATTTTCCGCATGAATAACGAGGACGCTCTACAGATGGGCGGCGGCTCCCAAGGCCGCCGTTCTCTGAGATCTCGGGCCACAGGATTTGGCGGATCGACCTCGGGAACTCAAATTCCAGAGTCCCAGCATTCCGCAACGCGCAGCCGGATTGACATTGAGGAGCTAGTCCAGCAGCCCAACCGGAGCCATTGTATCCGTCTCGACCCGAAGTTTGGGGACGAGACTTGGTAAGTAAAATTTTGATTGCTATTTCAGTTTTTTTAGATTTTGAATCTAATTAAAGGTATTTAATTCTTTTTATAATTGTTTTCAGGTTTAAGTTGTCGCTTGCGATCACAAAGACGATATTACGGATGATCCACAACATGTTGGATAAACCGTACGAGAAGTACTCAGACATCCCGAGAGAAGAGAAGGACTCGTGGCACCGGAATTTCGCGGTAAACAAATTTTTCATTTGTATTTTTTATTTTGTTTATTTTGTAAATTTTAATTTCTAATACAAACATTATGATTTTTTTCACTATAGCAAGAGTTCACGTGGCATCATTCCCTTACGCCGCAAGTACTTGCCCAATTCAACAAGTATGCCGCGCTTTCGTACTCGAACCACATGTACGAGTGGAAGCAGAAGTGGTTGAAAAGCAAGCCACCGCCGAAGGATCTCGACGACGAAGTCCGGAAGGGCTTATGCGAGTATTGGAGCAAGCCGAAGACGAAGCAGCTCTCCAAAACAAACACGAAGAACCAGAGGAGCGAACGAGGAGGGAAGGCGATGTACATTCACAACGGCGGCGCAAAGACCGTGGAACGGGAAGTTATGGAAATGGTAAGTCAAATTTCAATTTTTAATTATTATTTTAGTGTTTATTATTATTAAGTTAACATTATTTTACAGGCGGCAAGAGATGGCGTAGCTCCCGATTACCTTCGAATGATAGAGCAGAGGCACACCAACAAAAAAACTGGTGTGATCCAGGATCCCGACATGCGTGAAGTCGTTGCGACGTGCAAGAAGAAGAAGTTGGATCGGAACAAGATGTTGGACTCTCGTAGCTCACTCTCGATGGGTCGTCGTCCTCTAATGAGTTATCCCGGGAAGATATCAACGACATTATCCTCAGTGTGAGTATCTGATTGTTTTCAATTATTATTATTTTTCAAAATTTCATTACTAACATTATTTTGATGTTTTATTTTCATAGGAAATTCGGAAAGTCAAAGGACGATTCACTGGGTTAGGTGGACTTCCGACCCAAGAATCGTCTTCTTCCATTCATTAATTTTCTTCGGGGTACAGAGAGGAGATCGAGTGGCTCACCCAAACGGTGGAGGTCGAGGAGCTTAAGTCCGCATACACCTCGACCCAGACCCAGCTCGATCGCACCCAGACCAAGCTCTCTTTGTTGGAGGCGACCATGAAGATCGCATTTCCACATCTCTTTCCTTCCGACGACGACACTTCTCCGTCCGTCTGAATTTTTTTTTTTTTGAACATTCAAATATTTTGTTTTCCAAATATTTTTTTTATCTTAATGAATTTTATTATTTAAAATAATTAATTTTTTATATAATTATTTTGGCCAAAGGATTCACACCTTCACTGGTCGGTCGGTAGGTGTTGACTTGAAGTCAACTTTAATTATTTATCACTTGAAGTTTCTATTAAACACTTTAAAAATCTCATCGCCTAATTTTCTTTAATTCAGATCAGTTGAACGAGAAGCGATTTCCAGGAGGTAATTATTGTTCATATTATTACTTCTCTTATCATTATTTCTTTGTGAAGAAAGCTGCTTCAATCTCTTGTATTTTGCAATTCATCTTTTTTTCTTTTTTTTTTGTTATCTCAAAATTGTTCATATCCTTGTACAAAGAACTGTGGATTAAATACCACAAAATTGTATATTTTTCTGCAGATTTTACGATATATATTATCTGAATTATGAGTTCGTGGATCCTCCTTGTCTGAGAATCTGATCGATTATTTCACTGAACTCAAAAGTAACCTGAACTTGCTTATAAGAATTTCTAGACACTCATTTTCACAACAGCAAGTCGTCGGATAAGAGTCAACTCTTCTACTGGTTCTTTTATCAGAGTTCTTTTACTAGTCAAAACATAAAGAATTTCATCCCAAAAAAAAAAAAACATAAAGAACTCATCGCCTTCTTCTTCTAAACTATTAATGATTGGACGAAAAAGCGATTTCGAGAAAAGGTGAGTCATGTTGATTTTCATTCTGTAGTTTTATGTTGAAGCAGGTTCTCCGATCTTTTGTGTGCATGTATATATATTTGTAGTAATGTAATGTTTATCGTCTCTATAGAATGATCTCTGGATTGAAATATTCCACTCGAATTATATATTTTATTATGTAAATTCTGCATAATAATATCTGGAGTTGTGACCTCAGGGACCCTAATCTAGTGATTGTTGATTACTACTTTTCGTTTCTTTGGTTAAGCAGGCGATTTATGGCTGAGACACTTTTGTCGTTTGGAGTTCAGAAGCTTTGGGACCTCCTTGTCCGAGAATCTGATCGATTTAAGGATGTTGATGAGCAGCTCACTGAGCTCAAAAGTAACCTGAACTTGCTTAGGTCATTCTTGAAAGATGCAGATGCTAAGAAACATGCAAGTGAGACGGTGAGAAATTTTGTGGAAGAGATCAAAGAAATTGTTTTCGACGCAGAGGATATAATCGAAACATTTCTCCTAAAGGAAGAGCTTAGGGAAACAAGTGGCATTACGCAGCGTATGAGAAGACTTTCTTGCATTATATTGGATCGCAGGGAAATTGCTTCTGATATAGGAGGCATAACCAAGAGGATCTCCAAGGTGATCCGCGATATGCAGAGTTTTGGAGTGCAACAAATGATTGTCGAAGGCGGCGAGTATTCACATCCTCTACAAGAAAGACATAGGGAGATGCGAAAAACGTTTCCTAGCGATAGTGAAAACGATCTTGTGGGGTTGGAGGAGAATGTTAAGAAATTGGTTGGCTATTTGGTGGAGCAAGATAGCATTCAAGTGGTTTCTATAACTGGGATGGGCGGTATCGGTAAAACTACCCTGGCTCGACAAGTTTTTAATCATGAGATGGTAAAAAACCATTTTGATGGAGTTGCATGGGTGTGTATTTCACAACAGTTTACAAGGAAATATGTCTGGGAGACGATCCTGCGGCAGCTTAGTTCAAAACATGATGGGAAAATAGACTTCAATATGACTGAAGACGAGCTTCAGGACAAACTCTTTCGACTGCTGGAAACCAGTAATTCTTTGATTGTCCTAGATGACATGTGGAAAGAAGAAGATTGGGAAAGAATAAAGCCTGTCTTTCCAAAAAAAAAAGGTGGCATCTTATTCTTAAACTTTGACTATATACTTGATTGAGAAAAATATATAGAATATGACAAGGCATACAAATGTAATATATTTCCTTTTGTTTAAAATATATCCAGGATGGAAGGTACTACTTACTTCTCGCAAGGAGATAGTGGCCTTACGTGCTGATCCAACTTGTGTTAATTTTAAACCAGAACCTCTAACCAATGAAGAAAGTTGGACACTTTTCCGAAGGACTGCATTTCCTAGGAAAGACGCAACAGCAGGTAAGCTTTCAAGGAAATGTTTCCTCTTTACAATATAATAAAGAAATGTAAAAACTCTTTTTCTACATCATGTCTTGCTTTTAAAGCCCAAATTCATGTTGATGTTGTGTAGAATTCGAAGTTGATGTAGAAATGGAAGAGATGGGTAAGAAGATGATCAAACATTGTGGAGGACTACCATTGGCCGTTAAGGTGTTAGGTGGGTTGTTAGCTGCCCAACACACATTAATTGGGTGGAAAAGGGTATGTGAGAATATTGGATCACACATCGTTGGAGGGACTAGCTTCAATGAGAGAAAACTCAGTTCGGGTTATCATATTTTGTATCTGAGCTTCGAAGAGATGCCTGTTTATTTGAAGCAATGCTTCCTCTACTTTGCCCATTTCCCAGAGGATTATGTAATAGATGTAGAGAAATTGTTGTACTACTGGGCTGCCGAAGAAATACCACGGCCTAAGTGTTATATTGGAGCTACCAATCGAGATGTTGGAGATGGATATATAGAAGAATTGGTAAAGAGAAACATGGTAATTTCTAAAAGAGACGTTAGAACTACGAGATTTGAAACATGTCGCTTGCATGACATGATGAGGGAAGTTTGTCTGCGTAAAGCTGAAGAAGAGAATTTTCTACAAATTGTTGACGGGACAATAACTGCAAACTCTAAGTCTCTTTGTAAATCACGCAGACTCGCTGTACATCTACAAGATGCAACATATCATCTAAAGGGAGAGAATCCAAAACTTAGATCTCTCTTGATTATTCAAAAGCAGTTCAGTGAGATAAAATGGATAGCATCAGGTTTATGTTTCACAAAGCTACAGTTGATGAGGGTTTTAGATCTCTCTTATGTGGATTTTGAAGGAGGAAAGTTACCCTCTAGCATTGGGAAGCTCATCCACTTGAGATATTTGAGTTTATATCGAGCAGATGTAACTCATCTACCTTCTTCTATGCGGAATCTGAAGCAGCTGATCTATTTAAACCTAAATGTATTTGGTGAATCTCCAATCTACATCCCCAATTTCATGAAAGAGATGCGAGAATTGACATACCTCTGTTTACCGTCGAGAATAGATTATAAGACAAAGTTGGAATTGGGTAATTTAGTCTATCTGGAGACATTGGAGAGCTTCTCCACAATGAATAGCAGTGTGAAGGACCTTCAACGAATGACAAAGCTAAGGAAACTCTCTATAAATTTCGAAGTCAAAAGGTGTGCTACTCAAACTCTATCTTCATCTCTAAGTGTATTAAGACACTTGGAAGATCTTATAATATATGAGGGTTCCACGAATGATGGAGAAGGATTTGTTTTGGATTGCGTTAATCTCAAACAGCTGGATTTGAGTATATATATGCCAAAGTTACCTGATGAACATCACTTCCCCTCTCACCTGACAACCATATCTCTAAAAGCTTGTCGGTTGGTGGAAGATCCAATGCCGATTCTAGAGAAATTGGTTCAGTTGAAAAAGCTTAAATTATGGTATCAATCTTTCAGTGGGACGAGAATGGTTTGCTCCAGCGGTGGGTTTCCACAATTGCATACGCTTTATTTAAATGGACTAGAGGAATGGGAAGAGTGGATAGTAGAAGAAGGCTCCATTCCCCTTCTTCATACTCTGTCTATTCGGAAATGTCCAAAGTTAAAGGAACTTCCTGCTGGTGGGTTTCCTCAATTGCAGAAGCTTTCATTAATGGAACTAGAGGAATGGGAAGAGTGGATAGTAGAAGAAGGCTCCATGCTCCTTCTTCATTCTCTCAAGATTGGTTATTGTCCAAAGTTAAAGAAGCTTCCTGCTGGTGGGTTTCCTCAATTGCAGAAGCTTTCAATAATTGGACTGAATGAATGGGAAGAGTGGATAGTAGAAGAAGGCTCCATGCCCCTTCTTCTTTCTCTCTCTATTCGTCTGTGTCCAAAGTTAAAGAAGCTTCCTGCTGGTGGGTTTCCTCAAGTGGAGAAGCTTATAATATATAGACTAGAGGAATGGGAAGAGTGGACAGTAGAAGAAGGCTCCATGCCTCTTCTTCATTTTCTCAGTATTTGGGGATGTCCAAAATTAAAGAAGCTTCCTGCTGGTGGGTTTCCTAAATTGCAGGAGCTATACTTATCTAGACTAGAGGAATGGGAAGAGTGGATAGTAGAAGAAGGCTCCATGCCCCTTCTTCATACTCTCGATATTCAAGGGTGTCCAAAGTTAAAGGAGCTTCCTGATGGACTGAGTTTAATATATTCTATAAAGGATCTGAGAATGGACAAGGAATGGAAGGAGAGATTGTCGGAAGGAGGAGAAGATTATTACAAAGTCAAACACATCCCTTCTGTTACATTCAACGAAGAATGAGGCTCTCTGCTCTCAGCAATTACGGACTATGAATATGTACACAGGTAAAATATTATGTACAAAAATCTGAAGATTCGCAGAGAGTTTATGAGTAAGTTATTGAAATACAATGTCATATGAGATTGTTACACTCTTTGCTGAAAGATATATGCAAATTCCAAAAACCAAGAAAGTGGAAAGAAGTTTGATTCACTTGCATGGGTGTGTGTTTCACAGTATAGTTTAGATGAAAATATATCTCGCAAACAATAATACGAAAGCTTGGACCAGATTGTGAGGACCATATAGATAGAACCTTGATTGTCCTTGAAGATGGAAACAACACAACCTGGATTGGAATATCATGAAACATGATTTTCCACACAAGAAAAATAGGTGAACTCTTATTTTCCTTTTCTTGAAATTTCACTTGTGTCTAGAACCGAGTGAAATTTCACAAATTAAGATACTAATAATGATCAATCACCCTTGAGATCAAGAAATTCGTCGAGACAGCAGGTGTGATTCTTCCTCTTATGATCACTTAACCCATTGAATTTCGCTACAATTTCTAGTAGGTCTTGTGGCTCAGACATGAGACATGGAGATCATCGTCGGGGCCATAACAGATGAAACCCACAAAGTTGCCGCAAAGAAGCTCTGTTGCTTTCTTCTTAAACCTGGAAGTCTCTGTTTGAAAAAAGGTCTTCTTGCTCTTCAAATCATCATCGAACGACTTGATAGGTTTTTTTTTCTCTCACGAGGAACCATCTTGGAAGATAGAAGACAAAACTCAGTCGATCGTAACTCGTAAGAGAGAAATAAGCAGAAAATTTTCGATTGAAGTGCAATGAGGAAAAAGAAATAGAAAGCTCCAAACGGTCATATATTGTGAATCAAATAAACTTTTTTTCTTCGTTTTATGAATCCTGAAGGAATTGTATTTTCTTCATTTCCAAAATAATATTAACGTTTGTTTCATAATTTCTGATATTTTTTTAAAACAATTATGATAAATCGAACGCAATCTTACAAAATTATTCTTTTATTTAATGATTTCTATTTTCTAAATTTGTGATGGATAGTGGATTTTTTTTTATAAAAAAAAAAAAAAATTCTACCATTTAAGTTTTATTTTAGAAAAATTATAGTAGATATTTTTAATGTTATTTCTTATACTATTTAACTTTTTTTAATTATTTATTATGATATTTGTTCATTTTTTGTTTACAATAATTTTTCTTTGTAGTTTCTTTTATCTATCATATTTCATTTACTCTTTGTTTTATTATTCATTTTTTTTCTCTTCATTCTTGTTGTTCATCTATTGATGACCAATCGAAGCCGAAGAATCAATAAATTGAAATTCTTTTAAAAGCATTTTTACGATTTCGTTTATAAATAAGTTTTTATTTTGAAACGCGAAAAAGTTTTAAAAAATTCTAAAAATAAATTCAAAAACTGCTATAAACATAGGAAAAACAAAGAGGAAAAATTATTGTATGAATAATGCCATAAAGTACAGATATATAATTTTTTCCTATGAATAATGCCATGAAAGGCCACTCCTACTATTTTTTTTACATCAACTGCTCCTAATTAATTTAGAGGCGTAAATACAGTTGAATAAATGTCATTTTTGACAAGCGGTACATTCTAGGTTTCTTATTTATTTATAAACTGAAGTTTATTTTCTTTTAAAAACATAGTTGAAGTTATATTACACAACTATACTTTTAATATTTATATACAACGCACACATGAACATTTGACATTTCTGAGTTTGAATCCAAATTATGATACAAAGACAATATTACTAAATAGATGATCAAAGTTGATGGTTAGACATTAGTGTTGCAGCATACATTTATTGATGAGTCTTGAATCCATATATAATTAAATAATATTTGTTTTTTTTTGATAATTTTTAATAGTATAAATTTTTGTTTTTTTTTATATCACCAAATGAATAAATATACATGTAAATATCTATTTACGAGGAAAAGATGGTAAAGGGGTTGAAAAACATTTTGCACAAAGAATTAGTAAAAATTAGAGCTTCACATGGACTCAATATTGACTCTTTTTAATGTGATACAACTTGTATCACACACTCTTCAAATCATTACATGAAGCACTATGCACAAAGGCTTTTTATATGTTGAATTAAAAACTACGAAGAAAAATAGGAACTCTGAGGGAAACAAATCTAGAAAATGTTGAATAGTTGAGTTATAGTTTTTTTTGATAGTTTTGTGGAATATATTTAAATTTTGATAAGAGAATATGTATGATATATAATCAAAAGAATAATAAAAAATATTTAAAAAACAAGAGCAAGAAAACTAATGCATAAACACATTTTGTACAAAATGTGTTTGTTTGTTTATATATATTCACTGTGACATTAATACATGATGAATCTGACACGTCCCATCCCGAGTACAAAAACGGAAAACACGCGAAAATCATAAAAATACGAAATTTTCAAAACTTTTTCTCAAAACTTTTCTAATCGGAGAATAGTTAAAACTTACTTATTACTCAAGCTAAAGACTCCACATCTAATAGAAGACACACACTTAAACTTTAATGCAATAGGGATCGATCTATCTCACCCAGGATCGATCGATCCTATTCCCTAAAAACAGAACCGAAACTTCTGCCTTAAAAGCGTCCCCTAGGAACGATCGTTCCACCCAAAAACGATCGATCCTGACCCTTAAAAAAAAACTGACCAGAGGCCTCAGCCTTGAAATGCACCTTCAGGATCGATCGATCTGACCGGGATCGATCGATCCCAATTTGGCGGATCGATCGTTCTCCATATGAACGATCGATCTTGACCCCTTAAAATCGACCAGAGACGCTCTGTCCAAAATTGACCCCGCAGGATCGATCGATCTTACCAGGATCGATCGTTCCTGTTTTCTACCCCAAACTTCCCCGAAATCTCTTGCCAATAACGATACACTAGGATCGATCGATCCTCCCCTTGCCCTGCAACCCGAGAACAACACAAAACAAGCCACAATAGCAAGGCAAATCAATTCAAATCACCACACAATAACACAGCCAATCCTCCCACTCAAAAATGATTTTACATAACCCGCTTGAGCACAATATCAATCCGAAACCGTAGAATTAAAGTATGACAACATATGAGCAAAATATACTCATCACAAACCCGTGCTCTCCTAGATCATCCTCCACCTCCGGCCTTGGTTCCACGAGCTCCCAAAACCTAAGACTCCTCTTTACCTGCACCAAAAGAGGTGCGTAAGCATTGATAATGCTTAGTGAGGCGATCCTCCCGTCTCACGGTTATACATGCACATAATCAAAGACTTACCGAATTGAAAGCAACGCAAGCAACAATCAAGCAAAGAATGATAGAGCTCCATCAAACACACAACACACACAACTTGGACAAGCCATAAATCACACCCATATGATCAAATCCTAACACACAAAACAATCACGATAATTCTATGATCATGTGGTACAACCACGGTCACGCACTCACCTCGAATACGGTTGAAACGAAGAACACTCCTTTGACGGTTTCCAAGTCTTAAGCTTACTTCTTCTTGGCTCTTACTTAGCCAACACCAAGATAGCACCAATCCCTAACAAAAGATCACCAAAACACTTCTCAAGAGGTGATAACAATATCTCGAACTCGGATTATCCAAACCCCCAAATCGGATTCCTTCCTCCCAAAAACAGAGCTTTAATCACTCAACCCTATCTCTTGCCCTAGATCATATCTCGCAATTTCCTTCGGTGAAACTCAAGATAAGCCATTCAAAAACCTATCTACCAAATTTCAGCTCAATCGGTTGAGATTAAGATGCTCAAACGTTTCCCGTCACCAGACCGGTCACAGGTTCCTTCTGTACCAAGCGGTTTCAGGAGAACGTTCGTAACTCTTAATCCAACCATCAAAACTTCGATCCCGCCGGTCAAATCCAAAATAAGAACCTCAAGAATCTATATACCAATTTTCATCTCAAACGGACAAGTTTCGAGTGTTCAAACACTCACCCGAAAACGGTTTAGCGTTACAGTCCGAAAACAGAGCAGTCTTAGGAGAAAATCCGTAACTCCTAAACTACTTGATAATTTTTGACGAAATTTGGCAGAAATTCAACTAAGACCATGAAGAACTTACCCACCAAATTTCAAACCAATCCGAGCTCGTTTGATACTCCGAACGACACTCGCAAAACTCTCCAGAAACTCTGTTTTTCTCCTTCTCCTCCTCCTCCTTCTCCTTCTTCTTCCCTCTCTCTCTCTCTTTTTCTCCCTTGGCTCGAAAATATCTTCTCTCCAGGAGGTAGAAGAAGTCTCCAGAGAGTTATGGAGAAGAGGGGAGACATATATATATTTACACATATATACATACACATATGTGTATATGAATGTTGGTTTAATTATAATTAAACCAAACCGATCCGACAATTACTAAACCGCACGATCAATTCTCCAATTAATTTTTTTTTCCATTCGGTTTAATAATTCCATCAAATTTCCCAAATCACCCGAGACATTTCTCCGTCTCACAAAAATATTTCTTCTCTCCCAAAAATTCCCGGAATTTCCGCTTAATTCCGTAAAACCGAACCACTCTAGATTACTTCTTGACGATCAATCCTTTAATCAATTCAACCCGCTCACCGCCCATTTGGCTATTATTCGAGCTCGATAATATCCATATCACGTTTCATCCCACATTTCCTTCAAAACACTATTTATCCCACAAAACACTATTCCGAACCAATTCAACCCGAATTGGTTCTGAAACGATTAATCTTCCGATTAATCAAACCAATAGCAACCCCGACAATTATAATTCGAGCTCCCCCTTATTCCTATCCTCTCAAGAAGGCAACACGGTACAAGACTTTTACGACATCCCAATACTAGCTTGTACCGCAAGAAATGTAATAACTTTTATTACAAGGAAACGACTTGGGATACGGATGTTACAATTCTCCCCCACTTAATAAGATTCGTCCTCGAATCTTAAGACTACAACCTCCTTAGAACCCACTTGGGAGAATCGTACTTCCGTCCTTACCTCGGATACCCAAGTTTCCTTGTCAACCCCAACTTATGCTCTCATGACTTTATACTCAGGAGTTTCCTTCCTTCTGTTTAACTTTCAAACTCCATTCTCTTCCGGAGTTTCCTGCACTACACTCTTGCCAATATACTTTGCTCTCCCACTTGAGTTCAGTATAATGGGATCATGCAAGGCCTACCATACAAAGATTCGTATGGTGCCCTCCCCTATACTCACTTGCTAACTGATATCATACGTAAACTCTACCAAGCTCAGGTAATCGGCCCATTGGCCACCCCAATCTAACACACACATATCCTTCATAGATTCTCGAGAGTCTAAATGGTTCTCTTTGATTACCCGTCATCTGAGGATAACACGCTATAATCATAGGTGAACCATGTGACCACACCATCCCGCCGATGTACTTCCTCGCCAAAACTCGAGTTCCACCTGACTTTCTTATGGCGAGAACGTGAACGGACTCGGTTAAACGGTCCACAATAACCCTGATAGCATCCTTGTCCCGAGAAAGCGGTAAGTCAACTACGAAATCCATCGTACTCCTATCCCAATTTCACTCGGGAATAGGTAAACTCTGTAATAATCCGCTCGGGACTTGATGCCCCATTGTCCCAATTAGTGAGTCTCAAGACTAGCCACCCACTTGGCTGCACTTCTCTTCATCCCAACCCAAAGATAATATCGTTCCAAGTCTCGGTACATCTTAGTCGCCCCGGGATGAATAAAGAATCGACTCTGATGTGCCTCTCGAAGAACATCTCTCCTCAACTCGTCATCATTAGGCATACAACCCGACCATTTCCCAAGAATGGCTTCATTATTCAAAACCCAATACTCAGACTTCTTGTCCTTAGAAGCCTTAATCAATTCTCATCTTTTTCTTTGAGCACATCGCGCTCTACTCAAAATATCAGCCTGGGTAGCCGCTTTAAACCCCATCGGTTCTAACTTATCGGAAACCACACATAGCACAAGTACTAATCATACTCACCAAGCCCATAGCATCTCTCTCTCGGTTCTTGTAGCTACCCGCTCCCATGCTGCGTTAGAGCACAACCCAAACCTAGCCTCGAGGCATCTGTATCAATCACATTTGGCTCCTTAAAGCCCGGTTAGGCCAACACCGGAGCCAGTCAACATTTCTTCAAGTCTCAAGAAGCTCCCGTCACGCTTCTGAGACCATGTGCCCAAAAATCTTATCCTAAGTGCACCTGCTGCCCTCAACAGCACATACAACCTCAGCAAAACTCAAGGTTCGGATCGTCCACTAAGATCCGTTCCCAAGTGCACTTACTACCCTTGACGATAACTGTAGCACAACAGCTACTCCTAACGACAGTCGTGGTACCACAATTATAATACCAAACCGGTCACAACTCAACAGCCAAAACTCATCACCAAGTATATCAGTACTCCCGCTATGACTCACTCTAACCATAACCGTACTTACACAATAACCCAGCAGTGACTGTAGTCACACCCATATAACAGCTCAACTACCCGTACGGGTCTTCCCTTTTTCAACACAGAGTAGCACTCTACTCTCGTCAAAGCCCCTAAAGCCATCAATCACACTCGGTATTGTTCCATACTCGGTTTCATAACACCCCCGGTTTGTCATCTCAAGATCCTACGTCGTCACCCAACGGCTAACCCGTCGAAATCCAATCAACCTCGGATTCGAATGAGTTAAGTCGTCAAACGACCTAGTACATTAGAATCCAATCGCCCCGGATCCTAATATACTAAGTCCCCGTGAGGTCCAATATCATAGGACCCCACCCCGGGCTACCGATCTAGGACGCCGCATATCCTAATCAGTAAACCATCCTGAGATCATGAGATCTCACTCTGGGCTACCGATCTAGGATACCGCATAATGTCCTAATCAGTAAAACCCCCATGAGATCCAATATCGTAGGACCTCCCCTGGGCTACCGATCTAGGGTACTGCATACCCTAATCAGTAAAACCCCCCTGAGATCCAATATCGTAGGACCTCCCCTGGGCTACCGATCTAGGGTACTGCATACCCTAATCAGTAAAAACCCTCTGAGATCATAAGATCTCACCCTGGGCTACCGATCTAGGATACCGCTATATCCTAATCAGTAAAAACCCACCCTGTTAGGATTATCAGATAATCCTAACCAACATCATCAGAGTCAAATATCATATAACTCTAATGACCCCTCATTGGGGTTATATCACACAACCCCAATGACCCGTCAATAGGATTAAATATCGCACAATCCTATCGACCCCAACCACGTAGTAAGATCTGATGACATAAACCCAAAAATCCCGAACGAAGATAGGATCGATCGATCACGTCCCCTGATCGATCGATCTCGGATACTAATTAACGAACCGTAACACCACACCCTTCCAGATCGATCGATCATTCCATGGATGGATCGATCTTAAACTCTCTTGTACACCCGATCGATCGATCTCCCCTTGAGATCGGTCGATCCTCTTCCCAAAATATCCCTGATCACATAACCGACACAAGGGATCGATCGGTCTGTCCTGTGGATCGATCGATCCTCCCCTGTTCTATAAAGAGAGTTCACCGAACTTGAGTAATTCTCACTCCCAAATCACTAAACAACTCAACCACCCTTCTCATCAACAACGCTTCCCAAATACCACTTAATCCATGTCTCATGACATCTGAAGGAAGCACTCTAGCATCAAACTTATTCCTCACCTCTAAAACTCCCCAGATATCTACACCGTTGGCTTTCCTCGCCAATACACTACTCCACCACATATGTGCATCTCCCTCTAAGTAATGCACCATGAGGTCAACTCATACTCCTCCGAACATTTTACAGAGTGGAAATTTCTTTCCAACCTCGACCTCCACTCATCAATTTAAACCCATGCAACCCCATGCATATCCAATGGCGTAATTCACTTAAGCCACTCAATATAATTATAAACACATCAACATAACTCAACCAGATAAGGAAAATTCTAACCATTGGTCGGTTTGGAGTTGCTCGGCTCTCCTGACTCGATGTTCGAAGAGTAAGCTGGGGGAGTCACCGCAGCCCGCTTAGGTGGTGGTACTTTTGATTGTCTTCCACCTTGCTGCAACTTCGGACACAAAATCTTAATGTGCCCCACTTCTTTACAGTGATAACACATCCTGGTGTCGCCGTTTGGGCAGTTAGCAATCCAGTGACCTTCACTTCCACACCCATAACATCCGGATTGCCAACTAGAAGCATTCTTGAAAGTGCTCTCCCACTTCCTTTTCTGACCCTTTCCTAGCTTGCCACTCTTTTCCGGGCTAAGAGACTTCTTGGCTTGAGTCTTTGAGTTAGCCACCCTATACTCGGGGTTCTCCGCTCTCGGTGGCTCACTCACTTCGAGTGGCGCTTCGGGAGCTATTGCGGCTACCGGCCTTGGTAGTCTATCGAGAATCTGAGCCAACAAGCCCAACACCTGCTCAATTTGATTTGGACCCTCTTGTTGCTGACCTTATACTCGCGGCTCTCCTTCAGCCGCTTGAGCCGCATCACTTGCAGCTCCACCATCCCCCGCCTCCGCAACATCCTCGACCAACACTTGGTCTTCACCCCGGGGTCCGCTTGTTCTATTGGCTCAGCCGGCTCCCGCGCCACTCCTCCTCTATCATTTCCACTTCTTGACATCTTCACAAGCAGTCAAGCATTCAATAACCCAAAACTTAACAAAACTGGACAAGAAAGAAGTCTTACCGTGGAACCTTTTATGTGGCCGAAGAGGATGATCTCTAGCCCAACCCCCAAAGCAATCACATAACCACATATCAACAATCACACATACAAACAATCAATCAAACAACACAGAGCAAGCAACACTCACAGCATCCTAGAACCGCTACCGCTCTGATACCAAATTGACACGTCCCATCCCAAGTACAAAAACGGAAAATACACGAAAATAATAAAAATACAAAATTTTTAAAACTTTTTCTCAAAACTTTTCTAATCGGAGAATAGTTAAAACTTACTTATTACTCAAGCTAAAGACTCCACATCTAATAGAAGACACACACTTAAACTTTAATGCAATAGGGATCGATCTATCTCACCCAGGATCGATCGATCCTATTCCCTAAAAACAGACCCGAATATTCTGCCTTAAAAGCGTCCCCTAGGAACGATCGTTCCACCCAAGAACGATCGATCCTGACCCTTAAAAAAAACTGACCAGAGGCCTCAGCCTTGAAATGCACCTTCAGGATCGATCGATCTGACCAGGATCGATCGATCCCAATTTGGCGGATCGATCGTTCCTCCATATGAACGATCGATCTTGACCCCTTAAAATCGACCAGAGACGCTCTGTCCAAAATTGACCCCGCAGGATCGATCGATCTTACCAGGATCGATCGTTCCTGTTTTCTACCCAAACTTCCCCGAAATCTCTGGCCAATAACGATACACTAGGATCGATCGATCCTCCCCTTGCCCTGCAACCCGAGAACAACACAAAACAAGCCACAATAGCAAGGCAAATCAATTCAAATCACCACACAATAACACAGCCAATCCTCCCACTCAAAAATGATCTTACATAACCCGCTTGAGCACAATATCAATCCAAAACCGTAGAATTAAAGTATGACAACATATGAGCAAAATATACTCATCACAAACTCGTGCTCTCCTAGATCATCCTCCACCTCCGGCCTTGGTTCCACGAGCTCCCAAAACCTAAGACTCCTCTTTACCTGCACCAAAAGAGGTGCGTAAGCATTGATAATGCTTAGTGAGGCGATCCTCCCGTCTCACGGTTATACATGCACATAATCAAAGACTTACCGAATTGAAAGCAACGCAAGCAATAATCAAGCAAAGAATGATAGAGCTCCATCAAACACACAACACACACAACTTGGACAAGCCATAAATCACACCCATATGATCAAATCCTAACACACAAAACAATCACGATAATTCTATGATCATGTGGTACAACCACGGTCACGCACTCACCTCGAATACGGTTGAAACGAAGAACACTCCTTTGACGGTTTCCAAGTCTTAAGCTTACTTCTTCTTGGCTCTTACTTAGCCAACACCAAGATAGCACCAATCCCTAACAAAAGATCACCAAAACACTTCTCAAGAGGTGATAACAATATCTCGAACTCGGATTATCCAAACCCCCAAATCGGATTCCTTCCTCCCAAAAACAGAGCTTTAATCACTCAACCCTGTCTCTTGCCCTAGATCATATCTCGCAATTTCCTTCGGTGGAACTCAAGATAAGCCTTTCAAAAACCTATCTACCAAATTTCAGCTCAATCGGTTGAGATTAAGATGCTCAAACGTTTCCCGTCACCAGACCGGTCACAGGTTCCTTCTGTACCAAGCGGTTTCAGGAGAACGTTCGTAACTCTTAATCCAACCATCAAAACTTCGATCCCTCCGGTCAAATCCAAAATAAGAACCTCAAGAATCTATATACCTTAATGGAGACATGGGTGATTTCTAGCTGGCTGGTTACCCCTTGGATTTTTCATTAGTCGAACTGAAACTAATCCTGTAACAGTGGTCACTCAAAAGCAAAATCAGAACAACAAAGTCAAGCAAAATCCAGAAAACTCTAAGTTGTTTTGACTAAATAAAACAAAATACTTTTTATCTTTTTTTTTTTTAGAAAACAAAATGAACACAATGTTAGTAACTACCTCCCTCAGACTTAAACAACACTGTCCCCAGTGTTTATCAAGCCCAGAGAAGGTGAAAAAAATCAAAGGACAAAACGAAACAGGTCAAAAACAAGAGGTGTTACCATAGAGCGGTGGTGTCGATCGATATGGAACCAAAACGACCATCCTTCTTCCGACCTGATTCGCAAGACACAACAAAACACAAAAACAAAAACTCATATTTATAGACTTACCAGTGGGTTGCCTCCCACTAAGCGCTTGTTTAATGTCACGAGCTTGACTTTGGCTAAGATATCAGTCAGGACAAGGTGGAGGACTCACTCCGAAATAAGCTCCACAACCAGACATCTCCAGCTTCAAAGTTGTGCTCATCATATCCTCTTCTTTCTCTTTCATCTTCGTAGGAATGAGAATTCTAGCCTTAGAGAAAGGTTTCGAGGTTCCCTTGCACTTCACCTTATATTCGATCGAATCTCCATCACACTTCTGAGGAATCAAAGTGAAATTAGCAGCACCGTTGATCTTCTTGCTCGTCGCCTTCCTCTTTGTTGCCTTGGTCTTCTCCACAACTTTCTTGGGGTGTTGGGGGGGTTCATTTGAAACAACTGCGACTTTTGGTTCATCATAAGACTCATCGAGCAGATCGATCATCAGAGTCTCGCCCGAGGCAATGGTGATGCACGAGACATGTCTGGGTGCTCCTCCAGAAGGAATGACATCGTAGAAGACGTCTCCGTCAATGCAAGAGAAAGAGATTCTCTTATTAGGCGTGTCCACTATCGCGCCAACAGTAGCCATAAATGGTCTTCCCAAAATCAAGGGCACCTTGGATCCTTGGCTCATCTCCACAACCTGAAAATCAGTTGGAATCAGACAATCTCCTATTTTAACAGGTAAATCAAGAATTGTAGCGTAAGGGAGTGAGCTAGAAGAATCCGCGTATGTGAGAAGCGTGTTAGGAGATCTCATATCAGCTTTCAATCTCTCTGCAATCGCCCTCGACATGACGTTGACACTAGACCCTGAGTCAACGAGAGACTCCTTGAAGTTTACTCTAGATATGGAGCATGGAACTGAGAATTTCCCTGGGTCTTCCCTCTTTGTCAACTGTCTCAGCGGTGGTGGTGTATCAGCAACGGGAGGTCCTGCAACCATTTTTTTTGATAAAAACTTGCTTCTAGCAGCCTCCCACTCCTCTCTTGTCAGCTTGGGAAGAACAGGGTAAGGTAGCTTTGGTTTGTATACCCGTTCCTCAACCATCTCTGTCCTTTTCTCAGTTATTGATTCAGCCTGCGAAGGGTATCGACCGATACCAGATGAGTGTCGATCGATACTGGAGTTTTGTATCGTCTCTGCAAATTGCTGTCGATCGACACAGGTAGGGGTGTCGGTCGATACGCGTGGAATGTCAGAATTCTTATCTTCATCTTCAGCAACCTTCGAATCTACAGCAGGTCTCGGGAAGTATCGATCGATACCAGGTAGGTATCGGTCGATACTAGTATTACTGGATACGAACACAGTCATCTCAGGCTCAAAATCCTCTTCTCTAGCGCTCGAGGTGATTGCATTGACATGTCCATGCTGTGGTTGAACTATCTTTCCCTTGACAGCTGCTGATGTCTGAGCTATTTGATTTTCCAGCATCTTCTGATGGATTTCGAGAGCGTCGATTCTCCCATTCAGATCAGTGTATAAATTATCCAGCTTTCTATTGAAATCCACAGTCATCTTTTCTTGTCCCTGCAGAATTTGTTCCAAGAGGATCTCCGTCTTACTCTCTGTAGACCTCGGAGAATGCGGTTGGTAAGCTGAATTACCGTATTGGCGAGTAAAATCACCGCCTTGAAGTGGTTTTTGGGCGAATTGAGTGGCACCAAAACCAGATTGGTTACCTCCAGACTTGTAACCACCTTGCTGATTATTGTTGAAGCTTCGGTTGTTGTTGTAACCAAATCGCTGACCCTGAAAACCAGAACCACCAATGTAGTTAACATCCTCTGCCTCATCTTCAATGTTCTCTACTTCCTCAGCAAATTGTACAGCCTTCTTCGTCTTTCCCACTAAGAGGTTGTGCATCGTGTCCAGCTTCGCCTGAACCTCAGCAATCTGCGAACCGTCAGCAACACTAGCGAGCCGTTTTCGCTCGAAATCAGCATTCTTGGTGCTATTGCTAGACGCCAAGTTCTCAATCAGCTTCACAGCATCGGTTGGAAACCTAGTGTTGAAGTTCCCGTTGCTTGCAGAATCCAGTGCCATCTGATACCGCCAATCAATCCCTCTGTAAAAGATCCCGAGCAGCTGAATTTGATTGAAACCGTGATGAGGACAGTCTCTCTGGTAGGATCTGAATCGCACCCAAGCAGCCTTGAGTGCTTCTGTCGGACCCTGAGAAAATTGAGAGATCTTGTTCCTGATCTCCTCCGATCTCGCATCGTCATAGAAATTGTTCAGGAATGCGTTCTTGGTCTCGTTCCAAGTAGCGAGAGATCCGGGAGGTAGCTGCTTCAGCCAGTAAGCTACCTCTCCACCAAGAGAGTATGGGAAGAGCTTACAAAAGAGGTATTCATGTGGTACTCCATTGTACTTCATACTGGTGACCAAGTCCTCGAATTTCTCGATGTGATCCATAGGGTGCTCATGAGAGAGACCGGTGAAGGGGTGTTGTCCAACAAGAGCGAAGTAAGCAGGCTTCAGCTCAAAGTCATTCCTCTGGAAAGTCGGAATACGGATCGCTGCTCGATTGGCATAGAATTGATCCGGTCGGTTGTAATCGCCAAGTGTCCGTTCAGCAACAGCTTGGGGTTGTTGTGGAGGAGGTAGTTGTCCACGTTCCTCATCATGCGCCAAACCTTGTGGAAGATCCATCTCAACTGTAGTTCTTTTCCTTGTTCGACTCGTGCGTTCAAGCTCTACTAGCTCTGAGTTGGAGAGATTGATCAGTGGTGTGTTCTTCGTTCTCCTGGTGGTACGCTGATGCATACACCTGAAAATCAAAAGAAAACGAGAAGATAAGTAACCAAAATTTAAAAACAGACGTTCAGTGTCGATCGATACCAATGGAGTATCGATCGATACTGACGACGAACTTAGACAAAATCGATAACTAAAATTCTAAAGGTGAATTTTTAGAGTCCCCGGCAACGGCGCCAAATTTGATATGCTCAAATTAATACCCTATAATGATACTAAAGCAGTTGCTGCAGTAAAGTTAGGGATCAAACACGAGAACTCAAGAAAACTCTCTCAGTAGATAAAAGATGCAGATTGTGCTAAGCAAACAATAATTAATGAGAAAACAAATGATTGAAATAAGATTAGGTCGATTAATATGGGAGGAAACTAGGCTCAGGGAAATTCTCAGGAAATCAATGATAGATAACAATTAATCAATTAGGGTTCAATTCAATTAAGCGCCGTTCTTGAACTCAAACACGAAAGTATAGTTAACCAACTGTCGTTGCGAAAACTAACTAAGTCTAAAGTCTAAAATTCCAAATCTCTTTGCAAATCCTACACAGTAAACCAGCAATCAATTCAAGTTTGATATGTTCACAATTCGATTAAACCAAATCTCTTTGCAGATAATCCAATTGCTCACCCTAGGTTTTATCAGATTACTCAATTGCACTGTCGTGTCTAATCGATTAATCTAGGTTCTATGTTCTAAGTGATCAGGTTAGAAATAGCTTTGAGAACAACCTATGGTGAAGAACTATTCAGATTTTGAGCCCTAACAAATCAAATATCATAAATCAGAGAAATCCATATGAGAAATCCCTAAACCTAAAATGAGACTACTCAGACATGATTGATGAGAAACAAAGCATAACTGAATAGATCATTGAAATTAAATATAACAAAAGAATAAAAACAAGGGTTCGGGATCTTCTCTATGATGAACAAAGTCTTGGATCCGTCTCCCTCACAAAAGCTCTCAAATCTCAATGGTGGCTCTAGAATAATAGTCAAAAGTAAAGTCTTTCCCTAACCTAATGACTAAAAGTTTGCTTAAATAAACCTAAAAACACGAGCTGGGCTTCTTTTGTAAATAAAGGGGATGATTGGGCTTCTTATGGGCTTCCTTGAAAATCTCTTCTGCGCGTTGATTACGTCGGTATCGATCGATACCATGATGGTGTCGATCGATGCTAAAGCTTCAAAACGGGTACTTTCTTCGGTTTGTTCCAAAAATGCTCCAAATGTCTCCAAAATCTCCAATTTCGTCCCAAACGTGCTAAAACCTGAAAAGACTCTAAAATGATAGAAAAAGCACTAGAAAGACTCGATAAAACGACTTATATCATGGCTAAAAATGGGTAAAATCCATGATATATCATGAACCCTAGCAAATCAATCATCATAAATCAGAGAAATCCATATGAGAAAACCCTAAACCTAAAATGAGACTACTCAGACATGATTGATGAGAAACAAAGCATAACTGAATAAATCATGAAATTAAATATAGCAAAAGAATAAAAACAAGGGTTCGGGATCTTCTCTATGATGAACAAAGTCTTGGATCCGTCTCCCTCACAAAAGCTCTCAAATCTCAATGGTGGCTCAAGAATCAAAGTGAAAAGTAAAGTCTGCCGCCCCCCTGACCTAATGACTAAAAACTTACTTAAATAGGTCTAAAAACACGAGCTGGGCTTCTTTTGTAAATAAAGGGGATGATTGGGCTTCTTATGGGCTTCCTTGAAAATCTCTTCTGCGCGTTGATTACGTCGGTATCGATCGATACCATGATGGTGTCGATCGATGCTAAAGCTTCAAAACGGGTACTTTCTTCGGTTTGCTCCAAAAAGGTTCCAAATGTCTCCAAAATCTCCAATTTCGTCCCAAACGTGATAAAACCTGAAAAGACTCTAAAATGATAGAAAAAACACTAGAAAGACTCGATAAAACGACTTATATCATGGCTAAAAACGGGTAAAATCCATGATATATCAACTCCCCCAGACTTAGCCTTTTGCTTGCCCTCAAGCAAAACAGAAAACTAAGTTAGAGAAAGAGGTTTGAAAAACCTTAGAGATCTGACCTCTTACCGAAATCGCTGTAATGATCCTTTTTCCCAAGCGCCCACTGCTGCCTGATCAGCTCCAGATCTAACCACCATGTACTTCTCCGTAGGAAACCCCAACTTCCCAAGATTTCACTTACTATCTCACAACAATATTCATCCAAGCTCTCATCGCCAGTTTCATCGCTGCAATCAGTGTTCAAGAACTTTCTAGATTCTTGCCCATACAATATCATAGCTAAGGAACCATTTATTCAACAACATTTATTGCTCTCCGGTAGTCTTTATCTCCCCCAGACTTATTTCATAATCAGTTCTCATTAGATTTTAACAGCGCAGGTTTATCTGAACAGCATATACAAATCAAGGTCCGAAGCGCGAGTATTGATAGTGTTTGCTACCGAATCCCCGGTTCTTACCCTCTCAATGTATCAAAAGTCTTAGGTGAATAATGGGGTCATAGAAAATTTTCCTACCCCTCACTTCAGGCCTTTGTGTGATCATTCCTTATCCAAGTAGAATAATGGGGTCATAGGAAATTTTCCTACCCCTCTACTCGGCGGAAATCATTTCATCTTTTATTTAGATTTTACCTGTTTTAACCCAAATATGTATCCAACAATTTTCACGGGAGAGATATACCACAATTTTCAAGCATGATGGGTTCCTTAGCCAGATATGAATGATGAATCAAGCTCTAAGAACACTAACCACGTAGATGAAGTGCAAAATTTGGCTAAAGCTTGTGAAGAACATTGCTGGAGACATGGGTGATTTCTAGCTGGCTGGTTATCCCTTGGATTTTTCATTAGTCGAACTGAAACTAATCCTGTAACAGTGGTCACTCAAAAGCAAAATCAGAACAACAAATTCAAGCAAAAGACAGAAAACTCTAAGTTGTTTTGACTCAATTAAACAAAATTCTTTTTTATTTTTTTTTATTTTTTTACAAAAACAAAATGAACACAATGTCAGTGACTACTTCCCCCAGACTTAAACAACACTGTCCCCAGTGTTTATCAAGCCTAGAGAAGGTGAAGGAAAACAAATGGAGAGAATGGCAAAGATTAAGAATAAGAGGTGTTACCACAGACGAGTGGTATCGATCGACACCAGGTTGGTATCGATCGATACCAGGCGTAAATCCGGGGAAAAATCTCTTTCTCTGCAGGAGTGATCTGACCGAGTTAGATGATCCAAGTTAGAGATTGAGATACCATTCAAACACACGTCCAAATATAAGAGAGAAAACTGACATTAGTTCATAACAAAACAAAAAGAAAAAGAAAAAGAAAAACAAGTGAATCAGATAGAGATGGCTAATCCTCCGTAGCCTCAGAGGCGGAGTCCTCAGAAGCATCAGCACCAGCTGTGCGTGATGGTCCTGCAGCGATCGGTGCACGGGGCGAGCGAGGGGCCGGCGGGGGCATGCAGCTGCATCGAGAGATGGTGCTCCATATCGCCTGAAGATTCTGAACGACGTACTGCTGAAACGGGTCCAGGTCCATGGTAGGCGCAGGAGGAAAGGTAGCAGCAGGTGTAGGAGTAGGAATCTGAGCGGGTGTGTCCTCCTCAGCAGCAGTAGTACGGACTCCAGAGGGTGCACCACGGCGTCGAGTGGGTGGTGCTCGAGTCATGTCTGTCGGGGCAGGGGTGAAGAACAGCTTAGCCGCATCTGAACCGATGACTGTCAAACCCGTGTTGGGCAGCTGGACAAGGAAGTCCCCCTCAGAGGTGCTGAAAACCCAACGTCGTCCTGGCTTAAGCCAGCGTAGATGCTCTAGGTGTGACTCATCCATAACAGCCCGAGTAGAGACTATCGAGCAGCTCGTGGTGTCAATCCCAAAGTGGAGAAAGATGGGAGTGAGAAGGCTACCCACTGACTCAGTCTTGGCGCGACCTGAAGTCTTGCCACTCCTGCTGCGCGAGGTGAATGGTTTCACCTTCAGTGACTCCAAATGATGCGCGAATACCACACCCAGGTTAACCGCTAGGTCCAGCTCAGGCCACTCGTACTCCTCGTCATCAACGATATCCCCAATGGCAATAGACATCACAATCAGCTCAGATACCCGCATCTTGTTGGGCTCCATCTTGCACAACAGGGTGTTGCTCAGAATCCGAGCTAGGCATCGCAAGACTCGATGGCGGATATCTGTCTGCGTCGTCGTCTTGCTGTTGTAGGTGCCATGTCCAAAATGCCGCCAGAAGTTCTGAATGTCGAGGAACTTGGCGGGTAGCTCGCAGCGTGAGAAATCCTGACGGAAACCGTAGATGCCGCAGAGGTCCTGGAAGGGTAGACGGTATCTCACCCCGCGAATCATAAATGTCAGCACGCCCTGCTGAGCAGTAACAGGGGCCTCTCCGGTGTAGTAGACACGTACGGAGGCTAAAAATTGGCGGACGAGGTCTGGGTATAGCGGGTACCACCTCGTAGCCATCGTCCCCAGCCCGATCTTCTGAAGGAACCTGTGTAACTCTGCATCGAACCCCAGGCAACGCATGGTAGCCATGTCTGCGAATCTGGTCGGCTTGATCTCGACTTCCTGCCATGCGTTGTAGAAGATAGAGTCATAATCATCCCAATCGTCAGAGATGGGACGCTGCGTGCAGGCGGTGCTCTCAATGATCGCCTTGTGCTCTCCCTCGAAAGGTGCAGTGACGCGAAGCTTGGCCTTCTCGTTCCTTTTAGGCCAAGGTGGCCTAGATGTGGTGGCAGGCATGGCTGAGGAGGAGGGGCGTCGATCGATACCAGGTGAAGGTCCGCGAGGCGGCTGAGATGAAGATGGAGCTGGAACAGGTCGGACTCGGTCCGTCGGAATGAAGAACCTCTCAGTGGATCCATCGTATGCCACCTGAAGGTCCTTGTCTAATATTGCCGTCACTTGTCCGGAGAGCCAGTCATAGCCGTCGAAGATCTCGACAGGTTCCAGTAAACGGTACTCAAGCGGAGGAGAGCTGACTCTGTCAGCAGTTCGTGACTTCTTCCTAGGAGGCATTTGCCCGACTGGTATCGACCGATACCCATATGGTATCGTTCGATACCGACATCCATAGAGGCACTTACCTGGCCGACTGGTGTCGAACGATACCCAGAATCTGATTCACTGCACAAAAGAAAACAAAAACGGGAATTAGTATGTACAGACCTAACAGTGGGTTGCCTCCCACCAAGCGCTTGTTTAATGTCACGAGCCTGACTTTAATGACGATTAGGGAGAGGGTGAATAAGCCAGAGGCACGATTTGTCCTGCTGGAATCTCGGCTTTCGCCCAATAGTGTTTAACCCTTTGCCCATTCACAGTGAATTCGTCTCCTGACGAATTAATCAGCACGATAGCACCATGTGGTCGCACCTCCTTGATAGTGAAAGGACCTGACCAACGAGAACGAAGTTTACCAGGAAACAAGTGCAAACGAGAGTTATACAGAAGAACCTGGTAATTCGGTTCGAAGTGACGGGAAAGGATCTTCTTATCATGATAGACCTTGGCTCGTTCTTTGTATAACTTCGAGTTCTCATAGGCGTGATATCTGATCTCATCGAGCTCATTCAACTGAATCAATCTCCTCTCAGCAGCAGGTTTGATGTCGTAGTTGAGTAGCCTTGTCGCCCAGATTCCTTTATGCTCAAGTTCAACAGGGAGATGACATGCTTTCCCATACAGCAAGTGAAATGGCGTAGTCCCCAGCGGTGTTTTAAAAGCAGTTCTGTATGCCCATAGTGCATCATTCAGCTTAGTAGACCAGTCCTTCCGCGAAGTACCCACAGTCTTTTCAAGAATCTCCTTGATCTGCCTGTTGGAAACCTCAACTTGTCCACTTATCTGAGGATGATACGGTGTAGCGACACGATGATTAACCCCGTACTTCTTCAACAACCGCTCGAAAACCTTGTTGATGAAGTGACTGCCACCATCACCGACGATGATTCGCGGGATCCCAAACCGCGGGAAAAGGATGGTCTTAAACAGCTTAAGAACCACCGTATGATCATTGGTTGGACTAGCAATCGCTTCCACCCACTTGGAGACATAATCAACAGCAACCAAAATGTATCTGTTCTTGTGCGACGATGGAAAAGGACCCATGAAGTCAATGCCCCAGCAATCAAAAACTTCAACCTGAAGGATGAAGTTTTGTGGCATCTCATGTCGCTTACTGATCTTCCCTCTCCGCTGACAAGTATCACACTGGGCAACAAAAGCATTAGCATCTCTGAACATAGTCGGCCACCAGAAACCGGCTTGCAGAACCTTAGAAACTGTCTTGAAAGTTGCGAAGTGTCCAGCATATTCAGAACCATGGCAGTGGAAGAGAACGTCCGGAACCTCAGACTCAGCCAAACATCTTCTGTAAAGACCATCAGAGCAATGCTTGTACAGATAAGGTTCATCCCAGAAGAAACGCCGTACCTCTCGCAGAAACTTTTTCCTCTCATAAGGTGTTGTGTGAGTTGGCTCAGTTTCCGTCGCTAAAAAGTTGGCGATGTCAACATACCAAGGCCTGGAAACGGTTGTCACAGCAGCTGAATAGGCGGCATAAGAACTGATGCCATCTGTCGACAAAATGGTGTGATCCGTCGAAGGGTGTCGATCGATACCCAGGTGGTATCGATCGATGCTGATGCTCAGATCGTCAGAGAAGTCGAAATTTTTCCCAAAATCAGCCCGCGCCTCTGTAGAAATGAAGTAGATGCGCTCCTCTGGTAGGTAATCATCAATAGGCACGTCCCCATCTATCTTCATTCGCGACAAGTGATCTGCAACTCCATTCTCTATCCCTTTCTTGTCCTTAACCTCGATGTCGAAGCCTTGAAGCAAAAGTACCCAACGACAGAGACGAGGCTTGAGATCTTTGTTCTTAAACAGGTATCTAAGAAGCGGCATGATCGGTGTGAGCGACTACTTTGCTTCCAACCAAATAAGATCTAAATTTCTCAAAAGCGAACACAACTGCTAGGAGCTCTTTCTCGGTAGTACTGTAGTTGCGTTGGGCATCATCCAATGTTCGGCTGGCATAATAAATGACATGCAGCTTCTTTTCTTTCCTCGACCCAGCACACGGCACCTACAGCAATCGCACATAACCTCAAAAGGCAGATTCCAATCCGGAGGTTGAACAACGAGCGCGCTCACTAGCGCCGCTTTGATGGCCTTGAAAGCAGCATGACAAGTAGGGGTGAAGTCAAATTGCACCTCTTTACACAACAGGGCGTAAGAGGTCGAGCAATTTTTGAGAAATCCTTCATAAATCTCCTGTAGAACCCAGCATGACCCGAAACTTCGGATCTCTCGAAACCGACGTGGGGGTTGCAAACTCGAGATCACCTGAACCTTGGCTTGATCAACTTCAATCCCTTTCTCTGAAACCTTATGTCCCAAAACAATCCCAGCTTGCACCATGAAGTGACACTTTTCCCAGTTAAGAACCAGATGCTTCTCTTCACATCGCTGAAGGACCTTGCATAAGTTATCCAGACAATCCTTAAATGAGGACCCATAAACAGAGAAATCATCCATGAATACCTCCATAAACTCCTCGATCATATCAGTGAAGATCGAAATCATGCATCTCTGGAAAGTGGCAGGAGCGTTACATAGTCCAAACGGCATTCTGCGGTACACAAAAGTGCCATAAGGGCATGTAAAAGTTGTCTTCCCTTGATCCTCTGGGTGAATGGGGATCTGGAAAAAACCTGAATACCCATCAAGAAAACAGTAGTATGGGTGATTAGCCAAGCGCTCCAACATCTGGTCGATAAAAGGCAAAGGAAAATGATCCTTTCGTGTAGCAGCATTCAACTTTCTGTAATCAATACACATCCTATGACCAGTGATAGTCCGTGTCGGGATCAACTCGTTCTTTTCATTCTTCACCACTGTGATACCGCCTTTCTTAGGCACAACATGAACTGGACTGACCCAAGAACTATCTGAGATTGCATAAATGATCCCAGCTTCTAGCAGTTTCATCACTTCTTTCCTGACAACTTCTTTCAGGTTCGGGTTCAACCGTCTCTGACATTCAATCGATGACTTTGACTCATCTTCCAGGTAGATCCTGTGCATGCATAGGTCGGGAGAGATACCTGCAATATCATCAAGAGAATAGCCGAGAGCTTTGCGATACTTGCGCAGCTTGCTCAGCAGTAAAGTGACCTCCGCATTGTTCAAAGAAGAATTGACAATAACAGGATATGTCGAATTAGGGCCAATGAAAACGTACCTTAGCTCGGCTGGAAGTGGTTTGAGATCGATCTTTGGAGCTTTTTCCTCGCTCCAATCCCCGGTTATACTGATTTGTTTAGGGATCTCGCCCAAATTCTCCACAGCGTATACGTGGCGTCGATCGATACCACTGTTGGTATCGATCGATACTGGGTCTGCATTGTCGAGGATTCTGACATAACCAGCAGCATCATCATCAAAACCCAGCTCTGACCCTTCAGTATGAACCAGTGCTCGCTCTAGTGGATCCTCAGGATGTTTCCCCAGAGAATACTCTTCTGCAATGTCACTGAATGTATCGACACAGAAGGTTTGCCCGTCGATGGTTGGTCGTTGCATGATTTTCTCCATGCTGAAGGACATTACCAAATCACCAACGTTCAGAGTAATCTGTCAATTCTTGCAGTCTATCAGAGCACCAGCAGTAGCAAGGAATGGTCTGCCTAGGATAAGAGGATCCTTAGGCTCGGCATCGTACTCCAACACGATGAAATCAGTCGGAATCAAGCAATTTCCAATCTTAACAGGTACATCTTCGAGAAGCCCCTCTGGTAGACGTACTGAACGATCAGCAAGGACTAATGAAATCCGTGTAGGCTGGTAATCACTCATTCCCATTCTCTTAGCAACAGAGTGCGGCATAAGATTCACACTTGATCCAATATCACAAAGAGAGCGCGCAAAACGCTCTGTGAAAATAGTGCAATCCAACACAAAACTACCTGGATCTGGAAGTTTCTTAGGGATCGTGTTGGTGAGAATAGCACTGCACTCGGCTGAAAGCATAGCGACACCTTCACTGAGACTGAAGTTGCTGGATACCATCCGCTTCACGTACCTTCTGAATGCGGGAGAAGTCTTGATAGCATCAACAAAAGGAAGTTCAACTACCAACTTGTCCAACATCACCTTGCATCTAGCATTTTCCCATTCCTTTTTGGTCAGCTTAGGAGTGATAGGATAGGGCAACTTCGGTTTGTAAACCCTTTCCTTGACAGGTTCAGCGTTTTCCTTGGGTGTCGTCTCGGTATCGATCGATACTGGGGGAATGTCGATCGATACTGGGGGAATGTCGATCGATACTCTGGGATTTTCAGCATCCCACTCGTCGTTTCCAGCAAGATCGACGGAATTTTCAGCTATTGGAGCTTGCTCAACTCCTGAGTCTACCACTTTACCACTTCTCAGACTTATGGCATTGATGTGGGCTCTTGGATCTTCAGTCTTTCCTGGTAGAAACCCCTCTTGTCTTTTCACAGCAGCTGCGGTCTGAGCAATCTGAGTCTCGAACTTCTTCTGCGACAGATTCAAGGCCTCAATCTTGCCATTCAGGTCGATATACAAGTTATCCAGCTTCCCATTAAACTCTCCAGTCATCCTTTGTTGTCCCTGCAGAATCTGTTCCAAAAGAATCTCTGTCTTACTCTCTGTAGACCTCGGAGAATGCGGTTGGTAAGATGAATTACCGTATTGGCGAGTAAAGTCATTGCTCTGAAGTGGTTTTTGGGCGAATTGTGTGGCACCAAAATCAGATTGGTTACCACCAGATTTGTAACCACCTTGCTGATTGTTGTTGAGGCTTCTGTTGTTGTTGTAACCAAATCGCTGACCCTGAAAACCAGAACCACCAATGTAGTTAACATCCTCTACCTCATCTTCAATGTTCTCTACTTCATCAGCAAAATGTACAGCCTTCTTCGTCTTTCCCACTAAGAGGTTGTGCATCGTGTCCAGCTTCGCCTGAACCTCAGCAATCTGCGAACCGTCAGCAACACTAGCGAGCCTTTTCCGCTCAAAATCAGCATTCTTGGTGCTATTGCTAGACGCCAAGTTCTCAATCAGCTTCACAGCATCGGTTGGAATCCTAGTGTTGAAGTTCCCGTTGCTTGCAGAATCCAGTGCCATCTGATACCGCCAATCAATCCCTCTGTAAAAGATCCTGAGCAGCTGAACTTGACTGAAACCGTGATGCGGACAGTCTCTCTGGTAGGATCTGAATCACACCCAAGCAGCCTTGAGTGCTTCTGTTGGACCCTGAGAAAATTGAGAGATCTTGTTCCTGAGCTCCTCCGATCTTGCATCGTCATAGAAATTATTCAGGAATGCGTTCTTGGTTTCGTTCCAAGTAGCGAGAGATCCAGGAGGTAGCTGCTTCAGCCAGTAAGCTGCCTCTCCACCAAGAGAGTATGGAAAGAGCTTACAAAAGAGGTATTCTTGTGGTACTCCATTGTACTTCATACTGGTGACCAAGTCCTCGAATTTCTCTATGTGATCCATAGGGTGCTCATGAGAGAGACCGGTGAAGGGGTGTTGTCCAACAAGGGTGAAGTAAGCAGGCTTCAGTTCAAAGTCATTCCTCTGGAAAGTCGGAATACAGATTGCTGCACGATTTGCATAGAATTGATCCGGTCGGTTGTACTCGCCAAGCGTCCGTTCAGCCACGGCTTGAGGTTGTTGTGGAGGAGGTAGTTGTTCACCTTCCTCATCATGTACTAAACCCTGTGGAAGATCCATCTCAACTGTAGTCCTCTTCGTTGTCCGATTTGTGCGTTCAAGCTCTGCTAGCTCTGTGAGGGAGAGATTGAGCAGTGGTGTGTCCTTCTTTCTCCTGGTAGCACGCTGATGCATACACCTGAAAATCAAAAGACGAGAAAATAAGTAACCAAAATTCAAAAACAGACGTTCAGTGTCGATCGATACCAGTGGAGTATCGATCGATACTGACGACGAACTTAGACAAAATCGACAACTAAAATTCTAATGGTGAATTTTTAGAGTCCCCGGCAACGGCGCCAAATTTGATATGCTCAAATTAATACCCTATGATGATATTAAAGCAGTTGCTGCAGTAAAGTTAGGGGTCGAACACAAGAACTCAAGAAAACTCACTCAGTAGATGAAAGATGCAGATTGTGCTAAGCAAACAGTGAATGACGAGAAAACAAATGATCAAATTAAACTTAGGTTGAACTAATATGGATGGGAGCTAGGCTCAGGAAAATTCTCAGGAAATCAATGATAGATAACAATTAATCAATTAAGGTTCAATTCAATTAAGCGCCGTTCTTGAACTCAAACACGAAAGTATAGTTAACCAACTGTCGTTGCGAAAACTAACTAAGTCTAAAATCTAGAATTCCAAATCTCTTTGCGAATCCTACACAGTAAACCAGCAATCAATTCAAGTTTGATATGTTCACAATTCGATTAAACCAAATCTCTTTGCAGATAATCAAAGTGCTCACCCTAGGTTTTATCAGATTACTCAATTGCACTGTCGTGCCTAATCGATTAATCTAAGTTCTATGTTCTAAGTGATCAGGTTAGAAATAGCTTTGAGAACAACCTATGGTGAAGAACTATTCAGGTTATGAACCCTAGCAAATCAATCATCATAAATCAGAGAAATCCATATGAGAAAACCCTAAACCTAAAATGAGACTACTCAGACATGATTGATGAGAAACAAGGCATAACTGAATAAATTATGAAATTAAATATAGCAAAAGAATAAAAACAAGGGTTCGGGATCTTCTCTATGATGAACAAAGTCTTGGATCCGTCTCCCTCACAAAAGCTCTCAAATCTCAATGCTGGCTCAAGAATCAAAGTGAAAAGTAAAGTATGCCGCCCCCCTGACCTAATGACTAAAAACTTACTTAAATAGGTCTAAAAACACGAGCTGGGCTTCTTTTGTAAATAAAGGGGATGATTGGGCTTCTTATGGGCTTTCTTGAAAATCTCTTCTGCGCGTTGATTACGTCGGTATCGATCGATACCATGATGGTGTCGATCGATGCTAAAGCTTCAAAACGGGTACTTTCTTCGGTTTGCTCCAAAAAGGCTCCAAATGTCTCCAAAATCTCCAATTTCGTCCCAAACGTGCTAAAACCTGAAAAGACTCTAAAATGATAGAAAAAACACTAGAAAGACTCGATAAAACGACTTATATCATGGCTAAAAACGGGTAAAATCCATGATATATCACAGTTTTATTGAGGTACACTATTCAATTCTTTGTCTCATGAAACTCTGTTAATCTGCTCAGGAATGCAGTATCGAAGAAATTTCTGATGATGAAGGAGAAAAACCAAAGAGCTCCAAAGATAAGAAGTAAAATGGACCTGATTCAAAAGGACCAGGATAAGAAGTAAAATGGGTATTTATGATAACCTGCCGGGTTCCATATAAGACTGTACTTAAAGGTATGTCAAGCGATAATCAAAATTAACGGCTTGACTCTCTTTATGCTCTTTTATATGAGCAACTCCTCAATAGCTCTTATCAATGCACTGGTTCTCATGGCCGAGAGCATGGTTGATAAGAATGAATGGATTAGTAAGCTGCAAAAGGTTATCCAAGCCCGAGGAGGCCAAGTGGGTGGCGCTTCCATGAGACAAAGTCTTTCTGAAGGTTCACTTGTAAGTCACACGAAGAAACTATATGCTCAGTCAATGATTTTTCTTTTCCCCTTTCCCTTAAAAGTTTAAACTGCGCAAAATATGTGTTAGCTGAGCATAATCCAGTACCGTTAGCTTGATGATAAAGTCGTTGCTACAAAAACTGATATCTTTGTGTGTCGTACTTGATGGTTTAAGATCTTGTTATATCTAAACGTTGAAGATAGCTTTGTTTGGGCATGTAAGGCAGTTAGTTTCTTGGAGTGGTTATAAATTACGGTTTTCTTTTGCTATCTAAATATCTTTCCCTTTTTAGGATAAGATGGTTAGGAAACCGGTTGACCCGGAAGAGGAATTGTGGTGGATGTCCCAAGAAGTCTGGGGTTACGTTGAAGCTGTTCTCAACAGTCTAGCTGCCAATGTTCCAAAGGTGGACTATTCAATTTTCTTGTGAAACTATAATTTCCCATGTTTATCTCGTTTTTTATTACTTGATCATATTACTAAAACCGTGGTTACAAGCCTACAACAGGCTGTTGTTCTTTGTCAAGTAGAGAAATCAAAGGAAGACATGCTGAATCAGCTTTACAGTTCTATCAGGTTTCTTCATATCCTTTCCCAATGTATTACTGTATACGCAATACTGTGGTGTGGTGCTTATTTGTCTCTCCCTTCCGTTGATCTGCAGCGCAATTGGTAATGAGAGGATTGAATCATTGATTCAGGAGGATCAGAATGTCAAAAGACGAAGAGACCGTTACCAGAAGCAGTCCTCTCTTCTTTCAAAGCTCACAAGACAGCTTAGCATTCACGATAACAGAGCAGCTGCTGCGTCAAGCTGGTCTGACAATAGTGGCACTGGTATATATACGCACACTCATCTACTCTTTCAATATTATGCTAATATGTAACCACAAAATGCATGGGATTGATTCGTTTCTCTTTGTTTGTTCTTATTTGTAGAAAGCAGCCCGAGAACCAATGGAGGGTCTTCAGGAGAGGATTGGATGAATGCGTTTAACGCAGCTGCTAGTGGACCTGACTCATTGAAGAGATATGGATCAGGTGGCCACAGCCGCCGCTACAGCGATCCAGCTCAGAACGGTGAGGATTCTACTGGATCTGGCGGCAGCTCCCGTCGCACCACGCCAAACCGGCTCCCACCAGCACCGCCACTGGATCATCTTACAGGTATTAGAAACCTGTTTGATTTTCTAGGATTGTTATTGAAAGAACCATAAAACACATTTCTTTTTTCTTTTTACCTTTTGGATTGGTCCCCGTTTCTGGGACTATTTTTCTTATTTCTTCACTAGTGATAATATGAGATTATGTAATTGTGTGTTTGTAGATAGATATTGTTAGAGACACATATATCACTTTTGTCTTCATATTGGTCATATGCTTTTTACTAAATAACGTTATCATTCTTTTAATAGCATCTAAATCTTGGGAAAATGAAAGTGTGTAAATTTTTCCAATTTTCACCAAGCTTATGTATCTCTTCTATGAAGTTTCTATAGTGTGTCTATCAATTAAGCTTCGTGGAATTTGTCCAGCAAAATTGTAGTCCAATCTAATCATAGGCAAAATTGTAGTTCAATCTTAATCAAAGGCAAAATTGTAGTTCAATCTTAATCATAGGCAAAAGTGCAGTCCACCCAACCACAAATGTAATGTTTATTGCCTCTTGCAAAGCCTTCATATCTCATTACATCGATGCGTCTCTTGAGTTGCAAGAGAGAACCGTCCCAACCGTTATAAGGGCATAATGGTCTTTATCTATTTCGGATAGTGGTATGGGAGAAAAGAATTCAAAAAGTGGTATTTCTGTAGATAGAAACTTGAGATGTTGGTAGTTATGGTAATTTTCTCTAGTTTAATTGCACAACATCTGTGTTTTTGCTTCATCCTACAATAAATTAGACAGTAAATATTTAGGAGGCTATTGGAGGAATTTCACATACTGGTTCCTTTTTATTTTGGATCGGAGCTTTTCTGGTTGTTATAGATCTCCCAAGTTTTTGAACTCATTAGAAAGAACAGACTCTTTAACTACCCATCCGACTCTTCGAGAATTTGCGTGAGAATGCTAAATTTTATAGTGAATAATAAATTATCTGTAATTTGAACGGTTGAACCTGCAAATTATTTGAATAATAATTTTCAATTATTTGCGATAAACTATGCTGCCAATATATAAAATAAAATTGCTGTGGAGTGCTAAAACGGTCCTATAAAAAGATTACACTAGTAACACAACTATGGAATAGCTAATTTAATGGCTTGCCTTTGTGAGTACATTAATAGGTAGAACCTCTATGTAAATATCCAGGAAGAGAGATTGCTAATAATAAAAATATTGCCGTAAACAAAAATCCAATATTAAGATTGAAATCCAACTTAAAATTGATTTTTTGTAATTTTTTTTATAACTAAAATTGATGATTTTTGAACAAATTACAAATGTAATAAAGACAAGTGGGTACAAGTAATAAATTCACACCAATAATTGCAGATAAGAATTTATTACCACTCATTTTCACTACAGCTGGTCGTTGGATATGAGACCACTCTTCTACTCGATCTATTAGCAGCGATCTAGCTAAAAAACATAAAAATCTCATTGCTTTCTTCTTCTAAATATTGATTGGACGAAAAAGCGATTTCGAAAAAAGGTGAGTCATGTAGATTTTCATTCTTTAGTTTTATGTGGAAGCAGGTTCTCGGATCTTTTGTGTGCATATATTTATATATTTATAATAATGTAATGTTTATTGTCTCTATAGAATGATCTATCGATTGAAATATTGCACTCGAATTATATATTTTATTCTGTAAATTATGCAGAATAATATCTGGATAGATGATCTATGGATTGAAATAACACATGGAATTCTGAACAGAGGGAACCTAATCTAATGAGTGTTGATTACTACTTTCATTTCTTTGGTTAAGCAGGAGACTTATGGCCGATACACTTTTGTCGTTTGGAGTTCAGAAGCTTTGGGACCTCCTTGTCCGAGAATCTGATCGATTAAAGGGAGTGAATGAGCAAGTCACTGAACTCAAAAGTGATCTAAAAAGGCTTAGGTCATTCTTGAAAGATGCAGATGCTAAGAAACATGCAAGTGAGACGGTGAGAAATTTTGTGGAAGAGATCAAAGATATTGTTTTCGACGCGGAGGATATATTCGAGACATTTCTCCTAAAGGAAGAGCTTAGGAAAACAAGTGGCATCAAGCTGCCTATGAGGAGACTTTCTTGCATTATATTGGATCGCAGGGAAATAGCTTCTGATATAGGAGGCATAACCAAGAGGATCTCCAATGTGATCCGTGATTGCAGAGTTTTGGAGTGCAACAGATGATTGTCGAAGGCGGCGAGTATTCACATCCTCTACAAGAAAGACAAAGGGAGATTCGAAAAACATTTCCTAGCGAGAGTGAAAACAATCTTGTGGGATTAGAGGCGAATGTTAAGAAATTGGTTGGCTATTTGGTGGAGCAAGATAGCATTCAAGTGGTTTCTATAACTGGGATGGGCGGTATCGGTAAAACTACCTTGGCTCGACAAGTTTTTAATCATGAGATGGTGAAAAACCATTTTGATGGAGTTGTGTGGGTGTGTATTTCACAACAGTTTACACGGACATATGTGTGGCAGACGATCTTGCAGCAGCTTAGTTCAAAACATGATGAGCATAGAGAGTCAAATATGACTGAAGACGACCTCCACAAAAAGCTCTTTCTACTATTAGAAACCAGTAATTCTTTGATTGTCCTAGATGATATGTGGAAAGAAGAAGATTGGGACAGAATAAAGCCTGTGTTTCCACCCAAAAAAGGTGACATCTTATTCTTAAACTTTGAGTATAGACTTGATTAAGAAAAATATATAGAATATGACAAGGCATACACATGTAATATTATTTCCTTTTGTTTAAAATATATCGCAGGATGGAAGGTACTACTTACTTCTCGCAACGAGAGAGTGGCCTTACGTGCAGATCCAACATGTGTCACTTTTAAACCAGAATATCTACCCATTGAAGAAAGTTGGACACTTTTCCGAAGGATAGCATTTCCTAGAAATGGCGCAGCAGGTAAGCTTTCAAGGAAGACAGTTTTTGACGTTAATCAAAATATAAATACTTCTTTTACATCATATCTTGATTTTAATTATATTTTGCAGAATCTAAGGTTGATGTAGAAATGGAAAAGATGGGTAAGAATATGATCAACCATTGTGGAGGACTACCACTGGCCATCAAAGTGTTAGGAGGTTTGTTAGCTGCCCAGCACACATTAAGTGACTGGAAAAGGATATATGAGAATATTGGATCTCACATCGTTGGAGGGACTAGCTTCAATGACAGAAATGTCAGTTCGGTTTATCATATTTTTTATCTGAGCTTTGAAGAGCTGCCTAATTATTTGAAGCAATGCTTCCTCTACCTTGCCCATTTCCCAGAAGATTTTACAATATATGTTGAGGATTTGGCTTATTACTGGGTTGGAGAAGGAATATCAAAGCCAAGGTATTATGAAAGCAAGAAAAAAGAAAAAGCAAAATGCATTCGAGAGGTTGCAGATGGATATATAGAAGAATTGGTAAGAGAAACATGGTCATTTCTGAAAGAGACGTTAAAACTACGAGATTTGAAACATGTCGCTTGCATGACATGATGAGGGAAGTTTGTCTGCGTCAAGCTGAAGAAGAGAATTTCGTACATATTGTTGATATTGCAAACTCTCAATCTCCTTGTACATCTCGAAGAATTGCAGTACACCAGCTTGATGAAACTTATCATCCGAAGTGGGAGAGGCAGAACCCAAAACTTAGATCTCTCTTGATTATACAAGAGCCGTTCAATGAGAAAAATTGGATGGCATCAGGTTTATGTTTCACAAAGCTACAGTTGATGAGGGTTTTAGATCTCTCTTATGCAAATTTTGAAGGAGGGAAGTTACCCTCTAGCATTGGGAAGCTCATCCACTTGAGATATTTGAGTTTATTTTGGGCAGAGGTAACTCATCTACCTTCTTCTATGCGGAATCTGAAGCAGCTGCTCTATTTAAACCTAGATATATATGAGGAAGTAAATGTCTACATCCCCAATTTCTTGAAAGAGATGCGAGAATTGACATACCTCTCTCTTCCGTGGAAGATGCATGATAAGACAAAGTTGGAATTGGGTAATTTAGTCAACCTGGAGACATTGAAGAATTTCTCAACAAAGCATAGCAGTGTGAAGGATCTTCAACGAATGACAAAGCTAAGGACTCTCTGTATCTATATCGAAGGCAAAGAGTGTGCTGTGAAAACTCTATCTTCATCTCTAAGTGAATTGAAACACTTGGAAGATCTTACTATATATGGATTGCGTTATATATATGAGGGTTCCACGAATGATGGAGAAGGATTTGTTTTGGATTGCGTTAATCTCAAACAGCTGGATTTGAGAATATATATGCCAAAGTTACCTAATGAACATCACTTCCCTTCTCACCTGACAACCATATCTCTAAAAGCTTGTCGGTTGGTGGAAGATCCGATGCCGATTCTAGAGAAATTGGTTCAGTTGAAAGAGCTTCAATTATGGCATCAATCTTTCAGTGGGAGGAAAATCGTTTGCTCGGCTGGTGGGTTTCCTCAATTGCAGGAGCTTGGGTTAAAAGGACTAGAGGAATGGGAAGAGTGGATAATAGAAGAAGGCTGCATGCACCTTCTTCATTCTCTCAGTATTCATGATTGTCCAAAATTAAAGAAGCTTCCTGCTGCTGGGTTTCCTCAATTGCATACACTTGAATTACGTGAACTAGAGGAATGGGAAGAGTGGATAGTAGAAGAAGGCTCCATGCCCCTTCTTCACACTCTGACTATTATTTCATGTCCAAAATTAAAGAAGTTTCATGCTTGTGGGTTTCTTAAATTGCATACGCTTGCATTTATTGGACTAGAGGAATGGGAAGAGTGGATAGTAGAAGAAGGCTCCATGCCCCTTCTTCATTCTCTCCATATTCATGATTGTCCAAAGTTAAAGAAGCTTCCTGATGGGCTGAGATTCATATATTCTTTAAAGGATCTGAGTATGGACAAGGAATGGAAGGAGAGATTGTCGGAAGGAGGAGAAGATTATTACAAAGTCGAACACATCCCTTCTGTTAAATTCGAAGACATCCCTGGTTCAACTAAGAATTAGGCTCTCAGCAATTACGAATTATGAATATGTACACAGGTAAAATATTATTTCCCTAGATCTACATATCATCAAGTACACAAAATCAATCATTCAGAGAAACGAATTGTTGTTCAGTTAAAATTTTGGCTTTATATTCTCGCTATATTGAGTAAAAAGCTATGTTGGTTTTCAATTTCAGACAAGTGAAATATACATGAAGAGCTGCAGTGATGGTGTTCGATGAAATGTCTAACTGAGACATGATCTCCTATACTGTTTTAATCAGTGAGTTTGGGGGAAGGGGAGAGATATGGTTTTCACTAACTATGCCTGGTATGACAAACTCATATCTATCTATTACTTTGTTGATTTATTGAGCTGAGGCATGTCATTCTTGCATTAGTATAATTCTCTTTGTGTTGTCTTTTATTTTGTGTTACCAAGCGACTTGGCTTGACTGTTACAATCGTTATCTATGTATGTAACTTTGTAAGTTTATAACTTTGCTAGTTGCTTTGAACTTGTGATTTACTATTTCTTGCAATGACCCCTCATAGATAAATTATTCACTCCACTTTTCATGGTTAAAGATGTAGACTTGAGTTCAGAGTTCCGTTTTTCAATAGTGCAATAGTTCAGAGTGAAAAAAAAAAAAAAAGATGGAGACTTGTGGCTGAGACTATTGCATGTATAATTTGGATTTTAATAGCTTGGGGAGCTCCTGAATCAAAATCTGAATATTCCAAAAACCAAGAAAGTGGAAAGAAGTTTGATTCACTTGCATGGTGTATGTTGCACAGTATAGTTCACATGAAAATATGTCTCGCAAACAATAATACGAAGGCTTGGACCAGATTATGAGGAGCATATAGATAGAAGTTCTATCATAGAACCTTGATTTTCCTTGAAGATATATGGAACAACACAACCTGGATTGGAATATCATAAAACTACTAATAAAACGCACAAGTTAAGATTCTAATAATGATTAATCACCCTTGAGATCATGGAAATCGTCGAGACGGCAGGTGTGATTCTTTCTCTTATGATCACTTAACTCATTGAATTTGGCTACGATCACTGGTAGGGCTTGTGGCTCAGATATGAGACATGGAGATCGTCGTCGGGGTCGCATAGAACAGAAAGCTATGTGGCTTTCATCTTAAACCAGGAAGTCTCTGTTTGAAAAAGGTCTTCTTGCTCTTCAAATCATCATCGAACGACCTGATGGGTTTTTCTTCTCACGGGGAACCATCTTGGAAGAGATAAGACAAAACTCAATCGATCGAAAGAGAGAAATAAGCAGAAACATTTCGATTGTACTGTAATGATGGTCAAAGAAAAAGAAAGCTCCAAACGGTCATATATTGTGAATCAAATTAAACCTTTTTTCTTCGTTTTATGAATCCTGAAGGAATTGTGTTTGTGTGCCATTTTAGACAAAAACTTAAATAACACACATTTCTTGTGATATTATTAGAATAACACACATCTTTTCAGTATTACTAGTATAATACTTAACCCTAATGAAATGTCCATTAACCTATAGATGAAATCTAAAATTTTATTTTTTTTAATTACAATTAACGGTTTTTTTTTTCTTTTTTTATTCAAAAAAAAATAATTCAGTTACCCTATTTTCAAACCAACGATAGAAAGGAAACTGAACAGTTTCCTTTCTCATATTCTAGTAAAAAAAAACCTCACGCAAAATCTCTCAATTCCGTATGATTGGAGCAATCCTAATCGCCATCGCCTTCCGCTTCGCCATCAGTCTTCCGTCGTCCGTCTCGCCGTCGCCTTCCGCTTCGTCTTCCGCCTAGCCTTCGTCTCGCGTTCGTTGAAGACTCAGGGTTCAACTTCCGAAGATATTTACTCTTTCTACAATAAGTTCTCCACGTTTCTACGGTATTCGAAACAAATATGGTGGATTTTTGGCGCGGAAGTTTGATTATGATTTCTGATTTATGACTGACTTGCGGCTGATTTACGAAATGAAATGTGTTTACTTGATTAAATGATTTTTGATGGCTGTTAACTTGCTTTATGATGGATTTATAGGTTTAGATCATTGTTATATTTGATTGTGATGTTTGTTTAGGGCTAAGTGATAACTTAATAAAACGGCTGATTTATCAATTACTTGATGGCTGATTTATGAAGTTAATGATGGCTGAGTTATGAGTTTTGATGGCTAAGTTATGAGTTTTCGATGGCTGACTTATTAGGTTCTTGTGGCTGAGTTTCTTGTATATGATGGCTAAGTTAATATCCTTTGTGGCTGATTTATGATTAGATGGAAGGATCAAAGAAAGATCCGCCCCCGCTTTACGAAGATGCGAAATCTCCTCTGATGTCCAAAATCTTGAATTATAATTGTCAGATGGGCAATTTCGCACGCGTCAGAGAAGCAATAGGGATTGATGCGTGGGAAGCAATAAAAAAAACAAGACTTGGAATCATTCTCAAGCTGGTCGATTCCGACTACGTATGGTCAGCAAAGACTGTACATTATTTACTTACGCGACAGTTAAGGATAAAAAATTTACATGAGATTTGGTCATTAGTCGGGAGGCAACCAATAAGATTCAGCCTTCACGAGTTTACAGAAATTACGGGTTTAGAATCAGGTGCATACCCTGACGAAAGCTGTGAACCTGACTACCGTCCGCTGTGGAAATTGTTGTATGTTCCCGAAGGGGCTATTGGTGGTCCGAAATACTATGAACTTTCTGGTGTATTCGGCCAGTGTCGTGGCTGGGAATTACCGCAATGGACGCAGGTTGGGAATTACCCCGAGAGTGGCTTGGCCTGACCGTGATACCAGCAGAGATTGATTTCTACAGGATTCTCATTACCCTGAGAGCGGCTTGACCTGACCGTGAGTATGGATGGATAGGTGATGATATAAGTGAAATTGTAGTGACGGCTGATTTATCATATTACACGCCTGATTTATTATACTTGACGGCTGATTTATCATATTACACGGCTGATTTATTGTACTTGACGGCAGATTTATCATATTACACGGCTGATTTATTGTACTTACCTTTCTGAATAACATCATCATCGTTGTTCTCTGTAACCTCCATACAAAGACGTAGCTGGTCGATTTTTATTAAGCTTAAAAAGCTTTGCAATTGCCGAGTATTGCAGACATAAACCGGAGGCATATCCTGAGACATTTTTTTCAAAGTTTTAAAAGAGAACATGTAGCTCAGCTGAATTTTACACCTTCGCGACTCTAGCTCATAGTCCTCCATTATCATCTCCTCAAGATTGTCGTAGGATGTTTGTTCCTGTACTTGAAGAACTTTGCAACCTCTCTTGTCAAGATTAAACGTATATCGATCTTTTTTAACCCAGTTGCCGGAAACAATTATTATGGTATCCATTCAATCGAAGGTGTTCAGATCTTGTGAATGGGAGGAAAGAAAGAGATGAATGACGATGACGAAGAAGATGAACAAGGTTGAAGACGGCGAACTGATTTTGTCGGCTACTTAACCTAATTATGCGATGCATTCAGAGCTGATGAAGCTTTCGTTTTTGCTGACCTGGAACCATGCCACCTAAGGAACTCATAAATCAGCCATAGGAAATCAGCCACTAAACGAATTGATAACTTAGTCGTAACAGGAAAACTATTTAAGTAATTATAGAAATTTATGAAATTTGCCATCAAAACAATTAAATCAAGTGAAAAACTTAAGTCAACTACTATATTGCATAAACCAGCCGTCAAAGAATACTACTACAGTAATTACTAGTTAATTACTTAATCATCCGTAACTAATCAGACTTATTAGTTAATCAGCCTTGTTACAGGTGACTTATGACAAGTCAGCCACCATAAGCTTGCATAAATGAGTCGCTACACAATAAATCAGCCACATGAATCAGCTGGGTTTCAATAAATCAGTCGTCCGAAATCTAAGTCAGCCACGTCATAACAATAAGTCAGCCAAAGTTTTCATAAATCAGTCGTCGGAGTTAAAGTCAGCCATGTCGCATGCAATTAAATCAGCCGATATTTCATAAATCGGTCGTCAGAGTTAAAGTCAGCCAAAACTTCTGGCTGATTTAACTAATAAGTTAGCAGTTAACATAAGTCAGCCATTCGTCTTATAACTCAGCCGTAACTACAGCGAAAAAATTCTGCGGCCGAGTTTCATAATACATGTAGGCAGTTATGATGCCACGTAGGATTTTTCGCTGATGTGGAAAAAAAAGTAATTGCATTTTTGTTATTACATTTTTGTTAGCAAATGATTATAAGAGTATTCTGGGTATTCTGAAAAATAGAAAACATTACAGTAATTAAAAAAAATCTGTACTATCTGGATCATTATATCTTGTTTGTGTGCTATTTAAGTAAACGACCGTTTTTCATTTCCAAAATAATATTAACGTTTGTTTCATAACTTCTTCTCAGTATCTTTAATCTATCATATTTCATTTACTCTTTGTTTTTTGTTTTTTTTTTCCATTCATTTTTCTCTTCATTCCTGTTGTTCATCTATTAATGAACAATCGAAGCCGAGGAATCAATAAATTGAAATCCTTTTAAAAGCATTTCTACAATTTCGTTTATAAATAACCATCTTTTGAAACGCGAAAAAATTCGAAAAAGGTTCTAAAAATAAATTCAAAAACTCCTATAGAAAAAGCAAAGAAGAAGAATTAAAATCTACCATTATTTTACATGTACAGATAATATAATTTTCCCCTAGGAATAATGCCATAAATACCCGATACCTGATCCGAACCCGACCCAATAATACCCTAACCAAACCCGTACCGAATTTTAGAAATATCCGAAGGGGTCCTAAATTTTTATATTCGATACCAGAAACTGAACCCAAACGAAACTCGATACCCGCGGGTACCCGAATGTATCCAAAATACAATACCCGAATGTATCCAAAATACAAGTATATATCTAAAAATATATTAATTTTTCGGGTAATTCGGATATTTTTGGATACATTTGAATAAAAAGTAACCAATGGTTTTGGATATTCCGAATATTTTCTGGTGATTCGGATAGATTTAGGTAAAAAGTAACCAATATTTTAGTTTTTTTGGATAATTCGGATATATTTGGATAAAAAAATAAACAATATTTTAAATATTTTTAGGTATTTCGGATACTACGGGTAAAATACCCGAAGTGAATATGATCCCCGCGGGTACCCAAAAATTTTCGGGTCCTCTAGAAATACCCGATACCTGATCCGAACCCAAAAGATACCGAACCAAAATTTGTAAATATCCAATCGTATTTTTTTTCCCTAAACCTAAAATATCTGATCTGAACCCGACCCGAAAATCTGAATGTCCAACCCTAATTTTTTTGTTACATCAGCTGCTCCGATTAATTTAGAGGCGTAAATTCAATTGAATAAATGTCACTTTTGACAAGTGGTACGACAATAACGTACATTCTAGGTTTTTCGTTTATTTATAAACTGAAGTTTATTTTCTTTTTAAAACATAGTTGAAGTTATACTACACAACTACATTTTTAATACATATATACAATACACACATGCACATCTGACAGTTCGGAGTTTGGATCCAAATTATGATACGAAGACAACACCACAAAACAGATGATCAAAGTTGATGGTTAGACATTAGTGTTGCAGCTTACATTTATTGACGAGTCGTGAATCCACATATAATTAAACAATACTTGTTTTTTGATAATTTTTTTAATAGATATAATTTTTTGTTATTTTTTATATCACCAAAAGAATAAATATACATGTAAATGTCTATTTACGAGGAAAAGATGGTAAAGGGGTTGAATATATTTTGCACAAAGAATTAGTAAAAACTATAGCTTCACATGGACTCAACATTGACTCTTTTAATATGATGTTGTTTTACACACTCTTCAAATCACTACATCAAGCACTCTGCACAGAGACTTTTTATATGTTGAATTAAAAACTACGAAGAAAAATAGGAACTTTGAGGAAAACAAATCTAGAAAATATTGAATAGTTGAGTTATAGTTCCTTTTGATAGGTTTGTGGAATATATTTATTTTGATAAGAAAATATGTATGATATATAATCAAAAGAATAATAAAAGATATTTGAAAAACAAGAGCAAGAAAACTAATGCATAAACACATTTTGTACAAAATCTTATTGTTTGTTTTTATATATATTCAATGACATGTATTGATGAATCTAACCTTTTTAACTCTATAAATTAGTGTAGAATAGTTTCAATGAAATGTTAGTTGTGTGGAAAAGAAAAAAAAATCTTAACTTAAAAAATCGAGTGTTTTATTTTTTGTTTCTGGTTGGTTATCTCTCATTCTTAAACGCTGAGAGACATTTCAACTCTTGCAAGATATGACATTTCTGCCGGAGTCTTTAACGTCGTGTGGCATTATATCCATAGACCTAAGATGATTGATGTGACAATTGTGGTGATATGAACACAAGAAATTTTGTAATTGCACATGACTTTTATAAATATACAAATCGAGAAAAGTTAGGAAACTATACAAATATGGTTGAGTGTCGAGTGGTGTTAACAAAACTGGATGAGATAAAATGGTATAATCATTTTTTCCATGTCAAATTGTTTATGGGTGTTGTTAAATAGAAGTGTTTATAAACATATTGTTTTTATTCTCCGTAGTTTAAGAATATGGTGCTTGTCATAAAGTAAAGAAATAATAATAGTCATCAGGCGAATCTTACTTTTTGGGTTAATGAATGTCATGATGGTGCAGTTAATGTGGTAAGAAATATTAAATTTTACAGTCACCTATGTTATGTTTTTAGTTATAGAAGATACTTAGTTTTTGTTTTCTTAAAACAATTGTAGATGTTGCGGTTGATCGAAGTTAAAAATGGATCAACATCCAAAAATGCTACAATCCGAAGATAAAAAGGTCCATTGAAGTTGAATTTGAAGAGTGTGAAGACTCGATGTAAGTATATGATGGACACATCTCCATCATAAGAGGATATGGTTGTTATTTCATAAAACAACTTTAATAACCATTAAAGCTCACACCATCTATGCAAGAATACAAGTTAAATGACTAAATCACTCCCTAGGAAGCTAATGAAAATCATGAGAAAAGTCAAGAAAAAAGAGAGAAGAAGAGATGTTACCCTATTAAAAGATGAAACGTTATGTTAATATATAATATTTATGAATTTGTGTATTGTCATTAGGAATTTGGTCAACTTTCTTATTAATTGTTCTTTTTGGTCCCTTAAATTAGTTTTTTTTCCTTAATTAATTGTTTCTTTTGAAATTCAACTTTATGATTCTAATGATAAAAGGAGTGGGCATACAGTTTTTTGGTTTGGTTTCGGTTTTGTTTTTTTTTGTTTACGGTTTAACGGTTTTGCAAAAATTGAAACTATATGAAAACCGTATGTAATTCGGTTTGATTACGGTTTGGTTATTTTGGTTTTAAGATTTGTCGGTTTTATAAAAAATAAAACTATATGTAATTCGGTTCGCTTCGGTTTCGGTTTGGTTCCGGTTCTTTTAGGTTATTCCATGTTTTTACAAAAAAATATAACTTTGCTGCATAAAAAGTAATCAAGTATAAGAAACAAAGGTCGTCTCACTAGACTACATTGATTTAAACGTATAATAGAAATAATATATTAAGCCATTAAGTAAAACATAATACAAATAATATAGTCCTAATCTTGTTTCGTAAACCCAAATCCTAAATTTAAATTTAAACCAAAAATTAAAAGCTATAGAAAAAAATTCAGAAAATAAATTGTATCATATTCATTAGCCACAATATAAACTTAAAAAAAAATTATATATCATTATTCTAATTTTTATTAAAAACCAAAATAACCATTCGGTTTTATGGTTTTAATTAACCAAACCAAATCTAAACCAAAAACTTAATAACAACAACAACCAAATGGGGTTTTAGACTAAACCATAACCAAAGCAAATCAATCATTTCGGTTCGGTTCAAAATTTTCGGTTATGGTTTTTTGCCAACCCCTTTTGCCGGAATGAAAATCATTGAAATTTTAGAAATTTGATTGCTGAAAACTAATGGCCTAAATAAACATACAAGTATTTGGTTTATAATTAATATGAAATATGTGAATTTACATTTCAATTTGGGCTAGATTTACAAGAATCAAGTTATAATTACAAGTATCGTGATAGTTTTGGTTGAGATTATACCGGTTCAATTAGATTGTATTTGAGTTTATATGTAACCAACATTGAGGAATTTTAAATTAAGGGTGCGAGATGGATATTGAATTTCGGTTTAGTTTAGATTTACCAAAATCTCCATGGTTAGATATAAATGTGGAATGGTTTTTATAGTTTTTGGTTTAGAAATTCAAACCAGAAATATATTTTGATTGAGTCCGCTTTTTTGTTTTTTTTTGTTTTGTGTCTTTTTGTGTTTCTTTGTCGAAACATTTCATTAATTAAAGCAGTTCCAAGATTACTGGGCGCCAAAGAGTCCGATGATGAAGAGGAGAGAGCAGAGCTATTCCTTGCCAATTTTTGAGTCTTGGAATTCTGTTCCCTCTCGCATAATCAATTTAGATGCCAGAGCTAAGGATTTATGGGTCTTTTAGAGCAATGAATCCATTTAGAAACTTGATGTGAAGTCTTTTGTCAGTGCTTCACCAGTGTTTTCCTTAGAGATGAAGTCATCTATGTTTCAAGAGATTTTTCACCTGTGAAGTTAAGAACCATTTCCTGGTAAACTTTTCATCGCCAGAGAAGCTTTTAAATGATTTTGATTGATATTTTACAAGGATGAAGAAGGAGAGTTGTTTTGAGACAACTCTCAAGGTTACAATCAAAGTTCTCATAACATGACTATATATGTGAATCCGCATCGTGCTAAGAACCCTGGTTACATGGGTTTATTTTTTTGGATTTGATATGAGACACTATATTAGGCTTCATATGGATCCTCTAATAGCTAAGATTTGCTCAAGGAATCTATGAGGATCTTCAACAAATGACAAAGCTAAGGAATCTCTCTATCTATATCGAAGGCAAAGGGTGTGCTACTGAAACTCTATCTTCATTTCTAAGTGAACTAAGACACTTGGAAAATCTTACTATATTTCTAGAAGCCTGTAGGTTGGTGGAAGATCCGATGCTGATTCTAGAGAAATTGGTTCAGTTGAAAGATTTTAGATTATGGGATCAATCTTTCAGTGGGAGGAGAATGGTTTGCTCGAGCGGTGGGTTTCCTCAATTGCAGAAGATTTCAATATGGGGACTAAAGGAATGGGAAGAGTTGATAGTAGAAGAAGGCTCCATGCACCTTCTTCAGACTCTCATTATTAAATATTGTCCAAAGTTTAAGAAGCTTCCTGCTGGTAGGTTTCCACAATTGCAGAAGATTTTAATAGATGTACTAGAGGAATGGGAAGAGTGGATAGTAGAAGAAGGCTCCTGTCAATATAAAGATATATTCTTATTAATACACAATGAGTACAGAAGAGATTATATACAAAGATTGTAATGCACTAGGGTTTTGACAATTAAAGTACATCCCTAATATGCTTGATTTGGTTTTCTTAACATGCCCCCTCAAGATGGAGGGGTTGTAGTCACTCCAATCTTGTCTCTTAGGAGAGTGAATCGTGCTCGATTTAGCGGTTTAGTCAATGCGTCGGCGAGTTGGTCTTGAGTGTTGACATGAGCAACGCGTAGCATACCAGTTTGTATTTGCCCCCTTATGAAGTGATAATTAAGAGCGACATGTTTCATGCGCGAGTGAAATACCGGGTTAGCACACAGAAATGTTGCTCCAACATTGTCACAATAAACAGCCGGTGGTGCACAGAGTGTGATGCCAAGTTTCGTATGGAGATTGCATATCCACCGCAATTCTGTTGTTGCGGTAGCAACGACACGATACTCAGCTTCGGTAGAAGAGCGAGCTACACTCTTTTGTTTCCTCGATGCCCATGAGATCGGATGTGCTCCATTGTATATGATATAGGCATTCGTGGAGATGTAATCGTCGGAGTCACCGGCCCAATCTGCATCAGAGTATCCATGAAGGCGAAGGGAATTGTTTGAGGAGTAGAAAGTACCATGGGATTGCGTCCCTGCCAAATAACGAAGTATTCGTTTTGCCGCCTGCCAATGATGTTCTGTTGGCCGATGCATGAATTGAGAAAGTCGATTCACCGCATAGTTGATGTCGGGACAAGTAAAAGCAAGATATTGGAGACTGCCAACTAGCTGTCTATAGCGTGTGGGGTCTGACATTGTTGTGCCGCTGTGAATTGTTAGCTTGGGAGACATAGCCATCGGAGTGGTAATTGGTTTTGCATCCAGCATGTTGTACTGAGCAATAGGTCAATGATATACTTGCGCTGAGATAGATGGAGACCTTGCTGTGTTCTATGAGCTTCAATACCAAGGAAGTAGTTGAGGGCTTCTGACTCTTTGACAGAGAAGCAGGCTGCGAGTAAAGCAAGAATTTTGTTGATCAGCGTAGGATTGCTTCCTGCGATAAGGATATCATCAACATAAACCAGTAAGTAGAGGTGGTTATTGTCCTTACAGTGGACGAAGAGGGATGTGTCTGCAAGACAATTCTTGAACCCAAGGCTGATCATAAATTTCTGTAATTCCATGTACCAGGCACGTGGTGTTTGTTTGAGGCCATATACTGCTTTGTGAAGACGACAGACATGAGTTGGATGATCCTTGTCAACAAATCCTGGTGGCTGTTCCATGACGACCTCTTCAGACAAATTCCCTTTTAAGAACGCATTATTAACATCTAATTGAGTGACAGGCCAAGCACAAGTCACCGCGACACTGAGAACCAATCGCAGGGTGGTGGATTTGACAACAGGGCTGAAGGTTTTTGTGTAGTCTCTGCCGAATTGTTGATTATAGCCTTTCGCGACAAGTCGCGCTTTGCACCTGCCAAAAGAGCCATTAGGTTGAAACTTGTTCTTGTATACCCACTTACATCCGATAATATTAGTAGCCAGTGGGCGCGGGATTAGTTCATAGGTGCGATTGCGAGCAAAAACGTCAAGCTCTTCAGACATCGCAACTCGCCATCGTTTGTCTTTGAGAGCTTGAAGCACTGTTGATGGTTCAGGTGGAATCAAGAGAGGCATAGTAACAATAAGATTCAGCTTTGATTTGGGCTTGATTATATTGTTTTTCCGTCGAGTGACCATCAGGTGTTGGTTCGGATGTGAGCGGCTAGCGTTGTTGACGGCGTCGGGAATGTCTGTTTCTGTAGTAGTAGGCGTTGGAGCAGAGACAGCATTTGAGCTTGGAGGTGGAGCTGGGCCGACAATTGGTGAAGCATTGGATGCTGGATTTCCTTTGTGGGCATGGGCCTCAATTGGAATTTGGCCTTGTAGATGAGACTCTCCATCGCGAGTAGCAGAGCTAGAACCTGCAATTATACAATTTTCGTCTGTACCTGCAATTGAAGCTGTTGAGGCCGACAGTAGTGAGTCTCCAGCAATCTGCGCCGACGGTAGCTCATCCTGGTGAAGAATCCCGGCCGGCGGTCCCGGCAAGGCACAAGGCGCAACTACGAGTGGCAGAGGGATGGTTGTGGCCGATGGTGTACTGGTTTGTGTTTGAGATGTTTGTAGTGGTTGGGTTGGCTTGGGTTGTTGGTTTTGAAAAGGGAAGGTGAGCTCATCAAACTTCACATGACGGGAGACGTAGATGCGACCAGAACTGCGTTGAAGACAGAGGTAAGCACTTTGGGTTAAGGAGTAATCCAGAAATACACACGGTGTCGATCTATTCTCCAGCTTATGATTTGTGTAAGGTTTGAGCCACTTGAAGCAGAGACAGCCAAACACTCGAACCTTGGAGTAGTTGGGCAGATCATTGAAGAGCTTTTTGTATGGTGATTCCATGTGTAATACAGGCGTGGGAAGGCGATTTATTAGGTATACAGCGGCAGCAAAGGCATAGCTCCAGTACGTGGTTGGCATGGAGGCGTGAGTGAGAAGGGACAGACCCGTTTCGACAATGTGTCTATGTTTGTGTTCGGACACACCATTGTGCTCCGGTGTGTGAGGTGGCGTGGTGAGATGTGAGATTCCAGTTGATGCGAGGAATTGTTTGAGAGCAATGAACTCTCCACCATTGTCCGAGTAGAGCGTACCAATGGTGGTGTTGAACTTGTTCTCCACAAGCGCTTTGAAAGGTATGAAAATCTCACGAACTTGAGCTTTTGTTTTGAGAGATATAGCCACGAAAACCAAGTGTAGTGATCAATGAGTACTAGATAGTACTTGTAGTTATCAACAGAGAGAACGGGTGATGTCCAAAGATCTGTAAAAATATACTCTAAAGGATGAGTGGATAGAATTGAAGAGGTGGAAAATGGTAGTTTATGAGTTTTATTAATAGCGTAGTCATTGCAAAAAGGATTTTGAGAAACAGCTTTTGAGTGAGGTAAAGAAAAAGAAGTAACAATAGAATTTAAGATAGATGTAGAGGGATGGCCTAGGCGGGAGTGCCACTCTCTTAGTGTCGGTTTTGGTGGAGAAGAAGCAAAAAACGAGGTGAGGGTTGTAGGAGAGACTGGCCACTCGTAGAGATCATCTTTAGTTTTGCCTTGGAGCAATGGGACCCCCGACTTGAGATCTTTCACCTGAAAATGAGCAGGAAAGAATTCCACAGAAACTTTGTTAGTGTTACACAACCGATAAACTGACATGAGGTTTTTCTGGATATGTGGAACACAAAGCACATCATGTAGTGTTAGTTTCTGAGAATTTGCAGGTAAGGCGAGTGAACCAGTGTGAGATATTGTAACATCCGTGTTCCGTCGTTCTCTTGTATTATGTTTATTCGACTCTTGATGTTCATCGTAACCCTCGGGGTTGTTGTATTTAGACGAGGTTTGCTAATAAAAAGGTTATTAACAAAATAAGATGTTTATAATTGATACATGATACGGATTTCGTGTATCGGGTGTTATATAATACGTGATGTGGATTTCACGTGTTATAGGTGGTTCGACATATGATGGAGATTTCATGTGTGATGGTGATGTCGGGTTAGGTGTCGCTACGTTACTTGGTTCGGTGGAGTAGGGTTTAATATCGTTAGATCCTAATGAGGCATGTTTAGGATTATGTGGATTTGATCCTAAACGGATAGGGGTTATGTGGACTTAGCCCTTATCGGAGGATTATGCAGATTTAATCCTCGGGTGGTCGGGATTATGTAGATTTAATCCTGACGGGTGGGTTTGTCGATTAGGGCTATGTGGATTTAGATCCTAACATATCGATAAACCGAGTGAGGACTATGTGGATTTAGTTCTCGAGCGGACTTCGCCTATTAATCCGGGTATAGGACTCGATGGGCTTAGTCATCATATGACCACGTGAGATCTACGGTATTGACTCCGAGATTGTTATTAAACCAAGTACGGGACGATATGGAGCTCGAACGATGGCCCTAATGGCGGTGGATGATTTAAATCGATCAATAGATTGGTTGTTGTTAAGAAATCCCGAGCGGTTCGGTTTAGCGGAATTAAACGGTAATTTTGGGGTTTGACAAAAATAAAGAAGATATTTTGGGAAATTGGAAGGAGTCCCTAAACCGAGCGGGAAAAATTAGTGGGAAGAGTTAATCGAGAATTAATGGTTCGGTTTAGTAATCCGGGATGGTTGGTTTACTTTTGATTAAACCGAGATATGATGATTATTGGGAATTGAGTGAGATGTGTTGCAGATGATGAGATGTCACAAATATTGTCGAAAAATCCTAGACCGAGTCAAGAATTAAGCGGAATCACAGAAATTGAATAATTAGATTCGGTTTAGTGATTTCGGTTCGGTTTGGTTTAAATTGATTAAACCATAGATATGTATACACATATGTATACATCTCTTTCTTCCTATTTCTAGATAATTCTTCTTCTCTCCATTGGGCAAAAAGAAAACTCTAGAATTAGAGATAGAACGAGAGAGAGAAGGAGGGAAAGAAAGAGAAGAAGAAGAAGAAGAAGAGAAAGGGGGGAGGAAGAAAGAGGAGGAAAGAGGCGGAGAAAAACAGAGTTTTTGGTGGTGATTGTGAGGTCCGAACTACCTAGTAAACGAGCACGGCTTGAGCTGATATTTTGTGGGTAAGTTCTTCAATCTCTTGCCTAGTTATCTACCAAATTTCGTGGGATTATGTTGAGTATTTTGGGAGTTACGAGTTTTCTCCCAAGACTGCTCTGTTTTCGGGTTAATAGAGATGGGTCGAGTTTGAGAGATTGATTGAACACTTGAATCTTGTTGGTTTGGTCTGGAAATTTTAGGGTTAGTTCTTGGACCTCTTGGATAGTTATCCACAAAATTTCATCACGTTTAGTTGAATGGTTTGGGAGTTTGGAATTTTCTTTCAAAATCACTCAAAAACAGAGCAATCTCGACAGGGCTGAGTAGAGAGTGCGATTCGGCGCACGAATCTCATTTTTTTGGGCTGAAATTTGGTAGATAGATTCCTGAAATGGTTATCTTTAGATTGACCGAAGGAATTGTTAAACTTTTGAATAAAGTAACAGTTATGAATGGATTAGCGAGACTCTGTTTTTGGGAAGGATGAATCCGAGTTTGAGGTTTAAGCTTTTGAGCTTAAGGCTAGTGAGATTAATCTCTTGAGGGAATATTATGTTCTATCTTGGCAGGCTTGTAGTGGATATCTTAGTGTGTGATTGCACCAAGAGGCATCAAGCTTGAGGTTCTAAAGTTTTCGTTAGACTCAACTGTCAAAGCAAAGGTGAGTGCGTGACACTGGTTAGCCTATGTGATCATTGCTTTTTCGTGATTGTTGTGTGCTTAGGAACTAAGGGACCTGATCAATCGATCAGATGGGGTGATCGATCGATCATTAAGACGAAAATTTGCCGTATGGGTTGACGATCGAGCTGAGCGGTTTAGATCGATCGGTCAGAGCGTCAGATCGATCGATTGTAAAGGTGATCGATCGATCCATGTTTTAAACCTAATTTTTTTATTTAATTGAGATGTTTGTATTTGACTTGGATCGCAAGAAAAGGGGTTTTACTCGAATGGTTTCAATCGTTTTAAGAAAAGTTTTAAAAATTCTCGGGTTTTATGATTTTTCGCATTTTCTGTTTTTGTACTTGGGATGGGGTGTGTCAGATATATTGAGACCTGAGCCATCACCAATGAGAACGCTATCGTCACCATGGTACGGTTGATGGAGAGATAGGTTGTGGAGATCACTTGTCATGTGGTGTGTAGCACCACTGTCCAGCAGCCAGAAGTTGTCTTTTAGGGAGGAGGTTGCTGCGACGTTGGCTCTTGGTTGCCAAGGAGTGTGAGTTGGCTGCTGCTGTTGAAGCGAGGAGGAATTATCACAAAGCTGAGAGCAATACTTAGCACTGTGTCCTTGTGTCCCACATAGTTGACATTTCCCTTGATATCCTTTACCTCCACGATTGTATTGCTTGTTGTTGTTGTTGTATTGTTTTTGAGCAGATTGCTGGTGCCATATCGGAGTGGAGTTCGAGGTCTGTCGCGACTGATTGAAGCGGGGCTTGTAGGTGACGTTATGGGCAGAAGTTGGAGCCGCATATGGGATTGTAGTGGCGGCAATCATGAGCTTTGCTTCATGATTTAGCAGCTTATCATGAACCTCCGTGATAGTAGGTGTGCGGTCTCGTCCTTTAAGTTGATCAGCGACTGATTTATACTCTTTAGGGAGGCCATCAAGAACATACTCAATCTGTTTTTCATGTTCGACAGGTTTGCCTAGGAGAGCAAGCTGATCAAATTTGGTGATAAATCCCTGAAGGTATTCATCGACAATTTTGGTAGTTTTGGTCCATTGTTTCAGTTTTGGTCAATTGACAGTTTTGGTAGTTTTGGTCCATTGTGCTTGCATAAGTTGCTAACAGGGTTCTCCATATGTCTGCAGCAGTAAGAGATCTAGACAGGATGGGTTGAATGGTGAGGGATACAACACCCAATAAGCCACTATAAGTTAACTTATCTTGTCTTTTCCAATTGATGTGCGCAGGGTTGGAGGCGGTGACATTATGCACTATGACGGTGGCTGACGGTAGAGCAGTGGATCCATCCAAGTAGCCGGCCAGACCATAGCCATCAAGCAGCGCATGGACCTGCAAGCTCCACATGAGGTAGTTGCTTGATGAAAGCTTGGTGATGTTGGACATATTCACGTTGAGAAGGGACGTTTGTGTCGTGTCAATCGTGTCTGCTGCGTTAAGGGACATGATGATTTTTAAGAAGAGAATATGGTGCTTTGAAGACAGAAGAGAAGCGTAAAAGAAGAAGAAGAAGGGGGAGGGGAGTGGCTGGAAAAAAAAATTTAGGGTAGTGGCTCTGATACCATGTCAATATACAGATATATATTCTTATTAATATACAATGAGTACATATATACAGAGATTGTAATGCACTAGGGTTTTGACAATTAAAGTACATTCCTAATATGCTTCATTTGGTTTCCTTAACAGCCCCATGCCTCTTCTTCAATATGTCTATATTAGGAATTGTCCAAAATTAAAGAAGCTTCCTGCTTGTGGGTTTCCACAGTTGCAGGACCTAAGCTTACATGGACTTGAGGAATGGGAAGAGTGGATAGTAGAAGAAGGTTCCATGCCCCTTCTTCATTCTCTCGAGATTTGGAATTGTCCAAAATTAAAGAAGCTTCCTGCTTGTGGGTTTCCACAGTTGCAGGACCTTGGCTTAAATGGACTAGAGGAATGGGAAGAGTGGATAGTAGAAGAAGGCTCCATGCCCCTTCTTCATGCTCTCGAAATTAGGAAATCTCCAAAATTAAAGGAACTTCCTGATGGACTTAGTTTAATATATTCTTTAAAGGATCTGAGAATAGACAAGGAATGGAAGGAGAGATTGTCCGAAGGAGGAGAAGATTATTACAAAGTCAAACACATCCCTTCTATTAAATTCAACGAAGAATGAGGCTCTCAGCAATTACAAACTATGAATATGTACACAGCTAAACTATTATTTCCCTAGATCTATATAAATTAGTTATTCAGAGTAAAAATTTGTTTTTCAGTTAAAATTTTGGGCAATTTGATTCATGGGCATTCTCGTAAAAACTTGATCGTGAATATGGCTTTATATCCTGCCTATATTGGGTAAAAAGCTATGTTGGTTTTCAGTTTCAGGCAAGTGAAATATACATGAAAAGCTGCAGTGATGGTGTTCTACGAAATGTCTAACTGAGACTTGAGTGAGTTTGGGAGAGAGAGATTGTTTTCACAAAACTCTGCCTGGTATGAAAAACTCATATCTATCTATTAGAGAGCTGAGGCATGTAATTCTTGCATTAGTATAATTCTCTTTGTGTGTTACCAAGCGACTCGAACTAACTACTAGAATCTTTATCTTTGTACGTAACTTTTTTTTTTTGGTAAAATTGTACGTAACTTTGCTAGCTGCTTTGAACTTGCGATTTACTATTTTAATTTTTGCAATGACCCCTCAAGATAAATTATTCACCCACTATTCATGGTTAAAGATGGAGACTTGTGGCTGAGACTATTGCATGTATAAAATGGAGTTTAATAGCTTTATGATATGTTAGGATTTTAGCTTATATTAACTAGTCTTTTTTGTGTCTTTCGAGTCGTTTTTGAGTCTTATCAGGTTAAAATAAAGTCTTGGAGCATGGATTTGATGGACTGGAGCTAATGGAGTTTCTGGAGCAAAAAGGGACCAAATCGCAGCTATAGAGCACAATCCAGACGCGGAGCACCCAGTCCGGTTTCGGGAGCACATGCTCGCCAGGGTGCTCCGAAGAATTAATAAGGGTTTCGACATTTTACCTAATTTTGGGCGTGCTGACGTGGAAAAAAATAGAGGGGGCCGCCAGTTGAAAACACAGACGTTCAGAGACCTAGACGTTTTTCTCTGGCTAGTCATTCGATTATTCTTTTTTTTGCTTTTGGATTGTTTTTGGGGATTCTTCCTCTTGTTTTCTTCTCTCCAGACCTTAGATTTTTGGTTCATGCTTGTAAGATCCAGAGGATCAACCACTACCTTGTTTGAGAAGAATTCTGAACCTTATTCTATTTCAATATTATTCATGAATTCCTTTTTATCCATTGTTGTGATTTGTTCTTCCATGGCTGAGTAGTTTCATTAGCTAGATTAGGGTTTTCAATGGTATTTATGAGTTGATAAGTTGAGCACAGATAGGATCCATGTATATGTTGTCTTTGCCAATAGTTAGACTTAATGCTTAGATTAAACTGATCACTTAGTCTATGATCTTAGGTTAAACCTATTCATGAGAGTGTTTTAGGTTGCTAGAAACGACATTGGTGAGCATTCATTCGTAGGCGACGAGAGTCGGTGTGGTTTCTTGTGAACATATCGAATCAATACATTAATGCTTATCTTCATCCCTAGGTCCAAGCGAGAGTTTAGGTATTTAGACTGTTAGATAAAGAGTTCTGCGCCACGAGAGTGGGTCGTTCTTATTTTTATATTCGAGTTCTAGATTTGTGCTGAATTTAATCCTGAATAGTTGTTCAAGTTTCATCTCTGAATACCGGAGAAATACCCTAGTCTAGTGCCTTTTAATTATTGAATTTACATCGTTTTACTTACTTGCAACTCTGTCACTAAAATAACCTCATATTTCGTCTTAGTTTTATTTGAAAATCTCACAAAATCATAGTGTAACCTTGGTCTCTATGGATTCGATTCTTCTTATACTACTGCGATTGTCTGTGCACTTGCAGTAATTTAATTGGATTAAAACTCTGTGTATCAAGTTTTTGGCGCCGTTGCCGGGGACCAATTGCGTTACCTTTGATTTTTGATTTTAGATATAGTCTAAGAAATGATATATCATGGATTTTACCCGTTTTTAGCCATGATATAAGTCGTTTTATCGAGTCTTTCTAGTGTTTTTTCTATCATTTTAGAGTCTTTTCAGGTTTTAGCACGTTTGGGACGAAATTGGAGATTTTGGAGACATTTGGAGCCTTTTTGGAGCAAACCGAAGAAAGTACCCGTTTTGAAGCTTTAGCATCGATCGACACCATCATGGTATCAATCGATACCGACGTAATCAACGCGCAGAAGAGATTTTCAAGGAAGCCCATAAGAAGCCCAATCATCCCCTTTATTTACAAAAGAAGCCCAGCTCGTGTTTTTAGACCTATTTAAGTAAGTTTTTAGTCATTAGGTCAGAGGGGCGGCAGACTTTACTTTTCACTTTGATTCTTGAGCCACCATTGAGATTTGAGAGCTTTTGTGAGGGAGACGGATCCAAGACTTTGTTCATCATAGAGAAGATCCCGAACCCTTGTTTTTATTCTTTTGCTATATTTAATTTCATGATTTATTCAGTTATGTTATTTGTTTCATCTATCATGTCTGAGTAGTCTCATTTTAGGTTTAGGGTTTTCTCATATGGATTTCTCTGATTTATGATGATTTATTTGTTAGGGTTCATGACCTGAATAATTCTTCACCATAGGTTGTTCTCAAAGCTATTTCTAGTCTGATCACCTAGAACATAGAACTTAGATTAATCGATTAGGCACGACAGTGCAATTGAGTAATCCGATAAAACTTAGGGTGAGCAATTCGATTATCTGCAAAGAGATTTGGTTTAATCGAATTGTGAACATATCAAACTTGAATTGATTGCTGGTTTACTGTGTAGGATTCGCAAAGAGATTTGGAATTCTAGATTTTAGACTTAGTTAGTTTTCGCAACGACAGTTGGTTAACTATACTTTCGTGTTTGAGTTCAAGAACGGCGCTTAATTGAATTGAACCTTGATTGATTAATTGTTATCTATCATTGATTTCCTGAGAATTTCCCTGAGCCTAGTTTCCTTCTATACAAATCAACCTAAGTTTAATTCGATCATTTGTTTTTTCGTCATTCACTGTTTGCTTAGCACAATCTGCATCTTTCATCTACTGAGTGAGTTTTCTTGAGTTCTTGTGTTCGACCCCTAACTTTACTGCAGCAACTGCTTTAGTATCATCATAGGGTATTAATTTGAGCATATCAAGAAACTACTAATTTTCTTTTGTCTTTTCTTTTTCCTTATGTTTCAGGTGCATGACCAGTAGAAGAACAAGAAGAAATTGCACTGAGACCTTAGTTAATATCTCAAACGCCGATCTAGCTAGACTAGAACGAGAGAACCGACAGCGAAGACGCACAGCTAACATGGCCGAGCAAGAAAGCGGAATGGCTGCTCAGGTACAGTTGCTCCGTGATGAGATAGAGCAGATGCGGAGAGAAAGACAAGAAGCTCCGCAACCACAGCCCGGTATCGGAGACGCGGACAATCCGCATGCATACTACCGAAACCGAGCTGCCATCGTGCCTCCTACCATTCAGAGGCAAGACTTTGAAATCAAGCCTCAGTTGATTTCATTGGTGAAGCAACACCTCTTCCACGGACTTCCAGCTGAGATTCCGATGGACCATATTGAGAACTTTGAAGAAATCTGCAGCACCACGGGTTCTAATGGAGTGCTTAGCAAGTTTCTGAAGTGCAAGTTGTTTCCTTTTTCGCTTGCGGACAAGGCTTCACGTTGGTTGAAATCACTGCCATCAGCTTCATTGACGACATGGGCTGAGGTTAGAGCAGCATTTTTGGATCACTTTTACACCAAATCGAAAACTGCCGTTTTGAGGAATAAGATATCTTCGTTCTAACAGCATTCTGGAGAAGCTTTCTGTGAAGCTTGGGAAAGGCTGAAGGAATACAGAAGAAAGTGTCCTCACCACGGGTTCAAGGATGAGCAGATCCTAGGTATCTTCTATGATGGTGTTGAGTGGGATTAGGAATGCGTTGAATGCGGCCAGCAATGGCGACTTTATGACCAAGACTAAGGAAGGCGCTTTTGAGCTGATTGAGAACTTAGCTTCGAGCTCCAGCAACAAGTCTCCTGAGTATGATAGGTCCAAGAAAGTGAACAGCATGGAGACGCAAAAGATTGATGAGCTGACAGCAAAAGTAAATCAACTACTTAGGGAAGCAAATCGGTGCATTTTGTGGATGAGAGTGGTAACGTGCCTATCTCCCAAGATTTTGAAGAGGACGATGATGCTGGTATGCAAGAGATTAATTACGTGAGTGGGCAAGGGTATGTTCAGAACCGTGGTTTCAATGCAAACTATAGGAGCCACCCGAACCTTTCTTACCAAAGCACCAATGTGGAAAACCCACAAGACCAGATCTATACACAGCAAGGAGGAGGCATGAATCAGTTGCCACAGAACCAAGAGTTTCAGAAGTTCTACTCTAGCAACCAGCAAGGGAAGCAGTTCGTCCCTACTCAAAACCAGAACCGATTCCAAGGAGGGACTCAACAAAAGCCCAACTTCGCAAACACTCAAGAATCCAACGCTGCGCCAAACTCTCAAGACGAACTGAAAAATCTCATGCAGCAGCTCTTGATGAATCAGCAAAAGGCAGCAACTGAGATCAATGCCAAGGTGGATCACATGTATAATGATCTCAATGCGAAGTATGAAGCCGTTACCGCTCACGTGAAGAAGCTAGACACGCAAGTTGCACAAACTGCTGAAGCAATTAAGCGACCTAGTGGGACTCTTCCTGGGAAAAGAGAGATGAATCCCAGGAATGAATATGTCAATGCAGTGGAGCTGAGAAGTGGGAAAGTGTTGGCACCTCCGACTAGTTCCAAAGTCACTAGAAAAGGGAAGGAGAGTGTTATGGAGCACAACACCCAAGGGAAAGATATCACCACCGATGAAGACATGCTGGAACATGGTTCACACTCAGGAATACAGGTTGAGACTCCACCAGCCGAATCTCAAGCCAAACCGAGCGAGCACCCAAACCCTCCTCGGGAGCACATGCTCCAACAGGGTGCTCCCGCCAAATCCGCAGAAACTCCTCCTGAGAGAGTCTACGTGCCCAGGGTTCCCTATCCAGTGCCTCCAAAGAAAACTCGGAAAGATTTGGAAGATGCTAAGTGTAGGGAGATGTTGAAAGACTTAACGGTAAAGCTTTCTTTGGTTGATGCAGTGCAGATGGTACCAGCCCTAAAGAGGTACATGAAAGAGCTCGTAGCTGGAAAGGTTGTTGAAGAAGAGAGTGTGATGATGGTAACAAAGGAATGCAGTGCAATACTCCAGAATAAAGTGCTGACAAAGAAGGGCGATCCAGGGAGGTTCATGATCTCGGTAAAGATCGGACCGATGACCTTTGCCTGCTCTCTTTGTGACTTAGGTTCAAGCGTGAACCTGATGCCGTACTCTGTGGCAAAGAGCTTGGGGTTCACGAAATTCAAGCCTACCAAGATATCGTTGGTGTTCGCGGATAGGTCGACCAAGTTACCGGTTGGGATAATTGAAGATCTGCATGTTCGAATAGGAGATACACTCATCCCAGCAGATTTCGTGGTTCTGGAGTTAGATGAGGAACCAAGAGACCCTCTGATCTTGGGGCGTGCATTTTTATGCACAGCACGCGCAATTATAGATGTCGAAGAAGGGATTGTCGATCTCCGGTTGGGAGACATGCTAGTAAGGTTCGAAATGAACAAGCTTCTCAAGAAGCCAATGATGGATGGACAGACAATCGTTGTTCACGATGGTTCAGAGATAACTGGGGAAGTAGCTGAAGAATTATTGGCGGATGACCCATTGGAAGTAGCCTTAACTAAGGTTAAAGGTGAGCACGGTTTTCTGAGTGCAGATTCCGAGAGTTTTGCAAAAATGCTAGATTCAAGCCACAGGATAGAGAAGATGGTTGCATATATGAGCCTGGAAGAGGATGAAAAGGTGACAGAAAAAAATTTGACAGGAGCACATGCTCCAACACCGGGAGCACATGCTCCGGCCGATTCGATTAGCTGTGCTTGGAGCGAGCTGAGAGCTCCAAAACTCGAGCTAAAGACCCTCCCAGCTGGGCTCAGGTACGCATTTCTCGGTCCTAACTCTACATACCCTGTGATAGTGAATGCGGATTTGAATAATGTTGAGGTTACCTTGCTTTTGTGTGAATTGAGAAAGTATAGGAAAGCTTTAGGGTACTCACTTGATGATATCACTGGGATTTCTCCAGACTTATGCTTGCATAGGATACATCTAGAAGATGAATCAATGACTTCTGTCGAGCATCAGAGACGGTTAAACCCGAATCTAAACGATGTCATCAAGAAAGAGATAATGAAACTTCTAGAGGCTGGTGTGATCTATGCTATTTCCGACAGCAAATGGGTCAGCCCTGTGCATGTAGTACCTAAGAAAGTAGGGATCACTGTGATAAGGAATGATAGGAATGAATTGATACCAACTAGGATAGTAACCGGACATAGGATGTGCATAGATTATCGGAAATTGAATGCTGCTACTCGCAAGGATCATTTTTCGTTGTCCTTTATTGATCAAATGCTTGAACATTTGGCTAATCATCCTTACTACTGTTTCTTAGATGGTTATTCAGGTTTTTTCCAGATCCCCATCCATCCTGACGACCAAGAAAAGACGACATTCACGTGTCCTTACGGCACTTTCACGTACCGCCGTATGCCGTTCGGTTTGTGTAACGCCCCAGCAACTTTCCAACGTTGCATGATGTCCATTTTTACTGACCTCATTGAGGATATTATGGAAGTTTTCATGGATGATTTCTCTGTGTTTGGGAGTTCTTTTTCTGTTTGTTTGTCGAATTTGTACAGGGTTTTGCAAAGGTGTGAGGAGAAGTATCTTGTTCTCAATTGGGAGAAGTGCCACTTTATGTTGCGAGATGGGATAGTTTTAGGACACAAGATATCTGAAAAGGGCATTGAAGTGGACAAGGCAAAGATCGAAGTGATGATGAGCTTGCAGCCGCCGAATTCGGTAAAAGAGATCCGCAGTTTTCTGGGACATGCTGGTTTCTACCGCCGTTTCATCAAGGATTTTTCTAGGATTGCTAGGCCTCTCACGAGATTGCTGTGTAAGGAGGTGAAGTTTGAGTTCGATGATGCATGCTTAGAGGCCTTTCACACTATTAAGGGGGCTTTGGTTAGCACTCCGATTGTTCAGCCACCCAATTGGGACTTGCCTTTTGAAGTCATGACAGATGCGAGTGACTTTGTTGTAGGGGCTGTGTTAGGCCAAAGGATCGACAAGAAGCTACATGTTGTCTACTATGCTAGTCGGACTATGGATGAGGCGCAGTGCAAGTACGCCACAACCGAGAAGGAGCTCTTAGCCATTGTTTTCGCCTTTGAGAAGTTTCGATCATATCTTGTGGGATCGAAAGTGATTGTCCATACAGACCATGCTGCCTTGAAGTACTTGCTGACAAAGAAGGATGCCAAGCCTCGACTTTTGAGGTGGATCCTATTGCTGCAAGAGTTCGATTTGGAGATTAAGGACAAGAAAGGGGCTGAAAATGGCGTGGCAGATCATTTGTCTAGGATGAATATTGAAGAAGAAACACCTATGGATGATAGTCTGCCCGGTGAAAAAGTTTATGCAATCAGTATTGGTAGCATTGGCGAGCACCCGGAGGAGCACCCACTCGGAGCACGTGCTCCGGAATGTTTCTTCAGTTCGATTAAAAGGGGACACCAACCCAGTTTTCCCTGGTTTGGAGAGATAGCCAACTTCTTAGCTGCTGAGAAGGAGCCTGAAGACTTCGTGGGAAACAAAAGAAGGAAATTCCTTAGAGACATCAAGAGGTACTTTTGGGATGAACCCTTTTTGTATAAGCATTGCTCAGATGGGATATTCAGGAGATGTGTGGCCGAAGAGGAGATACCAGGGATCCTTCATCATTGCCATAGTTCACCATATGCTGGCCACTTTGCCACTTTCAAGACGGTTTCAAAGGTCCTACAGTCGGGTTTTTGGTGGCCTACGATGTTCCGAGATGCTCAGCGATTTATATCTAGATGCGATGCCTGTCAGAGGCAAGGGAACATCAGCAAGCGAAGTGAAATGCCTCAGAACTTCATTCTAGAAGTTGAAGTTTTTTATGTGTGGGGTATTGATTTCATGGGACCATTCCCATCCTCTTATGGGAATGAATTCATTTTGGTTGCAGTGGATTACGTGTCCAAATGGGTAGAGGCTTTGGCAAGTCCTACGAATGATGCTCGAGTGGTGGTTAAGATGTTTAAATCAGTCATTTTTCCAAAGTTTGGCGTGCCAAGAGTAGTGATTAGCGATGGATGTTCCCACTTCATCAACAAGATTTTTGAAAACCTCCTAAGGAAGAATTGCGTGAAACACAAGGTATCTACTCCATACCACCCTCAAACAAACGGTCAGGTCGAAATCTCCAACAGGGAAATCAAGAACATATTAAAAGACCGTGAGCATAACGAGGAAAGACTGGTCCAAGAAGCTAGATGACGCGCTTTGGGCATATAGAACCGCATACAAGACCCCTTTGGGAACTACACCGTTTCACTTGGTGTATGGTAAGGCGTGTCACCTCCCAGTCGAGTTAGAGTACAAGGCTGCCTGGGCAGTGAAGATGCTCTACTTCGACCTCAAACCAGCACTTGAAAGGTGGACTATGCAGCTACACGAGTTAGAAGAAATTAGGCACATGGCCTATGACAACTCGCGGATTTACAAGGAAAGGACCAAGGCATATCATGACAAACGGATCATCCCCAGGAGTTTCTCCCCTAATGATCAGGTATTATTGTTTAACTCTCGCCTTAAGTTGTTTCCAGGGAAATTGAAGTCGAGGTGGTCCGGTCCTTTCACAATCAAGGAGGTTAGACCGCATGGAGCCGTAGTGTTGCTAAACTCTAGAGGAGAAGAGTTTGTGGTGAATGGTCAGAGACTCAAGCCCTACTTAGCTGAGCCATGTATTGGAGAAGGTGGATCTGCCACCTTTAGCGTCCCTCCTCAAGCCTAGTGGCTAACCAAGTCGAGATAAAGACTTAAACCAAGCGCTTGGTGGGAGGCAACCCACCGGTAAGATTCTGTACATATCTTAGTATTTCTTTTCTTTTATTCTTCTTTCAGGAGTATTTTTTAAAAAAAAAAAAAAAAAATAGCGCTAGAAGGACCCGACCAGATGCCGCGAGCACATGCTCGCCAGGGTGCTCCATACGTGCCAGCCAACGCCCACAAAGGAAGAAGCGCAGAGCCGGCCAAGACGATCCGGACAGCGCTACCTCGCGGTGAATTCTACCCACTATTTATTTTCACCATTGTATTATCCATTGCTATTTTCTTTTTATTCGACTAATCCCTTTGATCTTTTTCACACCGAGACGGTGTGATTTAAGTCCGGGGGAGCGGTCTGCTACTAATTTATTTTTTTTTTTTTTCTTAGGTCCGAATCAGGTCAGGTTTTTCATTTTCATTATTTCTTTTATTTTCCTTTGATTGAGTCAGTTTGTTCGAGTCTGGTTGCTGTTTTTTTATTGAGTCAAAACTGTTAGGGAATTATGACCTTGATCTATTGGATTATTTAGATTTGAGATTACTTGTTATGACTCACAGATTGGTGGAGGTTCTGTTCCGGAAGATCATGGATGGATTAAACACTCCCCAAAGCTCCTTTCCATGGATGGATTAAACACTCCCCAAAGCTCCTTTCCATTGGGAAATAGGTTGAACCAAAGTTATATTTAAGCTTTATTGAACTCTAATCGGATATTCAATTTCTTTCTCAGGGGATTGACGTTCATTGGAGAAGACCTATTCGAGAAAAAACAGACCACGCAACTCTCCACAAAGTATGTTATTCCTCTCTCACTCCCTTCCATTGAACCTAACAAAAAAAAAAAAAAAAAAAAAAAAAAAGGGGGGAGAAGTTCAAAGCAACAAGCCGAAGTGAACCAAGGGATGATGCGTAGACCCGTGTATCTTTTGCGACCTCATGGAAAGCTTGTTGTAAGGGAAACTAAAAAGTCGAAGTGAACCAAGGGACGATGCGTAGACCCGTGTGTCCTTTGCGATCTCATGGAGATTTGTCCCACCAAATTAAAAAAAAAAAGAGGAAGAGGAAAATAAGCAAAAAGATGGTGGTTTTGGAAGAGGCAAAGAGGGGAGAGGAAAGTTATATGGGAGAGGGTCTTTGGTTAGAAGAAGTTGGCACCCTTTGGATTTATTCCCCCTGGTAAGACCACTGCACTTTCTATTTCATTAATCTATGTAAAGAGATAGCAATGGGGATTCCAAAATTTCCTTTGGATTGTGAGTAACTAAGGTTTGATGATTCCCATGGTTGAATGGATCGTGTTCCAACACCTAGTGACGAGCCGTATAAAGTCCAGGCATCCCCAATAGCTAAGCGAGTTCCCGTGATTTTCAAACCTCTTCTCTGTTCTTTTTCCTAGTTTGTTTGAGGACAAACAAAGGTCTAAGTCCGGGGGAGTTGATATGTTAGGATTTTAGCTTATATTAACTAGTCTTTTTTGTGTCTTTCGAGTCGTTTTTGAGTCTTATCAGGTTAAAATGAAGTCTTGGAGCATGGATTTGATGGACTGGAGCTAATGGAGTTTCTGGAGCAAAAAAGGACGAAATCGCAACTATAGAGCACAATCCAGACGCGGAGCACCCAGTCCGGTTTCGGGAGCACATGCTCGCCAGGGTGCTCCGAAGAATTAATAAGGGTTTCGACTTTTTACCTAATTTTGGACGTGCTGACGTGGACAAAAATAGAGGGGGCCGCCAGTTGAAAACACATACGTTCAGAGACCTAGACGTTTTTCTCTGGCTAGTCATTCGATTATTCTTTTTTTTGCTTTTGGATTGTTTTTGGGGATTCTTCCTCTTGTTTTCTTCTCTCCAGACCTTAGATTTTTGGTTCATGCTTGTAAGATCCAGAGGATCAACCACTACCTTGTTTGAGAAGAATTCTGAACCTTATTCTATTTCAATATTATTCATGAATTCCTTTTTATCCATTGTTGTGATTTGTTCTTCCATGGCTGAGTAGTTTCATTAGCTAGATTAGGGTTTTCAATGGTATTTATGAGTTGATAAGTTGAGCACAGATAGGATCCATGTATATGTTGTCTTTGCCAATAGTTAGACTTAATGCTTAGATTAAACTGATCACTTAGTCTATGATCTTAGGTTAAACCTATTCATGAGAGTGTTTTAGGTTGCTAGAAACGACATTGGTGAGCATTCATTCGTAGGCGACGAGAGTCGGTGCGGTTGCTTGTGAACATATCGAATCAATACATTAATGCTTATCTTCATCCCTAGGTCCAAGCGAGAGTTTAGGTATTTAGGCTGTTAGATAAAGAGTTCTGCGCCACGAGAGTGGGTCGTTCTTATTTTTATATTCGAGTTCTAGATTTGTGCTGAATTTAATCCTGAATAGTTGCTCAAGTTTCATCTCTGAATACCGGAGAAATACCCTAGTCTAGTGCCTTTTAATTATTGAATTTACATCGTTTTACTTACTTGCAACTCTGTCACTAAAACAACCTCATATTTCGTCTTAGCTTTATTTGAAAATCTCACAAAATCATAGTGTAACCTTGGTCTCTGTGGATTCGATTCCTCTTATACTACTGCGATTGTCTGTGCACTTGCAGTAATTTAATTGGGTTAAAACTCTGTGTATCACTTTAGGAGCTCCTAAATAAAAAATCTGAAGATTCGCAGAGAGTTTATGAGTAAGTTATTGAAATACAACGTCATATGAGATTGTTACACTCTTTGTTGAAAGATGCTAATTCCAAAAACCAAGAAAGTGGAAAGAAGTTTGATTCACTTGCATGGGTGTGTGTTTCACATTATAGTTCACATGAAAATATGTCTGGCAAACAATAATAAGAAAGCTTGGACCAGATTTTGAGCATATATATAGAACCTTGATTGCCCTTGAAGATGTATGTAACAACACAACCTGGATTGGAATATCATAAAACATGATTTTCCACACAAGAAAAATAGGTGAACTCCTACGGTCGTTTTCTTGAACAGAAAAGTTAAAACAAGACACCTGACCGGTCAGAAATGATCATGTTCTTGTATGTCTGAAATCATTAAATAAGAACTATTCTGTAGGTTGGGAAGATAGTACTCGCTTTTTCACAACGAGGGTGGTTGTTTACACATATCCAGCGTATAATCGATATTGTAGATCAGTCATAATGACAAGTCATAATACCTTTTGTTGGTGTAAAGATGAAGAAGCAATCAAAGAATGGTAAATAGTAGGAAAGACCTACTAATAGTTCCATGGATTTCGAACTGTTGATATATGATTCAACTTGAAACATGAAGATCCAGCTTGAAGAAGTTGTTACACAAGCTTAAGTAAAGATAAGAGAAGAAGAAGTTTCAGGAGAAACAATTGGGTGTTAAAGACTCCCAAGACAAACAGAGTCTCTTGAAGAAAGGTTTTTTGGCTATATAAGTGAACAGTTCTTTCATCATCATATACGTGTGTGTGATTACAGAGAGCACTTCTTGCTCTAAGAGAGAGAGAGAGAGAGAGTTAACCTCAGAGGTTTTCCAGGTTTCTTCTCTCTTCTCTCTTCTTGTTCTTATTATTCTTCTTCCTTCATCATAAACCGATTGAGTTGTAATCGGTGATGAGAGATCTTTCATGTAAACCACGTCAGATGTGTTTTCCAGTTTCCTTTAGTGGATGTTGAGAGAGGAAGGTCTCTCTCCCCGGACGTAGCGGTTGCCGCCGTGAACTGGGTTAACAAAGTTATGCGTTCTTGATTTGTGAATTGATAAAACGATCATGGTTTGAATGTTTCAAACCGTAACACGAACTGATTGTGTTCTTCGATGTTGACTTGAGGCTTCGTTCAAGCTCACATTCTCATTATCGCACTTCTTAAACAAGAACTCTGATAGAAATTTGATGTTTAATTAGCTCATACTTTGACTATTTCTGTCGTTTTAGTTGATCTCTTGGTTTTTAAGGAAACTGTTTTTAACTCTCAATTCCTTTCTTACAAGATGCAAGACCAGAGGGCACCACAGGGTACAAGGGGTGTAACCTTTAGAGCTTTCGCCGCAAGTTTGAGGATAAATTTTCTTATGTTATGGTTGAGTTTTGTATTTTCCATTTCATGGAAACTAGAGAAGTTGGTCTCATGGAAACCCTGACAGAAAATGTGATATTCTCAAGGTCAGCATTAAAAGAAACAGAGAGAAATTTCTTTTAACTGTCAATATGATGATCACTGAAAATATGTAGGTGAATTACACAGATTTAATACCCTTGTTAATAGTTATCAATGCCCTCAAAATCATTAGTTAGATGACGGAACCCAGATATCTGTGACCGGCGTTTGGTGAGTGCTCCCCTTACAAGAAATCTGTGGCTCCCTAAGTGGATCGTAGCCAGAAATCGTCCAATCATCAGCAAGTAGTGTTGGAAGAGAAAATCAAAATCTGTCACCAAGAAGGATCCAAAACACCATCGTTGGCACAAACCCTCAAATATCTGTCACCAGCTTTGGGTCCGCCGGAAAACTAATCACCAGCTTTGAAATCGAGCATTGTAAATTAGGTTTCATCGTCATGTCATGAGTCACGTTGCAAGTACAATGTCATGGTACATAGTATTGAATACATTTTGAAACTCTTTGGAGTAATGACAATGGAATTTCAGGAAAGATGGGAAGGAGGAGAAGATTACTTCAAATTCCAACATATTCCTTTAGTTCAATTTATATTTATAATTTGTCTATTTTGGATGAAGAGTAGGAGCTCTCAACAAGAACAAACTTTCAGGTACTATTTTCTTCCTTTTTTAATGAGCAGATAAACAAAAAAAATCATAAAGTGATAGAAAAAATTTGGTTCGTGAAAATAGATAATTTGCTAGTTAATGACTAAAATAATGTCTTTTCTTTTGAACCAACATGTAAATGAAGTAGGAAGTTGCTGGGTTATTATTAGTTATTAGTTATTAGTTACTTTTTGAACTGCATAAGATGCTATTTCATAGTGGATGGGTTCTTTTCTAGTCATCAATTTCATGTGGTGTTTCAAGAGTATATAATTTACATGCAGGCATTCCTTTAACAATCTGAGCTAGAGAAGAATTTCTAGTGGCCATGCATAAACAAACAGTCTTTTTGGCTTCATTAGTTTGTTCACTGATCTTTTGTTTCCAAGTTTTAGACTTTCAGGTGATGGAAAGCAAGAAAAGGACCAACAATCTCTCTGTTGCATTTTACTTTGTTGCACGTATTGAATTTGAGGAAGGCACAAGGGCAATAGCTTTGGAGCTTTGTCGTGAGTTTGAGGACAAATTTCTTCTCCACTTGGCTGGTGGTGAAGTGAGTATTTTCCTTCATACTTAGCCTTTTCATTTTTCTAGTTGTAATGGAGCGTGCGGTGCTGTTTTAATGTAGAATTAAGAAATTTAGGAAGATTGTCTTATATCATTTAGGATTTCACGAAACTAGTATTGGATGTATGTGATATGTTTCACTGGAAAAGTTTTTGAATTGCAAGTCTTGTGGTTGTGCCTTTCATGTACTGAAGCCCCTTTTGGACTTCGGTGAATTTTGTTCTCTAACAAAAGTTTGGTTCAGGGAAGTGGTTTGAAAGTTGTTGCAAGTTTTGAAGGCAATTTCCCCAACCGTATCAAGCAGCTTCCATTGGATAGACATTTTGACTTGAACAATGTCAAAAGGGTGGGTTTTAGTTTATTCTTGACCCGAATTTTATGAACAAGTAAAAGTTTTAGACTGGAATTTGACAGATTGATTTGCCATTTGTTTCAGATCGTGTTAGAGGCAGATGGCTATCAACCTTATCTTATATCTCCAGAAAAAGGGTTGAGATCGTTAATAAAGACCGTTCTTGAGTTGGCTAAAGACCCAGAAAAATTGGCTATGGCTTGTCACACATGTCTGTTCAAAACATTTCACGTATGGCTTGTCACACATGTCTGTTCAACATATTTCACTATGATATTTTAATTCTCCTGATCTAGTTTTATTAAAGTCCTACTCAACCTTACCACAAATATTGTCACGGTACATTTTTATTCTGAAGATTATCCAACCTGGTTGCCTTACTGTCTCATTTGTTACTGAGCTAATATGGTCTGAACGTTTTATTAGGTCCACCGAGTGCTTGTTGACATAGTTTCAGCTTCCACGAATGCCACATCTCTTGGGAGATATCCTCCTTTTAAGAGAGAGGTAATAATACTTTTCACTGCTCATTCAGTAGCATTTTTAAACTTCGTAATAGCTACTCCTTTTCTTAATTAACCGTCAACCAGGTTGTAGCTATAGCAAGTGCCACACTTGATGGATTCAAGAGTAAAGCTAAGAAGATGGTAGTTGCACTAGTTGATATGGAGCGCGCGTTTGTACCACCTCAGCCCTTCATCCGCCTCGTACAAAGAAGGTACCATCAGCTTCCCTTTCTTGACCTTTTGGCTGTCACTTCGAGTGGCGTTATCATACTCAAACTTATAGATCATTATCTTAATTTCCCTATCTTTTAATGTATGACGGTTTTAACATGTTTAAATGGATCTACTTTTGTGGGTGTCTTGCTAATTTTTTATGTTTTCCTGTGAAATGAACATTTATGTTTCTGAATGCTTTCATTAGAGTCATAAATTTGACCTTTTATTTAATTGTCCCATAACTGCAGCATTTGTCTCACAAGTCATGATATTTACAATATACATGTTACAAGTTCTTTTGTGATGCATATCTGAAAAGACTTACCCCCAAAAGCAAAAGACTTTTTTTTTTTTCTTTTTTTTTTTTTTTTTTTTTTTTGCGCGGTTCGGTCGATCCCACCTCTGGCTCGATCGATTTGACTACAAAGGATCGATCGTTCCCAACATGGGATCAATCGATCACAACTCCTTCAAAACTTTCGGACCAAACATGACCCCTCCGGATCGATCGATCTCCCTTAAGAACGATCGATCTGGAACTACGGATCGATCGATCCTTTGTGGATCGTTCGATCTTGATCATACCCCGAAATGCTCCAGAGAGCTCACTTGATCAAAACGACCTTTCAGGATCGATCATTCTTACCCAGGAACGATCGATCTTGACCCCTTAAAAACAGCCAGAGGCCTCAGCCCGAAATGCACTTACAGGATCGATCGATCTCGGTCGGGATCGATCGATCCCTACCCCCAAAAATCGACCAGAGGCTCTCTGTCCAAAATCGACTACCCAAGATCGATCGATCCTTTCTGGATCGGTCGATCCTCAATACTTGCCCTGCAACCCAAAACCACAAACAGCAACCACAGCAAGCCACAACACTTGTAAACAATACTTAAGCATTCAAACTATTTTAGCATACCGTTATGCATCATATAGAATTCAAAACACTAGCATCCTAAGAACACGGGTCTATTAATAACACACAATATACAAAAAGGAAGCCCGTTGTGCCTAGATCATCCGTCTTCTACCTCGGCCTTGGTTCCACGAGCTCCGCTATTTAAGACTTCTCCTTACCTGCACCAAAAGAGGCGCGTAAGCATTGATAATGCTTAGTGAGGCGGTCATCCCGTCCCCACGGCTATACACACACATGATCAATGAATTTAACGCAATCAACACATGCTTAAAGAACAAGTCAATACATACCGTGAAAAAGCTCAATCACACACAATCATCACACATTATGGCTAAGCCATAAGTCATACCCATATGGACTAGTCCCTAAACACATATCAATCACGAAAACTCAAAGATCATACAGCTAAGCCGATGGTTACGCACTCACCTTTGCTCAACGGTTGTACAAGAATACTTTGACGGTTTATCCAAGCTTTAAGCCTACTTCCTCTTGGCTCTTACTCAACTCAACACCAAGATCACCAAATACCTAACACAAGATCACCAAAACACTTCTCAAGAGATGATAACAACCTCTCAAACTCGGATTACCCAAACCCCCAATTCGGATTCCTTCCTCCAAAAACGGACCAACTTTAACCGATCATAACTTTTACCCTTGCTCACATTTTAGATATTCCTTCGGTGAACCTCAAGATCAAACTCTCAACAACCTATCTACCAAATTTCAGTCCAAAAAAACAAGATTTGAGTGCCCAATCACTTCATCAAACTCGCCCCGTCGCTACAGCCCAAAACAGAGTAGTCTAGGGAGAAAAATCATATCTCCCAAACCCCTCAACACAATCCCACGAAATTTGGTAGATAACTAGTCAAGAGATTGAAGAACTTACCCACAAAATTTCATCTCAAACCGAACTCCCTAGCTTGGTCGATAGGACCTCTCAAACTCAGCTCCAAACTCTGTTTTCTCCCCCCTCTTTCTTCTCTTCTCTTCCTCTCCTTCTTCCTTTCTTTCTTTCTCTCTTTTTCTCCCTATCTCTCTCGATTTCTTTTGCCCAAAAGAAAAGGGGAAGAAGCTTCATGAAGCTTGTAGAAGAGGAGGAGAAAACATATATACATATGTATGTATATGTTTGGTTTAATTCAATTAAACCAAACCGAATTCTCTAAACCGCCTCATTCAACCCGATTAATTATTTCCCGCGGTTTAGTAATTCCAACCAATTCCCTGAAATATTTGAGACATCTCCCCGTCCCAAAATATTTCCTTCCACTCCCGTCCAAACCCCGGAATTACCGCTTAATTCCGCTCAAACCGAACCGCTCGGGATCCCTCCACAACGACCACTCCTTTGATCGTTTCACCTCGTTTCCCGCCCCTAGGGCCACCAATCGAGCTCGGTACCGCTCCATACTCGGTTCAATAACAGCCGGGTTTAATATCGCAAGATCCTATGTGGTCACCCAACGGCTAACCCGTCGAGATCCAATCAACCCCGGATTCGAACGAGTTAAGTCGTCAAACGACCTAGCACATTAGAATCCAATCACCCAGGACCCTAATGTACTAAGTCCCCGTGAGAACCAATATCACTGGTATCTCACCCCTGGTTTACCGTCTATTAGGATTAAATCACCCATAATCCTTATCGGTAAACCATCCGGTTAAGATTAAATCGCCCATAATCCTAACCCACATCATTAGAGCTAAATATCACATAACTCTAATGACCCGTCATTAGGATTAAATACCACATAATCCTAATGACCCCGTCGATAGAATTAAATATCACATAATTCTACCGACCCCGACCACATAGTAGGATCTATTGACGTAAACCTAAAAATCCCCGAACCAAGACGGAACGAATACTTCGCTCAATTCCGCAACACATGAAATACCACATCATATGTCGCCTCGTCGATACATGAAATCCCGCATCATGTACTCGACAACCCAATACATGAAATACCACATCATGTATTATAACTCACCATTAATCCATAAACATCATCATATTTTAATCAACGTCAAAAATACAATATCCCGAGGGTTCATCACAACAACAACATAATTAAATACAACTCGAGAGGACGACTTTGGGACACGGATGTTACAATTATATCTCACTATTTTTTTCGTTTTTTGACTGTACGGTTTACTATCTCTATCAGAATGGAAAGGCAGCGTCGTGAGGAGGAGATAAAAGGGTTTGCTTTAATCTCAGAATCAATCTGGATTCACTTACTGGATATTGCTTTCTACTTTTTTATATATGAAAGTACATAATGTAACAATTCTTGATTCTGCTTGTAATTCAGGCAACTAGTCCTCAGCCAGATGGTCCATCTACTGGTGATAGCTTAAAATCATTGAGAGACAAATTAATGCCGCAAGATAAAGATAAAGAGACTCCAAAGGTGTCTAGTCTGAAGACTGCTGGACCTGAGGGGGAGATAACAGCAGGTCCTTATTCTTACATATTTCTACAGTGGCTGTCTAACAAAATTCTTTTTTGACCAATAATAACACAATCCATTTTCCTTGCATTGCATGCTTATACTGCCGTTAGGGTTATCTGACAGTTCAATTGCGTGATTTCTTCTTCTTTTCTATTTCCTTTCTGTCATCTAAGCATTGAACTGGTGTAGGATCAGCCTTTCTTTATATTATTTGTTGGTAAAAAAACCAACTTCGAAGCTTTTCTTGTCCAATTTTGCGGTCTCCTTTTTTCTTGTCTGCCACTTTAGCCTTGACCTAGTGTAGGATGAGTTTTCGTGGATTTAGTTTGTTATAAAAACCAACTTCCAAGGTCTTAAACATAAATTGTACTTTGTCGTGCAGGGTACTTAATGAAGAAAAGTGCAAAGACAAATGGGTGGAGTAGGCGATGGTTTGTTCTGAATGAACCCATATTTTTCAGGAGTTCATCCATATTTTTGCAAAAGAGAAAGCTCTGTGCGCTTTAATTGTAACTGTAATGCTAGCAGTATACTTTCCCTTACAGTTTTGTTTTCTTTTTCTAGAAGATCTTTTTAATTGTTATTGAAATGATCTGCCATTGCATTTACCTTTCTACAGCTTGGTTATACGAAAAAGCAAGAAGAAAGAAACTTCCGCGGCACTGTAACTTTGGAGGTATCATTCTCTTGAATTACTTTTTTTTTTTTTTTTTGTCGAAGTCTAAGATGTTACTGCAATTAAGAGAGTGATGATAGGGTTTCGTAGTTACGTTGCTCTTCGGTCCTTTGAGAAGAGTGATGATTACTTGTAATTGTGAAGCCTACACCGCTCACCTGGATGCTCCATGTTCTATAAATAATATTTAGCCTTTTGCAGTTTTATTGAGGTACACTATTCAATTCTTTGTCTCATGAAACTCTGTTAATCTGCTCAGGAATGCAGTATCGAAGAAATTTCTGATGATGAAGGAGAAAAATCAAAGAGCTCCAAAGATAAGAAATCATATGGACCTGATTCAAAAGGACCAGGCCTTGTATTTAAGATAACCTGCCGGGTTCCATATAAGACTGTACTTAAAGGTATGTCAAGCGATAATCAAAATTAACGGCTTGACCCTCTTTATGCTCTTTTATATGAGCAACTCCTCAAATATCTAATAAGTCAAGTGGTGACGATTTTTTCTCAACAAACTTACAAATGAATTTGAAAACCTTGCAAGTGTTTAGTTAGAGTCAACCCCTTATAATTTATACAACATACACACTTTATCTTGTTCTTACTATACAGTTTGTTCCATCGTCTTCATGGACAAATATATTCCACTCGTATCATTTGTCCTATCTAATAACATGGTTGATGAGTGCTTTGTATTTCGGTAATTTCTATTCACTGTTGATTATAGATAATGAAAGATTTTCATTACATAGATCACATTAAAACTCACATGACAGTTCAAATTTAAAGTGGAGTCTACTGATTACTTTTCTCAAAATGTTTAAAAAGCAACTAGAATTCATTTTACCTTCTAGAAATTCATCATAACCCAATTAACATATATTCATGATAAAGAAGTGGACTATTTCAAAAGTCCAATAGGTTCATTTATGAAATAAAGTCCATGCCGTTGAATAAACTCAATTTCATAAAGTAACTGATAAGTAAGCAATGCAATTAAGAGAAAATGTCGTCAAGGAGATTCAAGTTGGAAGTTGCCATTAATTTGCCTCAAATATCTTCACTAAGGCAACAACGTCTCTCGTGTGCGATCACATTCAAAACAAGATCGGCTTAATTGATCTCCATCAGCCAATCTTGAGGTGAAGTGTTGAACAAAGTGAAGATGTGGAGATGGAGAGTGATCGACAAGTAAGTAATCATAGTGTTGAACATGTTAAAGAGAACCAAAGGAGATTAAATCAGGAAAACATAATTAAAGAATTAGACAGCATGGACATGGAGAGAAGCGTGAAAACATAAGTAAAGAATTATACAGCATGGGCATGAAGAGAAGCGTATGACCATGTGGGAGGATGTCGTCCAGCTGACCATGTGACTTTAGCTAGTGGATGAGTCAGGAACATGTGGGGAACGACCGTGGTTAGCATGGGCTTAAGATGTCGCTCTCTTTTAATATTCATTTGAATCTAACGTAATGTACAACCTTGTATTCTTATAAATACGTTGTAAAACGTTTGATTAATAATCAAGTTGAACATTCAGCTCACGTACTCTTTCATCCCCTTACTCTCTAATTCAACTCCTAAACATTAAATTTTATATGAGCAACTCCTCAAAAGCTCATATGTTGCAGCTCACAATGCACTGGTTCTCAAGGCCGAGAGCATGGTTGATATGAATGAATGGATTAGTAAGCTGCAAAAGATTATCCAGGCCCGGGGAGGCCAAGTGGGTGGCGCTTCTATGAGACAGTTTTTCAGACGGTTCACTTGTAAGTCACACGAGGAAACTATATGCTCATTCAAAGTTGAATCTGCACAAAATATATGTTAGCTGATCTTAATCCAGTACCGTTAGCTTGATGATAAAGTCTTTGCTACAAAAACTGATATCATTGTGTGACGTACTTGATGGTTTAAGATTTTGTTATACCTAAACGTTGAAGATAGCTTTGTTTGGGCATGTAAGGCAGTTAGTTTCTTGGAGTGGTGATAAATTACGGTTTTCTTTTGTTGTCTGATTTTCTTTCCCTTTTCAGGATAAGATGGTTAGGAAACCGGTTGACCCGGAAGAGGAATTGCGGTGGATGTCCCAAGAAGTACGAGGTTACGTTGAAACTGTTCTCAATAGTCTAGCCGCCAATGTTCCAAAGGTGTATTCAATTTTCTTGTGAATCTTTAATTTCCTATATCCATCTCGTTTTTTATTACTTGATCATATTGTTAAAACCGTGGCTACAACAGGCTGTTGTTCTTTGTCAAGTAGAGAAATCCAAGGAAGACATGCTGAATCAGCTTTACAGTTCTATCAGGTTTCTTCATATCCATTCCCAATATATTAATGTATACTCAATACTGTGGTGTGGTGCTTATTTGTCTTTTCTTTCCATTGATCTGCAGTGCAATTGGTAATGAGAGGATTGAATCATTGATTCAAGAGGATCAGAATGTCAAAAGACGAAGAGACCGTTAACAGAAGCAGTCCTCTCTTCTTTCAAAGCTCACAAGACAGCTTAGCATTCACGATAACAGAGCAGCTGCTGCGTCAAGCTGGTCTGACAATAATGGCACTGGTATATATACGCACACTCATCTACCCTTTCGATATTATGCTAATATGTAACCACAAAATGCATGGGATTGATTTGTTTTCGCGGGTCGTCTTTGTTTGTTCTTATTTGCAGAAAGCAGCCTGAGAACCAATGGAGGGTCTTCAGGAGAGGATTGGATGAATGCGTTTAACTCAGCTGCTAGTGGACCTCACTCATTGAAGAGATATGGATCAGGTGGCCACAGCCGCCACTACAGCGATCCAGCTCAGAACGGTGAGGATTCTTAAGGATCTGGTGGCAGCTCCCGTCGCACCACGCCAAACCGGCTCCCACCAGAACCGCCACAGTCTGGATCATCTTACAGGTATTAGAAACCTGTTTGATTTCCAGGATTGTTATTGAAAAAACCATAAAACACAATTCTTTTTTCTTTTTACCTTTTGGATTGGTCCCCGTTTCTGGGACTATTTTTCATATTTCTTCACTAGTGATAATATGAGTTTATAATGATGATGTACTTGTGTAGTTGTGTGTGTTTGTAGATAGATATTGTTAGAGACACATATATCACTTTTGTCTTCATATTGGTCATATGCTTTTTATTAAATAACTTTACTTTTTTTTTAACAGCATCTAAATCTTGGGAAAATGAAAGTGTGTAAATTTTTCCATTTTTTACCAAGCTTATGTATCTCTTCTAGTGTGTAGATCTCCCAAGTTTTTGAACCCATTAGAAAGAGCAGACTCCTTTACCACCCAATTGACTCTTTGGGTTTTGCTCAACACTAACTTGTGTTTCATCTTTTATCTCTTTGGGAATTTATGTGAGAATGCTAAATTTTATAGTGAATAATAAATTATCACTTGAACCTAACAAATGATCCTATATTTTTCAATTGTTTGCTATAAACTATGCTTCCAATATTTAAAATAAAATTGCTGTGGAGTGCTAAAAATTAAAATGGTCCTATAGAGAGATTACACTAGTAACACAACTATGGATTAGCTAAATTAATGGCTTGCCTTTGTGAGTTTATTAATAGGTAGAACCTCTATGTAATATCCAAGAAGAGAGATTGCTAATAATAAAAATATTGCCGTAAACAAATATCCAATAATAAGATTGAAATCCAACTTAAAATTGATTTTTTGTTATTTGTTTTTATAACTAAAATTGATTATTTTTGAACAAATTACAAATGTAATAAAGACAAGTGGGTACAAGTAATAAAGTGACACCAATAATTGCATATAAGAATTTATTACCACTCATTTTCACTACAGCTGGTCGTCGGATATGAGTCTACTCTTCTACTCGATCTATTAGCAGAGATCTAGCTGAAAACATAAAGAACGATTGGACGAAAAAGCGATTTCGAGAAAAGGTGAGTCATGTTGATTTTCATTCTTTAGTTTTATGTGGAAGCAGGTTCTCGGATCTTTTGTGTGCTTGTATATATATTTATAGTAATGTAATGTTTATTGTCTCTATAGAATGATCTATGGATTGAAATATTCCACTCGAATTATATATTTTATTCTATAAATTCTGCCTAATAATATCTGGAATTGTGAGCAGGAGACTTATGGCCGAAATACTTTTGGCGGTTGGAGCTGAGACACTTTTGTCGTTTGGAGTTGAGAAGCTTTGGGACCTCCTTGTCCGAGAATCTGAGCGACTTCAGGGATTTGATGAGCAATTCGACGAACTCAAAAGGGATCTAAACAAGCTTAGGCTCTTTTTGGAAGATGCAGATGCTAAGAAACATACAAACAAGATGGTGAAAACCTGTGTGGAAGAGATCAAAGAAATTGTTTTCGACGCGGAGGATGTGATCGAAACCTTTCTTCTAAAGAAAGAACTTGGACAAACAACTATCAGGAAGCGCATGAGAAGGCTTTCTTGCATTATAGTGGATCGCAGGAAAATTGCTTCAGATGTGGGAAGCATAAGTAAGAGGATCTCCAAGGTGATTCGCGATATGCAGAGTTTTGGAGTGCATGGCAGCGAGTCTTCACATCGTCTACAAGAAAGACAAAGGGAGATGCGAAAAACATTTCCTAGCAATAATGATACCGATCTTGTGGGGTTGGAGGAGAATGTTAAGAAATTGGTTGGCTATTTGGTGGAGGAAGATAGCATTCAAGTGGTTTCTATAACTGGGATGGGCGGTATCGGTAAAACTACCTTGGCTCGACAAGTTTTTAATCATGAGATGGTGAAAAACCATTTTGATGGAGTGGCATGGGTGTGTATTTCACAACAGTTTACACGGACATATGTGTGGCAGACGATCTTGAAGCAGCTTAGTTCAAAACATGACGAGCATAGAGAGTCAAATATGACTGAAGATGACCTCCAAAAGAAGCTTTTTCTACTGTTAGAAACCAGTAATTCTTTGATTGTACTGGATGATATGTGGAAAGAAGAAGATTGGGACAAAATAGAGCCTGTGTTTCCATCAAAAAAAGGTCAAATCTTATGCTTCATCTTATTCTACATAAATAAGGCTATGATTTAGAAAAATATTGATTACTGAACATGAAAAAGCATACCGGCGTGTTTTGCGTAAGAGTTTAATATATATTGCAGGATGGAAGGTATTGCTTACTTCTCGCAACGAAAACGTTGGATTACGTGCCGATCGTAAATGTGTCATTTTTAGACCAGAATGTCTAACAATTGAAGAAAGTTGGACACTTTTTCGAAGGATAGCATTTCCTAGGAAAGACGCAACAGCAGGTAAGTTTTCAAGGAAAATATTTCTTCTTTACGATATAATAAAGAAATGTAAAAACTCTATTTCTACATTATGTCTTGCTTTTAAAGCCCAAATTCATGTTGATGTAGAAATGGAAGAGATGGGTAAGAAGATGATCAAACATTGTGGAGGACTACCATTGGCCGTTAAAGTGTTAGGAGGGTTGTTAGCTGCCCAACACACATTAATTGGGTGGAAAAGGGTTCATGAGAATATTGGATCTCACATCATTGGAGGGACTAGCTTCAATGAGAGAAATCTCAAGTCGGGTTATCATATTTTGTATCTGAGCTTTGAAGAGCTGCCTAATTATTTGAAGCAATGTTTCCTCTACCTTGCCCATTTCCCAGAAGATTTTACAATATCTGTGGAGGATTTGGCTTATTATTGGGCTGCAGAAGGAATACCAAAGCCAATGTATTATGAAAGGGCAAGCATTCGAGATGTTGCAGATGTCTACATAGAAGAGTTGGTAAAGAGAAATATGGTTATTTCCGAAAGAGACATGTCGACTTCAAGATATGAAACATGTCACCTGCATGACATGATGAGAGAAGTTTGTCTGCGTAAAGCTAAAGAAGAGAATTTCGTACATATTGTTGATATTGCAAACTCTCAATCTCCTTGTACATCTCGCAGAATCGCAGTACACCAGCTTGATAAAATTGATCAATCGAAGTGGGAGATGCAGAATCCAAAACTTAGATCTCTATTGACTATCACAAAGCAGTTCAGTGGGATAAAATGGATGGAATCAGGGTTATGTTTCACAAAGCTACAATTGATGAGGGTTTTACATCTCTCTTATGCGGAGTTTGAAGGAGGGAAGTTACCCCCTAGCATTGGAAAGCTCATCCACTTGAGATATTTGAGTTTATTATTTGCAAAGGTATCTTATCTACCTTTATCTATGCGGAATTTGAAGCAGCTGCTCTATTTAAACCTAGATGTATTTCCAGGATCTCCAATCTGCATGCCCAATTTCTTGAAAGAGATGCGAGAATTGACATACCTTTGTCTTCCGTGGGAGATGCATGATAAGACAAAGTTGGAATTAGGTAATTTAGTCAACCTGGAGACGTTGAAGAATTTCTCAACAAAGCATAGCAGTGTGAAGGATCTTCAACGAATGACAAAGCTAAGGAATCTCTCAATTAGAATCAATGGCGAGGGGTGTACAATGGAAACTCTATCTTCATCTCTAAGTGAATTGAGACACTTGGAAGACTTTACTATATCTCTATCAGCTTGTTGGTTGGTGGAAGATCCAATGCCGATTCTAGAGAAATTGGTTCGGTTGAAAGAGCTTGAATTGGGGATTAAATCTTTCAGTGGGAGAAAAATGGTTTGCTCGAGCGGTGGGTTTCCTCAATTGCAGAAGCTTTCAATAAGGGGACTAGAGGAATGGGAAGAGTGGATAGTAGTAGAAGGCTCCATGCCCCTTCTTCATTCTCTATCTATTCGAAAATGTTCGAAGTTAAAGAAGCTTCATATTGGTGGGTTTCCTCGATTGCAGAATCTTAAATTAGAAAAACTAGAGGAATGGGAAGAGTGGATAGTAGAAGAAGGCTCCATGCCCCTTCTTCATTCTCTCGATATTAGTTTCTGTCCAAAGTTAAAGAAGCTTCCTGCTGGTGGGTTTCCTCAATTGCCGAAGCTTGAATTAATTGGACTAGAGGAATGGGAAGAGTGGATAGTAGAAGAAGGCTCCATGCCCCTTCTTCATAAGCTGACTATTTGGAAATGTTCGAAGTTAAAGAAGCTTCATATTGGTGGGTTTCCTCGATTGCAGAATCTTGAATTAAAAGAACTAGAGGAATGGGAAGAGTGGATAGTAGAAGAAGGCTCCATGCCCCTTCTTCATTCTCTCCATATTAGTTTCTGTCCAAAGTTAAAGAAGCTTCCTGCTGGTGGGTTTCCTCAATTGCAGAAGATTAAATTATTTGGACTAGAGGAATGGGAAGAGTGGATAGTAGAAGAAGGCTCCATGCCCCTTCTTCATAAGCTGACTATTTGGAAATGTTCGAAGTTAAAGAAGCTTCATATTGGTGGGTTTCCTCGATTGCAGAATCTTGAATTAAAAGAACTAGAGGAATGGGAAGAGTGGATAGTAGAAGAAGGCTCCATGCCCCTTCTTCATTCTCTCCATATTAGTTTCTGTCCAAAATTAAAGAAGCTTCCTACTGGTGGGTTTCCTCAATTGCAGAAGCTTTCAATATGGGGACTAAAGGAATAGGAAGAGTGGATAGTAGAAGAAGGCTCCATGCCCCTTCTTCATTCTCTCCATATTTGGAGATGTCCAAAATTAAAGAAGCTTCCTGCGGGTGGGTTTCCTCAATTGCATACGCTTTATTTAGAAAGACAAGAGGAATGGGAAGAGTGGATAGTAGAAGAAGGCTCCATGCCCCTTCTTCATTCTCTGGAGATTAGATATTGTGAGAAGTTAAAGAAGCTTCCTGGTGGTGGGTTTCCTCAATTGCAGAAGCTTATAATAGAAGGACTAAAGGAATGGGAAGAGTGGATAGTAGAAGAAGGCTCCATGCCCCTTCTTCATTCTCTCCGTATTGAGAGATGTCCAAAGTTGAAGGAGCTTCCTGCGGGTGGGTTTCCTCAATTGCATACGCTTTATTTAGAAAGACAAGAGGAATGGGAAGAGTGGATAGTAGAAGAAGGTTCCATGCCCCTTCTTCATTCTCTCTATATTAGTTTCTGTCCAAAATTAAAGAAGCTTCCTACTGGTGGGTTTCCTCAATTGCAGAAGCTTTCAATATGGGGACTAATGGAATGGGAAGAGTGGATAGTAGAAGAAGGCTCCATGCCCCTTCTTCATTCTCTGGAGATTTATTGTTGTCCAAAGTTAAAGGAGTGGATAGTAGAAGAAGGCTCCATGCCCCTTCTTCATTCTCTCGATATTTTTTCCTGTCCAAAATTAAAGAAGCTTCCTGCTGGTGGGTTTCCTCAATTGCAGACGCTTATAATATATGGACAAGAGGAATGGGAAGAGTGGATAGTAGAAGAAGGCTCCATGCCCCTTCTTCATTCTCTCTCTATTCGGAAATGTTCGAAGTCGAAGAAGCTTCCTACCGCTGGGTTTCCTCAATTGCATACGCTAGATTTGGGTGGACTAGATGAATGGGAAGAGTGGATAGTAGAAGAAGGCTCCATGCCCCTTCTTCATTCTCTCTATATTCATGATTGTCCAAAGTTAAAGAAGCTTCCTGATGGGCTGAGATTCATATATTCTTTAAAGCTTCTGAGTATCGACAAGGAATGGAAGGAGAGATTGTCGGAAGGAGGAGAAGATTATTCCAAAGTCCAACACATTCCTTCTGTTAAATTCGAGGCTCTCGACATTGTGGCTCTCAGCAATTTGATTCATGGGTATTCTTGTTAAAACTTGATCGTGAATATGACTTTATATTCTGGCTATATTGGGTAAAAAGCTATGTTTGGTTTTCAATTCAGGCAAATGAAATATACATGAAGAGTTGTAGTGAAGGTGTTCGACGAAATGTCTAAATGAGACGATCTCCTGTATTGTTTTGGTCAGTGAGTTTGTTTGGGGGGAGGGGAGAGATGGTTTTCACCAACTCTGCCTGGTATGACAAACTCATATCTATCTATTACTTGCTGATTCACAGAGCTGAGGCATGTCATTCTTGAATTAGTATAATTCTCTTTGTGTTGTCTTTTTTTTTTTTTGTGTTACCAAGCGATTCGGCTTGACTGGTACAATCTTTATCTCTGTATGTAACTTTGCTAGCTGCTTTGAATTTGTGATTTACTATTTCTTGCAATGACCCCTCATAGATAAATTATTCACTCCACTATTCATGGTTAAAGATGGAGACTTGTGGCTGAGACTATTGCAGGTATAATTTGGAGATTAATAGCTTTGGAGCTCCTGAATCAAAATTCTGAATATTCGCAGAGTTTATGAATAAGTTATTGAGATACAACGTCATATGAGATTGTTACAATCTTTGCTGAAAGATGCAAATTCCAAAAACCAAGAAAGTGGAAAGAAGTTTGATTCACTTGCATGGGTGTGTGTTTAACAGTATAGTTTATATGAAAATATATCTGGCACACAATAATACGAAAGCTTGGACCAGATTATGAGGAGCATATAAATAGAACCTTGATTGTCCTTGAAGATGTATGGAACAACACAACTTGGATTGGAATATCACAAAACATGATTTTCCACACAAGAAAAATAGGTGAACTCTTACGGTCCTTTTCTTGAAATTTCACTCGTGTCTAGAACAGAAAAGTTAAAACAAGACACATGATTGGTCAGAAATGATCATGTTTTAAAATCATCAAATAAGAACTCTAGCTTGCAAGTTCGCTAGTAGAAAGTTGCTGTTTAGCTCATACTTTGACTATTGCTGTTGTTTTAGACGATCTCTTGGTTTTTACAGAAACTCTTTTTAACTCTCATTTCGTTTCTTACATGCAGGACCAGAGGGCACCAGGTTACAAGGGATGTAACCTTCAGAGCTTTGATAAATTTTCTTATGTAGTGATTGAGTTTTGTATTTCTGTTTCATGGAAACTAGTGAAGTTCATATCCTAATGTCAGCTAATGTGATATTACAGTCAGCATTAAAGAAACAGAAAGAAAATTTCATTCAATTGTCAATAATAAAACAAGAAGAGAAGAAGCTACCAACTTTACAAACATGGATTTGCGTTGGAGCAAAACACACAAGTTAAGATACTAATAATGATTGATCACCTTTGAGATCAAGTAAGTCGTCGAGACGGCAGGTGTGATTCTTCCTCTTATGATCACTTAACCCATTGAATTTGGCTACGATCTCTAGACTCTAGTAGGACTTGTGGCTCAAACATGAGAAATGGAGATCTTCGTCGGGGCCACAAACAGATGAAACCCAAAAAGTTGACGCAGAGAACAGAAAGCTCTGTGGCTTTCTTCATAAATTTGGAAGTCTGTTTGAAAAAGGTCTTCTTGCTCTTCAAATCGTCATCGAACGAGTTGATGGTTTTTTTTTTTCCTCACGAGGAACCATCTTGGAAGAGAGAAGACAAAACTTAATAGATCGTAAGAGAGAAATTGTAGTGTAATGATGAGAAAAGAAAAAGAAAGCTCCAAACGGTCATATATTGTGAATCAAATTAAACCTTTTTTCTTCGTTTTATGAATCCTGAAGGAATTGTTTTTTTTCATTTCCAAAATAATATTAACGTTTGTTTCATAATTTCTGATATATTTTTAAACAATTATGATAAATCGACGCATTCTTACAATTATCATTTAAGTTTTATTTTTAAAAACTTATATTAAATATTTTTTAATATTATTTCTTATACTGTTTAACTTTTGTTATTATTTATTATGATATTTTGTTCAATTCTTTTCTACAATATTTTTTCTTGTGGTTTCTTTTATCTGTCATATTTCATTTACTCTTTGTTTTATTTTTCATATTTTTCTCTTCATTCTTGTTGTTCATCTATTGATGCCCAATCGAAGCCGAATAATCAATAAATTGAAATCCTTTTAAAAGCATTTTTACAATTTCGTTTATAAATAAGTTCTTTTTGAAACAGCGGAAAAGTTTTTAAAAAATTCTAAAAATAAATTCAAAAACTGCTATAAACATAGGAAAAGCAAAGAGGAAGAATTAAATTCTACCATTATTTTACATGTACAGATAATATAATTTTTTCCTATGAATAATGCCATGCAAGGCCATACATCAGCTGCTCCTATTAATTTAAAGTCGTAAAGTCAGTTGAATAAATGTCATTGTTGACAAGCGGTACATTCTAGGTTTCTTATTTATTTATAAACTGAAGTTTATTTTCTTTTAAAAACATAGTTGAAGTTATACTACACAACTATATTTTTAATACTTATATACAACGCACACATGAACATTTGACATTTCCGAGTTTGAATCCAAATTATGATACAAAGACAACACTACTAAATAGATGATCAAAGTTGATGGTTAGACATTAGTGTTGCAGCTTACATTTATCGACGGTTCGTAAATCCATATATAATTAAACAATTTTTTTTTTGATAATTTTTTAATAGATATAATTTTTTGTTATTTTTTTATATCACCAAGGAATAAATATACATTATATGTAAATGTCTATTTGCAAGGAAAAGATGGTATAGAGGTTGAAAACATTTTGCACAAAGATTAGTAAAACTTATAGCTTCACATGGACTCAATATTGACCCTTTTTAATGTGATACAACTTGTATCACACACTCTTCAAATCACTACATCAAGCACTATGCACAAAGACTTTATATATGTTGAATTAAAAAATACGAAGAAAAATAGAAACTTTGAGGAGAAAAAAAATCTAGAAAATGTTGAATAGTTGAGTTATAATTTCTTTTGATAGTTTTGTAGAATATATTTAAATTTTGATAAGAGAATATATATGATATATAATCAAAAGAATAGTAAAAAAAAATATTTAAAAAACTAGAGCAAGAAAACTAATGCATAAATACATTTTATACAAAATGTTATTGTTTGTTTATATATATTCAATGTGACATTAATACATGATGGATCTAACTTTTTGAACTATATAAATTAGTGTAGAATAGTTTCAATGAATTGTTAGTTATGTGGAAAAGAAAAAAAAATTCTTAACTTAAAAAATTAGTGTATTGTATTTTTGTTTCTGATTATCTATCATTCTCAGGTGCTGAGAGACATTTTAATTCTTGCAAGATTTGACATTTCTACCGGAGTCTTTAACGTCGTTTGACATTATACCCATAAGACCTAAGATGATTGATGTGACAATCGTGGTGATATGAACACCAGACATTTTATACATGCACATGACTGTTATAAATGTACAAATCCAGAAAAGTTAGGAAACTATAAAAATATGGTCGAGTGTCGAGTGGAGTTAACATAACTTGATGAGATAAAATGGTACAATCTTTTTTTCCATGTCAAATTTTTTATGGGTGTTGTTGTTAAATAGAAATGTTTATAAACATATTGTTTTTATTCTCCATAGTTAAAGAATATGGTGCTTGTCATAAATCTAGAAATAATAATAGTTATCAGGCCAATCTTACATTTAGAACTTTAACAAAAGGGAACAAAAACACTCTCTTCTCTCTCCCCACCCCCATACCCTAGATCTGAGAATCTTGTTCGGGCTGGTAGTTCGTGGCTTTTGGACCGGGTCTACACAAATAATCCCAAGCACGTTGTAGTATTTAGGGATCGAATTCACAGGGATCAAGTGCTGCACTACGAATTATAGAGAATGATTAAGAAGCTAAGCCGAAAATAAAAGAGTTTGTAATAATAACAATTGTAAACTAAACAAAAGCGGGAAATAAAAACGAAGAAAGATTGATAAATATAAACGCTAGATTAGGGAAATTCGCAGGGATTCAAGGATCAAGAACCAAACAATTATTCAGGGACTTATAACTAAGAACCGTTTTAAACTTCAAACACGAATTTAAATTCAATCCACTGTCGTGGCATCAAATATCTTTATCGAACAACCTAACTGTCGTTACGATTGTCGATAAGCTTTTCAAGGGCTCAAGTATGATTCGTTCAATAATTTCCTTAACATCAGCTTTCGTTGGTCAAGGACAATCCGCTCATCTTAAGTCCTATCCGGTTAATCCTATAAGCTTTTGGAGAATAGAATCAACCTAAAAACAATGATAGATTTTCAATCGTTGTCGCCAATCTAGAACTCAAACACAAATGTATAATCAATCCACTTTCGTGGCATCAATCACTTTGTCTAGCAACCTAAGATTCTAAAACTTCTTGTTTGGAACTCAGGATTCAAGATAAGCATTAATAAGCAGGTTCAATTTGTTCACAAGTTTGCCTTAGCATCAACTTGCGTTGGCTAAGGACAAATTGCTCACCTATGTTCTATCAAGCAACTTATACACTTTTGGTGGATAGATTAAACCTTAATTCAGAGATTAAATGATCAGTTTAGTCTAAGAAATAAACACAACCATAGGTGAAGATGACAAGATTCTATCTAATCTAATTCAAAGCAACAATAGATGAAGAACAAATATCAATACCCTATCTATGTCTAGTTTAATGATATGAATTCCTTTGAAAACCCCCAACCTAACAAGGATACTACTCAGACATAATTACAGAGAAAGCAAGAAAAGACAAACGGAAATTCATAAACATCAAGAACAAGATTGTTTAAGGGATAAGAAATCTTCTCTATGGATGATGAATCAAGATGTGTTCTTCTTCCAAGCTTACAAGATTATATAAATGAGAGAGTTTTTACAAGTTTTTCACTCTCTCTAGAGAGAGAATGAGTTACAGAATATCCATGGCCGAACAATGGCCGAAAATCATATTAAATACACTCAAAACGCGTTCTAAAATAAATATCTAAAACAGGTCGGCAGGCTCCGATCGGTCGATCAGGGTCTGCACAGGTCGATCGGGGTGTTGATCGGTCGATCATGGGTGTCATGGTCGATCATAAAGTATGGCGCAAAACTAGATCGGTCGATCATAGAAGGTGGATCGATCGATCATATCTTCAGAAGCTTATTTCTCCATCTGCTTCAGCTGCTGGCCAGATTGACACGTCTTCAGTAAAACGGACATAACTTTTGAACCACTTATGATAATGACTTGAAACCAGTCCCAAATGAAAGCTAACTCAAAGAGCTATCTTGTATCCAAAAATCATCGAAATATGGCATCGGAAAGATATCCAACGAATGGAAAACTTCAGACCCTTCTGCATAATCCTGCATTTTCAAAACTATATATTCGTCCCAAAATTCCAAATTCTCTTCCAAATAAACCTGTGTCCTGTAAATACTTCACAATGGACTAAAATACTCTAAATAAGTATAAAATACATATATAAAAATACCAAAACAATGGTTAAAAACCATTAAAACCGTAATATATCACGGGCCTCTGGCCTTGGGCGGCGGCGACCACCGTCGCCGCCCTAGACTCCGCTTCTGGATACATTCTTTCTTCCTCCTGCTGTTGTTTCTCTCGTTTCAGTTCCGTAGTTCTACTCGACCATTCACACCCGAAAGCCTCGGTCGGGAGTTTTTGTAAGACCCATCCCTCGGACAACCTTTTGTCAACTCGGTCAATTTAGCGGGCATTTCCCGAATCATCGGTATTTTGTGTACTGGAGGTATGTGGGTAGATCGGATTTACCGATGCTTGGGCTAGACCGGGTCAGTCTGAATGATCGGTGTTTTGAGATTCTAAGGTTGGATTTTGTCGATGTTCGAATTTGTCTATCGTCGGTCTTTTGTCGTGTTCGAATTTTCGTATCGTCGGCATTTTTTGTGTTCTGAGAGGTTGTCGATACTACTCAAAAATCCATTTTCCAAGCTAGGATCGATCGATCACGTCCCCTGATCGATCGATCTCGAATACTGAATGACGAACCGTAACACCACACCCTTCCAGATCGATTGATCTTTCCATGGATCGATCGATCTTAAACTCTCTTGTACACCCGATCGATCGATCTCCCCTTGAGATCGGTCGATCCTCTTCCCAAAATATCCTTGATCACATAACCGGCATAAGGGATCGATCGGTCTGTCCCATGGATCGATCGATCCTCCCCTGTTCTGAAAACAGAGTTCACCGAACTTGAGTAATTCTCACTCCCAATTCACTAAACAGCTAAACCAGCCTTCTCATCAACAACGCTTCCCAAATACCACTTAATCCATGTCTCATGACATCTGAAGGAAGCACTCTAGCATCAAACTTATTCCTCACCTCTAAAACTCCCCAGATATCTACACCGTTGGCTTTCCTAGCCAATACACTACTCCACCACATATGTGCATCTCCCTCTAAGTGATGCACCAAGAGATCAACTCATACTCCTCCGAACATTTTACAGAGTGGAAATTTCTTTCCAACCTCGACCTCCACTCATCAATTTAAACCCATGCAACCCCATGCACACCAATGGCGTAATTCACTTAAAACACTCAATATAATTATAAACACATCAACATAACTCAACCAGATAAGGAAAATTCTAACCATTGGTCGATTTGGAGTTGCTCGGCTCTCCCGACTCGATGTTCGAAGAGTAAGCTGGGGGAGTCACCGCAGCCCGCTTAGGTGGTGGTGCTTTTGATCCTCTTCCACCTTGCTGCAACTTCGTACACGAAGCCTTAATGTGTCCCACTTCTTTACAGTAATAACACATCCTGGTGTCGCCCTTTAGGCAGTTAGCAATCCAATGACCTTCACTTCCACACCCATAACATCCGGATTGTCCACTAGAATCATTCTTGAAAGTGCTCTTCCACTTCCTTTTCTGACCCTTTCGACATTCGCCACTCTTCCCCGAACTAAGAGACTTCTTGGCTTGAGTCTTTGAGTTAGCCACCCTATACTCGGGGTTCTCCGCTCTTGGTGGCTCACTCGCTTCGAGTGGCGCTTCGGGAGCTAGTGCGGCCACCGGCCTTGGTAGTCTATCGAGAATCTGAGCCAACAAGCCCAACACCTGCTCCATTTGATTCAGACCCTCTTGTTGCTGACCTTGTACTTGCGGCTCTCCTTCAGCCGCTTGAGCCGCATCCTTTGCAGCTCCACCATCTCCTGCCTCAGCAACATCCTCGACCAACACTTGGTCTTCACCCCGGGGGTCCGCTTGTTCTATTGGCTCAACCGGCTCCCGCGCCACTCCTCTTCTATCATTTCCACTTCTTGACATCTTCACAAGCAATCAAGCATTCAATACCCCAAAACTTAACAAAACGGAACAAGAAAGAAGTCTTACCGTGGAACCTTTTACTTGGCCGAAGAGAATGATCTCTAACCCAACCCAACAATCACATATACAATCATGAATAACATCATTCAATCATGGAATCAAGTCAAACAATCGCAAGCAAGCAAACATGACTCCAACAAGTCCTAGAACCGCTAACGCTCTGATACCAAATTGACACACCCTATCCCGAAATGACGAGACGGAAACCACGAAAAATACGAAATTTTCAAAACTTTTTCTTACACACTCTTAAACGACGGTTGAAATGAAGAACACTTTTCCACTTCTCGCTAGCTTCGAGCCTTAAGCTTGAACTCTCTCTAGGCACACGACTCAAACCTCAAGATATCACTAATCTCCTGACAAATACAACACCAATTACCATCTCAAGATGATTCACAAGCTCAACACTTGAATTACCTAGCCTTAACTCGGATTCCTTCCTTCAAAAACAGAGCTTTAATCACTCAACCATATCTCTTGCCCTAGATCATATCTCGCAATTTCCTTCGGTGGAAATCAAGATAAGCCTTTCAACAACCTCTCTAAAAAATTTCAGCCCAAACAAACAAGAATTGAGTGGCCAATCACCCCATCAAACTCGCCCCGTCGCTACAGCCCGAAAACAGGGCAGTCTAGGGAGAAACATCATATCTCCCAAACCACTCAATATAATCCTACGAAATTTGGTAGACATCTATTAAAGAGATTGAAGAACTTACCCACAAATTTTCAGCTCAAACCGAGCTCTCTTGATATCCCGATCGGACCTCCCAACACAGCCCCAAAACTCTGTTTTTCTCCACCTCTTTCTCTTCTTCCTTCTTCTCCTTCTTCTTTCTCCTTCTTTCTCCTTCTCCTTCTCTCCCTTTTTCTCTCTCAGTCTCGATTTTTCTTGTACCAAATGAAGAGAAGAGAAGCTTCAAGAATAATGTAGAAGGAGAGGAAGATATTTTACATACATATATGTGTATGTATATGTTGGTTTAATTCCATTAAACCAAACCGAATTCTCTAAACCGCCACATTCAATCCCGATTAAATTTAATTCCCGCGGTTTAGTAATTCCGTTCAATATCCCGAAATATTTGAGACACCTTCCCGTCTCAAAATATTTCTCTCACTCCCGTCAAATCTCGGAATTACCGTTTAATTCCGTAAAACAATCCAAACCGCTCAGGATTACTTCTCAATGATCAATCCCTGATCACTTCAACCCAAACACCGCCCATTTGGCCGTTAATCGAGCTCGATATTATCCATATCATATTTCATCCCACATTTCCGTCAAAACACTATTCATCCCGCAAAAATACTATTCATTCCGCAAAAATATTATTCCGAACCGAATCATCCCGAATTGGTTCCAAACGATAAGTCAATCAATACCAACCCCAAGAATTATAATTTGAGCTCCCCATCGTTCCCATTCTCTCAGGAACACAACACGGTACAAACTTTTTACGACACCCGAGTACTAACTTGTACCGCAAGAATGTATTAACTCTTATTACAAGGAACGACTTGGGATACGGATGTTACAAGATGATTGAGGAGCTCGCGAGACAAGGAGGCGTTGTGAAAGGATGGATGGCTTTAGATTTGAATCATTACTGCTAAGTTTTTGCTAATATATCAGGATTATTCTGCTGAACGTGGTTGGATTCGTGGACGGGGGTGGTACCGTGTTGATGTTTTTGATCTTTGATGAATTGTCTAGGTTGTTAGAATCGCTTGGTTGAATTTTGAGTAATTTTGAGATTGAATTTGAAGTACTTCCGCTATTGAATTATTGGTTAAATTTTGTGGCATGATTTGCATGGTTTGGTTGATGTTTTGAGTTAGAATGTTTGAGAATATTTGTTAGCATTTGAGAATTAATCCTTGTAATTTTTTTTTTTGGAGTTTAATTTGTTGTTAGAATTTATTTAATTAATTTAAATAAATTATTTGAGAATTGTTGAATCGAAATTGGTTAAGTAAATATGAGTTAGTATTCGCATAAAATTAATTAAGTTAAATCACTGAATTTAAAATCGGAAATTGGTGTGGGTTTTGTGGGTAAATTGTTAAGTCTTCCGCTTGCGTAGTAAAAACCTGATTAGTATTCGAGAAGTAACACATAGTCGAAATTTTTTTAAAATTTGCGAAATAGGGGTGTTACAGTTTTCCTATTTTCCCGGTGAAGAACGCTTTCTCCGTCTCTCCACTTCTCCTCGCCATCGTCCGGGTGATTCCGCGGCCGGATCCTTGAGTCTCTGTCCTTCATTTCCCCGCGGCTGAGAGCTGTAAATCTCTTCATCTCACCTGTGTTGCTTTTCAGAGCATGTGCATCGCAGAAGCTTCCTCGGCAAGCCCGGATCCGGTCGCTGACCGTCGACCCCGAATCTTCAAGCTAGCAAGCGCACAGGTGCAGATCTGTTTCAAACGCCTGTTCAAATCGACTTTTCATTTCTTTGTCTCAGATTTTTTAGGTACTTTTCCCGGCGCGAGAGCCGGTGACCTTCGCGGTGCTCCACCGCCAAAATTGTTGTGATCCGTCCAGCCAACTTCTCAGGATTCAGTTCCAAGAACAACCTTCATGAGTATTCCCCTACCGCGCCGTCGATCCGCCGCCGGTTGAGGACCCGATGCGCAGCCGCCGCGCGTGGATTAGGGCGAACTCGTTTTGTTAACGGCCTTGGTCCTTATGTTTTCTCCTGCTAGTTTTGGGCCCTCGTTTTGGATCCAAATTTCCTATGCATCAGAACTATTGTAAAGGGCCTAGACCATGTGTCTATCTTTCAGTACTTTTGTTTTCAAAAAAAAATCAGGCCAATCTTACTTTTTGGGTTAATGAATGTCATGATGGTGTAGTTAACGTGGTAAGAAATATACAATTATACTATCATCTTTGTTATGTTTTTAGTTATAGAAGATATTTAGTTTTTGTTTTCTTAAAAATTTGCAAATGTTGCGGTTGATTGAAGTTAAAAATGGATCAACATCCAAAAATGCAACAATCTGAATATAAAAAGGTCCACTGAAGTTGACTTGAAGACTATGAAGACTCGATGCAAGTATATGATGGACACATATCCATCATAAGAGGATATGGCTGTTAGTTCATAAAACACTTTTAACCATTAAAGCTCATGGAAGCTAATGGAAGTCATGAGAAAGTCAAGAAAGAAGAGAGAAGAGGAGATGTTACCTCATTAAAAGATTAAACGTTATGTTAATATATATTCCCTCTGTTTTTTTAAAGAGTGTCATTCTAACATTTGACACTCAAATTAAAAAATAATATTAAATTTTTATTTTACCCCTTAATTATTCATGTAATAACAATTAATTATTTCACACAAAACTTTTTATCGTTAATTGATTGAGGACAAAAATGTATTTTTTTGTTAAAAATTGCATTGATATACTAAAATAACATTTTTTTTGTTACAAAATTTAAGTGCCAAAATGACACTCTTGCAAAAAAATAGAGGGAGTAATATTTATGAATGTGTGTATTGTCATTAGGGATTTGGTCAACTTTCTTATTAATTGTTCTTTTTGGTCCCTTAAATTAGTTTTTTCTTGATTAATTAATTGTTCCTTTTGAAATTCAACTTTATGATTCTATTGATAAAGGGTGGGCATACGGTTTTTTTGGTTTGGTTTTGCTGCGGTTTTTTTGTTTACGATTTAATAGTTTCACAAAAATTGAAACCATATAAAAACGGTATGTAATTCGGTTTGTTTATAGTTTGGTTTTTTTGGTTTTACGGTTTATCGGTTTTATAAAAAATCCATATAAAATCATATGTAATTTGGTTCGGTTCGGTTCAATTTCGGTTTGGTTTCGATTTTTTAGGTTATTCCATGTTTTTACAAAAACAAAATATTTAAGTTTGCCGCATAAAAAGTAATCAAATATAAGAAACAAATGTCATCTCACTAGACCACCTTTATTTAAACCTAGAATAAAAATAATATAATAAACCAATTAGTAAAACATAATTCAAATAATAGAATCTAAATCTTGTTTCGTAAACACAAATCCTAAATTTAAATTTAAATCTATAAAAATTAAAAGCTATAAATAATTCAGAAAATAAATTGTATCATCGTCATTAGCAAAAATATTAAACACAGTATTTTAAAAATATATATATGATTATATATCATTATTCTAAATTTTATTAAAAACCAAAATAACCATTCAATTTTACGGTTTTTAACCAAACCAAACCTAAACCAAAAACTTAATAAAATGATAACCAAATGGGTTTTTAGACTAAACTATAACCAAACCAAATCAATTATTTCGGTTCTGTTTGGTTCGAATTTTTTAGTTATGGTTTTTTTACCCACCCCTTTTGCCGGAATGAAATTCATTGGAACTTTAGAAATCTGATTGCTGAAAACTAATGGCCTAAACAAACATACAAGTAGGTATTTGGTTTATAATTAAGTATGAAAAATGTAAATTTATATTTCAATTTGGGCTAGATTTAAAAGAATCAAGTTATAATTACAAGTATGGTGATAGTTTTGGTTGAGATTATACCGGTTCAATTAGATTTTATTTGAGAGTTATATGTAACCAACATTGAGGAATTTTAAATTAAGGGTGCGAGATGGATATTGAATTTCGGTTTAGTTTAGTTTTACCAAAATCTCCATGGTTAGGTATAAATTTGGGATGGTTTTTATTGTTTTTGGTTTAGAAATTCAAACCAAAATTATATTTTGACTGAGTCCATTAATTAAAGCAGTTCCAAAGAGTATGAAGAGCAGAGCTATTCCTTGCCAGAGCTAAGGATTTATGGGTCTTTTAGAGCAATGAATCCATTTAGGAACTTAAGGTGAAGCCGTTTCTCAGTGCTTCACCAGAGTGTGTTTTCCCCAGAGATGAAGTCATCTATGTTTCAAGAAATATTTCACCTGTGAAGTTGATAACCATTTCTTGGTGAACTTTTCATCTCCAGAGAAGTTTTTAACCATGATATCATACGGATACGATGTTATTTCGATTCACTCTTATGAGTTTATGTTGGTCCTAACTCCTAAGTAATTTGTCGATTTGCGATGGATTATTGTGGCGTAAGTTGTTGGATGCTGGATTTTGTTCTCTGGTTTATGCAGGAGGAGATTGGTATTCTCAACTGTGTTATCTTCCAACCTATTCTCATGGTTACAAAATGATACTGCTCTCTCTTTCTGAATAAAGAACAATGTCATGATAAATAACAAGGACACTAAGTGATTCATATTGCTGATGCGGGGTTGCTAATGTAAGAAATCTCAAAAAAAGAAAGATTCAAGCTTTATTAATATAGATAAATAAGCTAAGAAATTAGATAGCTCATTAAGGAGCTTTATTAAGTGCAATGAAAGGTAAAAGGAAAGAACTTTAGATTGTCACCAAGAGCTAAACGATTTTGATTGATATTTTATAAGGATGAAGAAGGACCCTATATACTATATATATATATATATATGTTTCTCATTACATGACTATATATATATGAATCCGCATCTTGCTAAGAACCCTAGTTACATGGGTTTATTTTTTGGATTTGATATGAGACACTATATTAGGCTTTAAACGGATCCTCTAATAGCTAAGATTTTCTCAAGGAATCTATGAGGAACCCTTTGTTTTGTGGAACAAAGGAAAGGTTAAGCATGATGCAGTCACTGTCACCGGGAAGCTAACCGTTGTATTAATTTAGCCATATAGGCTTAGTGGAAGATGCTTCGAAGGTGATACAGAGCACGCCAATTAACCCACACAAAATGGTGAAATGAAGAAGCCACTTGATGAGCTGAACCTAAAGAACACAACTACGTTATGTATGTGATTCTCTCTAATATGCATGTACCTATAGAGTTCGAATAGGTTTAAATCTATAGAGATTGAAGAATCTGTCCAATTATTGAGTTTAGTTTATTTCCTGTTCAACTAAGAAGAACCTGAGCAAATATGTAAGAATGAGATACAATTTTATAACAAAGAACGTTCTTTCTTTTACAAGAAGTTTTCTACTTTAACAACCCTTCCCAGCTTTTCATTTCTTGATGTCGAAACTAACTATATCTTCTTTTCTATTTTCTTTGCTTTCTTTAGAACAATATGATGTGTATATTCACATCCATATATTTAAACCTATAATGAGAATGAGATTCATATGTATGTATGCGTTTTCTTCTCGGGATTTTCTCTTATTTGTAGTAAGATGATGATCTAGTGTTGTTCTTTATCAGGATGTTCTTTCGAAGCCACCTGATCCTATCTGCATATGCAACCACTCTGGTGATGCTCCTCTACTGTATTCCCTCGTAGACTGCGATCCGAACTGCATCTCCGGATTCTCAAACGCCTGCTGACCAAACTGAGTTTCACCAAAAATAACAGAGATTAGCCAACCCAATAATTAACAAGAAAACGGCAGGAGCAAAAACAGAGCCCAACCGGTTCATTGCAATGCTAAGATGAACCAACCGCATAAACATAGAAATGGAGAAGGTTTAGCTGATGAATCATGAGAATTATCACCTCTTTGGGTGGTAAAACCTCAATGCCAGGGTTCATTCTTGAGTTTACTGCTTCGAGCTTCATCCATAAGAACTGAAAATTTGCAAACCATCTTTTGATACAAACAAGTTATGATGTGTAGCAAAACAATAGACAAGAGAAGAGAGAGGTTTCACACCTCAACTTGACGCTGCAACGATTGTATATAGTTGAAATGGAGTGTGCGTTTGTACCACCTCAGCACTTCATCCGCCTCATACAAAGAAGGTACCATCAGCTTCCCTTTCTTTTCCTTTTGGCGTTCATTTCGAGTGGCCTTATCATACTTTTAATGTATGACAGTTTTAAACATGTTTACATAGATCTACTTTTGTGGGTGTCTTGCTAATTTTTTATATTTGCCTGTGAAATGAACGTTTATGTTTCTGAATTCTTTCATTGGAGTCACAAATTTGACCAAATTTAATAGTCCCATAACTGCAACATTTGTCGCACAAGTCATGATTTTTATAATATACATGTTACAAGTTATTTATGATGCATATCTCAATATTTTTTTCGCTTTTTGGCTGTACGGTTTATTGTCTTTATCAGAATGGAAAGGAAGCGTCGTGAGGAGGAGCTAAAAGGTCGTTCCTCTAAGAAGGGACAAGATGCAGAGCAGTCTCTCTTAAACAGGGTTTGCTTTTTATCTCAGAATAAATCTGGATTCACTTACTGGATATTGCTTTCTACTTTTTTATATATGAAAGTACATAATGTAACAATTCTTGTTTCTGCTTGTAATTCAGGCAACTAGTCCTCAGCCAGATAGTCCATATACTGGTGATAGCTTAAAATCATTAAGAGACAAGTTAATGCCGCAAGATAAAGATAAAGAGACTCCAAAGGTGTCTAGTCTGAAGACTGCTGGACCTGAGGGGGAGATAACAGCAGGTCCTCATTCTTACATATTCCTACAGTGGCTGTCTAACAAAATTCTTTTTGCTCACAATCCATTTTCCTTGCATTGCATGCTTATACTGCTGTTAGGCTTATCTGACAGTTCAATTGCGTGATTTCTTCTTCTTCTCTATTTCCTTTCTGTCATTTAAGCATTGAACTGGTGTAGGATCGGCTTTTCTTTATATTATTTGTTGATAAAAAACCAACTTCGAAGCTTTTCTTGTCCAATTTTGCGATCTCCCTTTTTCTTGTCTACCACTTTAGCCTTGACCTAGTGTGGGATGAGTTCTCGTGGATTTAGTTTCTTATAAAAACCAACTTCCAAGGTCTTCAACATAAATTGTACTCTGTCGTCCAGGGTACGTAATGAAGAAAAGTGCAAAGACAAATAATCAAAATATGTCAAGCGATAATCAAAATTAACGGCTTGACCCTCTTTATGCTCTTGTATATGAGCAACTCCTCAGATCTTATGTTGCAGCTCACAATGCGCTGGTTCTCAAGGCCGAGAGCATGCTCTATAAGAATGAATGGATTAGTAAGCTGCAAAAGGTTATCCAGGCCCGAGGAGGCCAAGTGGGTGGCGCTTCTATGAGACAAAGTCTTTCAGAAGGTTCACTTGTAAGTCACACGAGGAAACTATATGCTCATTCAATAATTTTTCCTTTTCCCTTTCCCTTAAAAGTTGAATCTGCGCAAAATATGTGTTAGCTGATCTTAATCCAGTACCGATAGCTTGATGATAAAGTCTTTGCTACAAAAACTGATATCTTTGTGTGTCGTACTTGATGGTTCAAGATTTTTTATACCTAAACGTTGAAGATAGCTTTGTTTGGGCATATAAGGAAGTTAGTGTTAGGAAATAAACCCCGGTATTTCCCGCAGACCAGATTTGTCGGAAGTAAAAATAAAAGCGGAATAAAGCGACACCGAAAATTGATAACGGAGTTCGGCAAAATGCCTACGTCTCCGGAGCCGCTGCAAGACTCGTTTTTATTAAGGAGAGAATTACAAGCGTGTTTATAACACCCGATCCCAAAAATAATAAAACCCAAAATATTTTTCTCAAAAATATTTTGTCACTCTCTCACACCTCTCTCTTCATTGTCTCTTCTTCAATTTTGGGATGCCTTATTTATGAGAGCAAACTTGGGTATTTATAGGAGAGAATATGGGTTGGTGAGATCACAAAAAAATCAACGTTGGGTTTGTTTGGCTTCATTTTTCTTCATGATTTGGCACCGACTATTGACTAATTCACCTCCCTTTTTGAAAACTTGCACCAACATTTCTAGAAGGCTTAGACTAACAATCTCCCACTTGAAGACTGATTTCAATCGGTCTTCACATCTTGATCTATGCAGCGGCTCTTCTCCTCTTTTCGTTAGTGGAGGCCAACTGAAGTTAAACACAACTTTAGTTTGTCAATCATCACCATCTTCGTTAGCATATCTGCCGGATTTTGAGCTCCACTAATCTTCTCAAGTTTCAAAATCCCATCTTCTAGAAGTGACCGGATAAAATGATATCGCGTCTGTATATTGATATATCATGGATTTTACCCGTTTTTAGCCATGATATAAGTCGTTTTATCGAGTCTTTCTAGTGCTTTTTCTATCATTTTAGAGTCTTTTCAGGTTTTAGCACGTTTGGGACGAAATTGGAGATTTTGGAGACATTTGGAGCTTTTTGGCAATTCGTTGGAAGACTTTCCACCGTTAGATCGAGCTGAAATTTTGACACAAGATAGATCTTTGATTTAGCTTTCGTTTGCAAGTGGTTTGAAGGAAATCCAACGGTGCGATCAAAAGTTATGCCAGTTGTCGTGAAGACAGTCCAGTCTGGCGAGCAGAAGAAGTGCCCTGGTATCGACCGATACCAATTTAGTATCGATCGATACCGACGTAAGATGCCCAATACTTTCACCATAAGAAGCCCAATACTTTCCCTTATTTACAAAGAGGCCCAGCTCGTGTTTTTAGACCTATTTAAGTAGTTTTTAGTCATTAGGTCAAGGGAGACAACAGATTTTACTTTGGATTCTGGATTTGAGAGCTTTTGTGAGGGAGACGGATCTGAGACTTGTTCATCATAGAGAAGATCCCGAACCCTTGTTTTTATTCTTTTATTTAATTTCATGATTTATTCAGTTATGTTATTTGTTTCATCTATCATGTCTGAGTAGTCTCCTTTTAGGTTTAGGGTTTTCTCATATGGATTTCTCTGATTTGTGATAATTGATTTGTTAAGGTTCAAAATCTGAATAGTTCTTCACCATAGGTTGTTCTCAAAGCTATTTCTAACCTGATCACTTAGAACATAGAACCTAGATTAATCGATTAGGCACGACAGTGCAATTGAGTAATCTGATAAAGCCTAGGGTGAGCAATTTGATTATCTGCAAAGAGATTTGGGTTAATTGAATTGTGAACATATCAAACTTGAATCAATTGCTGGTTTAATCTGTAGGATTTACAAAGAGATTTGGAATTCTAGATTTTAGACTTAGTTAGTTTTCACAACGAGAGTTGGTCAACTATACTATCGTGTTTGAGTTTAAGAACGGCACTTAATTGAATTGAACCTTGGTTGATTGATTATCATTTATCCTTGATTTCCTGAGAGTTACCCTGAGCCTGATCTTTCCCCTGAATTTAATCAACCAATCATATTTATCTCTTCTGTTTTACTATTCAACTTGATTTACTTAGCCTAATCTTCGCTGATTTGCTTATTGTGTGATTTTCCTGAGTCCTTGTGTTCGACCCCTGTTATACTGCAGCAACTGCTTTAGTATCTTTTAGGGTATTAATTTGAGCATATCAAATTTGGCGCCGTTGCCGGGGACTCTAAAAATTCACCTTTAGAGTTTTAGTTGTCGATTTTGTCTAAGTTCGTCGTCAGTATCGATCGATACTCCATTGGTATCGATCGACACTGCACGTCTGTTTTTCAATTTTGGTTACTTATTTTCTCGTCTTTTGATTTTCAGGTGTATGCATCAGCGTGCTACCAGGAGAAAGAAGGACACACCACTGATCAATCTCTCCCTCACAGAGCTAGCGAGCTTGAACGCATAAATCGAAAAGCTAAGGGTATTCAAGTTGAAATGGATCTTCCACGGGGTTTGGTGCGTGATGAGGAAGGTGTTTACGTAAACGCAGCTGGTCGGATATGCGACGCAGCTGGACAACCAATAGCTGCTGCTGGACTACCTGATGTAGATCGCAATAGAGGTGTACGTCAACCTCCTGCTGAGGCTGAACGGACGCTTGGAGAGTACAACAGACCGGATCAATTCTATGCAAATCGTGCAGCGATCCGTATTCCGACTTTCCAGAGAAATGACTTTGAGCTGAAGCCTGCTTACTTCGCTCTTGTGGGACAGCACCTCTTCACAGGCCTTTCTCATGAACACCCTATGGATCACATTGAGAAATTTGAAGATTTGGTCACCAGTATGAAGTACAATGGAGTTCCACAGGAATATCTCTTTTGTAAGCTCTTCCCATACTCTCTTGGTGGAGAAGCAGCTTACTGGCTGAAGCAGTTGCCTCCCGGATCTCTCGCTACTTGGAATGAGACCAAGAACGCTTTCCTGAACAACTTTTATGACGATGCGAGATCAGAGGAACTCAGGAACAGGATATCTCAATTTTCTCAGGGTCCAACAGAAGCGCTCAAGGCTGCTTGGGTTCGATTCAGATCATATCAGAGAGACTGCCCTCATCACGGTTTCAGTCAAGTTCAGCTACTCGGGACCTTTTACAGAGGGGTTGATTGGAGGTATCAGATGGCATTGGATTCTGCAAGTAATGGGAACTTCAACACTAGGGTTCCAACCGATGCTGTGAAGCTGATTGAGAACTTGGCGTCTAGTAATAGCACCAAGAATGCTGATTTTGAGCGAAAGCGGCTCGCTAGTGTTGCTGATGGTTCGCAGATTGCTGAGGTTCAGGCGAAGCTGGATACAATGCACAATCTATTAGTGGGGAAGACGAAGAAGGCTGTGCACTTTGCTGAGGAAGTGGAAAACATTAAAGATGAAATAGAAGATGTTAACTACATTGGTGATTCTGGTTTTCAGGGTCAGCGATTTGGTTACAACAACAACTGCGGTTTCAACAACAATCAGCAAGGTGGTTACAAGTCTGGAGGTAACCAATCTGGTTTTGGTGGCACTCAATTCACCCAAAAACCACTTCAGAGCAATGATTTCACTCGCCAATACGGTAATTCAGCTTACCAACCACTTTCTCCTAGAGCTGCAGAGAGTAAGACGGATATCCTCTTGGAACAGATTCTGCAGGGACAAGAAAAGATGACCGTTGATTTTAACAGAAAGCTGGATAATGTATACAATGATCTGAGTGGGAAAATCAACGCTCTCGAAACCCATCAGAAGATGCTGGAGAATCAATTAGCTCAGACAGCAGCAGCTGTCAAAGGAAAGACAGTTCAACCACAGCATGGACATGTCAATGCAATCACTTCGAGCGCTAGAAAAGAGAATTTTGAGCCTGAGATGACTGTGTACGTATGCAGTGATACTAGTATCGACCGATACTTGCTTGATATCGATCGACACTTCTCGAGACCTGCTGTAGATTCGAAGGTTGCTGAAGATAAAGCTAAGAATTCTGACATTCCACGCGTATCGATCGATACTCCTACCTGTGTCGATCGACACCAACCTGCAGAGACGATACAAAACTCCAGTATCGATCGACACTCATATGGTATCGGTCGATACCCTTCGCAAGCTGAATCAATGACTGAGAAAAGGACAGAGATGGTTGAGGAGCGGGTATACAAGCCAAAGCTACCTTACCCTGTTCTTCCCAAGCTGACAAGAGAAGAGTGGGAGGCTGCTAGAAGCAAGTTTTTGTCAGAAAAAAGGGTTACAAGACCTCCCGTCGCTGATACACCACCACCGCTGAGACAGTTGACAAAGAGGGAAGACCCAGGGAAATTCTCAGTTCCATGCTCCATTTCTGGAGTAAACTTCAAAGAGTCTCTCGTTGACTCAGGGTCTAGTGTCAACGTCATGTCAAGGGAGATTGCAGAGAGATTGAAAGCTGATATGAAATCTCCTAACACGCTTCTCACATACGCGAATTCTTCTAGCTCACTCCCTTACGCTACCATTTTTTATTTACCTGTTAAAATAGGAGATTGTCTGATTCCTACTGATTTTCAGGTTGTGGAGATGAGCCAAGGATCCACGGTACCCTTGATTTTAGGGAGATCATTTCTGGCCACTGTTGGTGCGATCATGGACACGCCTAATAAGAGACTCTCTTTCTCTTTCATTGACAGAGACGTCTTCTACGATGTCATTCCTTCTAGAGAAGCACCCAGACTTGTCTCGTGCATCACCATTGCCTCGGGCGAGCCTCTGAAGATCGAACCAAAGGTCGCAGATGTTTCAAGTGAACCCCCACAACACCCCAAGAAGGTTGCAGGGAAGACCAAGGCAACAAAGACTAAAGCGACGAGCAAGACGATCAATGTTGCTGCTAATTTCACTTTGATTCCTCAGAAATGTGATGGAGATTCGATCGAATATAAGGTTAAGTGCAAGGGAACCTCAAAACCTTTCTCTAAGGTTAGAGTTCTCATTCCTACAGAGATGAAAGCGAGAGAAGAAAATCTGATGAGCAAAACTCTGAAGCTTGAGATGTCTGGCTGTGGGGTTTATCTCGGAGTGAATTCTCCATCTTGTCCCGACTGATGTCTTAACTAACGTCAGGCTCGTGACAATAAACAAGCGCTGGGTGGGAGGCAACCCACCAATTAGGTCTGTACATACTGATTTCGTTTTTGTTTTTGTTCTGTGTAGTGAATCGGATTTTGGACATCAGCGTCGATCGACACCACCTGGGTATCGGTCGACACCAATCGGTCAGAAGTGCCTCCATGAATGTTAGTATCGATCGATACCATCCTGGTGTCGATCGATACTGAGACTTTGGTAACCCCTCTTGTTCTTAATCCTTCCCATTCGCTCCATTTGTTTTCCTTCACCTTCTCTAGGCTTGATAAACACTGGGGACAGTGTTGTTTAAGTCTGGGGGAGGTAGTTACTGACATTGTGTTCATTTTATTTTTGTTTTTGCGTCTAAAAAAATATAAAAAATTGTTTTTAATTGAGTCAAAACAACTTAGAGTTTTCTGAATTGCGCTTGGTTTTGTTGTTCTGATTTTGCTTTTGAGTGACCACTGTTACAGGATTAGTTTCAGTTCGACTAATGAAAAATCCAAGGGATAACCAGCCAGCTAGAAACCACCCATGTCTCCAGCAATGTTCTTCACAAGCTTTAGCCAAATTTTGCACTTCATCTACGCGGTTAGTGTTCTTAGAGCTTGATTCATCATTCATATCTGGCTAAAGAACCCATCATGTTTGAAAAATTGTGGTATATCTCCCCCGTGAAAATTGTTAGATACATACTTGCGTTAAAACAGGTAAAATCATTATAAAAGATGAAATGATTTTCGCCGAGTAGAGGGGTAGGAAAATTTCCTATGACCCCATTATTCTACTTGGATAAGGGATGATCACACGAAAGCCTGAAGTGAGGGGTAGGAAAATTTCCTATGACCCCATTATTCACCTAAGACTTTTGATTATTTTGAGAGGGTAAGAACCGGGGATTCGGTAGCAAACACTATCAATACTCGCGTTTCGGACCTTGATTTGTATATGCTGTTCAAATAAACCTGCGCTGTTGAAATCTAATGAGAACTGATTATGAAATAAGTCTGGGGGAGATAAAGAATACCGGAAAGCAATAAATGTTGTTGAATAAATGGTTCTTTGGCTATGATATTGTATGAGCAAGAATCTAGAAGGTTCTTGAACACTGATTGCAGCGATGAAACTGGCGATGAGAGCTTGGATGAATATTGGTGTGAGATAATGAGTGAAGTCTTGGGAAGTTGGGATTCCTACGGAGAAGTACATGGTGGTTAGATCTGGAGCTAATCAGGCAGCAGAGGGCGCTTGGGAAAAGGATTATTACAGCGATTTCAGTAACAGGTCAGATCTCTAAGGTTTTTCAAACCTCTTTCTCTAACTTAGTTTTCTGTTTTGCTTGAGGGCAAGCAAAAGGCTAAGTCTGGGGGAGTGATATATCATGGATTTTACCCGTTTTTAGCCATGATATAAGTCGTTTTATCGAGTCTTTCTAGTGCTTTTTCTATCATTTTAGAGTCTTTTCAGGTTTTAGCACGTTTGGGACGAAATTGGAGATTTTGGAGACATTTGGAGCTTTTTGGCAATTCGTTGGAAGACTTTCCACCGTTAGATCGAGCTGAAATTTTGACACAAGATAGATCTTTGATTTAGCTTTCGTTTGCAAGTGGTTTGAAGGAAATCCAACGGTGCGATCAAAAGTTATGCCAGTTGTCGTGAAGACAGTCCAGTCTGGCGAGCAGAAGAAGTGCCCTGGTATCGACCGATACCAATTTAGTATCGATCGATACCGACGTAAGATGCCCAATACTTTCACCATAAGAAGCCCAATACTTTCCCTTATTTACAAAGAGGCCCAGCTCGTGTTTTTAGACCTATTTAAGTAGTTTTTAGTCATTAGGTCAAGGGAGACAACAGATTTTACTTTGGATTCTGGATTTGAGAGCTTTTGTGAGGGAGACGGATCTGAGACTTGTTCATCATAGAGAAGATCCCGAACCCTTGTTTTTATTCTTTTATTTAATTTCATGATTTATTCAGTTATGTTATTTGTTTCATCTATCATGTCTGAGTAGTCTCCTTTTAGGTTTAGGGTTTTCTCATATGGATTTCTCTGATTTGTGATAATTGATTTGTTAAGGTTCAAAATCTGAATAGTTCTTCACCATAGGTTGTTCTCAAAGCTATTTCTAACCTGATCACTTAGAACATAGAACCTAGATTAATCGATTAGGCACGACAGTGCAATTGAGTAATCTGATAAAGCCTAGGGTGAGCAATTTGATTATCTGCAAAGAGATTTGGGTTAATTGAATTGTGAACATATCAAACTTGAATCAATTGCTGGTTTAATCTGTAGGATTTACAAAGAGATTTGGAATTCTAGATTTTAGACTTAGTTAGTTTTCACAACGAGAGTTGGTCAACTATACTATCGTGTTTGAGTTTAAGAACGGCACTTAATTGAATTGAACCTTGGTTGATTGATTATCATTTATCCTTGATTTCCTGAGAGTTACCCTGAGCCTGATCTTTCCCCTGAATTTAATCAACCAATCATATTTATCTCTTCTGTTTTACTATTCAACTTGATTTACTTAGCCTAATCTTCGCTGATTTGCTTATTGTGTGATTTTCCTGAGTCCTTGTGTTCGACCCCTGTTATACTGCAGCAACTGCTTTAATATCTTTTAGGGTATTAATTTGAGCATATCATATATGCTTCGTTCTAGAATGGAAAGATGGATTTTTTGCCAGATGGATAGCACTCTGGCTGTCGCAATACAAGACATTGTCTTCTTGTTTCTTGCCTAGTTCCTCCAAGAAATTCTGAAGCCACACCATTTCTTTGCTGGCTTACGTAACTGCGACATATTCGGCTTCCGTGGTGGAGAGAGCAACTATCTTCTGCAACTGAGAAACCCAACTCACTGCAGTACCTCCTAGAGTAAAAACATACCCTGTAGTGCTCTTTTTTGTATCAACATTCCCGGCTAAGTCAGCGTCCACATAGCCTGTCAATATCGTATCTCCACCTTTAAAACATAGTGCCTTCTTTGTGGTACCCCACAAATATCTGAGGATCCATTTGACTGCTTCCCAGTGCTCCTTGCCTGGATCATTCATGTACCTACTAACAACTCCCACTGCTTGCGCAATGTCTGGTCTGGTACAAACCATGGCATACATCAGACTTCCAATTGCTGAGGCGTACGGAACCTTTGATATGCTCAAATTAATACCCTATAATGATACTAAAGCAGTTGCTGCAGTAAAGTTAGGGGTCGAACACAAGAACTCAAGAAAACTCACGCAATAGATGAAAGATGCAGATTGTGCTAAGCAAACAAATGATTGATGAGAAAACAAATGATCGAATTAAACTTAGGTTGATTTGTATAGAAGGAAACTAGGCTCAGGGAAATTCTCAGGAAATCAATGATAGATAACAATTAATCAATTAAGGTTCAATTCAATTAAGCGCCGTTCTTGAACTCAAACACGAAAGTATAGTTAACCAACTGTCGTTGCGAAAACTAACTAAGTCTAAAGTCTAAAATTTCAAATCTCTTTGCAAATCCTACACAGTAAACCAGCAATCAATTCAAATTTGATATGTTCACAATTCGATTAAACCAAATCTCTTTGCAGATAATCCAATTGCTCACCCTAGATTTTATCAGATTACTCAATTGCACTGTCGTGCCTAATCGATTAATCTAGGTTCTATGTTCTAAGTGATCAGGTTAGAAATAGCTTTGAGAACAACCTATGGTGAAGAACTATTCAGATTATGAACCCTAACAAATCAATCGTCATAAATCAGAGAAATCCATATGAGAAAACCCTGAACCTAAAATGAGACTACTCAGACATGATAGATGAAACAAATAACATAACTGAATAAATCATGAAATTAAACAAAAGAATAAAAACAAGGGTTCGGGATCTTCTCTATGATGAACAGAGTTTTGGATCCGTCTCCCTCACAAAAGCTCTCAAATCTCAATGGTGGCTCAAATAATAGTCAAAAGTAAAGTCTCTCCTTAACCTAATGACTAAAAGTTTGCTTAAATAAACCTAAAAACACGAGCTGGGCTTCTTTTGTAAATAAAGGGGATGATTGGGCTTCTTATGGGCTTCCTTGAAAATCTCTTCTGCGCGTTGATTACGTCGGTATCGATCGATACCATGATGGTGTCGATCGATGCTAAAGCTTCAAAACGGGTACTTTCTTCGGTTTGCTCCAAAAAGGCTCCAAATGTCTCCAAAATCTCCAATTTCGTCCCAAACGTGCTAAAACCTGAAAAGACTCTAAAATGATAGAAAAAGCACTAGAAAGACTCGATAAAACGACTTATATCATGGCTAAAAACGGGTAAAATCCATGATATATCAACTCCCCCAGACTTAGCCTTTTGCTTGCCCTCAAGCAAAACAGAAAACTAAGTTAGAGAAAGAGGTTTGAAAAACCTTAGAGATCTGAACTGTTACCGAAATCGCTGTAATGGCCCTTTTTCCCAAGCGCCCACTTCTCCCTGATCAGCTCCAGAATCCAACCACCATGTACTTCTCCGTAGGAACCCCAACTTCCCAAGATTTCACTTACTATCTCACACCAATATTCACCCAAGCTCTCATCGCCAGTTTCATCGCTGCAATCAGTGTTCAAGAACTTTCTAGATTCTTGCACATACAATATCATAGCCAAAGAACCATTTATTCAACAACATTTATTGCTTCCCGGTATTCATCTCCCCCAGACTTATTTCATAATCAGTTCTTATTATATTTCAACAACGCAGGCTTATCTGAACAACATACACAAATCAAGGTCCGAAAAGCGAGTATTGATAGTGTTTGCTACCGAATCCCCGGTTCTTACCCTCTCAATGTATCAAAAGTCTTAGGTGAATAATGGGGTCATAGAAAATTTTCCTACCCCTCACTTCAGGCTTTCGTGTGATCATTCCTTATCCAAGTAGAATAATGGGGTCATAGGAAATTTTCCTACCCCTCTACTCGGTGGAAATCATTTCATCTTTTATATAGATTTTACCTGTTTTAACGCAAATTTGTATCCAACAATTTTCACGGGAGAGATATACCACAATTTTCAAACATGATGGGTTCCTTAGCCAGATATGAATGATGAATCAAGCTCTAAGAACACTAACCGCGTAGATGAAGTGCAAAATTTGGCTAAAGCTTGTGAAGAACCTTGCTGGAGACATGGGTGATTTCTAGCTGGCTGGTTATCCCTTGGATTTTTCATTAGTCGAACTGAAACTAATCCTGTAACAGTGGTCACTCAAAAGCAAAATCAGAACAACAAAGCCAAGCACACTCCAGAAAACTCTAAGTTGTTTTGACTCAATTAAAACAAATTTTTTTTTTTTTTTTTTTTTTTTTTAGAAGAAAATGAACAAAATGTCAGTAACTACCTCCCCCATACTTAAACAACACTGTCCCCAGTGTTTATCAAGCCCAGAGAAGGTGAAAGAAATCAAAGGACAAAACGAAATAGGTCAAGAACAAGAGGTGTTACCATAGAGCGGTGGTGTCGATCGATACCAAGGTGGTGTCGATCGATACCAAGGTGGTGTCGATCGATACGGAACAAAAATGACCATCCTTTTTTCGACCTGATTCGCAAGACACAACAAAACACAAAAACAAAAACTCATATTTATAGACTTACCAGTGGGTTGCCTCCCACTAAGCGCTTGTTTAATGTCACGAGCTTGACTTGGCTAAGATATCAGTCAGGACAAGGTGGAGAACTCACTCCGAAATAAGCTCCGCAACCAGACATCTCCAGCTTCAAAGTTGTGCTCATCATATCCTCTGCTTTCTCTTTCATCTCCGTAGGAATGAGAACTCTAACCTTAGAGAAAGGTTTCGAGGTTCCCTTGCACTTCACCTTATATTCGATCGAATCTCCATCTCTGAGGAATCAAAGTGAAATTAGCAGCACCGTTGATCTTCTTGCGCGTCTCCTTCCTCTTTGTTGCCTTGGTCTTCTCCACAACTTTCTTGGGGTGTTGGGGAGGTTCATTTGAAACAACTGCGACTTTTGGTTCATCATAAGACTCATCGAGCAGATCGATCATCAGAGTCTCGCCCGAGGCAATGGTGATGCACGAGACATGTCTGGGTGCTCCTCCAGAAGGAATGACATCGTAGAAGACGTCTCCGTCAATGCAAGAGAAAGAGATTCTCTTATTAGACGTGTCCATGATCGCGCCAACAGTAGCCATAAATGGTCTTCCCAAAATCAAGGGCACCTTGGATCCTTGGCTCATCTCCACAACCTGAAAATCAGTAGGAATCAGACAATCTCCTATTTTAACAGGTAAATCAAGAATTGTAGCGTAAGGGAGTGAGCTAGAAGAATTCGCGTATGTGAGAAGCGTGTTAGGAGATCTCATATCAGCCTTCAATCTCTCTGCAATCGCCCTCGACATGACGTTGACACTAGACCCTGAGTCAACGAGAGACTCCTTGAAGTTTACTCTAGAGATGGAGCATGGAACTGAGAATTTCCCTGGGTCTTTCCTCTTTGTCAACTGTCTCAGCGGTGGTGGTGTATCAGCAACGGGAGGTCCTGCAACCATTTTTTTTGACAAAAACTTGCTTCTAGCAGCCTCCCACTCCTCTCTTGTCAACTTAGGAAGAACAGGGTAAGGTAGCTTTGGTTCGTATACCCGTTCCTCAACCATCTCTGTCCTTTTCTCAGTTATTGATTCAGCCTGCGAAGGGTATCGACCGATACCAGATGAGTGTTGATCGATACTGGAGTTTTGTATCGTCTCTGCAGGTAGGTGTCGATCGACACAGGTAGGGGTGTCGATCGATAAACGTGGAATGTCAGAATTCTTATCTTCATCTTCAGCAACCTTCGAATCTACAGCAGGTCTCAGGAAGTATCGATCGATACCAGGCGGGTATCGGTCGATACTAGTATTACTGGATACGAACACAGTCATCGCAGGCTCAAAATCCTCTTCTCTAGCGCTCGAGGTGATTGCATTGACATGTCCATGCTGTGGTTGAACTATCTTTCCCTTGACAGCTGCTGATATCTGAGCTATTTGATTTTCCAACATCTTCTGATGGAGTTCGAGAGCGTTGATTTTCCCATTCAGATCAGTGTACAAATTATCCAGCTTTCTATTAAAATCTCCAGTCATCTTTTCTTGTCCCTGCAGAATTTGTTCCAAGAGGATCTCCGTCTTACTCTCTGTAGATCTCGGAGAATGCGGTTGGTAAGCTGAATTACCGTATTGGCGAGTAAAATCACCGCTTTGAAGTGGTTTTTGGGTCAATTGAGTGGCACCAAAACCAGATTGGTTACCTCTAGACTTGTAACCACCTTGCTGATTGTCGTTGAAGCTTCGGTTGTTGTTGTAACCAAATCGCTGACCCTGAAAACCATAACCACCAATGTGGTTAACATCCTCTGCCTCATCTTCAATGTTCTCTACTTCCTCAGCAAAATGTACAGCCTTCTTCGTTTTCCCCACTAAGATGTTGTGCATCGTGTCCAGCTTCGCCTGAACCTCAGCAATCTGCGAACCGTCAGCAACACTAGCGAGCCGCTTTCGCTCGAAATCAGCATTCTTGGTGCTATTGCTAGACGCCAAGTTCTCAATCAGCTTCACAGCATCGGTTGGAATCCTAGTGTTGAAGTTCCCGTTGCTTGCAGAATCCAGTGCCATCTGATACCGCCAATCAATCCCTCTGTAAAAGATCCCGAGCAGCTGAACTTGACTGATACCGTGATGCGGACAGTCTCTCTGGTAGGATCTGAATCGCACCCAAGCAGCCTTGAGTGCTTCTGTTGGACCTTGAGAAAATTGAGAGAGCTTGTTCCTGAGCTCCTCCGACCTCGCATCGTCATAGAAATTGTTCAGGAATGCGTTCTTGGTCTCGTTCCAAGTAGTGAGAGATCCGGGAGGTAGTTGTTTCAGCCAGTAAGCTGCCTCTCCACCAAGTGAGTATGGAAAGAGCTTACAAAAGAGATATTCATGTGGTACTCCATTGTACTTCATACTGGTGACCAAGTCCTCGAATTTCTCGATGTGATCCATAGGGTGCTCATGAGAAAGACCGGTGAAAGGGTGTTGTCCAACAAGAGCGAAGTAAGCAGGCTTCAGCTCAAAGTCATTCCTCTGGAAAGTCGGAATACGGATCGCTGCTCGATTGGCATAGAATTGATCCGGTCGGTTGTAATCGCCAAGTGTCCGTTCAGCAACAGCTTGGGGTTGTTGTGGAGGAGGTAGTTGTCCACCTTCCTCATCATGCACCAAACCTTGTGGAAGATCCATCTCAACTGTAGTTCTTTTCCTTGTTCGACTCGTGCGTTCAAGCTCTGCTAGCTCTGAGTTGGAGAGATTGATCAGTGGTGTGTTCTTCGTTCTCCTGGTGGTACGCTGATGCATACACCTGAAAATCAAAAGAAAACGAGAAGATAAGTAACCAAAATTTAAAAACAGACGTTCAGTGTCGATCGATACCAATGGAGTATCGATCGATACTGACGACGAACTTAGACAAAATCGACAACTAAAATTCTAATGGTGAATTTTTAGAGTCCCCGGCAACGGCGCCAAATTTGATATGCTCAAATTAATACCCTATAATGATACTAAAGCAGTTGCTGCAGTAAAGTTAGGGGTCGAACACAAGAACTCAAGAAAACTCACGCAATAGATGAAAGATGCAGATTGTGCTAAGCAAACAAATGATTGATGAGAAAACAAATGATCGAATTAAAGTTAGGTTGATTTATATAGAAGGAAACTAGGCTCAGGGAAATTCTCAGGAAATCAATGATAGATAACAATTAATCAATTAAGGTTCAATTCAATTAAGCGCCGTTCTTGAACTCAAACACAAAAGTATAGTTAACCAACTGTCGTTGCGAAAACTAACTAAGTCTAAAGTCTAAAATTCCAAATCTCTTTGCAAATCCTACACAGTAAACCAACAATCAATTCAAGTTTGATATGTTCACAATTCGATTAAACCAAATCTCTTTGCAGATAATCCAATTGCTCACCCTAGGTTTTATCAGATTACTCAATTGCACTGTCGTGCCTAATCGATTAATCTAGGTTCTATGTTCTAAGTGATCAGGTTAGAAATAGCTTTGAGAACAACCTATGGTGAAGAACTATTCAGATTATGAACCCTAACAAATCAATCGTCATAAATCAGAGAAATCCATATGAGAAAACCCTGAACCTAAAATGAGACTACTCAGACATGATAGATGAAACAAATAACATAACTGAATAAATCATGAAATTAAACAAAAGAATAAAAACAAGGGTTCGAGATCTTCTCTATGATGAACAGAGTCTTGGATCCGTCTCCCTCACAAAAGCTCTCAAATCTCAATGGTGGCTCAAATAATAGTCAAAAGTAAAGTCTCTCCTTAACCTAATGACTAAAAGTTTGCTTAAATAAACCTAAAAACACGAGCTGGGCTTCTTTTGTAAATAAAGGGGATGATTGGGCTTCTTATGGGCTTCCTTGAAAATCTCTTCTGCGCGTTGATTACGTCGGTATCGATCGATACCATGATGGTGTCGATCGATGCTAAAGCTTCAAAACGGGTACTTTCTTCGGTTTGCTCCAAAAAGGCTCCAAATGTCTCCAAAATCTCCAATTTCGTCCCAAACGTGCTAAAACCTGAAAAGACTCTAAAATGATAGAAAAAGCACTAGAAAGACTCGATAAAACGACTTATATCATGGCTAAAAACGGGTAAAATCTATGATATATCAACCTTCTTCATGTTTGTACGTTCCTCCTCCGTCTTTGGTGACTGTTCTTTAGAGAGTCTGAACTGAACACCCAAAGGTGTACTCGCTGGTTTAGCATCTTGCATGTTGAATCTCGAGAGTACTTTATTGATGTACTCTTCCTGTGATAACAACAAAGTTCTTGACTTTGTGTCTCTGCTGATCCTCATTCCCAGAATTTGCTTTGCAGCGCCCAGATCTTTCATTGCAAATTCCTTCGACAGGTTCTGTTTCAAGTTATTAATCTCTTGCATGTCTGAACCAGCAACAAGCATGTCGTCCACATATAATAACATAATAATTAAGCTGCTCTCAAACCCTTTGATGTAGCAACAATGATCTGCTTGACATCTTGTGAAACCGCTGCTGCTCATAAACTTATCAAACTTCTTGTACCACTGCCTGGGAGCTTGTTTTAACCCATACAAGCTCTTCTTCAATTTGCATACCAGGTCTTTCTTTCCATCTTCTATGAAGCCTTCTGGTTGCCTCATATAGATTTCTTCCTCCAAATCACCATGAAGGAATGCTGTCTTTACATCTAACTCCTCAAGATGTAAATTTTCCGCCGCCACAATTTTTAACACCAGCCTGATTGTCGTCAGCTTCACGACTGGGGAAAAAATTTCATTGTAGTCAATACCTTCTTTTTGCTGAAACCCTTTAACAACCAATCTTGCCTTGTAACATTTATTTCCATCATTTTCTTCTTTGATTCTGTAAACCCACTTGTTATTGAGAGCTTTCTTATTTGGTGGTAATTCGCATAACTCCCACATCTTGTTTGACATAAGCGAGTCCATCTCATCTTCCATGGCAGACTCCCACTTGATTGAATCTTCCACCTCCATAGCTTCATCAAAACATTCTGGTTCTCTGTTGTCTGTTAACAACAAATAATGCAAAGAAGGCGAATAACGTTGTGTTGGTTTAGAAGGTCTGGAAGAGCGTCTTGGTTCTGGTGTGGATGGCTCTTCTTGAGCTGCTTCGGAACTACTCTGAACATCTTTTCGAGAAGTTTCCTCGAACTCAATAAATTCCTTCTTTTCAGCTTTGGTATCGCGGCTGTCCGATCCTTCACTTGATCTGTCTTTGTACATCACATTCTCGTTGAATATGACGTCTCTACTTTTGATGATTTTTCGGTTTTCATAATCCCAAAACCGGTAGCCGAATTCATCACCAACATATCCAACAAAGGCACATTTGTTGGACTTAGCATCAAGTTTACTTCTTTCCGCAGAATCGATGTGTACGTATGAGATACATCCAAATACTTTTAAGTGGCTCCACACCTCCTCGGGTATTCCACCATCCAAGGGAACTGAGGGCCCACGATTGATCAAGTAAGCTGCAGTGTTAACTGCTTCGGCCCATAACATCTTAGGTAAACCGGCATGTATCCTCATACTTCTTGCACGTTCATTCAGAGTTCTGTTCATCTTAGGGAACTGTTTTCTCCATCTTGATCTTGTTACTTGCGCAAAATTCTCTGATTCTTTTTTCTGTATACTCTCCTCCATTGTCAGACCTTAGACGCTTCACTTTCAAACCAGTTTCGTTTTCCACCATGGTCTTCCACTTTCTGAAGGTATCAAAGACTTCTGATTTCTTCTTCAGAAAATAAACCCACACCTTTCTTGTACAATCATCAATGAAGGTGACATAGTATAATGAGCCTGCGAGGGATGGAACTGGAGATGGTCCCCAAACATCAGTATGAACCAGTTCCAACTTTTCTTCCTGGGGTGCCTTGCCAATCTTTGTAAAACTAACCTTCTTTTGTTTTCCAAGGATGCAATCTTCACAAAAGCCGACATCTATTTCTTTTAGATTCGGCAACTTTCTCTTTGACATAAGAGTTTTCATCCCTTTTTCGCTCATATGGCCAAGCCTTTGGTGCCACAGGGTTGATTTTTCATCAGCGTCTCCCACTGCAATAGTGTTCTCCTGGTTTGAGGTCATATAGAGAGTACCATTCTTCTTACCACGAGCGATGACGAGTGCTCCTTTGGTAATCCACCATTTTTGTTCTGAGAAGGTTGTACAGTAACCTTCACTATCAAGTTGCCCTACTGAGATCAAATTCCTTTTAAGGCCAGGAATATGTCTCACCCTTTGCAGCTTCCATGTAGTTTGGTTTGGCAACTTCAATTTGATGTCTTCTTGCCCCACGATCTTTAAGGTTTCATCATCTGCTAGATGAACCTTCCCGAAATCACCACTAACGTAGTTCTCCATGATTTCTCTGCATGGGGTGGCATGAAAGGAAGCTCCTGAATCCAAGATCCAAGATTCAATTGGGCTATTGACGCTTAGAATCATAACATCGCCAATATTTTCGGTCACGTTTGCAGAATCCTGTGAGCTGACATTTTTCTTCGGTGCTCAACAGTCTCTTTTAAAGTGACCCTTCTTGCTGCAATTGTAACAAGTGAGATCTTTCTTCCCAGATCTCGATTTAACCTTTCTTGACACCGATCTGCTACGACTTGAACATCTTTCTGAAGTTCTCCCTCTAGACTCTGACTGCAAAGCTGAGGAGCTTGGCGTTTCTCCTGATTCTCTCCGTCGTATTTCCTCATTCAATATGAGGTCCTGAACATCATTGAACTTTAGCTTTGTAGTTCCCGATGAACTACTAAGTGCTGTAACCGTAGCATTCCAGCTGTCCGGCAATGATGATAAGAGAATCAATGCTCGAACTTCATTGTCGAATTCGATTCCAACAGAACTTAACTGGGTTGTGATTGTGTTGAGCTCGTTCAGATGTTGCGCCACCAAAGCTCCTTCTCCCATCCGTAAGTTAAATAACCGCCTCATCAAATGGACTTTATTTGAAGCAGATGGTTTCTCGTACATATTCGAGAGAGTCTTCATAAGATCCGCCGTAGTCTTTTCCTTTGCAATATTAAATGCAACATTTCGGGACAACGTCAACCGAATGACTCCGAGGGCTTGCCGGTCGAGGAGAGTCCATTCGTCATCCTTCATGCCCTCGGGTTTCTTCCCTAAGAGAGGTAGATACAGATTTTTCTGGTACAGACAATCTTCAATCTGCATCTTCCAGAAACCGAAGTCCGCACCATCGAACTTTACAATTTTTACCTTTCCGTCTTTCGCAGCCATCACTTCGTCTGATCTTCTATGGATCGTTTATAACTATTCCACGAATCTCCGCGTATTATAACGCCTTTATCGACAAACCGAAGCTGCCGACAAAATTTTCACTATTCACGTGAATAGTACTTTCCGGTATGAATAGTAACCACCGTGAACAGTGCCCGCCGTGAATAGTACCACCATGGACTAACTGCTGTGAATAGTATCTGTTGTGAATAGTAACCACCGTCGGAATAGTGACCCGAGCTCTGATACCAGTTGTTAGGAAATAAACTCCGGTATTTCCCGCAGACCAGATTTGTCGGAAGTAAAAATAAAAGCGGAATAAAGCGACATCGAAAATTGATAACGGAGTTCGGCAAAATGCCTACGTCTCCAGAGCCGCTGCAAGACTCGTTTTTATTAAGGAGAGAATTACAAGCGTGTTTATAACAGTTAGTTTCTTTTGTTATCTGAATATCTTTCCCTTTTCAGGATAAGATGGTTAGGAAACCGCTTAACCCGGAACAGGAACTGCGGTGGATTTCCCAAGATGTTCTCAACAGTCTAGCAGCCAATGTTCCCAAGGTGGATTATTCAATTTTCTTGTGAAACTTTAATTTCCCATGTCCATCTCGTTTTTTATTACTTGATCATATTACTAAAACCGTGGCTACACTTGATCATATTACTAAAACCGTGGCTACAACTGTACTGAATCAGCTTTACAGTTCTATCAGGTTTCTTCATATCCTTTCCCAATGTATTACTGTATACGCAATACTGTGGTTTGGTGCTTATATGTCTTTCCCTTCCATTGATCTGCAGCGCAATTGGTAATGAGAGGATTGAATCATTGATTCAAGGGGATCAGAATGTCAAAAGACGAAGAGACCGTTACCAGAAGCAGTCCCCTCTTCTTTCAAAGCTCACAAGACAGCTTAGCATTCACGATAACCGAGCAGCTGCTGCTTCAAGCTGGTCTGACAATAGTGGCACTGGTATATATACCCTTTCAATATTGTGCTAATATTTAATCACAAAATGCATGGGATTGAATCGTTTTCGTGGGTCGTCTTTGTTTGTTCTTATTTGCAGAAAGCAGCCCGAAACCAATGGAGGGTCTTCAGGAGAGGATTGGATGAATGCATTTAACGCAGCTGCTAGTGGACCTGACTCATTGAAGAGATATGGATCAGGTGGCCACAGCCGCCGCTACAGCGATCCAGCTCAGAACCAGCACCGCCACAATCTGTATCATCTTACAGGTATTAGAAACCTGTTTGATCCAGATCGGATCCAGAGAATAGAGTTTGAGTTTCAGTGAAGGAGGAGAAGTGAGTCGCATGGAGTAAGAGTTAAATCTCCATGATTCGATGAAGCTTTGGATTGTACAACCGTCAATGCTCTATTAGGAAGAAGACGAGTGATGTTAGAGATTTGGGTTTAGAGGATTAAGTGGTTTGGGTCTCGGTTTACTGGGTAATAAATCAAAAACGGATTGATTAAACGTGATTTCAAAACGTAGTCCGTACAAAAATGATTGCAAATCTGAGAAATTACACGCAATTTTGATATTGGGTGCAATTGAGCATAGATTGGTTAATACGGAGGGAAATGAGCATAGACAAATTACTATGGAGGGGATTAGGCAGAGGTGAAAAGTTTGGGGGTTTGAGTGTGGATAGATATTATAGGGGGTTTTAGCAGGCAACCCTTAAAGAACCATAAAACACAATTCTTTTTTGTTTGTACCTTTTGGATTGGTCCGGACTATTTTTCTCATTTCTTCACTAGTGATAATGAGTTTATAATGATGATGTACTTCTGTTTATTTGTAGATAGATATTGTTAGAGACACATATATCACTTTAGTCTTCATATTGGTTATATGCTATTTTATTAAATAACGTTATTTTTCTTTTAATAGCATCTAAATATTGGGAAAATGAAAGTGTGTAATTTTTTCCAATTTTCACCAAGCTTATGTATCTCATCTATGAAGTGTCTATAATGTGTTTATCAATTAAGCTTCATGGAATTATTTCCAGCAAATGTAATGTTTATTGCCTCTTGAAGCTGTGTCTCTTCAGTTGCAAGAGATAAGAACCGTCCCAACCGTTATAAGGGCATAGTGGTCTTTATCTATTTCGGAAAGTGGTATGGGAGAAGAGAACTCAAAAAGAAGTATTCTGTAGATAAAAACTTGAGATGTTGGTAGTTATGGTAATTTTCTCTAGTTTAACTACACAACATCTGTGTTTTAGCTTCATCCCACAATAAACTAGACAGTAAATATTTAGGAGGAATTTCACACACTGTAGATCTCCCAAGTTTTTGAACCCATTAGAATCAAAAAGCAGAGTCCTTAACACAACTAATAATTAGAGAGATTGCTGTGGAGTGCTAAAAATTAATACGGTCCTATAGAGAGATTACAGTAGTAACACAACTAATGGCTTGCCATTGTGAGTTCATTAATAAGTAGGACCTCTATGTAACTAGATTAAAGTATTAAATAGAATTTAGTGTCCACGTAGCGACAAGACTTTTTGGCTAAAGGATCCACACCTTCCCTGGTTGTCGGTAGGTGAAGTCAACTCTTCGAATGGATCTTTATCACTTGAAGTTTCTACTACACACTTTTAAAAATCTCATCGCCTAATTTTTTTTAATACGGATCAGTTGAACGAGAAGCGATTTCCAGGAGGTAATTATTGTTGATACTATTACTTTTTTTTTTTTTTTTGTCACCAATACTATTACTTTTCTTATCATTATTTGTGGAGAAAGCTGCTTCCATCTCTTGTATTTTGCATTTCATCTTCTTTTTTTTTGTTATCTCAATATTGTTCATGTCTCTGTACAAAGATCTGTGGATTAAATACCACAAAATTGTATATTTGTTTCTGTAGATTTTGCAAAAACAACTATGGACTAGCTAAACTAATGGCTTGCCTTTGTGAGTTCATTTGATAGGAAGAACCTCTATGTAATATTCAGTGTCCAGGAAGAGAGATTGCTAATAATAAAAACACTGCGGAATATTGCCGTAAACAAATATCCTATAATAAGATTGAAATCCAAGTTATCAAAAAAAAAAAAAAAGATTGAAATCCAACTTAAAAATTGATTTTTTTTGTTAATTTTCTTTACAGCTAAAATTGATTTTTTTGACCAAATTACAAATGTAATAAGACAAGCAGGTACAAGTGATAAAATGACACAATAATTGCATATAAGAATTTATATAAGTCCACTACAGCTGGTCGTCGGATATGTCCACTCTTCTACTCGATCTATTAGCAGAGATCTAGCTAAAAAGCGATTTCGCTGAAAAGATGAGTTATGTAGATTTTCATTCTTTAGTTTTATGTGGAAGCAGGTTCTCGGATCTTTTGTGTGCATGTATATATATATTTATGGTAATGTAATATTTATTGTCTCTATAGAATGATCTATGGATTGAAATATTCCACTCGAATTATATATTTTATTCTGAAAATTCTGCAAAATAATATCTGGATTGATGATCTAATGAGTGTTGATTACTACTTTCATTTCTTTGGTTAAGCAGGAGACTTATGGCCGATACACTTTTGTCGTTTGGAGTTCAGAAGCTTTGGGACCTCCTTGTCCGAGAATCTGATCGATTAAAGGGAGTGGATGAGCAAGTCACTGAACTCAAAAGTGATCTAAACTTGCTTAGGTCATTCTTGAAAGATGCAGATGCTAAGAAACATGCAAGTGAGACGGTGAGAAATTTTGTGGAAGAGATCAAAGATATAATCGAAACATTTCTCTTAAAGGAAGAGCTTAGGAAAACAAGTGGCATCAAGCAGCGTATGAAAGGACTTTCTTGCATTATATTGGATCGCAAGGAAATAGCTTCTGATATAGGAGGCATAACCAAGAGGATCTCCAAGGTGATCCGTGATATGCAGAGTTTTGGAGTGCAACAAATGATTGTCGGAGGCGGCGAGTATTCACATCCTCTACAAGAAAGACAAAGGGAGATTCGAAAAACGTTTCCTAGCGACAGTGAAAACGATCATGTGGGATTGGCGGAGAATGTTAAGAAATTGGTTGGCTATTTGGTGGAGCAAGATAGCATTCAAGTGGTTTCAATTATTGGGATGGGCGGTATCGGTAAAACTACCTTGGCTCGACAAGTTTTTAATCATGAGATGGTGAAAAGCCATTTTGATGGAGTTGCGTGGGTGTGTATTTCACAACAGTTTACACGGACATATGTGTGGCAGACGATCGTGCAGCAGCTTAGTTCAAAACATGATGAGCATAGACAGTCAAATATGAGTGAAGAAGAGCTTCAAAAGAAGCTTTTTCTACTGTTGGAAACCAGCAATTCTTTGATTGTACTAGATGACATGTGGAAAGAAGAAGATTGGGACAGAATAAAGCCTGTGTTTCCATCAAAAAAAGGTGACATCTTATACTTCATCTTATTTTACATATGAGGCTTTGATTCATAAAAATATTGAACATGAAAAGGCATACCAGCATGTTTTGTATAAAATTTTAAATATATTGCAGGATGGATGGTATTACTTACTTCTCGCAACGAAAATGTTGGATTACGTGCAGATCCTAAATGTGTCATTTTTAAACCAGAATGTCTAACCATTGAAGAAAGTTGGACACTTTTTCGAATGATAGCATTTCCTAGGAAAGACGCAACAGCAGGTAAGTTTTGAAGGAAATGTTTCTTCTTTACGATATAATAAAGAAATGTAAAAACTCTTTTTCTTCATTATGTCTTTTAAAGCCCAATTTCATGTTGATGTTGTGTAGAATTTGAAGTTGATGTAGAAATGGAAGAGATGGGTAAGAAGATAATCAAACATTGTGGAGGACTACCATTGGTCATTAAGGTGTTAGGAGGGTTGTTAACTGTCCAACACACATTAATTGGGTGGAAAAGGGCATGTGAGAATATTGGATCTCACATTGTTGGAGGAACTTACTTCAATGACATAAATATCAGTTCGGTTTATCATATTTTGTATATGAGCTTTGAAGAGTTGCCTGTTTATTTAAAGCAATGCTTCCTCTACTTTGCCCATTTCCCAGAAGATTATCCAATACGTGTTTGGGATTTGGCATATTACTGGGCAGTCGAAAGAATACCAAAGCCAATGTATTATGAAAGAGCAAGCATTCGAGATGTTGCAGATGTCTACATAGAAGAATTGGTAAAGAGAAACATGGTCATTTCTAAAAGAGACGGTATGACTTCAAGATATGAAACATGTCACCTGCATGACATGATGAGAGAAGTTTGTCTGCGTAAAGCTAAAGAAGAGAATTTCGTACATATTGTTGGTATTGCAAACTCTCAATCTCCTTGTACATCTCGCAGAATCGCAGTACACCAGTTTGATGAAACTTATCATCCGAAGTGGGAGATGCAGAACCCAAAACTTAGATCTCTCTTTATTATCAAAAAGCAGTTCAGTGGGATAAAATGGATGGCATCAGGTTTATGTTTCAGAAAGCTACAGTTGTTGAGGGTTTTAGTTCTCTCTTATGTGGAGTTTGAAGGAGGGAAGTTACCCTCTAGCATTGGGAAGCTCATCCACTTGAGATATCTGAGTTTATATCAAACATATGTAACTCATCTACCTTCTTCTATGCAGAATCTGAAGCAACTGCTTTATTTAGACCTATATATATGCAAGATCTTCAATCTACATCCCCAATTTCTTGAAAGAGATGTGCGAATTGAGGTACCTCTGTTTACCGTCGGAAATAGATGATAAGACAAAGTTGGAATTGGGTAATTTAGTCAACCTGGAGACGTTGAAGTATTTTTCAACAAAAAATAGCAGTGTGAAGGATCTTCAACAAATGACAAAGCTAAGGAATCTCTCTATCTATATCGAAGGCAAAGGGTATGCTACTGAAACTCTATCTTCATTTCTAAGTGAACTGAGATACTTGGAAACTCTTACTATATTTCTAGAAGCTTGTCGGTTGGTGGAAGATCCGATGCTGATTCTAGAGAAATTGGTTCAGTTAAAAGATCTTAGATTATGGGATCAATCTTTCAGTGGGAGGAGAATGGTTTGCTCGAGCGGTGGGTTTCCTCAATTTCAGAAGATTTCAATATGGGGACTAAAGGAATGGGAAGAGTTGATAGTAGAAGAAGGCTCCATGCACCTTCTTCAGACTCTCATTATTAAATGTTGTCCAAAGTTTAAGAAGCTTCCTGCTGGTAGGTTTCCACAATTGCAGAAGATTTGAATAGATGTACTAGAGGAATGGGAAGAGTGGATAGTAAAAGAAGGCTCCATGCCTCTTCTTCAATATGTCTATATTAGGAATTGTCCAAAATTAAAGAAGCTTCCTGCTTGTGCGCTTTTTCACAACGAGGGTGGTTGTTTACACATATCCAACGTATAATCTATACTGTAGATTAGTCATAATGACAAGTCATAATACCTTTTGTTGGTGTAAAGATGAAGAAGCAATCAAAGAATGATAAATAGTAGGAAAGACCTACTAATAGTTCCATGGATTCCGAACTGTTGATATGTGATTCAACTTGAAACATGAAGATCCAGCTTGAAGAAGTTGTTACACAAGCTTAAGTAAAGATAAGAGAAGAAGAAGTTGCAGGAGAAACAATTGGGTGTTAAAGACTCCCAAGTCAAACAGAGTCTCTTGAAGAAAGGTTTTTTTGCTATATAAGTGAACAGTTCTTTCATCATCATATACGTGTGTGTGATTACAGAGAGCACTTCTTGCTCTAAGAGAGAGAGAGAGAGAGAGAAAATAGAGAGTTAATCTCAGAGATTTTCGAGGTTTCTTCTCTCTTCTTGTTCTTATTATTCTTCTTCCTTCATCATAAACCGATTGAGTTGTAATGATTTCCTTTAGTGGATGTTGAGAGAGGAAGGTCTCTCTCCCCGGACGTAGCGGTTGCCGCCGTGAACTGGGTTAACAAAGTTATGCGTTCTTGATTTGTGAATTTGATAAAACGATCAGAGGTTTGAATGTTTCAAACCGTAACACGAACTGATTGTGTTCTTCGATGTTGACTTGAGGCTTCGTTCAAGCTCACATTCTCATTATCGCACTTCTCAAACAAGAACTCTGATAGAAAGTTGATGTTTAATTAGCTCATACTTTGACTATTGCTGTCGTTTTAGTTGATCTCTTGGTTTTTAAGGAAACTGTTTTTAACTCTCAATTCCTTTCTTACATGATGCAGGACCAGAGGGCACCACAGGGTACAAGGGGTGTAACCTTTAGAGCTTTCGCCGCAAGTTTGAGGATAAATTTTCTTATGTAATGGTTGAGTTTTGTACTTTCTATTTCATGGAAACTAGAGAAGTTGGTCTCATGGAAACCCTGACAGAAAATGTGATATTCTCAAGGTCAGCATTAAAAGAAACAGAGAGAAATTTCTTTTAACTGTCAATATGATGATCACTGAAAATATGTAGGTGAATTACACAGATTTAATACCCTTGTTAATTGATTTAATACCAGAAAGCGTCCAATCATCAGCAAGTAGTGTTGGAAGAAAAAATCAAAATCTGTCACCAAGAAGGATCCAAAACACCATCGTTGGCACAAACCCTCAAATTATCTGTTACCAGCTTTGGGTCCGCCGGAAAACTAATCGCCGCCAGAAATTCTTAACGTGAAAGGATCCAGCCGAGAAGAATCTGAAACACCAATATCTCTAGAAATCTTCGAAGTAGCATATGATCTCAAATGTGAGGAGTGAAAAGAGAAGGCTATGGCTCTAATATTTAGACACAGAAAATGATGCTTTCTCAATCGGTCAATCCCCCAACGGTCATAATATTATTGTGAAAACGCGTAACTAAAGCTTCTCTAATTGGGTAAAAGGAGTCCAACACCTTTGAAATCGAGCATTGTAAATTAGGGTTCATCGTAATGTCCTGAGTCAGGATTGCAAGTACAATTTCATGGTACATAGTACTGAATACATTTCAAAACTGAACTTTGGAGTAATGACAATGGAATTTCAGGAAAGATGGGAAGGAGGAGAAGATTACTTCAAATTCCAACATATTCCTTTAGTTCAATTTATATTTATAATTTGTCTATTTTGAATGAAGAGTAGGAGCTCTCAACAAGAAGAAACTATCCGGTGAAATTTTCTTCCTCTTTTAATGAGCATATAAACAAAAAAAATCATAAAGTGATAGAAAACAAAAATTGGTTCGTGAAAATAGATAATTTGCTAGTTAATGACTAAAATTTTGTCTTTTCTTTTGAACCAACATGTAAATGATACGTGGCAAGTAGGAAGTTGCTGGGTTATTAGTTATTAGTATCTTTGTGAACTGCATAAGATGCTATTTTGTTTTTATTGGTAGTTGTAGTGCCTAACACTTTTTTTGCCGGACTATAGCAATCAATGTTAGTTCTTCTCATTGTGATTTTTAGTGCGTATTTCCCCCAGATATTTGTGCCAATTGCTTATAAATATCCTGATCAGGTAAACAGAATGTAACCAAAACCTTGTTGTTCCTTCTGCGGGTGTTTGATAGATCAGATTCTTTTAGGTTCTCAAGGATTAACGTGATCATTAAGATGTCAATATGGAAACATTTCTCTTGTCAGACTTAGAAAAGCCCCTATACTATCTCCAGTACAAGGTCTAATCCTTTCAGAGAAGTCAGATAAGACTATATTAGGTACTGTTCATAACCTGAAAATTATACTGATATCTTGTGGCTGTGTGAAGACTTAAAGGTTATGACGCAACTGAAAGAGATTAATGTTACAGCTGAAAAAGTTCTGTTTTGGAATGAAATCTGCTTTACTGAAACTTTATACAGATACATGGTTTTTTTTTTTCTCTGTTCTGCTTGTTGGTTTTAGGCTTTTACCTTACCTTTTCTTCAACTGTATTCTTATGCTTATTAATAATGAGAAGGGAAATAAGAGCAGGCCTTTTCCATAAATAAGCTTTTTCCAAATATTTACCAAATATTTACACTAGACTGATACTTGTTATGAGAATGGGATCTCAGGAGAAATTGGAAGGAGGAGAATATTACTACGATTTTTCTATTTGGGATGAAGAGTAGGAACTCTCAACAACAACAGAGTAGCAGGTAAAACTTGTCTTTCTTTCTTGGTCAGCAGTTAAACAAATATCATATAGAGATAGAAAAAGTTGGTTCAAAGGATACTAGATAATTAAATTATAGAATATTCCCTTTAAGATCAAACAATTTTGGTAGTTATGCTAACTTAAATACTAAGATTATGTCTTTTTAAGACAATTTAGAAGAATAACACTATTAGTATGATATGTTTCGACTTTCCAAATTCCAAAGACAAGAAATCAAAGTCTCCACAATTCGTTTGTGTTTGGTCCTAGCGTTCACCACGATTTTGACGATTTTGTGTTTGGTACATGACTCATCTTTTCACTTTTCTTCCTGTACCTAGTTTTTCTTTTCCTGGGTTATGACGATTTTGGAATTTTGTTTTCATTTCTTTGTTGGCTTTTTTGCAGATGTAGAGAAGTTTTATCACCAGTAAGACCCTGGCGAGTTATATCCTCACCTGTGTCTTGGTTAGTTTCATAGTGCACGGGTTCTTTTGTAGTCATCAATTTCATGTGGTGTTTCAAGAGTATATAATTTACGTGCAGTCATTTCCTTTAACAATCTGAGCTAGAGAAGAATTTATAGTGGCCGTGCATAAACAAACAGTCTTTTTGGCTTTATTAGTTTGTTCCATGATCTTTTGTTTTCAATTTTTAGACTTTCAAGTGATGGAAAGCAAGAAAAGGACCAACAATCTCTCTGTTGCATTCTACTTTGGTGCACGTATTGAATTTAGTAAGAATGAGAGGTAAGGTTCCTTCTTGGCTCAGTTAAAACTGTGCCGCGTAGCAAATGTGCTAATCTTGTGGGTGCATTCCTATCACCAAGTGATAGTAACAATCTCTGTCTCTGTACAATGATCTGTGGATTAGACACTTTTGTCGTTTGGAGTTCAGAAACTTTGGGACCTCCTTGTCCGAAAATCTGATCGATTTAAGGGAGTGGATAAGCAACTCACAGAACTCAAAAGTGATTTTTAACTTGCTTAGGTCCTTATTGAAAGATGCAGATGCTAAGAAACATGCAAGTGCATTGGTGAAAAGTTATGTGGAAGAGATCAAGGAAATTGTTTTTGACACAGAGGATATAATCGAAAACTTTATCCTAAAGGAAGAGCTCAGAAAAATAAATGGCATCAAGAAACGTATGAGAAGACTTTCTTATATTATAGTGCACCGCAAGGAAATTGCTTCAGATATGGGAGGCATAAGTATAAGGATCTCCAAGGTATGTAATCCGCGATATGTGATATGTTAGGATTTTAGCCTATACTAACTAGTCCTTTTTGAGTCTTTTTGTGTCTTTCGAGTCGATTTTGAGTCTTATCAGGTTAGAATGAAGTCTTGGAGCATGGATTTGATGGACTGGAGCTAATTGAGCTTTTGGAGCAAGAAGGGACGAAATCGCAGCTATAAAGCACAAAACAGACGCAGAGCACCCAGTCCGGTTTCGGGAGCACGTGCTCGCCAGGGTGCTCCGAAGAATTAATAAGGGTTTCGACTTTTTACCTAATTTTGGCCGTGCTGACGTGGACAAAAATAGAGGGGGCCGCCAGTAAAACAGAGAACGCTCGCAGACCTGACTCGATCTCTACCTCTTTTTCTCTTACTCTCTCGTTTCCTTTTTGTTGGAGGGATTTGTTTTTGGGGATTCTTCCTCTTGTTTCTTCTTCTCCAGACCTTGGATTTTTGGTTCATGCTTGTAAGATCCAGAGGATCAGCCACTACTTTGTTTGAGAAGAATTCTGAACCTTATTCTATTTCAATATTATTCATGAATTTGATACACAGAGTTTTAACCCAATTAAATTACTGCAAGTGCACAGACAATCGCGGTAGTATAAAAGGAATCGAATCCACAGAGACCAAGGTTACACTATGATTTTATGAGATTTTAAAATAAAGCTAAGACAAATGTGGGGTTGTTTTAGTAACAGAATTGCAAGCAAATAAAAACGATATAAATTCAATAATTAAAAGACACTAGACTAGGGTATTTTTCCGGTATTCAGAAGTGAAACTTGAGCAACTATTCAGGAATAAATTCAGCATAAATCTAGAACTCAAATATAAAAATAAGAACAACCCACTCTCGTGGTATTGAACTCTCTATCTATCAACCTAAATACCTAAACTCTCGTTTGGACTTAGTGATGAAGATAAGCATTAATGTTCCGATTCGATATGTTCACAAGCAATTGTACCAACTCTCGTCGCCTACAAATGAATGCTCACCAATGTTGTTTCTAGCAACCTAAAACATTCTCATGAATAGGTTTAACCTAGGCATTGAGTATAACAAATGGCGAAGACAGTAAATAATCGAATCCTATTTGCACTCAAGTTATCAAATCGTGAGTACCATCGAAAACCCCTAATCTAGCAAGGAGAACTACTCAGCCATGGAAGAACAAATCACAACAATGGATAAAAGAGAATTCATGAATAATATTGAAATAGAATAAGGTTCAGAATTCTTCTCAAACAGAGTAGTGGTTGATCCTCTGGATCTTACAAGCATAAACCAAAATCTCCAAGGCTGAATAGAAATCAAGAGTAGTCACAGGGAAAAACGATGTTCACAGGGAAAAAGGAAAAAACAATGGAATAGAATATCTCTAGGGCTCGTGCTTCTCTCTTTTTCTCCTGGCGGCTTCTCCTTATTTTTGCCACATCAGCACGTCCAAAATTAGGTAAAAAGTCGAAACCCTTAATAATTCTCCCGAGCACCCTGGCGAGCACGTGCTCCCGAAACCGGACTGGGTGCTCGCGTCTGGATTGTGCTCTATAACTGCGATTTCGTCCTTTTCTGCTCCAGAAACTCAATTAGCTCCAGTCCATTCTATTCCATGCTCCAAGACTTTATTTTGACCTGAAAGGACTCAAAAACGACTCGAAAGACACAAAAAGACTCAAAAAGGGTTAGTAAATATAAGCTAAAATCCTAACATATCAACTCCCCCGGACTTAGACCTTTGTTTGTCCTCAAACAAACTAGGAAAAAGAACAGAGAAGAGGTTTGAAAATCACGAGAACTCGCTTAGCTATTGGGGATGCCTAGACTTCATACGGCTCGTCACTAGGTGTTGGGACACGATCCTTTCAACCATGGGAATCATCAAACCTTAGTTACTCACAATCCAAAGGAAAATTCAGAATCCCCATTGCTATCTCTTTACATAGATTAATAAAATAGAAAGTGCAGTGATCTTACCAGGGGGAATTAATCCAAATGGTGCCAACTTCTTCTAACCAAAGACCCTCTCCCATATAACTTTCCTCTCCCCTCTTTTCCTCTTCCAAAACCACCATCTTTTGCTTATTTTTCTACAGCCATCGGTTTTCATTTGCATACAGCCATCACTTTTCTGATGCTCTTCTTTATTTGGTGGGACAAATCTCCATGAGGTCACAAAAGATACACGGGTCTACGCATCATCCCTTGGTTCACTTTGACTTTTAGTTTCCCTTACAACAAGCTTTCCATGAGGTCACAAAAGATACACGAGTCTACGCATCATCCCTTGGTTCACTTCGGCTTACTGCTTTGAACTTCACCATTTTTTTTTCTTTTTTTTTTTTTTTAGGCTCAATGGGAGGGGGTGGGAGAGGAATAGCAAACTTTGTGGAGAGTTGCGTGGTCTGTTTTGGCTCGAATAGGTCTTCCCCAATGAACGTCAACCCCTGAGAAAAAAATTGAATATCCGATTAAAGTTCAATAAAGCTTAGAGATAACTTTGGTTCAACCTATTTCCCAATGGAAAGGAGCTTTGGGGAGTGATTAATCCATCCATGATCTTCCGGAAGAGAACCTCCACCAATCTGTGAGTCATAACAAGTAATCTCAAGTCCAAATAATCCAATAGATCAAGGTCATAATTCCCTAACAGTTTTGACTCAATGAAAATGATATGCTCAAATTAATACCCTAAAAGTACTAAAGCAGTTGCTGCAGTATATCAGGGGTCGAACAAAAGAACTCAAGAAAACTCACGCAATAGATGAAAGATGCAGATTAAGCTAAGCAAATCAAAGTTAAACAGTAAAATAGGTGATCGAAATATGATTGTTTTAATTCAATTCAGGGAAGAATTAGGCTCAGGGTAACTCTCAGGAAATCAATGATAAATAACAATTAATCAGTTAAGGTTCAATTCAATTAAGGACTGTTCTTGAACTCAAACACGAAAGTATAGTTAACCAACTGTCGTTGCGAAAACTAACTAAGTCTAAAGTCTAAAATTCCAAATCTCTTTGCAAATCCTACACAGTAAACCAGCAATCAATTCAAGTTTGATATGTTCACAATTCGATTAAACCAAATCTCTTTGCAGATAATCCAATTGCTCACCCTAGGTTTTGTCAGATTACTCAATTGCACTGTCGTGCCTAATCGATTAATTTAGGTTCTATGTTCTAAGTGATCAGGTTAGAAATAGCTTAGAGAACGCCCTATGGTGAAGAACTATTCAGATTTTGAACCCTAACAAATCAATTATCATAAATCAGAGAAATCCATATGAGAAAACCTTAAACCTAAAAGGTGACTACTCAGACATGATTGATGAAACACAAGACATAACTGAATAAATCATGAAATTAAACAAAAGAATAAAAACAAGGGTTCGGGATCTTCTCTATGATGAACAAGTCTCAGATCTGTCTCCCTCACAAAAGCTCTCAAAATCAGAATCCAAAGTCAAGTCTCTTCCTTGACCTAATGACTAAAAACTACTTAAATAGGTCTAAAAACACGAGCTGGGCTTCTTTTGTAAATAAAGGAAATGATTGGGCTTCTTATGGGCTTCCTTGAAAATCTCTTCTGCGCGTTGATTACGTCGGTATCGATCGATACCATGGTGGTGTCGATCGATACTAAAGCTTCAAAACGGGTACTTTCTTCGGTTTGCTCCAAAAAGGCTCCAAATGTCTCCAAAATCTCCAATTTCGTCCCAAACGTGCTAAAACCTGAAAAGACTCTAGAATGACAGAAAAAGCACTAGAAAGACTCGATAAAACGACTTATATCATGGCTAAAAACGGGTAAAATCCATGATATATCAACTCCCCCAGACTTAGCCTTTTGCTTGCCCTCAAGCAAAACAGAAAACTAAGTGAGAGAAAGAGGTTTGAAAAACCTTAGAGATCTGAACTGTTACCGAAATCGCTATAATGATCCTTTTCCCAAGCGCCCACTTCTGCCTGATCAGCTCCAGATCTAACCACCATGTACTTCTCCGTAGGAACTCCAACTTCCCAAGACTTCACTTATTATCTCGCACCAATATTCATCCAAGCTCTCATCGCCAAGAAATAAATAAAACAAAACAGAGAAACGACATTAGTCATACGAAGTATCCTAACTACTTCCCCAGACTTACTTCACACCGTCTCGGTGTGGAAATAAACCTGAAGAAGTGGATGAAGGACTTACCAGGGCCTTAGGGATATGTTCATTTGAAGAAATGCCAATACTCTGTTTGGTTAAGACACAAAAGAAAATAAAAACTTACCAGTGGGTTGCCTCCCACCAAGCGCTTGTTTAACGTCATTAGCTTGACGTGAATGACCTCTAGCTAATGCCTTCTAGGTATGCACCTAAAACACACAAGCAAGAAAACCCGATAAGACTAATTAGTAAAGACTTAGACTAAATATCAATCTCAAATCCGAAGGCAACGATATTGATCCCCGGCAACGGCGCCAATTTGGTAATTCGGTTTTTGGACCGGGTCTACACAAATAACCCCAGCACGTTGTAGTACTTAGGGATCGAATCCACAGGGATCAAGTGCTGCGCTACGAATTATAGAGAATGATTAAGAAGCTAAGCCAAGAATAAAAGAGAGTTTGTAATAATAACAATTGTAAACAAAAAAAACAAAAGCGGTAAATAAAAACGCTAGAAGAATTGATAAATATAAACGCTAGATCAGGGGAATTCGCAAGGATTCAGGCTTCGAGAACCAAACAATTATTCAGGGATTTATAACTAGGAACCATCTTAAACTACAAACACGAATGTAAATTCAATCCACTGTCATGGCATCAAATATCTTTACCGAACAACCTAACTGTCGTTATGATTGTCAATAAGCTTTTCAAGGGTTCAAGTTTGATTCGTTCACGAATTGCCTTAACATCAGCTTTCGTTGGTCAAGGACAATCCGCTCATCTAAAGTCCTATCCGGTTAATCTTATAAGCTTTTGGAGAATAGAATCAACCTAAGATCAAAGATAGATTTTCAATCGTTGTCGCCAATCTAGAACTCAAACATAAATGTATAACCAATCCACTTTCGTGGTATCAATCACTTTGTCTAGCAACTTAAGGTTCTAAAACTTCTTGTTTGAAACTCAGAATTCTAAACAAGCATTACTAACAAGTTTGATTTGTTCACAAGTTTGCCTTAACATCAACCTTTGTTGGCTAAGGACAAATTGCTCACCTATGTTCTATCAAGCAACCTATAACACTTTTGGTAGATAGATTAAACCTCAGTTCATAGACTAAATGATCAGTTTAGTCTAAGCAATAAACACAACCATAGGTGAAGATGACAAGATTCAATCTAATCTAATTCAAAGCAACAATAGATGAAGATCAAATATCAATACCCTATCTATGTCTAGTTCAATGATATGAATTCCTTTGAAAACCCCCAACCTAACAAGAATACTACTCAGACATAATTACAGAGAAAGCAAGAAGAGACAAACAGAGATTCATAAACATCAAGATAAAGATTGCTTAAGAGATAAGAAATCTTCTCTATGGATGATGAATCAAGATGTGTTCTTCTTCCAAGCTTACAAGATGATATAAATGAGAGAGTTTTTACAAGTTTTTCACTCTCAAAATGAGAGAGAATGAGTTACAGAATGAGAATATCTGACCCAAGGTCGAAAACTAAACTTAAATATCTCTAAAAACGCGTCTAAAACAAATATCTAAAACAGGTCGGCAGGTCAGGATCGATCGATCCTAGGAGGATCGATCGTTCTTGTTTCTATCAAAGTTTCTGGGATGTTTTGGTAGGTCAGGATCGATCGTTCCTTGTAGGATCGATCGTTCTTGTTTCCAGACGCTTATTTCTCCATCTGCTTCAGCTGCTGGCCATATTGACCTATCTTCAGTAAAATGGCCATAACTTTTGAACCACTTATGATAATGACTTGAAACTAGTCCCAAATGAAAGCTAACTCAAAGGGCTATCTTGTGTCCAAAACTCAGCGAAATACGACATCCGAAAGACATCCAAAGAATGGAAAACTTCTGACCCTTCTGCATAATCCTGTTTTGCCATGTCAAGATCGATCGTTCTTGTGTGGATCGATCGTTCTTGTTTCCAGACGCTTATTTCTCCATATGCTTCAGATGCTGGCCAGATTGATATGTCTTCAGTAAAACGGGCATAACTCTTAAACCACTGATGATAATGACATGAAACCAGTCCCAAATGAAAGCTAACTCAAAGAGGTATCTTGTGTCCAAATATCATCTAAATCCGGTATAGGGAAGATAATCAATGGATGGCAAACTTTTGACTCTTCTGCATAATCCTGCATCTTGAAAACGTCCAGTTTTGATCTTTTGCCCTTATCCATTGCTCTTTGCGCATTTAGATGTTTTCCGACTTGTAAAGACTCTAAAACACAAAAGAAACACACAAAAAACTAATAATACGATGATTAAAAACTACTAAAACCGTAATATATCACCAATCTAGAACTCAAACATAAATATATAACCAATCCACTTTCGTGGCATCAATCACTTTGTCTAGCAACTTAGGGTTCTAAACTTTCGCTCGAAACCTATAATTCTAAACAAGCATTAATAGCAAGTTCGATATGTTCACAAGTTTGCCTTAGCATCAGCTTTCGTTGGCTAAGGACAAATTGCTCACCTATGCTCTATCAAGCAACCTATAAGCTTTTGGAGAATAGATTAAACCTTAGTTCATAGTCTAAATGATCAGTTTAGCCTAAGCATTAAATACAACCAAAGGTGAAGATAACAAGGATAATACCCTATCTATGTCTAGCTCAATCATCCATTGATTCCTTTGAATACCTCAAAACCCAACTAAAGAACTACTCAAACATGATTATAAAGGAAACAAGAAGAGACAAATATAGATTCATAATCACAAAAGTAAGATAACTTAAGAGATAAGAAATCTTCCCAATAGATGTAGAATCAAGAGTTCTTCTTCAATAAAAATAAGATCCAAGATTGTTTCTTAGAGAGAGAAATGAGAGGTTTTTAGTCTACCCAGAAAATAAGTTACAAAGTGTGTATTTGCGAAACCAAGGCCAAAAGTAACTTAAATAAGTGAGAAACCGTCTTCGAAAACCATGTCCCGCTTGAAACCGCCAAGCAGTTTTTACCAGGATCGATCGATCCTAAATCAGGAACGATCGATCCTTTGCAGCCGAAGCAGGCTCGATCGTTCTTCCAAAGTGTATCGATCGATCTTGTGCGATCTGAGAATTAGCCAAGTTTCTGCCCGATTTTTCTAGGTAAGGATCGATCGTTCTTGTGTTGGGTTCGATCGTTCTTACCCCTTCCAAAACATCCAGTGAGTTTTTGACATTTAAGGAACGATCGTTCTTGGGTTGGGTTCGATCGATCTTACCCCCTCCAAAACATCCAGAGAGTTTTCGACATTTAAGGAACGATCATTCTTGGCCGGATCGATCGTTCTTGTTAGGCCTGATTGTTCTTACACGGGTTTGATCGTTCGTTTCCAAACAAATGGCTTCTGGCCGTTTTCGTCATATCAGGATCGATCGTTCTTGTGTGGATCGATCGATCCTACTTTCTAAACCCAGTTTAGTGAACTACATCGATCATTGCTCCCGGTTTGATACTCTTCATGCACTTGGACGTGTTCCAACCTGTAAAGACTCTAAAACACACATAAAACACACAAAAACCTACTAATATGATGACTATAAACTAATAAAATCGTAATATATCAGCGGTATTGGTAAAACTACTCTGGCTCGACAAGTTTTTAATCATGAGATGGTAAAAAACCATTTTGATGGAGTTCCGTGGGTGTGTATTTCACAACAGTTTATACGGACATCTGTGTGGCAGACGATCTTGCAGCAGCTTAGTTCAAAACATGATGAGCATACAAAGTCAAATATGACTGAAGAAGAGCTTTAAGAAAAGCTTTTTCTACTGCTGGAAACCAGTAATTCTTTGATTGTACTAGATGACATGTGGAAAGACGAAGATTGGGACAGAATAAAGCCTGTGTTTCCATCAAAAAAAGGTGACATCTTATTCTTAAACTTGGACTATATACTTGATTAAGAAAAATATAGAACATGTGAACACATACATATGTTATATATATCCTTTTTTAAAAAATATATATTGCAGGATGGAAGGTACTACTCACATCTCGCAACAAAAGAGTGTCTTTACATGCAGATCCAACATGTATCACTATTAAACCAGAATGCCTAACCATTGAAGAAAGTTGGAGACTTTTCCGAAGGTTTGCATTTCCTAGAAAAGACACATCAGGTAAGCTTTCAAGGAAGAAATAAAAACTTTACTCAAAATATAAAAACTTCTTTTACATTTTGTTGCATCATATAAAAACTACATGGTTATGTTATGTAGAATATAAGATTGATGAAGAAATGGAAGAGATGGCTAAGAAGATGATCAAACATTATGGAGGACTACCATTGGCTGTTAAGGTGTTAGGAGGGTTGTTAGCTGCCCAACACACATTAAGTGAGTGGAATAGGGTTCATGAGAATATTAGATCTTGCATTGTTGGAGGGACTACCTTCAGTGAAGAAAATATCAATTCTGTTTACCATATATTGTCTATGAGCTTAAACGAGCTGCCTGTTTATTTGAAGGAATGCTTCCTCTACTTTGCCCATTTCCCAGAAGATTATCCAATACGTGTTTGGGATTTGGCTTATTACTGGGCAGCAGAAGGAATATCAAGGCCAAGGTATTACGATGGAGCGACCATTGCAGAGGTCGGAAATAGATACATAGAAGAATTGGTAAAGAGAAACATGGTCATTTCTAAAAGAGACGTTACGACTTCAAGATTTGAAACATGTCACTTGCATGATATGATGAGAGAAGTTTGTCTTCTTAAAGATGGGGAAGAGAATTTCGTACACATTGTTGATACTGCAAACTCTCAGTCTCCTTGTAAATCTCGCAGAATTGCAGTAATTGATGTAACATATCATCGGGAAGGGGAGATGATGAATCCAAAACTTAGATCTCTCTTGATTATCAAGAAGCGGTTGGAGTGGAGGCCATCAAATAATTATAATGCGTGGATGCCATCAAATTATAATGCATCAGGTTTATCATTTACGAGGCTACCGTTGATGAGGGTTTTAGATCTTTCTTATGCGGAGTTTGAAGGGGGGAAGTTACCCTCGAGCATTGGGAAGCTCATCTACTTGAGATATTTGAGTTTATCTGGGGCAAAAGTATCTCATATACCTTCTTCTATGCAAAATTTGAAGAAGCTGCTCTATTTAAACCTCTATGTACATCTGAGATACCCCCTCTACATGCCCAATTTCTTAAAAGAGATGCGAGAATTGATATACCTCTCTTTACCGACGGAGATAAATGATAAGACAAAATTGGAATTGGGTAATCTAGTCAACCTGGAGACGATGGTGAATTTCTTAACAAATAATAACAGTGTTAGGGATCTTCACGGAATGACAAGGCTCACGACTCTCTCAGTCTTATTCAACAGCGAGAGGTATACAATGAAAACTATCTTCATTTCTAAGTGAATTGAGACACTTGGAAGACCTTACTATATGCCAAAGGGTTTACACGAATCGTAAAGAAAGATTTGTTTTGGATTGCGCTAATCTCAAAAAGCTGAATTTGACTATATATATGCCAAGGTTACCTCATAAGCAACATTTCCTTTCTCACCTTACAACCATAACTCTAGGAATTGTCTTTTGAAGAAGGATCCGATGCTGATTCTAGAGAAATTGCTTCAGTTGAAAGAGGTCTGGTTATTGTCTCAATCTTTCAGGGGGAGGAGAATGGTTTGCTCTGGCGGTGGGTTTTCTCAGTTTCATACACTTCAATTAAGGGACCTAAAAGAGTGGGAAGAGTGGATAGTAGAAGAAGGTTCCATGCCCTTTCTTCATACTGTCGATATTCGTGAATGAGAAAAGTTAAAGGAGATTCCTGATGGGCTGAAGGAGAAGGTTACTACAAAATCCAACAGGTATAATGATTGATAATTACACGAGGAGATGCAGTGAAGATGTTCACGAAATGCTAAGTAAGATTTGATCTCCTGCACAGTTTTGGTTAGTGAGTTTTGTAAGCGCAGCTGAACTAATGAATGGGGAGCTGCACAAGTTTGCTGGAACAACTCAGAAGCTGTTCTAACCAGAAGTCTCAATCAGCCAAGTTACAATTGCTGACATGGATCCGAAGCTTAGCTTGATGTTGGTAGTGGTACGTGTAACCAAAATAAGTCTGATATGTCAGGAACATATTCCACCGAAGACATAAAGACATGGGAATATTATATTAAGAACATTAGGTGATGGGCTTAAGTTTTTCTATTAAGGACCTCAAGTAATGGGTGTTAATATATTAACCTGAAAATGTGGAGTCATGGTGCATGACAACAAGATGACCTAAAGCATCCAAGTCTAAAGATATAAAAGGCGTGAGACGAGGAGCGTTATGAGGTTAGCCGTTTAGAGAAAGAAAAAGGGAAAAGCTTTTTCTGTTCTTAAGTGTTGTATGTATCACGGCGAGAGAAAAGAGAGAGAGATAATGAGTGAAACATCGTGTATTGTCTCTTCTTTTGTGTAGCTTAGAAATCATTTGGTCACAAGCTAAGAGTGTGTTCTTAGACTATGTGTAAATCCAATTAAGAGTTGTTTACGTCTTAAGAGATTTCTAATAAAGATTAAACTCGTGTTCGAGTTTTGGAGAAGAAGTTGTTTTCGTAGTCCATCAGTTCTTTCAATTGGTATCAGAGCAGACATCTGAACCAAGTTGTTTAACTTAACAACATGTGAAGATCCTGCCAAAAGGATGGACTACTCAAAGGAGCTCGTTGCGGTGAATTGGCCAATCAAGTTTGAGAAAGGAAGCAGTAGAACCTTCACGAAGGGACAAGGTTGTGAAAGAGAGAAAAGTGGAAAGGGAGCTGATGTGAAATGTTACGAATGTGAGGGATCCAGTCACATATAAGTTGAATGTCCAAACTTCAAGAAGAAGGAGCAGCTCAAATGCCTTGAGTGCAAGGGTATTGGTCACATAAAAACAGAATGTATAAGCAACTCATTCAGGAATGACAAGTCATATACCGCTGAAAGTAAAAGTAACCCAGATGAAGGTGATTCTCATGACGAAGTGATTGGTTTTGTAGCCTGCGTGGGTATCATAGAAGAGGAGGACGAAACAACAGACAGTGACTCTAAGATAGCTACTGATGAATCAGAAGAAGAGGATTCGGGTGATGATATGAAGATTGATGTTGACTGTGAATTTCGAACCCTTTACGATAATTGGTTATTGCTCAGCAAAGATAAAATCTCATTGATGAAGGAAAAGTTAAATCTTCAAGAGATGAATAAAAAGCTAAAGGAAGAACTGATAGCAGAGTCTGAAAAGAACCGAACATTGTTCCAAGAGCTGGCATAAACCAATAAGAAGATACACATGCTGAATAGTAAAACAAAGGATTTGGAGAGTATTCTCGCCTCAAGAAGGACTGGAAAATCAAATTTTGGAATCGGTTATCAAGGGGGTCAAACGAGTGGGAAAACCAGTTTCGTCCGAGGAAGTACATATCACGCTAACAGGGAGCTGATAGAAAAGATTACAAAGGTAGACCTGAGGTGTCACCAAGAAGACACTAGGAGAAACAATGGCACATCGGGTTGGAAGCAGTCCAATCACTCTAATGGTTCAAGAGATCTGAACAAGTTAGTGAGCGGGTACGAATGTTATTACTGTGGTCAACATGTACACATCAAGAAGCATTGCTACAAATATGCTGATAGAGTAAACTGTTTGCTAAGACAAGGACGCTTCTTCCTACATCAAAAGAGAAGAACACAAGCCTATGTAGCTCGATCTGATCTGTATTGTCATGTTGCTTACACAACAGTGCATGGAGTCTCAACTAAGCTGTGCTGTTTTGACAGCGAAGCATCTCGACATATGACAAGAAGTATAGAAAACCTTGTGAACTACACAGATTCGCGAGAAAGCAAAGTTACTTTTGGAGGAGGTGCAAAAGGAAAAATCAAGGGGCTGAAAGTAAGCTTCAACAAAGTGAGATGTTGGGCCAATGATGAGAAAAATCAAACTACTATGTCTGGTGTGCATAGTGGCAACAACTATTACATGTGGGAGGAACCAGAAACTTGCCTGAAAGCTGAAAAGAACCATCAACGTCTTGGACAAATGAATGCTAAAAGCCTCTCCAAATTGGTCAGCAACGAGATTGTCAAAGGAGTTTCAAACTTGAAACATGTTGACAACATCATGTGTGGAGCATACAATCAAGGAAAGCAAATTACGTTGCAACACATGGAAAAATCTGAGACCATAGACAACTACAAGATACTTGAGAAGAAAATAGGTATCAAGCAGATCCGAAGTGACCATGAAGGAAAATTCCAGAATGGTGTTTTCAATGGGTTTTGTGAAGCTCAAGGGGATCTTCCATTAATACTCAACACAATCTAATGGAGTAAAAAAAAAAAAATATATATATATATATATATATAATAATGAGAAGAAACGTTGGTTTCACGTGTCTGAAATGAGAAGGGGTTGAGATGTGGAAAAAAGATGTGTCACCGTGATGGAAAAGAATGGTTTGAATTGGGTTTCGGATTTGTTGAGAAGTATTTTGACACGTGGAAAGAGGATTACTCATCATCATGGAAGAGAATGGATGAATATTTTAAGAGAAGGGTTCACATCTCAAAAGCAAAAGTTGTAAGTTGTGGGAATGTGTTTTCTATTGTGATTTTGGCCAAATTCAGAATTGTTTCAAGTTTCAGCATAAAGCTTTGCCTCAGATTGCTTGAGTGACGTTTATAGAAATTATGGAGAAAGTTTTGGTCTTTGCTCACCAAGTGCTCGACAAAATGGTTGAGAGAGAATTTTGTGCTTGTTGGTGTGATCTACAAAGATAAACATGGTTAAATCTTGTGTGGATAAGAAAGTTTGGAAGCTTAGTTATCTCTTGGTGATCAATCTTAAGTTGTGTTGAATGTGCGGCTCATATTTTTAGAATGTGCTTGAATGAAGCACACAATCAACAAGGGGGAGAAGATTCTTATTAAGCTATGATGTTAATGTTGCCCAAATTGAGCTATGGAATTGAAGTTGGAGTTGACCTCTATTCGAATTGGACGAGTACTTGATGTAGCAGTATTGTTGATGAACCAAGAGAATAAGGAATGGTCTTTTGGAGAAAATGAGGAGTTAGCTATGCGTGAAAGTGTGAAATTGAGTGACGTCGCTTTCTTTATGAAGAAGAAATCAAGAAGCAAATGATTGATTATGAGGATGTGGATGGTGTGAAGAAACAATCAAGAAAAAATGTTGAGTTACGTGGCAGTCTGAAAAATGCTATGAAAACTTGAGAGCGAGATCTTTTCAGGGATATAAAGTTAAGCATCTGGTTCCTTGTCGTCTGATGGGAAATTGCTGAAAAAGTTGACAGCTTGCAGCATTGGTTTTCTCGATCTGTCTTGGAAAATTGGGCATAACTTTCAAACGGTAAACCCAAATACTGTTCTATTTTTTCCTGTGACTCCGTATGACTGCTACTGATATTGTCACCAAGTTTCATAATTTTCTGGGTTGGTTTCCTGCTCCGTTTGTGCTCTATTTCAAGACAGACGAAATAACTTCACTACAAGAGATCACAGCTGACAAATCTGGGAATTTAAAAAAAAAAAAGTTGGAAGTTTATTATTGTTGGTTGGGTGTCTATGTACTGCTGAGAGAAAGCCAAGAGGGAAAAACAATTGGGAAGGAGAACCCTATGTGATGATTCAGTCTAAATGAGAAGTTGGTTTGTACCAATCTGATATATGCTTAGACTTTCAAAGGATAATAGCAGTTGTTTTTGCTGGTATAAAATAGATAAAAATCATGAAGAAGCAAGATGGGATATCTTTTTTCATGATCGGAATGTTTATCTTGAGTTAGAAGGTCTCGAACTGAATGTCTCAAGCTGAAGTGAAGGTTTCAAATTAAGGAGGAGAAGCGTCGTGTCAGAGTTTTTTACCTTCCTACATTCATTGAGTACAATAAACATGCGTGTTAAGCAAGCCAGCAAGAACACAGATGAACACTACACTGAAACTCTCAAGAGATGATGTTGGTGAGAAGGTGGATGAGAAATTGTATCGTGGTATGATTGGGAGTCTACCGTACTTGACTGCAAATAGACCAAACTTGAGTCTCATTGTTGGATCGTGTGCATGATATCAAGTAAATCCGAAGCCATCTCATTTGGCAGCTGACTATTGTATGTTTTTTCGCTAAGCCCCTACTTGTTAAATGTGATAACAAAAGTGAAATTGACATATTTAAGAATCATGTACAACTTCTAGAACTAACCACATTGATATTAGACATCACTTTGTTAAAAAAATTATGATAGAACATGTGCCTACTGAGCTTCAGCTTTTTGAGATTTTCACTCAACACTTGGACCATACAACAACGTTTGTTAACTTGCAAAATTCTCCTTGTATTTGTGAACTCTGACTATCTTCTTGATGAGTGTTTGTGTTAGAGACAGGGGTCGACTGTACAGTGTGAAATATCTTTTCTAAAACCTGTTTTTATTGAAGAGTTTATCAAAAGTTTGTTTTGGAAAACCTCTAGCTAAAAAATTCTACATGAGAAAGAGCTACACTTCATGACTTGGAGCTGTACAGTGGGTAAACAGTATGACAGACAACAATGTGTAGATTGCTAAGGAAGGGGTGGAATGCAGAAAGGAGCAGAAGAGAAATCCTGTCACTAATCCGAGGGAGCAGAGGAGAAATCCTGTTCACCAATGTGGGAGGAGTTAATCAAGAAAAATGAGGGAAACAAACACACCAAACAAGAAGACATGTCCTCCAAAATTTATAAAGAAAAAAAAAATCGAAGATTATCACAAGAAACTCCTGTCAGTGCAGAAAAGAGCAGTAAGAAGCACATTCCAAAGTTTGAAAAATCTTCTCAGCCTTGTTGATTCTCGCCTTAGTTTTGCTACATAGTCTGTCATACTCCTCTTCCAAGGACCCACTTGCCCTCTGGATATGAAGGTGTGAAGACTACTCATGAAGAATCAACATAAACAAGTTGTTGGATCAGCAAGTTGATGTCTTTTGTATCCAAAAAATTTAGATATGGAATGTTGTACAGTCACCTTTGGATCTGCTCTTACATCAAAAATGGGAGAGACGGTTGTGATCCCTTATCACAAGGAGATCATCTTGAGAAAATCATGTTCCATGAAACGGGGTAAGAAAATTTAAGCTAATTTCTCTAGATATATGTTTTGTTTACTTGAAGTCAATGATAAATGAAGAGATGTGTTAAATTTTGTGAGTTTTTCTATAGTTCGTGAAAGTGTGTCAGTTTTTCTTGTGAGGTGTCTAGATTTTGTGATTAAGAACTGACACTTGGTGTTTCCTTGATCCTATTGTGTTGTCATCGGTTCATTATTTGTTTTTTAAAAAAAGGGAACTCAACTAGATTGCGTTGGTGGGTTGATAATATTTTTTTAGTTTGTGCAGAGCTTATAAAAAAAAGAATCAGTATCTCAATTGTCTATTACAAAACGATTTTTTTTCTTATGCTGAAATGTTGGTTTTATTGTTATGGCTGATAGACCGTCTAGCACTAATTTGTGTTTTTGAGTTTTTCTTAAGAGAATTGCAGATTTTGGTTCAGACTTGAAACATTGTAGATTTTGATTCAGTGATACGAAACCAGAAAATAAAAATAAGAAGAGATGGTTGTTTCAGTACTACACAAAAAACCATAGATTTGGTTTGTCTTCTTCGCTGGTGATTGCCTTGGCGATTTGTGTTCTTCGTTTCCGCTGCAGCCGAATCGCATTATTGCTCACGACCGAAACATGCCGCAGACCCGCAGCTGAGTCTGCTGCACCACAAACACTGAATCTGAGTATTCTGAGAGAATTTGGAATTCAGGGGGAGTAGACTGACATTTGCATCCTTATGATCTGAGGCATTGGATATTGCCACATGTATTGATGGTAATTGCACTTCTCTGACCCGTATGTGTGATGTTAGACACCTAGGTTGGCTAGTTTTTTTTTGAATCAATTGTGCCACTCAAGCAGGGGGAGATTATGGCCATGGAAATGCTCATTCTTAGTTTTTGATGTTGATGTTTAAATTTTTGAAGGAGTTTAGAATTGAGGGGGAGTAGACGTAAATTTGATTATGATGGCACATGCATTTGAGAATGATGATAATGATGATGATGTTTAGAACCATGTCAACGAGTTTATAATTCTGGGGGAGTAGACTGAATTGTGCTTCTAAGACTTTACTCTTTTTGTCTTGGTTGTAGCTGGTTAAAACGATATTGACAGAAATAGTTTCTTTGAGACTTATTTTTGAATGATCTTTAATTTAAATGTTTGAAGCACAAGTTATATGATTTCCATGTTTCTGCAAAGTCTATGTTTTCTTGTGATATAATGTGTGCTTGTGAAGTTGGAGAGGTATCTTTGCAGGTGAGCTTGATTTGACAAATTGAATCAAAAAGGGGGAGATTGTAAGTGCAGCTGAACTAACGAATGGGGAGCTGCACAAGTTTGCTGGAACAACTCGGAAGCTGTTCTAACCAGAAGTCTCAATCAGCCAAGTTACAATTGCTGACATGGATCCGAAGCTTAGCTTGATGTTGGTAGTGGTACGTGTAACCAACATAAGTCTGATATGTCAGGAACATATTCCACCGAAGACATAAAGACATGGGAATATTATATTAAGAACATTAGGTGATGGGCTTAAGTTTTTCTATTAAGGACCTCAAGTAATGGGTGTTAATATATTAACCTGAAAATGTGGAGTCATGGTGCATGACAACAAGATGACCTAAAGCATCCAAGTCTAAAGATATAAAAGGCGTGAGACGAGGAGCGTTATGAGGTTAGCCGTTTAGAGAAAGAAAAAGGGAAAGGCTTTTTCTGTTCTTAAGTGTTGTATGTATCACGGCGAGAGAAAAGAGAGAGAGATAACGAGTTAAACATCGTGTATTGTCTCTTCTTTTGTGTAGCTTAGAAATCATTTGGTCAGAAGTTAAGAATGTTTTCTTAGACTATGTGTAAATCTAATTAAGAGTTGTTTACGTCTTAAGAGATTTCTAATAAAGATTAAACTCGTGTTCGAGTTTTGGAGAAGAAGTTGTTTTCGTAGTCCATCAGTTCTTTCAAGTTTGTCGAGAGAGAGAGAGATATAGGGTTTTCACCAACTCTGTCTTGTACGACAAACTCATATGATTCGAGTCATATCTATACACCTTTGCTGATTCGAAGAACTGAGGCATGTCATTCTTGAATTAGTATAATTCTCTTTGTGTTGTCTTTTATTTGTATGTTACCCAGCGACTCCGCTTGACTGCTGCAATCTTTATCTCTATATGTAACTTTGTAAGTTTATAACTTTGCTAGCTGCTTTGAACTTGTGATTTATCACTCTTGAATTAGTTTTTTCTATGTTTTCTTTTATTTGGGTTATCAAAACAACTTACTTGACTGTTACAATCTTTATCTCCGTACGTAACTTTGTAAGCTTAAACCACTATACATCTTTTGCTAGCTGCTCTGTACTTGTGATTGCTATTTCTTGAAGTGACCCCTCATAGATTAATTAGTCAATCCACCATTCAAGGTTAAGCAGGAGGCTTGTGGCTGACACAGTTGTGTCATTTGGAGTTCTGAAGCTTTGGGAGTTCCTGAATCAAGAATCTGAATATTCGCAGAGAGTTGATGAGCAGGTTATTGGACATTCAACGGCATATGAGAATGTTAAGTCGCTACTGAAAGAGGCAAATTCCAAGAGACCTCAAAGGTAACCAAAGTTTGATTCAAATGTTCAACGTCATATGGAGGTGTATTTCACAACAGTTAACATGAAAATATGTTCGGCAAAAACCCTTGCGAAAGTTTGGAACGTATTAGGAGGAGCATAGAATCCTACGGATGACAGAAGATGAATTCCAATTTAAGTTTTCTCAGCTGTTGGAAACATGTAACTCTTTGATTGTCCTTGACGATATATGGAACATTACAGCCTAGAATCTTAAATAGCCTCTGTTTCGAGAGACAAAAAATAGAACAGACGAGCTCAAACAAGACACCTGATTGATCAGAAATGATCATGTTCTTATATATTTAGAATCAATAATCTGAATGTTCTCAGAGTTTGATGAGCAAGTTACTGAGATACAACGTCATATGAGAATATTACACTCTTTGCTGAAAGATGCAAATTCCAAATAACACGAAAGTGGAAAGAAGTTTGATTCACTGGGATGGCAGTGTGTCTCAGAGCAGTTTACATGAAAATATGTCTGGCAAACAATCATGCAAAAGCTTGGACGGATTATGAGGAGTATAGATATAACCTTATAGATGACAGAAGATGAACTCCAAGGTGAACTTTCTCGACTGTTGGAAACTAGTACATCTGTGACTGTGATCGTCCTCGAAGATACATGGAACACACAACCTGGACTGGAATCTCATAAAACCTGTTTTTCCACACACAAAAACCAGGTGAACTCTTATGGTCCTTTTCTAGAAATTTCACCAATGTCTAGAACAGAGGAAATAAAACAAGCCACCTGATTGGTCAAAAACGATCATGTTTGTATATGTTTTTTTTTTTTTTGGTCACAATATGTTTGTATATGTTTAAAATCGTTAAATAAGAACTATTTTGCAGCTTGAAAGATAGTACTCACTTTTCAAAAAACAGGGTGGTTGTTTACATCGAGATATAAACAGGATGGTTGTATATATCAAGTATCCATCGAGTTTAGAGCAAGATTTTGAACTTTAAAGAAATTTGTATATATTAATATCTCTTAGTCTAAGGAATCCCCTATTCTCTCCAGCTCATGGATCAGACCAGTCATAAGTCGTAATACCTTTTGATGGTGTAAAAATTAAGGTTGAGGAAGCACTAGAAATGGTAAATAGTAGGGAAAAGCAAAGTGATTGTGTTCCATTGATGCCAAACTGATTGCGTTCTTTGAAGTTGGTTTGCTCACATCCTCATTACCGCACTTCTCAAACAAGAACTCTAGCATGCAAGTTCGTTAATAGAAAAGTTGCTCAATATCTTTTTAGCTCATATTGTGCCTAATGCTGTTGTTTAAGATAACTTTGGTTCTTACGAAACTCTTTTTAATTCTCAAATTCTTTTCTTACATGCAGAGCCAGAGCAGGGGTTTTGGAGCTTTGCCGCGTGTTTGAGGGCAAATTTTCTATTTATTGACTAATGATTTTTGTATTTGAGTTTTATAAGAATCTGAATTGAAGAACTTGATATCTAAGCAAAGACTAATGTCTGCTAAACTCTAAAAATGTGATATATTCAAGTTCCTGAATAATTTGGTAGCTTTGCTAAGTTAATGACTAAAGTTGTGTCTTCTTTACGACAAGTTTAGTTGAATAACTTTAATCAGTATGATATGGTTCGACTTTTCAAAATTTCTACACATAGTAAAACATAAAAGAAAAACAAGTATTGAAACAAACATTTAAACGTTACGAACGACCAAATCATCTATCCCCGTCGAAGCTCTGTTGCCGGATTGATAGAATCAAGTTGATTCCGACGAGTAATTTCTGTTTCTCTATGTTGTAAAATCTTTATAATTTGCGTTTGATTATAATTCTCACTTCGTTATTTTTTTTTGTTTTGTTTCAAATTGGGATGATGAAAGACACGATCTAGTTCTAACGTTTCTTCTCTAAGTTGTTCTTCAGATTCTATCCATACGCTACAGGGTCAGTGATGTTACTTAATCTTTTACCTGCCTTTGAGAGTGTCAGAATATTGACTTTTTTATATGTTTTCTAGGAAGGCCTCTGGGAAGGAGGACATGAAAGAGGAGTTTGTACGACTAGGAGTTAAGCTCTCACTCTCTGTAGCTAAATCCATGTTAGGTCTGTGATGACATTCGTACTATGTTATTGTTCGAAGGAGGACATTGAGCTGAATCCATGTTATCAAAAGGGATTGAAGCCCCATCAAGTTTGGCCAACTTTTGGCCTAGCGAGATACTGACACTACCCGTATATTCTCCTTACATTCTAGGGTCAGTAATATTTCTTAGCCCCTTTGTGAGTTTCGCTTGCTCCCTCAGGTCACAAAGTCTTCATATTTGATTTTTTTTGTTCTGCAGGAAGGATTTTGCAAAGCAGGAGCTGAAAGAGGAGGTAGAAGCGCTGAAGAAGGTAGAGGAGCAGTTGAGGTGTGCCAAGGATGTTTCAGAGGCAAATGGGTTTGCTAGGGATGCAATGGAGTCGATCCAGTATTTTAGACTTGTGGAAGTCACTCTTTGACAAAGAAACCGACGTAGCATGTCTGCATGTGCTCTGGAAGTGATGAAGGATATGATTATATGTGACCTGTTTAACCCTGTATGGAACGAGCAGGGACAACATTAGCTACTAGCCTACTAGTTTTTTCTTGCTTCTCTTGGATTATCTAATAAGGAGTTATTTCCGCCGATTTATATATATTTGGCTTAGATTTCCCATTTTGCTAAGAATCAAAATAATTGTTATGTATTTTAATTTAAGTTTACTGATCAGAAGCCAACTATGTTACAATATAAACCAAATTTTGCTTGATGGATAGGATAAATAGTCGGAAGTGAAAGTATTCCAGTGTCAAAACGATTCAGCTCATTTCTTCTGGACCAAGTAGTTCTCCTTTCTGGTGAAGTAATTAAAATATTGCATAGATAGAGGAATCAAACTGATTGGTTGTGTTGTAATGGAATGTTATTTTGTCTGCTTTATATATATATTTAAAGAAAATATATAAGAAGAGAGTTACAAGTAGTATCTCCATTGGTACCAATAAGATTAGCTTATTCACGTCCTTATGCCGAGCAAAACGCTGAGGAAGAATAGGAGAAAACAACACACGGTCTTAGCATAAAAAAGTAAAAAAGGGCGATTAAAGGGAACAGTGCTCGGAGACCTTTTTCAATCCATCCAGCGGATTTTTTGGATCAGTTGCTGCTATTCAGGTGATTGATGTTCTCTGGATCATCATCACCGACGGCTGAAGCTGAGACGACGAAGGCGATGAGCTCGGAAGGAGTCGATCCTCTTGGTGAGAAGGTCATCGGCGTGAAGGTCTCAGATTTGCTTCCATCGGCGCCTCTTGTTGACGGTGCTTTTGACGGAGGAAAGCTGAAGGAAGGTTCGTCGGGTTCTCGGTATAGCTCTGTTTTCTCTCTGAAGAAATAGAGTATCTCCAAATCGGATGCGATGGTGTCAGCTGAATCTTCTCCATCCTCTTCGGTAAAGAAGAATCAAGCCTCTGTTGAAGTCATAGGAGACTCAAAGGATAAGGTTTCTTCTTCAGTTCAGTTTTCAGACGAAGAGACATTTGTTGGAATTTGGGAAGGGAATCCTGGTAAATCGAAAGAAGGTGATGTAAAAAACGAACGGTTGGACTATGCAAATTCTCCGACTCCATCACTCCCTAGTCTTGGAGCTTGGGCAACGCCTTTGAAGATTTTGCCTTCTATTCCATCATTGTCGTCTGTTCTCCGTGAGATTAGCTTAAACCTCCCTCAAGACCAATCATCACCTGAATTTTGGCCTCCTCTCTCTGCTGGTCAACAAGTTCCTTCGAGCAAACAGACACATGGTAAAGATCTGAACAAAGCCAAACTCGTGACAAACAAATTCATTACCAAAAATCCTATTATTCCTAAGCCAATTGTTGAGGAAAACTATTCTCCTGAAGTTACGGCAGATGGAAAATTGCGTTTCCCATGGGCTGCCAAGATGGATCCTTCTTTGAGGAATCTCTATCGAACGTCAACACCTTCTTATTTGGAAGATGGGACTCCAAAGGTAACGATACCGAGCCATATTCTTCTCCACGGTCCTGAAAACCAGAAAGAGTACATCATAGGCCAGTTCTATCAATGTTTAACTCCTTCAGGAGGGCTCATTAACGCTGTAGTCAATAGGATTTGGGGCAGAACCTGCAAAATTTTCTCTCGCAAGTTAGTTGAAACATCTTACTTGTTCCATATACCGGATGCATCTGATATATCATGGTTTTTACCCGTTTTTAGCCATGATATAAGTTGTTTTATCGAGTCTTTCTAGTGTTTTCGTATCGTTCTGGAGTCTTTTCAGGTCTTAGCACGTTTGGGACGAAATTGGAGATTTTGGAACCATTTGGAGCCTTTTGGAGCAAACCGAAGAAAGTACCCGTTTTGAAGCTTGAGTATCGATCGACACCATCCCAGTATCGATCGACACCATCCCAGTATCGATCGACACCATCCCGGTATCGATCGATACCGACGTAACTGACGCGGAGATAGAGAGATATCCAAGGAAGATAATTCTCACCATAAGAAGCCCAATACTTTCCTTTATTTACAAAGAGACCCAGCTCGTGTTTTTAGACCTATTTAAGCAAACTTTTAGTCATTAGGTTAAGGAGGCAGACTTTACTTTTCAGGATTATTCTTGAGCCACCATTGAGATTTGAGAGCTTTTGTGAGGGAGACGGATCCAGATCTTTGTTCATCATAGAGAAGATCCCGAACCCTTGTTTTTATTCTTTTGTTTAATTTCATGATTTATTCAGTTATGTTATTTGTTTCATCTATCATGTCTGAGTAGTCTCATTTTAGGTTCAGGGTTTTCTCATATGGATTTCTCTGATTTATGATGATTGATTTGTTAGGGTTCATAACCTGAATAGTTCTTCACCATAGGTTGTTCTCAAAGCTATTTCTAGTCTGATCACCTAGAACATAGAACTTAGATTAATCGATTAGGCACAACAGTGCAATTGAGTAATCTGATAAAACCTAGGGTGAGCAATTCGATTATCTGCAAAGAGATTTGGTTTAATCGAATTGTGAACATATCAAACTTGAATTAATTGCTGGTTTAGTGTGTAGGATTTGCAAAGAGATTTGGAATTCTAGATTTTAGACTTAGTTAGTTTTCGCAACGACAGTTGGTTAACTATACTTTCGTGTTTGAGTTCAAGAACGGCGCTTAATTGAATTGAATCTTAACCGATTAATTGTCATTTATCATTGATTTCCTGAGAATTTCCCTGAGCCTAGTTTCCTTCCATATTAATCGACCTAAGTTTATTTCAATCATTTGTTTTCTCATCAAATTATTGTTTGCTTAGCACAATCTGCATTTTTTATCTACTGCGTGAAATTTCTTGAGTTCTTGTGTTCGACCCCTGATATACTGCAGCAACTGCTTTAGTACTTTTAGAGTATTAATTTGAGCATATCAGCATCTACTCGCTGTTGGGTACTTCAGCGAGGTATGTGGCATGTGGATAATTGTTTAATGTTTGTTGCTCCTTGGAGCTCTGATGCCACATTGTCTACCCCTGAGATCTCTACTACCCCAGTTTGGGTAACTTTGAAGAACATCCCGCACCAGCTTTACTCTATACCAGGAATACGCCGTATTGCTTCAGGTCTAGGTGAGCCAGTGCTCACTAATAAGCCAAGGCTTGATCCTACCCTCATGGGTGAGGCTAAGATCATGGTTGAAGTTGAGTTGGACAAGCAATTCCCTCAAAAGATTGCTTTGGAAGACACAAAAGGGACAATCTCCATGGTTGATGTGGAATACTCTTGGATTCCCTCAAAATGTACAAGATGTGGGCACCTGGGTCACAAGGTATCACGATGTTTGCATCAGGTTCTGCTCCCTCAATCTATCGTGACAACAGACAGTAATCAGCAAGAACAACAACTCTCTACCCATAACTTAATCGGTGGGGTTGTCGCTGCCTCCAACACAAAGGTTGATTTTCCTGCTTCTGTCCCTGTTGAAGTCGATCAAAATACTACACCAACTGTTTCAGTCCAAGTGGATGTACAAAAACAATCAGGCAAACCAACAACCTGCAACACAATAGTTTCAATCTCGGAAAAATCTGCGGCACTTGACAACCATATCAAAGCACCGCCTACCGCTACACCCTCTAAGAAGCAAGATGTCCAACCAAACGTGATTGTACCTCATGGATCTCCATCTAAAGATAATCAGGTGAATACATATACACCTGATGACATGGAAGAAACAACTACTGAAATTCTACATGAATTCATAGTAGGAAAAGAACCGATGTATTCTTCAAGCGAGGATACATTAGATGAACACCAACTAATGGAGGAGACACTCCAAAGAAAATCGATCCGAGCCCAAAAACCGACACTGAAGGCACAGGAGATGCAACGGTCGGCAAACAAAGGGAGAAGAGGGAAAGGTCGGAGAGGACGAGGTCATCGTTAATCCCACATCCCACCTCCCTTTCATTACATTCAATAATCATATAATTGTTTGCGTAAAATTACTTTTTACGCAATCTTTACTTTTCAACCTGCTTTTGGCTCACACGTAAACTATCTGTAGTTCCTGAACTACCTCATATTTTTTTTGGTTCGAATATATTTTAACATTCTATTAAAAAAAAAAATGCTGTAGAAGAAAAATGGATGATTGTAGAATTCCCGAACAGCTTTCACGGTTTGTTCTAACCAGCTTCAGCTAACAGTACTGGTCAATACCAGAGAATACCTTCTGGTTGCATCATTCAAGACATGCCTAACGAATACTCTCAGGTCACCTCGGTAGAGCTTGAGGAAAAGTACGTCCAGCACGGGGCGGTTCGAGATTATTTGAAGAGCTGTTTTGCAGAGAGAGTGTGAGTTGATGCTGCAAACATCACTGAACTTGGGGTCTTCACAAGTAAACCTCAAACTTCCGCAATCAATAGTCCTGACCACTTTTTAAAAAAAAAAAAATAGAAAGGAACAACATGTTCCATGTTCCTCATTTTTTTTTCATTTAGAAGTAACATTTTTTCCCATATTTTGATATGTAGACCCTATAATATTCCTATTCATTTTTTTTTTTTAAGAATCTATGAAAAAAATTGTTCCTCTCCAAATTTCACAAGGGACAAATAGGAAAACAAATTAAAAATTTATTAAAAAATAAATTCATGCAAAAAGAAGGAACGTATATGATAATTCAAAGTCATCTTTAATAATTCGATGATATCATATATCTTTGAACGTACATAATAATTCAAAGTGCATGGAAGAAAAAATGGAGTAAATAATATTTTTATTAGATATTTTTAAAATAGTATTTTTATTGGATATTTTTTAGTTTGTTAAAAAATAGATATTTTAAAAAATATTTTAGAAAATGGAGTAACTTTATATTTTTAATATAGTATTTTTATTAGATATTTTAATTTTATTAAAATTACATGTTATTAAAAATATTTTAAAAATGGAGTAAATAGATATTTTAAAATAGATATTTAAAAATAGTATCTTTATTAGATATTTTTTAATTTAATTTATTTAAAATATATATTATTAAAAATATTTATTAAATTTTTTGGTTACCATTTACTATGAAAGTTTGTTATATTCCTTGTCTACAACATATTCCATTTCATTTCTCATTTTGTTCATTTTCTTTTCTTGTTTGTTCCTTTTTATTCTTTTTTATTTATTTATTCATATATTTTTTTTATGGTCACCAATCGGAGCCAATGTTATTTGTTTTCAGTTTTCTGGCGACTAATTAAAATATAGCATAGGTAATGGGATCATATTGTTTGGTGTTGTAAAAATATCTGAAAATAAATTATTTTAAGGAGGATTACTATACTAACCCAAAATAACAGGGTTTGAATCTTTTATATCCCAAACTATTGTTTGTAAGCTTTGTTAGGTAAAACAATATTACAAAAATACTATTAAGTCCTTGAATCCTGGATTTTATTCTAAACTGTGTAAATGTTTTTTTTTTTTTGGGAACCTCAACTTTGTAATCTTCCGACCCATTCTCATGGTTTTTTTAGTTGTTCTATCACTAGTAGAAAAAATCGCTATACCCACAAAATACTCACGAAAATATTCGTGGGTAAGAAAAAAAAGCCTACGAACATGGCAAAAACGTGGGAAAACATGACAAAAACGTGGGTAACATTTCCCACGAAAACAGTCGTGGGTAATTTTACCACGATTTCTCACGAATTATTTCGTGGGTCCTATTATCACGAACTATTTTGTGGGTACAATTTTCCACGAAATGCCACGAAAGATTACGTGGGTAATATTTACCACAATTGCCCACGAATTATTTCGTGGGTCCTTGTACCCAAGCATTATTCGTGGCATTTCGTGGGTTTTCTTCATACTCACTATATAAATACTAAATTGTGGGAAGTCAATAGTTTATAAAAATATATTTATTATTTCTATTACTAATAAATAAATATCATATAAAAATATAAGATAATAATAGACTATTAATAATATATTTATTATTAAGCAAACTACATACAATAAAACATATTTAATTTATTACAAAATCTTATTCAAATAAGATATAAAAGTGATACATTACAACATACATATTAAATAGAATAATTATACAATATTTAAAATTATATGATAATTATAAAAATAAATATAATTATACAATAAGTGTAAGTATACAATAATAGCTAGAATTATATATAAAAATACTAATTATTTAGATAGAGTTACAAAATAGCAATACTTAGTTCTAGCATTCCCCGAGTTAACTCATTTGCATCGCATTATAATTAGTGTATGTATACGTAATGTCCACTCCATATCTTGGACGATGATAACGAAGAAATTGCAACTCTTCTAATACAAGAATCCTTAATCATATTTTACCAAAAAAAAAAAAATCCTAAATCATCCACAACACACTTTTACACACATACTAAGGCTCTCTTCTCTGTCTAGCAACTCTCAATAGAGATTCCAGCTGCTACTCATCTACAAACCACAAGTTTTAGTCTAGCATTCGGTCTCTTTAGGAAATTTAGGATGATCATGGTTAATTTAGACAACTAAAATGTAGATGCCAAACTGAATCTTTTGATTCATGATGTTTTACCGTCGTGTTATAACGTGTACAACTTTTTTTAAACTATTCAGTGAAATGGTAAGAAAATAGTACATAGTAGAGACCGATGGTATTATCATTTTTTATCTTATCGTATATTCGTATGTATTGTTATTTTTTTACTACTAATATCTTATAACGCTAAATATATGTAGAAGCTTGTGTCACTTAATCAGTCTTCTATCTACTATTATTACACAACACTACAAGTTTATCTTTAGTTACCGTAACAAAATAGAGAACGTCATGATCAATACACATGGAGAAGCATATGCTATTCAGAACAAGTTTTTCTTTTCTTTTTTTTTTCTCTTGGAAACACAGTGACCACTCACGTCCCATCGTCAATGACATTTCATATGATTTACAGTAGAAACTGGTCAAACTGGCCTTTCTATATACCCTCTTTCGCAATCGTCAATCTGTATTTACCTGCAACCAATTTTAAAAAGGCGTTGGTAACAGTTGAGAAAAACATGTTTCTTTAGATAGGGAAGATAAATATACAAGGGCTTACTACTACTTCAAGATGCAAAGGACACGCGAGTATTTGTGTTTCCTTCGTCGTTCTTCTTCCAGCCCATCCCTTTTTATGATTTTGTATCACAAGGCGAATTGAAAAAAACGAGAAACTTCCGGGTACAGTTGCTCTGCTTCAAAGGCTTTTGATCCATAACCATCCATTCCACACTTTCGACATTCCTGACACTATATTTGTTGAATATTATATATTTTTAATATCAATAATAATGAACTACCTGGATTGATTTTATGTGTTCCTTGCACGTGCGAAGGAGATAAGATTAACACGTATACTGTTTTTTAATAAGAATAAATCTAAATCGTAACTCACCTCTAAAGATATTAATGGTGAGTTACATGTCCTAAATATCATCAAACTGGAAGCAACAAAATACTAAATATCACCAAACTGTAAGCAATAAATCTGCAAAATTGTAATCTTAACTTAATTCCGAGGGCAAATTGAAGGTAAGTGTCAAATCATCCAAGGATCGTTCATATACTACACCATAGGAACAACTTATGTTCTACAAGTAAGACTAAATCTCAGGCATCCATCAAAATTCACAGAGCATGATATCGTAAAACAATCCAAAGAGAATTGGAAGACAAGCAGATGAGAAATCAAGAATACCTGATCGATAACAGAAGGAATCTTACCATGGTGGAAGGTGGAAATCAAGATAGACATTGCTTGAACATGATTCATGCTAACGTTGATCTGATCCTGCAGCATACGAGCTCTCTCATTGCACATACTAGCAAGTGTCTCTTTCCTCTTCTCCATAGCTTGAGAGCTAAAGTACCAGAAGGTCCAAACTGAGACCAAGACCCAGAAGATGACCCAAGCCACCACCAGCTTCCTCTCATATGTCTTGTTGAATTTAACTAAGCCAGGTAACTGATAAGAGAAACTCGGGATATCGAGTCCGCTACTGGAGATCCTATTCCAGAAGCACAGTTTGTGTGTATATGTGTGTAAATGCATGTGTGTTGACCAAAAAAAAGTGTAAATGCATGTGTATTGTTTATGATAATACAAATGATAAATTTGTAAAATGAAACAGACATAGATGGACTGGAAAATACGAAGCTCATCTATGGGATAACAGTTGCCGAAGAGACGGCCAAAGCAGAAAAGAAAGACAAAGTACGTACAGTTTTGTCTTAAAATGCGCTTTATATGCGCTTTATATGAGCGGTTGGTCTTTATGTTTTTATTTATATTTTTTTACTTCTGAGGTCACACACAAAATTTAACGTCTTTTTATTTCGTGTTTTATCTCTGCCACGTGAAATGATTACCCAACCGTGGACGACATGATATTTGTGATGATTTTAATTGTTCTGCAGTTTATTTAGGTGAGTTACAATAAATTCTCTTTAAACAATTTATTTCATCATCATATTTAATAATTTATACCTCTTTCTTCTTTCTTATCAATTTAATTTCTTTGTGAAACGGTATCATTGTCGCTCAAATTTTAAATTAGTATATTTTTATGCTTCTGAAGTATGTTATTTGTTATGTTCAAGTAGTTATGATATGGAAGAGAAAGCCGCTAGAACTTACGACCTTGCTGCTCTTAAGTATTTGGGTCCTACAAGTACGACTAATTTTCCGGTAATTTTGTCTCTTAATTTTATATTTCTCTCAAAACAATTTCAAGATTGTTTATTTATTTGATAAATTTTCGGATAAATACTTGTTTTTAGATATCGACTTACGAGTCTGAACTTGAAGAGATGAAACATATGACTCGACAAGAGTTCATTGCTTATCTAAGAAGGTAATAATTTTTTTTTTGAGATATGTTTTTTTTTTCATAGTTTTTTGCAAAAAAAATCAAACTTATTTCTTAACCAAAATACGTGTTTTTTTCATGAAAGGAAAAGCAGTGGATTCTCTAGGGGTGCGTCCATGTACAGAGGTGTCAGGAGGTCTATTTCTACAAACCAGTAGATTTTTATTCTTAATTGATTAGTTCTATGAAATAATCTAATGTGTATGTTCCTAATAAATTGATTTAACTTTATTACAATAATGCAGACATCATCGGCGCGGTCGATGGCAGGCATGAATAGGAAATGTTGCAGGAATCAGAGACCTTTATCTTGGCACATTTAGTGAGTTGCATTTCAATATTGTTACGATTAGATTTAAATTATATGTTATGATTATGATTTAACAAAAAAAAGTAATTGTATATTAAACTTCAGGAAGTAAGAGGAAGCTGCACAAGCTTATGGTAAAGCAACGATCAAATTCCGCGGTCTCAATGCAGTCACCAATTTCGATATCAGTCGCTACGATGTCAAGTTGATTGCTAGCTGTAATCTCCCCGTGGGTGGACTAATGCCTAAACCGTCCCCAGCAACCGTAATAGCTGACAAAACTGTTGATTTATCTCCATCCGAACCTCCATCTCTGGCCACACCGTCGCTCACCTTCAACGAGGCAACACCTGTCCATTATTGGTCCAACGTTTTTGGTTTCCAAGCAAACCCGAATGCAACAACCTTTGGGTCGGATCTTTATAACCCCTCTCCGGGTTATGGTATAATGCCGGTAATGCAAGAAGGCGAAAACAACTTTGGCGGTAGTTATGTTGGGTCTGAAGGGTATAACAATCATTCCGCTAAATCGAGCCCAGCCTCGGCAATTATGCTGTCCTCAACAACGACAATGGGTAACGGTAACGAAGTGTACGGTGGAAACATAAACTGGATTAATAACAACATTTCAAATTCTTACCAAAATGCAAAGTCAAATCTCTCTGTTTTGCAGACACCGGATTTTGGGTTGGAATGAGTTCTCTTATCTTGTTAGTGAAAAAAAGGATATATGAAAAGAAAATGCTCTTATATATTTACTCTATATCTATATATTTTCAATTTTTTGTTGTTGTGTGGACAGTATGTCATCTTCGGTAACTTAAATATCGTTTGCATGGTATTTGTTTGTCATTTCTTTTTTTTGCGATTATGTATATGTTGCGATTATCTATATGTAACTACAAACATATGTGGGTATACGGGTCAATATCCCATGAATTGTCATGAAAGTATTTGTGTGCATATTTTGAATTTTGCCACGAGATGCCACGAAAATTACAATATCCCACGAATTGCCATAAAAGTATTCGTGGGTATATTTCTATTTTTGCCACAAAATACCACAAAAATTAACGTGTGTATACGGGTCAATATCCCACGAATTGCCATAAAAGTATTCGTGACTATATTTCTATTTTGCCACGAAATACCACGAAATTTAACATGGGTATACTGATCAATATCCCACGAATTGCCATGAAATTTAACGTGGGTATACAGATCAATATCCCACTAATTACCATAAAATTATTCGTGACTCTATTTCTATTTTGCCACGAAATACCACGAAATTTAACGTGGGTATAAAATAAAATTGCAATGAACTAGTATTTAAAACGGTCCTATAGAGAGATTACACTACTATGGACTAGCTAAATTAATGGCTTGCCTTTGAGTTCATTAATAAGTAGGACCTCTATGTAACTAGATCACAGTAGTAAATATAATTCAGTGTCCAAGAAGAAATCGAAGATATTGCTAATGATAAAACATTGTGAAAAATTGCCATGAAATTTAATGTGGGTATACAGATCAATATTCCACGAATTACCATAAAAGTATTCGTGACTATATTTCTATTTTTGCCACGAAATACCACGAAATTTAATGTGGGTATACGGTTCAATATCCCACGAATTGCCATGAAATTTAATGTGGGCATATTTTCATTTTTGCCACGAAATGCCACGAAACCTAACGTGGATATACAGATCAATATCTCACGAATTGCCATAAAAGTATTCGTGACTATATTTCTATTTTTGCCACGAATTGGCACGAAATTTAACGTGGGTATACGGTTCAATATCCCACGAATTACCATGAAATTTAACGTGGGTGGATGCCACGAATAATCTCGTGGCAAATCGTCACTTTGTTTCCCACGTTTTTAATTCGTGGTAAATCGTGGTAATATTTGTCACAATTTGCCACGAAATTGTTCTACCCACGACGCTATACCCACGAAATTAATTTGTGGTAAATCGTGGCATTTCCCACGTTTTCCCACGAATATTGTACCTAAATACCCACTTTTTTTTCGTGGCTATATCAATTTTTTCTACTAGTGTATATTTATTGCCAAACCATCTTATTCCCTAATAATATCTATTCCAATTAGTCTAAATCCAATTTCCAAACATACTCATTATTTTATATATTTATTTTACATTTAATGTATTGCTTTATATTTATTGCCAACTAAACATATTTTCTAATATTATCAATGCTACTTAGTCTAAATCTAGTTGCCAAACCCATTTAGTATTTTATATATATATATATATATATATATAATGCATGCACGCTAATTTTTCTTCAATTTTAAAATTAAACTAGAAAACAAAATTAAAATCAATAACAAATTCTTTTCTAAATTATTAAATTTTTATTTTCAAATCGAAAAAATATTGTATACGAGGCCATACAAGTGCGGCGAGCCCATGTAAAAGGCTTGGTTAAGATATGCCAGATTCCATCAAATATACAAATGCAACCTAACCATACATGCCCTCCAATTATATCTTCCAAATCGTCCACACTAACAATCCATCTTTCTCCCCTAAAGGGAGATTTTAGTAAATAACCAAATATAAATCACATAATTATTTTTTTTATATCGATGTAACGTCCCAACCGCCCCCGTCCGTGGATCCACGCCCACTCTGGCCCATAAATCACATAATTATTTTTTTATATCGATGTAACGCTATGGTCCATGGGCCAGAGTGGGCGTGGATCGACGGACGGGGGCGGTTGGGGCGTTACAACTGACAATGAAAAAAAATCATATGATATCTAATTTTATTTATTTATATAAGAAAACTGTTCTTTTATTTAAAGCATTTAAAGGACACACATTTAACCTGCAATAAAATTTTAAATCAAAACACAAATATAGATGATTTTTATTTAACAAAAATTATTTCTTAAAATCAAAATCGTTAAATCTTCTATCTTATTATGTAAAGATTGGTTTTTCAAAATTAATCATTAACATGATCGCGATACGTGTCAAATACTAAAGTCTATTGATCAAATATTGACATGTGTAAAAAAATTAATTTTTCTCTTAATAAAATAGGAAAACTAATTAAAAATATATATATTAACATATACTAATTTACATGTATATATCTAAATTTGTTCTTAACTTTTTTTTCCTTAACCAAAAAAATTACTAACAAAAAAAATATTTACATATGTTAATTTATGTGTCTCATTGGTCAATTATTTAATATTAATTTAATCTGATAAAAAAATTAATCATCGTTGTAATGTAGTTTTTGTATTAGTAAGTGAAAACACAAAAAACTTGAAAAAGATAATGAGTTTATTTTAATTAATTTTTGATTCCTTGATAGAATATTAGTATAATTTTACTTATGTTTAATTTTATAAATTTTAACACATATAGTGTATTTTTATTTATAAGGGAAAATAAAAAACAAACTTGAACAAAATAATCAGCTTATAAGAATATCTTTATTTATGTTTTATTTTATAAATTTTAACTCATTAAAAAATGTAACCAATTATTTTTTTAAGAAACATTTAAATTTTTTTTGATGAAATGTTATATTTATAGAATAATCAAAAGGAGCTATACAAAATAGTTTTTTTTCGGAATGAAACGTGGATACAGCAAAAAATGTTCAAATTTGTGATAGTAAATTGGGTGATCTCTCCAGATCTGTTTGAGAATCTCCACAGCCGGAGCCCATTATTTTTAATACTAAATATGATATAGATTTGATATGATGCTCATAGTGTTTTTGATATTATTATTTTAGCACTTATCCATTAAGTTGGAGTCCATAAATTAAAATCGATTTTTTTATGATAGAATAGATAATTAAATTGTATTGCAAAATAAAATGTGTAAGGTTCAAATCTAATTTAAAAAAAAAAAACTCTTATCGGATAAAATCTAAAAGAATTTTTTATATTACCACTTAGAATTAAAATATATATGTGCAACATCAACTATATCTAAAACAGTTTGGTAATCCACGCTTTTTTTTCTTTTTCGTAACAACTTATATTAAATTAAAACGACTTGGAAATTCAAACCGGGGAACTAAGTTTATATAGATTACATCATGCGATAATACTCTACCATTTATCGCTAAGTTATCTGTTTGAACATTAAAAAGACAAGGTACAAAGAACACCGAGAAAGTTAAAAACATTATTTGAGCTTTATGTAGTCTTCTAAATACATCTCAAACGCCGGCCATTCTTGTGGGGTATTCACAATCTTCACTAGTTCTGTACATTATGTATGGAAACTAACGTCTAGACTTTTGTGGACCAATATACACTCCATTGCCCACAACAGTGCTTTCGACTCCGTATAAAGCGGGGATAAACTCTGGTAAATACTTTTGGAACCCATTAGAATGTCGTGAGCGCTATTTTGTTTACAAATCCATCCCAAACCTGAAAAATGGATTGAAACCTTCAAAGATCCATCAATATAGCAGTGAAATCGTGAAAACATCAAATTCTCTTTCTCTTTGATATTGGAGTGGATATCTCCATCTTCATGAAACTCATGAGCCTTATTCCAAGCTGTTGCTACAAATTGTAAAGTAATTTGGGGAGCACTGTCCTGACTTCTAAAAACCATGCTAATTCTAGTTTTTCAAAGATACCATATAATCCACAGAAAACTAGTGTCTGGAATATCACACGGTTGATGCGAGAATAGATAGTCCAAATTAGCGAAAATAGATTATGTAGGAAAATTTTCGGGTGTTGTTAGTATATTGGATAAAACCCATGTTTGAAGAGCCAGCGGGCACTAAAAAAGGATTTGATTGATAGTTTCTATATCTGCACCACACCTTACACAATAGCTATCGCACTTAATACCTCTTGAAATTAAATTAGACATTCCGAAACACATTCTGACAACACTTTTCATTATGGATATAGTTGATAGATATCTCATGATTTTCTTCAGGCTCATGATGCTTTGCATCATCCTCATTCTCATGATGAATTGTATCATCATTATTCTCATGATTCTCATTTTCCAAAATATTTTCAACCATTTTGGGAGAATTATGCTTTTCAGCTTCTTTTCTTTTTCTAGGATTCTTATCCTTAAAACCAACGAGTCTACCTCGCTTCAAGCGGGTTCTAGACTCCCGTGTATCATCTACTAGTCCACCTTCTTATGGAATTTCAATTCTAGCAAGAACATTTGCAGCCGGTATATGAGATTTTGTTACCGTTTTGGTATCTGCAAATGCATCTGGAAGCTGATTTGCAATGCTTTGCAAATGCATAATACGTCGAACTTCTAGTTCTGACTGCTTAGTAGGAGGATCAAGGTGTAATAACGTTGGTACACTCCACTTGATATCTTTCACTACTTGCTTATTTTCTCCCCTAGAACCCGGAATACTTTTTCGTCAAAATGACAATCGGCAAACCTTGCCGTAAAGACATCACCAGTCTTTGGTTTTAGGTATCTTATAATTGATGGAGAATAAAATCCAACATAAATTCCCAACCTCCTCTGAGGTCCCATTTTTGTACGTTGTGGGGGTGCTATTGGCACATACACTGCACAACCAAAAATTCTTAATTGAGAAACATTTGGTTCTCGACCAAATGCTAACTGTAATGGGGAATACTTTTGATATGCACTCGGCCTTATCCGAATCAGTGCTTCTGCATGCAATATGGCATGCCCCCATACAGATGGTGGGAGTTTTGATCTCATGATCAACGGTCTCGCAATTAATTGCAGACGTTTAATTAATGATTTAGCCAACCCATTTTGAGTATGAACATGAGCCACAGGATGTTCAACTTCAATTCCCGATACCATGCAATAATCATTAAATGATCAGGAAGTGAATTCACCAGCATTGTCTAATCTAACCCTTTTAATAGGATAATCAGCAAACTGTGCCCTCAGTTTGATTATCTGAGTTAGAAATCTCGCAAATGCCATATTTCGAGATGATAATAAAGAAACATGTGACCATTGATACACAGAGTTTTAACCCAATTAAATTACTGCAAGTGCACAGACAATCGCAGTAGTATAAGAGGAATCGAATCCACAGAGACCAAGGTTACACTATGATTTTGTGAGATTTTTAAATAAGCTAAGACAGAATATGAGGTTGTTTTGATGACAGAGTTGCAAGCAAATAAAACGATGTAAATTCAATAATTAAAATACACTAGACTAGGGTATTTCTCTGGTATTCAGAGATGAAACTTGAGCAACTATTCAGGATTAAATTCAGCACAAGTCTAGAACTCGAATATAAAAATAAGAACGACCCACTCTCGTGGCGTTGAACTCTTTATCTAGCAGCCTAGATACCTAAACTCTCGTTTGGACCTAGGGATGAAGATAAGCATTAAAGAATTGATTCGATGTGTTCACAAGCAACCGCACCAACTCTCGTTGTCTACGAATGAAAGCTCACCAATGTCGTTTCTAGCAACCTAAAACACTCTCATGAATAGGTTTAACCTAAGATCATAGATTAAGTGATCAGTTTAATCTAGGCATTGAGTTTAACAAATGGTGAAGACAGTAATTATATGGATCCTATCTGTGCTCAACTTATCAAATCATGAATACCATTGAAAACCCTAATCTAGCTAGTGAAACTACTCAGCCATGGAGAAACAATTCACAACAATGGATAAAAAAGAATTCATGAATGATATTGAAATAGAATAAGGTTTAGAATTCTTCTCAAACAAAGTTGTGGCTGATCCTCTGGATCTTACAAGCATGAATCCAAAATCTCCAAGGTCTGAATAAAAATCAAGAGTAGTCACAGAGAAAAACGATGTTCACCGGGAAAACAGAGAAAACGATGGAATAGAATAGAATCTCTCTAGGGCTCGTGCTTCTCTTCTTTTTGTCCTGGCGGCTTCCCCTTATTTTTGCCACATCAGCACATCCAAAATTAGGTAAAAAGTCGAAACTCTTAATAATTCTCCCGAGCACCCTGGCGAGCACGTGCTCCCGAAACCGGACTGGGTGCTCGCGTCTGGATTGTGCTCTATAACTGCGATTTCGTCCTTTTCTGTTCCAGAAACTCAATTACCTCCAGTCCATTCGATTCCATGCTCCAAGACTTCATTCTAACCTGATAAGACTCAAAAACGACTCGAAAGACACAAAAAGACTCAAAAAGGGTTAGTAAATATAAGCTAAAATCCTAACATATCAACTCCCCCGGACTTAGACCTTTGTTTGTCCTCAAACAAACTAGGAAAAAGAACAGAGAAGAGGTTTGAAAATCACGGGAACTCGCTTAGCTATTGGGGATGCCTGGACTTCATACGGCTCGTCACTGGGTGTTGGAAAACGATCCATTCAACCATGGGAATCATCAAACCTTAATTACTCACAATCCAAAGGAAATTTCGGAGTCCCCATTGCTATCTCTTTACATAGATTAATGAAATAGAAGTGCAGTGATCTTACCAGGGGGAATTAATCCAAATGGTGCCAACCTCTTCTAACCAAAGACCCTCTCCCATATAACTTTCCTCTCCCCTCTTTCCTCTTCCAAAACCACCATCTTTTTGCTTATTTTTCTACAGCCATCGGTTTTCATTTGCCGATGCTTTACAGCCATCACTTTTCTGATGCTCTTTTTTATTTAGTGGGACAAGTCTCCATGAGGTCACAAAAGATACACGGGTTTACGCATCACCCCTTGGTTCACTTCGACTCTTAGTTTCCCTTACAACAAGCTTTCCATGAGGTCACAAAAGATACACGGGTCTACGCATCATCCCTTGGTTCACTTCGGCTTGTTGCTTTGGACTCTTCCGTTTTTTTTTTTTTTTTTTTTTTTTTTTTTCGGCAGAAGGGAGTGATAGGAGAATAGCTTACTTTATGGAGAGTTGCGTGGTCTATTGATATATCATGGATTTTACCCGTTTTTAGCCATGATATAAGTCGTTTTATCGAGTCTTTCTAGTGCTTTTTCTATCATTTTAGAGTCTTTTCAGGTTTTAGCACGTTTGGGACGAATTTGGAGATTTTGGAGACATTTGGAGCTTTTTGGCAATTCGTTGGAAGACTTTCCACCGTTAGATCGAGCTGAAATTTTGACACAAGATAGATCTTTGATTTAGCTTTCGTTTGCAAGTGGTTTGAAGGAAACCCAACGGTGCGATCAAAAGTTATGCCAGTTGTCGTGAAGACAGTCCAGTCTGGCGAGCAGAAGAAGTGCCCTGGTATCGACCGATACCAATTTAGTATCGATCGATACCGACGTAAGATGCCCAATACTTTCACCATAAGAAGCCCAATACTTTCCCTTATTTACAAAGAGGCCCAGCTCGTGTTTTTAGACCTATTTAAGTAGTTTTTAGTCATTAGGTCAAGGGAGACTTTTTACAGACTTTACTTTGGACTTTTATTCTTGAGCCACCACAGAGATTTGAGAGCTTTTGTGAGGGAGACGGATCCAAGACTTTGTTCATCATAGAGAAGATCCCGAACCCTTGTTTTTATTCTTTTGTTATATTCAATTTCATGATCTATTCAGTTATGCTATTTGTTTCATCTATCATGTCTGAGTAGTCACCTTTTAGGTTTAGGGTTTCTCAAATGGATTTCTCTGATTTATGATGATTGATTTGTTAGGGTTCATAACCTGAATAGTTCTTCATCATAGGTTGTTCTCAAAGCTATTTCTAGTCTGATCACCTAGAACATAGAACTTAGATTAATCGATTAGGCACGACAGTGCAATTGAGTAATCTGATAAAACCTAGGGTGAGCAATTTGATTATCTGCAAAGAGATTTGGTTTAATCGAATTGTGAACATATCAAACTTGAATTAATTGCTGGTTTAATTTGTAGGATTTACAAAGAGATTTGGAATTCTAGATTTTAGACTTAGTTAGTTTTCACAACGAGAGTTGGTCAACTATACCATCGTGTTTGAGTTCAAGAACGGTGCTTAATTGAATTGAACCTTGATTGATTGATTGTTATTTATCATTGATTTCCTGAGAGTTACCCTGAGCCTATCTTTCCCCAAATTAATCAAACTAATCATATCTCGTTTTTCTGTTTTGCTATTTGATTTGTTTTGCTTAGCTTAATCTGCGCTGATTGCTTATTGTGTGATTTTTCCTGAGTCCTTGTGTTCGACCCCTGATATACTGCAACAACTGCTTTAGTATCATTTAGGGTATTAATTTGAGCATATCAAATTTGGCGCCGTTGCCGGGGACTCTAAAAATTCACCATTAGAATTTTAGTTGTCGATTTTGTCTAAGTTCGTCGTCAGTATCGATCGATACTCCATTGGTATCGATCGACACTGAACGTCTGTTTTTAAATTTTGGTTACTTAATCTCTCGTCTTTTGATTTTCAGGTGTATGCATCAGCGTGCTACCAGAAGAAAGAAGGACACACCACTGATCAATCTCTCCCTCACAGAGCTAGCAGAGCTTGAACGCACGAATCGAACAAGGAAAAGAACTACAGTTGAGATGGATCTTCCACAAGGTTTGGTGCATGACGAGGAAGGTGAACAACTACCTCCTCCACAACAACCCCAAGCTGTTGCTGAACGGACGCTTGGCGAGTACAACCGACCGGATCAATTCTATGCCAATCGTGCAGCGATCCGTATTCCGACTTTCCAGAGGAATGACTTTGAGCTGAAGCCTGCTTACTTCACTCTTGTTGGACAGCACCCTTTCACCGGTCTCTCTCATGAGCACCCTATGGATCACATTGAGAAATTTGAAGATTTGGTCACTAGCATGAAATACAATGGAGTGCCACAGGAATATCTCTTTTGTAAGCTCTTCCCATACTCTCTTGGTGGAGAAGCAGCTTACTGGCTGAAGCAGTTGCCTCCCGGATCTCTCGCTACTTGGAATGAGACCAAGAACGCTTTCCTGAACAACTTTTATGACGATGCGAGATCAGAGGAACTCAGGAACAGGATATCTCAATTTTCTCAGGGTCCAACAGAAGCGCTCAAGGCTGCTTGGGTTCGATTCAGATCATATCAGAGAGACTGCCCTCATCACGGTTTCAGTCAAGTTCAGCTACTCGGGACCTTTTACAGAGGGGTTGATTGGAGGTATCAGATGGCACTGGATTCTGCAAGCAATGGGAACTTCAACACTAGAATTCCCACTGATGCTGTGAAGCTGATTGAAAACTTGGCGTCTAGCAATAGCGCCAAGAATGCTGATTTTAAGCGGAAGAGGCTCGCCAGTGTTGCTGACAGTTCGCAGATTGCTGAGGTTCAGGCGAAGCTAGACACAATGCACAACCTGCTAGTGGGGAAGACAAAGAAGGCTTTACATTTTGCTGAGGAAGTAGAGGAGATTAAAGATGAAATAGAAGATGTTAACTACATTGGTGATTCTGGTTTTCAGGGTCAGCGATTTGTTTACAACAACAACAGAAGCCTCAACAACAATCAGCAAGGTGGTTACAAATCTGGTGGTAACCAATCTGGTTTTGGTGCCACACAATTCGTCCAGAAACCACTTCAGAGCAATGACTTTACTCGCCAATACGGTAATTCATCTTACCAACCGCATTCTCCGAGGTCTACAGAGAGTAAGACAGAGATCCTCTTGGAACAAATTCTGCAGGGACAAGAAAAAATGACTGTGGATTTTAATAGAAAGCTGGATAATGTGTACACTGATCTGAATGGGAAAATCAACGCTCTCGAAATCCATCAGAAGATGCTGGAAAGTCAAATAGCTCAGACATCAGCAGCTGTCAAGGGAAAGATAGTTCAACCACAGCATGGACATGTCAATGCAATCACCTCGAGCGCTAGAGAAGAGGATTTTGAGCCTGAGATGAATGTGTTCGTATTCAGTGATACTAGTATCGACCGATACCTGCCTGGTATCGATCGACACTTCCCGAGACCTGCTGTAGATTCGAAGGTTGCTGAAGATGACGATAAGAATTCTGACATTCCACGCGTATCGATCGATACCCCTATCTGTGTCGATCGACACCAACCTGCAGAGACGGTACAAAACTCCAGTATCGATCGACACTCATCCGGTATCGGTCGATACCCTTCGCAGGTTGCATCAATAACTGAGAAAAGGACAGAGAAGGTTGAGGAACGGGTATACAAGCCAAAGCTACCTTACCCTGTTCTTCCCAAGCTGACAAGAGAGGAGTGGGAGGCTGCTAGAAGCAAGTTTTTGTCAGAAAAAAGGGTTACAAGACCTCCCGTCGCTGATACACCACCACCGCTAAGACAGTTGACAAAGAGGGAAGACCTAGGGAAATTCTCAGTTCCATGCTCCATCTCTGGAATAAACTTCAAAGAGTCTCTCGTTGACTCAGGGTCTAGTGTCAACGTCATGTCAAGGAAGATTGCAGAGAGATTGAAAGCTGATATGAAATCTCCTAACACGCTTCTCACATACGCGAATTCTTCTAGCTCACTCCCTTACGCTACCATTTTTGATTTACCTGTTAAAATAGGAGATTGTCTGATTCCTACTGATTTTCAGGTTGTGGAGATGAGCCAAGGATCCACGGTACCCTTGATTTTAGGGAGATCATTTCTGGCCACTGTTGGTGCGATCATGGACACGCCTAATAAGAGACTCTCTTTCTCTTTCATTGACAGAGACGTCTTCTACGATGTCATTCCTTCTAGAGAAGCACCCAGACTTGTCTCGTGCATCACCATTGCCTCGGGCGAGCCTCTGAAGATCGAACCAAAGGTCGCAGATGTTTCAAGTGAACCCCCAATACCCCAAGAAGGTTGCAGGGAAGACCAAGGCAACAAAGACTAAAGCGACGAGCAAGACGATCAACGTTGCTGCTAATTTCACTTTGATTCCTCAGAAATGTGATGGAGATTCGATCGAATATAAGGTTAAGTGCAAGGGAACCTCAAAACCTTTCTCTAAGGTTAGAGTTCTCATTCCTACAGAGATGAAAGCGAGAGAAGAAGATCTGATGAGCAAAACTCTGAAGCTTGAGATGTCTGGCTGTGGGGTTTATCTCGGAGTGAATTCTCCATCTTGTCCCGACTGATGTCTTAACTAACGTCAGGCTCGTGACAATAAACAAGCGCTGGGTGGGAGGCAACCCACCAATTAGGTCTGTACATACTGATTTCGTTTTTGTTTTTGTTCTGTGTAGTGAATCGGATTTTGGACATCAGCGTCGATCGACACCACCTGGGTATCGGTCAACACCAATCGGACAGAAGTGCCTCCATGAATGTTAGTATCGATCGATACCATCCTGGTGTCGATCGATACTGAGACTTTGGTAACCCCTCTTGTTCTTAATCCTTCCCATTCGCTCCTTTTGTTTTCCTTCACCTTCTCTAGGCTTGATAAACACTGGGGACAGTGTTGTTTAAGTCTGGGGGAGGTAGTTACTGACATTGTGTTCATTTTGTTTTTGTTTTTGCGTCTAAAAAAAATTTTTTTTATAAAAAATTGTTTTTAATTAAGTCAAAACAACTTAGAGTTTTCTGAATGGCGCTTGGTTTTGTTGTTCTGATTTTGCTTTTGAGTGACCACTGTTACAGGACTAGTTTCAGTTCGACTAATGAAAAATCCAAGGGATAACCAGCCAGCTAGAAATCACTGATGTCTCCAGCAAGGTTCTTCACAAGCTTTAGCCAAATTTTGCACTTCATCTACGCGGTTAGTGTTCTTAGAGCTTGATTCATCATTCATATCTGGCTAAGGAACCCATCATGCTTGAAAATTGTGGTATATCTCTCCCGTGAAAATTGTTGGATACATATTTGCGTTAAAACAGGTAAAATCTATATAAAAGATGAAATGATTTCCGCCGAGTAGAGGGGTAGGAAAATTTCCTATGACCCCATTATTCTACTTGGATAAGGAATGATCACACAAAGGCCTGAAGTGAGGGGTAGGAAAATTTCCTATGACCCCATTATTCACCTAAGACTTTTGATACATTGAGAGGGTAAGAACCGGGGATTCGGTAGCAAACACTATCAATACTCGCGTTTCGGACCTTGATTTGTATATGCTGTTCAAATAAACCTGCGCTGTTGAAATCTAATGAGAACTGATTATGAAATAAGTCAGGGGGAGATAAAGAATACCGGAAAGCAATAAATGTTGTTGAATAAATGGTTCTTTGGCTATGATATTGTATGGGCAAGAATCTAGAAGGTTCTTGAACACTGATTGCAGCGATGAAACTGGCGATGAGAGCTTGGATGAATATTGGTGTGAGATAATGAGTGAAGTCTTGGGAAGTTGGGATTCCTACGGAGAAGTACATGGTGGTTAGATCTGGAGCTAATCAGGCAGCAGTGGGCGCTTGGGAAAAGGATTATTACAGCGATTTCAGTAACAGGTCAGATCTCTAAGGTTTTTCAAACCTCTTTCTCTAACTTAGTTTTCTGTTTCGCTTGAGGGCAAGCAAAAGGCTAAGTCTGGGGGAGTTGATATATCATGGATTTTACCCGTTTTTAGCCATGATATAAGTCGTTTTATCGAGTCTTTCTAGTGCTTTTTCTATCATTTTAGAGTCTTTTCAGGTTTTAGCACGTTTGGGACGAATTTGGAGATTTTGGAGACATTTGGAGCTTTTTGGCAATTCGTTGGAAGACTTTCCACCGTTAGATCGAGCTGAAATTTTGACACAAGATAGATCTTTGATTTAGCTTTCGTTTGCAAGTGGTTTGAAGGAAACCCAACGGTGCGATCAAAAGTTATGCCAGTTGTCGTGAAGACAGTCCAGTCTGGCGAGCAGAAGAAGTGCCCTGGTATCGACCGATACCAATTTAGTATCGATCGATACCGACGTAAGATGCCCAATACTTTCACCATAAGAAGCCCAATACTTTCCCTTATTTACAAAGAGGCCCAGCTCGTGTTTTTAGACCTATTTAAGTAGTTTTTAGTCATTAGGTCAAGGGAGACTTTTACGACTTTACTTTGGACTTTTATTCTTGAGCCACCACAGAGATTTGAGAGCTTTTGTGAGGGAGACGGATCCAAGACTTTGTTCATCATAGAGAAGATCCCGAACCCTTGTTTTTATTCTTTTGTTATATTCAATTTCATGATCTATTCAGTTATGCTATTTGTTTCATCTATCATGTCTGAGTAGTCACCTTTTAGGTTTAGGGTTTCTCAAATGGATTTCTCTGATTTATGATGATTGATTTGTTAGGGTTCATAACCTGAATAGTTCTTCATCATAGGTTGTTCTCAAAGCTATTTCTAGTCTGATCACCTAGAACATAGAACTTAGATTAATCGATTAGGCACGACAGTGCAATTGAGTAATCTGATAAAACCTAGGGTGAGCAATTTGATTATCTGCAAAGAGATTTGGTTTAATCGAATTGTGAACATATCAAACTTGAATTAATTGCTGGTTTAATTTGTAGGATTTACAAAGAGATTTGGAATTCTAGATTTTAGACTTAGTTAGTTTTCACAACGAGAGTTGGTCAACTATACCATCGTGTTTGAGTTCAAGAACGGTGCTTAATTGAATTGAACCTTGATTGATTGATTGTTATTTATCATTGATTTCCTGAGAGTTACCCTGAGCCTATCTTTCCCCAAATTAATCAAACTAATCATATCTCGTTTTTCTGTTTTGCTATTTGATTTGTTTTGCTTAGCTTAATCTGCGCTGATTGCTTATTGTGTGATTTTTCCTGAGTCCTTGTGTTCGACCCCTGATATACTGCAACAACTGCTTTAGTATCATTTAGGGTATTAATTTGAGCATATCATCTATTTTGGCTCGAATAGGTTTTCCCCAATGAACGTCAAACCCCTGAGAAAGAAATTGAATATCCGATTAAAGTTCAATAGAGCTTAGAGATAACTTTGGTTCAACCTATTTCCCAATGGAAAGGAGCTTTGGGGAGTGATTAATCCATCCATGATCTTCCGGAACAGAACTTCCACCAATCTGTGAGTCATAACAAGTAATCTCAAGTCCAAATAATCCAATAGAACCAGGTCATAATTCCCTAACAGTTTTGACTCAATAAAAACACAACAACTAGACTCGAACAAACTGACTCAATCAAAATGAAAGAAAATGAAAAACTAGACCTGAAACAAAGACTCAAAGACAAAGAAAACAAATTAGTAGCAGACCGCTCCCCCGGACTTTAATCACACCGTCCCGGTGTGATAAAGGTCAAAGAGATTAGTCGAATAAAGAGAAAATAACAATGGATAATACAATGGTGGGTAGAATTCACCGCGAAATCGCGGTGTCTGGAACGTCGTGGGCAGCTCGACGTTTCTTCCTGTGGAGGCGCTGGCTCTCGTCTGAACTACTGGAGGAGGTGTGCGGCTGTGGAGCAGCTGTATCAGTGGTGCGGTGACAGCATCCCTTAGCCAAAGTCTGCATGATCCTCTGCATGAGGCTGTTGTTCTTCCGCTGAGTAGCTATCATCCATCGCCTATACTCGCCGGTGCTAGGGTCATCAGAGATAGGAGGGAGGTCAAACTCGCCGTGCGATGCTGTGTCGTGGTATGGCAGAGCAAGGCGTTGGACAGGTTGATCTTCGTCTTCGCTTTGCTGCTGGCGAGCACCCTGGCGAGCACGTGCTCCCGATGATGATCCGGGTGCTCCAGCGGATGGTGAACCGATGAGCACCTGCTCAGGAGGCTCGAACGCGAGGTCTTTGACCGTGACGAGTTGGGTCAGCACCTTGTTGGGAAGCGTACAGTATTTGGTCTCACCTTTGCCATTGATGAATCGGTATGTAGTAGGGTCACGCAGTATTTTGGAGGAGATTAGGTGGCCCATGTCCAACTTCTCCATCTTTGTGACGCATGTGGCAGAGGAGAGATCAACGCCGAGTTGACGGAAAAGCGTGGTTAGGAGGCTTCCAATACGCTTAGTCCGAGGTTGGTTACCACCTGTGGAGCTATCCTTGATGGCGCAAATCACTTCCGCGAACCGTATACCAAGATTGGTTTTATAAACATCCGTCTCCTCAGCGTCACCTAGCAAAGGAACGCAACCCAGATACAACATCAAGAGCTCGTCGACGTGTACCTTGTTCCCAACATCTCGGTTGAATAGCATGTTGCTGAAGATCCTAGCACAAACGCGAATCACGGGGTGACGAATCCGAGATTGGGTTGCCGAATTGGAGCGGTAATGGCCGGAGGCGATCTTTTCCCAGAAATCCACGGATTGTGCAAACTTTTTGGGGAAGGTGAGCTCCTTGACTTCGTGATGGAACCCGTAGAGGATGCAAAAATCCTCCATCTTGATGCTATATTTCTTTCCTCCAGCAAGGAAAGAAAAAATTGCCCCGTCTAGTGATGGCTTCTCCGGATCCGCGTAAGTGAGGCGAGCGGTGGCTAGGCATTGGCGGGTGATATCCGGGAATAGGTAGTCTTCCTCGAAAGCAAAACTCATACATTGGGCATGGTAGAGAATTTGTTGCACCTCATCAAATATGCCCAATTCCTTAAGCGTGTCGCTACACATGAGGCGTGTAGGCTCGATTCTAACCCGGAGCAATTGATTGTAGTAGTAGGCCGCCTTTTGATCCCATTGGGTAGAGGATTGCGCCGGCAAACTGTTGTCGGGTAGGACGAAAGCGACATTTTCTTCGCGCGGCCAAGGGTAAGTGGGTAGGCGGGGCGCGGAGGAAGAGTCGTGTGCGTGGGCCTTTCCTTTAGAACACGAAAATCTTTGCTTCGGAGGCATGGTAGTGACGCGGCGGCGGATTTAGAGTGACGGCGGAAGAAATCTGGAATGGCGGTGATGAGCGAAAAGCAGCGGCGACGGGCGGCGGTGAACGAAGAGCAGCGGGAGGGAGTTGAATGTTAATGGCGGAACGGCGGGTGGAAGAAGGAGTTGGAAAAAACAATTAGGGTTGACCCTTTTTTGTTACTCGTGGGCCCGATTTTTTTAGCATTAGTTGGGCTTCCTTGGGAGCCCCCTGGCGAGCACATGCTCGCCACTGTTGGGCGGGTGCTCGCACCTGTTTTTTTTTTTTTTTTTTTTTTTTTTTTAGATAAAGGTGAATGTACCTGAAACTCAGAAAATGAAAACATCAGAAAACAAAGAAAATCTATTAGAAATATGAACACCTACCTGTGGGTTGCCTCCCACCAAGCGCTTATTTTAAGTCGTTAGCTTGACTCGGTTGACTACTTAGGCGTGAGGGGGGTCGCTCAAGGTGGCAGATCCACCTTCTTCGATACACGGCTCAGCTAAGTAGGGCTTGAATCTTTGGCCATTCACCACAAACTCTTCTCCGCCGGAGTTTAGCAAAACAACGGCTCCATGTGGCCTTACTTCCTTGATTGTGAAAGGGCCGGACCACCTCGACTTCAATTTCCCTGGAAACATCTTAAGGCGAGAGTTAAACAATAAAACCTGATCATTAGGGGAGAAACTCCTGGGAATGATCTGTTTGTCATGATATGCCTTGGTCCTTTCCTTGTAAATCCGCGAGTTGTCATATGCCATGTGCCGAATTTCCTCTAACTCGTGTAGCTGCATAGTCCGCCTTTCAAGTGCTGGTTTGAGGTCGAAGTTGAGCATCTTCACTGCCCAGGCAGCCTTGTATTCTAACTGAACTGGGAGATGACACGCCTTACCATACACCAAGTGAAACGGTGTAGTGCCCAAAGGGGTTTTGTATGCGGTTCTATATGCCCAAAGCGCATCATCTAGCTTCTTGGACCAATCCTTCCTCGTTATGTTCACGGTCTTTTGCAATATGTTCTTGATTTCTCTGTGGGAGATTTCGACTTGACCGTTTGTTTGAGGGTGATAGGGAGTGGATACCTTATGCTTCACGCCGTTTTTCCTTAGGAGGTTTTCAAAGATTTTGTTGATGAAGTGAGAACCTCCATCGCTAATTACCACTCTAGGCACGCCAAACTTTGGAAATATGACGGCTTTGAACATCTTAAGTACCACTCGAGCGTCATTCGTGGGGCTTGCCAAAGCCTCTACCCATTTTGAAACGTAATCAACCGCAACCAAAATGTATTCGTTCCCATAGGAGGATGGGAATGGTCCCATGAAATCAATTCCCCACACATCAAAAACCTCAACTTCCAGAATGAAGTTCTGAGGCATTTCACTTCGCTTGCTGATGTTCCCTTGCCTCTGACAGGCGTCGCATCTAGATATAAACTGCTAAGCGTCTCGGAACATTGTAGGCCACCAAAAACCCGATTGCAGAACCTTTGAAACCGTCTTGAAAGTGGCAAAGTGTCCAGCATATGGTGAGCTATGGCAATGATGAAGGATCCCTGGTATCTCTTCTTCGGCCACACATCTTCTGAATATCCCATCTGAACAATGCTTATATAGAAACGGTTCATCCCAAAAGTACCTCCTTACGTCTCTAAGGAATTTTCTTCTTTTGTTTCCCACGAATTCTTCAGGCTCCTTCTCAGCAGCTAAGAAGTTGGCTATCTCTCCAAACCAGGGAAAATTGGATTGGTGTCCCCTTTTAATCGTACTGAAGAAACATTCCGGAGCACGTGCTCCGAGCGGGTGCTCGTCTGGGTGCTCGCCGACGAAACCAACACTAATTGCAAAAACTGCTTCACCGGGCAGACTATCATCCATAGGTGTTTCCGCCTCAATATTCATTCTGGACAAATGATCAGCTACCCCATTTTCAGCTCCTTTCTTGTCCTTGATCTCTAGATCGAACTCTTGCAACAATAAGATCCATCTCAAAAGTCTAGGCTTGGCATCCTTCTTGGTTAGCAAGTATTTCAAGGCGGCATGGTCAGTATGGACAATCACTTTTGAACCCACAAGATATGAACGAAACTTCTCAAAAGCGAAAACAATGGCTAGGAGTTCCTTTTCGGTTGTGGCGTACTTGCATTGCGCTTCATCCATAGTCCGACTAGCATAATAGACAACATGTAATTTCTTGTCTATTCTCTGGCCTAAAACAGCCCCTACAGCAAAATCGCTCGCATCCGTCATGACTTCAAAAGGCAAGTCCCAATTGGACGGCTGAACGATTGGGGCGCTAACCAAGGCCCCCTTAATAGTGTGAAAGGCCTCTAAGCATGCATCATCGAACTCAAACTTCACCTCCTTACACAGCAATCTCGTGAGAGGCCTAGCAATCTTGGAAAAATCCTTGATGAAACGGCGATAGAAACCAGCATGTCCCAGAAAACTGCGGATCCCTTTTACTGAATTTGGCGGATGCAAGCTCATAATCACCTCGATCTTTGCCTTGTCCACTTCAATGCCCTTTTCAGATATCTTGTGTCCAAGCACTATCCCATCTCGTACCATGAAGTGGCACTTCTCCCAGTTTAGAACAAGGTGTTTCTCCTCACATCTCTGCAAGACCCTGCACAAATTCGACAAACAATCAGAAAATGAACTCCCATACACAGAAAAATCGTCCATGAAAACTTCCATAATATCCTCAATAAGGTCAGTAAAAATAGACATCATGCAACGTTGGAAAGTCGCTGGCGCGTTACACAAACCGAACGGCATACGGCGGTATGCGAAGGTGCCGTAAGGACAAGTGAACGTCGTCTTCTCTTGGTCGTCGGGATGGATGGAAATCTGAAAAAAAACCTGAATAACCATCTAAGAAACAGTAGTAAGGGTGATTAGACAAGCGCTCAAGCATTTGATCAATGAAAGGCAGCGGAAAATGATCTTTGCGGGTAGCCGCATTCAATTTCCGATAATCTATGCACATCCTGTGTCCCGTTACTGTACTAGTTGGTATCAACTCGTTCTTATCATTTTCTATCACAGTAATCCCTCCCTTCTTAGGCACAACATGTACAGGGCTAACCCATTTGCTATCAGAAATAGCATAGATCACACCAGCGTCTAGAAGTTTCATTATCTCTTTCTTGACGACATCTTTTAGATTCGGGTTTAACCGTCTCTGATGCTCGACAGAAGTCATTGATTCATCTTCTAAGTGTATCCTATGCATGCACAAGTCTGGAGAAATCCCAGTGATATCATCAAGTGAGTACCCTAAAGCTTTCCTATACTTTCTCAATTCGCACAAAAGCAGGGTAACCTCAACATTAGTCAAGGCCGCGTTCACTATCACAGGGTATGTAGAATTAGGGCCAAGAAACGCGTACCTGAGCCCAACTGGAAGGGTCTTAAGCTCGGGCCTTGGAGCTTTCAGCTCGCTCCAAGCGCATGCTGTCGAATCGGCTGGAGCATGTGCTCCCCGTTTTGGAGCATGTGCTCCCGTCAAATTTTTTTCTATCGCCTTTTCATCCTCTTCCAGACTCATATATGCAACCATCTTTTCTATCACGTGGCTTGAATCTAGCATTTTTGCAAAACCTTCAGAATCTGCACTCAGAAAACCGTGCTCACCTTCAACCTTAGTCAAGGTTACTTCCAACGGGTCATCCGTCAATAATTCCTCAGCTACCTCCTCAGCTATCTCTGAACCATCACGAACTACGAATGTCTGTCCATCCATCATTGGCTTCTTGAGGAGCTTGTTCATTTCGAACCTTACCAGCATGTCTCCCAACCGAAGATCGACAATCCCTTCTTCGACATCTATGATTGCGCGTGCTGTACATAAGAATGCACGGCCCAAGATCAGCGGGTCTCTTGGCTCCTCATCTAACTCCAAAACCACGAAATCAGCTGGAATGAGTGTATCTCCTATTCGAACGTGCAAATCCTCAATTATCCCAACTGGTAACTTTGTTGACCTGTCAGCGAACACCAATGATATTTTGGTAGGCTTGAATTTCGTGAATCCCAAGCGTTTTGCCACGGAGTATGGCATCAGATTGACGCTTGATCCTAAGTCACAAAGAGAGCAAGCAAAGGTCGTTGGCCCTATCTTAACCGAGATCACAAATCTTCCTGGATCACCCTTCTTTGTCAACACCTTGTTTTGGAGTATTGCGCTGCATTCCTTAGTTACCATCATCACACTCTCTTCTTCAGCAACCTTTCCAGCCACTAGCTCTTTCATGTACCTCTTTAGGGCTGGTACCATCTGCACTGCATCAACCAAGGGAAGTTTTACCATTAAGTCCTTCAACATCTCCCTACACTTAGCATTTTCTAAATCCTTCCGAGTTTTCTTTGGAGGCACTGGATAAGGAACTCTGGGCACGTAAACTCTCTCTGGAGGAGTTTCAGCGGGTTTGGCGGGAGCACCCTGTGGAAGCACGTGCTCCCGAGGAAGGTTTGGGTGCTCGCTCGGTTTGACCTGAGATTCAGCTGGCGGAGTCTCAACCTGTTTTCCTGAGTGTGAACCATGTTCCAGGATGTATTCATCAGTGGTGATATCTTTCCCTTGGGTATTGTGCTCCATAACACTTTCTTTCCCCTTTTTAGTGACGTTGGAACTAGTTGGAGATGCCAACACTTTACCACTTCTCAGCTCTACTGCGTTGACATATTCATTCCTGGGATTCATTTCTCCTTTCCCAGGAAGAGTCCCACTAGGTCGCTTAATTGCTTCAGCAGTTTGTGCGACTTGCGTGTCTAGCTTCTTCACATGAGCGGTAACGGCTTCATACTTCGCATTTAGATCATTATACATGTGATCTACCTTAGCATTAATCTCAGTTGCTGCCTTTTGCTGATTTATCAAGAGCTGCTGCATGAGACTTTTCAGATCGTCTTGAGAGCTTGACGCGGCGTTTGATACTTGGGTGTTTGCGAAATTGGGTTGTTGTTGAGTTCCTCCTTGGAATCGGTTCTGGTTTTGATTAGGAACGAACTGCTTCCCTTGCTGGTTGCTGGAGTAGAACTTCTGAAACCCTTGGTTCTGTGGCAACTGATTCATACCTCCTCCTTGCTGCGGATAGATTTGGTCTTGTGGGTTTTCCACATTGGTGCTTCGGTAAGAAAGGTTTGGGTGGCTCCTATAGTTAGCATTGAATCCACGATTCTGAACATACCCTTGCCCACTCACGTAATTTATCTCTTGCATACCAGCATCATCATCCTCTTCAAACTCTTGGGAGATAGGCACGTTACCACTCTCATCGACAAAATGTACCGATTTGTTTCCTCTAAGGAGTTGATTCGCTTTTGCTGTCAGCTCATCAATCTTTTGTGTCTCCATGCTGCTCACCTTCTTGGTTCTATCATACTCAGGAGACTTATTGCTGGAGCTCGAAGCTAAGTTCTCAATTAGCGCAAAAGCGCCTTCCTTAGTCTTGGTCATAAAATCGCCATTGCTGGCCGCATTCAACGCATTCCTATAATCCCACTCAACACCATCATAGAAGATACCCAAGATCTGCTCATCCTTGAAACCGTGGTGAGGACACTCTCTTCTGTACTCCTTCAGCCTTTCCCAAGCTTCACAGAAAGCTTCACCCGAATGCTGTTGGAAGGAAGATATCTTGTTCCTCAAAGCCGCAGTTTTTGATTTGGTGTAAAAGTGATCCAAAAATGCTGCTCTAACCTCAGCCCATGTTGTCAATGAACCTGATGGCAGCGACTTCAGCCAACGCGAAGCCTTGTCCGCAAGTGAAAAAGGAAACAGCTTGCATTTGAGAAACTCGCTAGGCATTCCATTTGAACCCGTGGTGCTGCATATTTCTTCGAAATTCTCAATATGGTCCATAGGAAGCTCAGCTGGAAGCCCGTGGAAGAGGTGTTGCTTCACTAATGAAATCAATTGAGGTTTGATTTCAAAGTCTTGCCTCTGCATTGTAGGAGGCACGATGGCAGCTCGGTTTCGGTAATAGGCATGCGGATTGTCCGCGTCGCCAATTCCCGGCTGTGGTAGCGGAGCTTCTTGCCTTTCTCTCCGCATCAGCTCTATCTCATCACGGAGCATCTGAACTTGAGCAGCCATTTCATTATCTTGCTCAGCCATGTCAGCCGTGAGTCTCCGCTGACGGTTCTCTCGTTCTAGTCTAGCTAGCTCGGCGTTTGAGATGTTAACTAAAGTCTCGGTGCAATTTCTTCTTGTTCTTTTACTGGTCATGCACCTAAAACACAAGGAAAAAGAAAAGAGAAAAGAAAATTAGTAGTTTCTTAGACTATATCTAAATCAAAAATCAAAGGTAACGCAATTGGTCCCCGGCAACGGCGCCAAAAACTTGATACACAGAGTTTTAACCCAATTAAATTACTGCAAGTGCACAGACAATCGCAGTAGTATAAGAGGAATCGAATCCACAGAGACCAAGGTTACACTATGATTTTGTGAGATTTTTAAATAAGCTAAGACAGAATATGAGGTTGTTTTGATGACAGAGTTGCAAGCAAATAAAACGATGTAAATTCAATAATTAAAATACACTAGACTAGGGTATTTCTCCGGTATTCAGAGATGAAACTTGAGCAACTATTCAGGATTAAATTCAGCACAAGTCTAGAACTCGAATATAAAAATAAGAACGACCCACTCTCGTGGCGTTGAACTATTTATCTAACAGCCTAGATACCTAAACTCTCGTTTGGACCTAGGGATGTTAAAGAATTGATTCGATGTGTTCACAAGCAACCGCACCAACTCTCGTTGTCTACGAATGAAAGCTCACCAATGTCGTTTCTAGCAACCTAAAACACTCTCATGAATAGGTTTAACCTAAGATCATAGATTAAGTGATCAGTTTAATCTAGGCATTGAGTTTAACAAATGGTGAAGACAGTAAATATATGGATCCTATCTGTGCTCAACTTATCAAATCATGAATACCATTGAAAACCCTAATCTAGCTAGTGAAACTACTCAGCCATGGAGAAACAATTCACAACAATGGATAAAAAGGAATTCATGAATGATATTGAAATAGAATAAGGTTTAGAATTCTTCTCAAACAAAGTTGTGGCTGATCCTCTGGATCTTACAAGCATGAATCCAAAATCTCCAAGGTCTGAATAGAAATCAAGAGTAGTCACAGAGAAAAACGATGTTCACCGGGAAAACAGAGAAAACGATGGAATAGAATAGAATGTCTCTAGGGCTCGTGCCTCACTCTTTTTCTCCTGGCGGCTTCTCCTTATTTTTGCCACATCAGCACGTCTAAAATTAGGTAAAAAGTCGAAACCCTTAATAATTCTCCCGAGCACCCTGGCGAGCACGTGCTCGCGAAACCGGACTGGGTGCTCGCGTCTGGATTGTGCTCTATAACTATGATTTGGTCCTTTTCTGCTCCAGAAACTCAATTAGCTCCAGTCCATTCGATTCCATGCTCCAAGACTTCATTCTAACCTGATAGGACTCAAAAACGACTCGAAAGACACAAAAAGACTCAAAAAGGGTTAGTAAATATAAGCTAAAATCCTAACATATCAACCATCTACTAGAAGCATCTATCAACACCATAAAATAGTGGAATGGTCCACATGGTGGATGAATTGGTCCACATATATCACCTTGAATACGTTCAAGGAACTTTGGTGATTCTTTTTCAATTTTGGTTGGCGATGGTCTTATTACCAATTTTTCCAGAGAACACGCTTCACATGTCTTTTTATTTCCCTGAAAAATTCCTTGGATTTTCAGTCCATGACCATGTGAAGTCTCAATAATTCTCCGCACCATCGTGGTGCCCGGATGACCGAGTCTTTCATGCCATAATATGAAATCATCTTGATTTCTATCAACCACGAGATTTGATTATATTGCCCATATATATGTATGGTGCAATCCAGAAGGAAGTCTTGGTAATTTTTCCAAGATAACCTTTTTGCCATTTTTTCAAAAGTTATATACATAACCTTCTTTTTATCCTCAGTCCCAGACTGGGTATCATACCCTTGAAGGTAGATATCTTTAAAATTCAATAAATTCTTTTTTGAATTTGGAGCATACATGGCATTATCAATAGAAAATTTCGTTCTATTTGACAACGAAAATCTGGCATTACCAGTTCCTTCTATCACGTCAACCGGACCTGATATTGTATTGACAATAATTTTTGTTCTTTTTATATTTGAGAAATATATCTCATTCTTCAGGATAGTGTACGTTGTTCCACTATCTGGTATACAATTTTTTTTTTCTTTTTCTTTGGATGTTGATCCACTTGCAATATCCATTTCTGTAATCAATATCAATAATCGTCAAATAATTGTTAGTGAGCCTCATAAATAAAATATATAATGATTATATAATGATTTTGCTTGAAAAACGCTTTATTCGAAAAGAAAAACGATTGAAATTACATAATAATTTTACATGGCACAACATGAGACTTATTCTTTTGTCTCATTACAAGCATTTTCATGCATAACTGGAGACTTATTCTTTTTTGTCTCATTACAAGCATTTTCAATATGTGGTCTCGTCGAAATCATTATCAAAGTCGGCAGAATCGAGGTACGTTATTCCCTCGGAGTGTTCCGTTAGGTTCACTTCTTTTCCTTTGCCTTTCGTGGACTCCTGATATAGTTTACATAGATGTGGAGGGGTACGACAATCATTGGCAAAATGCCCTTTCGTTCCACATCTGTAACATATATCTTTCTTTTTCTGGGAGTAATCTATTTTGATCTCTTTTCCTTTTTGAGATCGTTCATTTCGTACCCATTTGAACGATCTCCTCCCTTGAGGATTAAAATTCCTTTCTCTTCCACGATTATTTCGACGACCACGACCCCGATTAGTCTGGCCTGTTTTTTCAGGATTTTGACTTTCCATAGCATTCACTTCAGGAAATGCTCTCGTTCCCGTGGGTCGGAAATTGTGGTTTTTAATGAGAAGTTCATTATTCTTCTCAGCCAGAATTAATGCCACAATTAATTTGGAAAACCTCTTATATCCCCGACTTTTGTACATTTCAGGGAGGATACTATGTTCCTTATGAAATGTCAGGTATGTTTTCTCGAGCATTTCTGCCTCGGAAACTGGCTTACCATAATATTTTAATTGAGATACAATCCGCAATATAGCCGAATTGTATTGCTCAACTTTTTCAAAATCCTGAAACCTCAGGTTTTTCCATTCCTCTAAAGCATGAGGTAGAGTAATTTCTCTTTGGTTATCGAACCTCGCCTTTAGAGCGGACCACAGCTCTGCTGGGTCTTTGCGCATCGTCATGTGTCACATTCTCATCTAGATGTTTCCGAAGGAATATAATTGATTTTGCCTTTTCTTGGGCAGAAGTTTGATTTCCTTCTTTTATTGTTTCGGACAAGTTTTCCGATTCAAGATGGAGTTCCACATCGGTGGTCCATGCGTGTAATTCGCTCTAGTGACTTTGAGAGCTGGGAATTTAAGCTTCTCAATGTTTACCATTATTTTATCTAAAAACAAAACCAAAATATGATTTTTATTAGAACGATATTTAAATTGATTATATATTAATAAATAAAGCTATTACAAAGAAAACTATCGCATAAAATATTAAACCCATGCATAAGGCAAACTCTCTGCCGGTAAATTCTCCGAAGAAGAGGCCATAAACACTAGAAATTATTAAACCTAAACAAAATACTAGAAAAATGCGATTCATTTTACAAATGAAATCTAAGCAAAAAATTTTATATGAGAGAGATGAGATGTGAATAAATGAATAAATGAGAGTGTGTATTTATAGATTGAAAAACACTGTTCATTAGCCGTTGGAAAAGTGATATGACAGTTGGTGATTTTGAAAAAATCGATCAGAAATTTTCTAATATGCGATCAATTAATTTACCAGATTGAGATAAACGATTTATGATTAACATAATAATATTTATAATAATATCAGGATAGCATGATTAAATTAAATATGCAAAAACATAAGGTGGTTCAGCCATCCAACAATATTAATTAGTAATACTGAAACATAAGAATAAATTATTTGGCGGCTCGGCCGTCCCGATAATAAAAATGTAAGGTAAATAATATAAGGAGGCATGGCCGACCAATAACATTAAATAATTTTTCTAGCGGCTTAGTCATCCGGTAATATTAAATAGAGAGTAAGACGTCTTAGACATCCTTCGGAAACAAATAGTGGTGTTTTAAACAGCCACTTGTCAGTATTATTTTTCAGAGGCACCAGTTCGCCTACGGTATATTTGTTTTTATTGAACAAATTAACTTACTTCCGGTATTAACCGGATGTTTTACCGTTTGATTTGATGAAATCGGATGAAAAATAATTTCCTGCGGTGAACAGTGATTTCCGGCGGTGAATAGTGATTTTCGGTGGTAAATAGTGATTTCTGGTGTAAATAGTGACTTTCGCGGAAATCGCTCAGCTTCGATCGGGACGATCGTGCTGATAACGTGTTATAAATGAAATGATTTTAGAACTGAAAACACTGAAAATATTGAGAGAAACTTATAAGAATGTGTTTTGTATAATAAATGTATTTTATATGTATAAGTGTGTATTTATAAATGAATCAACCCCATATTTATAGAGATGGAGGAGTACAAATTGTCAAAATAAAGAATAATATTTTGTGAAATTTTTGGTAATAATAATAAATAATTACCTATTTAATTTGAACGTTGAATAATTATATCTAGAATATTTGAATATTAAAACATTCTAGATATATATGTTATATTATATTATAACAATTTTTTTTTTTTTTTACGTTTTCTGAACTAAAATAGAGTCTTTTTGAACAAATGTAATCAGACAAATGGCTAAATGTGATAAAATGGTCAATTATTAACTTTGCAAGTGATCCCTAGATTAAAGTTATAAACCACACAATCCCTTGAATTATGGACCAAATAGTAAAACGATACGTGGCTAGTAGGACGTAGCTATAAGACTTTTTATTGGCCAAAGGATTCGCACCTTCACTGGTCGTCGGTAGGTGAAGTCAACTCTTCGAATGGATCTTTATCACTTGAAGTTTCTACTACACACTTTTAAAAATCTCATCGCCTAATTTTCTTTAATACGGATCAGTTGAACAAGAAGCGATTTCCAGGAGGTAATTATTGTTGATATTATTACTTTTCTTATCATTATTTCTTTGTGAAGAAAGGTGCTTCCCATCTCTTGTATTTTGCAATTCACCTTCTTCTTTTTTTGTTATCTCAATATTGTTCATGTCTCTGTACAAAGATCTGTGGATTAAATACCACAAAATTGTATTGTTCTCTGTAGATATTGCGAAAACAGAAATTAATGGCTTGCCTTTCATTGCTAGGTAGAACCTCTATGTAATATTCAGTGTCCAGGAACAGAGATTGCTAATAATAAAAACACTGCAGAATATTGCCGTAAACAAATATCCGATAATAAGATTGAAATCCAACTTAAAAATTGATTTTTTTTTTGGTTATTTTTCTTTACAACTAAAATTGATTTTTTTGAACAAATTACAAATGTTATAAGACAAGTGATATATCATGGATTTTACCCGTTTTTAGCCATGATATAAGTCGGTTTATCGAGTCTTTCTAGTGCTTTTTCTATCATTTTAGAGTCTTTTCAGGTTTTAGCACGTTTGGGACGAAATTGGAGATTTTGGAGACATTTGGAGCCTTTTTGGAGCAAACCGAAGAAAGTACCCGTTTTGAAGCCTGAGTATCGATCGACACCATCCCGGTATCGATCGATACCGACGACTGGCCTGAGTATCGATCGACACCATCATGGTATCGATCGACACCGACGTAATCAACGCGCAGAAGAGATTTTCAAGGAAGCCCATAAGAAGCCCAATCATCCCCTTTATTTACAAAAGAAGCCCAGCTCGTGTTTTGAGACCTATTTAAGTAGTTTTTAGTCATTAGGTCAGACGGGAGACTTTACTTTGGATTGAGATTTGAGAGCTTTTGTGAGGGAGACGGATCCAGATCTTTGTTCATCATAGAGAAGATCCCGAACCCTTGTTTTTATTCTTTTGTTGAATTTCATGATTTATTCAGTTATGCTTTGTTTCTCATCAATCATGTCTGAGTAGTCTCATTTTAGGTTTAGGGTTTTCTCATATGGATTTCCCTGATTTATGATAATTGATTTGTTAGGGTTCAAAATCTGAATAGTTCTTCACCATAGGGCGTTCTCTAAGCTATTTCTAACCTGATCACTTAGAACATAGAACCTAGATTAATCGATTAGGCACGACAGTGCAATTGAGTAATCTGACAAAACCTAGGGTGAGCAATTGGATTATCTGCAAAGAGATTTGGTTTAATCGAATTGTGAACATATCAAACTTGAATTGATTGCTGGTTTACTGTGTAGGATTTGCAAAGAGATTTGGAATTTTAGACTTTAGACTTAGTTAGTTTTCGCAACGACAGTTGGTAAACTATACTTTCGTGTTTGAGTTCAAGAACGGCGCTTAATTGAACCTTAACTGATTAATTGTTATTTATCATTGATTTCCTGAGAGTTACCCTGAGCCTAATTCTTCCCTGAATTGAATTAAAACAATCATATTTCGATCACCTATTTTACTGTTTAATTGTGATTTGCTTAGCTTAATCCTCACTAAGTTATCTATTGTGTGATTTTTCTTGAGTTCTTGTGTTCGACCCCTGATATACTGCAGCAACTGCTTTAGTACTTTTAGGGTATTAATTTAAGCATATCAAATTTGGCGCCGTTGCCGGGGACTCTAAAAATTCACCTTTAGAATTTTAGTTGTCGATTTTGTCTAAGTTCGTCGTCAGTATCGATCGATACTCCATTGGTATCGATCGACACTGAACGTCTGTTTTTAAATTTTGGTTACTTATTTTTCTTATCTTTTGATTTTCAGGTGTATGCATCAGCGTGCTACCAGGAGAAAGAAAGACACACCACTGATCAATCTCTCCCTCACAGAGCTAGCAGACCTTGAACGCACAAATCGAACAAGGAAGAGAACTACAGTTGAGATGGATCTTCCACAGGGTTTAGTGCATGATGAGGAAGTTGAACAATTACCTCCACAACAACTGCCTCCACAACAACCTCAAGCCGTTGCTGAACGGACTCTTGGCGATTACAACCGACCGGATCAATTCTATGCAAATCGTGCAGCGATCCGTATTCCTACCTTCCAGAGGAATGACTTTGAGCTGAAACCTGCTTACTTCGCTCTTGTTGGACAGCACCCCTTCACAGGCCTTTCTCATGAACACCCTATGGATCACATTGAGAAATTTGAAGATTTGGTCACTAGTATGAAGTACAATGGAGTACCACATGAGTACCTCTTCTGTAAGCTCTTCCCATACTCTCTTGGTGGAGAAGCAGCTTATTGGTTGAAGCAGTTACCTCCTGGATCTCTTACTACTTGGAATGACACCAAGAACGCTTTCCTGAACAACTTTTATGACGATGCGAGATCAGAGGAGCTCAGGAACAAGATCTCTCAGTTTTCTCAGGGTCCAACAGAAGCACTCAAGGCTGCTTGGGTGCGATTCAGATCCTACCAGAGAGACTGTCCGCATCACGGTTTCACTCAAGTTCAGTTGCTCGGAGTATTTTACAGAGGGATTGATTGGCGGTATCAGATGGCACTGGATTCTGCAAGTAATGGGAACTTCAACACTAGGGTTCCAACCGATGCTGTGAAGCTGATTGAGAACTTGGCGTCGAGCAATAGCACCAAGAATGCTGATTTCGAGCGAAAGCGGCTCGCTAGTGTTGCTGACGGTTCGCAGATTGCTGAGGTTCAAGCGAAGCTGGACACAATGCACAACCTGCTAGTGGGGAAGACAAAGAAGGCTGTACATTTTGCTGAGGAAGTAGAGGAGATTAAAGATGAAGCAGAAGATGTTAACTACATTGGTGATTCTGGTTTTCAGGGTCAGCGATATGGTTACAACAACAACATAAGCTTCAACAACAATCAGCAAGGTGGTTACAAATCTGGTTTTGGTGCCACACAATTCGCCCAAAAACCACTTCAAAGCGGTGATTTTACTCGCCAATACGGTAATTTAGCTTACCAACCGCATTCTCCGAGGTCTACAGAGAGTAAGACGGAGATCCTCTTGGAACAGATTCTGCAGGGACAAGAGAAGATGACTGGAGATTTTAATAGAAAGCTGGATAATGTATACACTGATCTGAATGGAAAAATCAGCGCTTTCGAAATCCATCAGAAGATGCTGGAAAATCAAATAGCTCAGATATCAGCAGCTGTCAAGGGAAAGATAGTCCAACCACAGCATGGACATGTCAATGCAATCACCTCGAGCGCTAGAGAAGAGGATTTTGAGCCTGCAATGACTGTGTTCGTAACCAGTGATACTAGTATCGACCGATACCCGCCTGGTATCGATCGATACTCCCCGAAACCTGCTGTAGATTCGAAGGTTACTGAAGATGAAGATAAGAATTCTGACATTCCACGCGTATCGATCGATACCCCTACCTGTGTCGATCGATACCAACCTGCAGAGACGATACAAAACTCCAGTATCGATCGACACTCATCTGGTATCGGTCGATACCCTTCGCAGGCTGAATCAAAAACTGAGAAAAGGACAGAGATGGTTGAGGAAAGGGTCTACAAGCCGAAGTTGCCCTATCCTATTATTCCCAAGCTGACAAGAGAGGAGTGGGAGGCTGCTAGAAGCAAGTTTTTGTCGAAAAAATTGGTTGCAGGACCTCCCGTTGCTGATACACCACCACCGCTGAGACAGTTGACAAAGAAGGAAGACCCAGGGAAATTTTCAGTTCCATGCTCCATATCTAGAGTAAACTTCAAGGAGTCTCTCGTTGACTCAGGGTCTAGTGTCAACGTCATGTCGAGGGCGATTGCAGAGAGATTGAAAGCTGATATGAAATCTCCTAACACGCTTCTCACATACGCAGATTCTTCTAGCTCACTCCCTTACGCTACAATTCTTGATTTACCTGTTAAAATAGGAGATTGTCTGATTCCTACTGATTTTCAGGTTGTGGAGATGAGCCAAGGATCCAAGGTGCCCTTGATTTTGGGAAGACCATTTATGGCTACTGTTGGCGCGATCATGGACACGCCTAATAAGAGAATCTCTTTCTCTTGCATTGACGGAGACGTTTTCTACGATGCCATTCCTTCTGGAGGAGCACCCAGACATGTCTCCTGCATCACCATTGCCTCGGGCGAGACTCTGATGATCGATCTGCTCGATGAGTCTTATGATGAACCAAAAGTCGCAGTTATTTCAAATGAACCTCCCCCACACCCCAAGAAAGTTGTGGAGAAGACCAAGGCAACAAAGAGGAAGGCGACGAGCAAGAACATCAACGGTGCTCCTAATCTCACTTTGATTCCTCAGAAGTGTGATGGAGATTCGATCGAATATAAGGTGAAGTGCAAGGGAACCTCGAAGCCTTTCTCTAAGGTCAGAGTTCTCATTCCTACGGAGATGAAAGAGAAAGCAGATGAGCACAACTTTGAAGCTGGAGATGTCTGGTTGTGGAGCTTATTTCGGAGTGAGTTTTCCACCTTGGCCTGACTGATATCTTAGCCAAGTCAAGCTCGTGACATTAAACAAGCGCTTAGTGGGAGGCAACCCACTGGTAAGTCTATAAATATGAGTTTTTGTTTTTGTGTTTTGTTGTGTCTTGCGAATCAGGTCGGAAAAAGGATGGTCGTTTTTGTTCCGTATCGATCGACACCACCTTGGCATCAGTCGACACCACATTGGTATCGATCGACACTACCTTGGTTTCGATCGACACCACCGCTCTATGGTAACACCTCTTGTTCTTGACCTATTTCGTTTTGTCCTTTAATTTCTTTCACCTTCTCTGGGCTTGATAAACACTGGGGAAAGTGTTGTTTAAGTCTGGGGGAAGTAGTTATTGACATTGTGTTTTTTTTTTATTAAAAAAAAAAAAAAAAAAAAAATGTTTTTCGTGTCAAAACAACTTAGAGTTTTCTGGATTGTATTTGGTTTTGTTGTTCTGATTTTGCTTTTGAGTGACCACTGTTACAGGATTAGTTTCAGTTCGACTAATGAAAAATCCAAGGGATAACCAGCCAGCCAGAATTCATGGATTGTCTCCAACAAGTTTTCATCACAAGTTTTAGCCAAATTCTGCACTTCATCAATAAGGTAAATGTTCAAAGAGCTTGATTCATCATTCATTACCTAGCTAAGGAACTATTGCGTATGAAAGAAATGGTAGATCTCCCCCGTGATAAGTACTGGATATGAATTTGGTGATAATCAGGATCAAAAATGCATGAAAGATGAGATGATTTTCGCCAAGTGGAGGGGTAGAAAAATTTTCTATGACCCCATTATTCTACTTGGATAAGGGATGATCACACAAGTACCTAAAAGTGAGGGTAGGAAAATTTCCTATGACCCCATTATTCACCTAAGATACTTGATACATTGAGAGGGTAAGAACCGGGGATTCGGTAGCTAACACTATCAATACTCGCGTCTCGAACCTTGATTTGTATATGCAGCTAAATAAAAAAAATCAATAAGAACTGGTTGTGAAATAAGTCTGGGGGAGTTAAATACCAAGAAAAAATTGAATGAATTGTTCCTTAGCTATGGTATTGTATGACCAGAGAATCTAGAAAGTTCGTGGACATTGATTTTAGTGATGAAACTGGCGATGATAAGCTTGGATGAACACTTAGCGGGGTCATGAGTGAAGTCTGTGGAAGCTGGGAATTCCGATGGAGAAGTACATGGAGGTTAGATCTGAAGCTGATCAGGCAGCAGTGGGCGCTTGGGAAAAGGATCATTACAGCGATTTCGGTAACAGTTCAGATCTCTAAGGTTTTTCAAACCTCTTTCTCTCACTTAGTTTTCTGTTTTGCTTGAGGGCAAGCAAAAGGCTAAGTCTGGGGGAGTTGATATATCATGGATTTTACCCGTTTTTAGCCATGATATAAGTCGGTTTATCGAGTCTTTCTAGTGCTTTTTCTATCATTTTAGAGTCTTTTCAGGTTTTAGCACATTTGGGACGAAATTGGAGATTTTGGAGACATTTGGAGCCTTTTTGGAGCAAACCGAAGAAAGTACCCGTTTTGAAGCCTGAGTATCGATCGACACCATCCCGGTATCGATCGATACCGACGACTGGCCTGAGTATCGATCGACACCATCATGGTATCGATCGATACCGACGTAATCAACGCGCAGAAGAGATTTTCAAGGAAGCCCATAAGAAGCCCAATCATCCCCTTTATTTACAAAAGAAGCCCAGCTCGTGTTTTGAGACCTATTTAAGTAGTTTTTAGTCATTAGGTCAGACGGGAGACTTTACTTTGGATTGAGATTTGAGAGCTTTTGTGAGGGAGACGGATCCAGATATTTGTTCATCATAGAGAAGATCCCGAACCCTTGTTTTTATTCTTTTGTTGAATTTCATGATTTATTCAGTTATGCTTTGTTTCTCATCAATCATGTCTGAGTAGTCTCATTTTAGGTGTAGGGTTTTCTCATATGGATTTCCCTGATTTATGATAATTGATTTGTTAGGGTTCAAAATCTGAATAGTTCTTCACCATAGGGCGTTCTCTAAGCTATTTCTAACCTGATCACTTAGAACATAGAACCTAGATTAATCGATTAGGCACGACAGTGCAATTGAGTAATCTGACAAAACCTAGGGTGAGCAATTGGATTATCTGCAAAGAGATTTGGTTTAATCGAATTGTGAACATATCAAACTTGAATTGATTGCTGGTTTACTGTGTAGGATTTGCAAAGAGATTTGAAATTTTAGACTGTACACTTAGTTAGTTTTCGCAACGACAGTTGGTAAACTATACTTTCGTGTTTGAGTTCAAGAACGGCGCTTAATTGAACCTTAACTGATTAATTGTTATTTATCATTGATTTCCTGAGAGTTACCCTGAGCCTAATTCTTCCCTGAATTGAATTAAAACAATCATATTTCGATCACCTATTTTACTGTTTAATCGTGATTTGCTTAGCTTAATCCTCACTAAGTTATCTATTGTGTGATTTTTCTTGAGTTCTTGTGTTCGACCCCTGATATACTGCAACCACTGCTTTAGTACTTTTAGGGTATTAATTTGAGCATATCAACAAGTGGGTACAAGTGATACAATGACACCAATAATTGCATATAAGAATTTATATGAGTCCACTACAGCTGGTCGTCGGATATGAGTCCACTCTTCTACTCGATCTGTTAGCAGAGATCTAACTAAAAACATAAGAACTCATTGCTTTCTTCTTCTAAAAATTGATTGAACGAAAAAGCGATTTCGTGAAAAGGTGAGTCATGTAGATTTTCATTCTTTAGTTTTATGTGGAAGCATCCGATCTTTTGTGTGCATCTATATATATTTATAATAATGTAATGTTTATTGTCTCTACAGAATGATCTATGTATTGAAATATTCCACTCGATTATATATTTTATTATGTAAATTCTGCATAATAATATATGGATTGATGATCTATGGATTGAAATAACAAATGGAATTGTGAACAGAGGGACCGATATCTAATGAGTGTTGATTTACTACTTTCATGTCTTTGGTTAAGCAGGAGACTTATGGCCGATACACTTTTGTCGTTTGGAGTTCAGAAGCTTTGCGACCTCCTTGTCCGAGAATCTGATCGATTTAAGGGAGTTGATGAGCAAGTCACTGAACTCAAACGTGATCTAAAAAGGCTTAGGTTATTCTTGAAAGATGCAGATGCTAGGAAACATGCAAATGAGACGGTGAGAGATTTTGTGGAAGAGATCAAAGAAATTGTTTTTGACGCGGAGGATATAATCGAAACATTTCTTCTAAAGGAAGAGCTTAGAAAAACAAGTGGCATCAGGCAGCGTATGAAAAGACTTTCTTGCATTATATTGGATCGCAGGGAAATTGCTTTAGAAATGGGAGGCATAACCAAGAGGATCTCCAAGGTGATCCGCGATATGGAGAGTTTTGGAGTGCAACCAATGAAGATTGTTGAAGGCGGCGAGTATTCATATCCTCTACAAGAAAGACAAAGGGAGATTCGAAAAACGTTTCCTAGCGATAGTGAAAACGATCTTGTGGGGTTGGAGGAGAATGTTAAGAAATTGGTTGGCTATTTGGTGGAGCAAGATGGCATTCAAGTGGTTTCTATAAGTGGGATGGGCGGTATCGGTAAAACTACCCTGGCTCGACAAGTTTGTAATCATGAGATGGTGAAAAACCATTTTGAAGGAGTTGCGTGGGTGTGTATTTCACAACAGTTTGAACGGACATATGTGTGGCAGACAATTTTGCGGCAGCTTAGATCAAAACATGATGGGCAAATAGACTTAAATATGACTGAAGACGAGCTTCAGGACAAACTCTTTCGACTGCTGGAAACCAGTAATTCTTTGATTGTACTGGATGACATGTGGAAAGAAGAAGATTGGGACAGAATAAAGCCTGTGTTTCCAAAAAAAAAAGGTGGCATCTTATTCTTAAACTTTGACTATATACTTGATTAAAAAAAATATATATAGAATATGACAAGGCATACCCATGTAATAGATTTCCTTTTGTTTAAAATATACTTACTTCTCGCAACGAGAGAGTGGCCTTACATGCAGATCCAACATGTGTCACGTTTAAACCAGAATATCTAACCATTGAAGAAAGTTGGACACTTTTCCGAAGGATTGCATTTCCTAGAAAAGACACATCAGGTAAGCTTTCAAGGAAGATAGTGTTTTGACGTTACTCCCAATAGAAGAACTCCTTTCACGTTTAGTTGCATCATATAAAAACTAAATGGTTATGTTGTGTAGAATATAATGTTGATGAAGAAATAGAAGAGATGGGTAAGAAGATGATCAAACATTGTGGAGGACTACCACTAGCCATCAAAGTGTTAGGAGGGTTGTTAGCTGGCCAACACACATTAAGTGAGTGGAAAAGGGTATATGGGCATATTGGATCTCACATCGTTGGAGGGACTAGCTTTAATGACAGAAATATCAGTTCGGTTTATCATATTTTGTATTTGAGCTTCGAAGAGTTACCTGTTTATTTGAAGCAGTGCTTCCTCTACCTAGCCCATTTCCCAGAAGATTTTACAATATATGTTGAGGATTTGGCTTATTACTGGACGGCAGAAGGAATACTAAGGCCAAGGTATTACGATGGAGCGACAATTCGAGAGCTTGCAAATGGATACATAGAAGAATTGGTAAAGAGAAACATGGTCATTTCTGAAGGAGACGTTACGACTTCAAGATATGAAACATGTCACCTGCATGACATGATGAGAGAAGTTTGTCTACGTAAAGCTAAAGAAGAGTATTTCGTACATATTGTTGGTATTGTAAACTCTCAATCTCCTTGTACATCTCGCAGAATCGCAGTACACCAGTTTGATGAAACTTATCATCCGAAGTGGGAGATGCATAACCCAAAACTTAGATCTCTCTTGGTTATCAAAAAGAAGTTCGGTGAGATAAAATGGATGGCATTAGGTTTATGTTTCACAAAGCTACAATTGATGAGGGTTTTAGATCTCACTGATACGGAGTTTGAAGGAGGGAAGTTACCCTCTAGCATTGGGAAGCTCATCCACTTGAGATATTTGAGTTTATATCGGGCAGATGTAACTCATCTACCTTCTTCTATGCGGAATCTGAAGCAGCTGATCTATTTAAACCTATATGTATCTGGTGAATCTCTAATCTACATCCCCAATTTCTTGAAAGAGATGCGAGAATTGACATACCTCTCTCTTTCGTCGTGTATACATGATAAGACAAAGTTGGAATTGGGTAATTTAGTCAATCTGGAGACGTTGGTGAATTTCTCAACAAAGCATAGCAGTGTGAAGGACCTTCAACGAATGACAAAGCTAAGGACTCTCTGTATCTATATCGAAGGCAAAGGGTGTACTGTGAAAACTCTATCTTCATCTCTAAGTGAATTGAGACACTTGGAAGATCTTATTATATATGGAGGTTCCACGAATGATGGAGAAGGATTTGTTTTAGATTGCGTTAATCTCGAACAGCTGGATTTGAGAATATATATGCCAAAGTTACCTGATGAACATCACTTCCCTTCTCACCTTACAACCATATCTCTAGAAGCTTGTCGGTTGGTGGAAGATCCGATGCCGATTCTAGAGAAATTGGATCAGTTGAAAGAGCTTAAATTACGGAATCAATCTTTCAGTGGGAGGAAAATCGTTTGCTCGACTGGTGGGTTTCCTCAATTGCAGAAGCTTGAAATAGAGGGACTAGAGGAATGGGAAGAGTGGATAGTAGAAGAAGGCTCCATGCCCCTTCTTCATACTCTGGAGATTTCGTTCTGTCCAAAATTAAAGAAGCTTCCTGCTGGTGGGTTTCCAAAATTGCATATGCTTAAATTATTTGAACTAAAGGAATGGGAAGAGTGGATAGTAGAAGAAGGCTCCATGCCCCTTCTTCATACTCTGGAGATTTGGTTCTGTCCAAAATTAAAGAAGCTTCCTGCTGGTGGGTTTCCAAAATTGCATATACTTAAATTATTTGGACTAGACGAATGGGAAGAGTGGATAGTAGAAGAAGGCTCCATGCCACTTCTTCATACTCTGGAGGTTTGTTATTGTGAGAAGTTAAAGAAGCTTCCTGATGGGATGAGATTCATCTATTCTTTAAAGGAACTGAGAATGGACAAGGAATGGAAGGAGAGATTGTCGGAAGGAGGAGAAGATTATTACAAAGTCCAACACATCCCTTCAGTTAAATTCAACGAAGAATGAGGCTCTCAGCGATTACGGACTATGAATATGTACACAGGTAAAAAATTATTTCCCTACATCTATATAAATCAGTCATTCAGAGAAAGGAATTGTTGTTCAGTTAAAATTTTGGCTTTATATTCTGACTATATTGGGTAAAAGCTATGTTGGTCTTCAATTTCAGGCAAGTGAAATATACATGAAGAGCTGCAGTGATGGTGTTCGACGAATTGTCTAACTGAGACTTTATCTCCTGTGCTGTTAAAGATGGAGACTTGTGGCCGTGACTATTGCATGTATAATTTGGAGTTTAATAGCTTTGGGAGCTCCTAAATCAAAAATCTGAAGATTCGCAGAGAGTTTATGAGTAAGTTATTGAAATACAACGTCATATGAGATTGTTACACTCTTTGCTGAAAGATATATGCAATTTTCAAAAACCAAGAAAGTGGAAAGAAGTTTGATTCACTTGCATGGGTGTGTGTTTCACAGTATAGTTTAGATGAAAATATATCTCGCAAACAATAATACGAAAGCTTGGACCAGATTGTGAGGACCATATAGATAGAACCTTGATTGTCCTTGAAGATGGAAACAACACAACCTGGATTGGAATATACATGATATTCCACACAAGAAAAATAGGTGAACTCTTATTGTCCTTTTCTTGAAATTTCACTCGTGTCTAGAACCGAGTGAAATTTCACAAATTAAGATACTAATAATGATCAATCACCCTTGAGATCAAGAAATTCGTCGAGACAGCAGGTGTGATTCTTCCTCTTATGATCACTTAACCCATTGAATTTCGCTACAATCTCTAGTAGGTCTTGTGGCTCAGACATGAGACATGGAGACCATCGTCGGGGCCATAACAGATGAAACCCACAAAGTTGCCGCAAAGAAGCTCTGTTGCTTTCTTCTTAAACCTGGAAGTCTCTGTTTGAAAAAAGGTCTTCTTGCTCTTCAAATCATCATCGAACAATTTGATAGGTTTTTTTTTCTCTCACGAGGAACCATCTTGGAAGATAGAAGACAAAACTCAATCGATCGTAACTCGTAAGAGAGAAATAAGCAGAAAAATCTCGATTGTAGTGCAATGAGGGAAAAGAAATAGAAAGCTCCAAACGGTCATATATTGTGAATCAAATAAAACTTTTTTCTTCGTTTTATGAATCCTGAAGGAATTGTATTTTCTTCATTTCCAAAATAATATTAACGTTTGTTTCATAATTTCTGATATTTTTTTTAAAACACTTATGATAAATCGAACGCAATCTTACAAAATTATTCTTTTGTTTAATGATTTCTATTTTCTAAATTTGTGATGGATAGTGGATTTTTTTTTTAATTTTTTAATTCTACCATTTAAGTTTTATTTTAGAAAAATTATATTAGATATTTTTAATGTTATTTCTTATACTATTTTTTTTTTATTATTTATTATGATATTTGTTCATTTTGTTTACAATAATTTTTCTTTGTAGTTTCTTTTATCTATCATATTTCATTTACTCTTTGTTTTATTATTCTTTTTTTTCTCTTCATTTTTGTTGTTCATCTATTGATGACCAATCGAAGCCGAAGAATCAATAAATTGAAATTTTTTTAAAAGCATTTTTACGATTTCGTTTATATATAAGTTTTTTTTTTTGAAACGCGAAAAAGTTTTAAAAAATTCTAAAAATAAATTCAAAAACTGCTATAAACATAGGAAAAACAAAGAGGAAAAATTATTGTATGAATAATGCCATAAAGTACAGATATATAATTTTTTCCTATGAATAATGCCATGCAAGGCCACTCCTACTATTTTTTTTTACATCAGCTGCTCCTAATTAATTTAGAGGCGTAAAGTCAGTTGAATAAATGTCATTTTTGACAAGCGGTACATTCTAGGTTTCTTATTTATTTATAAACTGAAGTTTATTTTCTTTTAAAAACATAGTTGAAGTTATATTACACAACTATATTTTTAATATTTATATACAACGCACACATGAACATTTGACATTTCTGAGTTTGAATCCAAATTATGATACAAAGACAACATTACTAAATAGATGATCAAAGTTGATGGTTAGGCATTAGTGTTGCAGCATACATTTATTGACGAGTCTTGAATCCATATATAATTAAACAATATTTGTTTTTTTTTGATAATTTTTAATAGTATAAATTTTTGTTATTTTTTATATCACCAAAGGAATAAATATACATGTAAATATCTATTTACGAGGAAAAGATGGTAAAGGGGTTGAAAAACATTTTGCACAAAGAATTAGTAAAAATTAGAGCTTCACATGGACTCAATATTGAGTCTTTTTAATGTGATACAACTTGTATCACACACTCTTCAAATCATTACATCAAGCACTATGCACAAAGGCTTTTTATATGTTAAATTAAAAACTACGAAGAAAAATAGGAACTTTGAGGGAAACAAATCTAGAAAATGTTGAATAGTTGAGTTATAGTTTCTTTTGATAGTTTTGTGGAATATATTTAAATTTTGATAAGAGAATATGTATGATATATAATCAAAAGAATAATAAAAAATATTTAAAAAACAAGAGCAAGAAAACTAATGTATAAACACATTTTGTACAAAATGTTATTGTTTGTTTATATATATTCAATGTGACTTTAATACATGATGAATCTAACTTTTTGAACTCTATAAACTAGTGTAGAATAGTTTCAATGAATTGTTAGTAGTGTGGAAAATAAAAAATCTTAACTTAAGAAATCAGAGTGAATTATTTTTGTTTCTGATTATCTATCATTCTCAAATGCTGAGAGACATTTTAATTCTTGCAAGATTTGACATTTCTGCCGGAGTCTTTACGACGTTTGATATTATACCTATAAGACCTAAGATGATTGATGTGACAATTTTGGTGATATGAACACAAGAAATTTTATACCTGCACATGACTTTTAAAAATGTACAAATCAAGAAAAGTTAGGAAACTATAAAAATATGGTCGAGTGTCGAGTGGAGTTAACAAAACTTGATGAGATAAAATGGTACAATCTTTTTTTCCATGTCAAAATGTTTATGGGTGTTGTTGTTAAATAGAAATGTTTAAAATATTGTTTTTATTCTCCATAGTTAAAGAATATGGTGTTTGTCATAAAGTCTAGAAATAATAATAGTTATCAGGGCAATCTTAATTTTTGGGTTAATGAATGTCATGATGGTGTAGTTAATGTGGTAAGAAATATTCAATTATACTATCACCTATGTTATGTTTTTAGTTATAGAAGATATATAGTTTTTGTTTTCTTAAAAACAATCCAAAGATAAAAAAGGTCCACTGAAGTTGGATTGAAGAGTATGAAGACTCGATGTAAGTATATGATGGACACATATCCATCATAAGAGGATATGGTTGTTAGTCCATAAAACACTTTAATAACCATTAAAGCTCACACCATCTATGCAAGAATACTAGTTAAATCACTCCCTAGGAAGCTAATGGAAGTCATGAGAAAAGTCAAGAAAAAACAGAGAAGAAGAGATGTTACCCTATTAAAAGATGAAACGTTATGTTAATATATACTCCCTCTGTTACATTATATAAGATGTTTTAGCAAAAAAAATTTGTTCCAAAATATAAGAGTTTCTCATTATTCAATGCATTAAGTGACATTTTTTTGCCTATTTTGTCTTTTTATTTTAACTAATAGATATGTGACTGTTTGTATTCCCTTAATATTTATTAAGGTTAAATTGGAGATTTTACTTACTTCCTTAAATATTGTGCAAAAAGCTAAAACATCTTATATAATGAAACAAAGGGAGTAATATTTATGAATGTGTGTATTGTCATTAGGGATTTGGTAAACTTTCTTATTAATTGTTATTTCTGGTCCCTTAAATTAGTTTTTTTTCTTAATTAATAATTCCTTTTGAAATTCACCTTTATGATTCTAATGACAAAGGAGTTGGCATACAATTTTTTGGTTTGGTTTCGGTTTGGTTATTTTTTTCTGTTTACGGTTTAACGGTTTTACAAAAATTAAAACCATATAAAAACTATATGTAATTCAGTATAGTTTGGTTTCGGTTTGGTTCCCGGTTTTTTTCGTAGATTATTTCATGTTTTTACAAAAACAAATATAATTTTGTTACATAAAAAGTAATCAAATATAAGAAAAAATGTCTTTTCACTAGACTACCTTGATTTGAATGACAAAAACAAAAAGACTACATTGGTTTAAACGTAAAATAGAAATAATGTATTAAGCCAATACGTAAAACATAATACAGAAAATAGAGTCCAAATCTTGTTTCGTAAACTCAAATCCTAAATTTAAATTTAAACCTATAAAAATTAAAAGGTTTAGAAAAAATTCAGAAAATAAATTGTATTATCGTCATTAGCTACTGTATAAACTAAAAATATATAATTATATATCATTATTCTAAATTTTATTAAAAACCATTAAAATATAATTATATATCATTATCTAAATTTTATTAAAAAACCAAAATAACCATTTGGTTTTATGGTTTTTAACCAAACCAAACCTAAACCGAAAACTTAATATAATGACAACCAAATGTGCTTTTAGACTAAACCATAACCAAACCAAATCCATTATTTTGGTTTAGTTCGGTTTGAATTTTTCGGTTATGATTTTTTGCCCACCCCTTTTGCCGGAATGAAAACCATTGGAATTTTAGAAATCTGATTGCTGAAAACTAATGGCCTAAACAAACATAGAAGTATTTGGTTTATAATTAAGTATGAAAAATGTGAATTTACATTTCAATTTGGGCTAGATTTACAAGAATCAAGTTATAATTACATGTATGGTGATAGTTTTGGTTGAGATTATACCGGTTCAATTAGATTTTATTTGAGTTTATATGTAACAAACATTGAGGAATTTTAAATTAAGGGTGCGAGATGGATATTGAATTTCGTTTAGTTTAGATTTACCAAAATCTCCATGGTTAGGTATAAATTTGGGATGGTTTTTATAGTTTTTGGTTTAGAAATTCAAACCAAAAATATATTTTGACTCAGTCCGCTTTTTTTTTGGGTCAAAATATTTCATTAATTAAGGCAGTTCTAAAATTATTGCGCGCCAAATAGTCTGATGATGAAGAGCAGAGCTACTCCTTGTCAATTTTTGAGTCTTTGAATTTTGTTCCCTATCGCATAATCAATTTAGATACCAGAGCTAAGGTGATATATTCCATATTTTACGTATTCTAACCATTATTTTTATAGTTTTTTTGAGTTTTTTATACTTATTTAGATTCTTTTAGTCTTTTATGAAATCTTTACAGGTTTTAAGTTGATTTGGAAGAGAATTTAGAATTTTAGGACGAAAAGGGGTTTTGGAGATGCAGAATTGTGCAGAATGGTCAAAAGTTTATCATTCGTTGAGTATCTTTCCAATGTCTGATTTCGATAATTTTTGGATACAAGATATACCTTTGAATTAGATTTCATTTGGGGCCGCTTTCATGTTATTATCATTGGTGGTCCAAACATTATGGCCGTTTTACTGAAGACATGTCATTCTGGCCAGTCCAAAACGAGAAAATAAAAAAAGAAAAACTTCCAGATTTGCCCCAGATTGTCCTTATCTCTTTAGGGTTAGACCAAAACATGTTGAGAACTATAAATAAGCGGTTTTAAGCCATTGCTTAGGCTATACTTTTATCTCTATTCTAACTTTTCATTCTCTAACTTTTCTTTCTGATTTTGGATCTCTATAAGATTTGGGAGAAAAATCTCTGACTCTACATCTTGAGAAGATTTATGTACCCTTTTGATTTCTTATTCTATGATTATGAGTTTTTATCTATTTTTCTCTGCTTTCTCTATATCCATGTCTGAGTAGATTTATAGTTAGGTTTTAGGATTTTCAAATAAATTTCATGAATCACTGAATTAGACATACATAGAGAATTATTCATTGATATCTTCAACTATTGTTGTCTTCATTTCTTATTGTGTTCATTGCTTAGACTAAATTGATCACTTAGTCACTTAGTGAATTGTCCTTAACCAACAAAAGCTGATGTTAAGACAATTCATGAACAAATTGAACCTGCTTGTTATAATGCTTGTCTAGAATTTTAAGCTCATACGACAATTTAGAATTTTAGGTTGCTAGAAAAAGTAATTGGTGCCACGATAGTGAATTGATTATACAATTCTGTTTGAGTTCGAGATTGTAGTTTAATTCATAAATCTAACTTTATCTTTTATTTCCCTGTTCGATTACAAATACCTTTTTATTATGTCTTAGCTTCTTAATCAATCTCTATATTCTGTAGTATAACAACTTATCCTCGTGGATTTGATCCCTAAGTACTGTAACGTACTAGGGTTATTTGCATAGAACCGAGTGAAAACTCTAACTATCATAAGGATTTATGGGTCTTTTATAGCAATGAATCATTTAGGAACTTGATGTGAAGTCTTTTCTCGGTGCTTTACCAGAGTGTGTATTCGCCAGAGATGAAGTCATCTATGTTTCAAGAGATTTTTCACCTGTGAAGTTGAGAACCATTTCTTGGTAAACTTTTCATCGTCAGAGAAGTTTTTAACCACGATATCATAAGGATACGAAGTTATTTCGATTCACTCTCATGGGTGTATGTTGGTCCTAACTCCTAAGTAATTTTTTGATTTGCGATGGATTTTTGTGGCGTAAGTTGTTGGATGCTGGATTTTGTTCTCTGGTTTATGCAGGTTGAGACTGGTATTCTCAGTTGCGTTATTTTCCAACCTATTCTCATGGTAACAAAATGATGTTTTTCTCTCTTTCTGAATAAAGAACAATGTCATGATAAATAACAAGGACACTAAGTGATTCATATTGCTGATGCAGAGATGTTAATGTAAGCAATCTCAAAACAAGAAAGATTCAAGCTTTATTAATATAGATAAATAAGCTAAGAAATTAGATAGCTCATTAAGGAGCTTTATTAAGTGCAATAAAAGGTAAAAGGAAAGAAACTTTAGATTGTCACCAAGAGTTAAACGATTTTGATTGATATTTTATAAGGATGAAGGGGGAGAGTTGTTTTGAGACAACTCTCAAGGTTACAATCAAAGTTCTCATTACATGACTATATATATGAATCCGCATCTTGCTAAGAACCCTAGTTACATGGGTTTATTTTTGGCATTTGATATGAGACACTATATTAGGCTTCAAATGGATCCTCTAATAGCTAAGATTTGTTCAGGAATCTATGAGAAACCCTTTGTTTTGTGGAACAAAGGAAAGGTCAAGCATGATGCAGTCACTGTCACCGGGAAGCTAACCGTTGTATTAATTTAGCCATATAGGCTTAGTGGAAGATGCTTCCAAGGTGATACAGAGCACGCCAATTAACCCACCCAAAATGGTGATTTGATGGAGCCACTTGATGAGCTGAACCTAAAGAACACAACTACGTTATGTGTGTGATTCTCTCTAATATGCATGTACCTATAGAGTTCGACCAGGTTTAAAATCTATAGAGATTGAAGAATATGTCCAATTATTGAGTATAGTTTATTTCCTGTTCAACTAACAAGAACCTGAGCAAATATGAAGAATGAGATACAATTTTATAACAAAGAACGTTCTTTTACAAGAGGTTTTCTACTTTAAAAACCCTTCCCAGCTTTTCTTTTCTTGATGTTGAAACTAGCATGTGTATACTCACATCCATATATTTAAACCTATAATGAGAATGAGATTCATATGTATGTATGCTTTTTCTTCTCGGGATTTTCTATTATTTGTAGTAAGATGATGATCAAGTGTTGTTCTTTATCAGGATGTTCTTTTGAAGCCACCTGATCCTATCTGCATATGTAACCACTCTGGTGATGCTCCTCTACTGTATTCCCTCGTAGACTGAGACAGGAACTGCATCTCCGGATTCTCAAACGCCTGCTGACAAAACTGAGTTTCACCAAAAACAACAGAGATTAGCCAACCCAATAAATAACAAGAATACGGCAGGAGCAAAAACAGAGCCCAGCCGGTTCATTGCAATGCTAAGATGAACCAAACGCATAAACATAGAAACATGTCGTATTTTGTAAAAAGGGAGAAGGTTTAGAATCATGAGAAGTATCACCTCTTTGGGTGGAAAAACATGTAGACTGCTTCGAGCTTCATCGATAAGAACTGAAAATTTGCAAACCGTCTTACGAGACACACAAGTTATGATGTGTAACAAAACAATAGACAAGAGAAGAGAGAGGTTTCACACCTCAACGTGACGTTGCAACGATTGTATATAGTTGATATGAAGCGTGCGTTTGTACCACCTCAGCACTTCATCCTCCTCGTAGAAAGAAGGTACTATCAGCTTCACTTTCTTTTCCTTTTGGCTGTCATTTCGAGTGGCGTTTATCATACTTAAACTTATAGATCATTATCTTAATTTCCCTATCTTTTAAAGTATGATGGTTTTAAACATGTTTAAATAGATCTACTTTTGTGGGTGTCTTGCGAATTTTTTATATTTGCCTGTGAAATGATTCATTTCAAATGAACATTTATGTTTCAGAATTCTTTCATTAGAGTCACAAATTTGAACAATTTTAATAGTCCCATAACTGCAGCATTTGTCGCACAAGTCATGATATTTACAATATACATGTTACAAGTTCTTTTGTGATGCATATCTCACTAACGGTTTACTATCTTTATCAGAATGGAAAGGCAGGGTCGTGAGGAGGAGCGAAAAGGTCGTTACTCTAAAAAGGGACAAGATGCAGAGCAGTCTCTCTTAAACAGGATTTGCTTAAAAATGAGAGGTAAGGTTCCTTCTCTGCGTAGCAAATGTGTTAATCTTGTGGGTGAAGAACTCTGTTCTAATAGATGTTAAAGCCTTGTTTTCAGTCAGAGTCTTTTGTGAAATGCCCTACCCCGAAACAACAATACGGATACCGCGCGGAAAAGCATAAAAACCCGGAAATATATATTTTTTTTTTGCGTGATCGATTGATCCATATGTTGGATCGATCGATCGGAACCCTGACCGATCGAACCGAATCCCCTCTATCTATCCAAAAATGTTACGGCAAAAAAAAATCAGACTTAAGGATCGATCGATCCACCTCTTGATCGATCGATCGCCACAATCAGAACAAATCAGATCGATCGATCCATATGTAGGATCGATCGATCGAGTCCCCGAACGATCGTTCATAAACCACCCGGTCAATCATAAAACCATAAGCAAAGCCGGATCGATCGATCTTACCCAGGATCGTTCGATCCTGAATTCTAGAAACAGGCCAGGTGCTCTCTGGCCAAAAAACGACGCTTCATGATCGATCGTTCCTCCTTAGGATCGGTAAATCTTGACCCCCACGAATTGCCCAGAAACTTCTAGACCCGCATAGAAACTGAAAGAACGATCGATCCCCCTTAGGATCGATCGATCCCAACTCCTACTCTGCAACTCAATCCACGAAAATACTTAGGATACATTACCAAACATCATTCATACAAATGCAAACTCTTAGGATTGTTTTAACACAACTATACGACTCCTAAAACGTTCATAACATACAAATTTAAACACAGCGACCCTTACACTCCCCTATCATCCCCTTCTTCCGCCTTGGTTCCACGCGCTCCATGCTTAATCTTTCTCTTTACCTGCACCAAAAGAAGTGTGTAAGCATTGATAATACTTAGTGAGGCGGTCGTCCCGTCCCCACGGCTATACACACACATGATCAATGAATTTAACGTAATTAACACACGCTTAAAGAACAAGTCAAAACATACCGTGAAAGAGCTCAATCACACACAATCATCACCCATTATGGCTAAGCCATAATCACACCCAATAGACTAGTTCCTAAACACATATCAATCACGAAAATTCAAAGATCACACAGCTAAGCCGACGGTCTCGCACTCACCTTTGCTTTGACGATTGAAACGAAGAACACACTCAACACTTAGACTTGGCTCTTCTTTGGTTCAACACAAGCAGCAGGATCTCTATTAATTCCTGATAAGAGATCATCAAACATGCTCTCAAAAACAGATGATCATAAGCTCATTTGACTAACCCTTCAAATTCGGATTCCTTAACCAAAACAGAGTCTCACTAGAACGATCGTAACTCTTAATCTAACCATCAAAATCTCAATCCCTTCGGTCAAATCCAAGATAAGACCTTCAGAAATCTATCTACAAAATTTCATCTCAAACGGACCAGTTTTGAGTGTTCAAACATTCACCTGAAAATGGTTCAACGACACAGTCCGAAAAAAAAGTAATCTTAGGAGAAACTTCGTAACTCCTAACCTACTCAATATTTTCCGACGAAATTTGGCAGAAACTTAGAGAAGAGACTGAAGAACTTACCCAGAAAATTTCAGCTCAATCCGAGTTCCTTTTGTCAGTCGAAAAAGCCTCACAATCCCCACCCGAAAACAGAGTTTGGAGCCTTCTTTCTCCTTCTCTTCTTCCTCTCTTCTTCTTCCTTTCTCCCCTTTTCTCTTTCTCTCTCTTTCAATTTCGAAAAAGTATCTCTTGCCCTCAAATGAAGAGAACGAAGAAGAAGAATATAGAAGGGTGGAGAAGCATATACATACACATGTATGTATATGTGTTGGTTTAATCTAATTAAACCAAACCGTCCCGAAAATTACTAAATAGTAACGATTAATTCTCCCAATTAATATCTCCCTCGGTTTAGTAATTCCGTAATTTTTTTTCTGAAATATTTGAGACATCTCCCCATCTCAAGATATTTTCTTCACTCCCGACAAAACCCCGGAATTATCGCTTAATTCCGCTAAACCGAATCACTCGGGATTTCATCTCAATATTCGATCCGTGGATCGAATTAACCCATTTACCGCCCCTAGGACCAACAATTGGGCTCGGTATCGTTCCATACTTGGTTCAATAACATCCCCGGAATTACATCACAAGATCCTACGTGGTCACCCAACGGCTAACTCGTCGAAATCCAATCAACCACGGATTCGAACGAGTTAAGTCGTCCAACGACCTAGTATATTAGAATCCAATCACCCTGGACCCTAATATACTAAGTCCCTGTGAGATCCGATAATATCGGACCCCACCCCGATCTACCGCTCTATTAGGATCAACCGCCCTATGATCCTAATTGGTAAACCCCCTGGTTAGGATTAAATATCACATAATCCTAACCAACATCATTAGAGTTAATATCACATAACTCTAATGACCCCTCATTGGAGCTATATCACATAACCCCAATGACCCGTCAATAGGATTAATATCACATAATCCTATCGACTCCAACCATATAGTAAGATCTTAGGACATAAATCCAAAAATCCCCTAACCAAGACGGAACAAAACACCGCTCCCAACTCAGCAACACATGAAAAACCCTATCATGTGTCAAACCCGTCGATACATGAAATCTCCCATCATGTATTCAACACCCCTAATACATGGGATATCACCTCATGAATTAATTAATCCAACTCGACAGTTTAATATACGCTCATACATTAATAATTTTCGTCTAATACAATAATCCTGAGGGTTCATATACAACACATATCATAAATAAATACAGCTCAAGAGGATGACTAAGGAACACGGATGTTACAATTCTCCCCCTTTAATTAAGTCTCGTCCTCGAATCTAAGTCTCGGCTTGTTTCTCAAACCACTTGGAGAATTTGGCCTATATTCTTCTTTCTGGTTCCCAAGTCTCCTCTTCAATCCCGTCACAATCCCACAAAACTTTAATCTCGGGAGTTCTCTTCCTCCCGTCAACCTTGACTCTATGATCTAGAATCCTCACAGGCCTTGCCTCGACCCTCAAGTTCGGTGATAACTCAGGTGGAATCTCCTGTAACACCTGATCATCCCTATTCAAGCATTTCTTCAACTTGGATACATGAAACACATCATGAAATGCTCGCATAGCCGCTGGCAACTCCAGCCTATACGCAACGGGTCCAACTCGTTCCACCACTCGGAACGGTCCCATATACCTCGGACTCAATTAACTCTCGGGAAAAGAACTGTTAAAACCCTTAAGCATCGCCATCTTGAGATAAACCATATCTCCCTTGGCGAATTCCAACTCTTTCCTGCGGTTATCCGCATAACTCTTCTGACGGTCCTGAGCTTCTTTCATATTCAACTTCAAGACTCGGATCTTCTCCGTAGTCTCCTGTACAATGCCCTCGCCAAACATGCTTCGCTCCCCCACTTGAGTCCAGCATAATGGCGTTCTGCATGGCCTACCATAGAGTGCCTCATATGGTGCCATTCCGATACTAGCTTGGTAGCTGTTATTATACGTAAACTCTACCAAGCTCAGGTAGTCGGCCCAATGGCCACCCCAGTCTAAGACACACATCCTCAAAAGATCCTCGAGAGTTTGAATGGTTCTCTCGGACTGTCCGTCAGTCTAAGGATGATATGCCGTACTCAAGTGTACCTTAGTACCCATCTCCTTCTGGAACTCTCGCCAGAAAATCGACGTGAACTTGCTATCACGATCCGATACAATACTCACAGGTACACCATGTAGCCTCACTATCTCATTAATGTACCTTCTTGCCAAAACTCGAGCACCATCAGTTTTTCTTATGGTTAGGAAGTGAGCAGACTTCGTCAGGCGATCAACAATCACCCAAATAGCATCTCTGCCCCGAGAATTCGGTAACCCAACCACGAAATCCATTGTCACCATATCCCATTTCCACTCAGGAATGGGTAAACTCTGCAATAAACCACTGGGAACCTGATGCTCGACCTTTACTAACTGACAAGTCTCACAGCTAGCCACCCACTTGGCTACATCTCTCTTCATCCCGACCCAATGGTAGTACCGCTTCAAATCTCGGAACATTTTAGTCGCACCGGGATGAATAGAAACTGACTTTGGTGTGCCTCTCGAAGAATGTCTTTCCGCAGCTCTTCATCATTAGGCACACATACTCGACCATGAACCAGGATGGTTCCATTCTTCGAAACCTCATACTCAGACTTCTCGTCCTTAGAAGCTTTAATCAAGGCCTCATCTTTCTCTTTTGCTGCTCGCACTCTACTCAAGATATCGGCCTGATTAGTCACTTCTAGACCCAGCGGTTCCGATTCATCAGAAATAACGCATAGCTACAAGGTACTGATCATGCCCAACAACTCCTCAGCATCCCTCTCGGTACTTGCAGCTACTCGTTTTCTACTTAACGCATCAGCAACGAGATTAGCTTTTCCAGGATGATAAGCTATCTAAAGATCATAGTCAGCCATAAGCTCCATCCACCTCTTTTGTCTCAAGTTCAAATCAGGCTGAGTGAATATATACTTGAGACTCTTATGGTTTGTGAATACTTGAACCTTACCATCATATAGATATGATCTCCATATCTTCAGAGCAAACACTACTGCAGCCATTTCCAAGTCATGAGTAGGGTAATTAGCTTCATGCTTCCTCAATTGTCTTGAAGCATAAGCAATAACCTTCCCATGTTGCATCAAAACACAACCCAACCCCAACCTCGAGGCATCCGTATAAATCACATACGGCTCCTTCGGATCAGGTAAAGCCAACACTGGAGCAGTAGTTAATATTTCCTTAAGTCTCAAGAACCTTTCCTCACACTTCTGAGACCAAACAAAGGGAACATCCTTCCCTGTCAACTTCGTCATAGGCTGAGCAATACTTGCAAAACCTTTGACGAATCTCCGGTAATAACCAGCCAAACCGAGAAAACTTCTTATCTCCATAGCATTTTGTGGTCTAGGCCATTCTCTTATAGCCTTAATTTTTTCCGGGTCAACGGAAACTCCGCTCTCCGACACTATGTGACCCAAGAATCCAATCTCTCTTTGCCAAAAGCTACACTTACTTAGCTTGGCAAAAAGCTTTTGCTCCCTTAATTTCTCCAATACCCTTCTTAGGTGATAACCGTGATCGTCAGAACTCTTCGAATACACCAATATATCATCAATAAAGATGATCATAAATTCATCCAAATACTCCCAGAAAATGTCATTCATCAATCTCATGAAAGCCGCTGGTGCATTCGTCAATCCAAAAGGCATCACTACAAACTCATAATGCCCATATCTCGTTCTGAATGCTGTCTTCTGGATGTCTGACTCCTTAATAGGAATCTGATGGTACCCAGAAGCCAAGTCAATCTTCGAGAACCAAGTAGCACCTCTTAATTGATCCAACAACTTGTCAATTTTCGGAAGAGGGTACTTGTTCTTAATCGTCACTCGATTCAAGCCTCGGTAATCGATACATAATCGAAAACTTCCGTCTTTCTTCTTCACAAACAAGACGGGTGCTCCCCATGGTGAGCTGCTCGGTCTTATGAAACCCTTATTCAATAGCTCCTCCAACTGCTTCTTAAGCTCCGCCATTTCTGCTGGCGTCATACGATACGGAGCTTTAGAAAGAGGAGCCGTCCCCGGTTCCAAATCAATCGTGAAGGGATCCTATCTCGGCGGTGGTAATCCCTTCAACGGTTGAAACACGTCTTCAAACTCTCTCACCACAGGAATATTTTGAAGCATTGAATCTCCAACCTCCTCGGGTATCGAGATGGTTGCGAGATATGCCTCACATCCTTTTTCTATCATCTTCTCGGCTTGAATAGCCGAAATCACCAAGCTTCCTTGCGTAGGTCTTACACCTTGATACACCACTTTCCCATGATCACTTTCGAAGACCACTCGGCCCCGATGACAATCAAGGTGAGCCTTATACTTCCCAAGCCAATCCATTCCCAAAATCACATCATATAATTCCACCAGCCACACGATTAGATCAGCTGGCTTCACTTCTCCAGCAATATGGACCTCGACATCTTTTACTAGACTATGTGTCTCAAAAGTTTGGCCCCCAGCCACTTTCACTCTTCTCAAACAATCACCAGGCTCTTCTCGGAGCCTTCCTTCTCTCACTAATTCCGGAGTGACGACGCAATGAGATGCTCCGGAATCAAACAACTCGTGAGATATAACCCCTCCCACGTTCAGGGTCCCTACACATAGTCTATGCATTGAGGCCACACAAGAATAACAACCACAACACCTGATATATTACGATTTTAGTAGTTTATAGTCATCATATTATTAGATTTTTGTGTGTTTTCTGTGAGTTTTAGAGTCTTGGCAGGTTGGAACATGTCCAAATGCACCAAAGGTGTCAAACCGGGGGCAATGATCGATATAGTTCACTAAACTGGGGTTTAGAAGCAAGAACGATCGTTCCGGAAATGATGAAAGCTCCCTGGACGTTTTGGAGGGGGTAAGATCGATCGATCCGAGAGAGGAACTATCATTCTGGAAATGATGAAAGCTCTCTGGACATTTTGGAGGGGGTAAGATCGATCGAGCCCAACATAAGAATGATCGATCCTTACCTAGGAAAATCGGGCAGAGAGTCGTCAACTTCTTAGGTCTAAACAAGAACGATCGATCCGGACAAGAATGATCGTTCCTCAAATGTCGAAAACTCTCTGGACGTTTTGGACGGGGTAAGATCGATCGAGCCCAACATAAGAACGATCGATCCTGACATATCAAATCATCCCAGAAGCTTTGAGAGAAACACGATCGAGCGATACACATTGAAAGAACGATCGAACCACAAAGGATCGATCGATCCTACTATAGGATCGATCGTTCCTGAGAATACTGCTTGGCGGTTTTGAGCGGGACATGGTTTTGGAAGACGGTTTCTCACTTGTTTAAATTACTTTTGGCCTTGGTTTCGCAAATGGACACTTTGTAACTTATTTTCTGGCTTTCTAGAGAAGAAAAACCTCTCATCTCTCTCAAAAAGAGAATCTTGGATCTTATTCTTATTCAAGAACAACTCTTGATTCTACATTTATTGGGAAGATTTCTTATCTCTTAAGTTATTTTACTCTTGTGATTATGAATCTATATTTGTCTCTTCTTGTTTCCTTTATTATCATGTTTGAGTAGTTTTTTAGTTGGGTTTTGAGGTATTCAAAGGAATCAATGGATGATTGAGCTAGACATAGATAGGGTATTATCCTTGTTATCTTCACCTTTAGTTGTTTTTAATGCTTAGGCTAAACTGATCATTTAGACTATGAACTGAGGTTTAATCTATTTTCCAAAAGCTTATAGGTTGCTTGATAGAGCATAGGTGAGAAATTTGTCCTTAGCCAACGAAAGCTGATGCTAAGGCAAACTTGTGAACAAATCGAACTTGCTATTAATGCTTGTTTAGAATTATAGGTTTCAAGCGAAAGTTTAGAACCCTAAGTTGCTGGACAAAGTGATTGATGCCACGAAAGTGGATTGGTTATATATTTATGTTTGAGTTCTAGACTGGTTTTACTTGTTCCCTGAATAATTGTCTAGTTCGACATATCATATTTCCTGCGATATTCCTTAATGTCCAACGCTTTTATTCTATAAGTTATAATCGTTTTTATTCGTATGCTTGTTTACATTCTCAACATATAACAATCTATTTCCTTAGCTTGATTTCATTCGTATAGAATCGTAGTGTAACCATTGGTCTCTGTGGATTCGATCCCTAAGTATTACAACGTACTAGGGTTATTTGTATAGACCCGAGTGAAAACACCGAACTATCAAATTGGCGCCGTTGCCGGGGACCAATTGTGTTACCTTCGAATCAAAGACTGAATTCTAGTCTAAGGTTATTTTTAGTTTACTAAGTTTACTTATTTGCTAATTTCGGGTGTATGCTTAGAAGAAGTGAAGGCTCTGGTGATATCTTGCAATTGACTAACGAAGAACTAGCAAGAACAGAGCGTGCAAATACCAGAGCGAGAAAAGCACGATCAAGACAAACCACCATGGGTGATAATCTTGGTAATCAAGCTATAGCCGATGCACAGGCAGCTATAGCTACTCAGCTTGAGGACTTGCAACGCCAGCTGTAGCTGTTGCAACAGCAACAACAACAAGCACCAGAAAGACGCATTGGGGACACTGACACACCCCACACTTTCTACCAAAACCGAGCTGCTATATGTCCGCCGGAGATTCAGAGGCATGACTATGAGATAAAGTCGCAACTGACAGCGTTGGTAAAGCAGCACCAGTTCCATGGGTTAAATGCTGAAAACCCAATGGATCTCATCGAAAACTTTGAAGAGATTTGCAACACCACAAGAGTAAATGGTGTGCCTGCCGACTACTTAAAGTGCAAACTCTTTGCCTTTTCCCTAGCAGGAAAAGGAATAGGTTGGCTCAAGGCATTACCAACTGGCTCATTGAGGACTTGGAATGAGTGTAGAGCTGCTTTCATAGACCACTTCTACACCAAGTCCAAGACTGCTTCCTTGAGGAACAAGATCACCACCTTTGGACAACATCCAGGGGAATCATTCTGCGAAGCTTGGGAACGATTCAAAGAATACCGTAGAGAATGTCCTCATCATGGGTTTTCAGATGAGCAAATCCTCAGCATCTTCTATGATGGAGTGAATTGGGATTACAAGAATGCTCTTAATGCTGCAAGCAATGGAGATTTCATGACAAAGACCATAGCCGGAGCATACAAGCTGATTGAAAACTTGGCTGCAAGTTCGAACACAAGGAGTATAGAGCATGATCGTTTTTCCAAAGTAAGTAATGTGGATTCTGTGAAAATAGATGAGTTGAACACCAAGGTGAGCCTGTTGATGAAGGGAAATCAAAGAGGAGTCCAACAATGTGAAGATGGTACGGAAGCAATCCAATGTCAAGGGATCATCGAGGAAGAAACAGAGGAACTTGACGAAGTGAACTATATTAGTGGGCAAGGGATTGTGCAAAACAAAGGTTTCAACCAGAAATATAGGAACCACCCTAACCTATCTTACAGGAGCACAAACGTTGAGAACCCGCAGGATCAAATTTACCCACAACAAGGAGCGGCTCAAGAACAACAGTTTCAAAGGAAACCGTTCGTGCAGAACATGGGAGCTGGTCCTTCTCAAGGGTTTGCAGGGCAAGCTTATCAAGGCGTGCAAAATTCAGGTTTTCAAAAGAATTATTCACAAGGCCAAGTTTATCAGGGGAGACCGTTTGGGCAAAACCAAGGACAGAATCAGTCTCTAGGTGGTTTCCAACCGAATAAACCATTCAACAATTACCAAGCGCCTACAAGTTCATCAAATAATTCTGAAGGTGAACTAAAAGCACTCATGCAACAACTCCTCCTTCAGCAACAAAAATCTTCAACTGAGATCAATGTCAAGGTGGACAACATGTACAATGATCTCAACAACAAGTACGAGGCTGTCTCCACTCACATGAAAATACTCGACAACCAAGTTGCTCAAACCGCTAAGGCAGTCCAGAGACAACAAGGAGTTCTTCCAGCCAAAGGAATACAAAATCCTAAGGAGTTTGTCAATGTTATTGCATTAAGAAGCGGTAAGGTGCTAGATCATGTCACACGAGCTGATAAAAACTCTGAGGTAGTCATTGATTTAGAAGAAAATAAAGATTCAGAAAGTGAGAAAGCTGAGAATCTTGCTGAAGATCCTATTGCACCACCACCTACACGTGTCTACACTCCGAGAATACCATACCCCACTAAACCTAAGAAGTCTCGAAAAGGCTTAGAAGAAGCCAAGTGTAAAGAGATGCTAGATGATCTTCAAGTCAAGCTTCCTCTTGCTGATGCGATTCAAATGATGCCTTCGATGAAAAAGTACATGAAGGGATTAGTGACAGCCAAGGTGTCTAGTGAAGAATATTTTGTGAAGGTTACAAAGGAATGTAGTGCTGTTCTACAGAACAAGACACTCAAGAAACTTGGAGATCCTGGGCGTTTTGTTTTATCTGTGCAAGTTGAAGCTATGAACTTTGCATGCTCTCTACGTGATTTGGGTTCTAGTGTAAACTTGATGCCTTACTCTATGGCAAAGCGGTTGGGACTAACAAACTTCAAACCAACCAAGATTTCTTTAGTATTTACGGATCGTTCTATGAAGCTACCGGTTGGAGTTTTAGAGGATCTTCAAGTGAAGATTGGCAATGTGGTTGTTCCTGCAGATTTTGTGGTTCTTGAACTAGAGGGTCGTTACAAGCTTATGAAGAAAAGAAGAAGAAAAAGGAAGACATCACCGAGCAAGTACTCAAGATGCGGATTGATCATACTAAGGAAGAAAATAGCCTAAGTTATCAAAAACGTGGTGGTTTTCAATCACGAGGAATAGGTCGTGGATATGGAAGTGGAAGAGGTTGGAGATCATATGAAGACAACAATAAACAAAGAGGAGAAGGCTCATCAAGAGGTCGTGGGAGAGGAAACTCAAAACCAAGGTATGATAAATCAAATATCAAATGTTACAATTGTGAGAAGTTTGGACATTATGCTTCCGAATGTAAAACTCGTAACAACAAAAGAGTCGAAGAGAATGTCAACTACGTGGAAGAAAGAAACCAAGAAGAAGAAATGTTATTGATGGCTTATAAGAAGAAGAACGAGACGATAATCATAAGTGGTACCTCGATAGTGGTGCAAGTAATCACATGTGTGGAAGAAAAAGCATGTTCGTGGAGCTTGACGAATCGGTGAAAGGAAACGTGGCTTTGGGAGATTAATCAAAGATGGAGGTGAAAGGTAAAGGAAATATTTTCATCCGATTAAAGAATGGAGATCATCAATTCATTTCCAACGTTTACTACATTCCAACCATGAAGACCAACATCTTGAGCCTTGGACAACTCTTAGAAAAAGGTTATGATATCCGATTAAAAGATAATAACCTTTCTCTAAGAGACAATGAAAATAATCTCATTACAAAGGTGCCGATGTCTAAAAATAGAATGTTCGTTCTTAACACTCAAAGTGACATCGCACAATGTCTCAAGATGTGCTACAAAGAGGATTCTTGGCTTTGGCATCTTCGGTTCGAACATCTTAACTTTGGAGGTTTAGTGTTTCTTTCGAAAAAGGAAATGGTGAGAGGATTACCTTGCATCAACCATCCAAATCAAGTTTGTGAAGGGTGTCTACTTGGAAAGCAATTCAAAATGAGTTTTCCAAAGGAATCAATCACAAGATCTCAAAAGCCGTTGGAACTTATTCATACCGATGTATGCGGTCCTATCAAGCCAAAATCGCTCGGTAAAAGTAACTATTTCCTTCTATTTATTGATGATTTTTCAAGAAAAACATGGGTTTATTTTTTGAAAGAAAAATCGGAGGTGTTTGAAAACTTCAAAAGGTTTAAAGCCCATGTTGAGAAGGAAAGTTGTTGTGTTATCAAGGTAATGAGATCCGATCGTGGAGGAGAGTTTACATCTAAAGAATTTATGAAGTATTGTGAAGATAATGGAATACGAAGACAACTAAAGGTGCCAAGATCCCCTCAACAAAATGGTGTAGCGGAAAGGAAGAATAGAACAATCCTTGAAATGGCGAGGAGCATGCTCAAAGTAAGAAGCTACCAAAGGAGTTATGGGCGGAAGCAGTTGCATGTGCAGTTTATCTATTAAACCGATCACCAACAAGAAGTTGTTTGGGAAAAACTCCATAAGAAGCTTGGAGCGGAAGGAAACCAGGTGTTTCTCACTTAAGAGTCTTTGGAAGCATTGCTCACACACATGTACCAGACGAGAAGCGAAGCAAGCTTGATGATAAAAGTGAGAAGTTCATATTCATCGGATATGACGCAAACTCCAAATGATACAAGCTCTACAATCCAGATACCAAGAAGATAATCATAAGTCGAGATGTCATATTTGATGAAGAAGGAGAATGGGAGTTGATATATCATGGATTTTACCCGTTTTTAGCCATGATATAAGTCGTTTTATCGAGTCTTTCTAGTGCTTTTTCTATCATTTTAGAGTCTTTTCAGGTTTTAGCACGTTTGGGACGAAATTGGAGATTTTGGAGACATTTGGAGCTTTTTGGCAATTCGTTGGAAGACTTTCCACCGTTAGATCGAGCTGAAATTTTGACACAAGATAGATCTTTGATTTAGCTTTCGTTTGCAAGTGGTTTGAAGGAAATCCAACGGTGCGATCAAAAGTTATGCCAGTTGTCGTGAAGACAGTCCAGTCTGGCGAGCAGAAGAAGTGCCCTGGTATCGACCGATACCAATTTAGTATCGATCGATACCGACGTAAGATGCCCAATACTTTCACCATAAGAAGCCCAATACTTTCCCTTATTTACAAAGAGGCCCAGCTCGTGTTTTTAGACCTATTTAAGTAGTTTTTAGTCATTAGGTCAAGGGAGACTACAGACTTTACCTTGGGATTCTGGATTTGAGAGCTTTTGTGAGGGAGACGGATCTGAGACTTGTTCATCATAGAGAAGATCCCGAACCCTTGTTTTTATTCTTTTGTTTAATTTCATGATTTATTCAGTTATGTTATTTGTTTCATCTATCATGTCTGAGTAGTCTCCTTTTAGGTTTAGGGTTTTCTCATATGGATTTCTCTGATTTGTGATAATTGATTTGTTAAGGTTCAAAATCTGAATAGTTCTTCACCATAGGTTGTTCTCAAAGCTATTTCTAACCTGATCACTTAGAACATAGAACCTAGATTAATCGATTAGGCACGACAGTGCAATTGAGTAATCTGATAAAGCCTAGGGTGAGCAATTTGATTATCTGCAAAGAGATTTGGGTTAATTGAATTGTGAACATATCAAACTTGAATCAATTGCTGGTTTAATCTGTAGGATTTACAAAGAGATTTGGAATTCTAGATTTTAGACTTAGTTAGTTTTCACAACGAGAGTTGGTCAACTATACTATCGTGTTTGAGTTTAAGAACGGCACTTAATTGAATTGAACCTTGGTTGATTGATTATCATTTATCCTTGATTTCCTGAGAGTTATCCTGAGCCTGATCTTTCCCCTGAATTTAATCAACCAATCATATTTATCTCTTCTGTTTTACTATTCAACTTGATTTACTTAGCCTAATCTTCGCTGATTTGCTTATTGTGTGATTTTCCTGAGTCCTTGTGTTCGACCCCTGTTATACTGCAGCAACTGCTTTAGTATCTTTTAGGGTATTAATTTGAGCATATCAAATTTGGCGCCGTTGCCGGGGACTCTAACAATTCACCTTTAGAGTTTTAGTTGTCGATTTTGTCTAAGTTCGTCGTCAGTATCGATCGATACTCCATTGGTATCGATCGACACTGCACGTCTGTTTTTCAATTTTGGTTACTTATTTTCTCGTCTTTTGATTTTCAGGTGTATGCATCAGCGTGCTACCAGGAGAAAGAAGGACACACCACTGATCAATCTCTCCCTCACAGAGCTAGCAGAGCTTGAACGCATAAATCGAAAAGCTAAGGGTATTCAAGTTGAAATGGATCTTCCACAGGGTTTAGTGCGTGATGAGGAAGGTGTTTACGAAACGCAGCTGGTCGATATGCGACGCAGCTGGACAACCAATAGCTGCTGCTGGACTACCTGATGTAGATCGCAATAGAGGTGTACGTCAACCTCCTGCTGAGGCTGAACGGACGCTTGGAGAGTACAACAGACCGGATCAATTCTATGCAAATCGTGCAGCGATCCGTATTCCGACTTTCCAGAGAAATGACTTTGAGCTGAAGCACGCTTACTTCGCTCTTGTGGGACAGCACCTCTTCACAGGCCTTTCTCATGAACACCCTATGGATCACATTGAGAAATTTGAAGATTTGGTCACCGGTATGAAGTACAATGGAGTTCCACAGGAATATCTCTTTGTAAGCTCTTCCCATACTCTCTTGGTGGAGAAGCAGCTTACTGGCTGAAGCAGTTGCCTCCCGGATCTCTCGCTACTTGGAATGAGACCAAGAACGCTTTCTGAACAACTTTTATGACGATGCGAGATCGGAGGAACTCAGGAACAGGATATCTCAATTTTCTCGGGGTCCAACGAAGCGCTCAAGGCTGCTTGGGTTCGATTCAGATCATATCGGAGACCGCCCTCATCACGGTTTCAGTCAAGTTCAGCTACTCGGGACCTTTTACAGAGGGGTTGATTGGAGGTATCAGATGGCATTGGATTCTGCAAGTAATGGGAACTTCAACACTAGGGTTCCAACCGATGCTGTGAAGCTGATTGAGAACTTGGCGTCTAGTAATAGCACAAGAATGCTGATTTTGAGCGAAAGCGGCTCGCTAGTGTTGCTGATGGTTCGCAGATTGCTGAGGTTCAGGCGAAGCTGGATACAATGCACAATCTATTAGTGGGGAAGACGAAGAAGGCTGTGCACTTTGCTGAGGAAGTGGAAAACATTAAAGATGAAATAGAAGATGTTAACTACATTGGTGATTCTGGTTTTCAGGGTCAGCGATTTGGTTACAACAACAACTGCGGTTTCAACAACAATCAGCAAGGTGGTTACAAGTCTGGAGGTAACCAATCTGGTTTTGGTGGCACTCAATTCACCCAAAAACCACTTGAGCAATGATTTCACTCGCCAATACGGTAATTCAGCTTACCAACCACTTTCTCCTAGAGCTGCAGAGAGTAAGACGGATATCCTCTTGGAACAGATTCTGCAGGGACAAGAAAAGATGACCGTTGATTTTAACGTAAAGCTGGATAATGTATACAATGATCTGAGTGGGAAAATCAACGCTCTCGAAACCCATCGAAGATCTTGGAGAATCAATTAGCTCGAGACAGCGGCAGCTGTCAAAGGAAAGACAGTTCAACCACAGCATGGACATGTCAATGCAATCACTTCGAGCGCTAGAAAAGAGAATTTTGAGCACGAGATGATTGTGTACGTATGCGGTGATACTAGTATCGACCGATACTTGCTTGATATCGATCGACACTTCTCGAGACCTGCTGTAGATTCGAAGGTTGCTGAAGATAAAGCTAAGAATTCTGACATTCCACGCGTATCGATCGATACTCCTACCTGTGTCGATCGACACCAACCTGCAGAGACGATACAAAACTCCAGTATCGATCGACACTCATATGGTATCGGTCGATACCCTTCGCAAGCTGAATCAATGACTGAGAAAAGGACAGAGATGGTTGAGGAGCGGGTATACAAGCCAAAGCTACCTTACCCTGTTCTTCCCAAGCTGACAAGAGAAGAGTGGGAGGCTGCTAGAAGCAAGTTTTTGTCAGAAAAAAGGGTTACAAGACCTCCCGTCGCTGATACACCACCACCGCTGAGACAGTTGACAAAGAGGGAAGACCCAGGGAAATTCTCAGTTCCATGCTCCATCTCTGGAGTAAACTTCAAAGAGTCTCTCGTTGACTCAGGGTCTAGTGTCAACGTCATGTCAAGGGAGATTGCAGAGAGATTGAAAGCTGATATGAAATCTCCTAACATGCTTCTCACATACGCGAATTCTTCTAGCTCACTCCCTTACGCTACCATTTTTGATTTACCTATTAAAATAGGAGATTGTCTGATTCCTACTGATTTTCAGGTTGTGGAGATGAGCCAAGGATCCACGGTACCCTTGATTTTAGGGAGATCATTTCTGGCCACTGTTGGTGCGATCATGGACACGCCTAATAAGAGACTCTCTTTCTCTTTCATTGACAGAGACGTCTTCTACGATGTCATTCCTTCTAGAGAAGCACCCAGACTTGTCTCGTGCATCACCATTGCCTCGGGCGAGCCTCTGAAGATCGAACCAAAGGTCGCAGATGTTTCAAGTGAACCCCCCCCAACACCCCAAGAAGGTTGCAGGGAAGACCAAGGCAACAAAGACTAAAGCGAAGAGCAAGACGATCAACGTTGCTGCTAATTTCACTTTGATTCCTCAGAAATGTGATGGAGATTCGATCGAATATAAGGTTAAGTGCAAGGGAACCTCAAAACCTTTCTCTAAGGTTAGAGTTCTCATTCCTACAGAGATGAAAGCGAGAGAAGAAGATCTGATGAGCAAAACTCTAAAGCTTGAGATGTCTGGCTGTGGGGTTTATCTCGGAGTGAATTCTCCATCTTGTCCCGACTGATGTCTTAACTAACGTCAGGCTCGTGACAATAAACAAGCGCTGGGTGGGAGGCAACCCACCAATTAGGTCTGTACATACTGATTTCGTTTTTGTTTTTGTTCTGTGTAGTGAATCGGATTTTGGACATCAGCGTCGATCGACACCACCTGGGTATCGGTCGACACCAATCGGTCAGAAGTGCCTCCATGAATGTTAGTATCGATCGATACCATCCTGGTGTCGATCGATACTGAGACTTTGGTAACCCCTCTTGTTCTTAATCCTTCCCATTCGCTCCATTTGTTTTCCTTCACCTTCTCTAGGCTTGATAAACACTGGGGACAGTGTTGTTTAAGTCTGGGGGAGGTAGTTACTAACATTGTGTTCATTTTGTTTTTGTTTTTGCGTCTAAAAATAAAAAAATAAAAAAAATTTGTTTTTAATTGAGTCAAAACAACTTAGAGTTTTCTGAATTGCGCTTGGTTTTGTTGTTCTGATTTTGCTTTTGAGTGACCACTCATTTACGGGATTAGTTTCAGTTCGACTAATGAAAAATCCAAGGGATAACCAGCCAGCTAGAAACCACCCATGTCTCCAGCAATGTTCTTCACAAGCTTTAGCCAAATTTTGCACTTCATCTACGCGGTTAGTGTTCTTAGAGCTTGATTCATCATTCATATCTGGCTAAAGAACCCATCATGTTTGAAAAATTGTGGTATATCTCCCCGTGAAAATTGTTAGATACATACTTGCGATAAAACAGGTAAAATCATTATAAAAGATGAAATGATTTCCGCCGAGTAGAGGGGTAGGAAAATTTCCTATGACCCCATTATTCTACTTGGATAAGGGATGATCACACAAAGGCCTGAAGTGAGGGGTAGGAAAATTTCCTATGACCCCATTATTCACCTAAGACTTTTGATACATTGAGAGGGTAAGAACCGGGGATTCGGTAGCAAACACTATCAATACTCGCGTTTCGGACCTTGATTTGTATATGCTGTTCAAATAAACCTGCGCTGTTGAAATCTAATGAGAACTGATTATGAAATAAGTCTGGGGGAGATAAAGAATACCGGAAAGCAATAAATGTTGTTGAATAAATGGTTCTTTGGCTATGATATTGTATGGGCAAGAATCTAGAAGGTTCTTGAACACTGATTGCAGCGATGAAACTGGCGATGAGAGCTTGGATGAATATTGGTGTGAGATAATGAGTGAAGTCTTGGGAAGTTGGGATTCCTACGGAGAAGTACATGGTGGTTAGATCTGGAGCTAATCAGGCAGCAGTGGGCGCTTGGGAAAAGGATTATTACAGCGATTTCAGTAAGAGGTCAGATCTCTAAGGTTTTTCAAACCTCTTTCTCTAACTTAGTTTTCTGTTTTGCTTGAGGGCAAGCAAAAGGCTAAGTCTGGGGGAGTGATATATCATGGATTTTACCCGTTTTTAGCCATGATATAAGTCGTTTTATCGAGTCTTTCTAGTGCTTTTTCTATCATTTTAGAGTCTTTTCAGGTTTTAGCACGTTTGGGACGAAATTGGAGATTTTGGAGACATTTGGAGCTTTTTGGCAATTCGTTGGAAGACTTTCCACCGTTAGATCGAGCTGAAATTTTGACACAAGATAGATCTTTGATTTAGCTTTCGTTTGCAAGTGGTTTGAAGGAAATCCAACGGTGCGATCAAAAGTTATGCCAGTTGTCGTGAAGACAGTCCAGTCTCGAGCAGAAGAAGTGCCCCGTATCGACCGATACCAATTTAGTATCGATCGATACCGACGTAAGATGCCCAATACTTTCACCATAAGAAGCCCAATACTTTCCCTTATTTACAAAGAGGCCCAGCTCGTGTTTTTAGACCTATTTAAGTAGTTTTTAGTCATTAGGTCAAGGAGACTACGAGACTTTACCTTGGGATTCTGGATTTGAGAGCTTTTGTGAGGGAGACGGATCTGAGACTTGTTCATCATAGAGAAGATCCCGAACCCTTGTTTTTATTCTTTTGTTTAATTTCATGATTTATTCAGTTATGTTATTTGTTTCATCTATCATGTCTCGAGTAGTCTCCTTTTAGGTTTAGGGTTTTCTCATATGGATTTCTCTGATTTGTGATAATTGATTTGTTAAGGTTCAAAATCTGAATAGTTCTTCACCATAGGTTGTTCTCAAAGCTATTTCTAACCTGATCACTTAGAACATAGAACCTAGATTAATCGATTAGGCACGACAGTGCAATTGAGTAATCTGATAAAGCCTAGGGTGAGCAATTTGATTATCTGCAAAGAGATTTGGGTTAATTGAATTGTGAACATATCAAACTTGAATCAATTGCTGGTTTAATCTGTAGGATTTACAAAGAGATTTGGAATTCTAGATTTTAGACTTAGTTAGTTTTCACAACGAGAGTTGGTCAACTATACTATCGTGTTTGAGTTTAAGAACGGCACTTAATTGAATTGAACCTTGGTTGATTGATTATCATTTATCCTTGATTTCCTGAGAGTTATCCTGAGCCTGATCTTTCCCCTGAATTTAATCAACCAATCATATTTATCTCTTCTGTTTTACTATTCAACTTGATTTACTTAGCCTAATCTTCGCTGATTTGCTTATTGTGTGATTTTCCTGAGTCCTTGTGTTCGACCCCTGTTATACTGCAGCAACTGCTTTAGTATCTTTTAGGGTATTAATTTGAGCATATCAGGAGTGGAGATCAAATGATGAAGAGTATAACTTCTTTCCACATTTAGAAGAAGACCAATTGGAGCAACAAAGTGAAGACCAGGTTACCCCACCAACATCACCAACACAAAGTTCTCAAGGAGATGAAAGCTCGGGTGAGAGGACTCCACGTTTTAGAAGTCTACAAGAGCTTTATGAGTGATATGCTCAAATTAATACCCTAAAAGTACTAAAGCAGTTGCTGCAGTATATCAGGGGTCGAACACAAAAACTCAAGAAAACTCACTCAGTAGTTAAAAGATGCAGATTGTGCTAAGCAAACAATAATAAATGAGAAAACAAATGATTGAAATAAGATTAGGTCAATTAATATGGATGGAAACTAGGCTCAGGGAAATTCTCAGGAAATCAATGATAAACAACAATTAATCAGTTAAGGTTCAATTCAATTAAGCGCCGTTCTTGAACTCAAACACGAAAGTATAGTTAACCAACTGTCGTTGCGAAAACTAACTAAGTCTAAAGTCTAAAATTCCAAATCTCTTTGCAAATCCTACACAGTAAACCAGCAATCAATTCAAGTTTGATATGTTCACAATTCGATTAAACCAAATCTCTTTGCAGATAATCCAATTGCTCACCCTAGGTTTTATCAGATTACTCAATTGCACTGTCGTGCCTAATCGATTAATCTAGGTTCTATGTTCTAAGTGATCATGTTAGAAATAGCTTTGAGAACAACCTATGGTGAAGAACTATTCAGATTTTGAACCCTAACAAATCAATTATCATAAATCAGAGAAATCCATATGAGAAATCCCTAAACCTAAAATGAGACTACTCAGACATGATTGATGAGAAACAAAGCATAACTGAATAAATCATGAAATTAAACAAAAGAATAAAAACAAGGGTTCGGGATCTTCTCTATGATGAACAAGTCTCAGATCCGTCTCCCTCACAAAAGTATTCTAATCTCAATGGTGGCTCAAGAATAATCCTGAAGAGTAAAGTCTCTTCTTAACCTAATGACTAAAAGTATGCTTAAATAAACCTAAAAACACGAGCTGGGCTTTTTTGTAAATAAAGGGGATGATTGGGCTTCTTATGGGCTTCCTTGAAAATCTCTTCTGCGCGTTGATTACGTCGGTATCGATCGATACCATGATGGTGTCGATCGATGCTAAAGCTTCAAAACGGGTACTTTCTTCGGTTTGCTCCAAAAAGGCTCCAAATGTCTCCAAAATCTCCAATTTCGTCTCAAACGTGCTAAAACCTGAAAAGACTCTAAAATGATAGAAAAAGCACTAGAAAGACTCGATAAAACGACTTATATCATGACTAAAAACGGGTAAAATCCATGATATATCACTCCCCCAGACTTAGTCTTTTGCTTGCCCTCAAGCAAAACAGAAAACTAAGTGAGAGAAAGAGGTTTGAAAAACCTTAGAGACCTGACCTGTTACCGAAATTGCTGTAATGATCCTTTTTCCAAGCGCCCACTTCTGCCTGATCAGCTCCAGATCTAACCACCATGTACTTCTCCGTAGGAACCCCAACTTCCCAAGACTTCACTTATTATCTCGCACCAATATTCATCCAAGCTCTCATCGCCAGTTTCATCGCTGCAATCAGTGTTCAAGAACCTTCTAGATTCTTGCACATACAATATCATAGCCAAAGAACCATCTATTCATCAACATTTATTGCTCTCGGTATTCTTTATCTCCCCCAGACTTATTTTATAATCAGTTCTTATTAGATTTCAACAGCGCAGGTTTTTCTGAACAGCATACACAAATCAAGGTCCGAAACGCGAGTATTGATAGTGTTTGCTACCGAATCCCCGGTTCTTACCCTCTCAATGTATCAAAAGTCTTAGGTGAATAATGGGGTCATGGGAAATTTTCCTACCCCTCACTTCAGGCCCTTGTGTGATCATTCCTTATCCAAGTAGAATAATGGGGTCATAGGAAATTTTCCTACCCCTCCACTTGGCGGAAATCATCTCATCTTTTAAATAGATTTTACCTGTTTTAACGCAAACGTGTATCCAACAATTTTCACGGGGGAGATATACCACAATTTTCAAACATGATGGGTTCCTTAGCCAGATATGAATGATGAATCAAGCTCTAAGAACACTAACCACATAGATGAAGTGCAAAATTTGGCTAAAGCTTGTGAAGAACATTGCTGGAGACATGGGTGATTTCTAGCTGGCTGGTTATCCCTTGGATTTTTCATTAGTCGAACTGAAACTAATCCTGTAACAGTGGTCACTCAAAAGCAAAATCAGAACAACAAAACCAAGCACACTCCAGAAAACTCTAAGTTGTTTTGACTCAATTAAACAAAATATCTTTTAACCTTTTTTTTTTTTTTTTTTTTTTTTTTTCAGAAAACAAAATGAACACAATGTCAAGAACTACCTCCCCAAGACTTATACAACACTGTCCCCAGTGTTTATCAAGCCCAGAGAAGGTGAAAGAAATCAAAGGACAAAACGAAATAGGTCAAGAACAAGAGGTGTTACCATAGAGCGCTGGTATCGATCGATACCAAGGTGGTGTCGATCGATACGGAACAAAAACGACCATCCTTCTTCCGACCTGATTCGCAAGACACAACAAAACACAAAAACAAAAACTCATATTTATAGACTTACCAGTGGGTTGCCTCCCACTAAGCGCTTGTTTAATGTCACGAGCTTGACTTTGCTAAGATATCAGTCAGGACAAGGTGGAGAACTCACTCCGAAATAAGCTCCACAACCAGACATCTTCAGCTTCAAAGTTGTGCTCATCATATCCTCTGCTTTCTCTTTCATCTCCGTAGGAATGAGAACTCTAACCTTAGAGAAAGGTTTCGAGGTTCCCTTGCACTTCACCTTATATTCGATCGAATCTCCATCACACTTCTGAGGAATCAAAGTGAGATTCGGAGCACCGTTGATCTTCTTGCTCGTCGCCTTCCTCTTTGTTGGCTTGGTCTTCTCCACAACTTTCTTGGGGTGTTGGGGAGGTTCATTTGAAATAACTGCGACTTTTGGTTCATCATAAGACTCATCGAGCAGATCGATCATCAGAGTCTCGCCCGAGGCAATGGTGATGCACGAGACATGTCTGGGTGTTCCTCCAGAAGGAATGGCATCGTAGAAGACGTCTCCGTCAATGCAAGAGAAAGAGATTCTCTTATTAGGTGTGTCCATGATCGCGCCAACAGTAGCCATAAATGGTCTTTCCAAAATCAAGGGCACCTTGGATCCTTGGCTCATCTCCACAACCTGAAAATCAGTAGGAATCAGACAATCTCCTATTTTAACAGGTAAATCAAGAATTGTAGCGTAAGGGAGTGAGCTAGAAGAATCCGCGTATGTGAGAAGCGTGTTAGGAGATTTCATATCAGCTTTCAATCTCTCTGCAATCGCCCTCGACATGACGTTGACACTAGACCCTGAGTCAACGAGAGACTCCTTGAAGTTTACGCTAGAGATGGAGCATGGAACTGAGAATTTCCCTGGGTCTTCCCTCTTTGTCAACTGTCTCAGCGGTGGTGGTGTATCAGCAACGGGAGGTCCTGCAACCATTTTTTTTAACAAAAACTTGCTTCTAGCAGCCTCCCACTCCTCTCTTGTCAGCTTGGGAAGAACAGGGTAAGGTAGCTTTGGTTTGTATACCCGTTCCTCAACCATCTCTGTCCTTTTCTCAGTTTTTGATTCAGCCTGCGAAGGGTATCGACCGATACCAGATGAGTGTCGATCGATACTGGAGTTTTGTATCGTCTCTGCAGGTTGGTGTCGATCAACACAGGTAGGGGTGTCGATCGATACTCGTGGAATGTCAGAATTCTTATCTTTATCTTCAGCAACCGTCGAATCTACAGCAGGTCTCGGGAAGTATCGATCGATACCAGGCGGGTATCGGTCGATACTAGTATTACTGGCTACGATCACAGTCATCGCAGGCTCAAAATCCTCTTCCCTAGTGCTCGAGGTGATTGCATTGACATGTCCATGCTGTGGTTGAACTATCTTTCCCTTGACAGCTGCTGATATCTGAGCTATTTGATTTTTCAGCATCTTCTGATGGATTTCGAGAGCGTTGATTTTCCCATTCAGATCAGTGTATACATTATCCAGCTTTCTATTAAAATCTCCAGTCATCTTTTCTTGTCCCTGCAGGATCTGTTCCAAGAGGATCTCCGTCTTACTCTCTGTAGACCTCGGAGAATGCGGTTGGTAAGCTGGATTACCGTATTGGCGAGTAAAGTCATTGCTCTGAAGTGGTTTTTGGGCGAATTGTGTGGCACCAAAACCAGATTGGTTACTACCAGATTTGTAACCACCTTGCTGATTGTCGTTGAAGCTTCGGTTGTTGTTGTAACCATATCGCTGACCCTGAAAACCAGAACCACCAATGTAGTTAACATCCTCTGTTTCATCTTTAATCTCCTCTACTTCCTCAGCAAAATGTACAGCCTTCTTTGTCTTCCCCACTAGCAGGTTGTGCATTGTGTCTAGCTTCGCCTGAACCTTAGCAATCTGCGATCCGTCAGCAACACTAGCGAGCCGCTTTCGCTCGAAATCAGCATTCTTGGTGCTATTGCTAGACGCCAAGTTCTCAATCAGCTTCACAGCATCGGTTGGAACCCTAGTGTTGAAGTTCCCATTACTTGCAGAATCCAGTGCCATCTGATACCGCCAATCAATCCCTCTGTAAAATACCCCGAGCAACTGAACTTGAGTGAAACCGTGATGTGGGTACTCTCTCTGGTAGGATCTGAATCGTACCCAGGCAGCCTTGAGTGCTTCTGTTGGACCCTGAGAAAACTGAGAGATCTTGTTCCTGAGCTCCTCTGATCTCGCATCGTCATAGAAGTTGTTCAGGAATGCATTCTTGGTTTCGTTCCAAGTAGTAAGAGATCCAGGAGGTAACTGCTTCAACCAATAAGCTGCTTCTCCACCAAGAGAGTATGGGAAGAGCTTACAGAAGAGGTACTCATGTGGTACTCCATTGTACTTCATACTAGTGACCAAATCCTCGAATTTCTCGATGTGATCCATAGGGTGCTCATGAGAAAGACCGGTGAAAGGGTGCTGTCCAACAAGAGCGAAGTAAGCAGGTTTCAGCTCAAAGTCATTCCTCTGGAAGGCAGGAATACGGATCGCTGCACGATTTGCATAGAATTGATCCAGTCGGTTGTAATCGCCAAGAGTCCGTTCAGCAACGGCTTGAGGTTGTTGTGGAGGCAGTTGTTGTGGAGGTAATTGTTCAACTTCCTCATCATGCACTAAACTCTGTGGAAGATCCATCTCAACTGTAGTTCTCTTCCTTGTTCGATTTGTGCGTTCAAGGTCTGCTAGCTCTGTGAGGGAGAGATTGATCAGTGGTGTGTCTTTCTTTCTCCTGGTAGCACGCTGATGCATACACCTGAAAATCAAAAGACGAGAAAATTAAGTAACCAAAATTCAAAAACAGACGTTCAGTGTCGATCGATACCAATGGAGTATCGATCGATACTGACGACGAACTTAGACAAAATCGACAACTAAAATTCTAATGGTGAATTTTTAGAGTCCCCGGCAACGGCGCCAAATTTGATATGCTCAAATTAATACCCTATAATGATACTAAAGCAGTTGCTGCAGTAAAGTTAGGGGTCGAACACAAGAACTCAAGAAAACTCACACAGTAGATGAAAGATGCAGATTGTGCTAAGCAAACAAATGATTGATGAGAAAACAAATGATCGAATTAAACTTAGGTTGATTTATATGAGGGGAAACTAGGCTCAGGGAAATTCTCAGGAAATCAAGGATAGATAACAATTAATCAATTAAGGTTCAATTAAGCGCCGTTCTTGAACTCAAACACGAAAGTATAGTTTACCAACTGTCGTTGCGAAAACTAACTAAGTCTAAAGTCTAAAATTCCAAATCTCTTTGCAAATCCTACACAGTAAACCAGCAATCAATTCAAGTTTGATATGTTCACAATTCGATTAAACCAAATCTCTTTGCAGATAATCCAATTGCTCACCCTAGGTTTTGTCAGATTACTCAATTGCACTGTCGTGCCTAATCGATTAATCTAGGTTCTATGTTCTAAGTGATCAGGTTAGAAATAGCTTTGAGAACGCCCTATGGTGAAAAACTATTCAGATTTTGAACCCTAACAAATCAATTATCATAAATCAGAGAAATCCATATGAGAAAACCCTAAACCTAAAATGAGACTACTCAGACATGATTGATGAGAAACAAAGCATAACTGAATAAATCATGAAATTAAACAAAAGAATAAAAACAAGGGTTCGGGATCTTCTCTATTATGAACAAAGATCTGGATCCGCCTCCCTCACAAAAGCTCTCAAATCTCAATCCAAAGTAAAGTCTCCCCCTCTGACCTAATGACTAAAAACTACTTAAATAGGTCTAAAAACACGAGCTGGGCTTCTTTTGTAAATAAAGGGGATGATTGGGCTTCTTATGGGCTTTCTTGAAAATCTCTTCTGCGCGTTGATTACGTCGGTATCGATCGATACCATGATGGTGTCGATCGATACTCGGAATGGTGTCGATCGATACTCGGAATGGTGTCGATCGATACTCAGGCTTCAAAACGGGTACTTTCTTCGTTTGCTCCAAAAAGGCTCCAAATGTCTCCAAAATCTCCAATTTCGTCCCAAACGTGCTAAAACCTGAAAAGACTCTAAAATGATAGAAAAAACACTAGAAAGACTCAATAAAACGACTTATATCATGGCTAAAAACGGGTAAAATCCATGATATATCACTTTCTCTTTCATCTCCGTAGGAATGAGAATTCTAGCCTTAGAGAAAGTTTTCGAGGTTCCCTTGCACTTCACCTTATATTCGATTGAATCTCCATCACACTTCTGAGGAATCAAAGTGAGATTAGCAGCATCGTTGATCTTCTTGCGCGTCGCCTTCCTCTTTGTTGCCTTGGTCTTCTCCACAACTTTCTTGGGGTGTTGGGGAGGTTCGTTTGAAACAACTGCGATTTTTGGTTCATCATAAGACTCATCGAGCAGATCGATCATCAGAGTCTCACCCGAGGCAATGGTGATGCACGAGACATGTCTGGGTGTTCCTCCAGAAGGAATGGCATCGTAGAAGACGTCTCCGTCAATGCAAGAGAAAGAGATTCTCTTATTAGGTGTGTCCATGATCGCGCCAACAGTAGCCATAAATGGTCTTTCCAAAATCAAGGGCACCTTGGATCCTTGGCTCATCTCCACAACCTGAAAATCAGTAGGAATCAGACAATCTCCTATTTTAACAGGTAAATCAAGAATTGTAGCGTAAGGGAGTGAGCTAGAAGAATCCGCGTATGTGAGAAGCGTGTTAGGAGATTTCATATCAGCTTTCAATCTCTCTGCAATCGCCCTCGACATGACGTTGACACTAGACACTGAGTCAACGAGAGACTCCTTGAAGTTTACTCTAGAGATGGAGCATGGAACTGAGAATTTCCCTGGGTCTTCCCTCTTTGTCAACTGTCTCAACGGTGGTGGTGTAACAGCAACGGGAGGTCCTGCAACCAATTTTTTTGACAAAAACTTGCTTCTAGCAGCCTCCCACTCCTCTCTTGTCAGCTTGGGAAGAACAGGGTAAGGTAGCTTTGGTTTGTATACCCGTTCCTCAACCATCTCTGTCCTTTTCTCAGTTTTTGATTCAGCCTGTGAAGGGTATCGACCGATACCAGATGAGTGTCGATCGATACTGGAGTTTTGTATCGTCTCTGCAGGTTGGTGTCGATCGACACAGGTAGGGGTGTCGATCGATACTCGTGGAATGTCAGAATTCTTATCTTTATCTTCAGCAACCGTCGAATCTACAGCAGGTCTCGGGAAGTGTCAATCGATACCAGGCGGGTATCGGTCGATACTAGTATTACTGGATATGAACACAGTCATCGCAGGCTCAAAATCCTCTTCTCTAGCGCTCGAGGTGATTGCATTGACATGTCCATGCTGTAGTTGAACTATCTTTCCCTTAACAGCTGCTGATATCTGAGCTATTTGATTTTCCAGCATCTTCTGATGGATTTCGAGAGCGTTGATTTTCCCATTCAGATCAGTGTATACATTATCCAGCTTTCTATTAAAATCTCCAGTCATCTTTTCTTGTCCCTGCAGAATTTGTTCCAAGAGGATCTCCGTCTTACTCTCTGTAGACCTCGGAGAATGCGGTTGGTAAGCTGAATTACCGTATTGGCGAGTAAAGTCATTGCTCTGAAGTGGTTTTTGGGCGAATTGTGTGGCACCAAAACCAGATTGGTTACCACCAGATTTGTAACCACCTTGCTGATTGTTGTTGAGGCTTCTGTTGTTGTTGTAACCAAATCGCTGACCCTGAAAACCAGAATCACCAATGTAGTTAACATCTTCTGCTTCATCTTTAATCTCCTCTACTTCCTCAGCAAAATGTACAGCCTTCTTCGTCTTCCCCACTAGCAGGTTGTGCATTGTGTCTAGCTTCGCCTGAACCTCAGCAATCTGCGAACCGTCAGCAACACTAGCGAGCCTTTTCCGCTCAAAATCAGCATTTATGGTGCTATTGCTGGACGCCAAGTTCTCAATCAGCTTCACAGCATCGGTTGGAATTCTAGTGTTGAAGTTTCCATTGCTTGCAGAATCCAGTGACATCTGATACCGCCAATCAATCCCTCTGTAAAAGATCCCGAGCAGCTGCACTTGACTGAAACCGTAATGCGGACAGTCTCTCTGGTAGGATCTGAATCGCACCCAAGCAGCCTTGAGTGCTTCTGTTGGACCTTGAGAAAATTGAGAGAGCTTGTTCCTGAGCTCCTCCGATCTCGCATCGTCATAAAAGTTGTTCAGGAAAGCGTTCTTGGTCTCATTCCAAGTAGCGAGAGATCCGGGAGGTAGTTGTTTCAGCCAGTAAGTTGCTTCTCCACCAAGTGAGTATGGAAAGAGCTAAAAGAGATATTCATGTGGCACTCCATTTTACTTCATACTGGTGACCAAGTCCTCGAATTTCTCGATGTGATCCATAGGGTGCTCATGAGAAAGACCGGTGAAAGGGTGCTGTCCAACAAGAGCGAAGTAAGCAGGCTTCAGCTCAAAGTCATTCCTCTGGAAAGTCGGAATACGGATCGCTGCTCGATTGGCATAGAATTGATCCGGTCGGTTGTAATCGCCAAGCGTCCGTTCAGCAACAGCTTGGGGTTGTTGTGGAGGAGGTAGTTGTCCACCTTCCTCATCATGCACCAAACCTTGTGGAAGATCCATCTCAACTGTAGTTCTTTTCCTTGTTCGACTCGTGCGTTCAAGCTCTGCTAGCTCTGAGTTGGAGAGATTGATCAGTGGTGTGTTCTTCGTTCTCCTGGTGGTACGCTGATGCATACACCTGAAAATCAAAAGACGAGAAGATAAGTAACCAAAATTTAAAAACAGACGTTCAGTGTCGATCGATACCAATGGAGTATCGATCGATACTGACGACGAACTTAGACAAAATCGACAACTAAAATTCTAATGGTGAATTTTTAGAGTCTCCGGCAACGGCGCCAAATTTGATATGCTCAAATTAATACCCTAAAAGTACTAAAGCAGTTGCTGCAGTATATCAGGGGTCGAACACAAGGACTCAAGAAAACTCACTCAGTAGTTAAAAGATGCAGATTGTGCTAAGCAAACAATAATAAATGAGAAAACAAATGATTGAAATAAGATTAGGTCGATTAATATGGATGGAAACTAGGCTCAGGGAAATTCTCAGGAAATCAATGATAAACAACAATTAATCAGTTAAGGTTCAATTCAATTAAGCGCCGTTTTTGAACTCAAACACGAAAGTATAGTTAACCAACTGTCGTTGCGAAAACTAACTAAGTCTAAAGTCTAAAATTCCAAATCTCTTTGCAAATCCTACACAGTAAACCAGCAATCAATTCAAGTTTGATATGTTCACAATTCGATTAAACCAAATCTCTTTGCAGATAATCCAATTGCTCACCCTAGGTTTTATCAGATTACTCAATTGCACTGTCGTGCCTAATCGATTAATCTAGGTTCTATGTTCTAAGTGATAAGGTTAGAAATAGCTTTGAGAACAACCTATGGTGAAGAACTATTCAGATTTTGAACCCTAACAAATCAATTATCATAAATCAGAGAAATCCATATGAGAAATCCCTAAACCTAAAATGAGACTACTCAGACATGATTGATGAGAAACAAAGCATAACTGAATAAATCATGAAATTAAACAAAAGAATAAAAACAAGGGTTCGGGATCTTCTCTATGATGAACAAGTCTCAGATCCGTCTCCCTCACAAAAGTATTCTAATCTCAATGGTGGCTCAAGAATAATCCTGAAGAGTAAAGTCTCTTCTTAACCTAATGACTAAAAGTATGCTTAAATAAACCTAAAAACACGAGCTGGGCTTCTTTTGTAAATAAAGGGGATGATTGGGCTTCTTATGGGCTTCTTTGAAAATCTCTTCTGCGCGTTGATTACGTCGGTATCGATCAATACCATGATGGTGTCGATCGATGCTAAAGCTTCAAAACGGGTACTTTCTTCGGTTTGCTCCAAAAAGGCTCCAAATGTCTCCAAAATCTCCAATTTCGTCCCAAACGTGCTAAAACCTGAAAAGACTCTAAAATGATAGAAAAAGCACTAGAAAGACTCGATAAAACGACTTATATCATGGCTAAAAACGGGTAAAATCCATGATATATCAATGAGGTAACCGAAAATCAAGAAAATCTCACTTTGTTTTATCTATTTGTGGAGAGTGAACCTATGGAGTTCCAAGAAGCTATTGAAAACAAGACATGGAGAAATACAATGGATGAAGAGATCAAGGCCATACAAAAGAATAACACATGGGAATTAACATCACTTCCAAAGGGGCAAAAAGCAATCGGTGTAAAGTGGGTGTATAAAGCGAAGAAAAACTCTAAAGGAGAAGTTGAAAGATACAAGGCAAGATTGGTGGCAAAAGGATACAGTCAAAGAGCCGGCATCGACTATGATGAGGTATTTGCTCCTGTTGCTCATCTAGAAACTGTTCGATTAATTATTTCATTTGCGGCTCAAAACAGTTGGAAGATACATCAAATGGATGTAAAATCAGCTTTTCTAAATGAAGATTGAAGAAGAACTTTACATTGAGCAACCACAAGGCTACATAGTCAAAGGAGAAGAAGACAAAGTGTTAAGGCTAAATAAAGCACTTTATGGGTTAAAACAAGCTCCAAGAGCATGGAATACTCGAATCGATAAGTACTTCAAGGAGAAAAACTTCATCAATTGTCCATATGAGCATGCACTTTATATCAAAAATCAAGATAAAGATATATTGATTGTATGCTTATATGTAGATGACTTGATATTCACGGGAAGCAATCCAAATATGTTTGAGGAGTTCAAGAAAGAGATGACGAAGGAGTTCGAAATGACGGACATTGGGTTGATGTCTTACTACCTCGGAATTGAAGTAAAGCGAGAAGACAATGGAATCTATATTACTCAAGAAGGTTATGCTAAGGAAGTACTTAAGAAGTTCAAGATGGATGACTCGAATCCAGTTAGCACGCCGATGGAGTGGGGAATCAAATTGTCAAAGAACGGAGAAGGAGAAAAAGTGGATCCAACACTCTTTAAAAGCTTAGTTGGAAGCTTACGATATTTAACATGCACAAGACCAAACATCTTATATGCGGTCGGAGTAGTGAGTCGTTATATGGAGAATCCAACAACAACTCATTTCAAAGCAGCAAAGAGGATCCTTCGCTATATCAAAGGTACCATAAACTTTGGTTTATATTACTCTATTTCTAACGACTACAAACTTGTTGGATATAGCGATAGTGATTGGGGTGGAGACATGGATGACCGCAAAAGCACAAGTGGTTTTGTCTTCTACATTGGAGATACAGCATTTTCTTGGATGTCAAAGAAGCAACCGATTGTCACCCTTTCCACTTGTGAGGCAGAGTATGTAGCTGCAACTTCATATGTTTGTCATGCAATTTGGTTACGAAACTTGTTAAAGGAGTTGAACTTTCCAAAAGAGGAGCCAACAAAGATATTTGTGGATAACAAGTCAGCAATAGCATTAGCAAAGAACCCAATCTTCTATGATCGAAGCAAGCACATTGACATACGCTATCACTACATTAGAGAGTGTGTTGCCAAGAAAGATGTGGAGTTGGAATACATAAAGACAAGTGATCAAGTAACCGACATCTTTACGAAACCCCTTAAGCGTGAAATCTTTGTCAAGACGAGGAGCTTGCTTGGAGTCACAAAATCAAGTTTAAGAAGCGGTGTTGAAAATAAATAAACTTGATTTTGGATCAAGTTTAAATCATTTGGGCCAAATCCAACATGATCCAAATTCTAGCCCAAATTCTAGAAACTTATAAGAAAATATCTAGAGAAATCTCTAGATAATTCTACAAAAAAAAAATCTAGATAATTATAATAGAAATCTCTAGATTTTAGAATAAAATATTTAAGATATTTTGTGTTTTGAAGGCTATAAATACCTCCTCTTACCTTCATTTGTAATCATCCTCTCAAAAAAAAAAAACCATTTCTCAACAAATAAAATCTTCTTCTTTCTAAGTTTTCTACTCTCCCAATACTTAAACACTTCCAAATAATTTCTTACTTCCAACACTCTTATGGTCATTTTCTATAAATTTCACCAGTGTCTAGAACAAATTAGAGAAAACAAGCCACCTGATTGGTCAAAAACGATCATGTTCGTATATGTTTAAAATCGTTAAATAAGAACTATTTTGCAGCTTGAAAGATAGTACTCACTTTTCTCAAGAATGTGGTTGTTTACATCGAGATATAAACAGGGTTGTTGTTTATATCCAGTATCCGTCGAGTTTAGAGCAAGATTTTGAACTCCTAAAGAAAGTTGTATATGGTAATATCTCTTAGTCTAAGGAATCCCCTACTCTCTCCAGCTCATGGATCAGACCAGTCATAAGTCGTGATACATTTTGATGGTGTAAAAATTAAGGTTGAGGAAGCAATAGAAATGGTAAATAGTAGGGAAAGGCAAAGTGATAGTGTTCCATGGATGCCAACTGATTGTGTTCTTTGAAGTTGGCTCGAGGCTTAGTTCAAGCTCACATCCTCATTACCGCACTTCTCGATCAAACAAGAACTCTACCTTGCAAGTTCGCTAATAGAAAGGTTGCTCAATATCTTTTTAGCTCATACTGTGCCTAATGCTGTTGTTCAAGATAACTTTGGTTCTTACGAAACTCTATTTAATTCTCAAATTTTTTTTTTTACATGCAGAGCCAGAGGCTCCAGGGCTTTTGGAACTTTTCCGCGTGTTTGAGGGCAAATTTTCTATTTATTGACTAGTGATTTTTGTATTTGAGTTTTATAAGAATTTGAATTGAAGAACTTGATATCTAAGCAAACACTAATGTCTGCTAAACTCTGACACAAAATGTGATATATTCAAGTTTATAATTTGATAGCTTTGCTAAGTTACTGACTAAAGTTGTGTCTTCTTTACGACAAATTTAGTTGAATAACTTTAATCAGTATGATATGGTTCGACTTTTCAAAATTTCTACACATACTAAAACAGAAAAGAAAAACAAATATTGAAACAAACATTTAAACGTTACGAACGACCTAATCATCTATCCCCGTCTAGATCTCCCTCCGTAGCCGGATTGTTAGAATCAAGTTGATTCCGACGAGTAATTTCTGTTTCTCTAATTTGTAAAATCTTGATAATTTGCGTTTGATTATAATTCTCACTTCCTTATTATTTTATTTTTTTTTTTTTGTATCAAATTGGGATGATGAAAGACACGATCTAGCTCTAAGGTTTCTTCTCTAAGTTGGTAAAATTTTGATAATTTTCAATTGATTGTCTTATTTATGCTTTTGATTATTGGAAAGCCCTCAGGGATGGCATCAAGTTCAACCTCTGTTGTTCTCCGTCGTAAAAAAAGGTCCACTGGCACCGTCCTTCAGATTCTATCCATACGCTATAGGGTCAGTGATGTTACTTAATCTCTTACCTGCCTTTGAGTGTCAGGATACTGACTTTTTGATATGTTTTCTAGGAAGGCCTCTGGGAAGGACATGAAATAGGAGGTTGTACGACTAGGAGTTGAGCTCTCACTCTCTTTAGCTACATCCATGTTAGGTCTGTGATGACATTCGTACTATATTATTGTTCGAAGGAGGACATTGAGCTGAATCCATGTTATCAAAAGCGACTGAAGCCCCATCAAGTTTGGCCAACTCTTGGCCTAGCGAGATACTGACACTGCCCGTATATTTTCCTTGCATTCTAGGGTCAGTAATATTATTTAGTCCCTTTGTGAGTTTTTGGTTGCTCCCTCAGGTCACAAAGTCTTCAACTCTTCATATTCAATTTTTTGTTCTGCAGGAAGGATTTTGCAAAGCAGGAGCTGAAAGAGGAGGTAGAAGATTTGAGCTCTCATTCACAAAGGATTTGTAGCTACTAGCTACTAGCCTACTAGTTTCTTCTTGCTTCTCTTGGATTATTTAATAGGGAGTTATTTCCGCGGATATATATATATATACACACATATATATATATATATATTTGGCTTAGATTTCCCATTTTGATAAGAATCAAAATAATTGTTATGTATTTTAAGTTTACTGATCAGAAACCAACTAGGTTACAATATAAACCAAATTTTGCTTGATGGATAGGATAAATAGTCGGAAGTGAGAATGTCCAGAGTCAAAACGATTCAGCTCATTTTTTCTGGACAAGTAGTTCTCCTTTGTGGGTGAAGTAATTAAAATATTGCATAGATATAGGGATCAAACTGATTGGTTGTGTTGTAACGGCAAGTTATTTTGTCTACTTTATATAAATATATATAAAGAAAATATATAAGAAGAGAGTTACTGTCTCCATTGGTACCAACAAGATTAGCTTATTCACTTCCTTATGCCGAGTGATATATTACGGGTTTAATGGTTTTAAACAATCGTATTAGTAGGTTTTTGTGTGTTTTTCTGTGTTTTAGAGTCTTTACATGTTGAAATATGTCTGAAGCACAAAAAGCATGGATCAGGAGCAAAAGATCAAAACCGCGCAATTCTGAAAGGTGTCTTCAGTAAATTAGCCATATCTCTTCAACCGTAGATCGGATCGAGGTGATTCCAGTTGGAGGTGAAAGCTAACTCTTCTAGCTTTCCAATGGCACAAAAACGGCTCAATTGAATGAGGAGAACCTTGGGATCGATCGATACAAAGTGGATCGAATGATCCTAAAAAACCATAATCGTCGTATCTTTTACTGATCGATTGTTCACACACGGATCGATCGGTCCAATAGCCAAATCGATCGATCCACATCTGGATCGACCGATCTTGGCCTGCCAACCTGTTTTGAATATTTGTTTTAGACGCGTTTTAAGAGATATTTAATCATAGTTTTGGACTTTTGTTCATATATTCTCGTTCTGTATCTCATTCTCTCTCTAGAGAGACTCAAAAACTTGTAAAACTCTTTCATATATATCATCTTGTATGATTTGGAGAAGATTCATCATTGACTCTACATCTATTGGGAAGATTTCTTAATCCTTAAGTTATCTTGTTCTTATGTTTATGAATCTTTGTTTATCGCTCCTTGTTTTCTCTGTAATTATGCCTGAGTAGTCTCCTTGTTAGGTTGGGGGTTTTCAAAGGAATACAAATCATTGAACTAAACATAGATAGGGTATTGATATTTGATCTTCATCTATTGTTGCTTTGAATTAGATTATATTGAATCTTGTCATCTTCACCTATGGTTGTGTTTATTGTTTAGACTAGACTGATCATTTAGTCTATCAACTGAGTTTTAATTTATCCACCAAAAGTGTTATAGGTTGCTTGATAGAACATATGTGAACAATTTGTCTTTAGCCAAGAAAAGCTGATGCTAAGGCAAACTTGTGAACAAATTGAACCTACTTGATAATGCTTGTTTAGAATTCTGAGTTTCAAACAAGAAGTTTTAGAATCTTAGGTTGCTAGACAAAGTGATTGATACCACGACAGCGGATTGGTTATATAATTCTGTTTGAGTTCTAGATTAGCGACAACGATTGAAAATCTATCTATGATCTTAGGTTCGATTCTATTCTCCAAAAACTTATAGGATTAACCGGTAGGACTTTAGATGAGCGGATTGTCCTTAACCTATAAAAACTGATGTTAAGACAACTCGTAAACGAATCAAACTTGAGCCCTTGAAAAGCTTATTGACAATCATAACGACAGTTAGGTTGTTCGATTAAAATATTTGATGCCACGACAATGGATTGAATTTAAATTCGTGTTTGAAGTTTAAGATGGTTTTTAGTTATAAATCAATAAATAATTGTCTGGTTCTTGATCCATGAATCCCTGTGAGTTCTCCTTATCTAGCGTTTATATTAATCAATCGATATTCCTTTTTATTTACCGCTTTAATTTAGTTTACAATTGCATTAATACAAACTCTTTTATTTTGTCTTACCTTCTTAATCATTCTCTATAATTCGTAGTGCAGCACCTTATCCTGTGGATTCGATCCCTAAGTACTACAACGTGCTAGGGTTATTTGTGTAGACCCGGCCCCCAAAAGCTGAACTACCACCGAGCAAAACGCTGAGGAAGAAAATGGATGATTGTAGAATTCCCGAACAGCTTTCACGGTTTGATCTAACCAGCTTCCGCTAATATCACTGGTCAATACCAGAGAATACCTTCTGGTTGCATCATTTAAGACATGCCTAACGAATACTCTCAGGTCACCTCGGTAGATCTTGAGGAAAAGTACGTGCAGCACGGGGCGGTTCGAGAGTATGTGAAGAGCTATCTTGCAGAGACAGTATGAGGGGATGCTGCAAACATCACTGAACTTGGAGTCTTTCACAAGTAAACTTTAAACTTCCGCAATCAATATGATTTGTTTTCAGTTTTATGGTGACTAATTAAAATATAACATAGAAGGATCATATTGTTTGGTGTTGTTGTAAAAAGATTTGAAAATAAATTATATTAGGGATGATTACTAGACTAACCCAAAATAAAAGGGTTTGAATCTTTTATATCCGAAACTATTGTTTGTAAGCTTTGTTAGGTAAAAACAATATTATTATTAAGTCCTTGAATCCTAGATTTTACTCTCAACGGTGTAAATTTTGTCAATCTCAACTGTGTAATCTTCCAATTAGGGGTAGATGGATCCGGATATCCAGAGATTTTTAGGATATCCGGATACTGCGGATCCGACACTTAATATCCGGATCCGGATCCGTTTTGCCCAAATATTAGGACTTCGGATATCCACCCGAATGTCAAGATATCCGCCCGAATATCAAGATATCCGCGGATATCCAGACCCGGATCCGGATCCTTAAAAATAATAATAATAATTAAATAAAATATTAAATATTTAAAAATGATCACTAAAAAATAATTAAATTTATATATATTACTTTTAATTTTTTGATATTATAATAATATTTAAACTTTATTTCATTTAATTTATAAATATATTTTTATTATATTCCAAAATTTATTAATATAATAAAAAATTAATATAAATAAAATGATTTGGATCCGGATCCGTTTTGAGATTTTACTATCTGGTTCCGTATCGGTTTCGTCCGGATATACAAATTTTTGGATCCGGATCCGGATCTAGATATTTATTACAATATAAGAAGGTTTGGTAATTTCTGGATATTAACAATATAAGACGGTTTGGTAATAAACATCCAACCCAATCTCACCTTTGTTTTTAGTTATCCCGTATATATTATTTGGAGAGTACATTTATAAATCATCTATATATTATTTGGAGAGTAAATTTATAAATAAATATTAAAAAATGTTAATTTTTAAATCACATTGCCATTACTTCAAAGCTTAAATTTTAATCTCTAATTAAAGGTATTTTAATTATTAGTTATTATTTGATCATTTAATTGTTTAATTAGTTAATTATAATTTTTGTTTTAATTAATTAATTTAAATTAATCTTTTTGAAAAGTAGTTAAAAGTAGATTTTATTAAGATTTTTTTGATTTAATTAAACACACTAATTAAATTAAATATAATATTGTTTTACTTTTTCAAAAATAAGAGATTTTATATGGATTACGATTTTTTTAAAGAATTTTAAATAAGAATTTATGTAGATTGTCGGTTTTTTTTAATATAGATTATAATTTTCGTTTTAATTAATTAATTAATTTTATTTTTTTGAAAAGTAGTTAAAAATAGTTTTTGTGAAGATTTTGTTAATTTAATTTTGTGAGGATTTTGTTGATTTAGTTAAACACACTAATTAAATTATATTAAATATTGATTTAATATTCCAAAAATATGAGATTTGATGTAGATTGCGATTTTCTTGGAATGTTAATGTTTATGTTAGTTATTCTTTATAATATCGAATCTATTAATAGATTTTTAGTAGATTTAAAAATGTTAGTTTATATCTAACTTAGTTTAACATGGTGTACAATTTAACATAACAATGTAACATTGTAACTAAATTTTCAAATCTATTTAAATTGTAAAATTTGGTAGTTAAAACACAAGATAGAAATAAATTTTAAATAAAAAATATCCGAAAATATGTTGTCTGGAACAATATATCGCAATATCCAATATCGCTAATAGACATACTATCTTTCAACAGAAAAATATATTTTACGAAATCAATCTTAAAATATCCTAGATTAATATTTTTCAATATATCTTAATTAATATATTAAAATATCGCAATCTTCCAAAACTTTACTTCTTTCTTTGGTTAAATCAAAGAAAATATATTGATTTTATATATAATTTTTCCAACAGAAGATGTCCAATACCGTCGAGTATGAAAGATTGGTTTTATATTTCTGATTACAAAATATTTACGCGGATATACCACGGGATATATCCTAGTTCTATATTTATTGCCAAATCATCTTGTTTCCTAATAATATCTATATTCCAATTAGTCTAAATCAAATTTCCAAACATATTCAAAAATTTATATAATTTTATTACATTTAATGTATTACTTTATATTTAGTGCCAACTAAATATATTTTCTAACATTATCAATCATAATTATTCTAAATTTAATTGCCAAACACATTTAGTGTTCTATATAATATATATAGATATATATGATTTAATACATACACTTTAATTTTTCTTCAATTTTAAATTAAACTAGAAAACAAAATTAAAACGAAAACAAAATTCTTTTCTAAAATATTAAATTTTATTTTCGAAACGAAAAAATCATAGTATAAGCAATCACGTAATTGTTTTTTTTTAAATTGACAATGAAAAAAATCATATGATATCTAATTTTATTTATTTATATAAGAAAACTATTATTTAAAGCATTTAAAGGACACATATTTATCCTGCTATAAAATTTTAAATCAAAACACAAACATAGATGATTTTTCTTTTACAAATATTATTTCTTAAAATCAAAATCGTTAAATCTTCATCTTATTATATAAAGACTGGTTTCTCAAATTTAGTCATTAACATGATCGGTTTGTGTGTTACTGATTTCGGTGAACATAAAAAACCGAGAAAACCGAAAAAACCGAACCGATCCGAATTAACCGAACCAAAAATGGAGGACTACTTTTTGGCCAAAGGATTCACACCTTCACTGGTCGTCGATAGGTATTGACTTGACGTTAACTCTTGTATTATAAGCTTTTTTTTCAGCTTATTATAAGCTATCAATTATTCTCTGATTTTATGTTCTTCTTCCCTGTTTTAGATAATTATTTTATTTTTGTCGGCATTTTATATAATTACTTTTTTAGTATAAATTAGATGATTGAAAAATATTATTAAATTACAAAATTTAAAGTTCCAAGTATCCAAAAATAATTTATATTTCTATTATGATTTATTGTCAGTATATATGAGAATCGTATAATAATTATAAAGTGATGATTAAAAATCAAGAGAACAACATCGTAATTTCGTTTTTAATGAGATGACATATTTTAGGTGTAGATGACAAAATTGTCTTTAACAATACTTTTTTGTTGATAAAAACGAATATTTTTTTATCGAGTCAAATAATTTTTTTTTGATAAAAAATAGCTAATCATTTTATCAAATTTTATAATTACGGTATATATATATATATATATATATGAAAATAAATGTAACTACTTTTCATGAAATTTATATACAAATGGTAAATTTGGGGACAAGTGTGAAATAAAATAAATACATCCCCTATATATTATTTGGGTTGTACATTTATAAATAAACATTAAAAATTGTTAATATTTACATCACATTGCCATTACTTCAAAGACCAAATTTTAATCTCTCATTAAAGGTATTTTAGTTATTAGTTATTATGTGATCATTTAATTAATTATAATTTTCGTTTTAATTATTTAATTTATTTTAAATTTTTTGAAAAGTAGTTAAAAATAGATTTTATGAAGATTTTATTGATTTAATTAAATACATTAATTAAATTAAATTAAATATTGATTTAATTTTCTAAAACTAAGAGATTTTATGTAGATTGTGATTTGTTTTGGAACATTTTAAGTAAGAATTTATGTAGATTATCGACTTTTTTTTATAGATTAAAAATTTCGTTTAAATTAATTGATTTATTTTAATTTTTTTGAAAATTAGTTAAAAATAGATTTTGTGAAGATTTAAATAAACAAACTAATTAAATTAAATTAAATGTTGATTTAAGTTTCCAAAAATAAGAGATTTGATGTAGATTACGATTTTTTTTTTTGGATTGTTAATATTAATGTTAATTCCTCTTTATAATATTGAATCTATTAATAGATTTTTTGTAGATTTAAAAATGTTAATTCATATCTGATTTAGTTTAACATGGTGTACAATTTAACATAACAATGTAACATTGTAATTTAATTTTCAAATCCATTTAAATTGTAAATTTGGTAATTAAAACAGAACAAGATATAATTAAAATTCAAATAAAAAATATCCAAAAAATTTCTGTTGAGAACAATATATCACAATATCCAATATCGCTAATAGACATATTATCTTTCAACAGAAAAATATATTATACAAAATCAATCTTAGAATATTCTGCTTAATATTTTCCAAAATATATTAATTAATATCTTAGAATATCGCAATCTTCCAAAATTTTACTTCTTTCTTCGGTTAAATCAAAGAAAATATTCTGATTTTATATCTAATTTTTGTTCCAATATCGTCGAGTATGAAATATTGGTTTTATATTTCTGATTACAAAATATTTACACGGATATTAGAAAGATTCGATATTATAAAAACTGATATTATAATTTTCGTAAAGTTTTAGAAGAATTATAATTTTCTAATATCCTGATTTTATAATTTTTAAATATTTTTTTATAATTGTAATTTGTCCGTGCTATAGCACGGAATATATCCTAGTGTTTATTTTATTTAGACATGTTTGACATGAGTAGTATAGTTGAGGAGTTTTACAATTTTGAAGTTCCCACTTAGAATATTTTTTTTTTGGTTAGAATTTCCTCTAACTTTCAAAACTTTTAATTTAATAAATAAATAAACGAAATTGGTCTGAATCCAAATTATTATTTATTTCTTCTGGCCGATGGATGCCTTCTCCCTCCCTCGTCTTTTCAGTTTACCAGGTTCTTTAATTCCTTGGTCACTTCTAATCCGAAGCTGAATCTCTCTAGTTCGCGAGCTTTTGGGCAGCTTTGAGGTAATTTCGTCATCTGCTGCTACTGAATCTTTTGGGTATTTTGAAAAAAAAAAAAAAAGATTTTTGTGCTTGTGTTTGCTACTCTTGAACTTGGTGGGTTAAACTTTGACATGCTCCATATTCTTTAATTTGCATCTTATCTTCGATTTGGCTCTATATTTCCACGAAATTAGAAACCGGCTTAAAAAGAGTAGTCTTTGTTGTAGGAGTATGAAGTCCTCTTGTTGATTCTTTACCTTGGTTTGACCTCTTTTGATCTGAAAGTTTGGAACTTGATACTTACTATCTTCTTCACTCTAGGGTTCTATTCATTTGGGGAATCTCTTGGTTTCCTTGAACTGCCCGTTGATCTGGAGTTATCTTATTTCTAGTTTCCACCCACTGGAGATTAAAGCAGTAAGTTTCATGAAAATGGTTTCTTAATTAGGCTTCCAAGTCCATTAAGAATCCAAGCCCCAACACTGCATTTATTTCTCTATGAGAACTTAAAATCATTTTTCATTCTTTCTATTCTTTATCACTTGAAGTTTCTATTCAACACTTAAAAAAATAAAAATCTCATCGCCTAGTTTTCTTTAATACAGATCAGTTGAACGAGAAGCGATTTCCATCTTTTGTATTTTGCATTTCATCTTCTTCTTTTTTTTTCTTTTGTTATCTCAATATTGTTCATGTCTCTGTACTCAGATCTGTGGATTAAATTCCACAAATGGTAAATTTATTCAGTAAATTTTTCGAATCTTATTATCTGAATTATGAGCTCGAGGATCCTCCTCCTCTAGTGATAATTGACTACTACTTTCATGGTTAAGCAGGAGATTTATGACTGAGACTCTTTTGTCGTTTGGAGTTGATGAATGATGAGCAAACTGGCGAACGCAAAAGTGATCTAACTTGAGGTCCTTCTTCTGACTCATAGCTATTCTCTTAATTCTTTTTGAATCAAAGGTTAATTAGTTATAAACCTTTTTTTATAACTAAAATTAGTAATATAAACTCATCCTATTCTTCTTCTTAAATAATGATTGGACGAAAAAGCGACTTCGACAAAAGGTGAGTCATGTTGCTTTTCATTCTTTAGTTCTATATGGAAGCAGGTTCTCGGATCTTTTGTGTGCATGTATATATTTATAGTAATGTGATGTTTATTGTCTCTATAGAATGATCTATGGATTGAAATATTCCACTCGAATTATATATTTTATTCTGTAAATTCTGCATAGTAATATCTGGAATTGTGAACTCAGGGACCCTAATCTAGTGAGTGTTGATTACTGGTTTCTTTTCTTTGGTTAAGCAGTCGATTTATGGCTGATACACTTTTGTCGTTTGGAGTTCAGAAGCTTTGGGACCTCCTTGTCCGAGAATCTGAGCGACTTCAGGGAGTGGATGAGCAAGTCACTGAACTCAAAAGGGATTTAAACTTGCTTAGGTTCTTTTTGGAAGATGCAGATGCTAAGAAACACACAAACAAGATGGTGAAAACATACAAGCTTATGTATCTCTTCTAGTGTCTATCAATTAAGCTTCATGGAATTTGTCCAGCAAAGTTGTAGTCCAATCTAATCATATGCAAAATTGTAGTCCACCCAACCACAAATGTAATGTTTATTGCCTCTTGCTAAAAATTAAAACGGTCCTATTGAGAGATTACATTAGTAACACAACTATGGACTAGCTAAATTAATGGCTTGCCTTTGTGAGTTCATTAATAAGTAGAATCTCTATGTAATACTCAAGAAGAGAGATTGCTAATAACAAAAATATTGCCGTAAACAATATCCAATAATAAGATTGAAATCCAACTTAAAATTGATTTTTTGTTATTTTTCTTTATAACTAAAATTGATTCCTTTTGAACAAATTACAAATGTAATAAAGACAAGTGGGTACAAGTAATAAAGTGACACCAATAATTGCTTACAATAATTTATTACCACTAGTTTTCACTACAGCTGGTCGTCGGATATGAGTCCACTCTTCTACTAGTTCTACTCGATCTATTAGCAGAGATCTAGCTGTAAACATAAAGAACGATTGGACGAAAAAACGATTTCGAGAAAAGGTGAGTCATGTTGATTTTCATTCTTTAGTTTTATGTTGAAGCAGATTCTCCGATCTTTTGTGTGCATGTATATATATTTATAGTAATGTAATGTTTATTGTCTCTATAGAATGATCTCTGGATTGAAATATTCCACTCTAATTATACATTTTATTCTGTAAATTCTGCATAATAATATCTGGAGTTATGACCTCAGGGACCCTAATCTAGTGATTGTTGATTACTACTTTTCGTTTTTTTGGTTAAGCAGGCGATTTATGGCTGAGACACTTTTGTCCCTTGGAGTTCAGAAGCTTTGGGACCTCCTTGTCCGAGAATCTGATCGATTTAAGGAAGTTGATGAGCAACTCACTGAACTCAAAAGTAACCTGAACTTGCTTAGGTCATTTTTGAAAGATGCAGATGCTAAGAAGCATGCAAGTGAGACGGAGAGAAATTTTGTGGAAAAGATCAAAGATATTGTTTTCGACGCGGAGGATATAATCGAAACATTTCTCCTAAAGGAAGAGCTTAGGAAAACAAATGGCTTCAAGCAGCGTAGGAGAAGACAATCTTTTATTATAGTGGATCGCAGGGAAATTGCTTCTGATATAGGAGACATAACCAAGAGGATCTCCAAGGTGATCCGCGATATGGAGAGTTTTGGAGTGCAACCAATGAAGATTGTTGAAGGCGGCGAGTATTCACATCCTTTACAAGAAAGAGAAAGGGAGATTCGAAAAACGTTTCATAGCGATAGTGAAAACGATCTTGTGGGGTTGGAGGACAATGTTAAGAAATTGGTTCGCTATTTGGTGGAGGAAGATAGCATTCAAGTAGTTTCTATAAGTGGGATGGGTGGTATTGGTAAAACTACCTTGGCTCGACAAGTTTTTAATCATGAGATGGTAAAAAACCATTTTGATGGAGTTGCGTGGGTGTGTATTTCACAACAGTTTACACGGACATATGTCTGGGAGACGATCTTGCGGCAGCTTAGTTCAAAACGTGATGAGCATAGAGACATGACTGAAATTGAGCTTCAGGACAAACTCTTTCGATTGTTGGAAACCAGTAAGTCTTTGATTGTTCTGGATGATATGTGGAGAGAGGAAGATTGGGACATAATAAAGCCTATTTTTCCACCAAAAAGAGGTGACATCTTCTGCCACATCTTATTCTTAAACTTTGACTATATACTTGATTAATATGACCAGGCATACGCATGTAATATATTTCCTTCTGTTTAAAATATATCGCAGGATGGAAGGTACTACTTACTTCTCGTAACGAGAGAGTGGCCTTAGATGTTGGACTACCATATGTCACTATTAAACCAGAATACCTAACCATTCAAGAAAGTTGGACACTTTTCCAAAGTATTGCATTTCCTAGAAAAGACACATCAGGTAAAGCTTTCAAGGAAGATAGTTTTTTGACGTTACTCCAAATATAATTCCTTTTACATTTAGTTGCATCATATAAAAACTACATAGTTATGTTTTGTAGAATATAATGTTGATGAAGAAATGAAAGAGATGGGTAAGATGATGATCAAACATTGTGGAGGACTACCACTGGCCGTCAAAGTGTTAGGAGGGTTGTTAGCTTCCCAACACACATTAAGTAGGTGGAAAAGGGTATGTGAGAATATTGGATCTCACATTGTTGGAACGACTAGCTTCAATGACAGAAATATCAGTTCTGTTTATCATATTTTGTATCTGAGCTTTGAAGAGCTGCCTATTTATTTGAAGCAATGCTTCCTCTACCTTGCCCATTTCCCAGAAGATTATCCAATAGATATAGGGAAATTGTCTTATTACTGGGCAGCAGAAGGAATACCAAGGTCGAGGTATTATGATGGGGCAACAATTCGAGATGTCGCAGATGGATATATAGAAGAATTGGTGAAGAGAAACATGGTTATTGCTGAACGAGACGTTAGAACTAGGAGATTTGAAACATGTCGCTTGCAAGAAATGATGAGAAAAGTTTGTCTGCTTAAAGCTGAAGAAGAGAATTTCCTACAAATTGTTGATGCAAGTATTTTTACCTCACCTGCGAGCTCTCAATCTCCTTGTATATCTCGCAGACTCGGCATACATTGTTCTGGTGATACAACTCATATGGAGGGGTATATCAAGAATCCAAAACTTAGATCTCTCTTGATTATCAAAAGGCAGTTCAGTGAGATAAAATGTTTCACAGGTTTATTCTTTTCAAGGCTACAGTTGCTGAGGGTTTTAGATCTCTCTTATGTGAAGTTTGAAGGAGGGAAGTTACCGTCTAACTTTGAGAAGCTCATCCACTTGAGATATTTGAGTTTAGACCAGGTATGGGTAACTCATCTACCTTCTTCTATACGGAATCTGAAGCAGCTGCTCTATTTAAACTTAACTACAGTCGGTTCCACCTACATCCCCGATTTCTTGAACGAGATGCTAGAATTGGCATACCTCTCTCTTCCGATGATAATGCATTATAATACAAGGTTGGAATTGGGTAATCTAGTCAACCTGGAGACGTTGAAGAATTTCTCAACAGAGAATAGCAGTGTGAGGGATCTTCACCGAATGACAAAGCTAACGAATCTCTCGATCAATATCAGAGGCGAATGGTGTGCTACCGAAACTCTCTCTTCATCTCTAAGTGAATTGAGACACTTGGAAGATCTTACTATACGGGGGGGTTCCACTAATGATGGAGAAGGATTTGTTTTGGATTGCGTTAATCTCATACTGCTGGATCTGACTATATATATGCCAAAGTTACCTGATGAACATCACTTTCTTTCTCACCTGACAACCATATCTCTGAAAGCTTGTCGGTTGGTGGAAGATCCGATGCCAATTCTTGAGAAATTGGATCAATTGAAAGAGCTTAATTTAGGGAAGAAATCTTTCAGTGGGAGGAGAATGGTTTGCTCGAGCGATGGGTTTCCTCAATTGCAGGAGCTTTCAATATGGGCACTAAAGGAATGGGAAGAGTGGATAGTACAAGAAGGCTCCATGCCCTTTCTTCAATATCTGAATATTTTTAGTTGTCCAAACTTAAAAAAGCTTCCTGATGGTCTTAGATTTATCTCTTCCTTGAAAGATCTGATTGTGGACGGGAAAAGGATCGAGAGCTTGTCGGAAGGAGGAGAAGATTATTACAAGCGGTGTTCCACTGGTATGACCTTCCTCGTCGTAATCAATTTGCTCCTGGAGATTGTATCAGCGGTTTCAGACCAGCTCGCTTCCATTCGGAAGCCTTACTTCGCAACAATCTCCTTATTAATGTCAATTTCCTCCGTTGTCCTCTCCATCCTTGACCTCACTTACAAAATCCAAGCCCATAAAGCTCGTTTCAGATGCAAGTGGCCTATACCTTGGTTCTACCATCCAGATCCAAAAGGTGGCTACAGAAGAATCTTTGGAAATTTCACAGATACGGTCTTATTGTTTTGTGTTGTTGGTGGGTTAATAGTGTCGACGGTCAATTATAGTTATATCGTAAAACGACAGGAGGGTCCCATCAAAGTATCAGTTTGGCCTCTCTTATTTGCTATTGGTATGGTTTGCTCCAAGTTCATGGAGAAGCCGGCCACTTCGAATGGCTATTCGCTCTAACAAAATTGTATGGTTTGATTGTATGCAGCATCTCTTTAGTGTTTTAATGAACTTTTCGTGTTTTCTTTTGGGCTTTTTATTTTATTCGATTGATTTCCCTAATTCTTCTTTTACTAGATGAACACCAGCGTCTATGCTGGATTTTATTTTTATTTCATGTCTAAATACATAATCCCTCTGTTCCTAACTATTTGATTTTCTAGATTTTTGTCTTATTTCACAACAATTAATTTTCCAGCTTTTTTTTATTTCACAAAATTTAATTTTCTAGATTTTTCTATATTTTTAATATTGAATTGTACATTTCAAAAAAACATTAACTTAATACAATTATTTTTTTTCTCAACCTGAAAATAATTAAATTTATACAAATATTACAGGTTCATAGTTAAGAAATTTTGGATATTAGAGAATAAATGTAGACATAAATAAACAATTATTATTTATGTGTGAAAACTCTAAAAAATCATTTGTTTAGGAACATATGGAGTAGTTTAGAAATCGGTTGAGAAACATTCTTTATTTATAAGTATTATTATATGTTGAATTTTATATGCATATAATAAGCGCGAAAATATAATTATTATATTTTGAATTTTATATACATATTTATAAGTGCATATAAGAAAAAGCGTAATGTAATTGAATTGGTTACCATATGTTTTTGTGTCCTTAGATTTTATATATAACTTTTAAATGTAGAAAAGTTACAACAAAAAATACACATATCAAATTCTACAGCAAAAATCATAAATCTACAGCCACAACCGATGAGACCCTAAATTTATTTACTTCAAAAATAAATACTAATTTTTTTCTCACATTTATTCTCTTTTACCAAAATTGTAACTCCATTACTTACTTATTTTTCAGTTACATATGTCAACATTTACTACATATTAAACTATAATTTGGAGATGAATCCATTTCTACCATAATTGTAACTCTTTTAATTTATTTATTTAAATGCAATTTTCACTACTTCTCATCCTATAAATAATCTTTTTTTTTATCTTTCCCCACCTTATCTCAAAAGTCAAATCTTTATTTTTTTTTTGTTTTCTGTTATTTCATGGGTTCATTAACTGATTACAAACAAACAAAGCTAAAAAACAAATGTAAAACCTAATTGAATTGGTTACATCCTTAGATTTTATATATAACTTTTAAATGTAGAAAAGTTAATTTGTCCTAAAATCCTAATTGAACTAACTTTTTATTTTATTTTCATCTTGATTCTTAAGCTTTTTAAAAAAAAAATTGGGTTTGTCGTTTGTGATTAGGCATATTTTATATTCTATGACAAGATATGTCTAACTTTGCCTAATAATACGACATTTGGCACTCTATTTTTTATAACATATGTTTTCTTCATTAATTTTTACTTTGACACTCTAAACACGTGATTGGTTGTGTCTAAATTTTATTATAGTCATATTTGGATCTAAAACTCTAAATTCAAAGCAATCATGGTTTAGATATATTTTTTAAAGCTAAAATCACTTTTACTTTTGTTTCCTTTTTTGTTGTACAAAGTTAAAAACCTAAATCCATAAATTTTGGTATTTGAAAAATTATGGAAGGTTGGCTTCACAAACTAAGCCTCGGTTTACGGTTTGGTTCTTTCGGTTACGGTTCGGTTTTCTCGGATTTTGGTTTTCGATTATCCAAAATCAATATTTTTTGGTTCTTTAGGTGAGATTTTAGATTGATTTTGGTTTTCGCTTCTTTTGGTTAATTGTCGGTTAACAGAAATCCCAGTTCACTATAAAAACCTCCTAACCTTAATTCATCACTCATTGTCACTTCCTAATTTCCTAACCCTCGAAGTCAAACTAATCGCGATTCCTAAATGGCTAAACTCGATTCCTAAACTCATCATCACTCATCATCGATCTGAATCGTTAAACTTATCATCACTTATCGTCGATTCCTAATTTCCTAATCATAACCCTCAAGCTCATCTTCATCTCTCCATCGTCTCATCTTCTCTTCGCTTCTCCGCCTCTAATTAGGGTTAGAATCTGACTTTTAAATGTAGAAAAGTAAGAGATCAAAAAATCCAGATATCAAATTCTACAGCAAAAATCATAAATCTACCGTCACAACCAATCAGATCATAAATTTATTTACTTCAAAAATAAGTACTAATTGTTTTCTCACATTTATTCTCTTTTACCAAAATTGTAACTCCGTTACTTACTTATTTTTCAGTTACATATGTCAACATTTACTACATATTAAACTATAATTTGGAGATGAATTCATTTCTACCATAATGGTAACTCTTTTAATTTATTTATTTAAACGTAATTTCCACTACTTCTCATCTTATAAATAATCATTTTTTTATCTTTCTCCATCATATCTCAAAAGTCAAATCTTTAATTTTTTTTTTTGTTTTCTGTCATTTCATGGGTTGATTAACTGATTGCAAACAAACAAAGCTAAAAACAAATGTAAAAACTAGGGCCGGGTAAAATACCCGAACCCAAAATCTGAACTCAAACCCGAATCAAAAAACCCTAACTCGAACCAAACCTAATTTTTGCAAAATACCCGAATGGATCCTAGATTTCTATACCCGGAAAATCCGAACCCGAACCCGAAACCCAAAAATATCCGAAAGTATTTGAAATACAACTATATAGCTAAAAATACTAGTTATACTTATACTTGCAATATTTCAAATACCCAAAATTACAATTATAAAAATCCATATATATATATATATATATCATATTTTTGGGCAATTTTGGTAATTTGGATAGATTTGAATAAAAAAATAACTAATATTTAAGTTTTTTTGGGTATTTCAGGTATTTTGAGTAGATTTGGGTATATATGTATTGAGTTCACTTAAATTATGTTTTTCAATGTGTTATTTAAAACAGATTGCATCATTTTCAAATTAGCTTTTGAGTAAATGAGATCTTCACAGTATGCGAAACATTTAACTTTACAGTTATGATGTATATGATTATAGGACTATATGTTTTGGTTCGGTTACTTTGGGTACAAAATATCCGAAACGAACCCGATTGAATCTGGACCGAATCCGAGTGAACTCGAACCCGATCCCGAACCGAAAATGTCAAATACCCGAATGTGGTCTAGAAACATAAACCCGAAAACCCAAAAAATCTGAACCGAATCCGAACGGAACATCGAACGCCTAGCCCTAGTAAAAACTAATTGAATTGGTTACCATATTTTTTGTGTCCTTAGATTTTATATATAACTTTTAAATGTTGAAAAGTTAATTTGTCCTTAACTCCTAATTGAACTAACTTTTTATTTTATTTTCATATTGATTCTTAAGCTTAAAAAAAATTGGGTTTGGTCGTTTGTGATTAGGCATATTTTATATTATATGACAAGATATGTCTAACTTTGCCTAATAATACGACATTTGGCACTCTATTTTTTATAACATATGTTTTCTTCATTAATTTGTTTTTGACATCTCTCCTTCTCAATTTAGCACCCATAATTAGAATAAATTCCACCAACCTTTACGTTTTTATTCGTCCAAAATAAAAATAAATGTAAAGGTTATCCGTATGAAGATTAACTGATTGCAAATGAAGAAAAGTTAATCAAAAAAAGGTTTCGTGGAGAAGAAAGAAAATCTTCAATGGTGAAGAGATACTTACATAGGTATGGTTATGTGTTCTTTAGAAATTTATGTAACGTATTTTACAAAACTTTCACTTTTTTGTATTATATTACAATCTGCTAATGTTGCATGATAGCAACATATTAAATGTCTTACTGAAGCAATATTTCATCAAGCAAAGAGGTATGTCGTTGTCTTTAAATTGGATGACCTTTGTAATGAGGTCGGTGTCGTTGAGTTTCTTTGCTTTATCAGGTGAGCACAAGATGGTATGTACACAAACTTGAGTGTTGTTATTTCTCCATTGGAGTTATTATATATATTGCATCATTAATAAGACCAATTAAGATTTTGGAAGGCTATAGGATTGACTATGAATTATGCAGGCTGGAACTGGAAGCAACTATAGTCGATGTTAAAAGGCGGCTCCAATGGTCGTAAACAACTTTCACATAGAAGGGTAAATGAAATTTGGCAAAGCTTAATCCCACTGGATATATGACCACTCATAGTAAAGTGAGTTTTATGATTTCCGCTAATTGAGTTCTTTAAGAAAGCAATAGTCTTGATTTCATGTGGCTTCACTGATTTGTTGATTCCTGATTAGAGGTTTCGAACATCATCTTCTAAAAGCAATCCCTGACATCTTCTTCTTCTTTCTTCATTTCCAATTCAAATAAGGAATTGAAAAACGAAGGGAGAAGAAAGTGGAGCGTGAATAGGGTATTTTGGTTGATTTCGAATGCAGCCTTAAGCTTCTCCATTGACCATCGCTCATGAGCCATGCCTTTACACCGACAAAAATTGTAACTCATCTTGCCTCTTTGCTATTACATATCTTTCTTTTACCAACTCTTTCCTACTTGTGATTTAAGGTGGTTTGTTAGCTAACATTCAACGTAATGACTTATAATATTGTGATTCGGTTTTAAAAATTGAGTGTTCTTTTTAATGACTTATAATTCTTTGTCAAATTATACTACCCACTTTTTAGAGGATCAATTTCTAATATACTCATCCAACTGAAAAGTATTGCTGAGATACTCCTCCCCTATTTATCAATTTCTTTTGTATTATTTTTTAAGTGCAAAACGTGTAAAAGACATAAATATCTAAGCTCTTTTAAAATAATTACGACCCAACCAAAGATCCAATCGGATATATTCACTCAATTCGGGTCATCCAACTGCGAATTGGGTAAGGACATAAAAGACATCACTACCCATAAGCTTTTAATTTTATTACGACCCATACCAAGGATCCAGTGGGTAAAAAAACAAATCGGGTTACCCATCGGGTTAGGGGCTCCACCTCTCCCTCTTCTTCCTTCAGCTTTCGATTTTGAACTCCCCACTTTGAAACTGAAGCAAACTCCCCACTAAACCTTAAAATCGAACTTCATTGCCCCACTAACCCACTAATCCGTCAGTTACTCTTGTTATCTCTCTCCCTATCCTTCTTAAAACTTATCTTTCTCCCAATTTTTCAAAATCCCCAAAATTACCTCGTCGAAACCCTAGACCCATAAGTAATGGTTAAAACTCGGGGAGGCGGGAGCTCGAAGAACACTGGCCGTAGGACGAGGAGTACGACGAGGAGAGAAGCAGCGCTTTCTCAGGCGAGAGAAGCAGCGCCTTCTCCGGCCAGAGAATCTGCAACGTCTCCTCCTCCTCCACAGGTAAATCCTTCTTTTTTTGGAGGGAATTTCGAATTTCAAGGGATACAACTAGTTTTATATAATATAACTATGCGATTAGATGCAACTGGGTATCATTAGATACAACTGGGTATCATACAACTGGGTATCACTAGATGCAAGTTGTACTTATATATGTTTGATTTGCAGGAAAAACAAAGCAAAAAGCATAGAATCGATGTGGTATACAGTCGGCAGAAAAGACAGAAGGTGACTGAAAAAGCTGAACCGGCGATCCCAATTGAAAGCCGGTCTCCTCCAACTGGAGAACAAATCCCTCCTCCTCCACGAAGAACAGAGGTATAATAGATGATTTGAATTGTAAATGTATGCGGTTATGTACAACTAGGTATCAATTTAAAAGTAGTAGCAGTACAACTAGATATATATTGATACAACTATGTCTTGTGGTACAACTGGATATATATAGATACGACTCTGCGTTCTGTTACTTACATATGTGGTTGGTTGGATTGCAGGGCACAGAGGCACTTCCACCTGAGAAGTTATTCTTCTCACACACCGAATATGGTAAGAGCTGTAAGATAGCTTCAAAGTGTGAGGATCTACAACACGATGGAACTTATAACCAAACTTAAGGGAGGACTAGAGAAGAATTGGTTTAGTAACCACCCTCAGTTCCAGCACCTGTGGCACATGGATAAAAGCAAATTCCACAAACTAATGGGTATGTGGATGTTCCTCTTACGCACGGTTGAGATGGAGAAGGGTAAAACCTGTTGGTTTGTGGTGAATGGTGTGACCGTGAGGTATTCTTTGAAAGAACATGCCCTCATTAGCGGATTAGATTGCCATAGATATCCACGCAATTATTTAAATTTGGGGAGCTATCGGTTTGTTAAAAGGTATTTTGGTAGAGGTGAGAACATTTTAGTTGGTGAGGTGAAAAATATGATTCCGAAAATGGTAGGAGATGAAGAGAGGCTGAAAATGGTGGTGCTCTTGTTTTTAAGCACCGTCATCAAAGGATCGAAAAGGTATGGACACATTGATCCTTTCATTCTCCGAGTTGTCGATGATCTTGAGGCGTGTAAAACATTTTCGTGGGGGAGATACACGTTTGAAGATTGTATGGACGGGATTTTCAATATGATGAATAATTTCAAGGGGTGTGCTAAACCTACATGGTGCTTTCCGGGTTTCATTATCCCGTTGGAGGTAAATCTCTTTCATCATTATGTGTATGTGTCTTGTTTTTTCATCTTTTGGTCTAATGTAAGTTATTTGCAACTTTTGGCATGTGAAAGCATTCCGGCTTTTCGGAAGAAGTTTCGGGAAGATGTCCCAACCGCTGACCATGGTTGTCCACGAATGTGCAAGCAGAAATGGCAAAAATGTGTTATGAAAGGCTTTCCGTTGGAAGATATAAACAAAGCCCTTGGAGATGAAACTGAGGTACGAGATACATAGTTGTAGCAGTAGTATAATAGTTATGCATAGTTGTATTAGTTATACCTAGTTGTATTAGTTATACGTAGTTGTATTAGTTATGCATAGTTGTATTAGTTATACCTAGTTATGCACAGTATTGGGGCAGTTATACATAGTTGTATCAGTGATACCTAGTTGTAGCAGTATGCATTATTTTGTACAACTGACAATTGGAATGTATGATATATGCGCAGACAATCATAAGCATTTTGGAACCCCAGATTCATGAGCTTGATTTCCTGTCCCGCATCTTGGAAGATGGTGAAGATGATGAAGGAGATGACCAATTATCTTTGAACTGGAACAGGTGTTTAGTTGATGAGAACAAGAAGATATTCTGGGAAAAGTTCTTCAACTTAGATAAAGCTGGTCGAAAAGTGAGAATGAAGCAACCAAAAGCTGGAAATATCCCAGCTCTTGAAGAGGTTCCTAACAATCAAGAGGTTCTTGAGGTTCTTAAGAAGGCATTGAAGAAGATTGCTGCATTGGAGAGAAGAGTTACAGATCTTGAAAATGGTGTTCCTGCTGCGAAGAATCAATATGATTCTGGCGATAATAGAGAGGATGATGGTTTAGCTTATGGAGATGATGTGGAGGCGGCTGCTGCTGTTGCGAAGGTTGATATGAAGAGGAAGGGGAAGGTTATTGCAGAAGAAGCTTCCTCAAAAGAAGAAGCCTCCTCAGAAGAAGATGAGGATGCTAATATTGGCTGTTCTAGTGCTGCATTTGGTCAGCTTAGAGATGATGATGATATTGATATGGAATATCTGTATAGAGAATATGGTTATGATGTTATTGAGGCTGCGAAGGAGAAGGCTGCGAAGGAGAAGGCTGTTGCAGACGAAGATGAGGGTGAGGAAGAAGAAGAAGGTGAGGAAGAAGAAAATGAAGACAAAGATGATGAAGAAGAGGAAGAAGATGAGGGTGAGGAAGAAGAAGAAGGTGAGGGTGAGGAAGAGGAAGAAGAAGAAGATGAGGGTGAGGAAGAAGAAGAAGGTGAGGAAGAAGAAAATGAAGACAAAGATGATGAAGAAGAGGAAGAAGAAGAGGGTGAGGAAGAAGAAGAAGATGAGGGTGAGGCAGAGGAAGAAGAAGAAGATGAGGGTGAGGAAGAAGAAGAAGAAGAAGATGAGGGTGAGGAAGAAGAAGAAGATGAGGGAGATGAGAAAGACATAGAGGATGAAGAGATGCATCCAGCTGAACCAGCAGAAGCTGACAAGGATCTATCTCCTCCAGCCCAACCAGCTGAACCAGCAGAAGCAGACAAGGATGAAGAGATGCATCCAGCTGAAGCAGACAAGGATCCATCTCCTCCAGCTCAACCAACCGTAGCCTCCCCAGCTCAACCAGCAGAAGCAGCCAAGGATCCATCTCCTCCAGCTCAACCAACCGTAGCCTCCCCAGCTCAACCAGCAGAAGCAGACAAGGATCCATCTCCTCCAGCTCAACCAACCGTAGCCTCCCCAGCTCAACCAGCAGAAGCAGCCAAGGATACATCTCCTCCAGCTCAACCAACCGTAGCCTCCCCAGCTCAACCAGCAGAAGCAGCCAAGGATCCATCTCGTCCAGCTCAACCAACCGTAGCCGGCGCAGGTCAACCGCATAGGCCCAAGGTACTTATTAATCGGAAACAAACAAGGGCAGCTACGAAGAAGACTCCGAGGTCTCAGAGGAAAGGACGTCCTTCAAAGTTCAAGAAAAGTCCATTTATTTGAAAAAGGGTATTAAAGTCCATTTCTTATGAACATTTTCAAGTCTTTCATTTATGTGTTTGTGAACTTTCGGAACTCTTTCTATTTAGGATGTCTTTTATTTTTTCTTACATTGTACTACTAGATACAACTAAGTAAAACTATGATTGTTGGTTTATTAGGTTATAAAAAAATTTCCAAAAATTAAAATAAATATTATTAAAATATTAATAATATATTATTAAAATATTAATATTATATTATTAAAATATTTTTAAAACAATAAAATATTAACTAAAGTCATGCGTTCACACTTGTTCACACTATAAAAATTATTATTAAATACCTGCGTTCAGACCTAGTTGTATTTAGTTATACAGTAGTATCCAACTTACATATAGTTGTATAATTGTTGTTTTAAGGTTTAACTAGTAGTATCAATATCTTTATGTACTTTTTCTAGTTGTATAAATTACAATACGTAAATAAATCAATTTTAGTAAACTTTCGTAGAAAAACTTAAGTCAAATTACAATTTTTCTATGACACACATTATAATGGTCTAAGTATTTAGGAAATACCCATTATAATGGTCTAAGTATTTTAAGATCACAACAAAACATTTTCTAATTTTTTTGTAATAAATTATATATGATAATTACATCGACAATAGTGGTTTCAGGAACCCAATATATCAGTATGACTGTAATATACTTTTAAAAATAACCATATGAGTGCATAGTTGTACTAGTAATACCTAGTTGTATATTAATGCATAGTTGTACTAGTAATACCTAGTTGTATATTAATGCATAGTTATACTAGTAATACCTAGTTGTATAATAATACATAGTTGTACTAGTAATACCTAGTTGTATATTAATGCATAGTTGTAATAGTAATACCTAGTTGTATAATAATACATAGTTGTACTAGTAATACCTTGGATAGATAATCCATAATACAGAGTTTTCAAAACAAAACACAAACAGAGTTAACATATACATAAATTATCACTCTCTTTGGCTACTACCACTACACTCAAACCACGAATACAAACCTCCCGTGGAAGACTTGCTTCTCCTTCGCCCATGTTCTCCAGCTGATAGAAACCTTGTTACTTGGGGTCTTCCTCTTTTGCTGACATAAATCGGAGGAAAGGCAACCATATCGCGTACATGGTCAGGAATTATCCATTGAGACTTATGAGGAACAGGATATATCGTCCTGTAATAGGCCAGAGCCCAATGCGACATCCAATAATACTTGGAACACAAATCATTTATTTGCATTTCTGTGTATCCGTATTTTCGTGCTTCCATAAGGGCCGCTATTGCATGGATTCACGGATACTTGTCAATATCAAAGCGCTTGCATGTGCAAGTTTTCATTTTCAGATCAACCAAATAAATATTTCCATCGCGTCCCTGCACGTTGAAATCAAGAAAGAAACTGTTTAACACTATCACCTTCAAACGCTGCGCATCGGGGCATAAAGGGTCCAACAATTTGACAATAAAAGGCACTAAAATCTCTCCATTAGTAGAATCCTGCCGACGCGTGTTAAACCACTCAGCTACCTTGGCAACAATCACATCGATCATCGGTAAAAGAGAGTATTTCCTTGCTTCTTTGAAAACATTGTTAATAGATTCACATGCATTGCTGGTGTAGATGTTGTACCTCTCTCCCGGGAAATAACATCTTGCCCATTTCCAAGTTTCTTTACAATATTTATCAAGATATGCCCCTGCCGCAGGATACCTTTTCCTAAAATCACCGTAGCATTTTATAAACTCAGACTCCGTGTACAATTCCGCTATTTCCATAAACTTTCTCGCAAGTGTTGCTTTGTGGACATGGGGACAGTTATTCTTCACATTCTGAGATAAGTGATAGATACAATACCCATGCAGAGCTAGCGGGTAACCTCAGCTATTGAGTTGATAAGATTTATACCTCTATCCGTAACGAATACTAGATCACCACTATCCGGTACTACTGATTTCAACTTACTAAAAAACCAAATAAGACTCGAGTGTTTCTCACCATCAACAACACCAAAAGCAATCGGATAGTGGTGATGATCAGGATCTTGCGCCGTCGCAACTATTAACACTCCACCAATCACATGCTTAAGGTGAGTTCCATCCACAACTATCACTTTCCTCATGGCTGCAAAGCCTTCAATGCTTGCTCCCAACGCGAAGAATAGGTACTTAAACTTCTGATCTTCATCTAATTCCACATACGTAATTGTACCCGGATTCATCTTCTCTAACATGTACATATAAGAAAACAACATCTTATAGCTATCCTCTGGAGTACCGCGTATATGTGCACAAGCTTTGTTTTTCCCTCTCCACGCGGTAGTGTGTGATACTTTAACGCCAATTCTTCCTTGTACCAAATCAATGATATTCTTTGAACATGGGGTTTCAAGTGTACCTGGAAAATCATCATGCAAAACAGATGCAACTAACCGTGTCGTGCCACATCTTTTCCTTGTAGTTGTACTTGAAGATGTACGAGAACACGTATGAATCTTTTTGTACGTTTTAATCGAGAAGCAACTCGAATCCTTATGCCTCGTAGCTCGTAAATACCACTTGCAACCTTTTTTTTCTCCACAACATTTTACCACGTACCGCAATTTATCAGAATTCACAATATCATACTGAAAACCGTTCATATGTGCGGCTCTTTCTACTAAATCTTGGACGTCTGCCTTGCTTGTAAATTCTTGACCTAAAATCACATTCATACCATCTTCCCATTCCAGATCCGCAGTCTGACCTACTTCACTACATCTCACCTCAATATCTTCATTCATAAACACGTTATCCAAGTTTCCTCGTTCTTCAGATCCAATATTATCCAATTCTCCTTGTACTTCACATCCAATATTATCCACGTTTCCTCGTTCTTCATCGTGTACAGCCAATGCATAATGTTCGGACGGTTCACTTGCATCTTGATTCATGTTGTCATAATCAACTCGATAATTTTCTCTCGCACTAGAAATCATGTCTTCATTACTTGCACCAAATTGACTTACTACATCATCTCTTGGAAGTTTATCACACCCTTGAATTTGCTCATAACTCTGATTATTGACAACCTCCACATGCAACACACTTTTCGTATGATCTTCATACAACTCCAAATAACACAAAAGATCATCATCATCGAAGATATAAATTGGTTTCTTAGGATCCACTAAAAGGGGAATGTAACTAATTTTCATCACAGACCTAACTTCATCCACCCCCATCTTTTTGCATATACATTCAACCAATAGCGTATAAGTGACCTCCTCACTCGATTTTTTCAACACAAGAGCGTGACGAACATCTTCTCTTGAAATCCATATAACTTCAGCTCCCTTCCTTAGATAATGTCCCCCATAATCAAAGTGTATGAGAGTCCGCTGCTTTTTATTCATTATACCCTGAAAAGAATAAAATTCAACATTACTCAGTTTCTTAGTAATATCAGTTGTATCAGTAGTACATAGTTACATAGTAATACTAGTTGTATCAGTAGTACATAATTACATAGTAATACTTGTTGCATTAGTTGTACATAATGTCTTAGTAAAATCAGTAGTATCAGTAGTACATATTTTCGTAGTAATACTAGTTGTATCAGTTGTACACAATATCTTAGTAATAGCAGTTGTATCAGTAGTACCCATTTTCTGAGTTATACACAATATCGAGCTACGATTCACCAATCCCGTCACTAACCCATTACAATATACCCATATTCATGATGCACATTACCTGAAACGAGCTTCAATCAACTGAACCGAGCTTCAATCAAGATCCGAATCAGACCCGAGCTCAAATCTTTCTCTCCCTCTTCAAACGTAGCAACCACCTTCAAAATACAGCTTCAATGGCGAAAACTGAGCTCCTTCTGCTGGCGCCAATGGCGGACAACGGACAGAGGATGAGAGCGGACGAGAGAAGCTCGAAATCTCTTGTTTTTGGTTTTGTCCGTATGAGAGAACTCTCAATGAAGAAGAAGATGGTTAGTTGGAGTGTGGGTCCCATTTGTTGTGTTTCATTTAAGGAAACAATTAAAGAATTAAACAATTGTTATTTTTTTAAAAAGAAGAAGTCGGGCGCGTGGGAGCGTGGAAGAGAAGGGAGGGGTAGTGTTTGGGTTTTTGTTTTAAATTTTCATGTGGGGTCCACAGAGGAGTATTTTAGAAATAGGAGGAGTATTTTAGAAATGAGTTGAGATGGGATGAGTAAAATAGCAATTGATCCCTTTTTAGATATGTAAATTTCATTTCCTATGTCGTTATTAGGGAAGAATTAAATTGCATTTGTTGCGGTGAAGAGTTACTTTCTAATCGGTAAGGATTTAAACATGAATGAATTGCAATTTAAAATGATTAAGCAGTTACAACTAACATTTTTTTTAGTTTGTAATTTGTTTATCCCAAAAAAAGGTAGACAGTTTTTTAAACAATACTGTTTTTTAAACCAGTAACCTTTTCAAGGGAAAAATCAAACCGGTAACCACCATCACTGTCGTCATTTCCTCTTTTCCAACATCTCCTCTCACCGTCTAATCGAATTATATGCCGCCAATCTCTCTCTCCCCCGGTAAATCTATGCCGCCAATCTCTCTCCATATTGATGGGTTATCTCTCTCCCTCCATCAGCAAAATATCTCTCTCTTTACCTCGTCGGATCTCAATCTCTTTTGGAATCTCTATCATCAAATATCATTTTTTTTTTTTCTAATGTTCGTCATTTTCTTTTGTAATAAGCTACTTTCACATATTACATGTTATTTATTACAATTACATGCTATTTCTTCCAAAAAAAACATGATTTAAATTCTTAAAACACATTATTTTTTCAAATGACACTGTTTTTTGTTTCAATACGAAATGACATTGACTTTTTCTCTCATTCTCGATTTCTCTTTCGCCGACCATCACGCTAGAATTCTATTTTTAATTTTCTCTCTTTTCCGATTACTCGTTATTATTATTTATTTCATTGTTTTTCATCCAAGTTACAATGCGCTACTGCATTTTTTCTATTGTTTGAGGGCATTTTTGTTTTTTCTCATCCCTTGTAAACTTTATTTTCCTATGATTTCTAACTCATAACTATTCTCTTAATTTTTTTTTAGTCGAAGGTTAGTTAGTAATATAACCCTTTTATATAACTAAAATTGATTATTTTTTTGGAACAAATGTAATCATACAAAGAGTCAAGTTCTGATTTGGCTCCGGGACAAATTACTATTTTATCTTTAAATCAGTTTATATAATTGTAATTGTAAGTGATATCGACAGAAATACAGTAGCGCAGATGGTAAGACTCGATCTGAGCGACCAGGATTCGAAACTCAAATATGTGGTACAACTGGTATAACTGAGTATTTAATTACCAGAGTTAAAAACAGAATCGCTTTCACCCTTCGGATTCAATAAAGGAGACTTTCATTCACCACAACCATCTCATTGATAGATCTTCTGAGAAGTTAGGGATCACATTTAATAGCTTTCATGTTACCACCCTTATCACTACTCAAAACCTTTTTTTAGCATCATCCTCAGAGTCCTAAACATTTTTCACCTCCCAATATGACCCATCATTGGATTAGTGCCTACCGTTTTGGATTTACAACCTATTTCTGTCCCACAGTAACTACAATTACACCTAGAAGGTGTAGAGAGAGCGTCTTATTAATGTATTAAGGGATACACACACTTATATACAAGAGAAGAGGGACTTTAGGTTATACAGATTAATGTACATTCCTAATATAGAAGATTGTTATCAATCATGTGATCTCATATCCTTAACATGCCCCCTCAAGATGGAGGGGTTGTTGTCACTCCAATCTTGTTCCGGAGAAGGATGAAGCGAGCTCGTTGTAAAGGTTTTGTCAATGTATCGGCGAGCTGATCTTGAGTGTGGACATGTGATACTCGTAGGATCTTTGATTGAACTTGGCCGCGTATGTAGTGGTAGTCCAAAGCCACATGCTTCATTCTTGAGTGGAAGATGGGATTGGCACAGAGAAATGTGGTGCCAATATTGTCACAGTATACGACCGGGGGCTGAGTAAGAGTCAGGCCGAGCTCGGTGAGAAGATTGCAGATCCATCAAAGTTCACTGGCTGTTGTTGCGACGGCCCGATATTCTGCCTCTTGTTGATGATCGGGCAACAGTCGTTTGCTTCTTTGATGTCCAGGAAATTGGATGTGAGCCGGTGTATATCACATAAGCATTTGTGGATATGTAATCTTAGTATCACCTGCCCAGTCGGCATCAGAGAAGGAATGAAGCTGTAGATTGTTGGCAGCGGAGTAAAAGATTCCATGATCTAGTGTCCCTGCAAGGTATCGAAGCACTCGTTTCGCAGCTTGCCAGTGAAGCTCCGTTGGCTTGTGCATAAATTGGGATAAATGATTGACAGCATAGGTGATGGCAAAATACTGTAGGCTTCCTACTAATTGCCGATATGTGGTGGGATCCGGTAGAGACGTACCTTCATTGAGTTTTAGTTTCGGGGAGGAGGCCATTGGTGTGCTTATTGGTTTTGCGTTGCACATATGGTATCGTTGTAGAAGATCAAGGACATATTTTCGTTGGGATAAGTGTAGTCCTTTCGGAGTTCTGCGTGCTTCGATTCCCAAGAAATAGTTTAAGTCTTCAGATTCTTTGATAGAAAAGCGATCTGCTAGGAGGCGAAGGACGGTGGAGATTGACTTGGTGCTGCTGCCTGTGATGAGAATGTCGTCGACGTACACAAGTAAGTAGATGAACTCGTTTCCCTTTTGATGCACAAACAAAGAGGTATCCGCAAGAGAGTTTGTGAAGCCTAGAGAGATGAGAAATTGTTGCAGTTCTGTATACCAGGCTCTTGGAGCCTGCTTGAGTCCGTAAACTGCTTTGTAGAGGCGACAGACATGAGAAGGATTGTCTCGATCAATAAATCCAGGTGGTTGTTCCATGTAGACCTCTTCTGTGAGATTGGCTTGGAGGAAGGCGTTGTTGACGTCTAGCTGCGTGATTGGCCATGAACGGGTTACTGCAATGCTGAGAACGAGGCGGAGTGTAATTGATTTGATGACGGGGCTGAATGTATCTTTGTAGTCACGGCCGTATTGTTGATGATAGCCCTTTGCAACCAGTCGCGCTTTACACCTGCCAAGAGAACCATTAGGTAGAAATTTATTTTTATATATCCATTTACATCCAACGATATTGGTTGCAAGTGGTCGGGGCACCAGTTCGTAGGTTTTGTTTCTTGCAAATGCATCGAGTTCATCGGACATTGCCCGTCGCCATTGTTGTTCCTTCAAGGCTTGAGTCACTGTGTTGGGTTCCGCTGGAATTTGATTTGAGACTGTGGCCATGAGATTCAACTTCTTGGTGGGTTTGCTTATGTTATTCTTGCGCCGGGTTGTCATAGGATGGAGATTTGTAGAATCAGGGACATCATCGGCGAGAGGCGCAGGTTGCAGCGTTGGGGCAGATTGGTTTTCTTGTTGGACCAACGGTAATGGGCCTGTGTTTAATTGGGAGCCCACTTGATTTTCTGAGCGTGAAATGTTGGGGCCTGAGCATTGCTGTTGGGCTTGATTTGAGGCCTCAACGTGTGGACTGTAAGCTTCTTCGTGAGGAATGTGACGATGGCCGACTGGTGATTCGCGAGTCGACGGACCTGTAGTGGTGCCCGGAGATGACGACGGTGGGGACGGCGCGGTCGACGGAGGTATCCGGTGCAGCGAGTGCCGGTGAGAATCTGAGGACGAAGCTCCCATCGCATCGGCCGGCGAAACCGCGGGCAGCTGTACGAGTGTGACCGGAATAATTTCTGGGTTAGGGATTGTTGGGCTTGGCTGGTAAGGTTCTGGGGATGGTGGATGTGGTTGGGTGGTTTGGAAAGGAAAGGTATTTTCATCGAATTTAACATGGCGGCTTGTGTAGATTCGGCCGGAGCTCTTCTGAAGACACAGGTAGGCGCTCTGACTGAGGGAGTAACCTATGAAGATACACGGCGTTGATCTTTGCTCGAGCTTGTGGTGAGCGTACGGACGGAGCCAGGGGAAGCAGAGGCACTCGAAAACACGAAGCTTGGAGTAATTTGGCGGAGTTCCGAAGAGTTTGCTGAATGGTGATTCCATCTGTAACACTGGTGTTGGCATTCGGTTTATCAGGTATACAGCAGTTGTGAAGGCATAACTCCAGTATTGGTGAGGCATTGCAGCATGTGTCATAAGTGAGAGCCCCGTTTCAACTATGTGGCGATGTTTCCTTTCAGACATACCATTGTGTTCAGGTGTGTGTGGAGAAGAGGTGAGATGTGATATGCCAGCATCGGCGAGGATCTTCTTGAGAGCTAGGTATTCGCCTCCATTGTCAGAGTATAGAGTTCCAATTTTGGTGTTGAATCGATTCTCCACTAAGGCTTTGAACAGAAGAATTGTGTCACGTACTTGTGATTTCGTTTTGAGTGGGTACAGCCATGTGTATCTGGTGAAATGATCTATGAGGTTAGGTAGTATTTATAGTTGTCAATGGAGGTGATTGGTGATGTCCATACATCACTAAAAATATACTCAAGTGGGCGAGTGGAGGAGATAGAAGTTAATGAGAATGGAAGCTTATGACTTTTATTGATAGCACAATCATTGCAAAACAGAGTTTGAGAAGAGCATGCACTTGAAGACTCCACATGTTGATGTTGAGAACTGAAGTAGAAGAGATGTCAATCGAGTCTGCTGTATTGACAGCCATGTTGGTATGAGAGGATTTTGTAAGCGGAAGATGGAAGGGAGAGAAGAAGAGACGAGAGTCGGTGACGGCTCTGTAGGATGAAAAAGAAATTTAGTAAGGAATTAGGGTATCCTGCTCTGATACCATGTAGAGAGAGCGTCTTATTAATGTATTAAGGGATACACACACTTATATACAAGAGAAGAGGGACTTTAGGTTATACAGATTAATGTACATTCCTAATATAGAAGATTGTTATCAATCGTGATCTCATATCCTTAACAGAAGGATCATCTTCCCATACCTTAGTCCTTTAACAAATTTCTTCTTTAGTTTAGGTGGAAGATCCAATGTACTTGATTGTTGAGTGTCGGTCCGTTTCGTGCCGGTGGCTGGTACCAAATCAAATGATCCTCCAAACTCAGTTGTGTTATTCTCCTAAGACGCCATCTACAACATATAAACAAGAATGGAAATAAATTAAAAAAACTCAAACCCGAAGCTCAAATTATGTAATTAACAATAACCAGCTAATGAAACTCTTACTTACTGGAGAAGGCTAGAGGCGGAAACGACGAGAAACTTAGAGGCGGGGAGGACGAGAAGCGATTTCCAGGAAGGTTATTATTGTTGATATTATTACTTTTCTTATCATTAGTATTTGTGGAAGAAGGGGTTTCCATCTTTTGTATTTTGCATTTCATCTTTCCTTTTTTTTTCTTTTTTTGTTATCTCACTATTGTTCTTCATACACTGGTTAATTTTAATTGTCCAAAGTTAAAGGAGCTTCCTGATGGGCAGAGATTCATATATTCTTTAAAGAATCTGATTATGGACAAAAAATGGAAGAAGAGATTGTCGGAAGGAGGAGAGATTGTTTTCACGAACTCTGTCGGGTATGACAAACTCATATCTATCTATTACTTTGCTTATTTAGAGAGCTGAGGCATGTCATTCTTGCATTAGTAAAATTCTCCTTGTGTTGTCTTTTATTTGTGTATTACCCAGCGATTCGGGATAGTATCTTTGGCGTTCGCTCATTGACATAGTTTCAGCCTCTGCGAATGCCACACCTGGTCTTGGGAGAGATCCTCCTTTTAAGAGGGAGGTAATAATGCTTCTAGATCACTGCTCATTCAGTAGCAATGTAGCATTTTTCATCTTCGTAATAGCTGTTCCTTTTCTTAATTAACCGTCAACCAGGTTGTAGCTAAGTAGCTATAGCAAGTGCCGCACTTGATGGATTCAAGAGTGAAGATAAGAAGATGGTAGTTGCACTACTTAATATGGATCGTGCATTTGTACCACCTCAGCACTTCATCCACCTCGTACAAAGAAGGTAACATCAGCTTCCCTTTCTTTGCCTTTTGGCTGTCATTTCGAGTGGCTTTATCATACTCAAACTTATATTATTTTGTAACATAATCATTATATTATTTTCCATATCTTTTAATGTATGACGGTTTTAAACATGTTTAAATAGATCTACTTTTGTGGGTGTCTTGCTAATTTTTTATATTTGCCTTGTGAAATGAACGTTTATGTTTCTGAATTCTTTCATTAGAGTCACAAATTTGACCAATTTTAATAGTCCCATAACTGCAGCATCTGTTGGACAAGTCATGATTTTTACAATTTACATGTTACAAGTTCTTTTGTGATGCATATCTCACTATTTTTTTTCGCTTTTTGGCCGTACGGATTACTATCTTTATCAGAATGGAAAGTCAGCGTCGTCAGGAGGAGCTAAAAGGTCGTTCCTCTAAAAAGGGACAAAATGCAGAGCAGTCTCTCTTAAACAGGGTTTGCTTTTATCTCAGAATCAACCTGGATTCACTTACTTAATAGTGCTTTCTACTTTTTTATATACGAAAGTATATAATGTGACAATTCTTGTTTCTGCTTGTAATTCAGGCAACTAGTCCTCAGCCAGATGGTCCATCTATTGGTGGTAGCTTAAAATCATTGAGAGACAAATTAATGCCGCAAGATAAAGATAAAGATAAAGAGACTCCGAAGGTGTCTGGTCTGAAGACTGCTGGACCTGAGGGGGAGATAACAGCAGGTCCTTATTCTTACATATTTCTACAGTGGCTGTCTATTCTTTTTGCTCACGATCCATTTTCCTTGCATTGCATGCTTTTACTGCGGTTAAGGTTACCTGACAGTTCAATTGCGTGATTTCTTCTTCTTTTATATTTCCTTTCTGTCATTTAAGCACTGAAATGGTGTAGGATCAGCTTTTCTTTATATTATTTGTTGATAAAAACCAGCTTCGAAGCTTTTCTTGTCCAATTTTGCGATCTCCTTTTTTCTTTTCTGCCACTTTAGCCTTGACCTAGTGTAGGATGAGTTTTCGTGGATTTAGTTTGTTATAAAAACAAACTTCCAAGGTCTCCAATATAAATTGTACTCTGTCGTGCAGGGTACTTAATGAAGAAAAGTGCAAAGACAAATGGGTGGAGTAGGCGATGGTTTGTTCTGAATGAAAAAACTGGAAAGGTTAGTGTTTATCACAAATATTCTTCAGGAGTTCATCCAAATATTTGCAAAAGAGAAAACTCTGTGCACTTTAATTGTAATTGTAATGCTAGCAGTATACTTTCCCTTACAATTTTGTTTTCTTTTTCTAGATCTTTTTATAATTGTTACTGAAGTGATCTGCCATTGCATTTACCTTTCTCCAGCTTGGTTATACGAAAAAGCAAGAAGAAAGAAACTTCCGCGGCACTGTAACTTTGGAGGTATCATTCTCTTGAAGTACTTAACTTTTTTTTTGGTCGAAGTCGAAGATGTAACTGCAATTAAGAGAGTGATGATAGGTTTTCATATTTACGTTGCTCTTCCACCCGGTCCTTTGAGCAGAGTGATGATTACTTGTAATTGTGAAGCCTTCTCCGCAAATCGTTTTCTTACCATTACTACTGATGAGAAAATCTGCATGCACCATGTTCTATAAATAATAGTTAGCCTTTGCACTTTATTGAGGTACACTATTCAATTCTTTGTCTCATGAAACTCTGCTAATCTGCTCAGGAATGCAGTATCGAATAAATTTCTTATGATGAAGGAGAAAAATCAAAGAGCTCCAATGATAAGAAATCAAATGGACCTGATTCAAAAGGACCAGGCCTTGTATTTAAGATAACCTGTCGGGTTCCATATAAGACTGTACTTAAAGGTATGTCAAGAGATAATCAAAATTAACGGCTTGACCCTCTTTATGCTCTTTTATATGAGCAAATCCTCAAAAGCTCTTATGTTGCAGCTCACAATGCACTGGTTCTCAAGGCCGAGAGCATGGTTCATAAGAATGAATGGATTAATAAGCTGCAAAAGGTTATCCAAACCCGAGGAGGCCAAGTGGGTGGTGCTTCCATGAGACAAAGTCTTTCCGAAGGTTCACTTGTAACTCACACGAAGAAACTATATGCTCATTCAATGATTTTTCTTTTTCCCTTTGCCTTAAAAAGTTGAATCTGCGTAAAATATGTGTTAGCTGATCTTAATCCAGTACCGTTAGCTTGATGTAAAATCTTTGCCACAAAAACTGATATCTTTGTGTGTCGTACTTGATGGTTTAAGATCTTGTTATATGTAAACGTTGAAGATAGCTTTGTTTGGGCATGTAAGGCAGTTAGTTTCTTGGAGTGGTGATAAATTACGGTTTTCTTTTGTTATCTGAATATCTTTCCCTTTTCAGGATAAGATGGTTAGGAAACCGGTTGACCCGGAAGAGGAATTACGGTCGATATCCCAAGAAGTACGGGTTACGTTGAAGCTGTTCTCAACAGTCTAGCTGCCAATGTTCCAAAGGTGGACTATTCAATTTTCTTGTGAAACTTTAACTTCCCATATCCATCTCGTTTTTTATTACTTGATCATATTACTAAAACCGTGTCTACAACAGGCTGTTGTTCTTTGTCAAGTAGAGAAATCAAAGGAAGACATGCTGAATCAGCTTTACAGTTCTATCAGTTTTCTCTATATCCTTTCCCAATGTATTACTGTATACTCAATACTGTGGTGTGGTGCTTATTTTTCTTTCCCTTCCATTGATCTACAGTGCAATTGGTAATGAGAGGACTGAATCATTGATTCAAGAGGATCAGAATGTCAACAGACGAAGAGACCGTTACCAGAAGCAGTCCTCTCTTCTTTCAAAGCTCATAAGACAGCTTAGCATTTACGATAACCGAGCAGCTGCTGCTTCAAGCTGGTCTGATGATAGACCCCTTATGGTATTTTCTAAGCATAACGACAAAATGACATGTTCATTAATGAGAAAAGAGGAGGTTTCTGCACAAAACGGGTTTGTAAAAGTAAAGCAATGTAAGAACATTGACGTGGCAGAACATGACAAAGAAGGGAGCAACGAGGAAAGCGCCCTTCACCAACAGACCTAGCCAAGCTTTACCTTTAAATAGAGATGTTACATGAGAAAGAGAACTCATGAAATTGGTAGTGAGAAGTGGCTAACCGTGAGGTTAGAGGGCAATGAGTTTTGGGGACAAAACTCATTGATTTATCTTTTATGTTTTTATGTTTTTAGGTTTGATGTTCTTGGGTGTGTGTTTGTGAGATCTTAGTGTTTGTATCTGAGATCTAGAGAGTTAGTTTGAGAGATATTGGTGTTTGTATCCAACAGTTTCTCATAATAAACGTAATATTCAGTCAAGAGCTCCCGTCGCACCACGCCAAACCGGCTCCCTCCAGCACCGCCACAGTCTGGATCATCTTACAGGTATTAGAAACCTGTTTGATTTCCAGGATTGTTGAAAGAACCGTAAAATACAATTTTTTTTTCTTTTTACCTTTTGGATTGGTCCCCGTTTCTGGGACTATTTTCTTATTTCTTCACTAGTGATAATATGAGTTTATAATGATGATGTACTTGTGTGTGTTTGTAGATAGATATTGTTAGAGACATATATATCACTTTTGTCTTCATATTGGTCATATGCTTTTTATTAAATAACGTTACTTTCCTTTTAATAGCATCTAAATCTTGGGAAAATGAAAGTGTGTAAATTTTTCCATTTTTCACCAAGCTTATGTATCTCTTCTATGAAGTGTCTATAGTGTGTCTATCAATTAAGCTTCATGGAATTTGTCCAGCAAAATTGTAGTCCAATCTTAATCATACGCAAAATTGTAGTCCACCCAACCACAAATGTAATGTTTATTAAATCGCTGTGTCTCTTCTGCAAGAGAGAAGAACCGTCCCAACCGTTATAAGTGCATAATGGTCTTTATCAACAAATAGTATTTCTGTAGATAAAAACTTGAGATGTGGTAGTTATGGTAATTTTCTCTAGTTTAATTGCACAACATCTGTGTTTTTGCTTCATCCCTCAATAAATTAGACAGTAAACTCCTTAATTTTCTATAGAAGGCTATCGGAGGAATTTCACACACTGGTTCCTTTTTATTTTGGATCCGAGCTTTTCTGGTTGTTATAGATCTCCCAAGTTTTTGAACCCATTAGAAAGAGCAGACTCCTTAACTACCCATCCGACTCATTGAATTTTGCTCAACACTAACTTGTGTTTCATCTTTATCTCTTCGTGAATTTGCGTGAGAATGCTAAATTTTATAGTGAATAATAACTTATCTGTAATTTGATCAATTTAATCCTATGAATAATAATTTTCAATTATTTGCGGTAAACTATGCTATCAATATACAAAATAATATTTATGTGGAGTGCTAAAAATTAAAACGGTCCTATAGACAGATTACACTAGTAACACAACTATGGACTAGCTAAATTAATGGCTTGCCTTTGTGAGTTCATTAATAGGTAGAACCTCTATGTAAATATCCAAGAAGAGAGATTGATGAGATAAGATTAGAATGATCTTAGTGATATCATTGTTATCCTACGATAAACTTAGATCCCTGGATTTTAGGATCTCTGCAGTTGTACCTTTGGCTATTTAAAGCCTTCATCGTCAATGTTAATGATCAAAGGAAAAACATTCTTAAATCAATCTCTAAAATTATCTCGATTCATGGCAGGCATTGAGGAAAGTGCTACAAAAAACGCTGAATCTACAAACACATCAGGATCATTTGGAAATCGTGTCGAAACAAGACGCACGATATCTCCTTATGATTTAACAGCTGCGGACAATCCAGGCACAATCATATCATACCCTCTTCTCACCGGAACAAACTATGACCAGTGGTCATGCTCGTTTAAAACCGCATTAAGATCCCGGAAGAAATTCGGTTTCTTAGACGAAACCATCCCTCAACCAAATTCCGATTCACCGGACTATGAGGATTGGATCCCGATTAATGCGTTGTTGGTTTCATGGATCAAGATGACGATTCATGAATCTATTCGATCGTCTATATCTCATCGTGAGATAGCACGAGATCTTTGGGAACACCTACAAAAGCGTTTCTCTGTTTCAACAGGGCCGAAGCATCAATTGCTGAAATCGGAGCTTGCTAATTGTCGACAAAACGGAAGCTCAGTAGAAAGCTACTACGGACGTTTGAACAAAATTTGGGATCAAATGATTGCAATTCGGCCTCTTCGTGTCTGTCGCTGCACTCGCTGCATCTGCAACAAAAATGAAGCTATTGAACGTGATCGAGAAGAAGACAAAGTTCAGGATTTTGTGTATGGCCTTGATGATCGATTTCAAGCTATTCGATCCAACTTGGTTTCACGCACACCTTTGCCTTTGATTGAAGAAGTCTACAATGCAATCCGCCAAGAAGAAGATATGCAATCTAAGTCTCTACCTCGTGATTCCGGTGCTGCTGTCATGGCGTTGGCAACAAAAATCAAACCAAAGTTTAAAGATGACCGAGAGAAGACTGGAGTTTGCATACATTGCAAACGTTCAGGACACTTTTCAGAGAAGTGTTTTGCAATGGTGGGTTATCCGGACTGGTGGGGCACAAGACCAAGGCAGCGCATAAATAACACGCGTGATCAAAGCACACTAAAAACCGTTGCTGCTTCAGCCAATGTAGTGCTACAGCAAATCGCTCCAGGTCAACAATCCGTCATATCCTCTCAAGACCAATTGATGTCTCTTTTACGTCTTCTCAACACTGGGAATACAAATGAGACTGAAAAATTATCTGGTATGACTTCAACTTTAAGCTGGATTCTCGACACAGGTGCTTCTCACCATATGACAGGGAAGCAACATTTGCTTTCAAATTTACGCAATATAGCACCTAACGTTGTTATATTAGCTCATGGGACTGAAAGAGTAGCTACTCAAGAAGGCACAGTTCGTTTGGGGCCAAAACTGGTTCTAAAATCGGTTCTTTGTTCCACAGTTGCAAACCGATTTAATTTCAATTGGACAGATGTTGATGAAAATAAATGTGTGGTGTTACTTCAGGACCTCACTACGAAGATGGTGATTGGACTGGGTAAAAGGATGCAAGGCACGTTTTATTTCCAGGGAGTCGAGCAAGTGAATGTAGTTACAACTCTTGGAAAAGATAACTATGAGCTGTGGCATAGTCGTTTCGGACATCCTTCGGAAAATGTCTTAGCTAGTGTTTCTGATATTAGTCTCCATTCCAGTTTGAATAAAGCATGTGATACTTGTCTTCGTGCAAAACAATGTCGTGATTCATTTCCTTTGAGTAATAATATTTCCGATGAGATTTTTGACTTAGTACATGCGGATGTTTGGGGACCATATCGTACACCTTCTTCAACAGGTGCTCGATTTTTTCTGACATTGGTTGATGACAAATCACGTAGTGTTTGGATCTACTTGATGCGTGAAAAGAGTGAAACACAATCACATATTCGGAATTTTATCTGCTTGATTCAACGGCAATTTGGTATATTTTTGAAGAAATTTTGCAGCGATAATGGTACGGAATTTATGTGTTTAGCGCCATATTTTCATACTCAAGGGATTATTCATGAGACATCTTGTGTTGGTACACCAAATCAGAATGGACGTGTAGAACGGAAGCATCGTCATATTCTGAATATTGCAAGAGCTCTTCGGTTTCATGCCTCTTTACCAATCATGTTTTGGGGAGAATGCACTCTCACGGCGGGATATCTTATTAATCGTACTCCCTCATCGGTCCTTAATGGGAAAACTCCATTTGAGATTCTGTATCATAAAGTCCCTTCTTCACGTCACTTGCGCGTGTTTGGCTCTTTATGCTATGCTCACAATCAGAATACGAATGGAGATAAGTTTGTTTCAAGATCACGAAAGTGTGTCTTTCTTGGTTATCCTAATGGTCAGAAAGGGTGGAGATTATATGATATGGAGAGCCATACGTTTTTGGTTTCTCGTGACGTCAAATTTTTTGAGGAGGAATTTCCGTATGCATCATCATCATCGGATGAACTTTCAACATCGACTAATGAGATTATGGCTCCTACAGCTATCTCTCTAGACAACGATGAACCTATACAGCATCTCCAAGTCGGGACGATTCCTCTGATCATTGACTCTCCTTCAGCTTCTCAGAAATCAGTTCGACCTTCATCCTCGTCATCTTCGATTGAATCCATTCCGGAAGCAGACAACACAATCGTTACATCCTCTGTTCCGCCTACTGACTCCTCAGCTCTTCACGAAGTGACCCATCCACCGGCGTTACACCGCAGCAATCGTGAAAAGCAGCCGTCGACAAGGCTGAAAGGTTATGTCACGGAACATACTACTTTGGCTTCGACGTCTTCTCCTACGACACAAGAACCAGATTCGTGTCTATATCCTATCAACAACTTCGTCTCCTCTCACAGTTTTTCAGAGAAACATCGAGCATTCCAGGCCGTTATTTCTTCAGCTTACGAACCAAGCTGCTACAATCAAGCGGTCTGTGATGCAAACTGGCGTAACGCGATGTCCTCTGAAATTTCTGACAAGAAGATAATAAGACATGGACGGTTACTGATTTACCATTGGGGAAGAAGGCCATTGGCTGCAAATGGGTTTTTAAATTGAAATATAAATCTGATGGAAGTCTGGAGCGACATAAAGCTCGTTTGGTGGCACTTGGAAATAAACAAAAAGCTGGTGAAGATTTTGGTGAGACTTTTGCTCCTGTTGCCAAAATGGGTACTGTTCGAGTTTTTCTAAAATTCGCAGCAGGTTATGGTTGGCCTGTACATAAGATGGATGTTCATAATGCCTTTTTGCATGGTGTTCTTCAAGAAGAAGTATATATGAAACTTCCTCCTGGTTTTCACGCATCAGATTGCAACAAAGTTTGTAAACTCAACAAATCTTTGTATGGGTTAAAGCAAGCTCCTCGTTGTTGGTTTGAGAAACTCTCAAACGCTCTTTTGGCCTATGGTTTTCGACAATCCACTGCAGATTATTCTCTGTTCGTATTTAAACAAACCAACACTGTTATACGCATATTAGTATACGTTGATGACTTGATTATTACAGGAAGTTCTGAGGAAGCCGTACTCAAATTCAAGGCTTACCTATCTTCTACGTTTCATATGAAAGATCTTGGTCTTCTCAAATACTTTTTGGGTCTGGAAGTAGCTCGTGATGAGAAGGGCTTCTATCTGTGCCAAAGGAAGTATGCTCTTGGCATTATCATGGAATGCGGACTTCTTGGCTCTAAACCATCACCGGTGCCTCTTCCTCAACATCACAAACTCTCACTGTCCGAATCAACTGTCTTATCTGATCCAACTCTTTATAGACGGCTGATTGGTAAATTGATATATCTTGCTAATACACGACCGGATCTTGGCTTACGCGGTTCACACATTAGCACAATATATGCAACAGCCATGTGATGATAATTGGGAAGCTGCACTCAAAGTGGTTCGATATATCAAAAACAGTCCCGGCCAAGGAATAATGTTGAGCTCTAACAACGATTTCAGTTTGAATGGCTGGTGTGACTCGGACTGGGGATCTTGCCCAACGACTCGACGCTCATTAAGTGGCTATGTGGTGCTGCTTGGTGATTCCCCGATATCATGGAAGACAAAGAAACAACCAAAAGTGAGTCTCTCCTCCGCAGAGGCTGAATATCGTTCTATGGTTCTATTAACAAAGGAGTTGATTTGGCTGAAGAGTTTGCTCGAAGATTTCAATTACTCACATAAGGCGCCAATGATGATCTTTTCCGACAGTAAATCGGCCATAGCACTAGCAGCTAATCCCGTTTTTCACAAACGCACAAAACATATTGGGATGGATTGTCATTTTATACGCCATGAGCTTGTGACTGGCAACATCAAAACAGCTTTCGTGCCAACGACGTCTCAGTTGGCGGATATTCTAACTAAAGCACTCGGCAGCAAGGATTTGGAAGCTCACAATGGCAAGCTAGGCATCGTTAATCTCCATGCTCCAGCTTGAGGGAGTGTGATGAGATAAGATTAGAATGATCTTAGCGATATCATTGTTATCCTACGATAAACTTAGATCCCTGGATTTTAGGATCTCTGCAGTTGTACCTTTGGCTATTTAAAGCCTTCATCGTCAATGTTAATGATCAAAGGAAAAACATTCTTAAATCAATCTCTAAAATTATCTGAGATTGCTAGTAGTAAAAATATTGCCGTAAACGAATATCCAATAATAAGATAGAAATCCAACTTAAAATTGATTTTTTGTTATTTGTTTTTATAACTAAAATTGATTATTTTTGAACAAATTACAAATGTAATTAATAAAGACAAGTGGGTACAAGTAATAAAGTGACACCAATAATTGCTTACAATAATTTATTACCACTAGTTTTCACTACAGCTGGTCGTCGGATATGAGTCCACTCTTCTACTCGATCTATTAGCAGAGATCTAGCTGAAAACATAAAGACGATTAGACGAAAAAGCGATTTCGAGAAAAGGTGAGTCATGTTGATTTTCATTCTTTAGTTTTATGTGGAAGCAGATTCTCGGATCTTTTGTGTGCATGTATATATATTTTATAGTAATTTAATGTTTATCGTCTCTATAGAATGATCTATGGGTTGAAATATTCCACTCGAATGATCTATGAGTTGTGACCTCAGGGACCCTAATCTAGTGATTGTTGATTACTACTTTTCGTTTCTTTGGTTAAGCAGGCGATTTATGGCTGAGACACTTTTGTCGTTTGGAGTTCAGAAGCTTTGGGACCTCCTTGTCCGAGAATCTGATCGATTTAAGGAAGTTGATGAGCAACTCACTGAGCTCAAAAGTAACCTGAACTTGCTTAGGTCATTCTTGAAAGATGCAGATGCTAAGAAACATGCAAGTGAGACGGTGAGAAATTTTGTGGAAGAGATCAAAGAAATTGTTTTCGACGCGGAGGATATAATCGAAACATTTCTTCTAAAGGAAGAGCTTAGGAAAACAAGTGGCATCAAGCAGCGTATGAGAAGACTTTCTTGCATTATATTGGATCGCAGGGAAATTGCTTCTGATATAGGAGGCATAACCAAGAGGATCTCCAAGGTGATCAGCGATATGCAGAGTTTTGGAGTGCAACCAATGAAGATTGTCGAAGGCGGCGAGTCTTCACATCCTCTACAAGAAAGACAAAGGGAGATTCGAAAAACGTTTCCTAGCGTTAGTGAAAACGATCTTGTGGGGTTGGAGGAGAATGTTAAGAAATTGGTTGGCTATTTGGTGGAGCAAGATAGCATTCAAGTGGTTTCTATAACTGGGATGGGCGGTATTGGTAAAACTACCTTGGCTCGACTAGTTTTTAATCATGAGATGGTAAAAAACCATTTTGATGGAGTTGTCTGGGTGTGTATTTCACAACAGTTTACAAGGAAATACGTGTGGCAGACGATCTTGCAGAAGCTTAGTTCAAAACATGATGGGCAAATAGACTTAAATATGACTGAAGACGAGCTTCAGGACAAACTCTTTCGACTGCTGGAAACCAGTAATTCTTTGATTGCCCTAGATGACATGTGGAAAGAAGAAGATTGGGACAGAATAAAGCCTGTGTTTCCAAAAAAAAAAGGTGACATCTTATTCTTAAACTTTGAATATATAGAATATGACAAGGCTTACACATGTAATATATTTCCTTTTGTTTAAAATATATCCCAGGATGGAAGGTACTACTTACTTCTCGCAACGAGAGAGTGGCCTTACGTGCTGATCCAACTTGTGTCAATTTTAAACCAGAACGTCTAACCAATGAAGAAAGTTGGACACTTTTCCGAAGGATTGCATTTCCTAGGAAAGACGCAACAGCAGGTAAGCTTTCAAGGAAATGTTTCTTCTTTACGATATAATAAAGAAATGTAAAAACTCTTTTTCTACATCATGTCTTGCTTTTAAAGCCCAAATTCATGTTGATGTTGTGTAGAATTCGAAGTTGATGTAGAAATGGAAGAGATGGGTAAGAAGATGATCAAACATTGTGGAGGACTACCATTGGCCGTTAAGGTGTTAGGAGGGTTGTTAGCTGCCCAACACACATTAATTGGGTGGAAAAGGGTATGTGAGAATATTGGATCTCACATCGTTGGAGGGACTAGCTTCAATGAGAGAAATCTCAGTTCGGTTTATCATATTTTGTATCTGAGCTTTGAAGAGCTGTCTGATTATTTGAAGCAATGCTTCCTCTTCTTTGCCCATTTCCCAGAGGATTATGTAATAGATGTAGAGAAATTGTTGTACTACTGGGCTGCCGAAGAAATACCACGGCCTAAGTGTTATATTGGAGCTACCAATCGAGATGTTGGAGATGGATATATAGAAGAATTGGTAAAGAGAAACATGGTAATTTCTGAAAGAGACGTTATAACTACGAGATTTGAAACATGTCGCTTGCATGACATGATGAGGGAAGTTTGTCTACGTAAAGCTGAAGAAGAGAATTTTCTACAAATTGTTGACGGGACAATAACTGCAAACTCTAAGTCTCCTTGTAAATCACGCAGGCTCGCTGTACATCTACAAGATGCAACATATCATCTAAAGGGAGAGAATCCAAAACTTAGATCTCTCTTGATTATTCAAAAGCAGTTCAGTGAGAAAAACTGGATGGCATCAGGTTTATGTTTCACAAAGCTACAGTTGATGAGGGTTTTAGATCTCTCTTATGTGGACTTTGAAGGAGGAAAATTACCCTCTAGCATTGGGAAGCTCATCCACTTGAGATATTTGAGTTTAGTATGGGCAAACATATCTCATCTACCTTCTTCTATGCGGAATCTGAAGCAGCTGCTCTATTTAAACCTAAATGTACGTGGGGAATCTCCAATCTACATGGCGCCCAATTTCTTGAAAGAGATGCGAGAATTGACATACCTCTGGTTACCGTCGAAAATAGATGATAAGACAAAGTTGGAATTGGGTAATTTAGTCAACCTGGAGACATTGGAGAACTTCTCAACAAAGAATAGCAGTGTGAGGGATCTTCAACGAATGACAAAGCTAAGGACTCTCTCAAGTAGAATCAATGGCGAGGGGTGTACAATGGAAACTCTATCTTCATCTCTAAGTGAATTGAGACGCTTGGAATATCTTACTATATCTCTAGAATCTTGTCGGTTGGTGGAAGATCCGATGCCGATTCTAGAGAAATTGGTTCAGTTGAAAGAGCTTCAATTATGGGATCAATCTTTCAGTGGGAAGAGAATGGTTTGCTCGAGCGGTGGGTTTCCTCAATTGCATACGCTATCCTTACGTGGACTAAAGGAATGGGAAGAGTGGATAGTAGAAGAAGGCTCCATGCCCCTTCTTCATACTCTGGAGATTTTGAAGTGTCCAAAGTTAAAAAAGCTTCCTGCTGGTGGGTTTCCTCGTTTGCAGGAGCTTTATTTAAATGAACTAGAGGAATCGGAAGAGTGGATAGTAGAGGAAGGCTCCATGCCCCTTCTTCATTATCTCGAGATTAGTGATTGTCCAAAATTAAAGAAGCTTCCTGCTGGTGGGTTTCCTCAATTGCATACGCTTATAATATGTAGACTAAAGGAATGGGAAGAGTGGATAGTAGAAGAAGGCTCCATGCCCCTTCTTCATTATCTCGATATTGAGAATTGTCCAAAGTTAAAGAAGCTTCCTAATGGGTTTCCTCAATTGCATACGCTTTCTTTAGATGGACTAAAGGAATGGGAAGAGTGGATAGTAGAAGAAGGCTCCATGCCCCTTCTTCATACTCTAGAGATTAGTGATTGTAAAAAGTTAAAGAAGCTTCCTGATGGACTGAGTTTAATATATTCTTTAAAGGATCTGACAATGGACAAGGAATGGAAGGAGAGATTGTCGGAAGCAGGAGAAGATTATTACAAAGTCAAACACATTCCTTCTGTTGACTGCGAAGGATGAGGCTCTTAGCAATTACGGACTAAAAGAATTGGAAGAGTGGATAGGAGAAGAAGGCTCCACGCCCCTTCTTCATACTCTCCATATTTGGAAATGTCCAAAGTTAAAGGAGATTCCTGATGGGCTGAGATTCATTAATTCTTTAAAGGAACTGAGAATGGACAAGGAATGGAAGGAGAAATTGTCGGAAGGAGGAGAAGATTATTACAAAGTCCAACACATCCCTTCTGTTACATTCTACTAAGAATGAGGCTCTCAGCAATAACGGACACAGGTAAAATATTATATCTCTGATCTACATATCATCAAGTACACAAAATCAGTCATTCAGAGAAAGCAATTGTTGTTCAGTTCAAATTTTGGCTTTATATTCTGACTATATTGGTAAAAGCTATGTTGGTCTTCAATTTCAGGCAAGTGAAATATACATGAAGAGCTGCAGTGATGGTGTTCGACGAAATGTCTAACTGAGACTTTATCTCCTGTACTGTTTTTGTTAGTGAGTTTGGGGGAGAGAGATGGTTTTCACGAACTCTGCCTGATATGACAAACTCATACATATCTATTAGAGAGCTGAGGCTGCTTTGAACTCGTGATTTACTCATAGATAAATCATTCACTCCACTATTCATGGTTAAAGATGGAGACTTGTGGCTGAGACTATTGCATGTATAATTTGGAATTTAATAGCTTTGGGAGCTCCTGAATCAATAATCTGAATATTCGCAGAGAGTTTATGAGTAAGTTATTGAGATACAACGTCATATGAGATTGTTACACTCTTTGCTGAAAGATGCAAATTCCAAGAAACACGAAAGTGAAAAGAAGTTTGATTCACTTGCATGGGTGTGTGTTTCACAGTATAGTTCACATGAAAATATGTCTGGTAAACAAAAATACGAAAGCTTGGACCAGATTATGAGGAGCATATAGATAGCTTGAACCTTGATTGTCCTTGAAGCTGTACGGAACAACATAACCTGGATTGGAATATCACAAAACATGATTTTCCACACAAGAAAAATAGGTGAACTCTTAATCTCTTATGGTCCTTTTCTTGAAATTTCACTCATATCTAGAACCTAGTGAAATTTCACAAATTAAGATACTAATGATGATCAATCACCCTTGCAAGGGTGTGATCAAACGGTCATATATTGTGAATCAAATTAAACCTTTTTTGTTCGTTTTATGAATCCTGAAGGAATTGTATTTTTTCATTTCCAAAATAATATTATCGTTTGTTTTATAATTTCTGATATATCTTTTAAAACAATTATGATAAATCGACGCAATTTTACAAAATTATTCTTTTATTAGGTGATTTTATTTTCTAAATTTGTGATGGATAGTGGTTTTAAAAAAAATATATATATTAAATATTTTTTAATATTATTTCTTATACTGTTTAACTTGTTATTATTTATTATGATATTTTGTTCAATTCTTTTCTACAATAATTGTTTTCGTAGTTTGTTTTATCTGTCATATTTCATTTATTTTTCATTTTTTTTTTCTTCATTCTTGTTGTTCATTTATTGATGACCAATCGAATAATAAAAAACGGAAATCCTTTTAACGGCTTTTTTACAATTTCATTCATAACTAAGTTTTTTTGAAACGAAATGTTTGAAAAAAAAATCTAAAAGAAAAAATCAAAAACTGCTATAAAAATAGAAAAGCAAAGAGAAAGAATTAAATTCTACCATTATTTTACATTTACAGATAATATAATTTTTTGCTATGAATAATGCCATGCAAGGCCACTCCTACGAATTTTGTTTTACATTAGCTGCTCTAATTAATTTAGAGGCGTAAAGTCAGTTGAATAAATGTCATTTTTGACAAGCGGTACATTCTAGGTTTCGTATTTATTTATTAACTGAAATTTATTTTCTTTAAAAAATATAGCTGAAGTTATACTACACAACTATATTTTTAATATTTATATACAACGACCAACGCACACTTGAACATTTGACATTTCCGAGTTTGAATCCAAATTATGATACAAAGACAACACTACTAACTAAATAGATGATCAAAGTTGATGGTTAGACAATAGTGTTGCAGCATACATTTATTAACGAGTCGTGAATCCATATATAATTAAAGAATATTTGTTTTATTTTGATAATTTTTTTAATAGATATAATTTTTTGTTATTTTTATATCACCAAAGGAATGAATATACATGTAAATATCTACTAGTATATATATATATATATATATATATATTTGTGGCGTCTAAACCAAAGATTTAATGGGTTACAGTCCAAAACCGATCCTGGTTAAGTCTTTTAGGTGTTAACAAAGAAAAATGCAAATTTTATTATTAGAGTTCAATTTATGTAATCAGATTTTTTTAATCTATTTTCTAATGACATATTATGTTATTAAATATATAGTTAAAATATTTAAAAAGATTATTTTTTTAGCACCTAAAAACATAATTAAATCGGTTTAAATCATTTCTTCAAATCTTCCAAAAAATTGTAATCTACATCAAATCTCTTATTTTTAGAAAATTAAATCAACATTTAATTTTATTTAATTAGCGTGTTTAATTAAATCAACGAAATCTTCACAAAATCTATTTTTAATTTATTTTCAAAAAAATAAAAATTATTTAATTATTTAAAACGAAAATTATAAATAATTAATTTAATATTTAATTAAATGATCATATAATAATTAATTGACTAAAATACTCTTAGTGAGATATTTTAATTTGTTCTTAAATGTAATGACAATGTAATGTAATTATTAACATTTTGTAAGGTTTATTTATAAGTGTACTCTCCAAATAATATATAGGGTATTTACGAGGAAAAGATGGTAAAGGGGTTGAAAACATTTTGCACAAAGAATTAGTAAAAATTATAGCATATAGACTCAATATTGACTCTTTTTTAATGTGATACAACTTGTATCACACACTCTTCAAATCACTACATCAAGCACTATCCACAAAGACTTTCTATATATGGTGAATTAAAAACTACGAAGAAAATAGGAACTTTGAGGAAAACAAATCTAGAAAATGTTGAATAGTTGAGTTATAGTTTCTTTTGATAGTTTTGTGAAATATATTTAAATTTTGATAAGAGAATATGTATGATATATAATCAAAAGAATAATAATAAAAAGTTTATAAAAAAAAACAAGAGCAAGAAAACTAATGCATAAACACAATTTGTTCAAAATGTTATTGTTAGTCTATATATATTCAATGTGACATTAATACATGATGAATCTAACTTTTTGAACTCTATAAATTAGTGTAGAATAGTTTCAGTGAATTGTTAGTTGTGTGGAAAAGAAAAAATCTTAACTTAAAAAATCAGAGTGTTTTATTTTTGTTTCTGATTATCTATCATTCTCAAATGCTGATAGACATTTTAATTCTTGCAAGATTTGACATTTCTGCTGGAATCTTTAACGTCGTTTGACATTATACCCATAAATTTTATACAAGATATGGACACCAGAAATTTTATACATGCACATGACTTTTTATAAATGTACAAATCCAGAAAAGTTAGGAAATTATAAAATTATAACTAGTGTCAGTGGAGTTAACAAAACTTGATGAGATAAAATGGTACAATCTTTTTTTCCATGTCAAAATGTTTATGGGTATTGTTATTAAATAGAATTGTTTATAATATTGTTTTTATTCTCCATAGTTAAAGAATATGGTATTTGTCATAAAGTCTAGAAATAATAATAGTTCTCAGGGCAATCTTAATAATAGTTAATGTGGTAAGAAATATTCAATTATACTATCACCTATGTTATGTTTTTAGTTATAGAAGTTATTTAGTTTTTGTTTTCTGAAAAACAATCCAAAGTTAAAAAGGTCCACTGAAGTTGAATTGAAGAGTATGAAGACTCGATGTAAGTATATGATGGACACATATCCATCATAAGAGGATATGGTTGTTAGTCCATAAATCACTTTAATAACCATTAAAGCTCACACCATCTATGCAAGAATACTAGTTAAATTACTCCCTAGGAAGCTAATGGAAGTTATGAGAAAATTCAAGAAAAAAGAGAGAAAAAGAGATGTCAGGACATCTGACGTGTCGTCTCTAGAGTGATTCTCAGAAAATATATTTTATAGGACATTAATTATTAGACTAATTACATAATATGCCATTAGATAAATCATATATATATATTATCTTTATTATACAGATTATAATGTTACATAAATTATCTTTATCTATTATGAAAAATCGAGTAAGTAAATATTTCATAAAAATCATATCTAATTTTATTTTGTTTCCTAAATATTATTTTAAAAAGATATTGTTTAACTGAATAATTAATTAGTAAAATAAATATGTAAAAATCTTAATTTTAGATTTCAATTATTTATACAATAATATACTATTAAAATATATAGAAATATTTATTTAATTTGTTAATTTTCTTTAAATCCCATATATATTAATTGAGAATCATTTTAACAAAATAACTTTTTGTTTACATGAATATTACAACACTGCCATGCTGACGTGTCGTCTCTAGAGTGATTTTCAGAAAATATATTTTATAGGACATTAATTACTAGACTAATTGCATAATATGTCATTAGATCAATCATATATAAACTGTATTTATTATACAGATTATAATGTTACATAAATTATCTTTATCTATTTATGGAAAATCGAGTAAGTAAATATTCCATAAAAATCATATCTAATTTTATTTTGTTTCCTAAGTTTTATTTTAAATAGATATTATTTTAACTGAATAATTAATTAGTAAAATAAATATGTAAAAATTTTAATTTTAGATTTCAATTATTTATACAATAATATACTATTAAAATATGTAGAAATATTTATTTAATTTGTTAATTTTCTTTAAAATATAATAAATATTTTATCTTTCGTATAATGCAGGAATCACCTAGTATATAATATTTATGAATGTGTGTATTGTCATTAGGGATTTGGTAAAATTTCTTATTAATTGTTCTTTTTGGTCCCTTAAATTAGTTTTTTTTCTTAATTAATTGTTCCTTTTGAAATTCACCTTTATGATTCTAATGATAAAGGAGTTGGCATAAAAAATTTTGGTTTGGTTTCGGTTCGTTTTTTTTTCTGTTTACGGTTTAACAGTTTTACAAAAATTAAAACCATATGAAAACCGTCTGTAATTCAGTTTAGTTTTTCGGTTTTAAGGTTTATCGATTTTATGAAAAATAAATTTATATAATAATTATATGTAATTCAGTTCTGTTCAGTTTCGGTTTGGTTCCCGTTTTTTCGTAGGCTATTTCATGTTTTTACAAAAACAAATATAAGTTTGTTACATAAAAAGTAATCAAATATAAGAAACAAATGTCATTTCACTAGACTACCTTGATTTGAGTTGAAAAAATAAAAACAAAAAGACTACCTTGACTTAAATGTAGAATAAAAATAATGTATTAAGCCAATAAGTAAAACATAATAAAAATAATAGAGTCCAAAATGTTTCATAAACCCAAATCCTAAATTTAAATTTAAACCTATAAAAATGAAAAGCTATAGAAAAAATTCAGAAAATAAATTGTATCATCGTCATTAGCCACTGTATAAACTAAACATATATATAATTATATATATCATTATTCTAAATTTATGAATGTGTGTATTGTCATTAGGGATTTGGTAAAATTTCTTATTAATTGTTCTTTTTGGTCCCTTAAATTAGTTTTTTTTCTTAATTAATTGTTCCTTTTGAAATTCACCTTTATGATTCTAATGATAAAGGAGTTGGCATAAAAAATTTTGGTTTGGTTTCGGTTCGTTTTTTTTTCTGTTTACGGTTTAACAGTTTTACAAAAATTAAAACCATATGAAAACCGTCTGTAATTCAGTTTAGTTTTTCGGTTTTAAGGTTTATCGGTTTTATGAAAAATAAATTTATATAATAATTATATGTAAAAACAAAATAATTATACTAGACTACCTTGATTTGAGTTGAAAAAATAAAAACAAAAAGACTACCTTGACTTAAATGTAGAATAAAAATAATGTATTAAGCCAATAAGTAAAACATAATAAAAATAATAGAGTCCAAAATGTTTCATAAACCCAAATCCTAAATTTAAATTTAAACCTATAAAAATGAAAAGCTATAGAAAAAATTCAGAAAATAAATTGTATCATCGTCATTAGCCACTGTATAAACTAAACATATATATAATTATATATATCATTATTCTAAATTTTATTAAAAACTATTAAAAATATAATTATATATCATTATCTAAATTTTATTAAAACCCAAAATAACCATTTGCCGGAATGAAAACCATTGGAATTTTAGAAATCTGATTGTTGAAAACTAATGGCCTAAACAAACATACAAGTATTTGGTTTATAATTAAATATGAAAAAGTGAATTTACATTTCAATTTGGGCTATATTTACAAGAATCAAGTTATAATTACAAGTATGGTGATAGTTTTGGTTGAGATTATACCTGTTCAATTAGATTTTATTTGAGTTTATATGTAACCAACATTGAAGAATCCCCTATATATTAATTGAGAATCATTTTAACAAAATAACTTTATGTTTACGTGGAATATTACAACACTGCCATGCTGATGTGTCGTCGCGAGAATAATTCTCAGAGAATATATTTTATAGGACATTAATTACTAGACTAATTACATAATATGTCATTAGATCAATCATATATAAACTGATTTTATTTTAAAGATTATAATCTTACCTAAATTAGCTTTATTTATTTATGGAAAATCGAATAAGTAAATATTCCATAAAACTATAGATGGTTATATTGTTTCCTAAATCTGATTTTTAAAATTATATTTTTAAAAGATATTATTTTAACTAAATAATTAATTAGTAACATAAATATGTAAAAAAAAACCTTAATTTTAGAATTCAATTATTTATACAATAATATAATATTACAATATCTAGAAATATTTATTTAATTGTTTAATTTTCAAAAAAATATTATAAATATCTTATCTCGTGTATAACGCGGGAATCACCTAGTTTTAAATTAAGGGTGCGAGATGGATATTGAATTTCGGTTTAGTTTAGATTAACGCGGGAATCACCTATTTTTAAATTAAGGGTGCAAGATGGATATTGAATTTCGGTTTAGTTTAGATTTACCAAAATATACATGGTTAAGTATAAATTTGGGATGGTTTTTTATAGTTTTTGGTTTAGAAATTCAAATCAAAAATATATTTTGATTGAGTCCGACCTTTTTTTTGTGGGTTCTTGGTCGAAATATTTCATTAATTAAAGCAGTTTTAAAATTACTGCACACCAAAAAGTCTGATGATGAAGAGCAGAGCTATTCGTTGCCAATTTTTGAGTCTTCGAATTTTGTTTCCTATCGCATAATCAATTTATATACCAGAGCTAAGGATTTATGGGTCTTTTAGAGCAATGAATCCATTTAGGAACTTGATGTGAAGTCTTTTCTCAGTGCTTCACCAGAGTGTGTGTTCCCAGAGATGAAGTCATCTATGTTTCAAGAGATTTTTCACCTGTGAAGTTGAGAACCATTTCTTGGTAAACATTTCATCGCCAGAGAAGTTTTTAACCATGATATCATACCTATACGATGTTATTTCGATTCACTCTCATGGGTGTATGTGTTGGCTTAAAGAACCGGTTACGCTCATGATTAAGAAATAATACCAAGTCGGTTTCGTTAACCGACAATTATGGAAGTTATTTCTATTAAACGAGTAGTTGCGTCTTTCTGTGTTAGTGTCTCTTGGACATATCTCTCTGTGTAATATATAAGACAGACATTGGAGACAGAGAAAGCAAGTAGTTGAGTTCGTAAGAATTCTAACAAAGAAGGACAAAAACAAAGAACAAAGTGAGGAAGACTTGGAGAGGTATTTGACCGGTGATAAGTGGTTGATATCCGCTTTGTGATATCTTTCATGATTTTTTCCAATCCAGATTACATCCAAGTCATATCTACTGATAGATACCATCGTAAGGTACGCTTTCGGTTTAAACGCTTCCAGATCGTTAAACTCTAATATTGGTATCAGAGCCACTTGGTTGCAGTTCTGGTTTATCTGTTTGTTTCGCCTATATCTCTCTGAAGAGATAACGGAATCAAACGATTTTGGTGTCTATGCGTAGATAATGAAATTATCTTTCTATCGGTGTATAGAACGCAAATTCGGCCAAGTGCACAGAGAGATATGGCGGTCGAAAGTTTTCGGCCGAACAGGTGCAAACATATATGGTTAAAAGCCGATTAGCCGAATGTATTATTTTGCACATAACTCTCTGACGACATATCGGAATCCAATGATTTCGGTAGCTGTGCGTAAATAATGAAATTATCTTTCTATCGGTATATAGAATTTAAATTTTGGCTAAGTTCACAGAGAGATATGGGGGTCGAAAGTTTTCGGCCGAACAGATGCAAAAATATATGGTTAAAAGCCTAATGTATTGTTTTGCCCATAACTCTCTGAAGAGATATCGTAATCATATGATTTTGGTGTTTGTGCGTATATAATGAAATTATCTTTCTATCGGTGTATAGAAGGCAAATTTTGGCTAAGTGTACAGGGAGATATGGCGGTCAAAATGTTTCAGCCAAACAGATGCAAACATTTGTGCAAAATATCGAACTGTTGTTTCTCTCATAACTTTCTGTAGTAATTTCAGATTTTCATGTTTTTGATGTCCATGCATAGATATTGAAAATATATTTCCAATGATATATTGCAGGCACGATTTAGTTAAGCATATAGAAAGTTAGAGGTGTCGAAAGTTTATCGATAGAATTGTGTAGAAACATACTCCCTCTGTTTCAAAATATAGGGGGTTTTCCAACTTTCTATACAAGTTTATTAATTACTCTTTTAATTATATTGGTGGGGAGAGAGATAGATTTGACTTAAAATAAAATGACTGTTAATATTCTTCTTAATAAATTATGTTTTAATACAAAAAATTGTAAATATTTATTTCTTAAGATGCATGTTTTTTTTCTAAAACCCCCTATATTCTGAAACAGAGGGAGTTTATGTTAACTTGATTATTTTTCGTAAGAAAAATATCAATGATTTATAGTCATCACGTATAAATTAATGTTTCATTTGTTGATTCATTTCCTTTTTATACAATGAGATAGTGGGAGTTTTGATTATGATTAGAACTTAAAAATTTTACATGAAATAAATTAATTTATTATAATCAGATTATAACATGGGTGATGATTGGGAACATAGTGAACTCTCAATCTTCTGTTATGTATCGAATTATTATGAATTAATTTGTGTTCATTGTAAGATTATGTGTAGTGTATTGGAAACTACAAAGGAACTAAATGTCTCAAATTGTTAAAAGCAGGGATGTCTTCTGCTTGTAAGAACATCATTGCTGAGCTCAACAGAGGAGACAAACTGGAGGGTGACAATTACGATATTTGATATCGTAAAGTCCAATATGTCCTTGAAGAGCAAGAGGTGAAAGAGACTCTTTTCCATCTCATGGAAGAACCTGAGTAGGGTATTACGGCTCAACACATAAGAAACCAAGAGGCATATAATGCTTGGAAAAGAAAGAATAGCATCGCTTGCATTACATTGTTAAGTAGTATGCAAGATGATCTCATGTGTGAGTTTGAGGAGTACGAAACTGCGAAAGGTATATGGGAAGCCTTAAAAGAGAAATTTGGTGCAACATCTGCAACAAAGGTTAGGAGACTTAATAAAAAGTTTAATGACTATAAGAAGCACCCAAATCAATTGATGAGGCAACATCTTAGAGTCATGTCTAACATGATTAGAGAGCTTAAGACTGCTGGCCAGATCATGTCTGACGAACAGCAAGTACAAGCAGTTCCCGCTCATTACCGGAAAGTTGGGATCATATGAAAATTCAGATGACTCACTATGAAAATGTCAAGACATTCGAAGACATTTCACGTCATCTTAAGTTAGAGGATGAGCGCTTAGAAGCTGCTAGACCTCTCAATGAAGCCAACTATGCGAGTTCAAGCTCAGGCATGAAACGCAAGAGAGGAAACTTCGGTAATAAGGCTTCCGAACAACCTAATCCTAAAAAGCAAAAGAGACACGCTAAGCGTGGAAAGAAAATAGGGAGAAAGGATAAGGCCACAATAAAATGTTACAATTGTAACGCATTAGGTCACTTTGCTCGTGAATGCACTGAGGCAAAGAAGGTATTATCCTTGAATATATCTAGTACATATGCTTATGTTTCTAGTTGTGTCATGCTTGCTGAATCTAATCCTTTGTGGATTGTAGACTCAGGTGCAACAGACCACGTAGCTAGAAGTCGTGAGGCGTTTACGGAGTACCGACGTATCCCTAAAGATAAAAGATGGTTATATGTAGGAAATAATACCAAAGTTGCCCTGATAGGTATTGGTACTTGCCAATTACATATGCGCAGTGGCAAAACCCTTATTCTACATGACGTCTTATATGCTCCTGATATACGTCGGGACCTTGTCTCTATTTCGACTTTACTTAAATTAGGATTTAGTTTAAACTTCTACGACATGGGTTTACACATTTCTTTAGGGTCTGTGTTTTATGGTTTTGGTTACACATATGATGGTTTCATTGTACTTGATTGCAATACAAATACTGCTAGTATTAACAAAGTTTCTTTTTCATTTGTCACAAGTTCTACTATGAATGATATAGATATGTGGCATGCAAGACTTTGTTACATAGGAGCTGATCGAATAAAAAGGTTGGCAAAAGAAGGCCTCCTAGGCTCACTAGCCCAAATCGATCTAAACACATGTGAATCATGTCTTGCCAGAAAAGCAATAAGAAAACCATTTGGAAAGGCAACCAGAGCCGAATATCCATTGCAATTAATTCATTCAAACATATGTGGTCTGATGAATGTGAGGGCACGACATGGAGCTTCATATTTCATCACTTTTACAGATGATTACACTAGGTTTGGGCATGTATACTTGATTTCCATAAGTCATAAGCACTAGAGTATTTTAGACGTTATGTTATTTTGGTCGAAAATCAATTGGATAAGACCATCAAATGCTTAAGAACTGATAGAGGTGGTGAATATCTATCTGAACAGTTTAAAGAACTGTGTGATGAAAAGGTTATTGTTAGACAATTAACTACCCCACATACACCACAACAAAACGGTGTATCGGAAAGAAAGAACCGAACGCTCCTTGAGATGGTTAGATCAATGATGATGCTAGCTATTCTTCCTGTTTCTTATTGGGGAGATGCATTGCTTACCGCCGCCTGTGTTCTTAATCTCGTACCCTCCAAATCTGTTACTTCAACCCCTTATGAGTTATGGACAGGAAAAAAACTTGTTTTTACACATTTAAGGCCATGGGGTTCAGCAGCGTTTGTTCGCGATACTTCTCATCCTCATGGAAAACTAGGTCCTAGAGGAAAGAAATGTATCTTTATAAGATATTCTGAGCACTCTAAGGGATATGTGCTAATCGGTGAACAAACTGACGGAAGTATAACAGAGATCGAATCACGAGATGTTACGTTTTTGGAAAATGATTTTCCTAAGAAGGGTGAGATTGATAAAGGATTCCATCTTACAGAAATAATTGACCCAGAGGATACTTCTCCTATTATCCAACCTATGGAAGTTGATGCAACTTCAAATGAATTGCTTCAACTTAACATTGGTTGATAATTCTTCTAAATGAAATCAAAAGAGTTTGAAATGCGTAGAAGTAACCGTAGTAAGATCCCTCGACGTCGTTTTGAGATCGAAGGGGAAGCTTTCATGGTGGCATTGCATGATGACTTAGAGCCTAAATCAGTTTTTGAGGCTCTCTCTTGCCTAAACTCAAATGAATGGAACGATGCAATAGGAGAAGAACTATAATCTATGAAAATAAACCATGTATGGGACTTCCGCATGATCGACGAGCAATCGGAAATAAATGGGTTTTTATATCAAATATAAGGCGGATGGATCCATAGATAGATATAAGGCATGCTTGGTAGCGAAAGGATACACTCAACAAGAAGGCATCGATTATGAGGAAACGTTTTCACCTGTGGTGAGGTTTGCCTCTATTCGACTTATTTTATCCATTGTTGCGGGATTAGATTTAGAATTACATCAGATGGACGTTAAGACTGCATTTTTTAATGGTGAACTAGAAGAAGAGATTTACATGGAACAACCAGTTGGTTTCATAGTAAAAGGTCAAGAGAACAAAGTTTGCAAGCTCAAACATTCTATATATGGCCTAAAGCAATCTTCTAGGCAGTGGTATTCTCGTTTTCATCAAGCAGTAACATATTATGATTTTGTGATGATTAATGAAGATTATTGTGTCTATGTCAAGAGGACTAGACAATCTTTTGTTATTTTATCTCTATGTGTCGATGATATCCTTTTGGCCAGTAACGATATGGAGCTCCTTACAACCGTTAAAAATGGTTATTATCTAATTTTGAGATGACGGACATAGGAGAGGCAGATTATGTGCTTGGTGTTAAGATACACCGGGATCGATCAAGGAGATTATTAGCCCTTTCACAAGAGTCATACATTCAAAAAATCCTTGAAAGGTTTAAAATGCGCACGTGTAATCCTATTGACACTCCAATAGCAAAACGTGAAGGCCTAAGCCTTAATATGTGCCCTAAGACCCTAGATGAGAAAAGTGAGATGGAAAAAGTCTCATACGCTAGTGTCGTGGGCAGCTTGATGTACGCAATGATGTGTACTCGACCGGATATTTGTTATGCTGTTGGTTTGGTAACTCGGTACCAGTCAAACCCCGAAAAGAAACATTGGGTGGCGGTAAAACGGATCCTAAAATATTTGAAAGGAACGATGGATTATTCTTTGTGTTATCAAGGAAGTAATCTACATTTGACGGGATACTCAGATGTTGATTGGGCTGGCGACCTTGATGAGCGTAGATCAACTTCAGGATATACTTTCTTGCTAAGTGATGGTGCCATTACTTGGAGCAGTAAAAAACAATCTTATATATCATTATCTACCGTGGAAGCTGAGTTCATAGCGTGTTCAGCATCGGTCCAAGAGGCTGTATGGCTAAGGAGTTTCCTGCAAAGCTTGAAAGTTACACCAAATCCTTCGCACCCTGTTATGATTCATTGTGACAATCAAGCTTGCATTGCTTATATGAAAGATCCAAAGTATCATGGAGGGACCAAGCACATTGAGCTCAAGCATATTTTTATAAGAGACATTGTAGCAAAGAAGAAAGTGATACTAAAGTACATCTCTACGCATAAGATGGTAGCCGATCCTTTCACTAAGCCTATTCCTAGAGACGTTTTTAATGCTCACGTTCGACCTCTAGATTTGCGTAGGTTCTAGGAGATGTACTAAAAATCTTTGCTATTTGACATTGTATTTATGCTTATACCTTATGATATTTAAAGCATGTTATACATTAGTCGGTTTTTCCATTATATACACTTACACAATTAGGAGTTATCAAGTTAGAGATTGGTTCGCTCACATGAACAATCGCCAAATATTTTTTGAGATGACGGCTGGATTGGAATCGATCAATCTTTGGAAATATATGATGAGACATTATAAGTTTGGCATCAGTGGGAGAGTGCCTCAGATTTCTTATAAATGTCGCCTTAAAATAAGTTAAGATGAGGTATAAATTTTTAGTACCGATCATGAAACCCCAATGAAAAATTTGATAAAGCTGGATAAGTACATGACTTAAGTACTAGTGTGCTTAAGAGTAGTACTTTGATCCACATAGTTATGTTTGATTTGTTAAATCAACACAATCTATATGAGCAAGATGATAATTATGGCATGTCGTCATACCACATGTGCTAGAATGACCATATAGGAAGCAAGTGATCTATATTTCCCTATCTCTCGCAATGTGAGTTCCTATCAAACCAATTTGTGGTTAAATGTTACCCTTTATGTACTACTTTAACATGTTTTTTTTTACGGCGATGTAATAATTAGCCTTATGAGACATGTTAAGAAAGCAGTTAATTCAGAACTTATGGACATGGTGAAGGAAGGCAAAATCATTTGCTTATATCTTAGCATATGTGTTTGCTGGCCAGCCACTATATTACTTAAACAAAGTTAAATATAGTGAACACATGATGTATGAGAAAGTCTAATATATGCTTCACATGATGTATGAGAAAGTCTAATATATGCTTGAGGGATAAGGTATATTATGACTGATATAAAAGACAAATGGATTTGGGGAACGGAGATACATAATGAAATATGAATGTTTCATCTTAGGGTAGTAGCAATTGTGTATCTTTAACAAGTATACATTTTAGCTCCCAAAATGCAGGTATGCTCGAAAGGGGTCACACGGGTCATTTGCCGAATGATTTCCATGTCATGGTCCTCAAGATTGTTAACATGATTCTAGTCTTGTTTCTACTATCATGTGCGAGTGGGAGATGTTGGTTTAAAGAACCGGTTACGCTCATGATTAAGAAATAATACCAAGTCGGTTTCGTTAACCGACAATCATGGAAGTTATTTCTATTAAACGAATAGTTGCGTCTTTTTGTGTTAATGTCTCTTGGACATGTCTCTCTGTGTAATATATAAGACAGACATTGGAGACAGAGAAAGCAAGTAGTTGAGTTCGTAAGAATTCTAACATAGAAAGACAAAAATAAAGAACAAAGTGAGGACAACTTGGAGAGGCATTTGACCGGTGATACGTGGTTGATATCCGCTTTGTGATATCTTCCCTGACTTCTTCCAATCCAGATTACATCCAAGTCATATCTACTGATAGATACCATCGTAAGGTACGCTTTCGGTTTAAACGCTTCCGCATCGTTAAACTTTAATAGTATGTTGGCCCTAAGTAATTTTTCGAATTGCAATGGATTTTTGTGGCGTAAGTTGTTGGATGCTGGATTTTTTTCTCTGGTTTATGCAGGAGGAGACTGGTATTCTCAACTGTGTTATCTTCCAACCTATTCTCATGGTTACAAAATGATGTTTCTCTCTCTTTCTGAATAAAGAACAAGGTCATGATAAATATTAAGGACACTACGTGATTCATATTGCTGATGCGGGGACGCTAATGTAAGCAATCTCAATCTCAAAACAAGAAAGATTCAAGCTTTATTAATATAGATAAATAAGCTAAGAAATTAGATAGCTCATTAAGGAGCTTTATTAAGTGCAGTGAAAGGTAAAAGGAAAGAACTTTACATTGTCACCAAGAGTTAAACGATTTTGATTGATATTATGTAAGGATGAAGAAGGAGAGTTGTTTTGAGACAACTATCAAGGTTACAATCAAAGTTCTCATTACATGATTATATGTATGAATCCGCATCTTGCTAAGAACCCTAGTTACATGGGTTTATTTTTTGGATTTGATATGAGACACTATATTAGGCTTCATATGGATCCTCTAATAGCTAAGATTTGCTCAAGAAATCTATGAGGAACCCTTTGTTTTGTGGAACAAAGGAAAGGTTAAGCATGATGCAGTCACTGTCACCAGGAAGCTAACCGTTGTATTAATTAAGCCATATAGGCTTAGTGGAATATGCTTCGAAGGTGATACAGAGCACGCCAATTAACCCACACAAAATTATGATTTGATGAAGCCACTTGATGAGCTGAACCTAAAGAACCCAACTACGTTATGTAAAGGATTCTCTCTAATATGCTTATATGCATGTACCTATAGAGTTCGACCAGGTTTAAATCTATAGATATTGAAGAATCTGTCCAATTATTGATTTTAGCTTATTTCCTGTTCAACTAACAAGAACCTGAGCAAATATGTAAGAATGAGATACAATTTTATAACAAAGAACGTTCTTTCTTTTACAAGAGGTTTTCTACTTTAAAACCCCCTCCCAGCCTTTTTTTTTCTTGATGTCGAGACTAACTATATCTTCTTTTCTATTTTTTTGCTTTCTTTAGAACAATATGATGTGTCTATTCACATCCATATATTTAAACCTATAATGAGAATGAGATTCATATGTATGTATGCTTTTCTTCTCGAGATTTTCTCTTATTTGTAGTAAGATGATGATCAAGTGTTGTTCTTTATCAGGATGTTCTTTCGAAGCCACCTGATCCTATCTGCATATGCAACCACTCTGGTGATGCTCCTCTACTGTATTCCCTCGTAGACTGCGACCCGAACTGCATCTCCGGATTCTCAAACGCCTGCTGACCAAACTGAGTTTCACCAAAAATAACAGAGATTAGCCAACCCAATAATTAACAAGAAAACGGCAGGAGCAAAAACAGAGCCCAACCGGTTCATTGCAATGCTAAGATGAACCAACCGCATTGAAACATAGAACCATGTAGTATTTTGTAAAAAATGGAGAAGGTTTAGCTGATGAATCATGAGAACTATCACCTCTTTGGGTGGAAAAACCTCAATGCCAGGGTTCATTCTCGAGTTGACTGCTTCGAGCTTCATCGATAAGAACTGAAAATTTGCAATCCTCTCTTATGAGACAAACAAGTTATGACGTGTAACAAAACAATAGACAAGAGAAGAGAGAGGTTTCACACCTCAACTTGACGCTGCAATGATTGTATATAGTTGATTATCTCATCTAAAACAAGTGCTTTTCCAATAACCTTCAAAAATATTAACTAGTTCAATCATGTTACCACTCTGCAAAGAGATGCAAATGTCCCATTGAAAAGTTTACGATACCTTGTTACATCCCGGCACAAGATCTTGCAAGATTTTCATCCGCTCGCTTATCTTCTCTCTTCTCGCCTGCCAAAAAACCAAAGCAAATTGTCTTCATTACTCCAAAATCAGTTCTTAACTCATTCAACCAAATAAAAGAAACTTTTCATATCATTATGTAAAATCATTACTCTTTCAGCTAAGCTGTGACTATCAGTAGCTTGACCTCTTCTTGCTCGAACATGAATATAATCTTTCGCTGGTTCGATCTGTTGCTTCTTTTGTTCCGTCTCTGTTCCCGGCGGCGATCCAGCTTCAGCTTTCCCATCACACACTTCATCTATCTTCTGTCTTTTGTTCTCACCTTCATTCTAATCAAACACACACAAAAAAATTATGAGTAGCCTAATCAAACAATTAAGGAATTATTTGAATTAATAATCACACTCTACCAATCAATCTACAGTAACACTTTTGTGATTAATAATTCCATCAATTCAAATCATTCACAAACCGGACAAAACCGAATCAAACCGGAAAAGAAAATCCGTACCGCGCCATTGGTGGAGACGACCTTCGTCGACTTCGACTCGTCTTCCCTCCGCTTCCACGCGCCGGAGATACCATCAATCACCGCCTGAGACAACGCGTGGCTTATACGCGCCGGATCGCCGTTAGCAGCGGCGGTTGTTAGATCGGTAACTCCGAACTGATTCGGTCCAGCAAAGCTTCTCCTCGAAGAATCTCCGGCGGTGGAAACTCCGTTCAACGGAAACTGCCAGATCTCCGCCAGATTAAACGGTCCTCCTTCGTTCATCATTCCACTCGGATCCATCAAATATCACTTGAATCAAACAACACATACGCCAAAACCAGTAAACAACACATACGCCAAAACCGAGTTGACTCAGTCGCCGCCGATTCAAACCAGAGAGAGATGATTGATATGCCTTGGTGAGTATGCAAACTCCTTGGACTGTGGAGTCTGATTGCGTTACTGTGTTAATAAATTAATAATTTTTCCCAATTTTTAAAATAAATTAAATAACAATATTTTTTTCAGTTTTACAAATAAAGTAAAAATAAAAAAAATGTTTTTTTTTATTTTCTCTTTCTTCTACCTAGGGAGCTACGGTGTTTATTAACTCACTTCATGGAGAGGTTTTCTTACTCTGACCATCGTTGACTTTTTATCTTCTGTAACGCGGGGGTACCTACGCTTCTCTTATGTTCACCGTTTGATTATTTAAGATCTGAATCAACGGTGGTTTAAGTGAACCACGTAAGGCTATGACTGATAGGGAAAAGAAACATACTTTATGAAAATGGAAAAGGACTTGGGGGAAGTGGGGACCCACGTAGGTTATTGATAATGTGTTTTTTGGGTTTTATTTTATTTATGCTTTACTAATTGTTTTATTGATTAGTGATGAGCAATGATGGGGTTGTGGATTTTGATGATGTGTAAGTAAGGATGGATAATCAATCCTATGTTGGATTTTTCAATCTACTAAACTTTTTATTTAGTTACAAAGATTTTAAGCTATAATTATAAGTTTTGATTTAGGCCATAAATCCATAATTAAACCCATACATGATTATTATTAATTTTTTTGTGAAAAAAAGGTGGCAAAAAGAACATGACTAGTATTAATTTTAGTATCGTTGAACTAAACCCTAAAATGGCTTAAAACAAATTATAGTTTCTAGTAAACCATATGAATATCTTTGTTTAAAAAACGTTGGCAAATAACAAAAAAACTTTGAGATGCTAAAAGATTATTCGAATTATATGATCAATGGGCTAAAGACATCCAAAAAAAACCATCTGAATATCTAAGAACATCAATGGCGTTCGAATCAAAATTTAATTATATAGCTTTTTCTAATAAACTTTTTAAGTATATATATTGATCGTATTTATGTGTTACGTCAGTATTTTGGTAGAGTTTTAGAAAACAATAATAATAGTAATTTGTTATTTAATATAAATACTTTAATTTTATATTATAAATGTTGCTTGGTTGAAAATATAACATATAAATTATTAAGTTTTCAGCTTTATGGTTGAGAAAAAAAAAAAAAAAGAGGAATAGTAGTTTGTGCCAAACTCTTGCTTGTGACCATTTCTTATGTTAAATATTCGTTAGGCTTCCCTTTCACCTATAAAGCTCTATGTTTCTCCTTCCTTCTTCTATTCCGTAACTCAGTACCGCCCATGTCTCTGTCCTATGAATCATCGACACGTGTCGTTTGATATTCCCGACAACTACGTGAGTAAGTGAGCATCACGCAATCATCGCCGTACCATGTTCCGCCTAACTCAACTCTTTTCAGACGGATAAAAGTGTGACGAAATTATCTTTATCTTTTTTTTTTTTTGTTGAACTATTGTTATTAAAAAATTTCAGTTTAACTCACCCTAAATTTTAGTTTCCATTTTAGTAAACATAATTGTATTCTATAAGTACATCTGTATTTGAATTAAATACACTACAAAATCATAGAAACAAACATATCTTCAAAAATGTTGTCAGTGTTCCGAATACACTAACCATATTGTGTTTGTGTGTATTTACGCAAGAGCGGTATGGCACCTATCTAAAATGTTTTTTTAATTGACGTTTACTATCTAAATAATGAAAGCCTTTTAACAAAAAAAAAATGTTTAACATCCAAATGATGATCAAGAAAGAATATGAAATGCTAGTTAAACATCTATGACTTACCGGTGATGGAGATTAGAATTCATATTTTTTTAGTTTATAGAGACTTTAGAAGTCGTTAAATGATTTAATCTTCAATCGTTTATACCGGCATCCTTACGATGATGCTAAGAAATTTTAGGAAGACATTACTAATTGGACTAATGCAACAAGACGGGTTGGTGATGTTGATGACCATCGGCCTATGTGTAGTACAAGTGAAGCCAATCGGAAACCCTCAAGATCCGGAATGGTTAAATGTAATTATAATGGCAGCTATACCTAATCTAGCTATTCACACAACATGAGCGGAATTGATTAACACAAAGCATACATTATCTCTGGTAGTTCAAAACTCAAATAAGCGAGAATCAATTTAGAAGAAGAAGGCGTTTCTCTTGTTTGTGCTATGCAATCAGCCTAGTGTCGAGGCAATCGATTAATAATCATGGAAGGGTGACTGCATTGTTTATGATGATCTTCTCCAAATCCAAGGAAGGGATGCAAATATATAAATCATGTTGGATGACATTTGAATATGGCTGACCCAGTTTGAAGAGTTGTCTTTCGCTTAATTATGTCCCATGATCATAATCAAATAGCATACCATTTTGACAAATTTGGCCCACCAGCAATGCAAGACGGTACAAATTTTTGACCAAGAAAAAAGACGGCACAAATTCACTATTAACACCATGTAGTTCATTTTCACATACAAAGATATTATGCACGTGGAAAATACGCGAAAATGAACTAACTGTCTACGTCTCGGAATGAACAATAACAATTCTCCACGTGCTTCATTTCTCTAAAAGGTGGTGTTTTCAATCCATTCAACTGGCGCACGTTGGAAATTGTTTGAGAATTATCTTATATGTATTTTACTTTCTGTAATTTTTTTTTCAGTTTAGCAATTTTTTTTTTCAAATTTCTTTTAGAAACCATCGGAAGCAATGAGGTGTATATCTTTGGCTAAAAGCCTAGTAAAAACTATTCAAACTAATATGAACTAACAAATAGAAAAGGAAATAATCAAAATTAGGATTCTCACCAAGGTAATATTTATAGACTTTTTTTTTCGTTTTGTAAAGATGTCATTCAATAAAAGATAATACACCATCATTTTAATTATCTAAATTTTATTATTAATTTGTATTTGTTTTATTTCTTTTAAACAAATACAGCTCATTCTTTTTTTGTGGCAACAATTCATTAAAACTGTTGTCCCTACTTTACCCCTTACTCAAAGCTTATAAACTTTGAATTTACATTTTTTTTTTTTTTGAATAAATGTTAAATTATATTCAAAGAAAAAATACTGTTTGTTACAACTAAATGCAAAAAATATTCAGAAGTTAAAAGAATAGTAAGAAAGAACTAATCAGTTGTTTTGTTGATGTAGCCTTATGGAGAACCATAGGGTGAGACTGTTGATGAGTTTGATATCTCCTAACTCCCGTATGGATGAGATACGGTTCGTAGCTGTTTTGTCGATTGTTGCAACAAGAAGGGATTGAGATGTTAGTTGCTGGCCATGTCTTTGATTATTTCTCTCCCTCCATAGATGGTAGATGGCAGCCTGAAATGTGTATCGAAGGAGAAAACTTTGCACCCGATTTTGAGCAAACGTAGGATGCGATATAATAGTCGCCAGGTTAGTCCAACTTGATGAATATGCATCTTTGAGGATATCAAGTGTGAGCTGAAACCAAACACTTGATAAGTACCTACAAGCAAAAAAAGGTGGTCTCTCGTCTCAAGAATAGCACTGCATAATATACAATTTTGTTGCTGCTCCGGAATCCATGTCATACGATCCCCAGTTGATAAACAATTTTGAATAGCAATCCAAGATAGGAATGCATATTTCGGTGTGGCGTATGAGAACTATATGCAAGTAGACCAGGTCTTGATTGGATGATGTTGGCGGATCTGATTCCAAGTGCTTTTTGTATTAAACTTCTCCTTATATGCGTCCGTGCTAAATTTACATCATTAACATTTAATAATTGTGTATTGGATTAGAGACATATTAATGTTTTTTCTTACTATGTGTTAAATATGTCAAAAAGACATTTTTTATAAAACAAAAAGATTAGTGGGGAAAAGATTTCGAATAATACATAAGTCTAAGTCAATTTAGAAAGAATACATCAAACAAAAAGACCAAATGGGGAAAAGATTTAGAATAATACATAAGGAACGTGGATCTGCCCACTAATTACCAATTCGTTTAAGTTACAATCACATAATCACTATAACATCATTTTTGATAAATAGCAATTGACTTGGCACTTGCAACGGCAAATAGTCCACCAAACTCTAGCTGTAATAAAAAAAAAAAAAAAAAAAAAAAAAACTTAGTTATAGAAAGCATCTAGAGAATTTTAGCTTTGACAAAAATTGTCCTCCTATTATGTAGAGGTCGAAAACTTTCCACTAAAACAAAAAATTGACGACAAAAATATATATATATATATATATATATTTTTTTCATTTAGTGGTAGTGAAAAAAGGATAAAGGAGAGAAGGTTAACTATATATATAATTTTTTTTTTAACTATTTGTTCTAACTTATCATTGTCTTTTTATTTCTTTCTTTTTTTTTTTCAAAATCAAACCTAGTTGTTTTATTCGAGTGTATAAAATCATCTATCGGTTCAGGTTTTTCGAGTTCTCGGATTTTCGGTTATGAAAAGTGGTACTCAAAATAAAACCTAATCTACAATATATAGTTTGATATGGTTTCGAGTTCGATTCAAATTCATATTTTAGTCAAATATTATTCTTAAATTTTTAAGAAACTTTGGATTTAGATCAGATTTTTTTCGGTTTGGTTTTCAGATTTATTTTATTCAGTTCGTATCGATTCGATTTATCTATGTTAAACACCCTTAACATGAATTATTATCAAAAAAAAAAAAAATCTTATCATTTTACAATTTTAATAAGATAAACGTTATCATCGTCAGTATTAAGCACTAGAGGATCTTCTTTTAACAACGAATTTATTCTGATTGCTGATGCTAGATGTTGAAGTCATTGTCCATCAAACGAACAAAGCCCAAAAATAAAAAAATCATAAATTTTTTATAACAAAATGTATTTGTCACTCCATCATTTATGATGAGGGGACGGTTGGTACCTTGTTTTAAATTGGAAAATATGAAACCCTTTTTAAGGTAGAAAATGATGGTACGCTACCACTGATCAACATCAATCTCGATCGAAGTATCAATTAATGAGACAACAATATTTTATCAACTTATTGTTGAAACAATTTTACTATATAAAGCTAAATTTTAAAATTAGTTACTAGCTATACGTGTCAACTCTGTCAATCATAAGTTAATACGTATAAAAAAATTAACCTTTTTTCTTTTTACGAAATAGGAAAACTAATTTAAAAACATACAAAATAACAATATATACGTATATGTGTATATATCTAAAAATTTAACTTTTCTTTTTTAAACCAAAAAAAAAAACTAAAAGAAATTTTTTTAAAAAAATTTACATATGTAACTTTTGTATGTTATTGGTAAATTATATTTTAAAATGTATCAATTTTTTATAATAAATTTAACATGGATATTAACAAATAAATAATGAATGTTAAGTTTAAAATAAAAATATAAGTTATTTAACATTAATTTAATTAGATAAAAAATTGTGTTTATCGTTGTAATATAATGTTTTTTATTCGTACGTATAAACATAAAAAACTTTACAAAAACAAAAAGGAATACTAAACAAAAAAAGTTACATATGCTAATTTTATGTGTGTTATTGGTCAATTAGATTTTGACATGTATAAAAAATTAATTCATTTAGCATAGATATTAATAATAAATGTTGAAGTTCGAAATAACAATGTAAGTTATTTAATATTAATTTAATTGGATTAAAATTATATTTATCGTTGTAATATAGTGTTTTTACTTGTAAGTAATAACATTAAAAACTTGAAAGAGTAATGATCTTATAAAAATAAATTTTTGATTATTTGATGAGAATATTAGTATAGTTTTACTTATGTTTTATTTAATAAATTTAAACGCATGTAGTTTATAAGTGAAACACACACAAAAATTAAAATAAGAATGAGCTTATAGAAATGAATTTCCTGTTACTTGATAACAATGTTAGTATATATTTATTCACGTTTTATATTATAAAATTTAATTAATTTAAAATTAAGTTGACATGAGGTAAAATTATTACTTTTGAGATTATGATATATAGAAAAATTATATTTATAACAATGTTGGTTTTCCAAAACTTTTTCTTGATTTTTTTGCACTAGTTATGTTTTGTTAATTATTTTTAATACTAACTAATATATATATTTGAGATAAATTTTAGCTCTTATCCATTAAGATGGAGTGAGAAGAATTAGAATCCGGTATATTATGATGAAATAAATAGTTAAATTTTATTGCAAAATAAATTGTTTAAAGTTGAAATTCTGTTCAAGAAGAAAATTAAAAGATTAAATAAAAATAAAAGTGCTGACCAAAAAAAAAGAAATATATATATATATATATATAAATATGTGTATTACCACTTAAAATTCAAATATCATCAATAAAATTTTCAATTTTTTTCTTACATCCACATATTTATGCAGAACCTTATCTAGTTTTATTCATAATTATATTGTTGAATATGTATTTCATATCGTTCTCCAATTTTACGTTTTATATTTCTTATGCTAAAAGTATACTTTTCCGTGCTGGGCTTAAATTAACACATAAGGCCCATATAAGATACTGCTTGTATTATACTTTTGTAAGTTTGTAACTTATACAAATTGATGTAAACTTCGAAGGAACTTATTTTCTATTGACAATAACCTAATATCTCGCAGACAACTAACGTATAAATTATTGAAATTCAGACTGCATCGTAGAGCATTTGCTTTCATGTCCAATAACTTTTTCGTCGGATCTCTAAACTCTGATTTCTATTGTTGGGATCACAATGTAGATTCACACAGTTTCATAATGACTACTTAATCACAAAAAACCGAAAACGTTGGATGTGATTGTCATAGCCTTAAATCATAGCCTTTAAAAGAGTCCATGACCGTTAAATTTCAGGTACAAAAACTAAAACTCCACTAGCAAAGATATGCTGTGTATTTATTATAGATTTCTTAATTAAAAATAAAAATTTAGCTTACTTTCATCGTTAGAGATTTATCATAGTTATGTCCAATAATCAAAAGATATTTTTAATCTAATTTTAAGAATATTTCCAGCTTAAACCACCCGAGTTTTAAATGATTCTAAAAATTGATTTTTAAATCCCGCAAATAATTTGAGTTGCTTACCAAAACCCAAATTTATAGCATGTTTAAGCTGCATTTAGTGTAAAATTTTACTATATGCTTCTAATCATAATCTAATTATTTGATTTATGACAAAAAAAAACAAACTATTTGATTATTTTATGTTTGTTTTTACATTTTCCTTGGCTTGTAATATGATTTTAAAGTGTATGCAACATGAACTATTATTGAAAGCCTCTTAGCTACTATCAGCCACCGCATTAGAAGCGCGTGGGATAGAAACAAAGGAGATAGACTCAAACAACTGAGATTTCACCAAGATATTAGAGATGATCATGTGTAACTCATAAAAACTTGTTGAGGATGAAATTGCATTTATCATCCGTTGGGAATCTGATTCCACAATGAGTTTTGTATAGCCCAAATTAATGGCTTTGACGATTACTGCCCTACTTGCGATTCCCTCCGCCACTAAAGGAATGCAACAAACGGGACACCATGGGAGAATATGTAGAGGTCCTCAATTTGTCTTTCATATAGTAAGTTCATCCGATTCATGCCTCCTTAGATGATCTTTTTAATATAATTGGATTGAAATTGTGGAAGTTTTAGACGCATTATTATTATGATGAATTAAAAATCGTATTCATAGTGGTATATCTTTTATCTTTTTACGTTTTAATTAATTTGAGGCTTATATTTTGGAATAAAAATTTATTAGATTCATTTTTGCACTTGATTTAACTTGAATTTACAAGAAATTTTGATTATTAAAGGAATCTGGATATATATATATATATTCGCATCTGCATTAACACTATCTGAATACAAATCCAAGGAACCCTCATCCCAAACTCTAAATATCCATAACAAATCGGATACCAGTGTATAGTACAATCATATACCATTGATAACCACTTTACCTTCAGAAATAGCAGATGATGATATATGATTCCAAATTTTTTTATTCAGTAAAGATAAATTAAAGATAAAAAAATTCATTTCGTATTTGCGTTAATTGATTTATATGAGAAGTACACTAATGATGATGCTCAAATGCAAATCTAACATTTCTTCATTATTCTATTTATGTGATGTGATGCAATTTTATTTATATAATAGATTTTTATTATGATAACATCATAATTTATTGAGTTGTTGCTAAAAATAAATAAATAAATATCTAATTCTTAAATTTGACTAATTGTAAGGTATTATTGAAATTAAAAATAGAATATATTCGGGGTATTGTTTTTATTTTATTTTTTTTTATTTTTTTGCGTTAAGAATATGGAATAATAGATTGGTTGTATCTTGAACTGTATTTTGGAATTTGCTATATTTTGGAGTTGAAATTGATGAAATATGTTAGAGATGGTCTTCAACTCCTCCCCACCCCAACCGCTGCACAATAAGTATTCGTTTGTTGGATAGTTGAAAAGTAATACGTTCTGACCAAAGACCATCATCATAATTACGAATTCTATAGGATGAACAAAGAAGAACAATAATTTTGACTTATCTTTGTAAGGACTGAGTTCCCAAATCATTTTCTGAAGACGTTGCCTTGCTCCGCTTTAGATACGTCAGTCAATTTTTTTTTTTTGGGTCAACAGTTCGATTTAAATTTAAAATGGTTTAAAAATCTAAATCGGAAGATCAGAGTTTACATAGCTAACTTGCTCGGAACTTGCAGCTTTGGTCCAAATGAAACTGTTTGGAAATAAAATTATTTTTTTTTAGTTTTTACAAAACTATGTAAATTCCAGAAGTATTTCTCAATGCATGGAACTAACAGCTTTGGTCCAAATAGGACTGCTTGGATGCGGAGGCATTTTGGAAAACAAAAGAAAAACATGCCGAATGAGTCATGAAGATTTGTATTAAGATTATTCTATGATCTTAATCTATTTTTAAAAATGCCAAATATATTTATTAACAAATAATTTTAGTATTTCAATGTATTTATAATATACATATGAATTCGTTTTAATAAAGATATATTTTAAATTATTTTATAATATAAATTTAAACCCATAAAACAAAATTGCATGAACTAGGTCCCATTGACAATCATAACGTTTAGATATCTTTCAATAAAACACCAACATTCAACACTATGTTTAAGTCTCCGTTTCTGAAGTAAACATAACAAACACAAATCTATGAGTTTGTTACATTGGACAAACTCAATACAAGCCATGTAATTAGGTTATCTAAGCAAGTAGATTCATAAATATAGTCATATAATGAACATCGATGTCTTTCACTTAGATAGTTGCCACTTTAGCAACCCAACGTTCCTATTTGATGATATCAATGTAAGAAATTTTAATCTCGGTGTTTTTTTTTGGTTAAAAGCTTTAAGCTCGGCGTTTGTAAATTCATCTTCCCTCTTTTACTTTTCTTGCACTAAATAAAGCTCCAATGAGCTATTTCATTTCAATCTAATATTTTTTTTTTATCTTATTAAGATCATTGAGCTGGAATAATACTTACTTAGAAAACACTTCATCCGTCACTATTTTGATCTGAATTCAATTAGTTTTTAAACCACTTTAAATTTTCCGTAGAGTTGTTGCGTCAGTGATCGAATTCATTTGTTACAATAGAATAATAATAAAAGAAAGTTTTATAACACGCAGTGCATGTAGCTCTATTGGTTATCAAAGGGTTGCTGTAAATTGTGATGATGTTGAACCTTTGGTCCCAAATTTGATGAGTTTTGCTGGAGACGAGATGATTTACGCCTTATATAGGTATCATCACTTACTGGTTCTGAGCCAAACAAATTATAGACTAAAAGTCTGAAACTTCCTTGTTAAGAAAATAAAATAAAATTATATCATCTTCTATCTTACATTGTTTATATTGTTGTATTCGCTGGTTCAAGTGTAAAAGTTTATTAGGCTGTCTTTCATAGAATATCGGAATCCTACCAAGACGTATTTGTGATTAAACAATATGATCACTAGAAAGTAGATTCATTTCTTGTTAATTGCTTTTTCTGTGTGTTTTATGAAAATTTTCGGGAATTCTAATTAAGTCGTGAGGATAAACGTTTATAGACCGATCAACATTTTATCATCATAAAAAAATTGTTAGATAATTGTACTACAAATCATTTGTAATTTTACTATACACCAATCAAATCAGAAGAGACAAAATGTAATGTATCCACTTATTATTAGTTTCCATGATCTTATCATTTCATTGCAAAACATGAATATACCATTTCACAAAATGCCAATCCAATAAAAACAATATTTTTTTTCTATTGAAAACAACAAAACAAAAACAACATTTTTCTCACTTTTGTAAAAGTAGTCCTACACCATGCACCGACCGTGTTTATTTTCTAACATTTTATGATTATTGCTATCTATATAATATTGGGAAAATGAAATAAAAAGGAAAAAAAGGTGGGATGTAGATGGAGTGAGGGTCCTTGAAGAAGAAATTATGTAGTTGTCAGAAGCATAAGAAATAAGGTGGACTCAACCTCTTCTTTTTATTTAATTTTCTTGCCAATCTAATCTTCTCCATTTCATTGCGCAACCAAATTCATAACTTTTATTTAACCACCTTCATTTATTTATACTCAACTAGATTTTATAGCACTTGCCAATAGAACACATTACAAACGTACATCAACTTTAAATTTTGGATTCAGTAGCTATATTTCTTTTAATAGTAGATATATTCTTTTTACTAGTCAAACTAATAGCATTTAATACCATCATGTTTATATTCTATAATGTGATATATTTTTATCCTAAAATTATTGTTTTTTTGGGAGAATGTTATAAAATAGTTGTTATTATTCTCTGTATTTAAAAAATGTTTTGATAGTATCAATAATAATTTATAGTTTCCTCTACAAACATAATACACCCTCTCTTCCTAATTAATCCAATTTTTAAGCTTTTCATACATATTAAAGGTTGATTATAAATGCATTATTTTTTACGATTTACAATTTTCTATAACTCTAAACCAATAACATTCAATTATTTTTTAATAACTTGTAATTCATCATCAATAACTAATAAAAAAATACATAGAAAATTTAAAAAATAATTTTTTTCAAAACAATTTTTTTTTCTGAAACTTAGATAAATTAGGAACAAAAAAGTAGTAAATACGAATATGATTTTCACAGTAAAGAAACAGTATTTTTTTAAACCAATTAAATTAGTTACGCTTATATTTTCGAAAATTGCTTAGCATAGCTATGTGGTAAGTGGATAAGAGTGATTTGCTTTTACTTACGGAGTATTTTTATTACTTCTGCAATTATACATTCACGTAATAAGAATTTTCTTTTTTTGGCATATTATAAGATTTTTTTTATTAACGATTGCGAATTAATCACAAACACATATATTTTTTGTTTAATGATTTTTTTGTTTTGCTCAAAAATCACAAGCACAAGATATCGTCGATTTGTATAGTTTAATAAAAAGGACAAGACAACAAGTCGACGTGTGAAAACAACCACGCGCCACTGATAATTTGACACGTGTAATTTTAGATGGCCATACTTTGCCTAACAAATAAAATAGACACATACAATATACGACGAAAAATGATACATGATAAATACTTTTTGTTACCTCAAATTTTCTTTGTAAAGTATATAGATATATAAGTTTTATGGTTTTAATTTTGGAACCAAGAAGTCAAAGCTAATATATGAACCACTCAACCACATAATACGTTTGAAGAAACCTTTTGACACATGTTTTAATCGAAATCAATCTTTTCTTGAGTCTAGGAATAACTTGTGTCTAATGCTTATCTCTTCACAAATTATACTCTTTTTTTTTAATACAAATTACATATATCTTAGACGATCGATGTTAATTTATGTTATTTTCTTAGATATAATTATCTAATAAATATTTCATGTGTGGTTGATTAAATTGTTTAGTGACTTGCCTGCCTTCACCCATTTTCTAAGCTATGTCTTGGTTCAAGTTCCACATCCACTTACATATAATTGTACACTTAAACATAAAGATCTATTTTATGAAGAAATTAAAATATATAGCTTTTTTTGTCAAAGGTTATATGAAAAATATATTCCTTTATATAACATCGAGCTAAATAAAGAAACTATAAAACTACAACGTCGTATTTTAATGATCCTAAATATTTGTTTTGATAAAATTCATATTAAAGAATTGAATTCAATGATAAATATTGTATAGTTTTGAAATATATTGTCATATATTAAAAGCTTAAGTTATATTCATTTGATCAATATACATTTTAAAATAAAAAAAGTTAAAAATAATATTATGAGAACTGAACAATCTTTTAACTACACTAAACAAATCTAAATTAGATTCTAGGAACAAATAAAATATTGATCTTTCAACCACTTGTCATTATAACCGTGTTCATGTAAAACAAAAGAAAATTATTTGTCATCATAATCTATATATTCTCATTGTCCATCACACGAAGTGTTACATTTTTAAGAAAAGCCCCCCAAATAAGCATATACGTAAGTTACTAATTACAGATTAGTACAAAACGTTAAATAAGATAAATCCAATGTGTTGTTGCTTCAATCGTAAAATCTTTAAACAACCATAATTGCTTTTGGAAGATGCCGTTAACTCACCGTATATGCGATAACTATTGAAATTTAACAACTTGTCATTTGATAATTTCCCAATTTTTTCATTGACTTCACAAATCCCAAAAAATATGTAACCAATGAAAAAAAACTTTTTTTTAACACATTTATTTGTTTTGGAAGTAAAGAGAAAAAAAAAAAGGCTTCGTCTTCACCAAATTGTTTGTCTAGTTGTGTGTGTCTCATTTACCACATTTTCTCTCTAAATTTTTCCAATTAGTGGGTTTGAAGATCGTGTCTGGCAGATTCTATCTGATTTCTGATCAGAAGAGGTAGAGAGAGAAAAAAAAGGAAACAGCTTTTTCTCTCTTTCTCTCTTTCTCTCTCTACAAGTTCTGGGTTTTTAGGAGAGAGCTAAAGGAGACAGCTTTATCTCTCTCTCTACATGTTCTGGGTTTAGAGAGATCTTCTTTGTTGATTTTGTGATCAGAGGAGAGAGAGAGAAAGAGAGATGGGAGGTTGCGTGTCAACGCCAAAGAGCTGTGTAGGAGGTAAAATAAGGTCAAGCAAGAGGAGAAAGACTCGGACAAGACGAAAAATTCAGAAAAAGAGAGTTGTCTCTTCTTCTCGCTTATCTGACGGATCTTTCAATAATCACGATCGTTCTTTCTCTAATCCCACTTTCAGAGGTCCTCTAATCTCTCAATCAAAAACCCATCTTTTGTTTCTCCCTGCATTTCTATTGATTTGCTTGATTTTGGTCTTTGCTCTGTGTTTTATGATCGATTTGGCTTCGTGGGTTATTGCCTTTCTTGTGTATTTCGAAGGTTTATTTAAGCTTTTGATTGATTGAATTCGAAATGTTAGGTCTTTTGATTGGGGATTAGATTGTGGTTAGAATGTTGTTAGATTAGCTAACAGTTTTGTGATTTATGTTGAAAATGAGATTTGATTTATAGGTTTATAACTCAAAAAGAGTGAAATCTTTCTCTAAATGGTTAAATCTTTGATGAGCATTGAATTGTGAGGATCAAACTAAGAAACAGCATTTACATTTTGTTTGTATGACCCTTAGGGCTTGTGTCACTTTAGCTGAATTCTTCAGTCTCTATTAGAGTTGTAATTATCATCTGACTCGGTCGCACTGTTTTTATCAAACAGCAAGCGTTGATGAAGCATGGTTTGATTCCAACCTCGCCTTTGAAACTGATTGTGATGATGATTTTCATAGTGTTCAGGAAGGTAAAACAAAAGCTTCTTTAATACACCCTTTTGATTCTTCCTAGGATCGATGTATCACGTTCCTTTCACCATTGTTTACGGGGTTTTGTTTCAGATATGTTGTCAGTAAACGGAGGTGAGCGTATCTCAGTCTCGAGTATGTCATCTGTTAGAGACTCTAACCTTGGAGGTTCCGCTCGGAATTCTCTAAGTGATGGTCCCAAAACATCCAACTCTCACTCAACCATAGATGAAGTCATCTCACAATCAAAATCAGAAAGTGCTTTGATTGACACGAAGCAGCCTGTTTTTATCGACGAGATATCTTCAAATGCTGATGATAGCTCTAGAAAAGACGAAGGACTGTTGGAAAACTGTGGAATTCTTCCGAGCAATTGTTTGCCTTGTCTTCATTCGACTGTTCCTTCTATTGAAAAGAGAAGGTCTTTAAGCTCTAGCCCTCCAAGTACGAGGAAAAAAGCTGCGCTTAAACTATCTTTCAAGTGGAGAGAAGGGCACGCTACCGGACCTTTATGTAAGTTTCACTTGTGGTTCCAATGCATTTGATCTGAAGAGATTTCAATCCAAGAACTCACTTTTTTCTCTACAATGTTTCAGTCTCTACAAAAATGCAGTTGCAGAGACCAATGGCAGGTTCTCAGGTTCCATTTTGTCCGCTCGAAAAGAAAATGTTCGATTGTTGGTCAATCATTGAGCCAGGTAGTTTCCGGGTTCGTGGCAAAACTTATTTCAGGTAAACATACTAAGAAAGCTTGCTGTTTCAGATACCTGATTATATGTTCTGTTACTAACTCTAACTGATATTTCGCTTTTTGGTAGAGAAAAGAAGAAAGAGTTTGCACCAAACTATGCTGCATATAATCCATTCGGCGTTGATGTATTTTTATCGCAACGTAAAGTAAATCATATAGCACAATACGTGGAGCTTCCTGTTATTACTACCACCTCGACCAAGCTCCCATCTATCCTTGTTGTAAATGTTCAGGTATGTTGTCTACTTCTGTGGTTAAATAGTCCTTTTGCATTATTTCTGGCATTTTGGTTTAATTTTGGTGTTGTTATTGGAGTTATAGATTCCGTTGTATCCAGCTGCCATCTTTCAAGGTGAAACTGATGGAGAAGGAATGAATTTTGTTTTATACTTTAAACTTTCGGATAATTATTTAAAGGAGCTTCCACCTCATTTTCAAGAAAGCATTCAGGTTATTTAGTCTTCCACCTCGTGATTCTGTTTTTGGGCTCTGTTCTCTTTTGTTGAATACGTGTTTTTAATCTGTAGTCTTTCAATTTTCGCAGAGGTTAATAGATGATGAGGTTGAGAAAGTTAGAGGCTTTGCTATGGATACAAATGTACCCTTTAGAGAACGGTTAAAGATATTGGGACGTGTTGCGAATGTAGACGATCTTCAATTGAATGGTGCAGAGAAAAAACTCATGAATGCTTATAACGAAAAGCCCGTGCTTTCACGCCCACAGCACGAGTTCTACTCGGTATGTCCCAAGTATCCTAACAAATACAAATCTTTTCGAAACCTGCAATATAATGCTTAACTTATTAACTATGAAATTTGATCCTGTAGGGTGAAAATTACTTTGAGATTGATATCGATATGCATAGATTCAGTTATATATCGCGGAAAGGATTTGAAGCATTTTTAGACAGGCTAAAGCACTGTGTTCTTGATGTTGGACTCACAATTCAGGTAATGTATTACAATTTTTTTTGCTTATTTGATGAATTTTTGGGTCAAATTGCTATGGTTATTAACTGTATTATAATCTCGTTTTCAGGGGAATAAACCGGAGGAATTACCAGAGCAAATACTGTGTTGCGTCCGGTTAAACGGGATTGATTATATGAATTATCATCAGTTAGCTCTTAGTCAAGAATTCCTATGATAATAAACACAAAATTGTGTTTTTTTTTCTTTTTTTCTTTCTTTTGTAACTCTAAGAACACAAAATCTAAGAGCTTTTCCGTTTGAAGAACTCAATAATGAAAGGATGAGAAATAGCGTCGTTTTGCTCGAAAATAACCGGCAAGCGTAGGGTAGACGAAATATAACTGAGACCTAATAGTATGATTAATTCGAACTTTAATTGCATCAATTATAATTTGGTGTGTTTGTAGATCGAACATTTTCAGAAAATTTGAAAAACCGTTTTGTGATATTCAATGATCTATAGGTGAAAATATGCTACATATATATATATATGTATATGTTCCTATCAACCATACACAAATTTGAACAGTCTTATTTGTTTTTTTTGTTATTCTATCATATACTACATATTTTCATTTCAATGAATTAAATTTCTAAAAAGATCTTGGCTTCTAACGGGTAACCATTAAAAGAACAAAAAGGAAAATAACAAAATCAACGACGAGGAATGGAACAGAACAATTTTTGAGGAATGAAAAAGAAAAAATGCAGAGATAGAATAAATTCAATAAAATATACCATTATGATGAATGGTAACCAAACAATAACAATATCTTTATAAATACATATTAAATAATTAATAAATCAATTTCAATGAAAAATACGAAATTAATATTATATTTAATTAATTTTAAATTTGATTTTATACTAAATTTTTGAATTAAATATATATATATTTCATGTTATATATTAATTATTAATATTAACCTAAAATAAAATTGTAAGAGTAATTTAAAATATATATATATATATATATATATTTTCAATATAAACATCTTAAATTTATTAAACTATCCATATAATTTTTAAATAAAGTTTTAAGATTAAGTTAACATGAAACTCTTATCAAAAATAATATTTCTATAAATACATTGTGCAGATATGAAAATTATTTTATATTAAAATAAAAATATTAATAGTAATTTTTTTTCTATTTATTTTAAAATAAAAAACAAAATTCAATATTTATTCTCTTTTTGTTCCATTTTGTTCCTCATCAATTTTGGAGAGGAACATTGTTGTTCTATTGTTCTTCATTTGATGAGGAATAGAAAGGAATGATGTGGAGAAAATATACTCTTAAATGGTAAAAAAAATTGAAGAATAAAAAATAATATCACATTTCTTCTCATTTTCTTTCTAAATTATAGTTACCGATTGAAGCCCTTATGAAATACTAAATTTTCAGTATGCTGGTCTGCTTCTACTTATTTACTCATTTTAGAAAAATAATTTAAATGTCATATCTAATTAAAAAAAGGTTAAAAATCATCTGAAAAAATAATAATAAAAAGTAAAGGCCTGAAAAGAAATAAAATTGGGAAAAGTTAAAAAACAGTGAAAAAAAAAATTAAAAGAAACAGAACCAAATTAAATTCACGCGGGCGAACCGGGAAGAAATGAACCATAATTGGAGTTAGCCGAACCGGCCAATCAATCCCGGTTCACAAACCGAGCGTCGGAGAGACGCTACACTGACTTGAATACAACGCAGAAACTCAGTGTTTATATACTCAGCTCTCCTCTTCTTTCCCACTTTTCATTGTACGTAAAACTTTTAGGCTTTTTGATTCCGGCGAGGTCTCTGCTTCTCTCTCTTCGTTCTCCGTCGACTCCATATCGTGCTTCAGCCTTCAGGTTCTCCGTCGACTCCATATCGTGAGGTTCTCCGTCGACTCAATATCGTGCTTCAGCCTTCAGGTTACATTCCTCAAATCCTCTTTGATTGGACGTCGAACTACATCGTTTTCCTTAACAGTTTCGACGGTTTTATCACGCCTGAACCCTAATTTTTCCCGACATCGGACGAACGAGTATGGAAACTTCTGGTTCTCTATCTTTTCGTGTATTTTTTCTCGTGAGACGTAGTTTAGTCTATTTAGGTTGATTTCCATTGGATTCATAGATATCATTTATTGAATTTAATGTTATCGTTTAGTGTTGGTTTTGATTTTCGTACTCGATTTTCTAACTTGATGATTACTGGTTATGAATTACACAACTTGTGATGTTACTTTGTTCAATGTCGATCCAATTAGGAGTAAATTGGTGTAAATTGGACTGTTTGGGTTCACATGACTATCTTTATCTTCTGTTTTGGTTTTAAATCGTTTTATCCACGCATGAACCACTTTAATTGGCTGTTTCTTCTTACTAGTTTATATCATGTTCATCTTTTGGAATTTGTGTTTGCTTTTTGTTCTTCTTATTACTGTTCTTGATATTCCTTGTTTTGTTGTACAAGGGTAGAAGAAACAGTTCATTTGGCTGAGCCCGGATTCGTGAATATATAGATAAAGATGTTTGGTTCTTCTAATCGTAAGTGATCCTTACCTTATTCTTTATTTACTATGGGTTTTGTAGTGGCCTGTTTAACTTGCACAGATCTTCCCTTTGTTTCCTTTGTTTCTTAATCAAATTTGGATATTTATTGTTTTTCCTATGCTAACCTGACCCGTTTAATATGTTTTACAGCTTTTGGACAGTCATCTAACAGCAGTCCATTTGGGACCCAAACTCAATCTATGTTTGGTCAGACCAATAACACGAGTAATAATCCTTTTGCTCCGAAACCCTTTGGTACTTCTACTCCTTTTGGCGCACAGACGGGGAGTTCCATGTTTGGGGGCACTTCAACCGGTGTGTTTGGTGCACCTCAAACTTCTTCTCCTTTTGGTGCTTCATCACAAGCATTTGGGAGCTCTACTCCGGCTTTTGGAGCATCTTCTGCTCCTGCATTTGGTAGCTCAACCTCACCTTTTGGTGGTAAGTACCTTTTGTGTATTTTACTGTGTGGGTTTTGTCAATCATTTCTTTGATGTAGTGCTTTACTAGGCCTGATGGAATAGGATCTACTTTCTCTCAGTAGGACTTAGATTGTAAAAATACACTTTTGCTACTGGTTTGCGGCTTCAGACTTCTGTGTTCAAAAGATTTGTTACTACTTCCCAAACTAGTAGTCTTTTGGGTTTTTTTTTTTGTGACAGTACTAGCTCGTAATTTGGTCTAGTTTGATGTTTTCTTTAGGTTCCAGGTTCTCATTACTCTGTTGATATATTTATTTTTGTGCACCTTTTCTTACGACTGAAACTTTTTTTCTTACAGGCACTTCTACGTTTGGACAGAAGTCTTTTGGCTTCTCAACGCCTCAGTCAAGTCCTTTCGGAAGCACCACACAACAATCACAGCCTGCCTTTGGAAACAGCACTTTTGGTTCATCTACACCTTTTGGTGCCTCTAGCACGCCTGCCTTTGGTGCCTCTAACACTTCCGCGTTTGGTGCCACAAGCACACCCGGGTTTGGTGCCACAAGCACGCCTGGGTTTGGTGCCACTAGCACACCTGGGTTTGGCGCATCGAGCACGCCTGCCTTTGGCTCCTCAAATACACCTGCTTTTGGTGCCTCAAGCACTCCTTCATTCGGTGCCTCGAGCTCACCAGCCTTTGGCGCGTCACCCACTCCAGCCTTTGGTAGCTCTGGCACTGCATTTGGCAATAATGCCTTTGGTTCTGGAGGTGCTTTTGGTGCATCAAGCACTTCTTCCTTTGGGGCATCAAACACTCCTGCCTTTGGGGCATCAAGTACCCCATCTTTTAGTTTTGGCTCTTCGCCAGCTTTTGGACAGTCTACCTCAGCATTTGGTAGCAGTTCCTTTGGTTCTACACAATCTCCCTTTGGAGCCCAAGGTTCTCTAGCTAGTCCTATTCAATTACAGATTAGAAGTGAAAGTTCCCGCCCATTAAATGGTAACGAATTATGTTCACATGTTTTGTTTTGCAGGTGCACAGGCTTCGACCCCAACATTTGGGGGTCAATCAACTATCGGGGGTCAACAAGGGGGTAGTAGGGTCATGCCTTATGCACCTACTACTGAGGCAGAGTCGGGCACTGGTAACCAGCCTGCTGGGAGGCTACAATCTATATCTGCCATGCCTGCATACAAAGACAAAAACCAGGAGGAGCTTAAATGGGAGGACTACCAGCGAGGAGATAAAGGTCATATGCCAAACAAATCCATGTTATGCGTTTGTCTTAAGGTTAGATGTTTGTACTTTATTTACCAAAATATTGATTTTCTTGTTGTTCAATTTTCAGGTGGACAACTTCCTGCTGGTCAATCTCCTGCAGGTGCTGGATTTGGTGTAACAAATTCTCAGCCAAGTATATTCTCTCCGTCACCAGCGTTCGGCCAGATACCTGCAAATCCAACAAACCCTTTTTCAAGCTCAATAGCCACAAACTCTTTTGCACAGAAGACTCCAACAACTACCTCAATTTTTTCCCCGTCCTTTGGTCAACCCACTACTCCATCCTTTGGTCAAACCACTACCCCATCCTTTGGTCAAACCACTAGCCCATCCATGTTTGGGTCAACTGCATCAAATACCACATCCGTTTTTGGATCATCCCCTAGTTTTGCAACAAACACATCTCAGCCATTTGGTTCATCAAACTTTGGTTCAGCTCCTGCACATGGGTCATCTCCAGCATTTAGCATTGGTGGAAATTTTAACAACAGTCAGTCATCTCCGCTGTTTAGTTCAAATCCCTCATTTGGACAGAATAACACTCCTGCATTCGGACAGACTAGTTCTGTGTTTGGACAGAATACCACTCCTGCATTCGGACAGACTAGTTCTGTGTTTGGACAAAATACCACTCCTGCATTTGGACAGACTAACAATTTCAGTGCACCTTCCACTGGATTCGTGAACCTGTCTTCAAGCTCTCCATCCTTAACTACAAGCATCTCTCCCTTTGGTCAAACAACGGTGTGTTTCTTTTCAATTAATTTGGATGCCTGTTCTCTTCAGAGTTGATATCTCTTTCACTGCCTTTTGAGTTATGTAGGGATTTCTAATATTGGTTTATTTTTGCAGCCTGCTGTTTCGACACCCTACCAATCAGCTCAGCCAACTCAAGCATCAGGTGCTTTTGGTTTCAACAACTTTGGTCAAACCCAAACAGGTATGTCAATCAATCAAAGCACCCTGAATACTATCATCTTGAATACTAGAAGCTACGTCCTGTATGTTTATGTTCTGAAGCTAATACAACTGGCGTTACAGGTGTAATGGGAACTTTTAGCCAAGGCAACTTTAAGCAAGAGTATGGTCTCTCTGACATTATTGTTTCTGACTCTTATTTTTCCTTTTAGATAATTTATTAACCCAGTAGTTTTATTGTACTTTGGAAGTTGCATCCCTGAAGCTTCATTCTTCTCTTTTTGTTTTGTCTTGACAGGCCTGCGTTGGGTAACTCTGTTGTTATGCAACCAACTCCTGTTACGAACCCATTTGGAACGCTTCCTGCTTTGCCTCAGATATCAATTGCTCAAGGTGGAAATTCACCTTCGATTCAGTATGGAATCTCTAGCATGCCTGTAAGTTTGTTGTGCCTTTTTCAACACCCACACAACCTTTTTTCTTCATAACTTTTTTCCAAATTTGAAGCAAATAAAATTCATCTCTAAAAAAGTTCTGTTGCTAGGCACTGAATTTCTCTATTTGGCATCTTGAAGCTTGTCATTGCTCACATAGATACGATGTTAAGATAGAAACAGATGACTAGTCCATGTTATTAACCCATATATTTTCCTTTCTTCTCAGGTCGTTGATAAGCCTGCTCCTGTTAGAGTATCACCACTCCTGACTTCTCGACACCTTTTACAAAGGCGGGTCAGGCTACCTACAAGAAAGTACCGTCCTGGTGATGATGGTCCAAAGGCATGTTTTCTGTTTTCTGAATTTTATGCTTGGTCTTGAATACCTCAGTCTTTAGTTTTGTTACTGAGGTCCTTTCTACCTTAATGTTTTTTTCAGGTTCCATTCTTCAGCGATGAAGAGGAGAATTCCAGTTCACCGAAGGCTGATGCGCTTTTTATTCCAAGGGAAAATCCTAGAGCTCTATTTATACGCCCAGTTGAAAGGGTAAAATCAGAACATCTGAAGGATGGCCCGACCCCACTGCAGGAGAACGGTAAGCTTGCTTTTTACATTCATTGGCTTATTTATCGCAAGATTAGAGCCCTGTTTCAATTTCAAAAAGAAAATTTCCATTGTCCCAGTAGCTCTTTTTTTTCTAGACATGGCTCCAGTAATTTCTCTTAGATAAGAAGTGAGAAGTTTTCACTTAGAACATCTAATTTGATGCTACCTACCTCCAAGCTGAACTTTTTAAGGATACTTGGGACTCGGAAAATGATCTGCTTCCATATTAATATTGTGGGTGAATTTGATCATATCTGACCCCTTGTTTTACATGTGAATTTTCAGGTAAGAAGTCGAATGGGGTTACTAATGGAGCCAACCATGAGAGTGGGTATTTAAAATATGAATATGTAACGAAATAGTGATTAACGTTTGTGCATTGTGAGGACCATTCTCTAACTCTACTATTAATATCTGCAGATAAGACTAACGGTGAAATTCGTGAGGCTCCTTCAGTTAAAGCTAGTCAGACACCAAACGGGACACATGAAAATCACGGAGGCGACAAAAACGGTTCACACAGTTCACCAAGTGGAGCAGATGATATCAAGGCATTGATGCCGAAGCTGCATCACTCTGAATATTTCACTGAGCCACGGATCCAAGAACTGGCTGCAAAAGAAAGGGTTGATCCGGGTTATTGCAGGCGGGTAAAGGACTTTGTTGTTGGGAGACACGGTTACGGGAGTATAAAGTTTCTAGGAGAGACGGATGTGTGTAGACTCGACCTGGAAATGTTGGTTCAGTTCAAAAACCGAGAAGTGAATGTGTACATGGACGAGAGCAAAAAACCTCCTGTAGGTCAAGGACTGAATAAGCCCGCGGTTGTAACTTTGCTGAACATCAAATGTATGGACAAGAAGAGTGGTACGCAAGTGAAGGAAGGTGCTAGATTGGACAAGTACAAGGAAATGCTGAAGAGGAAAGCTGAGGAACAAGGAGCTCAGTTTGTGTCTTATGATGCTGTGAATGGGGAGTGGACGTTCAAGGTGGAGCATTTCAGTTCCTACAAGCTTGGTGATGAAGATGATGTAGAAGATCATATGTAGACTAGTGTCTTGTTTGTTGGGTTTTTTTGATTTTACTTTTTGGGTTTGTCTATTGGTCTGTTTTTGCAATATAATGTCAAAATGATTTCTTTTGCTTTAACCTCATCGGCTCAACCTCTCTCTTCTATCAGTTCTATTAGGAAAAATTTACGTAGCTCTTTGATTATAAAAATTTCAGAGGCTATGTTCCTACTTTTTTAATTTTTCACTCTGTTGAACTTGAACCAACTTTTTTCAAGTCAAATATGAAAAATCCAGGTTTTTTGGCAGGAATTTTCTGCAAGCCAACCTTGGATAAATCACTTAGACAATAAATCAAACCTAAGCCCTGAAATCCGGATTCTGACCGTCAAATTCTATACAAGTTAATATCAACCACAGTGGAATCGTCAAATTCGAGAAAAGTCATATTCATTTTACTGTTTTCGCCAATTAATATCTCACTAAGAAGCAGACAAAACTGGCCACACCACAAATATTTTCTTATTTCTTGGTCTTCTTCAACGATTAATTCAGACCTAAATTGAAAACAATCTAAACAAAACAATTTAAACAAAGATGGGAGAGAGAGGGGAAGTGAAACTTTTGGGAACATGGTATTCTCCGGTCGTGATACGACCAAAGATAGCTCTTCGTCTCAAATCGGTTGATTATAATTACGTTGAAGAAGATTTGTTCGAATCCAAGAGTGATCTTCTTCTCAAATCGAACCCGGTTTACAAGAAAGTCCCAGTTCTCATCCACAACAATAAACCAGTTTGCGAGTCTCTTAACATCGTAGAGTACATCGATGAGACGTGGAACTCATCTGAACCGTCCATTCTTCCTTCTCATCCTCATGATCGTGCTCTTGCTCGCTTCTGGTCTGCCTTCGTTGATGACAAGGTCAGTTTTTTTTTTTGTCTTTTTTTCTGATGTCCAGCAAATTTAATTTCTTCTTTTATGGGGTAATCTTTAGTCAATATTTTCTAAGGGAGATACTAATTATATCTTCCTTTTTAAGTGACAAAAGCTGATTGCTTTTTTTTTTTGCATATATGGCTAGATTGTTGAAATTAAATGGAGTAATGGATTCTGAAATGAAATAGACCATGCATGCAATATGAAGTGTGAACATTCGTCTTAAAATAATTGAAATCTAATCCCCTTTTTCATGTTGCACGATTATATTATATTAGATTAGAACCCGTGTTTACATGAATTTATAATTTAAAATTTTATAATCCATGTAAAAGAAACCAGAAAAAGAGTAGAAAATAAAATCAAATGACATGTGAAAATATTTTTAGGAATTAATTATTTGAATTATCCAATTTATTAATTAATTAATCTCCAATTATAACTTCTCATATATTTCTAAATATTTAGGTTTTCTTATTCCTATGTGAATGAGATTATATTGAATGTAATAATAATAAAAAAAACTATAAAATTATATTGAATGGTCTAACACTTTTTTTTTTGGTTGACAAAAAAAGTGTTAGCCCACTCAATATAATTTTATAGGTTTTTTTAGTAATATATTATTCATACATTGAGACGTGTGATACACAGGTTAATCAATACATTTTTTTTTTTTTTTTTTTTACAAATTTAGTAAATTTGATTGTACTCGTATGTAAATACTATGTTAAAATTTGATCGAACCAACCATGAATTTAAGAATAGAAAGTTTAGATATGAAATCTCAAAATATGCTTTCAAAGATTCACTTATAATAAAAGATATTTAGTCTAAGGATTTAAAGTATATGAGTTGGTTAACTTATATAGAAGGTTTCATAATCCAAAATTTAGTTTTTGTTTTGTTTGTTTTAAAACTTAACTCAAGATAAGTCAAAATAAATTTTTAAGAATAATTTAGTAACAAAACATATTTTAATTAATATAACATATGACTTATGTTAACATGAAACATCCATAAAACTTAGCTAAAAACTTACAATTTTGTTAAAATGATTAGTAAATTATGTTAACACTCGATCCCGTGACCTTTGGATTATAGACATTAAGAAACAAATTAATTTATCTCATCATCTCAAATAGCTCAAAAAGAAATGAGAGAACTAAAATACACGAAATAATATATTATATATAAAGATTTTAATGAAAAAATGAATTAGTAAAAACTTACACTTTGATAATAAAAACGAGTACGATGATTTTTTATTTTTTATATGTATATTTTACCATGTCATTTTTTCGATGATGGTGACACCATTTGTAAGTCAGTTAACACCGTGTTAACATCCGTTACTCATCTGTTAAGTCTGACTTTTTGGTGGTTTATTTGGCTAAGTCAACAGAAGTACATAGGTTTTTAGGCGTATACGGTAGTTAGAAGTTAAAACAGCGAATATACGCTTGTACATGGTTTTTTTGACCGTTTTCCCTATATTCTAGTGACTTTTCCATTACTAAAATATTTTGCTCACTTTTTTTTTCTCTTATAATTATGTAAAATTTATACAATGACAATAAATTCGATATCTATAAATCTAGACTTATCTTAACAAAAACAAAATTAGCAAAGAAAAGAAAAATAAATTCAACGACATATTTGAAAGGCCCCTATTTTAAATATTGTTATATTATGAATTTTCCGTAACTTTGGTTATCTTTATTGTAAGATAATATTGATTTTGGGTATTTTTCTAATATATAAATGTATATTGATATGATTTAGATATACTTTTTATGTGTTTTTGAATACATAAAGAATTTTTATTTATTTATGCACATATACTTTTTTCCGATAAGTTTAGGAACTTTTAGATTTTTGTCTTTAAATATATTAACAAATTTAAATTTGACAAGTGCAAACGTTTGATCGATACAATTCACACATGTCGCGATCATATTAGTGCAAACTTTGAAAACCAAACTTTATATAATAAGATATTATTTTTCTTATTATTCTGTGACATCATATATTATTTTGTTATATAAAACAAAAACTGAACTATTTTGATGGATGTTTGAAATTGGTCTGAAATATTTTCAATGAGTTAAAAGTTGATCATTATAAAGTTGGGATGATTCTACGGTGAAATAAATTATAATCAACACTTATTAATAAGAAACCATAAAACTTAATTTGTTTAAGATTTAGAACAAATTAGTATCACACTATTTTCGCTAAACTTCCATTTCAAGAATGCAGTGGTTTCCGGCTTTGATGGTGGCTGTGGTCACTATGTCGAAAGACACAAAAGCGAAAGCCATGGAAGAAGTGGAAGAAGGGTTGTTGCAACTCGATGATGCGTTTATTGCTCTAAGTAAAGGGAAATCTTTTTTCGGCGGTGAAACAATCGGGTTCATAGACATTTGCCTCGGAAGCTTTTTGGTTTTCTTAAAAGCTAGAGAGAAGCTTAAAAAAGAAAAGATTTTAGATGAATTAAAAACTCCTTCTCTTTATAGATGGGCCAACCGGTTTTTGTCAGATGAAACGGTGAAGAATGTGGTGCCGGAGATCGATAAAGTCGCCAAGTTTATAGAAGAATTTGAGGATAGAGCTCAATCCGTGGCTTCTAGATCTTGAGACCAACGTAGAAATGTATTGCAATGCAAGTGTGTAAATGTAAGAAGAAAATAAGTTGAAGTTTTAAAAGTTTTGTGAGATATACTTCTCTAAATGTATTGTAGCATTTATATTATAATGCAATGTGCGCAGTCTATTGTTCAAATTGACTCAAAATCGATGTGTATCGTTCTAAGGTACGATGTATCTTAGAAATAGAAATCTTCCACTTTACCATGCCTATGTATTTCAGGTGTTGGGGATCTCCTTTACTATGCCTATGTATTTCAGGTAAATTATAAAGTTTATTTTATCAAATGTGTGAATTACCATAACCACCCATTCCAGTAATGGAAACCACTTGAACGTTATCTTCCTCCACAAAATATCCAACCAATTCCTCAACATTTGCCTCCAACCCACAAAGTCGCTTTCGTATTTGGTAGGAAAAGTTTGTCGCATCTCCCTTTGTCTGTCACGTAGAGGTTGCATGTACCCACCATCGGTGATCACCTGTTGTAATCCAAAACTCTTCATATCTCGGATCACATTGGAAATCCTCGTACGTATACCTCCAATATCTAATGCATTTTCCCTGCGATCTGGAATAATGCAAGCAAGTCTTCTGATACTCTTCTTGATTCCACTTATTTTTCCGATTTTTTGCTTAAGAAGAAATGTTTCGATTACATAAAGGCGTGGACTCCTCTCGTCGTCTTTGGATAATCACACCAAAGTCTCTGATTCAGACTTTCCAACTCTCCACAAACAACTCCAATTAAGTGATGTATTTTCTTAAAACGACAACTGCTTTTAATTAGTCTTGAGTAGTCCTCGAGTTTCTGTGGTCACCAAAATATACAAACAATAAAAAAGAAAGTTTCTAGAAGGAGAAACAGAGTATTGTTTACATAATTTTGGACTAATATAACTCTGAAACCAGTAAACACAAATCTAGTGTTAAACCAAACCACAAAGTATTATTATTTACATAATTCTGAAATCATTAATCCGATTACACATCAAGATAATATAATAAAAAGAGTTTACTATTATTATCGTTGTTACTATGACTCAAATCCCCCGTGATGTCACGAGGGGAAATATCGTATTCTAAAATCGTTATATCAAAGCTTATTTCAGTATTTTATATATCTACTAGTTGTTATATACTATATATTTATGTAATATATATAATGTCAACTAGTTTTGAATTAAACATTGAAAATTATCAATATATAATGTCAGCTAGTTTTATGTAATATATATGATAAAGAAACACGGTCATCAATCAAAATTTCTCCAAACTTCAAATTATGTTATGTCAAGAAATAAAAGTATAAAATAACGTTGATTATTAAAAACCGAATTATTTGGATTCATTCTAAATTTTTTATGTAAAGATAAATTACTTCATTGATTTCAAATCTAGTGTATAAAGTTATTATAGAAAAACTTTTGGAATGCAAACTATTACGTAAGCAACATATATTGAAGCCGACAGACAAACTCTCATAAATGTCCACCTTGGCTTTGAGTTGAAGATTCTAGTTCGTGGATTCACCCTTCTTTGATGTTTCTCATCCTCCACATCACTGATTTTCCGTGTCCTATTATGGGACGACTTGTCACTCCCACAACCCAAGCAAGATCAGCTCTTGTGCCAATAATGGCATATACCACACTACCAGCATCGCTTAAGTATGGTAGAGACTTCACATTATCCACTTGATCTCTTTGCTCTTCTTCTATGGGTGCTTAAAACTCAAATTGTGTTCCCAAAGGAATAATAACAGACTCACATTGATCCTCCCTCCACATTCCTAATACCTTTATCAAATAGTTTTTCTGAGACAGCCTTGGACTTTCTTTTCCTCTGTTTTGATGTATTCTTCATCTTTGATTCTTTGAAGTATACATACGGAACATGCTTGCTTCTCTGATAAACAACTTGAAGCATCCGAATGTCCTTCTTTGACCTTCTATGTGAGGAAACTGTTTTCAACTCTGGTGAACACCGGCAGGCATAGGAAGTTCCATTGATTTACGTTTCACCACATGACTGAAATATTCAACACAGCTGACCCCTTTTTCTTTCAAGTGATATTTAACCATCAGGCTGACTTTGAAACTTGGTTTTCTACTGTATATCCTTTGCAGCCTATCATCACCTTTTGATTCATGAGTTTATCGGCCACATCCCATGTATCAGTCTTATGCAACAACTGGATTCTTTCATTTTCTGCAAACTTTATAGTTTTCCAGTTTGGCTTTTCCTTTCCTTTGACATGACTTTTTACAAATTGATAAACCCTACAGTTCCATTTCACCATTCTCTTTTTCACTGTATTCTGATGCTGTATCCACCCTTCAAAAACATCTTCCAAGAACTTGGCCATTAATTGAATTATGAGTTATGAAGCCCTCTTCTTCTGGTTAAGCCCCACCTTGAACGTGAAACCTACTTGTTTCATTCGTTTGTAGAGATTTCAAAATATAACTCTAACTAGTTGAGTCATTATAAGATTCATCTTCAGTCATTTCTTCATTTCTTGATATTGTGAACAGTAATAGGATCTGACAATAGTTCGTACTTGAATGCTGCCTTGAATTATTACTTTTGTTTGCTCCACTTTTCCACTACAGGGTTAAAATTTCCTTTTCTGAGACAAAATTACTTGTGTTCTCCTTTCACAAATCTTTTTCTTGACAACATTTTTTAATGATGTCTATCTGACCTATCAAGTCCTATTTTATCACATATTCTGTGTCTTTTGTCGACCCCTCAGTTTGTTTATCCCTGTGCTTTGTTGATTCTCAACTTTTCTCGAAGATAAAGAGTTGAAATCCAAAGTGAATCGAAGAATACAAGTTTTTGTGACCACCTAAATACGATTTAAGTTTCCAGAAAGAGAAACAAATATGCTGAGATAGAACGAGAAAAAGCAAAAGAAAACAATGAGCTATCTAGAGCTCTGATACAAATATTAAATTAGGAAATGATCCAATAAAATGAGTGTTGAGAACAAGTGATCCTCATCATTCATGAGTCACAAATCTGCAAACAAAAAACCAACTTTGATATCAACCACAAAGTATTATACAACAAAAGAAAACAATGCAGAGAGTTTATTTTATTATGTCGATACGTAGATGAGATCAATCTAATAAGAAATTTCCTTCTCCGGAAGAGATTCGTCTATAAACATAATGAAAAAAAAGAGTTGATCAAATTCATCAGAATTTTACTTGTCTTCAAGAAAATGTAGTAAAATTCATTTTTAGAATCCAATTTGCAAAGAGAGAGAGAAATAATATTTAGATATGGGGAAATAATATTGTACCTGGTACATATAGTCCGTAATTGCTGAGAGCCTCAATAAATGAAGTTCCTGCGGAATTCAACAGAAGGAATGTGTTGGACTTTGTAATAATCTTCTCCTCCTTCCGACAATTTCTCCATAAATTCCAAATGATCTGTGTGGATTCTCAGTTCCTTTAAAGAATAGATGAATCTCAGCCCATCAGGAAGCTCCTTAAACTTTGGACACCCATGAATAGTCAGCTTATGAAGAAGAGGCATGGAGCCTTCTTCTACTATCCACTCTTTCCATTCCTCTAGTCTACCCAAATCTAGCGTATGCAATTGAGGAAACCCATTAGGAAGCTCCTTTAACTTTGGACAGTTCCAAATATTCAGAGTATGAAGAAGAGGCATGGAGCCTTCTTCCACTATCCACTCTTCTCATTCCTCTAGTCCAGACAAGAATAGCTTCTGCAATTGTGGAAACACACCAGCAGGAAGCTTCTTTAATTTTGGACAGTGAAAAATATTGAGAGAATGAAGAAGGGGAATGGAGCCTTCTTCTATTATCCACTCTTCCAATTCCTCCAGTCTAAACAATTCAAGCATATGCAATTGTGGAAACCCACCAGCAAGAAGCTTCTTCAACTTCTTACAACCACCAACATACAAAACATGAAGAAGGGGCATGGAGCCTTCTTCTACTATCCACTCTTCCCACTCTTCTAGATTCTTTAATTCAAGCGTATGCAATCGAGGAAACCCACCGCCCGAGCAAACCATCCTCCTCCCACAGAAAGATTGATACATTAAACGAACCTCTTTCAATTCGAGCAATTTCTCAAGAATCGGCATCGGATCTTCCACCAACCGACAAGCTACTAGATATATGGTTGTCAGGTGAGAAGGGAAGTGATGTTCATCAGGTAACTTCGGCATATATATACTCAAATTCAGTTTTTTGAGATGAACGCAATCCAAAACAAATCCTTCATTATCATCCGTGAAATCATATATAGTAAGATCTTCCAAGTGTCTTAATTCACTTAGAGATAAAGATAGAGTTTTCACAGTACACCCTTTGCCTTCGATATAGATAGAGAGATTCCTTAGCTTTGTCATTCGTTGAAGATCCTTCACACTGCTATGCTTTGTTGAGAAATGCAGCAACGTCTCCAGGTTGACTAGATTACCCAATTCCAACTTTACCTTATCATCTATTTCTGACTGTAAACAGAGGTATGTCAATTCTCGCATCTCTTTTTGGGGGCCGTGTAGATTGGAGATCTCTTTAATACACCAAGGTTTAAATAGAGCAGCTGCTTCAGATTCCACATAGAAGAAGGTATATGAGTTACCTTTGCCAGATATAAATTCAAATATCTCAAGTGGATGAGCTTCCCAATGCTAGAGGGTAACTTCCCTCCTTCAAACTCCGCATAAGAGAGATCTAAAACCCTCATCAACTGTAACCTTGTAAAGCATATACCTGATATCATCCAAGGGAAGGATGAGAGCTGGCTGATACCCAAGAGAGATCTAAGGTTTGAATTCATGATATACCATTCCATATGAATTGTATCACGAGATGAATGTTGTAAGCAGAGTCTGCGAGATTTACAAGGAGATTGAGATGTTGCAGTTGAGGTTCTTGTATCAACAATTTGTACGAAATTCTCTTCCTCGGCTTTAAGCAGACAAACTTCTTTCATCATATCATGCAACTGACATGTTTCAAATCTTGAAGTACTAACGTCTCTTTTAGAAATAACCAAGTTTCTCTTCGCCAATTCTTCCATGTATCCATCTGCGACCTCTCGAATGGTCGCTCCCTCGTAATACCTCGGCCTAGGTATTCCTTCTGCTGCCCATAAATAGGACAAATTTCCCACATCTATTGCAAAATCTTCTGGAAAATGGGCAAGGTAGAGGAAGCAGTGCTTCAAATAAATAGGCAGCTCTTCAAAGCTCAGATACAAAATATGATAAACCGAACTGATATTTCTGGCATTGAAGCTAGTCCCTCCAACGATGTGAGATCTAATATTCTCGTATACTCTTTTCCACTCAAGCGATGTGTACTGCGCAGCTAACAACCTGCCTAACACCTTAACTGCCAACGGTAGACCACCACAATGTTTGATCATCTGCTTACCCATTTCTTCCATTTCTTCATCAACCTTATATTCTACATAACATCATCAAGATATGGTGAAATTACATGATTATCTATAAGGATTGGGCATGTTGGAAATATATTATTAAGGAAAAGCGGATTGTGATCATCCTAACTAAAAAGTCTGTCTATCAACAGAAAACAAAAATTAATTAAAATGTCTCAAAAGCTTACCTGTAGTATTTTCTCTAGGAAACGCTATCCTTTGAAAAAGTGTCCAACTTTCTTCGAGAGTTAGATAATCTGGTTGAAAGGTGAAACATATTGGATCTGCACGTAATGCCACACCCTCGTTGCGAGAAGTAAGTAGCACCTTCCAACCTACAAAAATATACCTCTCTTTACATAACTGCCTAACAACAAAAAAAAGAACATAATGCTTTATGACCAATATGTGTGCCTCGTTATGATATTCTCTTTTTGTTTCTACCAGAACGGTGAATTTTAAAAAGAAAATTATCTAATGTTTGTATCATAAGATGTCACCTTTTTCCCGTGGAAACATTGGTTTAATTATGTCCCAATCTTCTTCTCTCCATATATCATCAAGGACAATCAAAGCCTTTTTTGTTTCCAATTCTCGAATGAGTTTTTCTTGAAGTTCGTCTTCTGTCATCTCTAACACCTTATACTCTGGCCCAAGTTTCCGCAAGATCGTCTGCCACACATACTTCCTTGTAAACTGTTGCGAAACACATACCCACCCGAGTCCTGTAAAATGACTTCTTACTGTCTCATGATTAAAAACCTCTCTTGCAAGGGTGGTTTTACCAATACCGCCCATCCCGGTTATAGAAACCACTTGACTGCTATCTTCCTCTACCAAATAGCCAACCAATTTCTTAACGTTTTCCTCCAACCCCACAAGAACGCTATCATTGTCGTGAGAAAACGTTTGTCGCATTTCCCTTTGTCTTTCCTGTAGAGACAGCGTATACATTTCATTGACAATGACCTGTTGTACGCCAAGAATCTGCATATCGCGGACCACCTTAGCGATCCTCTTACTGACGGCTTCCATATCGAAAGCAATTTTCCTGCGATCAGCAATAACGCAAGCAAGTTGTCTGATACGTTTCTTGATGCCACTTGTTCTTCCGAGCTCTTCCTTTAGAAGAAAAGTTTCGATTATATCTTCTGTGTCATAAACTATTTCTTCGATCTCTTTCACAGTATTTCTCACCATTGCACTGGTATGTTTCTTGACATCTGCATCTTTCAAAAAGCCCCTTAACGTCTCTAGTTCACTTTTTAATTCGTTAAATTGATGGTCAACTCCCTGAAATCGTGCAGATTCTCGGAAAAGGAGGTTCCAAAGCTTCTCCAATCCAAACGACAAAAGTGTCTCAGCCATAAATCTCCTGCTCAAGTATTATAGAAAGACTCGTTTATAGAAAGCCACAACGAGTCTTTAAAAAGTTCAAAGCAGAGATGTTCTTTTCAGCTCCTAAAGTCACAACCAAGCTCCCATCAGATCCATTAGAACAAAACAATACTCAAGAGTCAATATCACAAAGACAGAGCAAAGGACTATAAGATCCGATTGAATAATTTTCCCAAGAAGAAAGCAGAAAGTCAAGAAATCTACTCACCTCTCCAAGGAACTCGCCGTCTTCGCCCTCTAGAAGAAGCGACTTAGTAAGATATGAGTCACTTAACTGTTTTTGACTTTTTGTTACCAAACTCAACTTATGTCTTGTAATTACAAAGGTACTTAAATATTGGGCCCTCAGTATATTTTTGGGTAAAGAAACCATTTTTAAAACGAAATTTTATAAGTTCAGGACAATCTCTCAATTCTATCGCAGAGAGTAAAAAAATAAAGTAATTTTCACAAAATATATTTTTCTGGGTTTCTTTTTTTATGGTTTGGCAAAGTCAAATCCTCTTTTCATAGAATAATAAGTCACTACGTAGATTTGTGACTAAAATACCTTTATAACCAAATGTCCTAATTATGTTTCTCTTCCAATTTTGAAAGCACAATTTTTTCTGTTTTAACTTAGAATCAGATACGAAAGATAACGAGAAAAATCACATTTATAAATTTGTTTTTTCTTCCTCTCATATTTTAATTATTTTCCAAAACCAGGAAACTAAAACTCGAAATCGAAAAGTCTAAAGATTTGCATCGGCATTAGACAGATAATTTAAATTAGACAGATAATTTAAATCAGTGTAATGACTCCCACCAAGTTGGACAAATTTAAATGAAATATAAAAACGCTTTAATTACCCCTTTCATTTTGACGAAAATGTAAAATGATACGTGGCAAGTAGGAAGTTGCTGGGTATTGGATAGTGTGTTGCCTTTAAACTTTAAAGACTTTCTGGGCAAAGGTCGTCGGGTAGATCTTAAGGAGTGTTCTCTAACCAAACACTAAGTAAACACATCAGGTGGACCAAAACAGATTTACAGGAGGAAGGTGCTGCGATCTTTATATTTGTGTTGATATTATTGTTGATATTATTACTTTCTTTCTCTCTGTGGAGGAAGGTGTTTCAATTGTTTGTATTTTGCATTTCTATTTTTTATTTTATTTTATCTCATTATAGTTCATGTCTCTCTGCATAAAGATCTGTGGATTAAATCCCACAAAATAGATTCCAGAAATTTTGCAAAAACATGATTCGTTTTCTGAACTACTGGACCCTCTTTCACTTATTATTGACTACTACTTTCATGGTTATTAGGCAGGAGACTTATGGCTGAGACACTTTTTATTAAGGAGATATCAATCAGTCTTTGATTGATAGAATCATGGCGAAGATCATTGCCCATTACACTTATTTCATTACATAAATTAGATCCCTGTGATCACTCTCCTTTGTATATATTTTAGGCAATCTTCTTTGTATAAATACATATGTAATTCAAGTGAATAAGATCATCCTTTACAAATCATTTTTTACATGGTATCAGAGCGAATGTGGAAACCTTGTAGGTACTCATCAATTGTCTTCGTACCCTTTTTCCATTGTTTGACTTGTTGTCTAAGTTGATTGATGTGACCTTTGCTTGGTTTAGCATAGGTGAAAGCGAGTTTGGACCAAATGTCAGCAGCGGTTGTCGCGGTGGAGAGCATTGGTTGAATGGTGTTGGATATCGCACCAAGAAGTGAGCTGTAGATGAGCCGATCTTGGTGTTTCCACAGTGTAAACTCGGGGTTGGTGGAGACAGTGTGGCTGTCGTCACCGTCGGAGATGGTGGAGGAGTAGACGCGTCCAAAAAGGTGGCGAGGTCGTAGCCATCGAGAAGGGCATGAACCTGTCTGCTCCACATCAGAAAGTTAGTGGAGGTAAGCTTCGTAACGTTCGACATATTCACGTTGAGAAGCTGAGGACGATCAGAGACATTGATTGTCTCAGCAGACGTGGCTGGAGGGTTGTTGTCGGCCACTGTTGAAGAAGAAGAGAAGATGAAAGAGAGGATACGTTCGTAGAGAGAAATGAAAAAAAAATGGAGGTATATCAAGGACTCCAATCTTGGATATGATGTCTGTAAAGCGAGGTCTTGGAAGTGCTTTTGTGAGAGCGTCAGCAAGTTGATTTTTGGTTGAGACATGGGAAACACGTAGAGCTCCGGATTGAACATTGTCTCAGATGAAGTGATAGTCCAAGGCCAAATGTTTCATCCGAGAATGAAAAACCGGATTTGCAGAGAGATATGTTGCACCCATGTTGTCACAGTAAATAACCGGTGTTGTTGTGACCAGTATACCAAGTTCAGATAGGAGTGAGCATATCCATCTCAACTCAGATGCAGTGTTTGCTACGGCTCTATATTCGTTTTCTGTGACATCTCTCTATGCAACACCAACCCCAAAAACAGATATGAGTTCATGGCACTCTCGCCTCGGGCACCCAAATCTTTCTACCTTCAAAAACATTATTTCGCAATTTTATTTACCTCTTTCACACTCTCTAAAAAGAGATTTTTCTTGTATGGATTGTCTCACTAATAAAAGCCATAAACTATCTTTCTCAACAAACACCATTTCCTCGTCTCATCCTTTTGAATATCTCTATTCAGACTTATGGACCTCACCAATTACCTCCCTCGCAAATCACAGATATTACCTAATCCTAGTTGATCACCATACTCGCTACACTTGGTTCTATCCATTACAAAAAAAATCTCAAGTGAAAGAAACCTTCATGGCCTTTAAAACGTTGGTAGAAAAACGATGGAATCACGCCATCAAGGTATTATATTCAGATAACGGCGGGGAGTTCATCGCCTTGCGGCCATACCTTCAAGCAAATGGTATCAGTCACCTCACCACCCCTCCTCATACCCCCGAGCTTAATGGTATCTCCGAAAGAAAACACCGTCATATTGTTGAAACCGGACTAACCTTGCTGTCCCACGCTGCAGTTCCAAAAGCGTATTGGCCTTTTGCATTCGCAACCGCAGTCTATCTCATTAATCAAATGCCAACACCAGCACTCTCCAACAAAATTCCATATCAACAACTCTTCAATCAAGCTCCCAACTATCTCAAACTGCGAATTTTTGGATGCTCGGTCAGCGCATTGTGTCTTTCTCGGATATGCTCAAAATCAAAGCGCTTACCTTTGTCTCCATCAAGAATCCGGGCGCTTGTATGTCTCTCGACATGTCCAATTCCTTGAGAATGTGTTCCCGTTTCGATCTCCAGGAACCCAGCTACAGCAATTGCCAACACCGCAGTTGCTATCTATACCGGCAGAACGAGCCACCGTCACAGCTGTACCCAGCTCACCATCGCCGTTCCAGCCAACTCGACGACAGCCACTTGTGCATAGCTCATCGCCGTGGGAACCCCCGCCGATCCTTCACCAGCCGGAAGCCGCCGTCTCTCTGCCATCCCCGTCGCGTGCAGCAATCCGCCGTCGCTACAAGCAGATATCTCGTCGTCATCGCCTCACTCTCTCTCACACCAGTCTGGGTCCTCATCAAAGCTTCCTATTTTCACAAACCCACATAACAATAACTTGGGCCTTATCAATACAAGCCCAACAATTGTTAGCCCACAAAGACACCCTCAACTCCAAACATCATCACCTCGTGATCCACCACTCGATCCGCCTCAATCACACGACCAAACACAAACTCAATCGTCCGCCTCCGGCGAACCTGCCATCATCCCTACCACAAACAGTCATCCCATGACCACCCGAGCTAAAAACCAAATCCATAAACCACAAAAAAAACTGACCCTCACCATTACTGTTGTAGGGATATAACACTGCAATATCAAACGGACGCTCCGAGTGAAGCGGACGAATGCTTCCCGACGAAGTTGGCCACGTGAAAGAGAAGAGACCAATTCCGGATCGATGACCTTGCTCAAGAACAGCCCGAAGCCAAGTACAGAGCAAGAAGGTTAGACAGAGAAGAAAAGGAAAATCTTTATTAATATCTTTTTCAATGTATTTTACAATCGCAATCTTAAGCTTTATATCACAGCTCAACATTTGTTAACAACGCTATCTACAATACACGTGTCTAATAACTATCAAACGCAAAATATTAACAAAACAAATGTCATAAGCAATGCACGTGCTCTGCTCCTCTGTTTCTGCATCAAATCCCCCCCTTTGAGAAACCTTGTCCTCAAGGTTTGAAGTTAGGGAACTTCTTCAACAAATCATATAAGTACTCCCATGTAGCCTCTTCTACAGGCTCAGAACTCCACTGAACCAACACCATCGTCGCCGGCTTACCTTGCCTATTCACCATCTTGCGTTCTAAAACAGCCGTAGGTTCCTTTACCAGTACATCATTAATCTCTGCTGGTAATGTCGTAGATGTAGAGCTTGTACCAACCATCTTCTTTAGCTGGGAGACGTGAAAGACCGGGTGGATCTTTGTAGAAGAGGGAAGCTCCAGCTTATAAGCAACTTCACCATATTTATCCAACACCTTATACGGTCCATAGTACTTAGTAGCTAGTTTTTGGTTTAGTCTTACCACTAGAGATTGTTGCCTGTAAGGTTGAAGCTTCAGATATACATAATCTCCCAACTGAAAACTCCTCTCCGATCTGTGTTTGTTAGCAAGTTATGTCATACGATGCTGAGCTCTCAACAAGTGGAACCGGAGAACCTGAATCATCTTCTCCCTTTCCTGTAGACACCTTGCTACGACTTCAACCCTTGATTCACCCGGCAAATAAGGTAAATGGATTGGTGGAGGTTGTCCATACACAATCTTATATGGTGTAGTCATGGTGGCCGTATGATAGTTTGTGTTATACCAAAATTCAGCAAGAGAAACCCATTTACTCCATAAGTGCGGTTTGTCACAACACATACAACGTAGATACGTCTCCAAACACCTGTTAACGACCTCTGTTTGACCATCGCTTTGTGGATGATAAGCTGTAGTCATATTCAGAGTCACTCCCTGTAGAGAGAACAACTCCCTCCAAAATTCACTTAAGAAAATCGTATCTCTGTCACTTACTATGCTCTGAGGTAGGCCATGAAGTTTATAGACATTATCTAAAAAAGCTTGAGCCACTGTGAGAGCCGTATATGGATGACTCAAAGGAATAAAGTGAGATGCCTTGCTTAAACGATCCACTACCACAAATATGACAGTCTTACCAAAAGATATAGGAAGTCCATCAATGAAATCCATTGATATGTCTCTCCATACAGCTTCTGGTATTGGCAAAGGCTGTAACAATCCTGGTGATGCAGCATTATCTGTTTTACATCTCTGACAGACTGTACAATTTCTGATAAAAGCCTGAATGTCCTTAGTCAATCCTTTCCAGTAAAAGATGCTCTTAACTCTCTGAACTGTCACGTCCCTTCCAGAATGACCACCAACACTGGATCCATGAAGCCAATCCAAGATGTGCTGCCTAATGTTAGTGTTTGCAGGGACTACTATCTTGTTTTTCCTTCTCAAAATACCCTGAGACCATATATGATCCTTGACAGCATTCTTATTCTGCAAAAGTTTATCAATCACAAGCTGTAATGATGCATCCTCTGCATATGCTTCTTTAATACTGATGAGCAAGTCCATTTGTGACGTTGTAATAGCCATATGCAAAATCTCAGCACCCTCCATGCGCGATAAAGCATCTGCAGCTTTATTATCTTTTCCTTGCTTGTAATGTATCTCAAAGTCAAATTCTAGCAGTTTAGGCAACCACTGTTGTTGAATTGGGGTGTTGAGTCTCTGTTCCAAGAGATACTTGAGGCTTCTCTGATCAGTCCTTATGATGAATTTCCCTGTTAGAAGGTAGTGTCTCCATTTTTGAACTGCAAATATTACTGCCAATAGTTCTTTTTCATAAATTGACAGATTTAACTGCTTACCCTTCAAATGCCTACTAACATACGCTAACGGATGCCCTTGCTATATTAATACTGCTCCTACTCCTCCACCAGAAGCATCTGTTTCTATCTCAAACGGCTGATCAAATCTTGGTAAAGCTAACACAGGTGCCTCACACAATGATTGTTTCAAGTCCTCAAAAGCCCTCTCAGCTTCTGTAGAACAATGGAAGTTATCTTTCTTTGTCAATTCTGTTAATGGTCTTGCAACACCCCCATAGCCTTTGATGAAACGTCTATAGTATCCGGCTAATCCCAAGAATCCTCTTAGCTGCTTAACTGTCTTAGGAACCGGCCATTCTTTGACTGCTTTTACCTTATTCGGATCCGTAGAGATACCTTCTTGTGTAATATAGTGGCCAAGATATTCCACCCTTGTTGTAGCAAAATCACATTTGCTTCTCTTGGAAAATAAACTGTTCTGTTTCATTAGTTTAAAAACTTCTTCCAAGTGATTTACATGAGCTTCCAGAGATGAGCTATAAATAAGTATATCGTCAAAAAATATCAATACACTCTTTCTCAACAAGCTTTGAAACACTGAATTCATCAACCCCTGAAAGGTTGCTGGAGCATTGGTTAAGCCAAATGGCATCACAATGTATTCATAATGACCGCTATGTGTTTTAAAAGCTGTCTTATGAACGTCATGTGGTTCCATTCTAACTTGGTGATAGCCTGCTCGCAAATCAATCTTAGAGTAGATTGTTGATCCCCCTAATTCATCCATTAAATCTTCTATAAGGGGAATAGGAAACCTATCCTTAACAGTCATATTGTTCAAACTTCTATAATCCACACACATTCTCCAGCTTCCATCTTTTTTCTTTGCCAAAACAATAGGGGAAGCATAAGGACTTGAACTTTTCTGTATTGTTCCACTATCCAATAATTCCCTAACCATTCTGTCTATTTCATTTTTCTGATGCAGGGCATACCTGTAGGGCCGCTGATTGACTGGATTATAACCTTCTAACAATGGTATCTTGTGATCATGATTTGGTCTGAAAGGTGGCAATCCTTTAGGCTCTTCAAACAACTCTCTATACTTCTGCAGCAAATCTTCTACTGCTCCAGGTGCCACAGCATTGGTGTCTTTATCTGTTACAGTGCATAACATCAAAGAATCCTCTGTTAACTCATTTTCCACATACAGCATAGACAGCTGAGCTTGATTTCGCACACATTTATCAAACTTTTTCGCTTTAAGTTCCTTCACAGAGCATTGATGTAATCCCTTAAGTGTAACCTTTTTCTGTTCCCATTCAAACTTCATCTCTAGTGTTTTAAAATTCCAGGTGATAGGGCCCAACGTCTCAAGCCACTGTATACCTAAGACCATATCACATCCCCCCCCCAGTGTTATTACCATCAAATCCGTCTCAAATCTAGTCTGATCATGAAATTTCCACCCAAACTGATCAAATCTTCCTTTAACACTGAGCTTACTACCGTCTGCTACTGCCACTCTTGCCAAACCCGGGCTTTTAATCCTGCAATTCAACCTTGCAGCAGATTTCTCATCGATGAAGTTATGAGTGGAACCTGAGTCTATCAAAATATAGATCACAGAATTCCCATAGTGTCCCTTAACTCTCATTGTGTGATAATCTGTGATTCCACTGACAGCATTTACTGAGATTTTAGCTATATCCATAGTTTGTTCATTCTGCTCAAATCCTTCCTCTACAGATTCATACTCTTCCTCTTCCAAGTCTATCAAATACAGCTGACTCTTCTTATGCTTTGTCAAAAAATATTCTTTTGAATACCTCTCGTCACAGTAAAAGCACAGCCCTTTTGATTTTCTTTCTGCAATCTCCTCATTAGACAAAAATTTCCTGCTTCCGTTTGCTTCAGTCTGCTGCACCTCAGGATCTTTTTTCTGAGATAATATTCCCTTCTGTTGAACACTACCACTACTCTTACTAAAGGAATTGGTTTCGTATGGCTTATGTGGATGAGCTATCTCATATAGTTTCCCCAGCATTAGACAATCCATAGTAGATTTAGGCGTAAACATCCTTATGTGCATTTGAGTATCTAAACGCAATCCTGCCAAGTATTGGCTCACCAAATACTCTTCAGGCAGATTCACTCTAACTTTAGCATCTCAAACTTGTGATGGTAATCCACTATACCATTAGTCTCTTGCAGTCTTTTTAGTTCTACAATCGGATCATCAAGAACTTCTCCAAACCGATCTACAAGTTCAGCCTTATAACTAGTCCAACTTAGACAGATATTTCTTCTACTATGAGATTGCGCAAGACTCCTATGCCAAGTTGTAGCCATACCATCAAAATGCATAGAAACTAATTTCACCTTATTATCCTCATCAGTACCATCCATTTCAAAGAATTGTTCAACCTTAAAAATCCAATCTTGAAACTCCGTACCATCAAACCGTGGAAAATCAATTTTTGGTAAACGAGTGATTCCTGCATAAGATCGTTGTGTGTTTTTCGTACCTGAATCTTTTCGATTCACCTGTGAAGAACTTTCTTGCACTCTTGAATTTTGCTGTTGTTCTTGCAAATTCTGAGTTGATTGTTGACTTATTGTCAAATTCTTTAACACTTCCAAGATTTCACCTTTGAATTGCTGAAATTCTTGTTGTAAATTTGAGATCGCCTCCTGTTGTTCTGCCGGAGCCGAAGCCGAGGCTTGGTTCCGATTAGCAACCGTTTGTGATCGCGTCTCCATTGTAACCGAGGAAAGATGGCTTTGATACCACTGTTGCAGGGATATAACATTGCAATATCAAACGGACGCTCCGAGTGAAGCGGACGAATGCTTCCCGACGAAGTTGGCCACGTGAAAGAGAAGAGACCAATTCCGGATCGAGGACCTTGCTCAAGAACAGCCCGAAGCCAAGTAGAGAGCAAGAAGCTTAGACGGAGAAGAAAAGGAAAATATTTATTAATATCTTTTTCAATGTATTTTACAATCGCAATCTTAAGCTTTATATCACAGCTCAACATTTGTTAACAACGCTATCTACAATACACGTGTCTAATAACTATCAAACGCAAAATATTAACAAAACAAATGTCATAAGCAATGCACGTGCTCTGCTCCTCTGTTTCTGCATCAATTACCAAAACAAAAACACCAACGATTCCCAGAACCGTCACAGACGCTCTGAAGGATCCAGATTGGTGCAAGGCCATGAATGATGAGATTAATGCTATTGTTAACAACAATACGTATGAACTGGTGCCCCCAACTCCACATCAGAATCTTATTGGAGGTAAATGGATTTTTACTTTAAAGTATAATTCCAATGGTTCAATTAACAGGCATAAAGCGAGATTCGTTGCGAAGGGGTTCAAACAACAACAAGGCATTGACTATGCTGAGACGTTTAGTCCGGTGATTAAGTCTACCACCATTCGGCTCGTCCTCGATATTGCCGTCAGAAGATCATGGCCAATCAAACAGCTAGATGTAAACAACGCTTTCTTACAGGGGACCTTGACGGATAAAGTTTATGTTGCGCAACCACCAGGCTTTGTGGATAAGGATCGGCCGCATCACGTTTGTCGCCTAAAGAAAGCCTTATATGGACTAAAACAAGCACCACGGGCTTGGTATACGGAGCTTAAGTCTCATCTCATAGCTCTCGGTTTTATCGGTTCTCTAGCGGATACGTCTTTGTTCATCCTAAAAGCTGGCCGTGAACTGACATATGTCTTGGTCTATGTCGACGATATTTTGGTAACAGGAAACAGCACCACTCTCATAGCCAAGACTATCCATCAATTAGCAGCACGTTTCTCTCTCAAACACCCAACAGACTTACATTACTTTTTGGGAATTGAAGCTACAAGAACATCTGCGAGTATTCATCTCACTCAAAGAAAGTATATCCATGATCTGCTACTGAAGAACAACATGTTTGACGCAAAACCTGTCTCCACTCCAATGCCGCCAACACCAAAATTGTCTCTCGCAACAGGCACTCCTCTAGATGATCCAACAGAGTTTCAGAATGTTGTTGGCAGCTTACAGTACCTGGGTTTCACTCGACCAGACATTGCTTTCGTCACCAACAGATTATCTCAATTCATGCATAAACCAACCGATGCACACTGGCAGGCTGCAAAACGGGTGCTCCGCTATCTAGCTGGCTCCTCTTCAAAAGGTGTTTTTCTTGGCTGTAAAACATCCCTGACTCTACATGCGTACTCCGATGCCGATTGGGCTGGGGATAGTGATGATTTTGTCTCCACCAATGCCTACATAATCTACATTGGTGGTAACCCGATTTCATGGTCCGCGAAGAAACAACGTGGTGTTGCACGCTCTTCTACCGAAGCTGAATATAGAGCCGTAGCAAACACTGCATCTGAGTTGAGATGGATATGCTCACTCCTATCTGAACTTGGTATACTGGTCACAACAACACCGGTTATTTACTGTGACAACATGGGTGCAACATATCTCTCTGCAAATCCGGTTTTTCATTCTCGGATGAAACATTTGGCCTTGGACTATCACTTCATCCGAGACAATGTTCAATCCGGAGCTTTACGTGTTTCCCATGTCTCAACCAAAGATCAACTTGCCGACGCTCTCACAAAAGCACTTCCAAGACCTCGCTTTACAGACATCATATCCAAGATTGGAGTCCTTGATATACCTCCATCTTGAGGGGGCGTATTAAGGAGATATCAATCAGTCTTTGACTGATAGAATCATGGCGAAGATCATTGCCCATTACACTTATTTCATTACATAAATTAGATCCCTGTGATCACTCTCCTTTGTATATATTTTAGGTAATCTTCTTTGTATAAATACATATGTAATTCAAGTGAATAAGATCATCCTTTACAAATCATTTTTTACACTTTTGTCGTTTGGAGTCGAGAAGCTTTGGGATCTCCTTGTCCGAGAATCTGAGCGATTTAAAGAAGTTGATGAGCAATTCAATGGATTGAAAAGTGATCTAAATATGTTAAGGTGCTTTTTGGAAGATGCAGATGCCAAGAAACATACAAGTGAAATGGTTAGAAACATTGTGAAAGAGATCAAAGAAATTGTATATGACGCAGAAGATATAATCGAAACATTTCTTCTAAAGAAAGAAGTCGGAAAAACAAGTGGCATTAGGACGCGTGCGAGAAGATTATGTTCCACTATTGTGGAGCGAAGGAGACTTGCTTTCGATATGGAAGCCATAAGTAAGAGGATCTCTAAGGTGATCTGCGATATGCAGAGTCTTGGCGTACAACAGGTCATTGTCAGTGACGGGTACATGAAGTCTCTACAAGAACGACAAAGGGAAATGCGACAATCGTTTGCTAACGACAATGAAAGCGTTCTTGTGGGGTTCGAGAAAAACGTTAAGAAATTGGTTGGCTATATGGTGGAGAAAGATAGCAGTTAAGTGGTTTCTATAACCGGGATGGGCGGTCTTGGTAAAACCACTCTTGCTAGACAAGTGTTTAATCATGAGACAATAAAACGTTATTTTGCAGGACTCGCATGGGTATGTGTTTCACAGCAGCTTACAAGGAAGTATGTGTGGCAGACGATCTTGCGGAAACTCAGGCCAGCATATAAGGTGTCACAAATGACAGAAGACGAACTTCAAGAAAATCTCGTTCGAGTGCTGGAAACACAAAAAGCTTTGATTGTCCTTGATGATATATGGAAGGAAGAAGATTGGGACAGAATAAAACCAATTTTTCCTCCGGAAAAAGGTGACATCTTATGATACATACATTAGATAAATTCTCTTTTTAATATTCAGCTGTTGGGTAAAAAAATGTGAAAGATCATAACTAGGCACACATACTGGTTTGTTCCTAATTGTTTAGGGAGTGAAAAAAAGAGAGATACTTTGTGTAGGTTGGAAAGTACCGCTTACTTCTTGCAATGAGGGTGTCGCATTGCGAGCAGATCCAACATGTTTCACCTTTAAACCGGAGTGTCTAACTCTCAAAGAAAGCTGGACACTTTTTCGAAGGATAGTGTTTGCTAGAGAAAATACTACCGGTAAGCTTTCAAGACATTTTCATTAATTTTTGTTTTCTTTGTGTATCGCAATCGGCTTGTCCTTAATAATATCTCTTCAGCACGTCTAATCCTTTCGGGCATTCATGTAATTTTACCATATTTTGAATTCTTGATGGTGTTATATAGAACATAAGGTTGATGAAGACATGGAAGAGATGGGTAAGCAGATGATCAAACATTGTGGAGGTCTACCGTTGGCAGTTAAGGTGTTAGGCGGGTTGTTAGCTGCCCAACACACATTAAGTGAGTGGAAAAGGGTATATGAGAATATTAAATCTCACATCGTTGGAGGGACTAGCTTCAATGACAGAAATATCAGTTCTGTTTATCATATATTGTATCTGAGCTTTGAAGAGCTGCCTCTGTATTTGAAGCATTGCTTCATCTACTTTGCCCATTTCCCAGAAGATCATCCAATACGTGTTTGGGATTTGTCTTATTACTGGGCAGCGGAAGGAATACCAAGGCCAATGTGCTACGATGGAGCGACCATTGAAGAGGTCGGAAATGGATACATAGAAGAACTAGTGAAGAGAAACATGGTTATTTCTGAACGAGAAATGGATACTTCGATATCTAGAACATGTCGCTTGCATGACATGATGAGAGAAGTTTGTCTACGTAAAGCTGAAGAAGAGAATTTCGTACAAATTGTTGATGCAAGTACCTTTACCTCACCTGCGAGCTCTCAATCTCCTTGTATATCTCGCAGACTAGGCATACATTCGTATGGTGATACAACTCATATGGAGGGGTATATCAAGAATCCAAAACTTAGATCTCTCTTGATTATCAAGAAGGAAATTCGTGGGTCAGAGTGGATGGCATCAGCTTTAAGCTTTACAAGGCTACAGTTGATGAGGGTTTTAGATCTTTCAGGAGCTGAGCTTGAGGGAGAGAAGTTACCATCTAACATTGGAAATCTCATCCACTTGAGATATTTGAGTTTATACATGGCAAAGGTATCTCATCTACCTTCTTCTATGCAGAATCTGAAGTTGCTCCTCTATTTGAATTTGAATGTAAGAGCAGGACCACCACTTTTTGTGCCTAATATCTTGAAAGAGACCTTTGGTTAGCGAGTGAAATACATGATAAGGCAAACTTGGAATTAGGTGATCTAATTAATTTGGAGACATTGGAGAATTTCTCAACAAAGCATAGCAGCGTAATGGATCTTGATCGAATGACAAGGCTCACGACTTTGTCAATCTTATTCAATGGCGGGCCTACAATGGAAACTCTATCTTCATATCTAGGTGCACTAAGACGCCTGGAAAATCTTAGTATAAGAGGTCACATGGTTGATACAAATGAATATTATATGGATATCTTTTGTTGTTTGGAGAAGGATCCAATGCCAATTCTAGAGAAGTTGCCTCAGTTAAAAGAGGTTAGTGTAGGTGAAGGATGTATCTGTGAAAGGAGACTGGTTTGCTCCGGCAGTGGGTTTCCACTGTTGCAGAAGCTATACTTACGTGGACTAGATGACTTGGAAGAGTGGATAGTAGAAGAAGGCTCCATGCCACTTCTTCATACTCTGTTTATCAGTCATTGTAATAACTTAAGGGAGCTTCCTGATGGGCTGAGATTTATCACTTCCTTGAAAGAATTGCAAATTGTCACAGCCGAAAAAAAATTCCAGGAGAAATTGTTCATAGGAGGAGAAGATTATTACATAGTCCAACACATTCCTCTTTTGAAAATTCCTGTAATTAGCATGACTAATCTTCGTGTGGATACTATGTTTCCTTGTGAAATCATAATTGACAACCAGGTAATATATTCTTTCCCCAAATAAATTTCCTTGTGTAATTCCACGAGAATTTTCCATTAATATTGCGACAATGGCGACATTAATAGTGCGGAAGGAAGGCTATCTCACATTATGGGCGGACCTGAGAAGAACTAAGGGATGTCATGTGATCCGACCAGGTAAACTTGCTAATTTAATTGTTTTCTAGTAGATATTTGTTTGGATTTTGCGGAATACTTGGGAAACCCATTGTTTGCCCCAATTATATAATATTACACATTTTCTTATTAGTTTTCAATTTTTTTGCTTTTGACAGTACGTAAGAATTATTTCTAGGTCTGCGCCAATGTATTGATACTTAGTATTCTCTTTTTTGATTTTTTTTTGTTTGAAGGTGAATATGTTCTGAAGTAAAGATCTTCTAAAATGGATCGTGATCGTGATTCGAGAGAGTATATATCTTTATAATAATAGTAATAAGAATCTCTTTGCATGTCTTGATGTGTTTGTTTCATATCCAAATCATTTGGTTTCTGTTCGAGAACCATGCTAGAGAACAAAAGAGATGTCGTTGATTCTGTTTTATTATCCATAAAAATAAAATTATATGGTTTGGCCCTTATCCAAAGCGGTACCAAATGCAGCATTATACGGTTTGGCCCGTATGTATCTGTATCGGAAGCGGTAACCAATATCTCTTTTATAATTCACACACGTAACGGACAGGCTTTTGCCGTTTAAAATATATGGCCTTAACGTTTTCTTCAGCTCTGATAGTAGACTTTCATGTTCTTGGTTCTGTATTGTTGTCTACGAGATTGTAAGGAAAGAAATCCAGTTAGCGATTGAATAAGCTTTGTAAAGCTAGGTGTGCGTCTTTTGTATTGGATCTTTCGCAATGATAAGGAGAATGATGCTCACAATTTCTGTGAACTCACTGTCTAGAGAATTTCATGGCTTTTTGCTTCACTTTCGAAAGTTTTTGTTCATTTGGGAAGCCTCTGATTTTTGTTTCTCTCACAGCTCTCTGATACCAGATTTGGCATCACGTACCAGAGGAGAAAAGCCTTAACAGATGGATCGTGATTTATTAATTTTATTTGGTTTTAATTAGTTATAATTTTTAGCATCTAATTATCTTTTATTTGGGCTTTATCCTTTTAGATTGAGTTTATCTTGACTTAAAGGTTGTTAACTCGATCTCTATATAAAGAGATCGTAGTGCTTAATAAAGAGGAACTTCCATTCATTAATCTTAGCCAAGAACGCTAGGGTTGATAAAGGGAGAATAGCTTTTTCGTACTCTTTTGTCTTCTTAATTCGATAACGTAAACACTACGGCTCCGGTAACGCGTTTACAGTTTCAGGCTCGTATCAATTTGGTATCAGAGCCGTTCGACACCATGGGAGACGAGAATCCATCCTTAGGTCAAATCATGCAGAAGCTCACAGAGATGCAAACACAATTGACGACGTCTCGATCAGAAGTCGATTCATCAATTGAAGAGATACGCAAGGAAGTAATTTGCCTCGCTACCCGTGTTGATGAACAAAACAGGCGAGACTCACAAAGGTGCAAAGACAAGGGTAAGATTTCCCACACGAGTCCTACGTATGAAGAGGGTAGTGGGAAAACCAGAGAGGAGGAGTTGTGGCCAATTCATGCGTCCTCTAGTGGGAAGGGTTCACGACTGAAGGAAGGAGGAGGAGATTGGCAGGTGCGCCCAATTGGATCCCTACCAGAGCACAACGAATAACAATCGTACGGGGTGACTGAGAATGAAAGAAACGAGACTCGGTTTGGGCATGGTACACATGCAAACGCAACACGATCGGGATTTGGGTATGAGACAAAGGGGACCCTTTTTTCCAAAATGGAGTTCCCAACTTATGACGGAAGCACTAACACGGTGGAATGGCTTCAGCGCTGTGACGATTATTTTTTTGATCAACGTGTGGGAGACAATGATGCAAAGGTACGCCAAGCAACATTTGTCCTCACCGGTACGGCAAGGCAATGGTGGAGTAATCTCAGGCGTCTGGTGACTCACCGGCTCGGATGGGAAGAGTTCAAAAAGCATTGCAAAAGTCGATTCGGTAGAGCTGATGCAATCAATCCAATCGGTGAGCTCACCAATCTGCGCCAAACAGGGACTGTCGATGAGTATTGTGATCAGTTCGAAGCATTTGTGGGTCGTCAATACCGTTTAACCGGATCACAACAGTTGTGGCAATTTTGTGCTGGTCTTGCGGACACTCTAAGGAAAGAAGTTGAGTATCTTCGCCCCGAAACAATATTTGAGGCTATGGAATTAGCTAGAGAAAATGAATTCAAGCTAGGTGATGATAACAGGGTCCGGACCTTTGGTGGTTTCGCTGCGCCTGAAGGTCGACGCACTGAATTAAACTTAAAGGCCACTACCCTGGGAAAACGATTGGAAGGAGCACCACGGGGACCAAACATCATCACAACAAGGGAGAAATCGGGATCGACTAAACCATATTGGAAAAGATTGACTACCAGCGAGAGAGCTGAACGAAGAGCAAAGGGACTTTGTTTTAATTGTGATGAGCTGTTTTCTCCGGGACACAATTGTAAACCGGTGTTGTTCCATATTATGCCAGCCGAAGAAGGGGGAGAAAAGGATGATGAGCCGACTGATGTGGAGGAGATTGGGATATCATTGAATGCAATTAGTGGCATACAGGATGCCAGAACCTTTCAGGTGCAATGCGATTTGGCGAATGACAAAAGGTGGGTTTTGCTGGATACAGGGAGCACTCATAACTTCATCAAAACAAGTTTGGCTGAGTTGGCAGGAGCCCAAATAATCCGACGAAGAGGGTTGTTTGTTACATTACCAGACGGCGGACGATGCGTGATTGATGGCCTTTGTAAAGGTCTCATACTAAGTGTTCAAGGTCACCGATTTGCTGTAGACTGTTTTGCGATAGCCTTATCGGGGTTTGATGTGGTTTTGGGAATTCGCTGGATTAACAGTTTGGGACGAATGATATGGGACAGAATCTCTAAAACGGTGGAGTTTAATTATGGTGACACCCCTGTGGTTTGGCGACAAGAGGCGGAACTGCGAGACGACACTGGCCCAAAACTTAACGCCATCAGTGATAATTTAGATAACTGGCTTGACGAGGAAGAAGAAGTTTTCTCGTTCACAACTGCTGCGGAAAACTTTTTTCCATCACAGAAGGAACCCATAACAGCAACAGACAAGGCAACAGTAACAGAGGACGGCTTACAATCACTGCTTGAGGAATACAGTGATCGTTTCAGGGACGCAGTAGGGCTTCCGCCAGCAAGGAATTGTGATCACCGAATTCACCTGCTTCAAGGAACCAACCCTGTTGCAGTCCGACCTTACCGGTACCCCCATTTGCAGAAAGACAAGATCGAGAGGCAATGCACAGCGATGCTGAAACGGGGCATAATACGGCCAAGTACTTCACCCTTTTCTTCACCGGTACTGTTGGTCAAAAAGAGTGATGGTTCTTGGCGTCTTTGTGTTGATTATCGTGACCTCAACAAGGTCACTGTTAAGGACAAATTTCCCATTCCGGTCGTAGACGAGCTGTTAGACGAATTACACGGAGCTAGGTGGTTCACAAAATTGGACTTAACCTCGGGTTATCATCAAGTACGAATGGCTAAAGAGGATGTGGAGAAAACGGCTTTTCGAACTCATCATGGCCATTTCGAGTTCCTAGTCATGCCCTTCGGTCTCTCTAATGCACCATCTACCTTTCAGAGTTTGATGAACGAAGTCTTCAGAGATCATCTCCGCAAGTTTGTTCTAGTATTCTTCGATGATATACTAATCTATAGTGATTCTTGGGCTCAACACCTCGCTCACCTCCGTCAGGTCTTTGCAATTCTAAGGCTACACCATCTACTGTTGAAAGCACCTAAATGTGTGTTTAGACAACAAGAAGTGGGTTATTTGGGTCATGTGATATCTTACTTGGGCGTAAGAGTGGACCAAAGCAAAATCAAGGCAATCACGGACTGGCCGACTCCGACAACGGTACGAGCTGTACGCGGGTTCTTGGGATTATCGGGATACTACAGGAAGTTTATAAGAGATTACGGCATCATCGCGGCTCCACTATCAGGTCTCCTCCGGAAGAACAACTTCAATTGGACTAACGAGACTGCAACAGCATTTGCAAAACTGAAGGCCGCTTTGACAGAATCCCCAGTCCTGGCGCTACCCGATTTTTCTGAGGAATTCATCATTGAATGTGACGCTTCAGGGAGCGGCATTGGCGCAGTGTTACAACAGAAAGGCCACCCAATAGCGTTTTTCAGTCGCAAGCTGGCGGATAGACATTTTAAACTCGCAGCATATGAACGAGAACTCATTGGTTTGGCAAAAGCGGTCATACACTGGCGACCATACTTATGGGGACATCGGTTTGTAATTCGTACCGATCACTACAGCCTCAAGTTTTTATTGGAACAGCGTTTGTCGACATCACCACAGACTCATTGGATCAGCAAATTGTTGGGATTTGATTTCGTTGTCGAGTACAAACCGGGTTCGCTTAACAAAGTGGCTGATGCTCTTTCACGTCGGGAAGAGGACTACCACTCTGAAGAATGCGCTATTCATGCACTTCGAGAGGCACGGACGAGTATCATGCATCGAATACATGCCGAGATCGAACGGGACAACGACTTATCATTTCGTCGCGATCGTATCATAAAAGGCGAGGAATCACCGCTTTGGGCAGCCAAGGATGGATTGATTTTGTATAAGGGTCGAGTTTTTATCAGTGACGGGTCGAATTTAGTGAACAAAGTGGTTGCTGGTTTCCATAACTTTGGCCATGAGGGAGCACAAAAAACAATGGAACGAATCAAGCGGGATTTCTATTGGAAAGGCTGGAAAAAGTCGGTACATGATTTCGTAAGAGATTGTCAGGTTTGTCAGAAGAATAAGTGGGAGACTCTTCGCCCGGCAGGATTACTACAACCCCTTCCGGTACCATCGCAAATTTGGTCGGACATTTCAATGGATTTTGTCGAAGCATTACCAAAGGTGGAGGGTAAAACGGTGATACTAGTGGTGGTGGACAGATTTTCTAAATACAGCCATTTCATTCCGTTAAGCCATCCATATACTGCCACCTCTGTCGCAAGAGCATTTTTTAAGGACATTGTTCGCTTACACGGCATTCCTGAGACCATCGTCTCGGACAGAGATAAGGTTTTCCGGAGTTTGTTTTGGCGTGAATTGTTCAAGTTGCTCGGTACGAATCTTTGCTTCACCACGGCTTATCATCCACAATCTGACGGCCAAACCGAGGTGGTTAACAGGACATTAGAGATGTATTTGCGTTGCTTGACTGGGGACGTGCTGAAGGATTGGTTGAATTGGCTTCCATGGGTGGAGTACTGCTACATGATAACATCATATTTTACCCATTTTAACATGGCATTTTGCAGCATTTTCATATAGTATAAATATTATTTGATTAATATTAGATGCATTATAGGTTCATTTTGCATTTAGAGTCCTAGGATTTTGTTTCTCTTTGTTTAGGTACCTTATGGAGCAAAGGAGAACTTATTAGGTGCATCAATACCAAAACCTATCATGGAGCTAGCACCAAGTTCATCTCGAGTCATCTCAGTTTCAAAGCGAATAATTTATCTCTTGAAGATTGAATCAAATCGAGGCATTACACTAGCGGGATTGAGCTCAAATTTGGACACGAAGTAGGAAATTGAGTTAGCTTCATTTTGGTGGTGATTTAATGGTATTACGATGAGCAGTTCAAGAGATACAGTTGGATTACCGAAGGTGTATGCTGCTGTTCGGGTGTCCTCAGTAAATCATCCATAACTTTCGAACCATTTATCTGATTGAGGTGATTCGAGTTGGAGGTGAAAGCTGACTCTCATATCTTTCCAATGGTATAAAATTCGGCCTGATTGGATGAATTTATTTGAGATCGATCGATCAAACACTGGAACGATCGATCCTGATATGCCGAAACAGGCCAGAGAGTAGCTAAACACTGGATCGATCGATCTGACATTGGATCGATCGATCCACCCACACGATTCTACTAAAACCTATGTAATAAAAGGGATTAAAACACAAAGAAACACTAAGTCTTCTTTCTTTCGGTGTGTGCTCGACCCAAGACCTCTCTCTAGAGGTTCTTGGGTTGTTCTTCATGTATAATTCACACTCTTGAAGGATTCTTCACTTATATATATATATATGCTTTGATTTCTTCTTTCTTCTTCTTGAAGATTCTTCTTCTTAAACTTGGTGTTCTTGATGGATCATCATTTTCATGCCATTTAAGAGAAGATTTCTTCATCCTTTTATACATATTATGTCTTGTTGATTCTTGTTCTTCATTTCTATGGTTTGATTTTGTTGTTCTTGTGAGTTGACTTTTTGTTGGATTTTGGATTTTGCTTTATTTAGATGATTTGATTGTTGATTGTTGATGCTTAGGACTAGATAAACATTTGTTCTCATGTTAGGAGAGATCTTAATGCTAGAATCGAATTGACAACTCATTTCTAGAACTTAAGACATTTCTCGCCCGGAAGGTGTTCGATGAAATGTCTAGAAAATTTCCAAGCATACAATTCAATTCTTAGCCAATGGAAATTGATGATTAAGGTGAATTGTTGACTTGTATGGACTAATGCTTAATGATTATGGATCATTTAGTTGCGAACGAAAGTTCTTGATAACTAGATGATTTGTAAATGGATTAGTATCATGGGAGTGAACTAATCTACTTGTGTGATCCATGTCATAAGGATGATTGTGCATTGAATGTCTAGGCATCATTAGTCACTGGTTGATTGATGGTTAGATAATGGTGATTTAGGATGATCTTGGATGAGTCTTTCACTTAGGTTGGTTCTTAATGCTAGATTAGACATGATAAACCAAAACCTAGTACTACACCTTAGAATAGTTAGTTTTTTGGTCTCATCCCATGCATTAGGGATAGATTCGAGTAAGCGGTGTTAGTACTAGACTAAGTTTGTTCATTCGTTTCTAGATCTTAGGCATTTCACTCATGACCCGAGTTTAAATGAATTGCTTGACCCGAACCTTTTGTGAGCTATACATATCCTAGCCAACGGAAGTTGATGTTTAGGGTGTTTAGTGAAGTAATTGGAATTGTTTCTTAATGCTTGTTGATTATTTAATCACAAATGGAAATTTGTTCTTGATTAGATAACTAACAAGGTGATTAGTGGCATGGAAATGGATTAGTCATATTTGTGAATTTCATCTTCTAAGATAGTGATTAATGCTTCCAAATGATTCATTGTTTGATTGTTACCCATCTCATTGATAGCTTAGTTCATAATCCAACATTTTAGTCTTGTGCTTTGTTTTCTTTCTTGCATTATGATTTCTTTCTTTTTATAAATAAAAACCCAAAAAAAATATTTGCTCTAGCTTAAGAAGTGTCTTGCATTCTTAGTGCTTCAATCTTAACCCCTTATGGATTGACATCTCAAATGCTACAATGACATGAGTACACTTGGGAAATTGAAAACGAGCAAAGTCCCGTATCACTACAACACATCTTATCACACGAGCCTCAAATCTACGCCATTTACGATTGTTTATGGGCGGGAACCTCCGCGCCTAAGGGACTATGATGTGGGCAGCTCTCACGTGGATTCCGTTGACATGGCTTTATCGCGACATGATGAGTTTCTCGCTACTGCTCGCGGACGTCTGCTGGAAGCTCAGGAACGGATGAAGACAACATATAACAGTCATCATCGCGCCCTGGAATTCCAAGTGGGCGATTGGGTTTGGCTTAAGTTGCATCCATACCGTCAACTCTCCGTTTCCCGCCAAAGTTTCAATAAGCTTTCTCCTAAGTTTTATGGCCCTTTTGAAGTTTTGTCACGCATAGGCGCGGTGTCCAACAGGCTAAACCTACCAGACAACGCACGGATTCATGATGTATTCCACATTTCGCTGCTCAAACCCCACAGAGGTCAACCCCCATCGTCTGCTCAACCCTTACCAGTAGTACTGCAGGGACGATTGGCGCCACCGATGCCTAAGAAGCTACTTCGTGCTAGAGTTAGGGGTGGTACGCGAGAGGTTCTGGTCAAGTGGACAGATGCTGATGAGGAATCCGCCACTTGGGAATGTGCAGCCAAACTTTTAGAAGCATATCCGGAATTTGAGCTCGAGGACAAGCTCTTGGTCGAGGAAGGGAGTAATGATACCAGATTTGGCATCACGTACCAGAGGAGAAAAGCCTTAACAGATGGATCGTGATTTATTAATTTTATTTGGTTTTAATTAGTTATAATTTTTAGCATCTAATTATCTTTTATTTGGGCTTTATCCTTTTAGATTGAGTTTATCTTGACTTAAAGGTTGTTAACTCGATCTCTATATAAAGAGATCGTAGTGCTTAATAAAGAGGAACTTCCATTCATTAATCTTAGCCAAGAACGCTAGGGTTGATAAAGGGAGAATAGCTTTTTCGTACTCTTTTGTCTTCTTAATTCGATAACGTAAACACTACGGCTCCGGTAACGCGTTCACAGTTCCGGGCTCGTATCACTCTCCTTTAATTTTGTTCTTCTGATTTAATGACGATCACTGGCAAGTTGGTTCCTTAAAGCAAAAGACGTTATAGGATCTCCAAGGTGATGTGCGAAATGGAGAGTTTTGGCGTACAAGTCATTGTCAAGTATATGCAGCCTCTAAAAAAACCAAAGAAAAAGAAAAGAAACACTTCCCTTCTAAAGACAAAGAAAACAAAAGTTCTTGTGGGGTTTTTTGAGTAATATATATGCCGTGGTTACCTGATGAACAACACTTCCCTTCTTACCTTACAAACATATCTCTAAGTCTTTGTTTTCTGGACGAGGATCCGATGCTGATTTTGGGAATCATGCTTTTGCGGGGAAGAGAATGGTTCGCTCATGCAGCGGATTTCCAAAATTGCAGGACTAGAGAACACACTTGTGTTGCTGGTTGTGAGAAGTTAAAGGGCCTTCCTGATGGACTAGGATATCTAACCTCCTTGGAAGAACTGAAATTTGGAGTCATGACAGTGGAATCTCAGGAGAGGTTGACAGGAGGAGAAATTACTAAAAATTTTCTCGTTTAGTTTTCTTTTTTGGATCAAGAGTAAGGACTATCAACAAAAACAGACTATCAGGTAAAATTTCCCTTCTGCTGTATTCAGTGGAGAAACATACATAAATCATAAAGACAGAAAAAATTGGTTGTGACGATATTTTTTTTTTCATTTTTCTTCAAGTTCGCGAACCTAGACATTTTGGTAGTTATGCTAAGTTAATGACTAAAATTGTGTGTGTTTCTTTAAAAGACGAATTTAGTAGAATAACATTTATTAGTATGATATATTTCGACTTTCTAAAGGGTCTGTTTGGGGTTTGAATCCCTCTCTTCGTAGTAAAATTAGAGAATTAGAACTCTCTCCCTAAATAGCGTGGTTTAATCCATATTATTCACCTAGATTTCGTCGGCTAGTAGCTGTTTCAGGTTTGAATCCCTTTATTTATTTTTGGAATTTATACAATTTTTTTGCAGATATGAAAAGGTTATTTTATCTGACCCTAGTAAGTTAAATCGTCACTTTTGTTAAGTGTTGCTTAGCTTTTTAACTCTTTTAATCATCAGATACTATGCTTTTTTGTGAAACCAGAATTGACAACCAGGTAATATATTCTTTCCCCAATTAAATTTCGTTGTGTAATTCCACGAGAATTTTCCATTAATATTGCGACAATGGCGACATTAATAGTGCGGAAGGAAGGCTATCTCACATCATGGGCGGACCTGAGAAGAACTAAGGGATGTCATGTAAGACCCCACCGAACAATTTGCAACAAAAACAAAAGTTTTTCTCTGATTTTTTTGAATAAACTAGCCAACGTCTATTTCTTTATCATCATTCTTCATCTGTCTTTTGTAGTGTTTATGAAAAAAATGTCGACCGTAGCTGTTTCTGGGAAAATTATAATCCTCAGACGGTCGTGCTAGAGGACCTTTTCCAACCAAAAAATCTCTTAACATCCGATCAATGTTTCCCCAATTTGCTGGATCTAAAGTATCCATAGATGAATCTTGCCCACAATCTGCATTATTGTTGACATTATCAACATCTTTCTGAACTCTATTATCATTGGCTTCTTCCTCTTCGTTCTCAATTTTAATTCCATCAACTTCTCCTTTCTTAGAAGTCTCACAGTGTTCATGATCCATTCTAACACCTTTATCAATTCCAGCATCCTCGTATGTTTTAAAAATTTTGGTTTTTTGATATAGCTAGAGATCTTGTCAATTCTTCTTCTCTTTTCTTCTTTTTTCTTTTTTGATCTCCAGTATCATGTCTTGACTTCATCTTTCTGAAATTAAAAGATGTACAGACATGATCACTATGATAATTAGAATCTTATAATTATTCTATAAAAACTCTAAAACCTTTGATAAAAAGAGCCGATGATTGAGAAGAACGAGAAGATGAATCTGCATTCTTAAAATCAAGTAGAAACCAAAGCTTTTTCTTACCTCTCGTGGCCTTTTTTTTTTACCTTTCTTGGCCGCTGCTTCTAGTGTTTGATTAATTGTAGGGTTTTTTGATATCTCTCGTGGGCTGCTGCTTAAGGCACAAATTTTTTTTGGAAATTTGAGGCCCAATACAAATGTGTCATATGTCTAGGTAAAGGGCCGGGCCTGGTGAGATGTCTAAAAATATTAAAAAAAAACTGATGCTTGGTGGTTCATTGCTCCTAATTTGCTGTCATCTGTTAAAAAAATTAAAAAGGGGAAATCATGTGTTGTTAGTCAGCTAGGTTGCACTGCTAGGTTGCACTGCTTGGTTGATAATATTTTTTAAGGATGTGCAGGGCTTCAAAATCGATATCTCAAATGTCTACTACAGAGAGTTTTATAAATGTTGAAATGATTGTACTATATTTGTGTCTGATAGATCGTATTGCACTGATTTGTGTTTTTGAGTTTTTTTCTTAAATGAGAATAGCAGATTTCGGTTCAAATTTAAGTAATTGCAGATTTCGGTTTAGAGTTACAAAACCAGAAATTACAAGAAAAGGGGAGTATCGTTTCGAAATCACTTTTCAGCCCAATTTTCGTTTTGGCTTCTCTTCTTCTTGTTCTTCCTTCCGAAGAAAAGTTTCGATTATATCTTCTGTGTCATAAACTATTTCTTCGATCTCTTTCAGAGTATTTCTCACCATTGCACTGGTATGTTTCTTGGCATCTGCATCTTTCAAAAAGCCACTTAACGTCTCTAATTCACTTTTTAATTCGTTAAATTGATGATCAACCCCCTGAAAGCGTGCAGATTCTCGGAAAAGAAGGTCCCAAAGCTTCTCCAATCCAAACGACAAAAGTGTCTCAGCCATAAATCTCCTGCTCAAGTAGTATAGAAAGCCACAACGAGTCTTTAAAAAGTTCAAAGCGAAGATGTTCTTTTCAGCTCCTAAAGTCAATACCAAGCTCCCATCAGATCCATTAGAACAAAACAATACTCAAGACTCAAGAGTCAATATCACAAAGACAGAGACCAAAGGACCCTATAAGATCCGATTGAAGAATTTTCCCAAGAAGAAAGCAGAAAGTCAAGAAATCTACTGACCCCTCCAAGGAACTCGTCGTCTTCGTCCTCTATAAGAAGTGACCGTGAGACTTTTTGTTACCAAACTCAACTTATGTCTTGTAACTGCTGGGGGCTGTACGAGGCAGAAGATCAATTAGCAGGCCCAAAAATATATTGAGGGCCAAGATACCTTTGTAATTTTTCATTTATTTTACTTTGACTATAAAGTTTATTTTTGGTAAAGAAAACATTTTTTTGGGTAAAGAAATTTTATGTGTTCAGGACAATCCTCTCTATTCTATCGCAGAGGGTAAAAAAATAATGTAATTTTTACAAAACATAATTTTTGGGTTTCTTTTTTTATGGTTTGGCAAAGTCAAATCCTCTTTTCATAGAATAAGTCACTATGTAGTTTTGTGACAAAAATACCTTTATAACCAAATGTCCTAATAATGTTTCTCTTCCAATTTTGAAAGCACAGTTTTTTTTCTGTTTTAATTAATAAAAAGAAAATTGAGTTTCAAATTAAGTAAGGATTTTAAAATTGTTTTTAGCTTAGAATCAGAAACGAAAGATAACGAGAAAAATCACATTCATGAATTTGTTTTTTCTTCCCTCACTTTAATTATTTTCCAAAGCCAGAAAACGAAAACTCGAAAAGTCTAAAGAGTTGTATCGGCTGTTGATTCGTCTCGTTTTGAGAGATATTCGACAAGCAGGGGCGGATTATTGAGTAGAAACAGAGCATCAGATTGTCGATTCGTCTCTTTTTGAGAGGTCTCCGACGAGTAGAGGCGGAGCGAAGTATCGAGTAGAAGCGGAGCCGAGTATCATCTCTCCGTAGATTTATGTATCTTGGTTGAATCCTGGTTAAAAGCTTGATGCTCGACCCAAACCTGGATAAAGCCTTTTCAAAATCTCGATTTCAAGTATATTTCTCATATCATTTAAAAATTCCCCTATTTGTTTTTAGTTGCAAACCCAAATCCTCCCAAATTTTCAAGAAATTGTTCTTTTTGTGTACATACGCGATTTGCGGCTGGGGACAAAAAATTGTAAACCCTAGTTGTATACCTTGTCCCTTTAATTTTTTTCTGTGTATGTGTACGCAATATTGACTTTGTGGACTTGTATATCTGTTAGATTATGTATTGTTGTGGAGGCGATGTACGCAATATTTATAGTTTGTACATTATAAATCTTAGGTTGATTTGACTAACATTTCACAACATACCTTGCAGGAATTCAAAGTATGGACCCGATATAGGAGGATATTGTTGTTGTACTATCTGAAGAATTGACCGCTAGGTTCTTTGCTTTGATCATTATCGTTCAAGACGAAGATAAATGTCTCTCGGTTAAAAGTATGGTTGATATTTGTATGATTCATAAATGCACGTTTATAACCTCTTGTAATATGTATCTAAATGTACACTGTCACAACCAACACAAAACTTATATTACAGTATCAACGTACGCGAATACGCGATACATGTATATTTAAGTATTACAAGAGTACGTATACGATCACATGAGAATAAAACGTACACAAGCTATAAAACATGGTGTAGGCAACATGTTCAACGTTTCTAGTTTGTTTAAAAGAAAATATGAAAATGAGGAGTGAGAATATGATGTTATGTCTCTCAGGTACACAGTCATTCATGTATGTGTGATGGTTTGACTTACCTTCCTACTTGGCCTCACACAAGGTTTCAGGAAATCAGCTGCAACTAACAGCTCATCAATCGGAGTTAAGTTCCATCGGCAAATCGCCTTGGAAATTGGACCAGAATAATTAGAATCTACATAAATCCAGAAAAATAGTTCTATCACAGTAAATTCAAGGGATTCATGTGTGAAGTGTGATCTGGCGGAAACTTGGTGGAGAGCTTCGTGGTACTTCAGGCTTAAGAATGAACGGTGAGATTGAAAAGTTAACGGTTTATTTTGATGTTATTTGTACGTTTCTGAGACACCTAAAGTGAGTTGTTGTTCGTCATCAAATGACTAAGGTGAGGATAGTATTTGTAAAACATCGTGTCATTTTCTTTTGTTATGCTTCTTGATTAATGACATATATGCTTAGATCTGATTGCCTAGAAGGTGATTATGTGATGATATGATTTGATGATTGTTCAATTGATGCTTGATAACGATGCTTGATATGTATGATGATGATGGTGGATAATATTATGCTACATATGATGATGTTAAGTATGCGGATGTATGTATGAGGATTATATGAGTTATGGACTGTGATGGACTGACGGATTTACATGTAGGCCAAGAACGGCTGACGAGCCCGGAATAGGAGTGACTGAGCTAGGAGGGCCAGCCTCCAAGTATGAGGTTATTATGGTTATCACAAGGATGGTGCTACCACGAGGCTAGCTAAACCTGATAAGCCTTTGTGTAGGCTAGGGTATAATAAGCCTATGAGTGATTATGCATGAAAAGTTGACACGTATAAGTAAAGCATGTTGTATAATTGCTAGTGTCTAAGTTTATGTGTTTTGATGATGGTTGTATAGCTTTAAAAGGTGTTCTATGTTTCAGTGGACAGAGTTGATTTCCTCACTAAGTAATTCCTTACTCACCCGTTTTCCCCAAATTAGTAATTTTCATGAGTTGTGGTTCAAGATATATGTTTGTTGGTAAAATTTTAAAGAAATTAAAGCATTTTAGGCGAGGTTAAGCAATAACATGTTGTCTTGTTACGTGTGGCGGGACGGATGTTACAGTGTTTCTTAGCTTTGTAGCGCATGGAAACATCTCTGTTATTCAATCTCAAGTGGTGTTTATCATTGATGTTGTTGAGAATATATGTTTTCTATGGAGTTGTCTCTTTTCACGCCCTGAATAAGAGAAAATTTTGTAATAGGCATGCATAACTAAATAGTTATTTTGCTTTATTAGTTGCGCCCTGATCTTTTGCTTTAAGGTTTTAAAATTTATCGTTTTGATTGGATTCCTCTTCTCTGTTTTATAGTTACTGTATGATGCAACCCTAGCTTCTGATGCATCACCAACAACCACCTGAACTACATTCTCCATTCATCAAGGGAGCACCTCGAAGTGGAATCAGCCCAAAACAAGCTCAAATGTGGAAGCTATGGCTGATACAAGATGAACGGACCAGAAGCTTCCGGAATTGGACCGACGTGCCCTCAGAGGAGGATTCCTGTCAGACCAGGAGTAACCGAGCTATGAGGTGACTTGTTCTGGAATCTACACTCAACAAGGAATCTCAGAGAGTTGGAATCAGGTCAAGAGCTGCTCTAGATTGAGAGATATGATTTTTACAAGTCAAGGGATTCTAGACGGGCCTGTTTTAGAAGCTGACGGATAGCTTCAAACGTTTGTGTGCCATCAGAGAGAGCATCGGTGCTAGACTTTGAGCACTGATCAGCCATGGGAGGATGGCGTAGTGTGTCTTCACCATCACGCAAGGGTGAGGGCATCCCCAAGTCTCTAAGTAAGTAGTGTACTCTTTCCTACCCTTAGGTTTCCCATTGGATTTTATTAAGAAAGGTTTTAACGAGGCATGAAACCTTAGAGCATCACATCTAGTCTCCATAGTCTATACTGCTGGGAAATCTCATGACAGGTCCAATATAAGCTAGAGATGTGATATCTATCTAGGGAAACCACTACATATGTTTCCAACTTTTGTATTGCTTATTTAAGTCTTTGTGCATTTTTGGGGTTTTCTGAGAGTTTCTGTAAAGTCTCTGAGAGTCTCTGTAATTATGCCCAAGCTTTGTTATCATTGACTTGGGCCTTATTTAGGGCTACTCTAACCCTACTTATGTAAGCCTATAAAAAACATGAGAAAGATCAGAAGGCACACGTACTGGTTTGTTCCTATTTGTTAGTAAAAAAAAAAACAGATACTTTGTATAGGTTGGAAAGTACTACTTACTTCTCGCAACAAGGGTGTCGCATTACGACCAGATCCAACATGTTTCATCTTTAAACCGGAGTGTCTAACTCTCAAAGAATGCTGGACACTTTTTCGAAGGTTAGCGTTTGCTAGAGAAAACACTACCGGTAAGCTTTCAAGACGTTTTCATTAATTTTTGTTTTCTTTGTGTATCACAATCGGCTTGTCCTTAATAATATCACTCTAGCACGTCTGATCCTTACGGGCATTCATGTAATTCTACCATATTTTGAATTCTTGATGCTGTTATGTAGAATGTATATAAGGTTGATGAAGACATGGAAGAGATGGGTAAGCAGATGATCAAACATTGTGGAGATCTACCTCTGCCAATTCAGGTGTTAGCTGTATTGTTAGCTGACCAACACACATTAAGTGAGTGGAAAAGGATATCTGAGAATATTAAATCTCACATCGATGGAGGGACTAGCTTCAATGACAGAAATATCAGTTCGATTTATCATGTTTGTATATGAGCTTTGAAGAGCTGCCTCTGTATTTGAAGCAGTGATTCCTTTACTTTTCCCATTTCCCAGAAGATCATCCAATACGTGTTTGGGATTTGTCCTATTACTGAGCAGCAGAAGGAATACCAAGGCCAAGGTATTATGATGGAGCGGCCATTGAAGAGGTCGTTAATGGATACATAGAAGAATTGGTAAAGAGAAACATGGTCATTTCTAAAAGAGGCGTTACGACTTCAAGATTTGAAACATGTCACTTGCATGATATGAGGAGAGAAGTTTGTCTTCTTAAAGCTGGGGAAGAGAATTTCGTACACATTGTTGATACTACAAACTCTCAGTCTCTTTGTAAATCTCGCAGAATCGCAGTAAACCGGCTTAATGTAACATGTCATCCAGAAGGGGAGATAATGAATCCAAAACTTAGATCCTCTTGTTTATCAGTTTCTGATGAATCCACATATCATCCGGTCATGTGGAATTAGGTTTATGCTTTACAAGGCTACAGTTGTTGAGGGTTTTAGATCTCTCTGCAGCCAAGTTTAAAGGCTACCCTCTAGCTTTTTGACCCTTTTTGCGTAGTATCTTACAAAGTATTGTAAGTTTTGTGTTACTGCAATTGACATGGCCATCTGCTTTACTGAGATTGAATAGTTCACAAACATGAGTTTTCTTCGTTCTGCTTATGGATTTTTGTCTTTGTTTTTTCCTTCTAGCATCCTTATTTAATAAAGTCTTTGATTAATTTTGATAGTTTATTGTAAAATCAGACTCATTGAATTTTGCTCAACACCAACTTGTGTTTCATATTTTATCTCTTTTGAGAATTCACAGGAGAATGTTTAATTTTATAATGAATAATAAAGCATATGTAATTTGATCCAAAAAAATGATACTTGTTGTGAACTAAATCAATCTTATTAATGAGATAAGGGAATATATATATATGAGTCTCGGGATATAAGGAAAAGATAAAACCCTAATGGGCCTAATGGGGCCGGTTAATGAGTCCACAAGATGTTTTATAACACTCCCCCTTGGACGAAATAACCGTGCCTGATACTCAAACGGGATCTCTATAATGCGCTGGGGAATGTTGCCTCATTAAAACCTTACCAGGAAAAAGAGTACAACACGCATTACTCCCCCTGATTTGAGCATCACTGTAGATCCTTAAGTCTACGCATCCCAATCTGATAAATGAGCTTCCGGAGTGTTGAAGTCGGCAATGATTTGGTGAATAGGTCGGCTGAATTCTCACTTGATCGGACCTGCTGAACTTTGACCTGACCATCCTTCTGTAATTCATGAGTGAAGAAGAATTTGGGCAGAATATGCTTCGTCCGATCCCCTTTGATATAACCGTCCTTGAGCTGAGCAATGCAAGCCGCGTTGTCTTCAAACATAACCGTTGGCTCCTTATCTTCGTTCATACCACAATTTGATCGGATGTGCTGAGTCATGGACCGCAACCAGACACACTCTCTACTAGCTTCGTGAATGGCCAAGATTTCCGCATGGTTAGATGAGGTGGCGCGATTGTCTGCTTCATAGATCTCCATGAGATAGCTGTTCCTCCATGCGTGAAAACATAACCGGTCGAGACCTGGCATAGTGCGGATCCGATAGATATCCCTGCATCAGCAAAACCAACTAGCCCATCCTTGTGTTGGTTAGTGTAAAACAATCCTAAGTCCTTAGTCCCTTGTAGGTACCTTAGGATGTGTTTAATACCGTTCCACCCTTTTAGTTGGACATGAGCTAAAGCGAGCTAGGAGACTCACAGAAAACAGATGTCCTGGTCTAGTGTGACTAGCCAAGTACATTAATGCTCCTATGGCACTGAGGTATGGCATTTCGGGACCGAGAACTTCTTCATCGTCCTTCTTTGGACCGAATGGATCACTGTCCAATCCGAGGCTCCTCACAACCATTGGGCTGGTCAATGGGTGGGTCTGGTCCATATTGAATCTCTTGAGTACCTTTTCAATGTATGCTGATTGATGCACAAGGATTCCATCTTTGATGTACTCAAGTTGTAGCCCCAAACAGAATTTAGTTTTGCCCGTGTCTTTCATTTCGAATTCTGCTTTTAAGCATTCTACTGTTTGGGCGATTTCACCAGATGTTCCGAGGATGTTTAAATCATCCACGTATACTGCTATGATCACAAATCCTTTGTTTTCGTATTTCTTGATAAAGATGCATGAACTGATCGGATCGTTTTTGTAGCCTTCTCTGATGAGATATTCACTTAACCGGTTATACCACATACGTCCGCTTTGTTTCAGTCCATATAAGGATTTGTTCAGCCTAATGCAGTGCTGATCTCGAGATGCATGCTTATCTTTAAGCTCGATGCCATCTGGTAATCTCATATAGATTTCATTGTCCAGTGGTCCATAGAGATAGGCGGTTACAACATCCATTAACCGCAAATCTAAATTTTCTTTTATGGCCAGACTTATGAAGAATCGAAAAGTAGTTGCATCCACCACAAGAGAATAAGTCTCTTCATAATCGATTCCGGGTCTCTGTGAGAATCCTTGTGCTACAAGCCGTGCCTTGTATCTAATGACTTCACCGAGTTCGTTTCTTTTACGCACAAAGACCCATTTGTGGCCCACTGGTTTAGTATCGAATGGTGTCCTTATGATCGGACCAAACACATTCCTTTTCTTTAGACTGTTTAACTCCACGTTTATGGCTTCTTTCCATTTTAGCCAGTCTGATCTACAAGTGCACTCAATTATAGACGTGGGTTCTAGATCCTCTTGCGTGTGCGCAACCTCAAGTGCTACCTTGTATGCAAAGATTGCATCTATGTCGACATCTTTTCTGTTCCATTGAGTTCCAGACATGCTATAATTGATAGAGATTTCATTATTATTGATCCCTTCGGAACCTTGAGATTTGGCGTCCCAAACTTCTTGTATCGGTTCACTAGAGTGAATCTCAGCCGCGGCTATGTCTGTTATTTCAGGAATCCCGGTTTCAACCGTTGCACCTCTCTTTGGTTTCCGGGGATTCTTATCTTTGGAACCTAATGGTCTGCCACGTTTATTACGTGATGCAGACTCTGTAGCAACTTGAGTCTGTCCTTTTTGGACATCTATTCGTACTGGTGCATTACAAGCTGGTATGTACGATTTGGTTACTCTGTTCGGGTCAGCAAAGGAATCTGGCAATTGATTAGCTAGCTTTTGTAAGTGTATAATCTTTTGGACCTCTGAATCACATTCTAGAGTCCGAGGATCTTGCCATTGTAAGGATGTTTGATTCTATGAAATTTCCTTTACCAGCTTGCGTGTCTCTCCACCTAAGACAGGATATACCGATTCATCAAATTGGCAATCCGCATATCTGGCCTTAAATAGGTCTCCTGTGGTCGGCTCAAGATATTTGATAATGGTGGGAGAATCAAAACCAACATATATTCCCATCCTCCTCTGAGGTCCCATTTTAGTTCTCTGTGGTGGTGCAATGGGTACATAGACTGAACACCCAAATGTCTTAATATGGGAGATGTCTGGCTCATGACCCGTTAGCAATTGGGATGGTGAATATCTATGCTCACTAGATGGCCGAATGCGTATTAGTTCAGCAGCATGTAAGAGTGCATGTCCCCAAGCTGAGACCGGGAGCTGCGACCTCATGAGTAATGGTCAAGCAATCCATTGAATTCGTTTAATGAATGATTCAGCCAATCCATTCTGTGTATGGACATGTGCCACGGGATGTTCAACACTTACCCCCATGGCCATACAATACTCATTAAACGCTTGGGAAGTGAATTCACCAGCATTATCAAGACGTATAGTCTTAAGTGGAAAATCTGTAAAATGGGCTCGCAATCTGATGATTTGGGCCAATAACCTAGCAAATGCTTGGTTTCGAGAAGACAATAGACAAACATGCGACCAGCGGGTCGATGCATCAATTAGAACCATGAAATACCGAAATATCCCACAAAGTGGGTGGATCGGACCACATATGTCTCCTTGGATTCGTTCCAGAAAATTCAAGGTCTCTTTAGACACTTTGACTGGTGAAGGCCGAGTGATCAACTTCCCTTGTGAACAAGCTGTGCACGTGAGGTGCTGAGGGAAAAATCGGTTTTCTTTAAGGGTGTGCCCTTTAGAACTTTGAATCAATTTACGCATCATATTCGTACCGGGATGACCAAGCCGGTCGTGCCAAATAGTGTGATCTTTGAATCGTGCTTTAATAGCAACATTAGCCTCAATCATACTGACCTTAGCATAGTAAAGGCCAGTAGATAGTGCGGGTATAGTCTCAAGGACTTGTTTATGGCCGTGTGAGATCTTAGTAATCAGTAGGGATTCTTTGTTCCCTTCACCCTGGGTTTCGATGTGGAAACCATTTAGTCTTATATCTTTGAAGCTCAATAGATTTCTCTTTGAACTGGGTGAGTATAGTGCATCTAGTATTTCTAGATGTGTGCCGTTTGATAACAACACATGGGCTTGGCCGTGGCCTTCTATTAGGCTCGAGGTACCCGCTATTGTGCTAATGTATGCTGTTTTTATTATGAGATTTATGAAGTATCTCTTGTCTTTTAGTATGGTATGGCTGGATCCACTGTCCACCACAATGATGTGTTTGAGCTCGTTCATAACTTTAATAGACAAGAGGTACGATTTAAATAAGTAATTAAAATCAAACAAAGCCCAAATAAAAATTGTCAATATAAAGCAAATATCTAAATGTCGAAATCAATCAAGAAGGTCTGAGGTCTGATGGGCCTCTGGTAGTGGGGCTGATCCCGGGGGCCTTTGAGCACTGTTCCTCATCAACAACTCATTATTTTTCTCTGCTAAGAGTAAGCAAGAGATCAAATCCTCATATGTCGCGTATTTCATCGCGCGGTATTGTTGCTGAAGCACAATATTCTGAGTATGAAATGTTGACAATGTCTTTTCCAGCAGCTCATTGTCAGACACTTCATCGCCACATAGTTTCATGATTGAAACGATCCGAAATAACTCGGAGTTGTAGGCGTCAACGGATTTGAAATCTTGGAACCGTAGGTTCTTCCACTCGAACTTGGCTTGGGGCAATAGGACCATTTTCTGATGGTCATACCTCTTTTTCAGTGCCACCCAAAGGTCGAGTGGATTCTCAATCATGAGATATTGATTTTTGAGGCTCTCGGCCAGGTGATGGCGGATATGAAATATCGCCTGGAACCGATCTTTGAGAGATGCGGTGTTACCATCGATGATGCATTCACCTAGGCCTTTGGAGTTGAGGAAAATTTTAGTGTCAAGGTCCCACTGGAGATAGTTATCTCCTGAGACATTGAGTGCCTCGAATTCAACCTTTTGAATGTTCGACATCTGAAAACATGCAATTGATTTCATTAAGTGATCATTCATTTCGGAAAAATAGCTTTGATGAATCTAGGATTCTTGGGTTATGGGATTGAAAAATAAACTTTCCTTAAATGAAAAATTGCTATTTATGGAAACTTTCTATTTTGGGGAAACTTTCTATTTTGGAAAAATTTCTATTTATAAGGTTTCCCTGTCTTGAATAGGATTCGAAATTTCCCAATTTAATTAGGATTTAGGATTTGTTAATTTCCTCTTTTTATTTAGGTTTTCCTTTTATTGATTATGATTAAACTTTTCCTATTTAGAATAGGATTTAGGGTTTTTAGGATTTTCCTATTTACAATAGGATTCTTACTTTTCTAGGTTTCTAGGGTTCATGCGATTTTAGGTTTTGATTTCGGGCAATTTTAGCATGTAACCAATCATAGAAACAATCAATTTAAAACAACCTAGACAACCTCAATCAATCGGATTATACTTTAGGGATTTCGGATTTGATTCGATTTAGGTTTTAGGTTTTTAAAGTTTCGGCCATGGCTAAGTGTTTTCGAATTTGCGACTTTGGTTTAAGCAATAATAACTTTTCTAGCAACTTAAACGAGTCAAGCAATCAGATCACACAAGCAATAACAATCGCTTAATCAATCAAGATTCGTTTTAATGGTTACACTTTCTCTAGTCCGAATTCGATGGTTGGTTCTTAGCTTTTTAGGGTTTCAGATTTACCTTTCACCTTAAGGGGTTGTACGGACTAGAACCGGGAGCTAAAGACCTCGGTTTTGAACAGTAACGCCGGATGAACAGTAACGCCGGATGAACAGTAACGCCGTTTTGTGTTTTTAGGGTTTTAGGGAGCAACTCGTGCTGATAACGTGTTGTGAACTAATCAATCTTATTAATGAGATAAGGGAATATATATATATGAGTCTCGGGATACAAGGGAAAGATAAAACCCTAATGGGCCTAATGGGGCCGGTTAATGAGTCCACAAGATGTTTTATAACAATACTATAATTTTTAATTATTTGTTATCGACTATACTGCCAAAATATAAAATAAAATTGCTAAAAATTAAAACGGCTCTAAACCCTAAATCCTAAACGGCCCCATTACTATGGACTAGCTAATGGCTTGCCTTTGTGAGTTTATTAATAGGTAGACCCTCTATGTAACTAGATTACATGTAGTAAATAGAAAACAGTGTCCAAGAAGAACTTGAAGAGATTGCTAATTGATAAAACATTGTGGAATGCCGTAAACAAATATAACTAAACCCTTGATTCTTTTTGAACAAATGTAATATGACAAGTGACAAGTGATAAAATGGCCTCAATAATTGCTTATAAGAATTTATGGCCACTCATTTTTACAATAACTGGTCGTCGGATAAGAGTCAACTCTTCTACTCGATCTATCTAACTCTTTGGATTTTGTTCAACACTAATTTGTGTTTCATCGTTATCTCTTTGAGAATTTGCGTGCGAATGCTAAATTTTATAGTGAATAATAAATTATCTGTAATTTGATCCTAACAAACGATCCTATAATTTTCAATTATTTGCTATAAACTATGCTGCCAATATATAAAATAAAATTGCTGTGGAGTGCTAAACATTAAAACGGTCCTATAAAGAGATTACACTAGTAATACAACTATGGACTAGCTAAATTAATGGCTTGCCTTTGTGAGTTCATTAATAAGCAGAACCTCTATGTAATATCTCAGAAGAGAGATTGCTAATAATAAAAATATTGCCTAAAAATATTGCCGTAAACAAATATCCGATAATAAGATTGAAATCCAAATTAAAATTGATTTTTTGTTATTTTTCTTTATAACTAAAATTGATTCTTTTTGAACAAATTACAAATATAACAAGACAAGTGGGTACAAGTGATAAAATGACATCAATAATTGCATATAAGAGAATTTATAGCCACTTATTTTCACAACAGCTGATCGTCGGATAAGAGTCAACTCTTCTACTTCTACAGGTTCTTTTAGCAGAGTTTCTAGCTAAACACTCATCGCCTTCTTCTGCTAAACATTTGATTGGACAAAAAAAAATCGATTTCGAGAAAAGGTGATTCATGTTCATATTATTACTTTTCTTTCTTTAGTTTTATGTGGAAGCAGGTTCTCAGATCTTTTGAGTGCATGTACATATCAATAGTAGTGTAATGTTTATTGTCTTTATAGTATGATCTATGGATTGAAATATTTAACGAGAGATTTTCAAGATTTTTTGAAGATTTTTGATGAGAAATTCCTATTTTCGTAGGAAATTCATTAAAAAAAATCATTTGAAGAACAAAATCAGGCGCAATAACCCCAACAAAACACAGATCCAGCAAACAAAAGCAAATTCCCTAATAATCGAATTTTTTTTTACCCTGATTTGTAGGCCTTCACCAGATCTACATAGATGATTGTTCAAATATGCAGAAAATGACCAAAGGCTAATAACTCTGCTGGTAAAGACCTCTGGGGTAAATTCCCCGCAGATTGCCCGAACTTTTGTTTAAAAAAAAAAAAAATTATGCAGAAAAAGTAATAGTTAGCCACTAGAGAGAGAACCACGTTATTTTTGTGGGTGGTGCTTGAAATGGGAAAATTAGGTTAAACCTCCTTTTAAATGCCAAGTAGAAAATCTTGGTTAACTGTAAAACCGACACAATAATTTTTTCCCGGAGACTTTAATTAAGTCTGTTTTGTTACTTTTATACTAAAACTGACATAAATTAAGTTTACTTTTTAGTTGAGAAATACTTAAGCATGTATAAATAAAGTTTGTTTTGTTAATTTATTACTAAAGCAGCATACTTAAATTAACTCTGCTTTATTATTTAGAAATCATGAAACAAATGTGAAATATTATAGATATTATTTTTATTTTTACTTTTTGATATTGTAATAATATTTAAAATTATTTCATTTAATTTATAAATATATTTTTAATATATTCAAAAACTTATTGATATAGTAAAAAATTTAATACAAATAAAACGATTTAGATTCACATCTTGATCTATTTTGAGATTTTACTATCCGGATATCTGGGATCGAATCAGAATCCCATATATTTTGTTCATTCCACTTAGTACGGTCAATTTTTTTTTTCGGCACCGGTTTATTTTTTTTTTTGGATTTGCTTAGCTGTTACCAAGTAGCTCGGTCTTATTTTATTATTTGTGTGTGTAAACGCTTATTCACAATAAGTGAGACTTAGTGACTAAAGAGCAAGACTCTCTCTTCTTCCTTGGCGCCTTCAAGAGGTTAGTCACTTTCCTTTTTTGTCTTTTTTTGTTCATAGCAAATTTCTTTGTATTTTGGTCAGCGATATCTCTATTTTTCTCTCGATCTCCCGAGTCTTGACGGTAAAACTGTGTCTATATTCTGGATCGGTGCATCTGGGTGAGTCGAGAGTCGACAGAGACAGATTCTGTTGTCAATATATTGACTTGAAAAAGATTAGAGATGACTAGCTATTTGATTAGATCTCACTGGTATTATAACATCCTAACAAAAAATTATTGATGTTTTGATACAGAGTCCAGAATATTTTTACTAAAGATCAACCATCAATATTCTTCCTAAAGGCGACGACGAGAGAGTTCCTTGGCGCCTTCAAGAGGTTAGTCACTTTTCCTTTTATCGTCTTCTTTTGTTCATAGCAAATTTCTCGTTTTTTTTTGGTGAGCTATATCTCTATTTTTCTCTCGATCTCCCGAGTCTTGACAGTAAAAGTTTAAAACCGTGTCCATATTCTGGATCGGTACTTCTGGGTGAGTCGAGGGTCGAGAGACACAGATTCTGTTGTCAATATTTACTTGAAAAAGATTAGAGATGATTTCTAGCTATACGATTAGATCTCACTGGTATTATAACATCCTAACAAAAATTATTGCTCTAGCCTATTGTGATCCCGCATTCTGAATACGCCTATAATTTTTATTTTTAACCAAAATATATTCTTGTTTATTAGATTACGAAATATAATAATAATTTTCGTTTATTTTTTAAATATATAATAGTATATCAATATAATAGAGCACAATTAATTATTCAAAAAAAATGTCATTTACTAAATTTATTATATAATAAAAAGATAACATTTAAAAAAAAAACCTTTAGTTTAATTATCTTATATAGAAAATCTTATTTTTGTCTAAGTTATTAAAAATTGAAAAATAAATTAAACAACACAATCTGTGCATATCTTTTAGGTTAACTAGATTAAGATGCTTCTAAGCAGACTACCCAAGTTTTCCCAGAGTTTGTTACTGCGTTGAGATCCATGTCCAAGCTACTTCTACGAAGACTTTTCGGGTCTTCTTCAGTCTTATCGTTATAATGGCGAATATCCCTATGGGACGGACGTCACCTACTCGTAGTGTGCTTTTCCTTTTTATTGACTGGTTATCACGCCTTCGATAGGTCATAGGTGATCTCCTCCATCATGACCTTTTCCTTTTTTTTTTCTGAGAAGTTCCTCACCACCAGTTGCGTGTGGTGCTTGTGTTTTTCGAGCAACGCTGCAGCTCAATGTCGACACCCTATGTTGGCTTTCCTCCGCCTCGGCTGTGGTTTTCAAGAATCTTTTGATGCTCTCCTCCGGCTAATGCTAAACTGTTCGGAGGGATTTTGGGTACTCCTGGACAATTGAACTTATTCGTTGGTAAAGGAAGTTTAGGTGCTTGATACATCTGGGAGCATAGGGTGGGAGAATCAACCACTGAGGGATCTTCCACATGATGTCTTCAAGGGCTCGGAGCATGTCATCTACATCATTAATATGGTCAAGAGGCCCTCATGTAGACACAATAAATGGATGTCTTTCCAAAGACTCCAACGCTCAAGTCAATAAGGACAACATGATTTTGCCAAAAGTGGTCTAACTAATGTCCTGGCATGCAATATTAATGGCATTCATTTTGAAGAAGAATAAGAAACTGATCGTCGGTGACAACTCGCCCGATTTTCACTATCTTTTTTCCTTTTTCCTCGCTGCTGGTTGTCCTTTTCAACTTCCAGCAATCTTTCTTCATGTGTCCTTTCTTATGATAATAATGACACTCCATGTTTGCAAATCTGTTAGATTGCTCTGCTCATGCTCTTGTCTTTCTTGGGTTCTCTAAATGAACTATAATCCCTTGATTCAGTAACCAGAACATGAACGTGAAGAACTAGGATTTGACTACCTTCTTGTTTCCTCATTTAAGAGATTGTTCTTCACCAAGTCCATCGAAATAGTACCTTTCGACGTAGAATTACAAAGAGACATCCTGAAAATCTCGCAAGAATTTGGCAATGTACCAAAAAGCCATAAACCCTGAATCTCCTCATCAAAATTGATGCCCATGTTAGATAGCTTGTTGAGTTATTCCTTAAAAGCATTGAAGTGATTTGTCATCAGAGTTCCCTCCTGATACCTCAACTCAAGCAACTTCTTCATCATGTACGTCTTATTATTTCTACCGAACAAATAATTGCTCCAGCTTCAACCACAAATAACGAGTATTAGTCTTATTTTCAATATCATGCAACACTTTATCATCTACCCATTATCTTATCAAACCACACTTGACGCTGTAACAACTTCTACTAATCATCGATTTTATCATCAAATTTTGTCTCTTGAAAAATTGGAACACAAAATTCCTTCAAAAAAAACAAGTCTTCCCATACATGATAGTGAGAATCATTCAAACTTATCATTCTGCCCATATTTTTCATCGCTCACACAAGCAAAGACAATAACCCAAAGTTATCAAAGAACCCAAAATAAAAAAGACACAAACCATAAGCTCTGATACCACTATGTTGGAGAAACACAAAACGCACAATGGCGCAAAATATATGGATGATGATAGCAAATACTCAAAACAATAATGTAAATGAGACAACACAATTTTTATATAGAAACTATCTCAATGTGAAGAGTAAAACCACAGGATTGTAGTCCACTCCAAATCTATTATAGTAAATGTATTTGAGTTACAACACGTCCTCCCTGTTCCCACATAACAGATCCAAAGATTCAAGATCCAAAGAACCAATCTCATACACAAGAGAAACAACAAGAGATCAATACAAAAGCTTAAAAATATACGTTGAGCTTAGAAATATGCAGTCCCAAACAACTTTAGGTTCACAAGGATTTCGGTCACCAAATTAGATCTCCACTGTTCAAATCCTAAATAAACTAGTCAAAAACACCACTGCAAAATTTAGCTCAATCCAAGAAAAACTCACTGTTGGATGTCACAAACACTCAGATTCTCTGTAGAAAAATTTGGAACTTCCAAGACATGAACAGCCATGCTAAAAACCCAACAGTCTAGACAGATTCTGTTAAATATTTGAAAGTTCCCATACACGAACAGTCACGCTAAAACCCAAATATCTCCCAACCCAACCGTTAGAACGTTAATTCCACCGTTGAATCTGAATAGCATTGAGTCACGTACCTACCCTCAAAAAATCAGCTAGATCGGAGTTTGTTTGAGTGTCCAAACGTGCTCTACAGCAAAACCCGACAGTTCTGTTTTTCCTCCTTGAATCCGAAATGACCTCTTTTCTCTATATTTTTTCTATTCTCTCTCGCTCTTCCACAATTAGGTTAAGAGTTATATGAATACTCTTCGTTAATCCTGAAGCCCAATAGAAATCTATGGATTAAAATAGGTCCAAGTTTAGTTCTCTTTACCTAAACCCAAATTGGTTTTCTCACTGTTAAGAACACCAACACAATGGAGAAGGCAGGTGCTAGCTTCCAAGCGACTCATCTCACGTGTTAAGGACCGTCGGAAGCGTCTTCTTCCTCCAGGAGCCATGGGACCCTTCTTCTGTGTTGTTAGCGCTGATTTGTCTTTTCTTCCACGTGTTATAACACAATTGGTAATTAGAAAGTCACAACACCACCAGATTTTTCAACTAATATTTAGAAATCATAAAAACAATAACATAACATTTAACTAGAGATCGATAGTTTGAATAGAAAGGTACTACGGAATATTCAAAAAAGGTCACATGCGTTTTGGGTCTCGGCCATAACCTCTTAGTCACTAACAATCTCAAAGATACTTTGGAGGATTCTGTCTCTTTATCGTAACAATTCTTTTTGTAAATTTATACATATATTTCTTATCATATCACATTTTTAAATGCATCTATTTATCGTAAATCTTTGTGTACATATATTATCATATTGTAAATTTACACATATATTTTCTTATCACAATTTTATTGCATATTTTTATATGCATCTATTTATCGTAATTCTTTGTATATATATATATATATTATCATATAACCGCCTATTAGAAATAAGTTTCTTTACTAATGCGTCCATTTACCGAACATTAATTAATGTAAAATTTTTTATCAGTAACCTAAATTTTCAAAGTTTTCTATTCATTTATAGTGGATATAAGGTAACAATTTAGTAAAATTTACATAATATTTCAAACATTTGAATTCATTATCAAAATAATTTAATACATAAACACAATCAAACTAACTTTTCGAATATGAAAATGACTTCTTCGCTATTTTTTTTTTGTGGGGGACTCATAACCTAGTAATAATAATAACAACACAAGCTTTTTGACAATAAAATCAAAACTAATTATCAACTAACATATGGATTTTTTTTCTGGGATTTTAAAACCAATCAAATTCAGCAATAACTTTAAAGGGTCTTCCTTCGTGTCACAATACTTACAGTAGACGATTTAATTTATGATAATTTAGTTTGACCTAAATAAATACAAATACCTTGATTTATTGTGAATTTCATCTTTTTTGAAAGTATTTTCATATATGCAATGTGTTAGTGTCTCCACTTATAATTAAACCTTACAAAATATTAATAATTACATCACATTGCCATTACATCTAAGAACAAATTAAAATCTCCCATTAAGGGTATTTTAATCAATTAATTATTATGTGATCATTTAATTAAATATTAAATTAATTATTTATATTTTGTGAAGATTTTCTTGATTTAATTAAACAAACTAATTAAATTAAATTAAATGTGATTTAATTTTCTAAAAATAAAAGATTTGACGTAGATTACGATTTTTTGGAAGATTTAAGGAAGAATTTAAATCGATTTAATTCTATTTTTAGGTGCTAAAAATGATTAGTAATTATAAAAAATTGATATTATAATTTTCATAAAGTTTTGGAAGAATTAAAATTTTCTAATATCTTTATTTTATAATTTTTGATGTTTTCTATAATTGTAATTTGTCCGTGTTATAGCACGAGATATATCCTAGTATGATATTAAATTCTTCATCATCGTTTGAAATTTAGTCGAAATATGAAACTCCAATATTGATTTGTTTTACCTCTTCGAACTTATAATATTGACTCGATTATATCATTTTCATCAATAGTAACTTCATTTTTATTTTCAAATTACTTAAGCAGGAGCCATTATGGTCGACGCATTTGTTTCATTTGGAGTGGAAAAGCTTGGGCACCGACTGAGCCAAGAATACGAGCAATTTCAAGGAGTTGAAGATCAAGTAAATGAACTAAAAGATAAACTAGACGGGTTAAAGGCATTTTTGAAAGATGCAGATGCCAAGAAACATACAAATGAGAGTGTACGACAGTGTGTGGAAAAAATCAAAGAAATTGTTTATGACGCGGAGGATATAATTGAAACGTTTATTCTCAAGGAAAAAATTGGAAAAAAGATTGGCATTATGAAGCGTCTCAGAAGATTTGCTTGCACTATAGTGGATCGCAGGGAACTTGCGTCCGATATTGGAGGAATAAGTAAGAGGATCTCCACGGTGATTCAAGATATGCAAAGTTTTGGAGTTGAAAAGGTGATTACCGATGGCAGCTGGTCTTCACATCCACTACAAGAAAGACAAAGGGAGATGCGACAAACGTTTTCTAGGGAATACGAAAGCGATTTTGTGGGATTGGCAGCAAAAGTTAAGAAATTGGTTGGATATATGGTGGAGAAAGATGACATTCAAATTGTTTCTGTTACGGGGATGGGTGGTCTTGGTAAAACAACAATTGCTAGACAAGTTTTTAATCACGAGGATGTAAAACGTCAGTTTGATGGGCTCGCATGGGTGTGTGTTTCACAAGATTTTACCCGGAAGAATGTATGGCAAAAGATCTTGGGGGATCTCAAACCCAATGAAGAAGAAAAGAAAATCTTGGATATGACAGAATCTAAACTCCAAGATGAACTCTTTCGACTATTGGAAACATCTAAATCATTAATTGTCTTTGATGACATATGGAGAGAAGAAGATTGGGACCTGATCAAGCCAATATTTCCACCCAAAAAAGGTGACCTCTTTTTGTACTTACTAAAAAGACAGATGAAAACACTTATACTCATTAAGCTCTTTGTGTTTGGTTATCATGAAACTGAGTAAATATTTTGCAGGTTGGAAGGTGTTACTTACTTCTCGAAATGAGAGTGTCGCAATGTGTGGAGATACTAAATATATCAACTTTAAACCAGAATGCCTAACTATTGAAGACAGTTGGACACTTTTTCAAAGAATAGCAATGCCAAGGAAAGATACACCCGGTAAGCACTTAAACAAAGGATTTCTTTTCCATTTTGATCACAATGAGATGTGTTTTGGGATGATCGCGAGAAAATCTTCTTTCCCCTAAATAATTGATTGTATAGTTCATTATCACATCTTATTGAACTGTTTATTGGTTTTATATGATGTTTTGCAGAATTTAAGATTGATGAGGAAATGGAAGAGATGGGTAAGCAAATGGTCCAACATTGTGGAGGGCTACCATTGGCCATCAAAGTGTTAGGAGGTTTTTTAGCTGCAAAATGTTCAGTGCATGATTGGAAAAGATTATCTGAGAATATTGGATCTCGTCTCGTGGGAGGAAGAACTGATTTTAACTATGTATTGTCTCTGAGCTTTGAAGAATTGCCTAGGTATTTGAAGCATTGTTTCCTCTACCTCGCACATTTTCCAGAAGATCATAAAATAAATGTAGAGAAGTTGTCTTATTACTGGGCTGCAGAAGGAATATCTGAACCTTGGCATTACGATGGAGATACCATTCGAGATGTTGGGGATAGCTACATAGAAGAGTTGGTGAGGAGAAATATGGTCATTTCCGAAAGAGAAGCTACGACTTTGAGATTTGAAACTTGTCATTTGCATGACATGATGAGAGAAGTTTGTTTGTTTAAAGCCACAGAAGACAATTTCCTACAAATTACCAGTAGCCGCCCTCCAACCGCAAACTTTCAATCTCATGTCACATCTCGTAGATTTGTCTCACATAATCCTTCTACATTACATGTTGACAGAGATGTAAACAATCCAAAACTTCGATCTCTCGTGGTTATTCAGGGATCATTGGGAAAAAAATGGAATCTATCAGGTTCAAGTTATGCAAGGTTAGAACTTCTGAGGGTGTTAGATCTCTTTGGAGCTGTGTTTGAAGGAGGGAAGTTACCTTCAGGCATTGGAAAGCTCATCCACTTAAGATACTTGAGCTTAGAAGAAGTTGAGGTATCTCATCTACCCTCTTCTCTAGGAAACCTATTGTTGTTGATCTATCTAAATTTAGACATTTTGGGATCTACATTCGTGCCCAATGTCTTGATGGGGATGCAAGAATTGAGATACCTTGCATTACCAAGGTCTATGCATAAGAAGACAAAGTTGGAATTGAGTAATCTAGAAAAATTGGAGACGTTGCTGCATTTCTCAACAGAGAATAATAGTGTGAGGGATCTTCACCGAATGATAAAGTTGAGGACTCTCTTGATCTATGCGAGAGGCAGAGGGTGTACTACTGAAACTCTATCGTCATCTATAAGTGAATTGAGTAGCTTGGAAGATCTTTCTATACGTAGGGATTCCATCAATGATCCCACGAATGATGGAAAAGGATTTGCTTTGGATTGCATTCATTTGAAGAAGTTACATTTGGGGATATATATGCCGAAGTTGCCAGATGAGCAACATTTTCCTTCTCACCTTACAACCATATCTCTAATCTATTGTCGGTTGGTGGAAGATCCGATGCCGATTCTAGAGAAATTGGTTCAGTTGAAAGAGCTTAGATTCTTGTATCAATCTTTCTGTGGGAGGAGAATTGTTTGCTCGAGCGGTGGGTTTCCTCAATTGCCGTTGCTATCATTTTTTCAATTACAGGAATGGGAAGAGTGGATAGTAGAAGAAGGCTCCATGCCCCTTCTTCATTCTCTCGATATTTGGAGATGTCCAAAATTAAAGAAGCTTCCTGCTGGTGGGTTTCCTCAATTGCATACGCTTAATTTAAAAAGACTAGAGGAATGGGAAGAGTGGATAGTTGAAGAAGGCTCCATGCCCCTTCTTCATTCTCTCCATATTTTGTATTGTAAGAAGTTAAAGAAGCTTCCTGCTGGTGGGTTTCCACAATTGCAGAAGCTTGAATTAAAAGGACTAAAGGAATGGGAAGAGTGGATAGTAGAAGAAGGCTCCATGCCCCTTCTTCATACTCTCTATATTTGGAAATGTCCAAAATTAAAGAAGCTTGTTGCTGGTGGGTTTCCTCAATTGCGTACGCTATACTTATTTAGACTAGAGGAATGGGAAGAGTGGATAGTAGAAGAAGGCTCCATGCCCCTTCTTCATTCTCTTACTATTAAGATATGTCCAAAATTAAAGAAGCTTCCTGCTGGTGGGTTTCCTCAATTGCATACGCTTTATTTAAACGGACTAAAGGAATGGGAAGAGTGGATAGTAGAAGAAGGCTCCATGCCCCTTCTTCATTCTCTTGATATTCATGGGTGTCCAAAGTTTAAAGAGCTTCCTGATGGGCTGTGATTCATCTATTCTTTAAAGGAACTGAGAATGGACAAGGAATGGGAGGAGAGACTGTCAGAAGGAGGAGAAGATTATTACAAAGTCCAACATATCCCTTCTGTTAAATTATATGAATAAGCACACAAAAGTAAGGGGACATGTTTTCTCTCTCTCTCTCTTTTCGAATTGGATTCTAAAAATGAATTTTACAACATTTTGCCTTTATATTCTGGCTATATTGGGTAAAAAGCTATGTTTGTTTTCAATTTCAGGCAAGTAAAATATACATGAAGAGCTGCAGTGATGGTGTTCGACGAAATGTGTAACTGAGAGTTGATCTCCTGTACTGTTTTGGTTAGAGAGTTTGGGGGGCGAGATATGGTTTTGACGAAATCTACCTGATATGACAAACTCATATCTATCTATTACTTTGCTGATTGAGGGAGCTGAGGTATGTCATTCTTGAATAATTTTAATTCTCTTTGTGTTCTCTTTTATTTGTGTGTTACCAAGCGACTCGGCTTGACTGCTGCAATCTTTATCTCTGTATGTAACTTTGTAAGTTTATAACTTTGCTAGCTGCTTTGATCTCGTGATTTACTATTTCTTACAATGACCCCTCAATGATCTCGTGATTTACTATTTCTAATTGTTTTCTAGTAGACATTTGTTTGGATTTTGCGGAATACTTGGGAAAACCATTGTTTGTCCCAATTATATATATTATAGATTATCTTATTAGTTGTCAAATTTTATGCTTTGACAGTAAGAATTGTTTCTAGAGAAACATGCAATAAATCATAAAATCCCCGGTTTGGGTTATCAAACAATTTTAATATATTAGAATTTGTTGACAAAAAAAAAATCATAAAGATAGAAAAAATTGGTTGAGAGGATATTTTTTTTATTTTTCTTCAATTTCATTTTGGTAGTTATGCTAAGTTAGTGACTAAAATTGTGTGCTTTTTTTTTTTTTTTGATGAGGTGAAAGACGCTAACCGAATAGTTAGAGATGCCGTAAGCAAAGATCATATAGCCTAACATTTATTAGTATGATATGTTTTGACCTTTTAAGGGTCTGTTTCGGGTTTGAATCCCTCTTTTCGTAGTCAAATAAGAGAATTAGAACTCTCTCCCTAAATAGCTTTTGTTTAATTCACCAAGATTTCGTCGACTCGTAGTTGCAATTCTTTTAGCTTTAATTTTTCTGGAATTTATACAATTTTTGCAGATATGAAAAAGTTATTTCATCCGACTTTTTTAAGTTATATCGTTACTTTTGTTAAGTGTTGCTTAGCTTTTAACGCTTTTAATCATCCATGGTATTCAATTTCAAGTGCTGTTTATTATTGAAGTTGTTATAATATATGTTTTCTTTGGAGCCGTGTTATGGTTTGTGGTAGGGATGAATTTCTAATTTTTTGTTTGCAGTAGAATTTAGCGTTTCTATTTGATTCCTCGTCTCATAATTTTTCATAGTGATCATTTTCCTGATTCGTTCTCAGCTACAGTAGAATTTGCTGTCAATAGTCTTGTTTTTAATGATCTCTTCTGTTTATAGCATTTAAGTGTTTGTGAGTTTTAACACAGATGAATTTAGTCTTCTGTGTGGTTTTTTCTTGTCAGGGCAATTCTTATTTACTTTTGCAGAGAAGGAAAAATGAAAAATGGGACGGAATGCAAGAAAGAACCAGCCATCTTTCTGTTGCATACAATTTACTTTGGTGCAAATCGTAACGAATGAGAGGTAAGTGTCCTTCTTGGCTCAGCATTATCAGTGTCATGTAGTCTCGTTGGTACACATTTCTGATTTGATTACAACTATGTTAGCTGCAATGTTTTCGCATTCTATATACTCATTTTATCTTGTTTCTGTGAAAAAACCTCTAAAGAAGTGATTTAAATCTCTGGATGTGTAAGCGGTTGTAATTCCTTTGTGTAAAGTTTGATTGATAGTAGATGTTTGTGGGAGAAGGTTCCCACACGAGATGTACCCTCGCAGAGGGGAACTCGTTAAATCTCTGTGTTATGCGTTGTATTTTGTTATTGATTCGTGAACTGAGATGGAATAGGGACGGAATCGTTGTCTATGATTCACAACAATATTGTCTCTGCTCCTCAAGGATAGTCCTGTGGATCAAAGCCATCTTCTATTCCTGCAAACTCAAACTCGCTGGGATCTCAATCTAGAAAAAAAAGAAGCACAGTGGAGAGATGAGCAGATAAAATAAAAAGGCAAAAATGTACCCTAAGGTGAGCTCTCCACCCAGGATTGATAATAAATTAATAGTGAAGGAAGTAGCTCTTATGGGCACTATGTGCTTCATTCTACTATTGTGGCAACTCCAGGTTTTGGTTCATGTAATTAAAGACTCCTGTTTCTGATGGTTCTTCTAAGCAAAAGAGGTTGGTGATTAACCATAAACCACCCTTTTAAATATGAGGACACTCGATAAGAAGAATCCTTCATTCTTTTTGGTTAAAATACGTAACATAGAACGATTTATACAAACTCCTTTCTGTATAAGTTCATCAGATTCATAAGCACAGCTTAGTGTATAAATAAATAATTTCAACAGCATAAGTAACACCCTTTAACTTCCATTTGTTTTTGTAAGGAGGAGGTAAACCAATATATGACCATTTGTGATTCTCTGCATGCTCCAAAATTCATAATTTAACACAAAAGGAAAAATATCAGAGCCAACCAGAGCTATTCTCTTCCCTCATAAGATCGATACAAAAACAAATCCGCAATCGTCATAATCCATCAGATATTTAATCAAATTAAACTTTTCCAATCTATCAAAGCTCAATATGGCTTCAGAGTTAAACTTGTTATCTCCAAAAACAGAGTTTCACATGGTTCTTTCATATGTTAATCTGGATTTGACTGTGGGGCAAGCGATGTTTTGTATTGATTCTTCTCTGTCCTATTCTCAAAACTAATAGAAGAACATGGTTCTATTTCTGATTTGCCAAATCTTTTATAACTAAAAAACTTATGCTGGGACCTGAAGTTAGTCAACAATAGAACAAGAAGTGTCTGTCACTATGCAGCAAAATAGTAAAGTCTCTTACTATACATGCTTCTTTCCTTCTTATAGTGCGAAAATCATAAAACTTTATAGAGTGAGAATATATGACATGCTTCTTCTTCTTCACTTACGTACAATCCTTAGTTAGCATGTTTATATTCTCTTCTAAATCTTCTTCGACATATCATCAATTAACATTCATGCCATTGTTTTAAGGAGATCTATTCGCTAGGATCAATTATATATAATGTACAATAGTATGCAGAGGCACACCAAATCAAGGATTGATCAGATAAAGATCACAAGAAAAATCAAAGACATAATTAAAGAGAATGATATATTTATTAAGGGTCATCAAAAGGGAAAACAAAGAAAACATGGACCAATGAAGGCGCTAATTCACAACGACACGAGACTCTCGATGTGATTTGGGTAAACATTCATGAAGTACCTATAGTCGTCAACAAGTCTAAATTCATCACCCAAAGTTCCTTCAAACAAGACTTCTCTAATAATGTTTTTCCTCGAATCGAAATATAGAATATAAAACGATTCAGACAACTTCCATTGTGCAAAAATAAGCTCACCAGCATCACTAACACCATAAAAGCTATGCTTTTCGCTCCGAAATGGGTACATTTTAGGACAAGGCAAAACAAAGCGTTTATGCGTCCATTCGTGTCTATCTCCATTCTTCAAAATCCATAGATCAATATAAGGGAAATCCAGATCAGAAACTAAGGCTAATCTTCCCTCATACGGTATCATATGAGAACTCAAATAACGACAACCCTCCGGAAATTTTATCAGATTGAACTTTTCAGATCTGACATTAAAGCTCACTAGACGGTTTTCAAAACCAACACCAACAACAAAAAACGCGACTAGATAGTACATGACTCCATTAATGCATTCGCCAGAACGTTGAATCCCATCATACTTAGGGACACCGTTGGTTATTATTCTACGTGATACTTGTCCTTGAGCTCCCAGTGTAAGAATGCAAATCTTGGAGTCTCTAAGAAAACGTAGTACTATGTATTTCCCATCAATCGGATCATATCCCAAAATGCATCCTATATCATATTCGCCTTCTTGGGTGCCTTCAGGTTCAGGTAAAGTGAAGAACCGTTTCACGGTAGGATTCCAAATCACGAGCTGTTTAGAACCTTCCAAGAAAATCAAGCCGTGCACGTAATAATAATGATAGAGGTCACCCAAAATAGGGTTTGTAAATTGATAACTCCCAACACAAGAAAAAATACTATTGGAACTATTCTTGTGTACGGGAGACGAGAAAACGAACAGCATGTCTCCTTTTTTGACGATTATCAGTACAGAAGGCCGCAATGCCAAGGACCGAGTCGCGAACGAGTTGATGAACTTTGGACTGGTAGTGATGGTCGACCAAAGCTTAGAGACGGAGCGAAATCTCACAACAGATTTCGCAGGAAGTCTTGAGAGTATCTCAGTGGTTAAATCCAGAGGAATATGGTCTGATTGAGATGTATCATTGTCATGTGAGGACATTGTCCGTGAAGATTGTTTTCTTCTCTGGATCTTTCCCGTCTTCTCTTCCATGGCCGACATCCACCGCGACTCGCAAACCACTTCGCCGTTCGGCCCACCACCGGCGTTTAAGATCAAATACAAACAAATAAAAGTAGATCGAGATCTAAAAAAACTTCTACAAGAAGATAGAAGAGAGAGAGAATCGGCAAATATTGTGCTTTATCTCCCCACGTATTTCACTTTCTTTAAAATATCTAAAAATTATAGAAATCAAGATATTAGAAAATTGTAATCCTTTTAAAACTTTATGAAAATAATAATATCAATTTTTATAATATCGAATCTTTGTTAGCACCTAAAAATATAATTAAATAGGTTTAAATTATTATTTAAAATCTTTTAAAAAATCGTAATCTACAACAAATCTCTTTTTTTTAAAACATTAAATAACTATTTAATTTAATTTAATTAGTGTGTTTAATTAAATCAATAAAATGTTCACAAAATCTATTTTTAACTTCTTTAAAAAAAATGAATAAATTATTTAAAACGAAAAAATTATAAATAATTAATTAAACAATGAATTAGATGTAATAGCAATGTGACGTAATTATTAACATTTTGTAAGGTTTATTTATAAGTGTACTTTCTAAATAATATATAGGAGATTTGTTTCAACCCATTTCACTTTCTTTAAACTCTCATCCCCGTTACTTTTTTTTAAAAAAAATTTCCCCCTAATTAGTGAACCATATCCTATAAAATCCAAATTAGATGATCTCATATTTAATTTTATAACCCATTATTGGTCTTTTAAATCATTATAATATAGGTAATATTGGAAAATTTTAAATATTGATTAGGGAGTGATGTATTCATAAATTAACGAGAAAGCCATTGGTATGGTTTAGGGCTTGATTGATAAGATTTTTTTTAGAGCTTAATGCTCATTAAAAGCCAATCACAAATATATTTTTAGAGCATTAAGTAGAGGGTCCCCTAATGCTCTTTAATTGGGCTTTTTCAAGGCACTTTTAAAATATTAAAAAACATATTTGCACTTAATTATTGCAAACCTAATATAAGTAGGGTCATAACTCATACATATCATTTAACTTAAATTTTGTTTTCACGGCTAAGACATATAAATCTTTCACAATCCCCCTACACAATTTTATACGTTCATCAAACATAAATGATGCTGATTTTGATGAGTACGAAAGAATGGAGAACAAGTATTGAATATTTTAGATACACAAAATGAGTCAGAAGTTGAAGCCACACGTTATGAACCTACATGAGATACATACATGTAGGGCTGGGCGTTCGGATGCCCATTGGGTTCGGTTCGGATTTTTCGGATTTTTGGATTTTCGGATTTAGGCTTTTAGCACCCATTCGGGTATTTGATAATTTTGGTTTGGGATCGGGTTCGGATTCACTCGGATTCGGTTTGGATTTCGGGTTCGGGTTCAATCGGGTTCGGTTCGGATATTTTATATCCAAAGTAACCGAACCAAAATTGTCCAAATTCTCAAAGTTAAGCAATTGAAATCAAAATATTATCCAGTCTCCATCTCGAAATATAAACAAAAACGTTTCAAACATTTAAAATTATCCAAATAAACAAATAAAAATAGAAACAACACAAAATGTTAGAATAGAAATAGTAACAACGTTATAAAACCAATTCATAAAAGCAATCTAAAAAACCATCCTTGGTAACTTCTCAACATAAAAGCACGTCTAGAATAGAAATAAAGAACGTCCCTTCCATAAGCCAATTCCTGTAATTCACACAACACAAAAAAACAATAAACAACTATATAATTAATTACCAAAATGGACGTATATTCTTTTTTAAAGATTTGAGAAACAACATGACAATATGGAAAAGAAATCCAATACTAACCAAACAAGCTTGTAGGCGAGTTGCTGAGTTGTGGAGTTTATTCTCCTTGTACATTTAGAAATTCAAACTCTGAAAACAATTAAGCCAAATAGATTGTTAAGCAAATATTAAACAATTAACATATAATACAAGAGATGAAAATGTACCCTTTTCAAGATTATCTTCATATTCAACTTCAGCAAGTATTTGTGCATTTGTAAGCACTCTTGACTCATACCTAATATCTTGTTTCATCCACTGCTCTGTACACATTAAAACTTCAACCAAATAGTGACCTATAGAATTCCTATATGGGCCTATGATTCTGCCACTCGTGCTAAACGCACTCTCAGATGCAACAGAGGACACTTGCATCGCAAGTACATCACGAGCAATCTCTGCTAAAACTGGATATGTGTGACTATTGAGTCTCCACCAAGATAGTACTTCAAAATCTATTCCAGCCATCAAATCCACTTTCACAACACTTTCCTTCAGATAAATCTCCAACTCACTCCTTGTGTCTTGAACTCCTAACTCATTTAACAACTCGTCGTACCTGGATTGAATCCTCTTAAAACCCAGTCCATCTTCCACAAATTCTTCTTTCTCATTTGACTGCTGAGAAGACTGAGACTGTTGAGAATGTTGAGACTGAGATGATGTAGACTTACCAAATCTCTCACTATATTCCTTAAACAAACCACGAAGAACATCCAAAACTGACTTATACATTTCTTTACTCTCCACGGTATCTTTCCCATACATTTCCTCAAAACACAAATTAGCAAATTGCATCTTATTCCTAGGATCAAACACGCTGGCCACAATCAACATCTGATTCATGTTTTTTATGCCACCCCAATACTTCTCAAAACTTTGCTAACATTTCTCTTGACTTTTTCTTCAAATCAGAATCTAAACTATAACTCAGCTCTATCAGATTTGTGGCAATGTTCACTATCTCACCATAACACTTATATGAATTCAGAGAAGAAGAAGCTGACACTACTAATGTTGAGCTGTAAAAGATCTTAAGGAACTTTGCTAACCTTGAAACTGCAGTCCAATCAATCTGTTGAGGAGGTCCAACCCGTTTTTTTCCATTGTCATCCTCCAAAAAATAATCGTTGTACAACTTGTCTTCTACATACATCCTCTCAAATGCAGCCTTAAACTTCATTGCATTTGTTAACATCAAATATGTTGAATTCCATCTAGTTTTAATGTCCAAAGGCAAACTACCTCTTGTCATCTTAAGAGAATCAACTCTAAGTTCGAATGACTTTTGTCTATTTGTAGAGGATCTAACATAGGAGATAGCATTACGGATTGCAGACACATTCTCATCTATTTCAGTTAATCCATCCCTCACTATCAAGTTAATAATATGAGCACTGCATCTGACATGTAAAAATTCACCACTTAACACCAAAGAACTAGGAGAGATTGATGCGAAACTATGTGCAAACTTTAACAAAGCTGTACTATTAGCTGATGCATTGTCAACAGTCACACAGAAAACCTTTTCTATTCCCCACTCAGCTAAGCATTCTAGAAGAATAGTTGCTATTGTCTGACCTTTGTGATTTGTGATGTACTTAAACCCTATGATCAGCTTTTTTAATCGCCAAAATGCATCAATATAATGGGCTGTGATGACCATATAACTAGCACCTGTGAGTAACATCATTAAAAAAAAAAACATTACGTAAAAACAACTTATTAAAATGCAGATTCTAAAGAAGAGAAAAAACATTACCCGTAGTTTGACAAGTCCAAATGTCTGTTGTTAGTGAGACTCTTTGCTTGTTTCTTAAGAACCATTCCTTTAAAGATGCCTTCCTCTGCACATACATCTCAACGATGTCTCTTGTTGCTGTCCTTCTTGAAAGAGGTTTGTATAGGTTGACCTTGTAATATATACACAAATTGTTAGAGTTAGAATGATGACAACAGAAATAAAACAGTTTATCTTGAGTTGGAGAAGTGTCTAACCTTTTTGCAGAAGTGTCTCCAAGCCACACTTTCAATGAAAGACAATGGCAACTCCCTAGAACCAGCATCTCATTTGTTGCTTCTCTGAAAATAGTTTCAGAGATTTTTGCATCCTTCGACCTCCTTCTTCATTGATAACCGTTTGTGTCTTAGCTTCACCGCACTCCCATGCTTGGAATTGTTTGCGAGATCTTAAGATGGTTCTGCAGGTTTGTAGTCCCTGACTTAGGATTGCATGAAAATTCTCTTTTGCAATAGTGGCGGTACAAATGTTACGATTATCTGGTCTTCTTGTGAAATGCTTCCAACATGGCGCCCTTGCAGGGATTGCTGACCTCTTTTTTGGTTGAGAAGTAGCTCCATTTGCTCCGGGTGTTGCTTTTCGTTTGCCTCGACTACTCAAATCCGGCAACTCTTCTTCAAAATCTTCAGTTTCTGCATTTTTATCTTTGTTTAAGTTATCTTGATTTGGAGATGCTGATGAATCCATCTAAAAATAAAACAAAAAAAATATCAAACGTGTATTTAAAAAAATTTCATAAAAGTTTATAAAAATTGAGATGTAATCTAGTGTCTCCATTCTTTTCAAATCTACTAATACTTAGCTACTTAGTTATCACAATTTTAAACGTTATGAAAATGAGACTAAGTTAGTTATAGTTAACTAATCATAAAGGGGAATCGTTAATATGCAACTTCTATATTCCCACACTACAATTAAAATATTGTTCCTTAATAACTTATACTCGTCACAAAACTACAATGAAAAAGTGTATCACATTGTAAAACTACAATCAAAAACTGTATAACGTTCGACTACAACAATGGTCACACAATTGTAAAGCGTCAGCACGGGTGGAACAAATAATTAGTAGAAGAGGTCATAGTTCCTTGATAACAATTAAAATATAGTTCCTTAATAACTTATACTCGTCGAATATATACTTTTTGTTCCTACTGCAGTTTAATTCCTTCTGCAGTTTGAGTTATTATCTTACATAAATAAGTTTAATTCCTACTGCAGTTTGAGTTAGACTATCCAAATGAATTTATCACATCCGTAATATGTTAATAGTTAGCAAGTTAAGTATGACACAAATAGGTCGACAAAAAGAAAAAGGTATGGCACAAATAACATTTTTTTATTTTGCAAGAATATGTTTCAAATATTATGATACATATAGATTAAAGAGGACATGTTAAACGTACGGGTTGTGAAACGTGAATCATCATATTTTGATGATCATCAATATTCAATACTAAGTTAGATGCAAACAAAGATGAAGACATCCAAATCTATACTGAAAGTATGAATAATATGACAATAAAAAAATAACCTTCTATTTAGTTCTAAACAAAAAGCAATCAACTTTGTTGTAAATTCATCAAAAGCCTCGTAATTTAGGAGCTTAAACTCAACAAAATCAGTCCAGATGTCACAAAACTCTATAAAAGATAAAGATACATATAGGATCAAAGCAATCTGATTAATTGGAAATCAAACGAACCTAAATAATGTCTTGTATATTTGGACCAGAGTTTCAAAATTGAGACAAGTTTTTTGTTTCAATTTTGGCAATATTCTTCTTGATAAAGAATATGGCTCTTAAATCGAAACCTTTGCCACAAACCTGAGAAAAGCATCAAATTAATACAATTCCAACATCGATATAACAATCTCAGGAACACACGACCATCAACAAAACATCATATAAACTACGTATATCACACAATTTACAAACACGGACCAAATTTAACTATGCAGTATCATATGTCATGTCTTAGGTATTCGTCAAACTTGTCTCAGATGAAAGAGTAGAAAAACGAAACGACCAAAGATGATAACTCGATGCAAGCTTAGTAAAGAATAAACAAGAGTATCGGTGAATCTCAAATCACAAACGAATCATGTAAAGAATTTAAAACCAGTGTTGATAAATTGAAGGAAAAAGGAAATCATACCTCAGAACGATTTCTAGAAATCTCAGATGGAGGAGAGTGACCATTATAAAGATTTAATTGATCCAGCTCAATAGCTAGTTTAGGAAGCTCGATCGTCGTTTACCTTTTTTTTTTTTTTTGCAGCAACGCAGCCAAAGGAATTTAGAAAAGGAAAGAAAGGAAAGAAAGAAAGGGGGATTAGGGTTAGGCTTATATAGTTTCGGTTCTTTCGGGTATACTTCGGATTTTTGGATATATCCGAACCCGAACCCGAACCCGAACTATCTAAGACATAAACCCCATTCAGATATTTTGTAAAAATTAGGTTCGGTTCGGGTTCGGATTTTTCGGTTCGGATTCGGATTCGGATTTCGGATTCGGGTATTTTGGCCAGCCCTACATACATGTCAGGACTTCGTAACAATATTGCAGAAAGTATTTGGCTAGTTAGTACTAGTTATGGAGTCGTTACAAATACGTTAGTCTTTTTTCTCAATCTCTCTCAGTATTTTTTTTTCTTATCTCTTTGTTTATATTAATTTGGTCAAACTTGAATGTTTCATGAGAAAAACATTTTAGTTTATTTTTAAAGACTTTTATGCTTTTTATATTTTGTAAAATATTGTTTTCTTATAAAATAAATTCAAAATGAAAGATATGTCTATTTTACTAATTTTGTATATATATGCTCACTGCTCTACCAATCAAGTTTTTTAACTAAAGCTTATAGCTTTTATAACATAATGCTTTTGAAACATAATGTAACATACTGCTAATGCTTTATTAAAAATCTTTTTAATCGAACCCTTAATCATTCATGACAATTGTACATTACGAATTGTCGTCTTTGGTCTTGATTAAATGCCTATTTTGCTCAATATTTTCTACTTTTTTCTAATTATTGTAAATTTATCTGATTACTTTTGAATGGATTCAAATATTTATAAACATTAATTGGAAAACTAAATGTTCAATTTATCCTTAAATGAATTTGGATATTTTTTGTGTGCCATCAAACATATATTAATTGAACATACAAATAGAAAGTTGTTGAGAATTTTACAAAAAAAAAATGTCAGTTTTAAGACTTTAAAAGTTTGTTTGAAAAAGAGTATAGTTTTGAATTTTCAATGCAGATTTTTAACTAAATAATAATTTATTCTTATTATTTCAACTTATTAGTGATTGAGAAATTTATTTAGTGTTTAAAAAAAGAAAAACAACCAAACGTCGAAAGCTCGATTAAAAAATATATGTAAATTATTTTAAAAAAATACGGATTTTTGCTCGGAAGCTCCGAATTAATAATAATTGAAAAAATAAACCACTTCAAGCCAATAGCATCGTTTCGACCCTTGCAATATTGTGCTGACAAGCAACACATGATATTTCCGTTTAGAAGAAGTAAAACGTGAAGGTACACAAAAACAAAGAGAGCCTCATCCACTAATATTTACTTCCTCATCTTCTTCACCGATTATTTAGAAACCAAAAAAAAAAAAAAAAAGTCTAAGCACAAAAAAAATGGGAGAGAGAGAGGAAGTGAAACTATTGGGAGTATGGTACAGTCCATACGCCATAAGACCAAAGATCGCTCTTCGTCTCAAATCAGTCGATTATGATTACGTTGAAGAAGATCTGTTTGGATCAAAGAGTGAGCTTCTTCTCAAATCGAACCCGGTTCACAAGAAAGTTCCGGTTCTCATCCACAACAAACAACCGATTGTCGAGTCTCTTAACATCGTTGAATACATCGATGAGACGTGGAACACATCTGGACGATCTATTCTTTCTTCCCATCCTTATGATCGTGCCCTCGCTCGCTTCTGGTCTGCCTTCGTTGATAACAAGGTCTAGTTTCTTTTTTTTTTTTTGTCCAACAAGTTCAATTTCTTATTCTTTCTAGGAGTTTTCTTCTGGTGGAAATTTTTAAAATTTTTAGTACCAATGTTACACTCCAATGAATCTATCTCTCGTGCATGGCTTGATCGGTCTTAGGGGATACTTAGATCGTCTTATGTGAGTGATTTTAAAATATATGACAATAATATTGGAACCCAAATCCGTTTTCTTGTCGGTATAGGATTGTGGATTGTTGATTTCATCACCAAAACTAATTTAAAAATTTGATGGAAGTTCGGAATTGGACTTAAATATCTCTTAACGCATTGAATCTGAATTGTAAGGAGATGATATAAGGAGTGATGGTTTATTACGTAACACGTGGATTTAAACTCGGATGGTGACACATTAACAATATTTTCACAACCTTCTAGGCTATGTCAACTTAGGTCAAACGAATCCAGTAATTACTTTTATGTTTTGGTTTACATCTAGTAGTAGTAGTTACTTCCTACACTAACATAAGTGTATTCTGGTATACATTTAGTCCTAGATTCAATCATATATTATTTTCTAACATAAACATGTTCGAATTCTTATCCAGAAATTTAATTAATATTCATCAGGCTTAATCTGCCTAGGATTTAGAATTACTTTCTATGAAGCTATAAAACTAAGACGACAATTGTTTCTTCGCGTCTTCGTTTGTGTTTCTATGCTATAGGGAAGAGGATATTATAATATAGGGACGCAAAGCAAACGTAAATAAATAATTGTAGCTTATATATAATTCATAAACTCCTGTTTTGAGAATGCAGTGGTTTCCGGCTTTGAAATTGGCGACGATCACTAAATCAGAAGATGCAAAAGCAAAAGCCATGGAAGAAGTGGAAGAAGGTTTGTTGCAACTCGAGGATGCGTTTATTTCTATTAGCAAAGGGAAACCGTTTTTTGGCGGTGAAGCGATTGGGTTTATGGACATTTGCCTCGGAAGCTTTGTGGTTCTCTTAAAAGCTAGAGAGAAACTTAAAGGAGAAAAGCTTTTAGACGAATCAAAAACTCCTTCTCTTTGTAAATGGGCCAACGAGTTCTTGTTTGATGAGACGGTAAAGAATGTGGTACCGGAGATCGATAAAGTAGCTGAGTTTCTACGAGAGCTTGAGGTTAGAGCTCAATCTGCGGCTACGAGATCATGAGATCATCTTAGAAATGTAGTTCAATGCAAGTGTGTACATGTAAGAAGAAAATACGTTGAAGTTCTAAATGTTTGTGTTGAGTGTACGCTAGAATTTATATAATGTCCATGCAGTGTATGGACTATTACCATTATATGTTTATGGATAATGCCATGGTCAGCCCAAGATTATTAGTGTCCTACGGCAAATCTATTTTGCCCTTTAATATAATAGTTTAAAAAATTTGTACCCTTTAACTAAGGTAATTATTGACAGGATTCAACGCTTATTTCCTGGTTTCTACAGTCATACCTTTAACTTGCATTACCTCAAGCAAATTCTATAGCACAAGATATTGCTAAAAATGTAATTCGGGATAGGCGTTTCAGATCACATTTAGCCATTGGAGGCCCTGTTTGGTTTCACTCCCGTATTAAAGAAGAAAGATGCATTTAGTCTTTTCTTTTTTCCTTTAAATTCGGTTTGCTCTGTTTTTGAGCTCTGCTTTGCTGTGATTTATGCTCTTTGTTTCAAACTTGGTTCTATAAATTATGACAGACAACAAAAAAATGAAGGTAATTGTTGTGTACAAATAGTTTGGACACGTAAAATTACTATTCGAATTCTCACTAATTCTAGTAAAATGTAAAATCTGTGATCAGAAATGTTGGGTAATTAGGATAGTTTTTGAAATTTTTTCAAAAAAAAAAAGATAATTTCAAATATTTTTAAAAATATTGTATATATTTTAAAATCTAATTCTGTTTTCATAGGCTTGGCCCAGCCTGGCCCATTGCACCTTCCGTAATAAATATTAGCCGGCCCGGGTAATGTATTAATATGACAGATAAGTCGTTCTAAGGCCGAAATCGAAAGTTAAACGACCTATTCATATTGTCCCCTATCCCCCTCTTCAATGCACCTACTCTTCCTAATAAGCCGAAACAAAATTGAATTTAATATACAATTAAACAATCAATTTTCCCCGGTCAGAGATCTAGATCACACGAATATATTTTATTAACAAAAAAAAAAGCAAACAATTTTTAGAAGAAAAAAGTAACTACCAAAAAGGCAAAAAGAGTGAATTGACAAAAATAATTCACAAAATTCAAAAAGAAAGATATGAAAATGAGTAATTTAAAAAAAAAAATAAGATACCTTTTATGTAAAAGACAAGGTCCCAAAGACCCAGCTCAAGTACAGCTCTCTTTATTCACCTATTATACATTCACACCATCTTCAACATCTCTTCTATATCAATGGAGTTTTTTCAGAAGGCGAAGGCGGTTCGTTTACGGAGCCACCACGACAAGTACTTAATCGCAGACGAAGACGAAGAATCCGTTACTCAAGAACGTAACGGCTCAGCAGGTGCAGCGAAATGGACCGTTGAGATAGTCCCAGGCTCTACCAATCTCATCCGTCTTAAAAGCGCTTACGGTAAATACTTAACGGCTTCAAATAAACCGTTTCTTCTTGGAGCCACCGGAAGAAAAGTTTTACAGACTAATCCAAGTCGTCTTGACTCGTCTCTTGCTTGGGAACCGATCAGAGATTCTGCTTTGGTTAAGCTCAAGACTCGTTATGGTCACTTTCTTCGTGGTAACGGTGGTTTACCTCCGTGGAGAAACTCTGTTACTCATGATATTCCTCATAGATCGGCGACTCAAGAATGGATTCTTTGGCATGTTGATGTCGTTGAGATCCTCACTGAGAATGCCCATCACCAGCAGCCTCCGTCGCCGCTTCATCATTCCGATTCTCTCGATTTCGCACCTGGATCTCCTTCCAGATCTAACCGTTTTTTCAGACAAGAGGTGACTTTGACTTTTCCATCTAGATTGACAAAAAATGGTATCATGCGTTGACGTGATGTTGTTGTTGTGTATGTGACAGTCAACGGATTCAGTGGCGGTTGGATCGCCGCCAAAATCGGAAGGGAGATTGATATACTATCATGTGGCGAATGATGATGGCGAAGTTGAAGATGATTCAGTTGAGGTAATGTCATTTACTTTCAAAGGCAATGGTGTTGAAGAGCTGACTACGAGATTGAAAGAAGAGAGCAAAGTCGAGGACGTTATAGTTTGTACTCGTAGTCCCTTGAATGGGAAGCTTTTCCCATTGCGTCTTCAACTCCCACCCAACAATGCTGACATGACTGTCGTCTTAGTGCCAAAATCATCGAAAAGTGAGTTTCTTTTGTCCTAACTCCAAGTCGAATGGTTGCTTTGTCACTGACATTTGAAGTTGTTCTCTGTTTTCTTTGATGTAACAGTAGCAGAAGAGTTCATCAAGTGAGATCTCTCTCTTCTCTTAGTTTGAAGCTGAGCTTGTGAAGTGGAGGCTATGGCTGCAAATGGTTTGTTGTTAGTTCAGCTAAGATTGGATTGACTTAGAAATACTGCTTGATTCAAACTTATGATTTATACAAAATTGGTTGCAGTGATCAATGATTCTCGCTGCCTATACCGTTTTTTTCCTTTTTATATAGCATGATCACCGCCACTGCCCAACTCTAATGCTCAATCTCTTTCATTCGCTACGCCTAGTTTTCTGCTACCAGTAGTCTGAACATGAGCAGGACCCGTCTTTGAAGTGATGGAAACGAACACGATCTCTCACAATGATCTCAGTGTTGAAGACTTTTGAGATCAGTTTAGTAACCTCATGGCAATCGTTGCAGACGCGTAGGTTCTTGAATATACGGATTGGAGTCTGAGGTGGCAAGCTTATCAGTCCGAAAGCAATGGCAAGTCTCTCACTGTGCAGCTTGAGGGAATACTCTTTGCTACCATCATTTGTTGCATCGACTAAAGGTGCTTGAGAGCAATCCGGTAAATAACCAATCGATCTCAGTCTGTCGTCAATCACTTTTAACTGTTGGTATATCTGTTTCGTCTGAGGGTGCGACGTGTCTCCTGCGAAAAACTCATGGGAGATTCCATTTATCTCAATAGAACTGCATCCGGGCTCTTTTCTAATTCCATGTTCAGTCATTAGTTTTCTGACAATTCCAACATCGTTCCACCGGCTAGCCGAAGCGTAAACCCTTGACAACAAAACATATGCACCACTGTAGCTACCGTTAGAACTTTGGTTATCTTCCCTTGTTTCAATGATATGTCTAGCAATTTGTTCACTTTGCTCGACACTAGCACCTTTTTTGCAACAAGAATCAAGGAGACTTCTCCAGATCACTGCATCTGGTTTCATCGGCATGCTCATCACCATGTCGATAGCTTCACTGATGTAGCCTGCACGGGCAACAAGGTCGATGATGCAACCGTAATGCTCCAACGCAGGTTCAATGCCATAATCTCTTATCATCATGTCAAAATATTGTCGTCCTTTGTTTACCATGCCTCTGTGGTTGCAAGCGATGAGCAGGGCAATAAACGTGACTGAGTTCGGTTTAACATTCTCGCCTTTTTTAAACATACGGTCGAAGCAATCCATAGCTTCCTCAGCTCTTCCGTGTGTAGCAAACCCTAGAATCATTGCGTTCCATGAAGCTAAGTCTCGTTTTTGCATCCCCTGGAACACTTGCTCAGCCATTCTCAACGACCCGCATTTGCAATACATTTCGATCAACGAGTTCTTAATCAGAACATCCATAGCAACATTGACATCACATTTTCGCAATAGAAACGCATGTGCCCAAGTGCCTAGTGACAAAGATCCGAGACCAGCACACGCACTCAAAACACTCTGCATCGTATAACCATCTGGTTCGAACGATTTCTGCACCTTTCTAAACAGTTGTAACGCAGAATCATACTCACCGAACCGAACCAGAGCATCAATCATCGAATTCCACGAAACAAGACTTCTCTCAGGCATTTCATCAAACACTTTCTGTGCTAAATCCAAACATCCACAAGATCCATACAAATGAATCAAACCATTGTTAACATACATATCTCCACTAAACCCATGTTTCACAATCTGACAATGAACTTGCTTCCCTTCCGATAATCCGAATATATAAGCACAAGCTTTCAAAACAAACGGAAACGTATGCTTATCCGGTGCCGATTCACCTCTCTCTAACATTTTCCGGTAAAGCATAAAGGCTTCTTCTTTCCTTGAAACATCATGAGCACATGCTCTGATGAGAGTGTTCCACATAAAGGAGCTATGGTTTTCGATCGAATCGAAAACCCTAAACGCGTAATTGACGTCGGAGAAGGAGGAAGAAAGCTGGAGGATTCTGCCGTAGAGAAACAGAGTTGCGGTTTCATCAGGGTAAGTAGTACGGAGAGTGAAGGCGTGGAGTTGCTTGAGCTGAGACATGTCTGAACATGTTTCAGATAAGAAGAGAATACGTCGGTGATGGTTAACGGAGACGGAGGCTGAGGGAGAACTTGCCGGTGGGAGATGAGGAGATAATGGGTGGAGCAGAAGACTGATAGACATTGGATGATAAGTTCGTTGTTGGAGCTGAAAAGATAATTGTACAACAATATTTTAAGTTTGAAACTCATCTAAAATTTTAACTGTTTAATCATTTTATCAAAAAGTTTTTAATGTTTTTCTTTTTTCAACAATTACAAAGTTATATATACTTTTTTTCCCTTTTTCAACAGTTACAAAGTTATATATTTTCTTCAACTTTAGTAAATTTAAATAATAATAAAAAAATTAGTCACGGCCCGTATTGATCCGGTTCCTGTTTGTCACGACCAGTATTGACCTCTCATGGAATCTTCTAGAATATTAGTTATTATTTTCTCTATTTATAGGGTTTAATAAATTTATATTGAACTTTATGCAATATAATTTTATGGTTAAAATTATACCCAACACACTTCTATAGAATATAAATACATAAATAAGTACAGTAAAATTATTAGTTAAAATCCAAATACTCTTACAAATACAAAGACATAAAAAACACCATATTATTTGGGACTAAAACACCTTAAGAACCCTTTTTTCGGTTTGAAAAACTTATCGATCTTCCTCTGCATTTTATCTTGATCAATTCCTTCTCCCTTCACGGTTAGTAGGTCGCTTTCTACATTATATGTTACAGAACTAACCCCTAACAAAAATAAAAATACATTTGTATAAATTGTTAAATATATTGAAGCCTTATTGAAATGCTCTATTTGTAATATATATATATATAAAATAGTCAATTTATCTATAACAAATGGTTTACTTTCGCTTAAACCATTAGATTGTGTAAGTGTACCTCGATAACTATAGACATAAGCTATCGCTTTTTCCCTGGCTTTTTCATCAGCAGATCCAAACTTGAATTGATATTCTCCCTGCAAAAGAAAGAAAATAAATTAAACCTAAGTTAGAGTGAATTTATTGTATAAGCAATACTGGTTTTTCAATTTGTAAACCTATATGTAATAATTTTTCTGTTTTTAGGGGCTTCCTAAAAAAATAACTAACCATTTTTTGAAAACTTAAAAAGTTCAAAATTTGAGTAGAGATGATAAAAACAATGTGATTAGAAGTTTGCAACTTAGTGACCTGCTGATAACATCTATTTATCTTTGATTAGTAAAATGAACAATTTTGATACGTTTATGTAGTCATACAGTAATGTGACACATAGTAATATTATAATTTAGCATATGACATATGTAAAAAAATGTAAAAGTTATAACATTTGTTAAGAAAAACAAAAGAAATTAAAAGAAAAAGTAGATATCTCCAAGAACATAAATAGCAAATAAAATATTAATAAAAAAAATGTTATTATTAGAATAAAATTTGTAAGAAAAGTCAGAATTAATTATGGCATATAGAAAGAAAGCAAAACTTGTATAAATTAATTTTTTTAATAGCATTGTCAGACGTCTTATCTTGTAATCTCTAAGATTAATATTTGGCCCAAAGTTTTAAAAATCATAAACAAAATTGAATAATAAATCTATAGAACGAAAAACAAAAAAAAAATGAAAAGAAAAAACCTTAACAAATGTTTCCCTTGAACTTTTATTTATTTATTATATAAATATATGTTATTTATTATATAAATATATGTGAGAGTCGCTATTAGCCTGGGAATTCAGGTATTCGGTTTCGTTCCGAGTATTTCGGGTAGAGGGATTTAAGATCCATTCGAATATTTTAGAATTTCGGTTCGGTTCGGTTCCGGATATCCGAATTGTTGAAAAAAATCTAAAAATAGTTAAATTTTAAAAAATGTAACTAAGAACTTACGGATATATTGATTATTTTTTAGTATTTTGGTTATTTTGGTCTAAAAATAATTGATATCTTTGGATTTATAATTGTAATTTTAGATAAGTAGGTTATTCAAGTCTAAATATAATTAATATTTTAGATATATAATTATATTTCGGGTATCCATTCGGTTCTCGGTCGGTTCTGGTTAATTCGGTTCCGATTTTTTTGGTTTTTTTTGGTTCGGTTCTGGTTCAGTCCATTCGGTTTGGGTATTTTGCTCAGGACTAGTCGCTAAAGCGACCATTTTTATTATTTACAATTACTACATCATGCACATAGTTATGAATTTCACAACAAAATTTGCCTCATAGCATAATTTGCTACATATCTTCTATATATTAATTTAGAATTACCTTTCAAAGTATAACTCTTAAAGTTGTAACAAAAGTACAGAGAATGGCATTAGAATTAAATATGAAATCTTTTCATATTTTTCTTTATTTTAAATATAAATGTATATTTTTACATGGGAACAAAATCACCTCAAAATCTATATTTCAAGTACGAACATTTGATCATTAAAGATGATTGCTACACTGCTAATAGATATCTTCCTACACTTCTTAATGTGGTGAGTAACATAGGAGAAACTGCTTTTGTAGTTCTATTAATTTAAGTTCTATATAAACAATTTTTTGTAATTTGCTTTGTAACTTTTACTTCGACAGTTTCGAAGAAAATAACAAACAACTCTCTCATTTTTTTTATATTCCGGTTTTTATGAACTATTTAGTTTCATATTTTCCGTATTTACTTCTTATTTATAACACGTTATCAGTATAATTTAATTATTATGATGGAGCAGTTTGTCGTCTTTGTAGTGATTATTTTCCAGTAATTTTTAACTTACTGTTATGGATTTGTTAATATATTGAGTGGTTCGTCACCTCATTATAAATTTGCTGCCTTGTATTGCGGAAGCTTCATACAACGTAATTCTTTATTTACTGTGATTATTATAATGGACGGTTCAACTGCCTTATAATTTATTTAGTTAGTGTTTAATGTAGTTGATTTCGTCACCATAATATTATTATCAAATTTTTGTTTATGTTGAGATTATAATAAAAGAAGGCCCGACCACCAATATGGAAATTTATATCTGAATTGGTAAATTTTAAATGATTGTTGAAACTTTTTAGATTGTTTAATTCTTACCGCCAATGGTTATGCAGAAAATTTTAAAGTTTTTTTCTTACTTTTAGAACGGCCACTTAAAACGGCTGTGAACACTATCTATAAATACACTTATCCTTTACTTGCTTATTTCACCCAAATATTTCATCTCCTCTCATATCATTTTCTAAGAAAATTATTTTAGTTTCTTCGTAAGGATTATGGCTTGCTTGTTGTTAATTATTATAAAATGCTCTAAGAAAAAATACTCTCGAGTCTATTGCAATTTGCACCATCGGTTCAGTCATGTCCACTATGTACTCCTCCGATTATGTTTTCAAGCTGTAATATATCATAAATGGATAAAAAGGAATATGCAAAGACGTCTCCTAGGTCACATCACACACCGATCCAACTCACACGTCTCATCGACACGTCACACGTCCATTTGATTCTGAATGGTATCTCTCTAATATTCTCCCGAGTCTAAGTATGGATGGATGATTGTTGCAGCGATGGAACTTTTGAGGAGTTAATGAGGATGCATTTTTTGCCTTAACTTTCAAGCTAAGTTCATAATCATGTTTCAATCTTTTTGTAAATATTCTCTCTTTAGGTGATTAATAAATGTAGCGTTTCATCAAAAAAAAATATTTTAAGATGTATAGTTTTTGTTTATATTTATGGTATCTTTGTTCGAGAATATATTTTGGAAAAGTTAACTATTAATATGTTAGTTTACTTTGTTATGTAATAATCTTTCTTGTAATCGCTTTAATAGTTGATGTATCCGGTAAGTTTTGAATTAAATATATTTTGTGGTTTTTAAGAGATCAACCGGTAAACATTAAGAAGGTTAAGTTCCCGACTCTCCAAACAACGAGAGCAAATCAAGTAGCATAGCGTAGTCGACTGATGTGGAACTTTATGTAGACTCGGGAAACTTATTTGCCACGATGAAAGAAAAAAATGTATTGTAATGTCTTCCTAAAATGAGGCGAGAGCCAAAATGTTTTCTAAGAAACATCTAGATAAAAATCTGACGCATAATTATTTACAGCTGAAAACTTTATAGAGTTATCGAAAGTTATAAAATAGAAGTTTGACAACAAGAAAGAAAACTCTTTCACATGCCTTGGATGAATGAAAATGTCAAAGTTGTGGCATAATCGGAATATTGTGCGAAGTTTGTTAATAAAGAAGAAATGCTTAACAAGACTTACCTCACTTATCATAAAAATTATTGTCTTTGAAAAGCAATACAAAAATTGTGGGTACAAATCGTTGGTGCAGTCTTTGAAATCATTTTCTAGTAGGTCATTCATCCTTCAATCAATCCAGTTTTTACATGCTTGACTCCAGTGGCGGATCCAGAACTAAATTTAATTTGGGACACTATAAAAATAAGTTTTATAACAAAAGAAAATTCTAGAAAATTATCCAAAATTCTTCTATATTTTGGAACATTTTCATCGCTATCTCATTTGTCACTATATCAAACAGTTTCATTTTAACAAAACAACCTAAACAATCATTTAGAAACTGATCACCTATTCGGTTGCGTAACGTAGTTTTCACAATATCCATCGCAGAAAATTATCTTTCAATAGTAGCGGTGACTATTGGTAAAGTCTACACTAACTTAAAAAGTCGATTTACCCTAGAATACGTAAGATGAAGAAGTGTAAACATAAACAAAAAAGGAAAACACTCATAAAGTTTCGTGATTTGAGCAAAACAAAAGAAATTTTGATATTTATGTGGATTTATTTTTACATATAAAAATTGGGCTGAGGCACTTTTTGTATTTGTAATGTTTTGGGTCTGAGACACAAGTATATTCATTTTTAAAACATTACACAAAAAAAAGTGTGGGGCACGTGCCCTCACACCCTAAAGCCTCTGTCCACCACTCGACTCTACAATTGTATTAGTTATGGGAAAATTAAATGTACTTTGCTAATATAGATAGCAGAATTAAAAGTTTAATCTCTCCTTATGTACCACCATATTTCCAGAAATCAGAGTGTTCCGATTTCAAAGACATATATGTTCATAAATTTGATATTCAATACTCTACAACTGATAATGTAAAGAACTATATGTATAAATAGTTCTAATAAATCGGAAAATTCTTATATTGGAAAAAGTACCAAAGCTTCTGTTTGGTTTACATTATACATACATAGTGAAAAACGTATTGGAAATATGGTCACATATTTGTCTACAATGAGTTTGAAATATGGCAATTTTGAAATTTTTAACTCATATTAGGAAAATGAGAGTGTAGTGTTTTTACTATCTCAATAAAAGTATTAGATTAGACATCGCTTGTGAATTCACATCCTAAATATTCAATGTTAAAAATTTGTTAATATAATATCATAAACTTTTCTTAAAATATAATGATAGACTTGAAAAACTAAAATATGTATAATTTCAAGTAATTTTTTCTTTATAAATCTCAAAAAGATTTTATTATTATTAATATCTATTTGATATGTCTTTTCTGATTTGTTTATTTACAGCATGTATTATGCAAGTTTGAATCCAAATGGTAGTAACATAATGACAAACAATAATACAAACCATTAGAATAAATAAGTGCATATATATATATATATATTTTTATAATTTGCCTTTGATGAATTCATGGTTGTAAGAAACTTTTTTCCTCCATTCATATAAGAAAACTTTGAGATAATTCATAGTTAAACAATTTTTTCTTCATTTAAAAATATATGTATATTATATGAGTAGTATTGTAGAAATCAATGAGTATAACCAATCTATATTTTGGTATTTACAACATACTATAATTTTTCCTCGCCATACTCGCAATTAAAGAAAATATTATATTACTAACTAACCTTTGACTCAAAAAGAATTAAGAGAATAGCTATGACTATGAGTTAGAAATTTTAGGAAAAACAACATTTTTAGGGATGAGAAAATTCAAAACTGCCCTTAAACAAAAGACAAAAATACAGTAGCGTATTTGTAATTTGGGAAAAACATAAAATAAATAATAATAATGCAAAATCTGAAAAGAGAGAAAATTAAGACTGAAATTCCGGCGTAAGTACGGCGAAAGAGAAACTTCGACGAAAATGAGAGAAAAAATCAATGTCATTTAAAAAAATAACATGTCATATTGAAAAGAAAACCATGTCATTTATAAAATAATGTGTTTAGAGAATTAAAATCACGCTTTTAGAAGAAATAACACGTGATAGTAATAAATAACGTGCAATACAAGAAAGTAGCATGTTACAAAAATAAATGACGAACATTAGGAAAAAAATAGACGACAGAGATTCCAAGAGAGATTGAGATCTGGCGAGATAAAAAAAAAGATCTTCTTCTATTGGAGGGAGAGAACTCAACAATATGGAGGGAGATTGGCGGCATAGATATATCGAGAGAAAGAGAGAAAGAGAGAGGTAAAAAATTAAATCGAAGCTAAACCGCGATATCGGCAAGAGGAAGAAACAATCTTGTTTGATAAGTTTGTGAAGCCGATTGTGATAGATCTCGATGGAGGGGATGTTGATGTTCCATCGCGAGCGATGATGGTGGTTTCACTATCACGAGTAAGGAAATGGTTTCGTTGTGGTCGTTGTTGTTCTATCGCGAGTTCCAATGTTAGAACATAGGGCGGAGTTGATGTTGGTGTTATAGGTTGTCAATTATCTGGGGAAGAATTGTTTTTAGAAAAAGAGGTTGTTGAGAAAGAGAGAATCAAAAAAGATAGAGAATGTGAGCAAAGATTAAATGGTCATTTCATATATCCCTCTGACAAATTAGTGTAGCTCATAGTTGTTTACTTGATTTTTTTCATTTCCATGGTTAGTTTTTACCTATATTCTTAAAAAATGCATCTACTAGATTCTTTTGATAAGATATTATACGAATAGATTAATATAATTTTTTTTTGGTCAACAGATTAATATAATTTAAGTTTAGTCAATAATCAAAGAAAAATCCAAACACTTACATAGAATATGAATACATAAATATGCACCATAAAATTATTAGTTAAAATCCTGACACTCTTACAAATATGAAGACATAAATAACCACGATACTATTATTTGGGACTAAAACAACAAAGGAACCAATTATTCGGTTGAAAAATCTTATCTATCTTCCTCATTATTTTAGCCTCATCCGAGTCCTTCTCCCTTCACAGTTAGTAAGTTGATTCGTTCATTATGTCAGAGAACTAAATCCTAAAAATATATATATATATATATATATATATATATATACACATTAGCAAACATTGTTTAAAATTTTAAAGCCCCATTGAAATGATTTATATGTGATATATATCAAATGGTTTGTTTTGGCTCAACATAACAATTAGATTGTGATAGTGTACCTTGTAAACGATAGATATAATTTAGAGCTTTCTGCCTGGCATTTTCATCGGTAGATGGAAACTTGAATGTATATTCTTCCTGCAAAGAATGAAATTAAATTAAATTTTCCATGAATTCATCATATAAACCATATAAGTTTTTGAATGTGTAGAACTATATATATTTGTTTAACAGGCTTCCTGAAATATTGACTAACCATTTTTTGAAAACTTAAAGAGTTCAGAATTTCAGTAGAGATGATAAAAAACAATGTGATTGCAAGTGTGCAACTTACTGGCCTGCTTGTAATATCTATTTATATTGGATTCTTAAAATGCACAATTTTGATATGTTTATGTAGTCTTACAACAATGCGACACATAGTAATATTATAATTTAGCTTCTGCAATCTGTTAAAAACCTGTAAAAATTAAAACATGTCTCAATAAAAAGAAAAAAATAAAAAAATAAATAATAGATATATCAAGGTTTCCAAGAATATAAATAGAAAAAAAAAAGTTATTAACAGAGTAAAATATGTTAGAAAATTTAAAAGTAAGTATGGTGTATAGAAAAATGTATACATTTATTAAATCTATGTAATATATAGCATTTGCGGACATGTTATTTTTGTAATCTCTAAGATTTTACCGTGAATCAAAATTTTACAAATTATAAATCAATGAAACATAAATCAATAAAAGAATGAAAAAAAAAAACTTTGACAAAAACTACTATAGAGATTTTGTTTATTAAAGTAAAGAAAATCTGAGGGTTTCCATTGTTACAAAAGCGACATTTTTCATTATTATTATTTATGTGGAATACTACAAGCATGCACATAGTTTTATTTTGTTAATGTATTTCACAACAAAAAATCATGCACAAAGTTATGTATATCACAACAAAATTGCTAGATATTTTCTATATATTAATATAGAAATACCTTTCAAAATATAACTCTAAAGTACTAACAAAATTACAAAGAATGTAATCATAATTAAATAAAAAATCTTTTCATATTTTTCTGTATTATAAATATAAAGGAATATTTCTTTTTTATATGGGAATCAAATCTTCTCAAAATTTATATTTCAATATCATTCCGTTTTCTAAATAAATAATTTAAAAAATAAATACTTAATGATATTATTTATTATTTATATAATTAATAAAAAGAAATAAGTAAGAAGACAGGAGATAAATTATTTTCTCTCCAATTATTTTTTTACGTAAAAAAGAAATACTTTCATCTATAATCTATTAATATATTTTATCAAAAAGGATTATTATAAATTAAATTAAATATTTACAAACAAATATTATAATAGATTTAAATATCTATATATGATTTTTATCATAAAATTAATTTTATTAGGATAACATATAAATATTCTAATTAGGGGTAGACGGATCCAGATATCCGAGAGTTTTTAAGGTATCCGGATCCGTCGGATCCGCTTAAACAATATTTGTATCCGGATCCGTAATCTCCGGATATCTGTAATAAAAAATTCAAATCTGCAGATATCCGGATCCGGATCCGAATACCCTAAAAATCTAAAACATGATTAGTATCCAAATGAGAAACACTCAAAAATCCGAACAATTCAACCAATAATTGTGTCGAAAGACAAATTCGATATTTTTGGATCCAGATCCGGATATGCGCGGGTCGGATCTCGGATCCCAGATACTTTTTTCACCCCTAATTCTCATAATATCTATTATTATTATTTTAAAAAATATATTATAAATAACTTAAATTGGTTACAATATTTTGGCCATCCGAAATTTTAAAAACACAAAACTTAATTTTTCACTGGGCAGCTCCTGAAAACTAATATTGGATTTTGAGTTTGGCGCAGGCTCTTGAAGCTTAGTGATCAAGTTAAGGGTATCATCAAAGCTGAGATTTGAGATGGTAGATACGCTTCACTCTGGTTCGATAATTGGCTCTCAATGGGTCGCATCATTGACATCATGGGTCCATCCCGGCCGCGTTCGCTTGGGAATCCCGTAACCTCAACAGTAACACCATCAACTTCGAATTCAGGCACGAGGTTTCGGCTTCATCGTCTATGCTACATTCAGCCGTTGTTTAATTGTTGGTCTGCTACTCTACTACCGAACGAGCTCAGGGGATAGACATATATCTTCGGCGACATTCCCCAACAGATTTCAAACCCTCATTCTCTTCCACAAACATTAGTTCATTCTCGTTCGGTCTCGGGACAAATCAATAAGCTCATCCGAAACAGGATAAGTTCTCTCCGACTGGAAGGCTCTCACCATCGGAATCTCCTTCAGTATCTCAAACTCTTATTATATATATATATATGTATATATTAACATTATATCACTTTTACAATCGATTGTTTTGGTAACTACAACATTATTTATGTTATCCCACGCGCAGATTAGAACCTTCTTACCCTTACTTTGGAATATAATATATTTTCAAATTTAAATTTTGTTGTTGATAATCTAGCAAGAAAACAAAAATGCTACATATAAAACTCCGTAAATAATTTACAAAAAAAATTAAACAAAACATTGTAAATGTTTATAATTAGGTTTAATTTATGAGATGGACATATTCGTGTTTATAATTAAAAGAAGGGAATGACCATTTGGTAACAATACATGCGAAAAATGATTTCTATCCGGCTGAAGTTTCGGATATGAAAAGGCTGCGAAGTTTTCTATTGCGAAGTCTGATATGAAAAGCGTTGTGTCGGCACCGGATAATTGTGAGGCGCAGTACGCCGTTGACCGGACGTAACAAAGCCGTCCATGTTTTGTATATCCCGTGATTCGGTTCTAGAAACTTCGTGCCGATTTTTAGCCCGTGTTCGAGAACCGGTTCTTAAAGATAGTGCCGGTTTAGCATTAGTAACGGTACATCGTTTCATCCGAATTAAACAAGCATGATTACGAGCTTTATTATTAATTTAGATTATGTTAAATCAGATGTAAATATTAGAGCAACATTCCGATGATGGCTGTAACATCCGTGTTCCTTAGTCGTCCTCTCGAGTTGTAATTGTATTTGACTTGTGTTATAATGAACCCTCGGGATTGTGTGTTTTGACGGGGATTAATATCATGCGGATGTTTATCGAATTATTTTGGGTATTAATACATGATGTGGTATTTCATGTATTAGGGATGTCGAGTACATGATGTGGTAGTTCATGTATCGACGGGTTTGACACATGATGTGGTATTTCATGTGTTGCGGAGTTGGGAGCGGTGTATTGTTCCGTATTGGTTCGGGATTTATGGATTCATGTCAATTGATCCTAATACGTGGTTGGGGTCAATAGGATTATGTGATATTTAATTCTATTGACGGGGTCATTGGGGTTATGTGATAATTAACTCTAATGATGGGTCATTAGAGTTATGTGGTATTTAGCTCTAATGATGTTGGTTAGGATTATGTGATATTTAATCATAACCGGGGGGGGGGGGGGGTTATGGAATTAGGATCAGGGGGTATTTGATTCTAATGGATCGGTAGACTGGGGTGGGATCCGGTAGTATCGGATCTCACGGGGACTTAGTATATTAGGGTCCCGTGTTATTGGATTCTAATATACTAGGTCGCTTGACTACTTAACTCGTTCGAATCCTGGGATATTGGATTTCGACTCGTTCGAATCCGAGGATATTAGATTTCGACGGGTTAGTCGTTGGGTGACCACGTAGGATCTTATGATGTTGGATCCAGGGGTGTTATTGGACCAAGTATGGAATAATACCGAGCTTGATTGATGGCCTAGGGGTGGTGATTGGATTGATTCGATCAAAGGATTGATCGAAGAGATGTAATCCTGAGCGGTTCGGTTCATGCGGAATTAAACGGTAATTCCGGGATTTTTAGCGGAGTGAAGGGAATACTTTGGGACGAGAAGATGTTTCAAATATTTTGGAGATTTAGACAGAGTTACTAAACCGAGCGGGAGAGGTTAATTGGAAGAATTAATCATCACGGTTTAGTGAAATCGGGTCGGTTTGGTTTAATTGTGATTAAACCAACAATTGTATACATATACATATATGTATTGTCTCCTTCTCTCTTCTACCACATTCTACAATTTTCTTCTTATTTCTCCTTGTTGGAGAGAAATATCTAAAGTTAGAGAGAAAGAAAGAAGAAGAAGGAGAGAAGAAGAGGAAATAAGGAGAAGAAGAGAAGAGAAAAGAGCTTGAGAAAAACAGAGTTTTTGGGTGGAATTGAGAGCTTCGATCGGGGTATCAAACGAGAAGGGATTGAGCCGAACTTTTGTGGGTAAGTTCTTCAATCTCTTGCCTAGTTATCTACCAAATTTCGTGGGATTATGTGGAGTGGTTTGGGCGATATCATTTTTCTCCCTAGCCTATTCTGTTTTCGGGCTTTAGCGACGGGGTGAGTTTGATGGAGTGATTGGGCACTCAATTCTCGTTTGGTTGGACTGAAATTTGGTATATAGGTTGTTGAGAGTCTGATGTTGATGATCTCCGAAGGAATTTCAGAAATTTTGCCTAGAGAATAAGTTACGATCCAACATATGGATCGATCAATCATGTTAAAAAAAAAAATTAAAAAATTAAAAAATTTTGATTTCATTCCTTTCGTTTATTCCTCGGGTTAGGGCGTTTCAATGGCTCTCGCCACATCACAGATCTTTTTCATTCTCTGAGTCAAAACGGTCAACGGAGATTGACCTTTGGGAAACCCTCCCTCGCAGAAGGAGGCTTCAAGACCGGCGTGGACAACGGCTTCTTCGCCAAACTTGGGGTTTCCTTTGATAGCTATAATGGCAGTGTGGACGTCAACATCTACGATTGTTTTATATTTCCGATTACATTCGTCCAATGGCCGTTTTAGCATCGGTTTGGTTTTGTATGCCTTGTTGATCTTTTCTAGCGTTTCCGTCTCAAGCGCCTACGTACATTCTCAGAAAAAAAGCATTTACATTTTAATATTAGAAGTTTATTTTATTTTTTGACAAAATCGCCTTTAACTTTAAAGTTACTACTAAACCAACCCACTACTCATGATTAGTATTTTTTTTTTGTCTTATTCAAATTGAGATTATAATTAGAGAGAGATATACCTTGATTTTGTCGACGACGATAAGAGCGAGACCGACAGTGTCGACTGAGGAGCTACGTGGCCCGGAGCGGAGAAGAGAGAGACAGAGAGAGTAGTCAGGTGTTTGTTTGCATGTCTTATCTACAATACTATCCATCGCAACTCCCACCACCATAGCCATAATCAGCATCATTTTTACCATAATCATCTTCTCTCCTAAAATTATAAATTTATCAGTACTACTTGGAAAATTAAGATGTATAATATGTATTCTTGGGCGTGTGTGTTTATATAGGTGTGACTTACACTTATCCTCAAACGTTTTCTATTTGTTTTTGTTTGTTGCTTCGATACATGTAAACCTATTTAATGCAAATTCATTGTCGTTGGCGTGTCAGCCTGTAATTATCTGCACAGTTTTAACTTATTACCCTTTAAATCTGGGGATAATCCCTCTGAATAAATTATCAATTTACAAGTCATTCTGATTTGAATAAGCATTAAATGGTTGCTAATTTGAACTTAGAGGGGCGGGGAATAGTTTTATGGAAATAAATCAATTATACGAACTTTTCCTTTTGTTACATATCAGTTTATAGCCTAAAGAGATTTCTTACTAAAATTTTTGCATATAAATTTGTGTACTGTCTTACAACATACATTATACGCTAGTTGTATGACCAATTTATATCTAGTCATATGTTTATTTAGTCAAACACATTCGATTACAATAAGAAAGACAATAAAAGCTACTAGTATATATGCAAATGTCAATGGTCTATTCGTCAACGAAAACACGCTTACGTTTACGTTATATATGATACCAAATACCCGACGGCAGAGACGATGCTTTCTTTCTCTCTAAAAGACACTAGAGAAAGAAAATCAGTTTACTTGATCATACATAAGATTAATAATTTCCTTTTTAACATACGATGTAAATATCGATTGAAATAGATATGTAGAATCTCTTTCATTGCGTTCAAAGATTTTGCCACTACAATGAATTCTTACGTATTTCCGAAATGATTAGCCAGGCTTGAAACGAGCCAGTGTGGTCCATCGGATTAAATGGTTATTGATTAGTGATAGTGGTTTGTGTCATACACAAAATTCCTTTATCGGTAGTTCATAATTATATCTGTTATGTATTCAGTGTCATCTTTTTCGAGATCCGGTCTAGACTTTTTGGTAAAATCAGATGTAAAACTTATATTTGTGATAATGGTCAAGAAGAGTTTTGGTGTAGAATAATACTACAGCTTTATGGAAATTAAAATTTCTTATAGTCCACACTTATTTGTAGTATTTGGTAAAACATTAAAATATATTTATTTCAAAGATTTACTATGTTTTTATTTTGGTATTTGGTAATAAATTAATTAAGATAGATATGTTTCAAATATTTACTGGGTTTTTATTTTTTTTTAAATTCGTGGAAAACTAATATAGGTAAATTTTTTTTTATCCCATAGTTACTTTTAATTAATACTATATTCCAACAATTTTGTTTTTTAATAATATGTTACATCATCATCAAAAAATATTCAATCTTGATGATCATTCCATTAATATATAATTCTTTGACTTTTTGTTGTTGTCATGATTAATAGCAGAGTTTTTAACTTAAACTCATATATCTCACCGTCGGAATTGTATCGGATAATTTAAAACATATATTTGATAAATGCTCTTAGAAAATACAGTATACTTTATAATTTTAATTATAAGATTATAATTTTCAAATATAAAAGGTAGAATATAGGTATTAGATATGCCAAGGGTGTTGTTGACCAAGGAAAAAAAAAGATATGCCTAGAGTGTAAGTGTGCAACAGTCAAAAACATGTTTTTTTTTCTTAATTGTCCGACACATAAAATGATAAACTATGCAACGGTTCATATGTTTTTCTAGTCAAACACATTCAATTTTAACAAGAAAGAATGTAAAAAGTTGGTAAAACAGAATATTATTGGCCTTTTCGTATGCCTTAATAATCTTAATTGATTTATATCCAAATATGGGGTTTAAAAGATTTCAGTCAAACCAAATTTGACCCCATAAAGCCAACCTTGAAACTAGAAACGATTCACTAACAGATTCTTTTGTAGCAAACAAAACACTCCCAATACCAAATAACAAAATGAAAATTTTCATGACATTATTTGCTATGTTTCTCGTGTTTATCCAAGTCCAAATAGCGTTGTCTCAAGCAATTCAGTCTCCTCCGGTGTCTAACCTTGAACAGCAACTCTGCAAAAGAAACCGTTATCAAGCACTATGCATCTCTACTTTAAATTTTGATCCTAGAAGCAAAACCGCAAATCTCAAAGGTGATATAACAAATATCTTTATTTGGCTTTTTCGTTTCATCTAAAAACTGTCTATTAACAATCCAAAAGAAAATCTTGATTAATATTATATCGTGAAAAGTTTTTAAAACGACGAAATGATTTTGCTGTTTTAAGTTTTTGTCACTATCTACTATATTCCTTCGTATTCATTATATTGCAAAGTTATGTAGCTAAAACATATATATTTGTTTATTTTCTGAACCATGAAAGGGCTTGCATTGATCTCTCTCGATGCGACGACAAAGAAAGTTAACGAGCATTTAGAATATATTATCTCCGTATCTGAGACCATCAAAGACCTTGAAGACTTGAAGAGGTACAAAACTTGCATTGATGAGTACGGCATCGCGGCTCGTAGGTTTTTACCGGCGGCGTTGGCTGATCTTAAGGCTGCGAAGTTTTCTACTGCGATGTCTAATATGAAAAGCGTTGTGTCGGCACCGGATAATTGTGAGGCGCAGTTCGCTGGTAGTTCGCCGTTGACGGGACGTAACAAAGCCGTCCATGATATCGCTGATATGACTGCTGACATCATCAGATATCTTTTTGCGAATAATTAATTAATAAACTTATTTTTTTGCGATTATTGCAAAGAGTTCATACGAGTAATCAATAATACAAAAATAAAATTATGAATAAGATATTTAGTTTTCATTTTTACCAATAAGAGTATTTCATTTATAGAAACTACAATCCGTTATTCTATATTAGGAAAATACGCTTACATTTGCGTACCATCGTTATATATGATATACCAAATACCAGATGGCAGAGACGATGCTTTCTCTCTCTAAAAGATATTAGAGAGAGAAAAAAATATTTTACTTGATCAGACATACGATTAATAATTTCTTTTTTTAACATACGATGTAAATATCGAGTGAAATAAATATGTAGAATCTCTTTAATTGCGTTCGAAGATTTTGCCACTGCAATGAATTCTTATGTATTTTTGAAATGCTTAACCAGGCCTGAAACGAACCAGTGTGGTCCGTTGGATTAAATTGTTATTGATTAGTGATAGTGGTTTGGGTCATACACAAAAGTTCTTTATCGGTAGTTCATAATTATATCCCGTTATGTAATCAGTGTCATATTTTTCGAGATCCGGTCTACACTTTTCGGTATTACTAAAATCATATGTAAAAATTTTATTTGCGGTAATGGTCAAAAAGAGTTTTGGTGTATTTGGTAGTAGATTAATACAGTTTTATGGAAATTAAAATTTTTTGTAGTCCACATTTATTTGTGGTATTTGGTAATACATTAAAAGATATTTATTTCAAATATTTACTATTTCCTCTGTTCCTAAATAAATAATTCTTTTGAGAAATAATTGTTTAATAATGCTTATATTTATTCTCTAATATTAACAATTTCCAATAATTATGAACCAATAATATTTTTATAAATTTAATTATTTTTAGTTAATGTTTTTTGAAATGTACAATTTAACAATAAAAGATATAGAAATCTAAAAAAAAAAAAATTTGTGGAACAAGAAAAAAACTAAAAATCAAATATTTTTTGAACTGAGGGAATATGTTTTTATTTTGGTATTTGATTATAAATTAAGATAGATTTGTTTCAATTATCTACTGGGTTTTTATTTTTATTTAATTTTGAGGGAAACTAATATAGGTAATTCTTTTTTTTGTCGCTTAGTTACTTTCTATTAATACTATATTTTTGCAACATTTGTTTTTGTATTATGTTACCTCATCATAAAAATATTTGATCTTGATGATCAATCCATTAATACATATCACACCGTTGGAATTGTATCGAATAATATTTTAAACATAAATTTGATAAATGTTCTTAGAAAATACAGTATACTATATATTTTTAATTATAAGATTATAATTTTCAAATACAAAAGGTAGAATATAGGTATGCCAAGGGTGTTGTTGACTAAAGAAAAAAAAAGATATGCCAAGGGTGTAACAGTCAAAAACATGTATTTTTCTTTTTCTTTTTTTCTTTATTGTCCGACATATAAAATAAGAAAACTATGCAACGGTTCATATGTTTTTCCTAGTCAAACACATTCAATTTTAACAAGAAAGAATGTAAAAGTTGATGCTTTAATAATCTTAATTGACCAGAAGAGATTAATGGGATCTGTTTCCATATCTTGTTGTGCAGTCTAAAGAGTAAAACCTTCTTTTTCTGCTCAACACACTATAGAACTATTGACCCATAAAGCCAACCTTGTAACTAGCAACGATTCACTAACATTTTTTTTTGTAGCAAACAAAACACTCCCAAACCAAATAACACAATGAATAATTTCATGAAATTATTTGCTATGTTTCTCGTGTTTATCCAAATCCAAATAGCCTTGTCTCAAACAATATAACAAATATCATTCTTTGGCTTTTTATTTTCTTCTAAAAACTGTCTATTAACTATCCAAAAGAAAATCTTGATTAATACTATATCTTGAAAAGTTAAAAAGATGACAAAATGATTTTTCTGTTTTAATTTTTTGTCATTATCTACTATAATCCTTCATATATATTATATTGCAAAGTTATGTAGCTAACAACATATATATTTTGTATATTTTTTGAACCATATAAGAGCTTGCGTCGATCTCTGTCGATGTGACGACAAAGAAAGTCAACGAGACATTACAATATCTTATTTCCGTCCTAAGGAATATCAGACGCCGTGAAGATTTTGAGATGTACGGAACTTGCGTCGAGGAGTACGGTGCGGCGGTTGATAGGTTTTTACCGACGGTGGTGGCTGATCTAAAGGCGAAGAAATATTCTGAGGCTATGTCTGAAATGAAAGAGGTTGTGTCGAAGCCGGGTTATTGTGAGGATCAGTTCGCCGGGAATTCGCCGTTGACCGGACGTAACAAAGCCGTCCATGATATCGCCGATATGACCGTTGACATCATCAAAACGTTGTCAACTAATTAAATATATTTAGAGTTCAAAAGAGAAATGAAAATATATTTTTAGAAAAGGAATAAGATATTTAGTTTTCATTTTTTTGATCCATGAAAGTCTTGATTTATAGAACCACCAGTGGTCTAAACCAAGAAATCTCCTTAATCCTTACCATAATTTAATAAAACAATATATCAAAACTGATGCTCTTTTTCTTTTTTTCTTTTCAAAAATGATACTCTTGCCAAAATTAGAACTTGTGGATTTGCATGAAATCGCTCCTATTTTTTATTGAACCGCTACAAGATCACGTTACATTGTTTTGTTTCAAACACGATTAAAATATTTGAATTATGCCGAATTTCTTAATTGCTTTTGAAGATTTTTGCCAATGCAATTGGATTTCAATATACTCTCGTAAAAATAAAGAATTTCAATGTACTAAACTGCGATTGGGATTGTTTGTGAATACACGGAAAAAATTTCACTTTGATATATTTTAAAAAACTGTTTATTTTTACATGTAAATCCCTTTTACAATAATTATTTAACACCAATTGTATTGTACTCTATTTATCAACGAAAAATATGTTTTATCGCAAGAAATGTGACAGAAGAAATTAATGTTTTATCGCAAGAAATGTGACAAAAGAAATTTTTAAATAAGTTGACAACAAATATTTACAATAGAAAGACATACAACCCGAACCGAACCGAACCCAAAAAATTATACTAAAAATATACTAAACCCGAAATAATCCGAATTCGAAATAGTCCGAACCTAAACCCGATCAAATATATAAAATATCTGGAAGTCTAAACTCCGAAAACCTAAAAATAAAAAAAATCTAAACCGCAAACGAGACCCGGAATGCCCGAGCCTGATTAGGCCTCCCATCTAGCCCATTAGGTATATATCCCAAACAACTAAGTTTAAGGCCCAAAAATATATGAATGTTGCACGTGTGCCTCACCGGAGAAAGTAATATCTACCTTTTACGGCGTATACTTGCATTTTTCATCAAAACCACATTATCCTCTAATCTAAACCGTTAGATGTGATGCCATCTCATCAATCCTATTATAGTTCAGGAACCTGTGGTTCCGGTTCTGAGCGACGACGACAGTGAAGTGGAGGAAACCAGAGACGGAGGAGAAAAAGTTACCGCAGACGACGATGAGGAATTCGTCGGTGAAGAGGATGGAGATGAAGACGAAGACGGCGAAGATAATGACGATGAAGAAGAGGTATCAATCTCTTGGTTTCTATTACAGAGAGAAGAGTAGGAGTTTTCTGCGTCTCTGTAGCTTTAATTCAACTCGTAATCTTCTTCGTATGAGTCTCAATTGCTATGAATTGTCCTCTGTTACAAGGCAGAGTTGGGTTTATCCTTTTTTTCCCGAATCAGAATTTAGGGTTTTTAGTCTTTGATTTATTCCCTGCGTAAATGGATAGTGAAACAATAACAAGTTTTTGACCTCATCTCTTTGAAACTCAAAGCTAACTTTGGTCCGTTCAGCTTCTTCTAATGGGTGCTCGTCCTCGTTAAGTCTTTTAAAGGATAAAATCTAGAAGTAGTAAGTAACCTATGGGTTTTTTTTTTTGTCCCAATCTTAGAGAAGTGTAACTGCAAATCATAGAACATGTGTGGTTTACTCATATTACATTCAAACTGTGCAGGAGGATCTTGGGACAGAGTACTTAGCGAGGCCTGTTGGTGAGGTTGAAGATGAGGATGACGCAAGTGATTTTGACCCTGAGGAGAATGGTGTGGAAAAAGACATTGATGAAGAGATTGAAGACGAAGATGCTGATGAGGACATCAGCTTGAGTGCTGGCAAATCTGAGCCTCTGCGTAAGAGGAAGAGGGTTGCTAAGGACCACAGTGAGCTAGGAGATGTCACCGGTGATGACACTAGGCCTTCTAAACGGTAGTTTTAACTTCAAATTGACCTCAATCCAAGAAAGAAGTTGGAGCTGGATTCAAATCTGTTGGGTTGATGTAGTTTTTAATTTAGTGGTAGTGTTGCGTAGAGCTTAATGGATTGTTGTTTCTTTATGTTCCCTGAGAGGCTGAGACAGCTTTAAACAAGTTAAGTGTTCAACTCTTTTCTTTACAAGGGAAGAATTTGGTTTTTCATATTTTCTTGATTTTATACTTCTTAGGATGCTGTTATGAGTATTGAGTAAAATAAACAACTTCAATGACCCTATTATCCAAAACAAGACACAAAAGGAAAAGAATTACAGACCGCTCTAACCTCCTACGTTAACTGTTCTCCGGGTTTCTCTTCCGCAGTTAGTTGACTTGTCCTGTCCTTCTTCTGGTTCACTAGCATCTTCTTCTTCTCCTTCTTCATCTTCATAAAACACCATAACGACATTACCATCATCATCAGAGCCGGCCCAATGTTTTATGGGACTACAAGCGACGGAAAAAAAAAGGCCACTTTGAACATGTTTATAATAATATAAAAAAATTTGATCAAAACAAAAAACTGAATATGTTTAACAAAAGCCAAAAACACTACAAAATTTAAAGCATCAGATATCAATATTTTTTTTCTTTTTAAATATGATTCTCATTGCATTTTTACTTGCGAACTCATCCATCAAACTTTCATAGTCAAGTTTTTCCGCCATATCCCTTTCAATGGACAATATCGACAATCCATTCAGCCTTTCTTGTGACATAGTCGACCGTAAATAAAATTTTATGAGCTTCAGCTTTGAAAAACTTCTTTCCGCAGAAGCAACAGAAACTAGAATCGTCATCATTATGCGATAACAAACAAAAATTAGCATAAACAGAGATATGAACAGAGATATATAGTTCAGAGTCTTAAGGAAGTGATCTTCAAAGTTTCTAATTAGAATCTCTAAAACGTATAAATGCAACAGATATCTCTGTAAAATAAACAAATGGGAGTTTTGTATGTTTGGTGTATAAGAATCAAGATGATATACTTCAATAATAAATTAATAATACAACCAACGAGAAAGAACACTTTGGTTAGGTTCATGATTCTTAAAACAATTCTAAAAGTGGGAAAATAAACCAAGTCGACCAAACAAATAGAATACAAATTTGGTCGAAGGGTGCCAGCACAAAGTCCATAAACTGATTTCTTAAATCTTAAAAATCAATAATATAAAGCTGATGGACAAATCTAAACGTTTCTCACAAGTCACAACTCTACTCTTGTTACTTAAGCCAACAATAAACGTATGCCTAGGCAGCCTACTTTACATGATTTCTACATAAGTCTTCGGAGAACAAGTACAAAGAGGTTTTATTTTGTTCATTAACGAGCTCCAAAATAAACTTTTCTGAGTTTTTTGCACTTTTCCAGAAATCTAAAGATAGTTTAGAAATCTAAGGAACTAAGATACCTCCTAGAGTCTTTTCCTTTGCCTCCTTGATCTTGACCAACACTCAATTTCTCCATGACTTTATTGAAATATACTGTAATCAAGGAGAAAAAAACAGAGAAATTTATAAGAAACTTGTTTTGCAGGGTCTTTGTTTCAAAAAAGAAAACTTTACACAAGAGCTAATCAGGATTTGAACCAAAACTGAAAAACAAGCACATCTATATGATTTTAAAGAAGCCGTGATCAATAAGTTTAAAAAACTGACAGAGAAAAAACTTACCGAATGAAAACTGAATTTATGAGATGAATTCTGCAAAATTGTTAAACAAAGAGGCTGAATCGTTGATTTGAGAAAAAGATGACAATTTTAGAAACAAATATTGTGATTTGTGAAGCAGATGCTAGAGGAGGAAGAAGGAAGAAGATGGAACATAGAAGATGAAACGACGACGGTGATTTAGATAATTAGGTTAATTGGGATTTTTTTGCGTGTACCTGAAGTGGAATCGAACCTGGAACACGAACAAATAGCCTCAGAGTTTCTACCACTAGACTACATAGCGAACACAAATTTTAAGGCCAAAATTTTTTATATAAATTGTTGGCCGCAAGCATGGGCTTGGCCTGCTTGTACCGTGGGCCGGCTCTGATCATCATCTACTTTGTACTCTATATTATCACCATCTTCATCATCTTCACCTTCATCTTCCTCAAACTCTTCCTCTTCATCATCATCATAAAATTCATTACCTGCCCGAACAGAGTGAAACTCGGGAGGTGGAGGACAGTCTTCGGTGATGGCCTCATCACGTTTCATCACGAGATGCCTAATCACCCTCTCATCACCATCTAACAATCCCTTGAATTCGTTTAAGTATATCGCCTCTATCTCAAACTTCATCAGTATATAGTGTGCTTATATACATATATTTGTAATTATTGATACGAGCACATTTCTATTCTAAATTCGGAAGAGTTATTAACTATTGAATCAAAAACAAATAAGTTATCAACAATAAAATGATATTTGGGAAAGTTGAAAGCAACCAAGTTTAATCAAGAGCATATATTGATGATTGTGGTCCGTTCTCTGTTGCCTAAATTCATCAATCCCATTTTCTAAAGCATAATGGGTTTTGTATGACTATTGTTTTTTGTTGGTTAAGTTCATGACCTGATATTTCACATATCTTTTTATCATTAGTGAGAGTATTGCGGGCATAGGTTTGTGCCAATTTCTTACAAATATCCTGCTCACTCAGATAAATAGAATGTAATCAAAACCTTGTACTCCCTGATTATTTATCAGATACAGTAGAATATTTATTGGAATAGTGCATGGAATATTTTCTGGTATTCAATGTCAAATGGTTTTTATGACTGAAGATGTTGAGAATATATGTTTTTACATGCAAGTATCTCCTTTTATAGTCAGAGTTAGCAACGAATTTCTAGCGGCCGTTCATAAACAAACAGTCTCTTTTTGCTTCATGTCTTTGTATCATGGGTATGCTTGTAAACTTGATCGTATTCATGGCTCATGAGTATGCTAGCTATATTGGGTAAAGAATTCCTGTTTTGCCATGATTTTTGGACATAATTTGTTGAAACAACTTCTTGTAAAACAACTTCCTGTGAGTATTTTGCTGCTTCGAACTTGTGATCACTATTTCTTGTAATTACGTTATTTGGAGTTCAGAAGCTCCTGCACCAAGAATCTGAATATTCTTATAGAGTTTGATGAGCAAGTTTCTGAGATACAAGTATACAACGCCATATGAGAATATTACAGGCTTTAAAGATGCAAATTCCAAATAACACGAAAATGAAAAGAAGTTTGATTCACTGGCATGGGTGTGTGTTTCACATCAGTTCACATGAAAATATGTCTGGAAAACAATCATGTGAAAGCTTTTGATGGTGTAAGGTTGAGGAAGCAATAGAAGATTTGGTAAGTAGTAGGAAAGAAAAGTGATCGTGTTACATGGATGCCAAACTGATTGTGTTCTTTGAAGTTGGCTTGAGGTTAGTGACTTAGTTCAAGCTCGCTCATTACCGCACTTCTAAAACAAGAACTCTAGCTAAGCTTGCAAGTTCGCTGGCAAAAAAAGTTGGTTAATATCTGTTACTCATACTGTGCCTATTGCTATTGTTTAAGATCTTCTTTTTTTTTTTTAACTCTCAAACTATTTTTATTATATGTAGAGACAGAGGCTCCCTCCAAGGGGGTTTAGCTTTTGATGATCTTCCGAATTCTTCAATCCAAGACTGCACAAGTCTCTTTTACAGAGAAGTGAAATGAGTCAGCTCCTTCGAAATCGAGCATCCCTCTGTACACAATTTCGCCTTAAAATCCAACTAATTTGGAATCAATATCATTAGTGAAGACCTTTTGTCTTAAATAATGCAACTTATGGCTTTTATCTGGAATGCTAGCAATAGTTACTTGTTATCAAAAACAAGGATGCGCTTAAATTCATCGTATAATCAATAAAGAAAAGTGATTTCTATCTTTTATTTTAATGTTTTTCTTACAAAGCTGGACCAAATTAATTGAATTATAAAATGGGGACACCTGGCTAGTAGGAAGTTGGTGGTTGCGCTGGATAGTGTTGTTGCCTTTAAGACTTTCTGGCCAAAGCTGTCGATTCGTGTTGACTCTTGTAATGGATCTTAAGCACTAAAACAACACATCGCCTACTTTAGTTATACAGATCAGTTGAGCGACAAGCGATTCAGAGGTGAGTATTTGTTGATTTTATTACTTGTCTTTCTTTTAGATTCCTGTGGAGGAAGGTGCTTTGTCTGATCTTTTGTATTTTGCATTTTTAAGATCTACGGATTAAGATTCCACATTTTTAAGATCTGTAAATCTTTCAAAAAATATTATCCATATTCTGAACTCATGGACCAAAGTTTACTAGATAATATTCCTATATTGATAATTGACTAGTACTTCCATGGTTAAACAGGAAACTTATGGCCGAGACACTTTTGTCGTTTGGAGTTCAGAAGCTTTGGGACCTCCTTGTCCGAGAATCTGAGCGACTTCAGGGATTTGATGAGCAATTCGACGAACTCAAAAGGGATCTAAACAAGCTTAGGCTCTTTTTGGAAGATGCAGATGCTAAGAAACATACAAACAAGATGGTGAAAACCTGTGTGGAAGAGATCAAGGAGATTGTTTTCGACGCGGAGGATCTAATCGAAACCTTTCTTCTAAAGAAAGAACTTGGACAAACAAGTATCAGGAAGCGCATGAGAAGAATTTCTTGCATTATAGTGGATCGCAGGAAAATTGCTTCAGATGTGGGAAGCATAAGTAAGAGGATCTCCAAGGTGATCAGCGATATGCAGAGTTTTGGAGTGCAACAAATGATTGTCGATGGCAGCCAGTATTCACATCCTCTACATGAAAGACAAAGGGAGATGCGAAAAACATTTCCTAGCAATAATGATAACGATCTTGTGGGCTTGGAAGAGAATGTTAATAAATTGGTTGCCTATTTGGTGGAGGAAGATAGCATTCAAGTGGTTTCTATAACTGGGATGGGCGGTATCGGTAAAACCACCCTGGCTCGACAAGTTTTTAATCATGAGATGGTGAAAAACCATTTTGATGGAGTTGCATGGGTGTGTATTTCACAACAGTTTACAAGGACATATGTCTGGGAGACGATCTTGCGGCAGCTTAGTTCAAAACATGATGAGCATAGAGAGTCAAATATGACTGAAGACGACCTCCAAAAAAAGCTTTTTCTACTGTTAGAAACCAGTAATTCTTTAATTGTACTGGATGACATGTGGAAAGAAGAAGACTGGGACAGAATAGAGCCTGTGTTTCCACCAAAAAAAGGTGACATCTTATGCTACATCTTATTTTACATATATAAGGCTATGTTTCAGAAAAATATTGATTACTGAACATGAAAAAGTTTAATATATATTGCAGGATGGAAGGTATTGCTTACTTCTCGCAACGAAAACGTTGGATTACGAGCAGATCCCAAATGTGTCATTTTTAAACAAGAATGCCTAAACCCTGATGAAATTTGGACACTTTTTCGAAGGATAGCATTTCCTAGGAAAGACGCAACAGCAGGTAAGGTTTCAAGGAAATATTTCTTCTTTACGATATACTAAAGAAATGTAAAAACTCTTTTTTTACATCATGTCTTGATTTTAAAGCCCAAATTCATGTTGATGTTGTGTAGAATTTGAAGTTGATGTAGAAATGGAAGAGTTGGGTAAGACGATGATCAAACATTGTGGAGGACTACCATTGGCCGTTAAGGTGTTAGGAGGGTTGTTAGCTGCCCAACACACATTAATTGGGTGGAAAAGGGTTCATGAGAATATTGGATCTCACATCATTGGAGGGACTAGCTTCAATGAGAGAAACCTCAAGTCGGGTTATCATATTTTGTATTTGAGCTTTGAAGAGCTGCCTGTTTATTTGAAGCAATGCTTCCTCTACTTTGCCCATTTCCCAGAAGATTATCCAATACGTGTTTGGGATTTGGCATATTACTGGGCAGCAGAAGGAACACCAAGGCCAAGTTATTATGAAAGAGCAAGCATTCGAGATGTTGGAGATTTCTACATAGAAGAGTTGGTAAAGAGAAATATGGTTATTTCCGACAGAGACATGTCGACTTCAAGATATGAAACTTGTCACTTACATGACATGATGAGAGAAGTTTGTCTTCTAAAAGCTAAAGAAGAGAATTTCGTACATATTGTTGATATTGCAAACCCTCAATCTCCTTGTACATCTCGCAGAATCGCAGTGCACCAGATTGATAAAACTGATCATCCGAAGTGGGAGATGCAGAACCCAAAACTTAGATCTCTCTTGATTATTCAAAAGCAGTTCAGTGAGAAAAAATGGATGGCATCAGGTTTATGTTTCACAAAGCTACAGTTGATGAGGGTTTTAGATCTCTCTTTTGCGGAGTTTGAAGGAGGGAAGTTACCCTCTAGCATTGGGAAGCTCATCCACTTGAGATATTTGAGTTTATATCGGGCAAATGTAACTCATCTACCTTCTTCTATGCGGAATCTGAAGCACCTGATCTATTTAAATGTATATGGAAGATCTCCAATCTACATGCCCAATTTCATGAAAGAGATGCGAGAATTGACATACCTCTGTTTACCGTCTAGAATAGATGATAAGACAAAGTTGGAATTAGGTAATTTAGTCAACCTGGAGACGTTGATGAATTTCTCAACAAAGCATAGCAGTGTGAAGGATCTTCAACGAATGACAAAGCTAAGGAATCTCTCTATCTATATCGAAGGCAAAGGGTGTACAATGGAAACTCTATCTTCATCTCTAAGTGAATTGAGACACTTGGAAGATCCGATGCCGATTCTAGAGAAATTGGTTCGGTTGAAAGAGCTTAAATTGGGGATTAAATCTTTCAGTGGGAGAAGAATGGTTTGCTCGAGCGGTGGGTTTCCACAATTGCAGAAGCTATTCTTATATAGTCTAGAGGAATGGGAAGAGTGGATAGTAGAAGAAGGCTCCATGCCCCTTCTTCATTCTCTCTCTATTCAGAAATGTCCAAAATTAAAGAAGCTTCCTGCTGGTGGGTTTCCCCAATTGCATATGCTTGAAGTATTTGGACTAGAGGAATGGGAAGAGTGGATAGTAGAAGAAGGCTCCATGCCCCTTCTTAATTCTCTCTCTATTTGGAGATGTCCAAAATTAAAGATGCTTCAATGGGTTTCCTCAATTGCATAGGCTTGAATTATATGAACTAGAGGAATGGGAAGAGTGGATAGTAGAAGAAGGCTCCATGCCCCTTCTTCATACTCTGACTATTTATCGGTGTCCAAAGTTAAAGGAGCTTCCTGATGGGCTGCGATTCATCTATTCTTTAAAGGATCTCAAATTAGGCAAGGAATGGAAGGAGAGACTGTCGGAAGGAGGAGAAGATTATTACAAAGTCCCACACATCCCTTCTATTAGATTCTTCTAAGAATGAAGCTCTCAGCAATTACGAACTATGAATATGTATACAGGTAAAATATTATTTCTCTATAAATCAGTCATTAAGAAAAATGAATTGTTGTTCAGTTAAAATTTGGCTTTTATATTCGGGCTATATTGGATAAAAAAGCTATGTTGATTTTCAATTTCAAGCAAGTGAAATATATATGAAGAGCTGCACTGATGGTGTTCGACGAAATGTCTAACTGAGACTTGATCTCCTGTACTGTTTTGGTCAGCCAGTTTTGGGGAGGGGGGAGAGAGATGGTTATTTGACTGGCATGTCATTCTTGCAGTAGTATAATTCTCTTTGTGTTGTCTTTATTTGACTGGTACAATCTTTATATCTATATGTAACTTTGTAAGTTTATAACTTTGCTAGCTGCTTTGTAACTTGTGATTTACTTTTTCTTGCAATGACCCCTGATAGATAAATTATCCACTCCACTATTCATGGTTAAAGATGGAGACTTGTGGCTGAGACTATTGCATGTATCATTTGGAGTTTACTAGCTTTGGGAGCTCCTGAATCAAAAATCTGAATATTCACAGAGTTTATAAGTTATTGAGATACAACGTCATATGAGATTGTTACATTCTTTGCTGAAAGATGCAAATTCCTAGAAACACGAAAGTGGAACCTGGGACTAGATTATAAGGAGGCTGAGGAGCAGATAGATAGAACCTTGATTGTCCTTGGAAGATGTATGGAACAACACAACCTGGATTGGAATATCATAAAACATGAGAAAAAATAGTTGAACTCTTATGGCCCTTCTCTGAAATTTCACTCATGTCTAGAACAGAAAAGTTAAAACAAGACATGTGAGTCAGAAATGATCATGTTCTCGTATGTTTAAATTCATCAATTAAGCACTATTCTGCAGGTCGGGAAGATAGTACTCGCTTTTTCGAACGAGGGTGGTTGTTTACACATATCCAGCGCATGGTCTGTAAAGATGAAGACGCAATCAAAGAAATGGTAAGTAGCTGTAGGGAAGACCTACTACTAGTTCCATGGATTCTAAACTGATTGTGTTCTTTGATGTTGACTTGAGGCTTAGTTCAAGCTCACATTCTCATTATCACACTTATCAAACAAGAACTTTGATAGAAAGTGGACTTGAGGCTTAGTTCAAGCTCACATTCAAAAAATATTGATCACTTAATTAAGATTAAATGATTAGTATCATTATTAACAATGAATAATACGAAACATATATATCAGTATTCATGGATTAGAACATATATATCAATCTTTTCTCAAACATGAATTAAAAAGACCCCTTGGTTAAATTCATACTCATGTTTAGATACATACAAAATCAAAAAGAGTATTACATACATCTTGTGAACAGGTTAGATGACATTTTTCTTTGTTCAGGCATTTCCTAAATTGTAATATCTTGTAACTTAGGAGTAAGAGGATCATTTGTGATGTTTAGTGCAGGAAACTCTTGTGCGGGTTGCAATATGGTGCATAGGAGAATATGCTGATCTGTTGGTTAACAATGCTGGAATGCTTGGAAGAACGAATTGACTCGACAAGGAAACCAAGTCGACTTAGAAGATCAATAACGGTGAGTACTATCATCCTGCACAAAGGGCTTATTGTTGTGACTTGTGACTGATACTGGAGGTGCAGTTTTGGGATCTCTTTCTTGATTTTTTTTTCTTGTAACAATTTTGTGCTTCACTGATTTGCTTGGGGATCCTCACACCCTAGAAAATAATAACTCTACGTTTTGTGGATTTTCTGCTCTGGTTAGTTCTCTGGCTGAAAAAAAAAATGGTTTCAGTTGTTATTGCTCAGTCAAATAGATTCATTGCTGAATTTTTCTGCCTGCGACTTTTTGAATGATCATCTTTACATGCGAAAGATATATTTTTCAATGTAGATATTAGAAGGATAGATACTAATTTGAGTTCTTAAGCTTCTGTAATCAGGTAACAGAATCAGCTGCAGTGGATGTTATCGAGACTGCTATTAAGCATCATACATCGGATGTCACAACTAAGGCAATGACACTCATTGCTCTGTTAAAGATCTCATCTCGTTTTCCTTGTATGCTAACTCCTACCTAGCTCTATTATGTCTACACAGTTGATTCTAGAGTTTCTGGTTATTAGGGTATAATCATGCATGAACTCTTTTCACGTCCCTGTAAAACTTTTCTTATAAATTATGTCGCAATGAAAATTAGTAAAGATACTTCTCACCAGTGATAAGCTTGTTGTATTTGCTTGCAGGAGGATTATAGGATAGAACAAGGGTAGCTTTGTCTTAGAACTGCAACAAAGATCTATGGAGTTCAGTTCAGTTATTCAAAAGCATCATAATATAAGGTAATTCTTTCGATTATACTGAACATATCTATTCTCATCGATTTTCAATGAGAAGGTTCCATGGATCAATATCTACTAAATTACCCAACACAATCGATCGAAATATATGCAGATCTTCCCTGGTTGAAAGAATGCAGGTTCTTGATGAGGCAACATTTAGTGGAAAGAGAGCTGGTTCTTTACCTACAGCCTTGTCAACTTCTGGAAAGTCTCCGCTTAGTATTCCAAATGGTGTTGCTAAAGCTGCTGCAGCTCCTCTTGTAGATTTACTCGACCTAAGTTTTGATGATACTCCTGCACCTACCTCTTCCGGTGCCAACTTTTTTCAAGATCTTCTTGGTGTTGATTTTAACACAGCCTTTGATATATTACGGTTTTGATGGTTTTTAACCATCGTTTTTAGAGTGTTTTTGAGTATTTTATACTTATTTAGAGTCTTTTAGTGCTTTATAAAGTTTTTACAGGTTTTAGGTTGATTTGGAAGAAAATTTAGAATTTTGGAGCGAAAATGCAGTTTTGAAGATGCAGGACTGTGCAGAAGGGTCAGAAGTTTTCTATTCGTTGAACACCTTCCCGTTGTCGGATTTCAATAATTTGTGGATATAATATAGCTCTTTGAGTTAGCTTTCATTTGGCACCCGCTTCATGTCATTATCATTAATGGTTCAAAAGTTATGCTCGTTTTACTGAAGACATGTCAATCTGGCCAGCAGCTTAAGCAGATGCAGAGTGGGACTCCTGATCGATCGATCCACTATAAGATCGATCGATCCTACTTTGCGGACAAGTTTAAGATCGACCACAACACCCAGGATCGACCGATCAACACCCATATCGACATGTGGATCGACCTGTGCAGTCCAAGATCGACCGATCCAACCCAAAAACGAGAAAATAAAAAAGAAAAACTTCCAGATTTGCCCCAGATTGTCCTTATCTCTTTAAGTTTCGACCAAAACATGTTTAGAACTATAAATAAGGGGTTTTAAGCCATTGTTGAGGGGATGCTTTCATCTCTATTCCATTTTTACATTCTGTAACTTTTTCTCTGCAATTTTGGATCTCTGTAAACCCTGAGAGAAGATTTCTTATACTCGTTTTCTGATTTCAATTCAATATTGATGGAGTTTTATTTATTCATTGCTTGTTCATCTCTTGCCATGTCTATGTAATCTCCTAGTTAGGTTTTAGGGTTTCAAAAGATTTCATGAATCAATGAATTAGACATAAATAGGGATTTATTTTTTGATATCTTCACCAATTGTTATGTTCATTGCCTAGACTAAATTGATCACTTAGTCTCTGATTTAAAGTTTAAGTTATTCTTCAAAAGCTTATAGGTTGCTTGATAGAACATTAGGTGAGCGAATTGTCCTTAGCCAACGAAAGTTGATGCTAAGGCAATTCGTGAACAGATTGAACCTGCTTCTTGAATGTTTGTCTGTAATTCTGAGTTCAAACGATAGTTTGAATCTTAGATTGCTAGCTAAAGTAATTGGTGCCACGACAGTGGATCAATTATACAATTCTGTTTGAGTTTGAGATTGGTGTTTAATTCATCCCTGAATAATTGTCTGATTCTTGATTTGTGATCTCCTGCGATTATCCCTTAAACCTGACGCTTTTAATTTATAAGTTTTTACCAATTGTATTATTTTTCTTTGTTCTCTTTACAACCAACTTTTTATTCTATCTTAGCTTCTTGATCATTCTTTGTAATCTGTAGTGCAACATTTGATCCCCGTGGATTCAATCCCTAAGTACTACAACATACTAGGGTTATTTGCATAGACCCGAGTGAAAACTCCAACTATCAGCCTTCAGCACAACCTGGTTATATTTCCGAACATACTATTCCACTCCACCAGTTGGAACAAAAAAATAACTTGTAGCATCTGATCAGAGATTTGGTATTGCAACTGATGATAATGATAACCATCTGTATAGCATTATCTTCTTGGAGTCTTAGTTGGATCATAATTCATATAGGTTTCTTCAGCCAGATAATTTTGTCTGGTCATGTTTCTTCAACTTGTCTGCTTCAGCTGCAGTATGGCCTGTCCTAACTATGACCTAAAGAAAACTGTAAACTTTTGTGTAGTTATAGTAAGTAAATAGTGTTACCTTTTGTAGAGAGTTTAAGGTGTTCAGTTGTGAAGTTGCATCTTAATGTCTAAATCTTGTCTATGCAAGATAACAATGCTCCAATAGCCTCCATGGATACAGTTTCATCAACTTCTCCCACTGCGCCTTCTTCGATGATGGATTTATTGGATGGATTTGGTCCCACCCCACTTAAGAGCGGTAAAGATACGATGTTAAGCATTGAAAAGTTACTTTGCACATTTCCCTCAGTTTTCATGTTATTAAAATGTGATGTTTTCATCTCTTTTCTTCACAGAGGACAAGGGTCCAGCATATCCGTCCATTGTTGCATTTGAAAGCAGCTCCTTGAAGATTGAGTTCAACTTCACAAAGCAACCAGAAAACCCTCGAACGACAGATATTGTGGCCAATTTCACAAATCTTTCTCCTAACACGTACACAGATTTTCTTTTCTAGGCTGCAGTTCCAAAGGTCAGGTCTCAAACTTGCTTTTTTTTTTTTTTTTTTTTTTTTTTTTTTTTTTTTTTTTTTTTTTTTTTTTGTTGTGTGTTATAATTATAAGCCTTTCGCTTCATAGTTTATACCAGACAATCTTTCCAAAACAAAAAGCTGCCATGGGCTTGGGTTCTTGGCTAAAACGGTCCACATTTTCATGGGCATGATAAATTCATGTTTTAGACTTAAGTTCATAACTTGGAACTTTTTTGGATTAAGATTCGTATCTGTCTAAGTTTCTGCGATATGTTTTTTTAGTTAGATCTGACATTAAAAAGATTCGAAAATGATCTAGTTTCAAAGTTTTGTTGACGATGTTCTACTATATTCCTAAATTCTGTATCACAGTCATTACAGTTTTTACAACTTCACCTGGATCCCGCTAGCAGCAACTCTCTTCCAGCCAACGGGAGCATCAAACAAAGTATGAGTGTTACAAATATCCAACACGGAAAGGTATCTATCCCTTTATTCCTCTGACCAGTTATATATAATATTTAGCACAACCCTCAAACCGAGACCGCCAAACTCTCAAAATAATCGCTGTTGTTCACCGTTTCAGAAACCCATTGTGATGCGGATGAGGGTAAGTTACAAGATTAAGGAAAAATCAAGAATTTCTCACGTGGGTTATGAGAACTTTTCAGGTATTCCAAGATTCATTTACATATTCCTAATATTATATATAATCACTTCCCATAGACTAAAACGTACAAATTTCTTCGTAGAACGTTTGTGTGTGTATTCGTTGGCTTTGTGTGAAATTTGGGTTTAAAGAGAGATATCTTTTTGATGATAGTTTGACTTTGAGTTGTGAAAATGTGACTCGTCATTATTTTCCTCGCTGCTTCAAGTTCCTTTTCATCAATATTAATGGAACTTGTTATTTTTTTAAAAAATATATTTTCATAAAAATTTGGAGGGTTTGTTTCTTTATTGATGATTCTAGAATCATCTGTAGATTTTAGTTTGTTTTATGCTCCCGTTGGCTGTCGAAATTGGGAATCTAAGGATGGAAGTCTATATTACCTGTTCTCAATATGTATCCATAATTTTGGTTACGTGCTCTACTGTAGATTTTAAATTTTAAAGATTGGAGTTGTTTTGATTTAAATGAAATTTGTATTGAGTTTATACGTTCATTGCCCTATGATTTGAGTTTAATTTAATTAGTGGATTTTGTCATGTTAGTGGCGATTATGGATTCATTTAGTTAGGAGTCTTAAAATGAAAAATAAATAAGACGACAATCTGATACTTCTCAGAAAACATTCATGAATACTAATTTTGCATAATAAATAATTGGTATCCAAATTTTTAAGAATCACCGTAGCGTAAGTCTTAATTGAGATATTATCGTAAGTTTTTTGTACAGGTGACCAGAACCTTTTCCTATATGTGCATGCTACAAAAATTTACCATAACAATGGCATTTGATGTCAAATGTTTTCGGTGTTAAGATACCTCTCTATCGACTATCGCCAGATCTTTTAGGTTTAGACCAATCATGGATTACATCGGATAGTACTGCAAATCGCTCATGACCAAATTTATCTCTTTTATAAAAATTCATCACCCGACCTCAATTGTCAACTATACATCTACAGTTAAAAAAAAGGGTTGGGCACGAAACGAGTTACGACTGGTGGGTGCAACTTTAAATCGAACATAGACAGACGGTTTAAGTATTTATGTTAAAATTAGTATATTATATATATAATGTTAATGAAATAACATGATATATACAACCAAGAATTATAAATTAAATCTTAGAAGATGTAATAAAAAACCATAGTTACATCTTTAAAAAAAAAAGGTTCTATTTGGTTAATTAAGAAACAAAATTCCTTCATTTTTTCTTTTGCTTTGTAATATCATACACTTTCTTCAACTTCTAATTCTAATTTTTAAAATATTCTAATTCATTATAATAATTGGGAATGGAAAAATGTTGAAAATTTAGTCGGACAAAACTTTTTGATTATAAACAAAAATTGCATGTGACGGTTAAAGACAGCGTCTAGAGGCCTCCTATATTGTTTATGCACTACTATTTAGGTTGTGTTTACATGTCATCCAAACTGCTGAATTTTCATTTTTCATAGTGGGATGCTATTTTTGCCGCCTAGCCCATTTTCTTGAACATTTATTAAAACATACAACAATGTACTGCAATCATTTGATTAATTTTCTGGTTTATAATAGGGAAAACGATCTATTTTTCCACGAACAGAGTCAATATCACGATGAACCTCCACCAAACTATGATCTCGTTCTAAATATCCCTGAAAACATATTTCTAAACCTTAATCCCTACAAATCAATACTTCTCATCTATTTCCCCCCATAAGGATAATTCTCACCTATTTTTACACATACACCGGTTTTGGTTGATTTATTGTTTACAGAATCATCTAGAGCCGAGACTAAACCAAAATTAACCACAAATCCGATCCGAGAAAATCCACCCATCCCAACTTTTTCTTCTTCACCTAATTTTTTTTCTTGTTTTGATTTCAGGGTATTTTTTTTATTCGGAAAAGAATAAAAAGAAGAGAGATGCGTACCCGATTGCCTTCGAAGCTACAACGCTTGCGCAATTTGTGCCGGGATTTGCAAAAGGACGAGTCCGTTTTTCCCACCGAGCTGCTTCCTCACCTTTTCGATCTTCTCTCCGATCAATTCGGTGTTGTTCGCAAGTTTGTCGCCGAGTAAACTCCGTTATTGTAATTTGTAACCCTTTTCCCTGATTAGTTCTATTCTTTTTCTGGTGATTTCAATGCTGGAGTTTCTTAAACATTTCGGATTTGTTTGTAAATACCCATATATAAATGAATTTCCTGAACTTTTATATCTCGGATGATGAAATTGTTGATCTGTCTTTATGAATACTGTTTTTTTGTTATTACCTTCTCTAATTACGCATAATTTCTTGTCTTCGTATATTTACTTGCTGTTAACAACATCTCACTTCAGAGAGTGATTATAAGTGATGGTTTAGTGTTTGTCTTACTTGTCTTACTCTCATTAGCTTGCAGAAGATTCCTTTGCTATTAGTATAATCAAGGACTTGTAGAAAGATTCCTTTGAATCAAGAACTTGAACTAGGGAATTTACATTACTCGTTGTACCTCTGATGCGATTTCAAATGCAGGATACTTGGTGAAATTGGATTGAAATATCTAGAATTACCTGAAATAGTGACCCTTTTAATTAAGTCTCTCGAAGATGAGACACCAGCTGTGGCGAGGCAAGTGGGTTTTGCGTAACAAAGAAGAAGAAGAAGAAGGAGAAGAAGGTTAGTTGGTTTAAAAAGTTATTCGGTTTTAAAATTGGTTTTATATCGGTTGAGTGGTTTTTTTATTTGGTTTAGCTCGTAAACCAATTAAACCCAGAATTACAGGGACATAGATGAGAAGTATCGATTTGTGGAGATTATGGTTTAGAAATATGTTTTCGGGGACATATAGAACGAGGTCATAGTTTGATAGAAGTTCGTCGTGATATGAACACTGTTCGTGGGGAAATAGATCGTTTTTCCTGAATTGTTCCTAAAGTGGCTATTGGAATAGAGTATAGCTGGGCTTTGAAGCCCCAATGTGAACCCCAAAATAAATTTAGTGATGGCCAGAGAAAACTAGAGTGAGAATGTGATACCTTTTTAAGTTTTTTATGGTTTTTCTTCTACCCAACCCCATTTTTCTTTAATCACCCGGTCTTCGCAGATTAGTACACAACATTCAAATTCTGTGTTGAATCTGAACAATAATGTGGTGATATTATAACTAAAACCATGAGAGTACAAACACTAGTCCACATAATCTGATATCAGAAAATAATTCTAAAAATCAAACGAACATCAATAGTGAAAATCTAGCCCAAATCATCATTGAAATATTTAAGAGTTCCAAAGTTCTCAGCCTCAAGATGATGATCTTGATCTTGATCTTCGACTCGGCGGTCATCGTCAACATTAAGCTAGCAGTTTCTCTCACGTTCGATCCACGTAATTATATGCACATCGTTGAAGTTAATCACCGTATAATGCGTGATGTTTATTGTGGTGTTTTATGTTTTTAATATGTAGATTTATGGATCAAAATATGTTTGAGTGGAGTCATAAATTTAATATGTAACGTCGTGTGAAGTTTGCATTTGTATAATTCAAGACTATAATAGTCACTTGAATAATTATAGATCAAATAGGTTTGAGTAATTATAAAAATGTGACAGTATGTACACTAAATAATGCTAAATAATAAAGGAGAGTAAATGAAAGTCAAATCTGGGTTTTATGAACTGACACTTGAGGTTTATAAGCAGAGATCAAATTATGCCAAGTTAAAGGCCCAACCAATATCATTGGAGGTTTGATTTTTGGGTTCGTAAATTTCAAGAGCCAGATTATTATTTGCTGGGCTTACAAATCATGAAAATTTGAAATTAGGGTGTTCGTAAATTTCAAGAGCCAGTTTAATTATTTGCTGGGCTTACAAATCATGAAAATTTGAAATTAGGGTGTTCGTAAATTTCAAGAGCCAGTTTAATTATTTGCTGGGCTTACAAATCATGAAAATTTGAAATTAGGATGCTAAATCAGATTATTGGTTTGGTCTACTGGTTTGAAAAGATATAAATCAAATTAAGATTATATGTTTCCATCAAATTTCGGTGTAGGCTCGTTTTGTTTTGAACTTGCAAGTGCAAGAAAAGTAAAATCAGTTAAAACCAAATTTAAATTTAGATCCATTTTTAATCATCACGATTATATATTTTTGATGGTAACTCAAGTTATGTGGACATATTTTGCTTATATTTTATATATAGTTTTGCTTGAGAGAAAAATATAATGCGATTTAATACGAAGTCTTGCTTGTCCTGACAAAAACTGAAAAAATATTTCATACATGGTGAATTATTTATGGGCAAAAGTAAATTAGCTAATCTGATTGCTGCTTTTATTTTACAGGAGATAAATATCTTTGCTTTGACCAAAATAAATGATATCAAACATGCTTGTACAAAGATTATATACAAACGTGTTCATTCTAGCTAAATGTTCGTTTTCCTATATCTAATCAAAAAATTTAAGCATGTATAAATATGTTTCTTTGATAAAAATTATAGTTATAATAAATTACGTATTTCTTAAAATAACTTAAAAATATTATAATAACAACCTATAAATAAATATGTCAAGCAAGTTATAATGTGTGATACTAAAACCAGCCCAAAATTGAAACAAAAACATATGTTTTGTTTTCGATGTATATATATATATATATATATATATTTGTCAATCGATGTATATATATCTTCAATAAAACCAACTAAACAACATCATACTTATTTTTCGACTAAAAATTTCAAAATTCTTTAACTAATATATATATATAACATTTGTATATGGCACAATACAATATATTAACCGACGATTACATTTTCAAAACTTAAAAGAATATATATATATTTTATAAGAAAAATAAGTAAAACTTTTGCATAAGTCAAAGTTATTGAAATGATTTGAAAAACAAATATTATCTAGTTACATTTATCATTTTGATCTTAAATCGATGCTTTCAAGACTCGGCTCCAACGCACTGAGAATTGCAAAGAGTACGTCTTCTGCGTACGACGGTCCTCCTTTCGCCAGCGGTCTTCCTCACTACGGACACATCCTCGCCAGAGGCTTCAAGGTTTGGGCTCTTTTGTCTGAATCGCTCTTAGGTTTGAAATCTTGTTGACTCTTTTGACTCAATTCCGGTTTGTAGGTTATGCTGTATAGTACTGGTTGTAAGACACCTCTATCTAATTTTGAAGCTGGTCAAAACTATAAGGTATGTATGTTGTTGTCCTTGTTGCTAATGGATATTATTACTTTCTGTTGTTGCATATTTAAATATGTCTGACAATTGGTACAACAAGATGTGCTTGATCCAGAAATCATGGTTACATTTCCTGTTATTGGCGATCAAGATAATGCTGGTCTTGTGCATGGACTACTACTCCCTGGACTCTTCCAAGCAATCTTGCTTTGTGTGTCAATGCAAATTTGTCTATCTCAAGGTTCGTAACAACAACACTAGAGTCTACGTGGTTGCTGAATCTCGGTTGTCATCCTTTCCGACTGATAAGCCTCAGGCCAACTTAACTAATGAAACTACTGGTGATAACAAGAAAGTAAAAGGTGCTAAGCCTGATACAGTGCAGAGGATTCTTATCAAGTTTTGGAAAATTTTAATGGAGCTTCCCTGGTTGGGAAAAAGTATGAACCTTTGTTTGATTACTTTAACGATTTCTCAAGTGTGGCCTTTCGAGTAGTAGAAGATGATTATGTCACTAATGACAGTGGTACTGGTGTTGTCCATGTACTCCTGCCTTCGGTGAAGATGACTACCGTGTTTGTCTTGAGAACAAGATAATTAAGAAGGTTAGATTTGACTACATTCTCCTTATCACCCCCTTAACATCAGAAGACATTAGGGGTTTAGGGATTTCGTAGGGGGTTTAAGGGATTAGGCTGTATGATTTATTGTTAGGACGAAAATCGAGATGCTCATTTGTGGTTTATTTTCTTTCTTGTTTAGGGTTACAATATCTTCAAGAACCCATGCTCGTCTACTCTATTATACTCTCGCTTTATTTTTTATTTTATTTTTATGAAATGTGATAATTATATTACAAAATGAAAAGATATTTACACAGAGTTTTGGCTGAAACAACAAAGTACAAAGTGGAAAATCGGTTTAATTGGTTTATACTCTCGCTTTATCTCATTATGTTAAATGTTTTATATGGTTTTATCCTCTCTTGTAGGGGAGAATCTAGAAACATTGACGCGATTGAGCATACCCATTTTTATAATAACATTGTATGTAATTTTTTAGAATTAGTTGTATACATTAATTGGGAATTATGTTTCACTACCCAACTTGAATCTATGAATTAGTTGAACCCATTTTGTTAACTCTACTTACTAATATTTAGGGAATACCCATTTAAAATTAACATTTAAATTCTAAAAAATTATATACAATGACATTAATCTTAAGAACAAAAAAGATCATTAAGGATAAATATGTCTAAACACTTAATCTATTTTTACTATTAAAAATACATATTTAAAAATAAAATCTTCAAAAAATCTATTTTTAATTTTATCAGATCAGACTTAATTAATTTTTATTATTAAAAATACATATTTGAAAATAAATTATTCATAAAATCTATTTTTTATTTTATTCAAATTTTCTTAAATAAATCAATTAGTGAAACAAAAATTTAATTTAAAAAGTATTAAATATATAAATTAATAGTAATTAGTTTATAGATTTCAAAATAAATAATAAATAAAAATATTAAAAAAATTCTTAAATTTCCACTACAATATTACTACTTAGAATTAATTTAAAATTATATAATACATATATAATACTATTAATTGGGAATCACACATTATAAACAAACATAAATGTAACATACAATATTATTGATCTTAAAAGCAAATAAGAAAAAAATCATTAATGGTGAAAATGTTTTAGTATTTTATTCTTGATGTTTATAGCCAAAATAATCTAATAATCTTTCTCTACTGCCCATATAACCAAATACAATTATGTAATTAAATCTTATTAAAACAAGACATAATTAACAATAAAAAATCAAATATTTTGTTTTACAAACATAAAAAATATTCATATAAAATATTAAAATCTGTAACTTTTTTTTTAAGATTAAAATAAATATTTTTAAGAACATCAAACATTTACGAAAATAGATTTTTTCTACTCTTATTTTTCATTTTTTAATAATAACACATCATGAAATTAGTATAAAAATAATATATATTTAATACTAATATGTTTCTTTAAATGAAATCAAATATTTCAAGTTAATATTCTCTTACTAATATTTGCTAATACTTGGAGAGTAATGTTATAGATTTAACATTTAATTTGTTGGATGACAAATAATAACGTACTTCAAAATTATTATTTTAATGTTAAAATCATCGCAATACCATAACTAAAACTTTAAAATTAAAATTAAATTTTAGAAAATCAATCAATTAATTGTTAAATCAATTCGTTAAATGTTAAATATCCTCCGAGTGTAACAATTAAATTTTTGAAGATTTAATTGTTACACTTATTTTGTATCTAAGCAAGTGTTACACTCATAATAGTAATTTTGAATTTTATTTTGTATAGAAGTGTTGTATGTAATTTTTTAGAATTTAAATGTTATTTTCAAATGGGTACTCTCCAAACATCTTATTCATAATAGTAATATTAGTTAGAGTATAATAACTTAACGAATTGATTTAAAAATTAATATTTGGGGAATACCAATTTAAAGTTAATATCCCCTTACTAATATTTGGGGAGTAATAATTTTAAAATAACATTTAAATTTTAAAAATTTATATATAATACCATTAGTGTTAAGAACTAACAAAAAAATCATTAAAGATAAAATGTCTAAACACTTAATCTATTTTTACTATTAAAAATACATATTTAAAAATAAAATCTTCGCAAAATCTATTTTCAGTTTTATTCGAATTCCACTTAATTAATTTTTACTTTTAAAAATACATATTTGAAAATAAAATCTTCACAAAATCTATTTTCAATTTTATTCAAAACGTTTTAAACAAATCAATTTGTAAAACGAAATTTAAATTTAAAAATTACTAATTATATAAATTAATAATAACTAATTTATAGATTATAAAAAAAATAAAAAAAATAATTATAAACACAATTTTCAAATTTTCACTACAATATTACTATTTAAAGTTAATTTAAAAATCATATTATATATATGTAATACTATTAACTGAGAACTACACATTATAAATAAACATTTAAATTGTAAACAATTATATACAGTATTATTAATCTTAAAAGCAAACAAGAAAAAATCATTAAAAATAAAAATATGTTAGTATTGAAATCAAATAGTTGAAATTAATATCCTCTTACTAATATTTGGAGAATACATTTATAGAAACAACTTTTAATTTATTGAACTACAAATAATAAACTAACTCAAAATTATTATTTAAATATTAAAATCATTGCAATACTGTAACCAAATTATTTGAATAAAATCTAAATCTAAAAAAATCAATTCGTGCTATAGCACGAGATATAAACTGTTACACTCTCTGGATATAATATACCCTTATTAGTTTCATGTTATAATGTTAATGTTAGTTGTTGAAATATTACAGAGAGTATTACAACATCCCTAACGCCTGATGAAATATTGGCTTCCACATTGGCTTTGGCTTTTGCTAATAACGCAATCGATGTTGAAAAATTCTCTGCGGTTACAGGAAGCATATTCTTTTGTGACATGAACCTCCAAACCAAAGTTTCAAAACAAAACCATGATGTTTTTCCTCTAACAAGGCAAAATTCAACCCAAAAAAAGCTCCGAAACAGGTGGAAACCACCTCATCAAATTCATCACCAAGATGTAATAGGTACCTATCGACATAAGTTAAACCGAACGAAAGAGAAACTTGAACAGCTCCTTTAAGCAGAGCCATGAGATTTGGATAGTCAATAGCTAACTTTGTATGGCTTCTGTCTCTGGTAAACCATATCATATAGGTCACGGAAGCTCAATAAAAAAGCTCAGATATAACAGCAAGAGTAGCAAATTTTATACATAAAAGCCAGAGTCCGTGCTTATCATGTCGAGAAATGACAAAGCCAAAATATACACACACAATGAGAGTAAACCAATGCATAAAGTAAGACACATAAACGCATTTCCCCATGGCTTCAGAGAGGATATTCAACAACCATTCAAACCAAATTAACAACAGTTTTCCTACTTGCAACACTTTTCTTGTTCTTCTTCACCAAAACAAATCAGATTTAAATTAAGAATTCAGAAGGCCAAAACAGAGACTTGCAGGAGAAGAAGACTTATTTGCGTTAGGTTTTTCTTACCCAAACGAACCGGTGCTGATGGATTCATATCACAGATGCATTTACGGGGGAAGATGGTCGCTCTGCAATTCTTTCTCAAGGATTGACAGTTTCAAGAAAGCATGTCCAGATAGCTTTTGTCCAATCTCCCATCATACAGCATATTAGTAACCAAGCCAAAGGTTGAAGCATCTCCAGCAAACCCGCAACTCCTCATTTCTTTGATGAGTTCAGCCGATGCAGCTTTGTCACCATCTCTAAGGTGTGCTCTAATTAGCGTATTATATGTACCACTATCTGGAAGAGGCCCATCTTCTTTCATTTCTCTAAACAAGGCATCAGCTTTCTCCTTTAATATTTTCCTACACAAGCCTGAGATCATTGTATTGTACGTTACAACATTAGGCTTCACTCCTTTAAGGCTGAGGCTACAAAATAAATCCCACCCATCTCCCACCTTCCCAGCCTTGCACATCCCTTCAATCATAATACTATATATGATGATACCAAGTTCCATTTCACTCTTTTGCAGATCATGGAATATGACCAATGCTGTCTCTAGCTTCCCGTTATTACAAAGTCCATCTAACAGGATGCCGTATGTCATGATATTGGGAGGCACACCATCAAATTCCATCTCTTTGAATAGTTCTTGGGCCATATCAACATCTCCTACTTGGAAAAGCCCTTGGATAAGAGTGGTGTAAGTGACTGTGTTGCCAACCAATCCTCTTTGAGACATCTCGCGGAAGAGCTCCATACCATACTCTACTCTCTTAGCCTTACAAAATCCCTTTATAAGCGTATTATAAGTTACTACGTTTGGGAGACAACCCTTGCTAACCATCAAAGCAAACATCTGTCTGGCCTCGTCTAGGCGATCCAGCATACAAAACCCATTAATCAATGAATTGTATGTGATAATATCAGGATCTATAAACCTTTTGATCATTTCCTTGTACAATTTTTCAGCCTCTATAAGCTTCCCCTCCTTCACAAACGCATCAATCAATGCATTGAAAGTAATTAGATTGGGGTTGATTTTCCTCTCAATCATATCGCTCAGCAGTCGAGAGGCATCACTCCATCTTCCGTAATTACAAAGGCAACTAATGAGGGAGTTGTAGGTAACAACGTTTGGTCTAATTCCTTTGGTTTCCATTTCGTTGAATAGGCTGAGTGCATCATCCGCTTCTCTGTATTTGCAAAGGCCATCAATGATTGTGCTGTAGATTACAACATCTGGCTCTAATTTCCCTTCCTCCATCTTCTTCAACAAACTTAAAGCCAAGTCAGTATCACCTCTCTTACATAATCCATTTACTACCACACAATAAGTAACCAGATTTGGTTGACATCCTTTCAAAGCCATACGCTCAACTAGAGCCACAGCTTCGGAAGCTTTGTTGTGGAGAAAAAGTCCATGGATTAGAGTTGTAAATGTTACTGTATCGGGTTTATACCCCATTTCCACCATTTGGTCAACCAAAGCTACGGCATCAGAAATCCTCTTACCATGACAGAAACCATTGAGAAGAGAAGAAAGCGTGACAATATCGGGTTCATGACCGAGTTTCATCATCTTGCCAAGAATAGCTAAAGCAAGAGAGAGTTGAGAGCGTCGGCAAAAACAGTTAATGAAAATACTATATGTGTAATGATCATGTGAAATTCCCAAGTTTTGCATCTGCTCGCCCAGAGAGATGACAACATCAAATTTCTTCATCTTAGCAATTGCACTCAACAATTTATTGAACTCAATAATGGAAGGGAAAGGACGAGATTTGACCATATGACTGAAGAGATCAACAGCATCGTCTAACTTCAAATCATGTAACACATCTCTACTCAATTTCTCTCTGTAATCATAACTCTTAACAGAGAACGCTCGTGCCCAGCAACACAATCTGAAAATGGAAAACAAGGGAGAAGCAGTTGTTCCAGGATAACCTTTCTCGAGAAGAAATCTATTGGCCGTAATCGAAATCGCAAACTTCATCTTCTCGAATTTGGCTTCCTCAGGTGATTGCGTTTCTTCTCAGTCTTCAATAAACCCTAAATGGTTGACCAAATGTATAAAGACGACACACACATTTTAGGTTTGGTTTTACTGGGCCCATAATGGGCTTAATAACAAGTTGGGTAACGGGATTACTCACAAATTAGCTTTTATATTTATAAATTACAAATAAATAGTTAAATACAATCACGACAATAATTGTTTGAAATAGTATAAAGTTTCCATTAAAGTATTCAAAGATAAAATTGTCTCACGTTACATTCTGCTTGTCATGTTCTTCTTCTACCTTACTTAATTTACATACACGTACTCCACTCCTCTCTTCTTCATCTTCGTTTTTTATTCTTCTCCTTACTCTGTCTTTGTCATTCTCAACCCTTCCTCTTTAAGTTTCCTGGCTACTTTGAACAGTTCTTATTATCACAATGGGGGTTGATTACTACAATGTACCCAACGTGAATCCAAGCGCAAGCGAAGACGATCTAAAGAAATCATATCGAAGACTTGCAATTAAATGGCACTTCAGTGATATAGATAACTCAATCAATTCTATTAATCTCTTCTCATACACCACCATATTTGTAGAAATTGGGGTGTTTCAATTTCAAAATCATAAATTTTCAAGGATTTGATACTCAATATAATACTCTACAACCAATAATGTAAAGAAGTGTATGTATAGTACTTCTAATAACTCGCAAAAAGCTTATATTGGAAAAATTATAAAAAGTCTTTCATTTGGTTTGCATCATACATACTTGGAGAAAAACATATTGAAGTTATAGTCATATATTTGTCTATCGTAACGCCCCGACCGTCACCGTTTGTGAACCCCACCCTCGTCCGACGGCCCCACCCTTGCCCGATCGCCGATTCGCTACTTATGTAGGCTTTTAAATTCTTGTTTTGTGATCCTACAAATTATCTTAATATATTTTCCCATGTTTTGTTCTCACTCGCACGTACCAAAAAACACTTCTTGATAGTTCACTTTTCTTGAAATTGCTCCAACTCAAGCACGCTTAAATATAGAGTTTTTTAAAAATGTTTGACCGAAAAGATAAGTATACTTTAGTGACATAAATAGCTATATCAATTCTTTTACGCTCTCCTCGTGAAATTGAGATGTTATATCTATTATTACCTTGAAAATATGGCATTTGCAAGACTTTTTACCCATATAATCAAATTGAGAGCCTAGTTTTTTTTTTTTTATCATCCCATTAAAAGAGTTAGATTAGACCACATAGGTGAATTCACAAACTAAATATTCAATAATTATACGTTAAAATTGTATCATAGACTTGTCAACAAAATGTAACAATATATTTGAAAACCTAAAATATTGTATAATTTCAAATAAAGTTTTCTTTGTAAATCTCGAATAGTTTAACTTATTAATATATATTTTATCATTTTCCTAATTTTTTATTAACAATATGCATTATGATCGTTTGAATCCAAATTGTAGTGACAAACCATTAGAATGCATAAGTACATATTCAGGTCCTTTTTATATTTGATTTTGTTAAAATTTGCTTTTTATGAATTTAAATTTGTTATAAAAAAAACTTTCCTTCCATCCATATGAGAAAATTTTGATATATTCATAGATAAAAAAAAATTTCTTCATTTAACAATATATATTATTTGAATTGTATTGTAGAAATCAATGAGTGCTACATATTAAAACGAAATACTATTCTTTTTCCTCACCATTCTCGCAATAAAAATGCATCTACTCAATTATTTTCAGTAAAACATTATACGAGTAGACTAATATAACTTGTGTTTAATCAATAATCAACGAAAAATCCAAACACTTTTATAGAATATGAATAGTTAAGCACCATCAAATTATTAGTCAATATCCAAAAACTTTTACATATAAGAAGACATAAATAAAGACAATATCATTGTTTGGGACTAAAACACCATGGGAACCCCTTTGTCGGGTTATAAATCTTATCAAAAATCTTATCTATCTTCCTCTGCATTTTAGTCTCATTAATTCCTTCTCCCATCACGGTTAGTAAGTCGCTTTCTTCATTACATGTTACAGAACTAACTCCTAACAACAAAAATACTATATACATTCAACATATTTTCAAAATTTAAAGCCCAATTGAAAAGCTTTAAATGTAATTATATATATATATATGTATATGGCTGATATATCTATAATAAATGGTTTATTTTGGCTTAACATAACCATTAGATTGTGCTAATATACCTTGAAAACTATAGATATAATTTAAAGCTTTTTGCCTGGCATTTTCATCGGTAGATCCAAACTTGAATGTATATACTTCCTGAAAAAATGAAATGAAGTTAGAGTTATAGTGAATTCATGGTATAAGCTATACATGTTTATTTATGTGTAAAAGTATATATATTTTCAATGGGCTTCCTAAATATTAACTAACCATTTTTTGAAAAATTAAAAAGTTCAGAATTTGAGTAGAGATGATAAAAAAAATGTGATTGCAAGTTTGCAACTTAGTGGCCTACGTAGAACATCTATTTAATTGGATTATTAAAATGCACTGTTTTGATATGTTTATGTAGATACAACAATGTGACACATTATTATTTAGCTTCTGACATCTATAAAAAATTGTAAAATTATAATATGCTTTAAGAAAAACAAAAAGAAAATATAGAATAACTAATAGATATCTCAAAGGTTTCCAAGTACACAAAGAACAAATAAATATTTTAATATTATTTTAAAGTTTTGGTTATAGTATTGCAATAATTTTAATATTTAAATAATAATTTTGAGTTAGTTTATTATTTGTCATTCAACAAATTAAATGTTATTTCTATAACTGTGCTCTCTAAATATTAGTAAGAGGATATTAACTTCGACTATTTGATTTCATTTGAAGAAACGTATTAGTATTAAATATATATTATTTTTGTACTAACTTCATGATTATTATTAAATAATTAAAAACTATGAGTATAAAAAATCTAATTTTTGTAAATGTTTGACTTTATTAAAAAAAAATATTCATTTTAATCTTTCAAAAAAAGTTAAAAATTTTACATGAATGTTTTGAATTTAAAATTAATCTTTTTATGTTTGTAAAACAAAATATTGTGTATAATTTTAATAAGGTTTAATTACATAATTATGTTTGGTTATATGGGTAGTATATAAATATTTATTAGATTATTCTGTCTATAAAGATAAAGAATAAAATACTAACATAGTTTTATCCTTAATGATTTTTTTTCTTGTTTGCTTTTAAAATCAAGAATATTGTATGTAATTGTTTATAATTTAAATGTTTGTTTATAATATGTAATTTCCAATTAATAATATTAGTCTATTAGATATGTATTATATGATTTTTAAATTAATTTTTAATTACTAATATTGTAGTGAAATTTTAACTAATTTATCTATAATTTTATTTATAATTTATTTTGGAATCTATAAATTAGTTATTATTAGTTTATATATTTATTACTTTTTAAATTAAATTTTTGTTCACTCATTGATTTATTTAAGAAAATTTGAATAAAACTAAAAGTAGATTTTGTGAAAGTTTTATTTTCAAATATGTATTTTTAATAGTAAAAATTATTCAAGTATAATTTGAATAAAATTAAAAATAGTTGTGAAGATTTTATTTTTAAATATGTATTTTTAATAGTGGAAGTAGATTAATTGTTTATACTTTTTTACCCTTAATGATTTTTTTGTTAGTTCTTAAGACTAATGGCATTATATGTAATTCTTTAGAATTTAAATGTTATTTTTAAATGAGTATTTTCTAAATATTAGTAAGAATATTTTTAAAGTCACTTTTACGCATAATGTACATACACACGTAACAGTTAACACACCCATATATCTTATGGTATAAAAATGGTTGACTATAAACGTTCATAATAGCATAGCTATTAATTATGTAAAATATAAACAGAAAATATAGTAATATAAATATTAAAAGATAGAGAAGTAAAATATACATTCATGAATACTTCAATAGTTTTGGTTATGAAAACATTTAATATGTGAGTAAGAGAAAGACACCCTCGCCCGCTATCTTTCCAAGCATTTCGAGAAGGGAATAATCGGCATCTACAAGGCCAAAAAGTGTCTAATTCAGTATATTTCTCTGAAAAAATGTTGTTTTCCGCAAGACTCTATTTTCTTAAATGAATTTCAATCCAGTGGGGTACGTAGCTAATTCACTTTTAAATATATTAAGATGGAATTGATGGTTTTAATCACGTTTATGCCCGATAGTAAACCCGATAGACAACATAAGTAATTTTTTGGATTATATAAAATATTTACAAAACAAGACAATACAAATAAACCAACGACATATATTGAACATCTTATAGTAATATTTATATCATAAAATGGATATTAGAGAGGTGAACACATTACACTAGACCAAAACGATCGACAATATTTTGCTTCTTACTTCTGTTTTCTTTTTCTTTTTTCTTAACAAGTCTTATTATTTTTGACTGTTCTTCAATTTTTTTATGGTAGCCAGGACAGATCTGATGTGGTCGGCGACGGACATAGCATCCTCGGCGGCTCCGGCGATTCCTTTTCTTGAAAATCCGGCACAATAAAGATTCTTATCTCCTTCCCAATGCTTCGGCATCGGTGTTTTGGGGAATCCATCCTTTTAAATCACGTATTCATAGTCCTGTATATTTTCACGAAAAAACAAATCATTGTCATATTTATTCAATCGGTTAAATTAAACTGGTTTATTTTGTTTTGGGTAGAGGATTTTGAGGGTACTTATGTTATAATACCTCTAACCAATTGCACACGGAGCTTTTGTAACCAGTCGCAAACACAATTGCAGCAAAATCTTGTTCAAGTCCATTTTCGAATGTCTAGGTCTTCCCTTTGATGCTTCCAATACCACAATTGATAACCTAATATTGCATTATTAGTTAGTTAATAGTGTTTCCATTTAATCAAATTTACCACTTACCATAAAAATAAGTAATCAAAAAGCTTTGAACAATGGAAAATGGAAAATGGAAGAAAACGAATACATAATAAATTCTTATGAAATTTTATCTTCATTAATTTGTGTGAAATCAGTAGGATATAGGGAGAAAAAGACTCAGATTTTGCCAGAAATAAAGTTTTTCAGTTTTCTGATATGAAAATAAAACAAAAAGGTACAAAATAAAATTGTCATGGTTGAAAATTGAGGTTTCTAAAGATCTGAAATTTGAGTTTTTTTGTTTTCTTTTGGAAAAAATAATTGTACAGAAATTACCATTTTCTTTCCTCCTAAAAACCTGTTTATAGTTTAACCGTTTTCATATAAACCAACTTTTTAAAAAAGACTGACACTGTTTAACCAAAAAGGAAAAGTAGACTGACAATTTTTGATACATTAAAATATATTATTATAAGGAAGAAATCAATAAAGATTAAAATGAAATTTGATGAACAAGGGTAGGTACCTCAATCTCGCCATCGCAAATCTTTTGGACAGTTCCGACATCAATGACAGGAGCTTTTTCGGTAAAGAGTTTGGTGTCGAAAGGACCTTGTTTTGATCTGAAGAGTCCGTACTCGGAGAGGTCTCCGTACACAAGTTTAGCTATATTCGTCACCAATGTGTTGACCATCGTCACTGGAACATACTTCAAAGTGACATCCCCAAGTGTACCACTTCTTTAGTCACCACATGTCTCTGCAAAGATTTTGAGAAAGGAAAACATTATTTGATGTGTTATTAAAAAAAAAAACGAAACCCTAATGTATATTTAATGTTCGAATGCACCGGTTATACCGCTGCAATCTAGTTTGTTTTTGTTTGAACTTTTTGCTTGTAATTTACTTTGGTTTTGCATATGTTTTATCTACTTTTTGCTTTAAAACATAATTCTCTGTTTTTCATATTAAAATTTATTTTTGATATTTTTTGCTTTAAAGAAATCTCAAATATTGTTCTTACTTGTTCACATTCAAAATATAATTTCGTATATATTACTGTAAATGAAACAAAGTTTTAATTTTAGCTTAGCTACTAGCTAGCCTTCCAATTTTGTTAAACAACTTTAGTTGGCAACATACACCTACCATTTTTAGTTAACTCTTCATATCCAATAGACAGATCATTTTCCCTAGAAACTCGTATTTTTATTGTTTTCTCAAAACATTGATTACATCAATAAGTCAGCATACCAACCGTATATTTGATTTTTCTAATATATTGGTCGACCTTATGTTACGCTGGGATCAATTGATGTAATAAAATATACACATATTTAAAAATGTACACAGGGCCTATGATATACAAAGGAATTTATCATCTTTTCTACCAATGGAACCCCAAAGGAGCCGTGTGGGGTAATATCGTGTGTGCTCATTCCACGTCAACAAACCTAATCAACTGGGATCCACATCCTCCAGCTATCTTCCCATCTGCACGGTTCGATATCAACGGATGCTGGTCCGGTTCGGTTACAATCTCCCTAATGGCAAACCGGTTATCCTCTATACCGAATCGATCCCAAGAACCAACAGGTCCAAAACATAGCCGAGCCTAAGAATCTCTCTGATCCATATCTCCGTGAATGGACAAAGTCTCCATTAAATCCTTTGATGGCTCCTGACGCCGTCAACGGAATCAACGCCAGCTCGTTCCGTGACCCAACCATCGCGTGGCTAGGCCAAGACAAGAAATGGAGAGTCATCATCAGAAGCAAAATTCACCGTCATGGACTAGCGATTACTTACACGAGCAAAGACTTTCTAAAATCGAAAAAATCTCCAGAGCCATTGCATTACTACGACGGAAGTGGAATGTGGGAATGTCCTATTTTTTTTCCGGTCACGAGGTTTGGTTTTAAAGGCCAGAACTGGCTCAAACATTTTATAGTTCTTCGGCAAATTTAAAAAATAAGCCCCTAAACATATCTAAAACAAAAAAATATATTTTTTTTTTCGACAAAAATATTATTTTTATCAAAAAAAAAAATAAGCAAAACATAAGCAAAACAAAATATTAATTCGCATTATGTGTTTATAAAAATATAAAAAAACAGCAACAAATAACCAAATTCTTCATTGGATTCTTCTTTTTTCCAAACTATTTTTGCAATCTTTTTTTCACCGATATTCACATCGTAACATCTATTTTTTTGAATCTAAAAAAAAGAGAATCCAAGTCATTCCAAGAAGATAACCAATCATTCAAAACGATGTTTTCGAGCTTTAGTCGATGCAAAATCATGAATAACCGTTTCAAAATCAATAGTATCTAGTATATTCTTTTCAATACATAATAATCCATTCAACCTTAAAATCTTAAATAATTCTTCAACAATTTTAATTTTGAAAAACTTATCTCTGCTGAAGCCATAATCACTAGTGTAGTCAAACCAAATGAGGCTCGCGATTACCTCTTCTTTGCTTGTCCATATTCATTCACCGTGTGGTCTAATATATAAAAGAATCCCCTCGGTTCACATATAACATCGGATTGGAAAGACACAATTGCTTCTTTTCAACCTTCTCACTTCCGCAAACAGTAGTTCATTCTCGTTCGGTCTCGAGACAAATCAATAAGCTCATCCGAAACAGGAGAAGTTCTCTCGGAGTAGGCTCTCACCATCGGAATCTCCTTCAGTATCTCAAACTCTTATTGTGTATATATATATATATATATATATATATATAAACATTATATCACTTTTACAATCAATTGTTTTGGTAATTACAACATTATTTATGTTATCCTACATATAACGCAGATTAGAACCTTCTTACCATTATTTTGGAATATAATATATTTTCAAATTTAAATTTTGTTGTAGATTATCTAGCAAGAAAACAAAATAACAAAATAAAAAAGTTGGTAAAAAATTTAAAAAAAAAAAAAAAAAAACAAAACATTGTAAATGTTTATAATTAGGTTTAATTTGTGAGATGGTCATATACTCATATTCGTGTTTATAATTAAAAGAATGACCATTTGGTAAACAATACATGCGAAAAATGTTTTCTATCCGGCTGAAGTTTCGAATCTTCCAGACAGTTTAATTTGAGAGCGGAAGCGATCACCAAACTATAAGACGCAAAAGCAAAAGGCATGGAAGAAGTAGACAAAAATTGTATAACATCCCGATTGGTGCATATTATGAGTCTTAAAAGGATTGATTTGACTATCTATGTCACTAAAGTCCATTTTTTTTTCAAGTCAAACAACCTCCCAAAAATTGCAGAGTTAAACGTATTTGAGCTGTAGCAACTTCATGATGGATGATCTACCGGAAATAATGTTTTTTATCGTTTGAGTGAGGAAAAAAACACGAAAAAGATCACGTGATAATTTGTAAATCTAGTAAACAAGTCTTTAAAACCTTCGGAAATAGTATACCGGCCGTCGGAAGTGGGTAGGTCCACGAGCCGAGGGCAGCCGAACTCCGACGAGTGTGGGATCAAGTGAGCTCACCCTCTAACACCTCGATTTCAGAACTATGGTGGTGTATGTCGAGAGGCTTTTAAAAATTGATTTGACTACCTATTTTACCAAAGTGCACTTGTCTTTTCATTCAAACATTCTATCAGAACTCCAGAGTTAAGCGTATTTGAGCTGAAACAATTTCAAGATGGGTGATCTAGGTCTACCGATAAGTGATTCTTGGTATCATGTAAGTGATGACAAAACATGGAAAAATATCACATGGTAATTTGTAGAGTCGGTAAATAAATTTTTTCCAAGTATTGGAAATAGCGCACTAATCATCGGACAAAAGTGAACCCACGGACCGAGATAGGTAGTTGAACCCATGAATAATGGTGATCGGAGTGTTACAGGTTGCTTGAGCAGCGGGAGATGAGGGAGCTCCCCTAGAGGTGGAGGTGATAAGTACCTTGTTGTGGTCTTATCGATTCAGTCCTGCAACTCTCTCTTTTTTCACTTTCTTGCTCTTAAATGTAACCAGAATTTATGAAAGTAAGCTTCCAAAGTATAATAAGGTATGATATTGATATGAAGAAGAGATTACTGAAAGTTGATGTTGTGATTACAAAGGAAATAGGAAAGGTAAACTGATAGTAAATCAATGAGTTTTCTCCCAAGAAAACCTCATTGCCATCTAGCCTAAGCTAGCCACAAATCCCACAAAAAGCCTAATATATCTTCCTCTCAAGTTCCTTATAAAGACTAACCCATGATGCCACTTAAGCCCTACATTTTAATCTCACCGTTGATCCCTTTCTCCATCTTGTGGCTCAGATTGCTTAGCACATTAAGTCTCCACCAACACCTCTAACTGAAAATGAGTCTTTCCTTTACTATTTGGCTCCCTTATCCAGATAAGTTTCCTTCTTTGGCTATGGAACCTATCAGGAGGTTAAAGGTGGGACATGAGGAGATAGTGGGTCGAGCAAAAGACTGATACACATTAGTTGATAAGTTCGTTGTTGGAGGTGAAACGATAATTGTACGACAATGTCTTTCTATATAAGAAAAGAAATAATTATTTTGAAGAAAAAGTGAAAAGCTTTTAGTTTAATTATTTTGCAATCTATGCATATCTTTATGGTTGATTTATTAATTAGTATCTTCTTAAATCTCATTGCAATTATTTTTATAAAGATTTTATATTTAAAATTTTAAGATTCTAAAAAAAAAAACTAAATAAAGAACGTAATTTAAATAAATATATCTATATATATATATATATAGATTAATTTTGTTTTATAGATTTTTTATTATTTCAATAATTTAATTCTATTTATTATTTTCTTGCAAAATAATAAACTGTTACATTTTCCTTATTAATGTTTTCTATATTAACAATAGATTAAATATTTTTTATTCAAATAACTTAAACACAAAATCAAATATGAAAAAACACTTACAATCGTTTTATCATTTTAGTTATTATAATATTTTCACTATTGTATATATAAATCTATCTAGTACATAAATGTATAAATAATAAAAAAGCTATTAGAAATCAATAAGTTACCAGTTACATAAAAGACATCGATCGTGAATTATATGTTTAGATATAATCATATAAAAAATAATAAAAATATATAAATAATCAGTTAATTCTGTCTATAGCATGGGTGATCACCTAGTTTTAATTTAAATAGGCAAGTCTATTTGAGGTTAAATAGGTTACTAGTGTCGTTCCTGTCCGAATTTCTCAATTTTTTTACAATGGAAAATTGTAACTATCCGTTCAGATTGAAATATTACATTCGATGGAAAATGGTAATGAATGGATTCGAGACACCCTAGTTACCCATTGGGTATACTTTCTATGCCAAGAGCACCTATATGTTTTACAAAAAGATATATAAACTGTTGTCATTTACTTGTTTTGTTTGTTTCAAGACTTAACTAGTTTTTGTATTAGCTTGTTTTGTTATGAATAATGAATCGTCTCATCATCCAAAATTTGAGCAGCAACGAGCACACACAAATAGATGTTTTTGTTTAAATATAAGTTATGTCTGGTAATCAATGATTCCTCAGATGTTGCTTCCCATTCTTTCGGAAGAGAAGATATAAACTCAAGGAAGCAACATAAGGGATTTGAAAAAGAGAGAAAAAGCAGAAAGAGGTTTTGTTGGTTGATTTCTTGAGGCTTAAGTTTTATTTTTTATTTTCCCGCAAGAGATGAGAGAGAGTTAGATTGAAAATATAAAGGGCTTTGCTGTTTTGTTTAAGCCTTTTTTACGCCATGCCTCTCTCTATTTTAAGATCTTTTCTTTTAAATTCATGGAGTCTTTAACTTCTTCTCTAAATAACCTCACCACCTTCCTAGATTAGAGTTATAACTCAACTAAGTTCTTAAAAAAAAATTATTCTGTTTTAGGGTTGATGAAAACCAATCTCCCAGAAAAGTGCAGTAGAAAACAAATTGGATGAAACTCTGTATCTGTCGAAGCGAGGACGCCCATAAACCATAGTAATCGATCGGTTACACTTGGACCTAAGATGTTTGCGACTATATTAAAGTCGACGTCGACTAAACCGGTGTTCACTAGCTGTGCAGCAAAAACGGGTGGTAGTGTGTTGAGTAGATGAATGTAAAGATCCATCTAAAACTAATATAATAAGGCATGATCTTCTTTCTCTTCCTTTACTTGGCCTGGGTTGAAAAATCTTACTGAGGCTAACTTAGTGTTTGCAAAAGGGCTAAACTCCTCTTAGACCAAACGTTAGTTGGAATTACCGTCAATTAATTGTGTCGATGTGACTAGTTCTACTATTGTAAAAGATCGCCATATTTGCATCTAGATTCGAATAACATATGGGTCTACCGCCTACTGAAACATCTCTATTCTCTACGTAGATTTTTTTACATTCACGATCGAAGTGCTTGGTATAAACCACTTCTTAGATGAACCACCTGATTTCATCAGCGGTCTAATGTTCATCTGGTAAAGATGGTCTTCGAAAAAAAGGCTCTCAAATACTATGTTCTATGCATCAACTTTATATTTTCCTATTTGGTTAACAAAACAATTACGTCAAGATTATGTATTATCTTGTTCTTAATAAATAACAATGTTTATGAGTAAAACATTTTTTCTTAGTACCCAAGATTACCCGAATTACATGAATCCTTATTTGATCCTTCTCATTTAGTAAGACTTTGGGAATATAGTGGGTAGTAAGTTTCATGTTCCAAAACTTCTCATTCCGAATCCAATACCCAAATGATATGTCTTGATATTTTATGAAATGCTTCAGAAAGTATGTTTAGCCTTCCAAACTATCCGTTTCCGATCTTTACCCATAATTTTTCATCCTATTACCCGTTATGGGTAGGCCTAAGTTTAAGTTCATCTAAGTTAAACCTTTACAAAGTTTGAAATTTTCCTCAAATTACAAAGTTAATTAAAAAATGCTCCTTACAAACATACAAAAGAAAAATCAAGAAAGGCAAAAGCAAAACGCAATACTAGCATACTGGAGAAATGGGTTTTTATTTCCCCAAGGTTTGTTTCCATTTCACATAAATTAATTATTTGACTCTTTTAGACATCAACGGTACGATCAAGCATTGTTGGGTGTGTTCCCCGTAGCACCAGAGCGGACGCGGCGGCCACCCTCGGACTTGGCGTTTTCGGCAAACCGGAGGCTTCCTAGATGCATGTTCTTCTGCTTCTCCTGCTCATTCCACTCTGAAACATAATAGTGCTCCTCCGTACCTTTGACTGGATCTTTGGACGGAGGCAAGAACATGCTTCCCCACTGAGGAAAGTGGATTAAGGTCACAGGCATCGTGCAAGCAACTATCATCACTCCCATCCACGTTAGCCCTTGTTCAGTTGTGAAATGTGAGGTCGAGAAGAACATGAGCTGTGTGAGCCCTGATCCAAAGTTTCCTCCAGCCCCGGTTAAACCTGAGATGATGCCTAGAGCTCGCCGGGATCGAGACAAAGGGCACGATTGCAAAGGTGGCTCCGCAAGCGGATTGTGCTCCTAAAGAGAAGAGGACCATAGCTACAACTGCAGTTACGAGGGTGTTGGCGCGGCCAAGCCAAACACAGAAGAGACCACCTGCCGTCTGAATGATCCACAACGTCCACAACCTCCCTCTCATCCCGAAGTACTTGGCTGTAAAGTCAGATGCGTAGCCTCCTGCTGGGCGAGCAAAGAAATTGGCCATTCCGAAACATGCTGCTATGAGCCCGGCTGTGTGAAGGTTCAAGTGAAACCTGAAGAACCATAAATAGATATATGTATACTCTTATGTTTATGTTTATGTTTTTTTTTTTTTTTTTTGATAAAATGTTTACTCTTATGTTATTCCTGACTATATGTAAAGTATCGGAAACAAACCTGTCAAAGAAGTACTCGGCGATAACATTATCAGTGCTCAACTCAACTCCCATGGAGTATCCATAGAGAAGAACGAAGATCCAAGTCCTGTAGTTTGTAACGGCCTACCACATAATCTACACCATTTATACGAAATCACGAGTTACACCTTTGATCCATCTATGACATAGGTAGCTTAGCTAAATTGTTTTGTCACATATTCATATAGATAGAGATACCTTTCCGAATTTTTCTTTTGCAACTTCCCCCGCTTTCTCCATGGCAGCTCGGTTCCCACCTGGCAGATCTTGACCTAGCGTGAGCACCAAGGTTCCCATGACGATGTGCATATAACCGGGGACAAAGAAGGCGATTCTCCAGGCCGTGAACGGTGTTGAACCGGAACGCCTAATAATTTCATACACAATGGGCATGAGCAACTGCGTTATGCCGCCACCCATGTTTCCCCATCCGGCGGCTGTCCCGTTCACAAGACCGATGATCTGACTATTGAACATAGTGCTCATCCAGTATTGACAAGACACAAACGTCGCCAGGCAAAATCCAATCATGAACCTCACAGTTATGAAGCCTGCGGCTCCACTCACGAAGCTCATTGAGAACACCGTAGGCGCGGACAGCATCACAAGGAAGGCACAGCCGTAACGGGGACCCAAAAGATCACATACGGCTCCCATCACCAGCCTAGAGAAGATACTCCCAGAAACGGAGGCAACTCCGGCGTTTCCAATGTCTTGCTTGGTGAGGTTGAGATTCTCCCGGATGATGGGGACAAGTGGTGCAGCCGCGAATGTCGAGACAAAACATGTGGAGAAAGAGATCCACGAGAGGTGGAACGTTCTCATGTGAGGTTTGGAAAAGGAGAAGAGCTTGAAAACCATTGCCTTATCCTCTGAGTCCACCGGAAGGTCGAACTTGGCCCTCTTGTTGGTATGCACAATTGGTGAAGCCACCGAGAAAGCAAAACTCTGTTCTCTACCGGTGATTCCATGCATGGAGCTTCCCGGTTCGCCAGCAGAATCACCCATTCTATATCAAGTTCCTTTACAAGTTTGATATTTGATTCAAGTTTATTTAATTGATGTCTGGATATTGACCACACAAAGGCTCTTATAGGATTCTTAGCATTGACAATTTGAAAAAGGCATTCTTTGGAGATTCTCAACGGTTAACTAACGATTTAATATATTTTTTTTGAGGAATCCATTTTCGCCGCAAGCATCTTTCCAAGTCTCTCACTTATCTCCAAAGGTTGTATATATGCTATTCACCTCTAAAATGCCAACTGTGCCTTTCTCTTCTCTTTTGATTCATAAGTCGCTATGTAATGTAGAACTGGAATCCTTTTGACATGTCTACGTTGTTATCAAATAGAATGATTACCTTAAGACCACTGTCGGAGCCTTGCAAGAGGTCGTCGGAGCCTTGACCCCTTCTAGGCATGCACCTGAAACACACAAGAGAGCAAAAATAAAACTTAAATAGTAAATCTTAGACTAAAATTTCAGTCTTAGATTCGAAGGTAACGCAATTGGTCACCGGCAACGGCGCCAAAAACTTGATACAACGAGTTTTAACCCAAAATAAAACTGCAAGTGCACAGTACAAGCAATAGTATAGATGGGATCGAATCCACAGAGACCAAGGTTACACTACGAATATGTAAGAATGAAAAGAAGCTAAGACAGAAAATGGTGGTTTTGTGATGACAGAGAATGATAAAAATAAAATAAGATTGTAGACTTATGGATTAAAAACGTCAGGTTTTAGGGATATTCGCAGGAAATCACAAATCAGGAATCATACAATTATTCAGGGAACAGTTAATTTCAATCTTGAACTTGAACAAATAGATTTAATCAAGCCACTGTCGTGGTCTTAATTACTTTATCTAGCAACCTAAAATTCTAAACTGTCGTTTGAACTTAGAATTCCAGATAAGCATTTACTAACAGGTTCAATTTGTTCACAAATCGCCTTAGCATCAGCTTTCGTTGGCCAAGGACGATTCGCTCACCTAAGTTCTAGCAAGCAATCTATTAACTTTTGGAGAATAGATTCAACCCTAATTCAGAGACTAAGTGATCAATTTAGTCTGAGCAATAAGAACAACAATAGGTGAAGATCAGTGAGGATTAGAATCCATCTATGTCTAATTCAATGATTCATGAAATTCCTTTAAAACCCTAAAACCTAACTATAGATTTACTTGATATGCTCAAATTAATACCCTATGATGATACTAAAGCAGTTGCTGCAGTAAAGTTAGGGGTCGAACACAAGAACTCAAGAAAACTCACTCAGTAGATGAAAGATGCAGATTGTGCTAAGCAAACAGTGAATGACGAGAAAACAAATGATCAAATTAAACTTAGGTTGAATTAATATGGATGGGAGCTAGACTCAGGGAAATTCTCAGGAAATCAATGATAGATAACAATTAATCAATTAAGGTTCAATTCAATAAAGCGCTGTTCTTGAACTCAAACACGAACGTATAGTTAACCAACTGTCGTTGCGAAAACTAACTAAGTCTAAAATCTAGAATTCCAAATCTCTTTGCGAATCCTACACAGTAAACCAGCAATCAATTCAAGTTTGATATGTTCACAATTCGATTAAACCAAATCTCTTTGCAGATAATCAAATTGCTCACCCTAGGTTTTATCAGATTACTCAATTGCACTGTCGTGCCTAATCGATAAATCTAGGTTCTATGTTCTAAGTGATCAGGTTAGAAATAGCTTTGAGTACAACCTATGGTGAAGAACTATTCAGATTTTGAACCCTAACAAAACAATCATCATGAATCAGAGAAATCCATATGAAAAATCCCTAAACCTAAAAAGAGACTACTCAGACATGATAGATGAAACAAATACCATAACTGAATAAATCATGAAATTAAATATATCAAAAGAATAAAAACAAGGGTTCGGAATCTTCTCTATGATGAACAAAGTCTTGGATCCGTCTCCCTCTCAAAAGCTCTCAAATCTCAATGGTGGCTCAATAATAATAGTGAAAAGTAAAGTCTGCAGCCCCCCTAACCTAATGACTAAAAGTTTGCTTAAATAGGTCTAAAAACACGAGTTGGGCTTCTTTTGTAAATAAAGGGGATGATTGGGCTTCTTATGGGCTTCCTTGAAAATCTCTTCTGCAAGTTGATTACGTCGGTATCAATCGATACCATGATGGTGTCGATCGATGCTAAAGCTTCAAAACGGGTACTTTCTTCGGTTTGCTCCAAAAAGGCTCCAAATGTCTCCAAAATCTCTAATTTCGTCCCAAACGTGGTAAAACCTGAAAAGACTCTAAAATGATAGAAAAAGCACTAGAAAGACTCGATAAAACGACTTATATCATGGCTAAAAACGGGTAAAATCCATGATATATCAACTCCCCCAGACTTAGCCTTTTGCTTGCCCTCAAGCAAAACAGAAAACTAAGTTAGAGAAAGAGGTTTGAAAAACCTTAGAGATCTGACCTCTTACCGAAATCGCTGTAATGATCCTTTTTCCCAAGCGCCCACTGCTGCCTGATCAACTCCAGATCTAACCACCATGTACTTCTCCGTAGGAATCCCAACTTCCCAAGATTTCACTTACTATCTCACACCAATATTCATCCAAGCTCTCATCGCCAGTTTCATCGCTGCAATCAGTGTTCAAGAACTTTCTAGATTCTTGCCCATACAATATCATAGCTAAGGAACCATTTATTCAACAACATTTATTGCTCTCCGGTAGTCTTTATCTCCCCCAGACTTATTTCATAATCAGTTCTCATTAGATTTCAACAGCGCAGGTTTATCTGAACAGCATATACAAATCAAGGTCCGAAGCGCGAGTATTGATAGTGTTTGCTACCGAATCCCTGGTTCTTATCCTCTCAATGTATCAAAAGTCTTAGGTGAATAATGGGGTCATAGGAAATTTTCCTACCCCTCACTTCAGGCCTTTGTGTGATCATTCCTTATCCAAGTAGAATAATGGGGTCATAGGAAATTTTCCTACCCCTCTACTCGGCGGAAATCATTTCATCTTTTATATAGATTTTACCTGTTTTAACGCAAATATGTATCCAACAATTTTCACGGGGGAGATATACCACAATTTTCAAGCATGATGGGTTCCTTAGCCAGATATGAATGATGAATCAAGCTCTAAGAACACTAACCGCGTAGATGAAGTGCAACATTTGGCTAAAGCTTGTGAAGAACTTTGATGGAGACATAAGTGATTTCTAGCTGGCTGGTTATCCCTTGGATTTTTCATTAGTCGAACTGAAACTAATCCTGTAACAGTGGTCACTCAAAAGCAAAATCAGAACAACAAATTCAAGCACAATCCAGAAATCTCTAAGTTATTTTGACTCAATTAAACAAAATTGTTTTTTTTTTTTTTTTTTTTTTTTTCAAAATGAACACAATGTCAGTAACTACCTCCCCCAGACTTAAACAACACTGTCCCCAGTGTTTATCAAGCCCAGAGAAGGTGAAAGAAATCAAAGGACAAAACGAAATAGGTCAAGAACAAGAGGTGTTACCATAGAGCGGTGGTATCGATCGATACCAAGGTGGTGTCGATCGATACGGAACAAAAACGACCATCCTTCTTTCGACCTGATTCACAAGACACAACAAAACACAAAAACAAAAACTCTTATTTATAGACTTACCAGTGGGTTGCCTCCCACTAAGCGCTTGTTTAATGTCACGAGCTTGACTTTGGCTAAGATATCAGTCAGGACAAGGTGGAGGACTCACTCCAAAATAAGCTCCACAACCAGACAGCTCCAGCTTCAAATTTTTGCTCATCATATCCTCTTCTTTCTCTTTCATCTCCGTAGGAATGAGAATTCTACCCTTAGAGAAAGCTTTCGAGGTTCCCTTGCACTTCACCTTATATTCGATCGAATCTCCATCACACTTCTGAGGAATCAAAGTGAAATTAGCAGCACCATTGATCTTCTTGCTCGTCGCCTTCCTCTTTGTTGCCTTGGTCTTCTCCACAACTTTCTTGGGGTGTTGGGGGAGTTCATTTGAAACATCTGCGACTTTTGGTTCATCATAAGACTCATCGAGCAGATCGATCATCAGAGTCTCGCCCGAGGCAATGGTGATGCACGAGACATGTCTGGGTGCTCCTCCAGAAGGAATGGCATCGTAGAAGACTTCTCCGTCAATGCAAGAGAAAGAGATTCTCTTATTAGGCGTGTCCATGATCGCGCCAACAGTAGCCATAAATGGTCTTCCCAAAATCAAGGGCACCTTGGATCCTTGGCTCATCTCCACAACCTGAAAATCAGTAGGAATCAGACAATCTCCTATTTTAACAGGTAAATCAAGAATTGTAGCGTAAGGGAGTGAGCTAGAAGAATCCGCGTATGTGAGAAGCGTGTTAGGAGATCTCATATCAGCTTTCAATCTCTCTGCAATCGCCCTCGACATGACGTTGACACTAGACCCTGAGTCAACGAGAGACTCCTTGAAGTTTACTCTAGAGATGGAGCATGGAACTGAAAATTTCCCTGGGTCTTCCCTCTTTGTCAACTGTCTCAGCGGTGGTGGCGTATCAGCAACGGGAGGTCCTGCAACCATTTTTTTTTTTTTGACAAAAACTTGCTTCTAGCAGCCTCCCACTCCTCTCTTGTCAGCTTGGGAAGAACAGGGTAAGGTAGCTTTGGTTTGTATACCCGTTCCTCAACCATCTCTGTCCTTTTCTCAGTTATTGATTCAGCCTGCGAAGGGTATCGACTGATACCAGATGAGTGTCGATCGATGCTGGAGTTTTGTATCGTCTCTGCAGGTTGGTGTCGATCGACACATGTAGGGGTGTCGATCGATACGCGTGGAATGTCAGAATTCTTATCTTCATCTTCAGCAACCTTCGAATCTACAGCAAGTCTCGGGAAGTGTCGATCGATACCAGGCAGGTATCGGTCGATACTAGTATCACTGGATACGAACACAGTCATCTCAGGCTCAAAATACTCTTCTCTAGCGCTCGAGGTGATTGCATTGACATGTCCATGCTGTGGTTGAACTATCTTTCTCTTGACAGCTGTTGATGTCTGAGCTATTTGATTTTCCAGCATCTTTTGATGGATTTCGAGAGCGTTGATTCTCCCATTCAGATCAGTGTATAAATTATCCAGCTTTCTATTAAAATCTCCAGTCATCTTTTCTTGTCCCTGCAGAATTTGTTCCAAGAGGATCTCCGTCTTACTCTCTGTAGATCTCAGAGAATGCGGTTGGTAAGCTGAATTACCGTATTGGCGAGTAAAATCACCGCCTTGAAGTGGTTTTTGGGCGAATTGAGTGGCACCAAACCCTGATTGGTTACCTCCAGACTTGTAACCACCTTGCTGATTGTTGTTGAAGCTTCGGTTGTTGTCGTAACCAAATCGCTGACCCTGAAAACCAGAACCACCAATGTAGTTAACATCCTCTGCCTCATCTTCAATGTTCTCTACTTCTTCAGCAAAATGTACAGCCTTCTTCGTCTTTTCCACTAAGAGGTTGTGCAGCGTGTCCAGTTTCGCCTGAACCTCAGCAAACTGCGAACCGTCAGCAACACTAGCGAGCCGTTTTCACTCAAAATCAGCATTCTTGGTGTTATTGCTAGACGCCAAGTTCTCAATCAGCTTCACAACATCGGTTGGAATCCTAGTGTTGAAGTTCCCGTTGCTTGCAGAATCCAGTGCCATCTGATACCGCCAATCAATCCCTCTGTAAAAGATCCCGAGCAGTTGAACTTGACTGAAACCGTGATGCGGACAGTCTCTCTGGTAGGACCTGAATCGCACCCAAGCAGCCTTGAGTGCTTCTGTTGGACCCTGAGAAAATTGAGAGATCTTGTTCCTGAGCTCCTCCGATCTCGCATCGTCATAGAAATTGTTCAGGAATGCGTTCTTGGTTTCGTTCCAAGTAGCGAGAGATCCAGGAGGTAGCTGCTTCAGCCAGTAAGCTGCCTCTCCACCAAGAGAGTATGGAAAGAGCTTACAAAAGAGGTATTCTTGTGGTACTCCATTGTACTTCATACTGGTGACCAAATCCTCGAATTTCTCTATGTGATCCATAGGGTGCTCATGAGAGAGACCGGTGAAGGGGTGCTGTCCAACAAGAGTGAAGTAAGCAGGCTTCAGCTCAAAGTCATTCCTCTGGAAAGTCGGAATACGGATCGCTGCACGATTGGCATAGAACTGATCCGGTCGGTTGTAATCGCCAAGTGTCCGTTCAGCAACAGCTTGGGGTTGTTGTGGAGGAGGTAGTTGTTCACCTTCCTCATCATGCACCAAACCTTATGGAAGATCCATTTCAACTGTAGTTCTTTTCCTTGTTCGATTCGTGCGTTCAAGCTCTGCTAGCTCTGTGAGGGAGAGATTGATCAGTGGTGTGTCCTTCTTTCTCCTGGTAGCACGCTGATGCATACACCTGAAAATCAAAAGACAAGAAAATAAGTAACCAAAATTCAAAAACAGACGTTCAGTGTCGATCGATACCAATGGAGTATCGATCGATACTGACGACGAACTTAGCCAAAATCGACAACTAAAATTCTAAAGGTGAATTTTTAGAGTCCCCGGCAACGGCGCCAAATTTGATATGCTCAAATTAATATCCTATGATGATACTAAAGCAGTTGTTGCAGTAAAGTTAGGGGTCGAACACAAGAACTCAAGAAAACTCACTCAGTAGATGAAAGATGCAGATTGTGCTAAGCAAACAGTGAATGACGAGAAAACAAATGATCAAATTAAACTTAGGTTGAATTAATATGGATGGGAGCTAGACTCAGAGAAATTCTCAGGAAATCAATGATAGATAACAATTAATCAATTAAGGTTCAATTCAATAAAGCGCCGTTCTTGAACTCAAACACGAAAGTATAGTTAACCAACTGTCGTTGCGAAAACTAACTAAGTCTAAAATCTAGAATTTCAAATCTCTTTGCGAATCCTACACAGTAAACCAGCAATCAATTCAAGTTTGATATGTTCACAATTCGATTAAACCAAATCTCTTTGCAGATAATCAAATTGCTCACCCTAGGTTTTATCAGATTACTCAATTGCACTGTCGTGCCTAATCGATAAATCTAGGTTCTATGTTCTAAGTGATCAGGTTAGAAATAGCTTTGAGTACAACCTATGGTGAAGAACTATTCAGATTTTGAACCCTAACAAAACAATCATCATGAATCAGAGAAATCCATATGAGAAATCCCTAAACCTAAAAAGAGACTACTCAGACATGATAGATGAAACAAATACCATAACTGAATAAATCATGAAATTAAATATATCAAAAGAATAAAAACAAGGGTTCGGGATCTTCTCTATGATGAACAAAGTCTTGGATCCGTCTCCCTCTCAAAAGCTCTCAAATCTCAATGGTGGCTCAATAATAATAGTGAAAAGTAAAGTCTGCAGCCCCCCTAACCTAATGACTAAAAGTTTGCTTAAATAGGTCTAAAAACACGAGCTGAGCTTCTTTTGTAAATAAAGGGGATGATTGGGCTTCTTATGGGCTTCCTTAAAAATCTCTTCTGCGCGTTGATTACGTCGGTATCGATCGATACCATGATGGTGTCGATCGACGCTAAAGCTTCAAAACGGGTACTTTCTTCGGTTTGCTCCAAAAAGGTTCCAAATGTCTCCAAAATCTCCAATTTCGTCCCAAACGCGCTAAAACCTGAAAAGACTCTAAAATGATAGAAAAAGCACTAGAAAGACTCGATAAAACGACTTATGTCATGGCTAAAAACGGGTAAAATCCATGATATATCATTACTCAGACATGAAGGCAATGAAAGCAAATGGAGATGAAAAAGAATTTATTATCATAAATAAAAGATATTCAAAGGGTTTAGAATTCTTCTCAAAAGATGTAGAGTCAGAGATTCGTTTCCCAAAGCTTACAGAGAATCCAAAATCAAAAGTCAAATCTAAGTCTTCTCTCCAGAGTTTTTGAATCAGAAAATTGCAGAAAGTGAATAATGCCAAAAAGTTGCTAGAAAAACCCTAATATATTGTTCAAAACGCGTAATGACTAAAAAATCCGGTTTTCTTCCGTCTCGCTCGGTTAAGATCTGATCGATCGATCGGATGTTGATCGATCGATCAGATGTTGATCGGTCAATCGTCGGCTAGTAAATCGATCTTGAAATCTTGCGGTAAATCCGATCGGTCGATCACCTCTTGGATCGATCGATCGAATGTTGATCGATCGATCTTCAGCTCATAAATTGATCTTGAAATCTTGCGGTAAATCCGATCTATCGATCATTGAAGTGTTGGATTTTTTGAAAACGACAGAAGAATGCTATCCAAACTCTTGGATCGCTTATCGGATATTGCTGACGATTCCTATTTCAGTTGCTTCTGCAGAAAGAAGTTTTTCAAAGTTGAAATTGATAAACTCTTATCTTCAATCAACTATGTCACAAGATAGATTGAATGGTTTGGCTATCATATCAATAGAGCGGGAACTGGTAAGAGAACTCGATTATGTGAGTTTGGTGAATGATTTTATAGGAAAGAAAGGTAGAAAAATTGTGTTTTAAAATTTCTATATTTTTTATTCTTGTTAGCACTTTTACGTAAGTTATGAGATACTATATTATTAGTAATATTTTTTATAAGGAAAAGGCCACATATTTTTTTAAGTTTTAGGCCTCTAAATACCCACAACCAATCACATAAAACATTTTTAATTATCACACAGACAATTCTCGAGCCTATACTCAGCAACTATCGAACAGTATGTACGAAATGAGGTTACTGCATATCCACAAATACCACCCTCACATTTGCCTTAATATGGATGAAAAAAACGCGATTAGCGATCTGCCGTTGAGACTAAAAACTGTGACTGCGTTCTGGAAACTTGCAGCAGAAGAAACACATTTAAAACCAGATTAGGGTTTCTGTTTTTGACAGATGCAGATGTTTCTTGCGGTCAAGCAAGTAACGTGGTGGGTAGGGTTTACCTTTTTTCGGGCGACTTTGACGGATCAAGCGGATTTCTTGACACTTCCTATGTCAAGAGTCTCCATCGGTCTGACCTAAACTGCTCATAAATGACCCGAAATCTTCTCCAAAAACTCCAACTTGAACCTGGAATTTTATCTGAAAAACTTAGTTTTTCTTGAATCAGAAACAGTGATTTTTCATCATCTTGAAAGACGAATTTCGAATGGACTTAAACCACAGTTGGAATTGCGAATGGACAAAAAAGTATGCATTATGATCGTTTGAATCCAAATGGTAATGACATAATGACAACACTAATACAAACCATTAGAAAGCATAATTACATATTCATGTCCTTTTAATATTTGATTTTGTTAAAATTTGTTTTTTTTTTTTTTTTTATGAATTTAAAGTTGTTATAAAACAAATTTCCCTCCATCCATATGAGAAAAGTTTGAGAAAATTCATTGATAAACAAAATTTTCTTCATTTAACAATATATAATATTTGAATAGTATTGTAGAAATCAATGAATGCTACATATTACAACGAACTACTACTCTTTTTCCTCACCATTCTCGCAATAAAAATGAATCTACTAAATTTCTTTTCCATAAAACATTATACGAGTAGACTAATATAACTTGTGTTTAATCAATAATCAACGAAAAATCCAAACACTTTTATAGAATATGAATGAATAGTTAAGCACCATCAAATTATTAGTCAAAATCCAAAAACTTTTACAAATAAGAAGACATAAATAAAGACAATAACAATGTTTGGGACTAAAACACCATGGGAACCCCTTTGTCGGGTTAAAAATCTTATCTATCTTCCTCTGCATTTTAGTCTCATTAATTCCTTCTCCCATCACGGTTAGTAAGTCGCTTTCTTCATTACAAGTTACAGAACTAACTCCTATCAAAAAAAGAAAATACATTCGTAAACATATTTTCAAATTTTAAAGCCCAATTGAAATGCTTTAAATGTAGTTACATATATATATAGCTGATATATCTATAACAAATAGTTTATTTTGGCTTAACATAACCATTAGATTGTGTTAATGTACCTCGAAAACTATAGATATAATTTAGAGCTTTTTGCCTGGCATTTTCATCAGTAGATCCAAACTTGAATGTGTATACTTCCTAAAAAAATGAAATTAAGCTAGAGTTATAGTGAATTTATGATATAAGCAATACACGTTTATATGTGTAAAAGTATATGTTTTTATTCAACGGGCTTCCTAAATATTAACTAACCATTTTTTGAAAACTTAAAAGGTTCAGAATTTGAGTAGTGATGATAAAAAATGTGATTGCAAGTTTGCATAGTTTGCAACTTAGTGGCTTACTTAGAACATCTATTTATATGGGATTATTAAAATGCACAGTTTTGATATGTTTATGTAGATACAACAATGTGACACACAATTATTTAGCTTCTGAAATCTATAAAAATTGTAAGAATTAAAATATGCTTTAAGAAAAACAAAAAGAAAATATAGAATAATTAATAGGTATCTCAAAGGTTTCCAAGTACACAAAGAGCAAATATATAAAAAATTACTAACAGAGTAAGATATATAACCAAATTTAAAAGTAATTATGGTATATATATAGAAAGAAAAAAAAGTTGTATAGATTTATGAAATTTATTTAATAGCATTTTCAGACATGAGACATGTTATCTTATAATCTCTAAGATTTTAATGTGGACCAAAGTTTTAAAAATATAAAATTTAAGAAAATATATCTATAGAACGGAAACAAAAATGAAAAAAAAAAAAAAGAACCTTGAAACTGTTTCCCTCAATTTTTTTTTGTTACTAAAATAATAATAAAAATATGAGGGTCTCTGTAGTCACAAAAGCGACATTTTTTATTACACTTATTGTTAACGTGTACTACAAAATTCATGCACATAGTTATGAATTTCACAATAAATTTGCTAGATATCTTCTACATATTAATTTAGGAATACCTTTCAAAATTTAACTCTAAGGTTCTTAAAAATTACAAAGAATATCATTGGAACTAAATACAAAATCATTTCATATATTTCTTTATCTGAAATATAAATGAATTTTTTTAATATGGGAATAAATCTTCTCAAATATATATTTCAATAATTTTATTTTGTTTCTAAATAAATGATTTAAGAAATTGCATATTTTTATTTTGAAATGTACATATTATCAATTAACATTAATTAATTCTATAATTTATAAAATTAAAACAAATGAGAAGAGAAGAATTAAACTATTTTCTCTCAAAAGATTTACTAAATAGAAAAAGAAATACTTTCACCTAAAATTTGTTATTATCTTTTATCAAAAAAATGAATTGTTATAAATTAAATTAAATATCCTCAAAGATAATATTACAATATATTAAATATATATATATATATATAATCCCATTAAAAATAATTAAATATAATCCCACTAAATTTGATTTCATAATTTTAATGGGATTATATACAAAACTAATTTGATTATATCTAAGATTATTTCTTAAATATTTGAAATAACTTATATAAAATCGTAAAAATAAAATTAGTTTGCTTATGTTATAAAAATACTATTTACAAATTAGTTTTTTTTTTTTTAACATCTCCTTTAGTAATTAAACTTTAGAACAAATGTAATCACAATGTAACGATTGAAACAGGAAATTTGGAACAAATTAAAGAATGAAAAAGAAATTAAGGTCTTGAGGTGTTCTGCATTTTGCTAAGCAGGTTTGTTACTTTCTCTTTTTACCCATCTGACTTGAGTTGCCTCAAATTTGCTTCTCCAGTGTCTGATTTCGCTAATCCATTATGTTTTTCTCTAATGTATGATCATCACGCATTATCAAATCTGTTCTTGAAGGTGGGTTCATATTAATGAAAGATCGATCCATTATAATTGAACTTGATTCATCCTTTATCAGGTGTATCCAATGATGACCTGATTCTTTACTTGGGTACTAATCTGAGCCGCTTGTACCTCCAATCACAACTTGAACTCCAATAACTGTTGTGCATGAGGCTACTCTTCCTATTATTCTCCAAGGTGAACTTTTTCTTCAGGATCCTTGTTTACAAGGAAAATTAGAAAAAAAACACCAAGGCAAATTAGAAATGTAGTGACAATTTCTAATTGACGACATTCCACAGGCTTTTACAGATCACTTTTGCAATAGCCAATCGGTATTTCAAAGAAAATTTAGAAACTTGTTTATCTCTCTTCAGGATTCCTCAAATTTGCCATGACTTCCATTTTGTAGCTTGATTGATTGTTTAAAAATCCTCTTTAAATCCTTGGTTTCTTCCGGGCTCTGTTTTTCCAGGTAAAGATGTCCACAACAGGCACTGGGAAAACCGTTGCATTTTTGGTGAGACATTCTACCCTCTGGGATCATGGATATATAAGTTGGCCAGTTAGGAATTGATCGGCCTTCGATAGGGATCTGTTCTTACTTCTTATCGTTGATATTTACTTCTAGCTTCCATCAATTGAAGCTGTTATCAAATCTCCTCCTCCAAGCCGGGATAACAGGCAACCCCCGATTATTGTGCTTGTGGTATGCCCTACTCGGGAACTTGCCAGTCAAGCTGCTGCAGAAGCAAACTGATAGGTTCCATGTGAAGCAAATACTCATTTTCAACTAGAGACTTCACTAATAGAGGTGTGCTGAGCTGGGTAAGAAGACAAAGAAGTGAGGTTCGAGGAAACTACAGCCAAAAGGGTCGTGTAATCTCAGCCACACGATGAAGAGGAGGGCAAAATGCAGATTGCAGAGAATGGCTATAAAAGAGAATAAGCAGGGCATGAGCGTTTTTAGGCTTTTAGTGAGTATTGTAAGGGTTTTCTCTGGAGAGAAATCTTTAGGCTTGAGGATGCAAGAAGCTTGGTGGCTTGCTTGATCCCTTAAGAGGGTGACTCTTTTATCTTTGTTTTATGTTTTATTTCTTTGTTATCGTGAGTTATTGTTTGTGTTTTGAGTTTGGTTTCTTTGTAATTGGGTGAGAGTTTGTGAAGAAGAGAGTATTGGTGTTTGTATCCAGTTATTCTCCTCAGTAATAAAAGTATTATTCAGCTAAGGTTCCATCTTGGTTTACATTTGAGAGTTGTAGAGAAGAGAGAAAGCTTCACAGGGAGAAAACAGAGGAATTGCAGGTTTTACAAGAAGGATTTGCAGGTTTTGGCTGGAGGGTAAGTTAGAAACTTATCACAAACACCTTGCTGAAGTATCACCCATCTATTGGAGTTCAAGTTGTGATTGGAGGTAGGTACAAAGTTGTAATCTGAGCTGCTTGCAAATTCTTTTACTACTCAATAATATCTAACAACTCTTTTGCGTCCTTATGAGCCATGTTAAGGCTTTGTCTCCATTGGATACCTCTTTGTTGAAAAATCAGAATATTTCTACTCGTCCAAAGTCTCCATAAGATTCATAAAGGTAGTTGCTTGCTTGAGATGTGGAACTCTTGTAGAAGTATTAAGGAAGAAGGCTGCGTCTACTTTGTTCTCCAAAACAGAAGTTACATCGGGTTTGGAATACCTGATCCTCTTCACATTGCTCTGGCATATACACAATCAAAGAACAGATGTTTGGTTCTCTCCTCTTCTATACAACATCTTCGACAAATTGCATTTCACTATGGCTTCAGAGAGGATATTCAACAACCATTCAAACCAAATTAACAACAGTTTTCCTACTTACAACAGTTTTTTTCTTCTTCTTCACCAAAACAAATCAGATTTAAACTAAGAATTCAGAAGGCCAAAACAGAGACTTGCAGGAGAAGACTTATTTGCGTTAGGTTTTTCTTACCCAAACGAACCGGTGGTGATGGATTCATATCACAGATGCATTTACGGGGGAAGATGGTCGCTCTGCAATTCTTTCTCAAGGATTGACAGTTTCAAGAAAGCATGTCCAGATAGCTTTTGTCCAATCTCCCATCATACAGCATATTAGTAACCAAGCCAAAGGTTGAAGCATCTCCAGCAAACCCGCAACTCCTCATTTCTTTGATGAGTTCAGCCGATGCAGCTTTGTCACCATCTCTAAGCTGTGCCCTAATTAGCGTATTATATATACCACTATCTGGAAGAGGCCCATCTTCTTTCATTTCTCTAAACAAGGCATATGCTTTCTCCTTTAATCTTTTCCTACACAAGCCTGAGACCATTGTATTGTAGGTTATAACATCAGGCTTCACTCCTTTAAGGCTGAGGCTACAAAATAGAGCCCACCCATCTTCCACCTTCCCAGCCTTGCACATCCCTTCAATGATAATACTATATGTGACAATATTAAGATCCATTTCAGTCTTTTGCATATACTCGAATACCACCAATGCTTTCTCTAGATTTCCATTATTACAAAGTCCATCTAACAAAATGTTGTATGTCATGATATCGGGAGGCACACCAACAGATTCCATCTCTTTGAATAGTTCTTGGGCCATATCAACATCTCCTGCTTGAAAAAGCCCTTGGATAAGAGTGGTGTAAGTGACTGTGTCGCCAACAAATCCTCTTTGAGACATCTCGCGGAAGAGCTCCATACCATCCTCTACTCTCTTAGCCTTACAAAATCCCTTTATAAGAGTACTATAAGCCACTACGTCTGGAAGACAATCTTTGCTAACCATCAAAGCAAACATATGTCTGGCCTCGTCTATGTGATCGTGCATACAAAACCCATTAATCAATGAATTGTATGTGATAATATCAGGATCTATAGACCTTTTGATCATTTCCTTGTACAATTTCTCAGCCTCTATAAGCTTCCCCTCCTTCACAAATGCATCGATCAATGCATTGAAAGTAATTAGATTGGGGTTGATTTTCCTCTCAATCATATCGCTCAGCAGTCGAGAGACATCACTCCATCTTCCGTAATTACAAAAGCAACTAATGAGGGAGCTGTAGGTAACAACATTTGGTCCAATTCCTTTGGTTTCCATTTCGTTGAATAGGTTGAGCGCATCATCCACTTCTCTGTATTTGCAAAGAGCATCAATGATTGTGTTGTAGATTACAACATCTGGCTCTTTTTTCGCTTGCTCCATCTTCTTAAGCAGATTTATGGCCAAATCAGTATCACCTCTCTTACATAGTCCATTTACAACCACACCATAAGTAACCAGATTTGGTTGACATCCTTTGAAAGCCATCCGTTCAACTAAAGCCACCGCTTCGGAAGCTTTGTTGTGGAGAAAAAGTCCATGGATTAGAGTTGTATATGTCACCGTATTGGGTTTATACCCCATTTCCACCATTTGGTCAACCAAAGCTACGGCATCAGAAATCCTCTTACCATGACAGAAACCATTGAGAAGAGAAGAAAGCGTGACAATATTGGGTTCATGACCGAGTTTCATCATCTTGCCAAGAATAGCTAAAGCAAGAGAGAGTTGAGAGCGTCGGCAAAAACAGTTAATGAAAATACTATATGTGTAATGATCATGTGAAATTCCCAAGTTTTGCATCTGCTCGCCCAGAGAGATGACAACATCAAATTTCTTCATCTTAGCAATGGCACTCAACAATTTACTGAACTCAACAATGGAAGGGAAAGGACGAGACTTGACCATATCAGTGAAGAGATCAACAGCATCGTCTAACTTCAAATCATGTAACACATCTCTACTCAATTTCTCTCTGTAATCATAACTCTTAACAGAGAAAGCTCGTCCCCAGCAACACAATCTGAAAATGGAAAACAAGGGAGAAGCAGTTGTTCCAGGATAACCTTTCTCGAGAAGAAATCTATTGGCCGTAATCGAAATCGCAAACTTCATCTTCTCGAATTTGGCTTCCTCAGGTGATTGCGTTACTTCTCAGTCTTCAATAAACCCTAAATGGTTGACCAAATGACCAGTATCTGTTCCTCAACCACTGAGGACACTCTGGTTTGGTTTTACTGGGCCCATAATGGGCTTAATAACAAGTTGGGTCTCACATATGATTACTCACAAATTATCTTTTGATATTTATAAATTACAAATACAATCACGACAATAATTGTTTGAAATAGTATAAAGTTTCCATTAAAGTATTCAAAGATAAATTACATTCTGCTTGTCATGTTCTTCTTCTACCTTCCTTCCTTACATACACGTACTCCACTCCTCTCTTCTTCATCATCCCCTTTCCTCACGCCTTCATCTTCGTTTTTTATTCTTCTCCTTACTCTGTCTTTTTCATTCTCAACCCTTCCTCTTTAAGTTTCCTGGCTACTTTGAACAGTTCTTATTATCACAAATGGGGGTTGATTACTACAATGTACTCAACGTGAATCCAAGCGCAAGCGAAGACGATCTAAAGAAATCTTATCGAAGACTTGCACTGAAATGGCACCCTGACAAAAACCCAACTTCAAACAAGAAAGAAGCTGAAGCTAAATTCAAACAGATCTCTGAAGCTTACGATGTTTTAAGCGATCCTAATAAACGTCAGATCTACGATCAATACGGTGAAGACGGACTTAAATCTTCCGATTTACCTACAGCGACAGAAACGGCGTCGTCTCAGCAACGAAACTACTCTTCCGGTAACGCTGGATTCAGGTATTATCCACGAGATGCTGAAGATATTTTCGCTGAGTTTTTCGGCGCATCTGAGAATGTCTTCGGCGGGGGTGGAAGGTTTAGAAGTGCGGAGACGGTGAATCAGACGAATAGGAAAACTCCGGTGAATAGGAAAGCTCCGGCGATTGAAAGTAAATTGGCTTGTACACTTGAGGAATTGTATAAAGGTGGAAGAAGGAAGATGAGAATTTCCCGCGTTGTTCCTGATGGTTTCGGGTTAGTATTCTTCATAACTCTCTCTCTCATTACTCATTATCTTGATGAAAATCGCCATGTTCGATTCAGTTTCGTTCGTTAATTCGTACTTCTTTTGATTCATGTGTATAAGTTTCTTGTTGCTCTGTTTTGTGATCGATCTTGAATGATAAAATTGGGGAATCAAGATGAAGCATTGATCCAAATTAGTGTTTTTTGACAATCTTGAGTGATATTAATATTGTTTTGTGATCTTCCTCATTAGTTTTCTTGTTGCTAAGTTTGATATTTTCTTAGCTTAGTTTGGTTTCTTGGTTGTGTCAATCTATAATGATGTTTTGATAGCAGAAAGCCAAAACCAGTGGAAGAGATCTTGAAGATAGACATAACACCAGGATGGAAGAAAGGAACTAAGATAACATTCCCAGAGAAAGGAAACCAAGAACCCGGTGTTACTCCTGCAGATCTTATCTTTGTTATTGATGAGAAACCGCATTCAGTTTACAAAAGAGACGGAAACGATCTGATTGTAGACAAGAAAGTTTCTCTTTTGGAGGCTTTAACAGGGCTCACTCTTAGTCTAACAACTCTAGATGGGAGGAATCTGACTATCCCGGTTTTGGATATCATTAAACCGGGTCACGAGATAGTCATTCCTAATGAAGGAATGCCCATTTCTAAAGAAGTTTCCAAGAGAGGAGATCTTAGAATCAACTTTGACATCTGTTTCCCCTCGAGGCTAACATCGGAACAGAAGACAGATCTCAAGGTAGTTCTCGGTGGAAGCAGTATTGACAAGTAAATTTTCAAGATGCTCTTGAATTCAAATGTCAATTCAGTGTACATATATACAGAATTGATTGTTTTTTTCACTTTTGATCCTCATCTCTTGATGACGAAATACTAAACAGTATCGATCGTTTTTGTTTGGAAAAGTTCTCCTTAATGTAATCTTCTTTTCTCGGATTCTTGTTTTGTAAGTTATATATATTAACTCTGGACTTTTAACAAGCCATATTCAGACATACTTTGAAATAGGACCCTATCGATGGTATAGTTGTTTTTTACTTACCATATTTACATAACCATTTCTTTTCTCACCTTGGCAGGATTATTAAATTTCATACAAATGTGACTACAATCTAAGAGATAATATTTTTGTTGCTAAAATGATTTTGTTTTGTCTATTGTTCATGTCAAAACACAGAACAAATAACTCTTTAAGTGATGTCTCAAAAGTGTTCAAACACCTTTTCGACAATTTTATTCAGAATCATTGAGAAAACAACAAACCAAATGGCAAAAAAAAAACAACTTCAAGCAATCAAAAGCACACACTCAAAAGTACAGTTCTTTTGTTTTTGTAAGGAAAAAAAATAAAAACCTTAAACCCTATGTTTTTCAATCTTGGTCTCAAGCTCAACAGGTTTGGCTCCAACAACCCTATCAATCTCTTCTCCTCTCTTCACAAAAACAAAAGCTGGAAGTGTAATTGCTCTGTATGTCCCAGCCACATCCTGGAATATATACCAAATATCTCAGTCTTGAAACTCGACGTTCATGATTTCAGTTACAATAAAACCGTAAGATGATTCTTCTTTAAGTAATAATGAAAAAAGAGTAATTACCATTAGCCTATCCACATCAACCCTAGCAAACACAGCTTCTGAGTACTTTGAAGCAATCTCCTTAACTCTAGGTTCCATTGCTTTACAAGGTCCACACCATGCAGCTGTGAAATCAATTACTAGCTTCAAAACCACAACAAAATTTTCCAGTTAGCTTAATTAAGAGCAAAACCATTTCATTTACATGTAAACAAAACTAGAAAATACAAATAGTATCAGATTAACTACAAACATCTTGGATGAGAAATTAGTTTGGTTGAAGAATTGAAATACATTATACGTGGTTTCCGACTAATGTATACCAGTTTGTTTGAGCCTTTCACGGAATCAAAGAGAGATCTCCATTGTCTTCTTGATTCGATTTCAACAACCGAGCCATTCTTGGTTTCCATTGATGAATGGACATCATGCACAGATGAAACATTGGAATTACCCATTATCTTCCGAATGTGTATGTATGGAGAAATGGTATTCACTTATTTGTTTGTGACTGATATACAAAGAAAAGAGAGAGATGAGAGGAACTTTATATAGCTTTTAGTGGAAGAAGTTAATTTGTCGATTACAATAACTAAGTAAATTGCAATGGAATATGATTCAATTTGCAATCCTTCAATAGCCGTTTATTTATTTTTTCCAAGAATATATAGCTTATCCCTATTTAATTTGGCTTTGTGTTTTTTAGGGTCTATTTAGTTGTTCATTATTCTCCACTACATAAAAATAAAGCTGGTTGCAAGGAACTAGCTGGACTATCACATTTGCAAACTACTTCGTTTTATTTTCTTGGGTGGATTAACGATCAGCGGCGGATCGAACTTTAATATAAAAATGGTAGGTAGCTGATTTATCATAATTTTTTTTTTGTCCATACTATAAATAATATTAATTAAAAGCGGTTTTATCCGCAAGCGGAATAATCTGCACCATCCATTATACCTAAATAATCTACTTAGTTTTATGTTATTAAATACTATATACATAGTTTTGCTAAAATATAAAAGAGAGAAATTAAAATATCGTCGACTCATTTGACGCCAAAGCTGCAGAAATAGCAATGGGTTGGTAAGATAAACTATTATATACCAAAATTAACAATTTCACATTACGTATACCTCTTGATGTAAATGGGCTGTCAATGCTATCTTGCTTATTCTTGTTATATATATTCCTATTTACGCGTTACTTGTGCCTTTAGTAAAGCCTTCGATTTATACTTAGATAAAGACTTACATGAAAAACAAAAGAAAAGGGGAAAAAGACAATGTATGTCATTGCAAATTTGTAATGTTGTTTGGTGTGAAAGAATATTGGTTTCTGTTAAGGAGCTGTCATCACACTCTTCTCATTCTTATTCCATTTTGGTACGTATAGGTATAATTATGGAGAATGACTTTGAAGTTAACAATTTATTCGATATATGGGGGACGACAAGACATGCATGTACATCATCTTTTACCTTTTTCCCATAAACTTTCACATCATCCTCTCCCACTCAAAACTATCGTAATAAGAATGGTGATTCAAAAATTCAGTTCGGTGATGATCGAATATCTTAAGTTTTGGAACATACTGGAGGGGTTTATGATCCCGATTTGAAAATATTACTTCGAAACCATTTTTTTTTGTTGTCGATTTCTAATAGAATTGAAGGAAAATATAACAAGTTTGGCCAGCGGATTTTTGTCAACAACAAATAAAATAATAATACACCAATTTACAATTATTTGCAAATATACGCTTTTTTGAGTTTATAGAATTTTTTCTTTTAAATAAATACAAATTTTGTAGTAAATAATATAAAATAAATTATACCAATTATTTAGAAAAAAATTATCACTTATATTTTTGATAAAAAAAAATTATCATTTAGATTTGCGATAAATTTATTAGCGATATGAGTAACCTAATTTATGTAATTTTTTAATGTCAGATCTATTTTAATAGGCGAATCACTTAATGTCATTTGTAATTTAGTTTCGCCGAATTGTATATCGTCAAACACTCAATTTAAATTTTCATGACCCCTCATATCATATATAGGTCGAATATACCATATCATATGTTCATACACAATTAGCTTTCAATTATTTGAAATATATAGTTAATAAATATAAATAGTTAAATTGTAAGAGCTAAAAAAACTTCGTTTATTTTGTTGAAGTTCACAGGATACTTTTCTTAGTAGAAATGATGGGATCACTAATCACATATATAATAGGAAACATTTTCAAAATAAAGAAAACTATAAAAGAGTAATCTAAGACACACCACTGTTTTACAAACTCACCACAAGTTTTTTAAAAATTTAGAACATTTAGAAATACTTCTTATATTTTTAGGATCCTAATAATTTAATTTATTTTAAAATTTTGAAATGTTTAGTTTAGAAAATTCTTTAATATTCATCTTGCTGCTGAAAGAAATATTAATACTGATATTCATAAATTAATCTAATCACTTTTCTTCAAACATGTCTTAGATAATCATTTTAATTTTTCCTTGGAATTTATTCGGATTTGACTTTATCTTAATTTATCGAAAATATTACATAATTTTGGTGGGAGCCATTCTTCTTTTCCATTATAAAAACTTTAAACTGGTTTGTCAATCGTAAGGGTCGCATGAGTGGTACCCACATATATTTTTTTATTCCTAGCTCGATCTACAAAGATTCTGATATGTTTCTCCACAATCTGAAGAATTTTATTCCATGAAATGTCAACCATACAATTTTATATTATTGATTTTTCTTTCTTTTTTTCACCAAACTTCAAACTTCATTAATTTTAAACTGTTACAACATAAAGGATATCAAAACTCTTAATAGAGTCCTCGTCCTAAAAATTCGAACCTAAATTCAGAACCGCATTATAATGTATAAATTGAAATGATATCTCGACTACAAGAAAATTTATAGTCAGATAATCTCGATATCTCTCTCTTTTTATTTGTAGGATGAATGACACATTTAGTTTAATACCTCTGTAGTTACTTTCTGCTACTAAGCAATATATTATAGTTACGTATAAAATACTATAATAGTTCAGTAAAATTAGTTGTATTTGTGCAAACTGAAAGTGGGAAAAACATAAAAAGAGCAGAAGAGACGAGACTTCGATACAAGTGCAAGTGCATTTTTCCCTTAAAATTTACAATGATATAAAACCCAAACCTTCTTAGCTATGACCATTTTATGATCAAACAAGATGTTGCGGCCACGGGAAGCCTAAGCAAGGAAGAAGCCGCTTGCATGATGAACTAGGTACACCGATCAACCTAGAAAAAAATGAGGTACAGATTCAAATTTCTTTGTGGAGTATACGCAAAAACTTTTGTTTGAGAAATAAATTATTAAGAAATCTTTCATGTTTTGGAAAAGTTTCAAGATTGTTTTCAAAGATCTTTTTTTTTTTTGGTTTTAATGTTAGTTTTCAAAGATCTCTTAATAATTCATTTTTGATTCTACAACAGTGATGTGCAAAAGATCAAGTGTGAAGGAATTACATTGGATGCCATTCTTCTAAGCCTAGGGGAAAGGGAGTTGTAACTTTAAATGTGGTAGATGAGATCATGTTTTTGTTGAGTTGTCTAATCTAATGTCTTGTTGTTGCTGTGACCAGTACAATCGATTTGAAACAACGACAATAACATGAACTCAGTATTGCTGCTGGTCACTATCATTCATCGCTGGCGAAAATAAGACGTATCCTAAATACTAGCCCACCTTTTGTTGAAAATCGAAGGGTAGACACACTAGATCATACTTCGCCAACACCACACCGAAAAACACTGAAAACAAACACGACATATGATCAAGTTACTTATTCAGACAGCTCATCATAGTAACAAAAAACAACTGCACAGCCACAAATAAATCTAACCCTAATCTAAAAGAATAAAGAAGAACATTGTGAATTTTCAGCCTTAACAAAAAAACAAAAAAAAAACAAAAAAAAACAAAAAAAATTGTGAAATTTAAGGCAAAATATGTTTCGTTATTCAATCTTTCACACCCTTCAGTTCTCTGGTATTTGGGTTAAATTGTCCAAGCCGGGCCAAGACCATACTTCACCAAAGGCCCATTAAATAACGTCAACAATGTTCAACCCTATCTCACAAATACAACTTTTTGGTTACATTCTCTTGCTTTTTTCCCAAAGGTTACATTCCTTTCTTATGGCTTATTTTGGCTTATGACGTATCCAACATTTCACTATCAAGTTTGGGTTAAAAAAAAACACTGTGTGGTGTAGATTGAACATTCGCTTTCTCATAGATTCTGCTTTTTTAAAAATAAAATACTACAACTACAACTTATGAGGTATGCAACTATGCATCAATTTTTTTTCTTTGATAAAAGATCTGTATCGATTTATTGCGCATGTTATAATTTATAAATTTATCAAATACTACATACATAATTATTCATTTATCTCCATAGTTACTGTATACGTATGAATACGTACGTACATTACATATTTATGAATTTTTCCGATGCATACGCATATTTATTTTTGATAACTTTAGGTGTTCCGGATTAGTATTGAATTAAGGTCCATGACTATGATATAGTCCAACAACAGTTAACTTAAAACACTCGAACAATTCTAAGGGTAAGCTAGCCTGAAAAAAATAAGTTTGGTTGCCGATGCCAAACTACAAAAATTTGATTCAGCTTGTTTTGCAAAGACCACATAACAAAACTACCCTGTAATATAGACGATGTCAGCTCTTGCTCTCAACATACATGTACTATATATTTTTAGTGGAAATTAAATCTAAAAATGACCGGATTTACGTCGTTGTCCAGGTCCAACTATCATTAACCCACAGGGCATGCAAACGTATATTTACAATTAATGAATCAGAAGGAAAAAAAAAACTCAGTTACCCAGAAGCTCCATATTCCCAAGATCAACTAGTTTTACTTAACCATAAGCGGGGTAGAGGCAGCAGTTGTGGGTTCATGTGCGGCTTAGTTGGATACATGTTCACTTTTAATTTGCTTTCAAACGATGAGTTGTAAATTTATAGGATTTGTTAAGCAAATCTTTTTGGGAGAATTCTATGTTAATTTAAGAATATACAACATTTTCGTAAAACATTTATTGGGTTTAATCTTTGAAGATCTTTGTTTTCAGATCTAAACACGAGAACTTGAGACACTTACACACTATATGTGATGAAGAAAAATGATAAATATTCAATTTTACATAAATATGTATAAAATCTCGATTAAACCTCTAAGTTTTGTATGTATACTTAATTATATTATTCTGTCAGGACTCATATACGTATGTGTTTTTTATGAATCATATTAAATTTTCTCATATAAGATAGAATTAAAAAAGTAAAACTATAAATTTTTGTTTATGTTTTTTTTTTTTTTTTTTTTTTTTTGAAAAAGAATCAAATTTAAATGTTGATATTTGTTTTTCATGCAACAATTAAAACTAGACTGAATGTTTAACGACTAAATCAGACAGTATGCATATATATATATCCCTTAATTATTTTGATTCATCGAAAATGACATCAAATTAATTTTTCCTTTTACGAGGAAAAAAAAAAGTGACAAGAATCGTAAAGTGAGGAACAATTGTTAGCCGTTCAAAACAAAAAGAGGATGAACAATTGATGGATTAGGTCTATTGATGGACATTAACAAGACTAAATGAAAGTGATTGAATTGTTGTGAGTCTGTGACAATGATTTCGGACTATATGGAAGTCAAAGAGTTTCACTACAACTTTGGATTTAAAAATTATTCATATTATTGGCATTAATACAACCAATAACCATCAATACCTCAAGTGTAACGACCGATGTAGTATATTAACAACACTGAAAGAAAAAAAAAACTTTTTAAAATATAAATAAATAATTTACACTTAACTGGAAAAGTTATAGCTAGCAACGCCAACTCTTTAAAAACTTTATATAAGTTTATAAAGTTTATATGTTTTATTGCAATCATTCTCACGTGGTTGTATTATTACATTTAGCAAAACAACATAGTGGAAAATAGAGAATGGAGTTTATATAATTGACTTTTCGATCAACACTCATTACTAGAGCAGGTGCAAGAAATACATTTGCATCGGGATTTTTTATAAATTAATTAATAGAAAATTGATGTATTTAAGGGTCTAACATAATTTTCGAAAAAAACTTTACATGTAATTAAAGTCCATATAGTAAAACAATTTTAGCCTACCATGCTCATTACTATTTATTCTGTTTAGTGTTTTTTATATATAAAAAAAAGTTTGGACCAGAATTCAAGACTAATTTAGACGTTGTATATAGAACGTAAAGAAAAATTTAAACTTACAACGAATAAAATCACAAAGAATTTGATTACCAGTTTCCAACAGTAAAATAAATCCATAACAACCGGAAAACCGACACTAGACCAGTTACCACTTGTTTAGTGTTTGTTGATAAGTTTAAATAGATCATAATTTGCATCTAAGTAAATGTTTTTAATCCTTTTCCTTCATCTTTTCTCGTGTGAGAACAAGAATATTTGGTCTTCTTTTTGGACCAGAAAGTGTTCTACGTAAAAACGTAATCCTATATATCTTTTGTAATGTTATTTCACGTTCCAATAAAACTTTAGGTTTTCTTCCACTTACAAAATCGAGTCCCCCCCCCCCCTCCCTCTCTCTCTTTCTTGTCACACCTTGAAAACACTACTTTTCTAAAATCGGAATGATATTAAAAGGTCCTGGAATTCGTTTATAGAATGTCAATTTTAAAACCAAAAGAGGAATTGTATAATTGGAAAAGATGCGTTTAACTTTGTCAAAGAAACGCATTTCTTATAGCATATAGGTATGACATGATTCCCCTTAACACTATAATATTTCATCATTCTTACAAAAAGTGTGCTTCTAAAATTATTTCACACATATTAAAAAAATGTGAAACTTATGTTATATTCTTTATTAATAAGATATTTTTTTCTCTAATTAATAAATTAAATTAATAGGGATTAAACTGGATTTTGTTAAATAAATTTATGTATCCAAAATAAAAAACGATATTTGTAAAACAAATTAAATTCAGAGAATTCCACTTCGTAAAAACAGAGAGAGTAACTTTTATTATCCAGCATGCATATATATAAACAGTAATTTACACAAAACATGTAATGGAAAACTAATTTTGTGTCACTAACTTTCACGTAAACTCATGTAATACCATAACACAACTCTAGTACACACTTTTAGAGTATATGTTCTGGTTGTATACAAAAACTGATTTTAAAATATTCTCTACTTATATAAATTAGGAGGTGTAAGTTTTTTTTAATACCAAAAATAAAAAAGGAGGTATAAGTTTTGCAGATCCATCATTTACATCTGGAAACAAGACTTGTCATATAATTTTTTCATTTTCTATATTCCGCAATGAATGGAAATCTTCAGATCTTTATTTTTTTTTTTTCCCCTAAGATAGCATTCATATAAAAAGATTAACTTAGCAACGAGGTCGCATCATTATAATTGCTTTTGAAGAATTTATGTCCAAAGTTAGAAGCGATTTTTAGCCATTCAAGGGGGAGAGAATATCGGCTTTATAGCCCAACATGGATTTGTATCATCCTCCATTTTCAGCAAATATCCAATATATCATAAAAGATTTAAATTAATTAGATTACTTTTTGTATGGAGTTTGGTAAAAGCATTAGTTCTAGAGGTAACGTATCCACTGTTTGATCCACCTGCTTCTACATTGCCTTATGATACCATCAAACAATAATGTTATATTCTCATGGTTATTTGTACAATTAATAAATCTCTATTGGGTAACCATCCTAAATTGTTTCTAGACCGAACGTGCCGACCCAACAAAAGATATGTCTCAATCGAAATATGTAAGACTTAAATATTTAAGACGAATATATAGGCTCCTAAGAAATCTTAAGTTTTGGGAGATAGACTAAAGTCGTCTAAGATTACTGAGAGTTTGAGACTAATCGAGATTACAAAATTTAGATCCATCCAGATTATGAACTGATAACGGAATTCAGTTATTAAAAACCCATAGATATTTTTGAATATTCTAGTTTGAGAAACTTATTTTTATTTTCTGTATATAATCTTCATTTGTAAAATTTTTGTTTTAGAAGCTTAAGTTTACTTCTATTTCTATATAAGTGATATCTTGTAACTTTATTATTATGATAATCAATAATAATTTGCACAACATTTTTTAATGCTCTTAATCTTATAAATATATCATGAACATATGAACATTGATTATACACGTCATGATCCAAGATCATTAGGCTGATGATGTTATCGCACATTGTTTCAAACTATCGTCTAACCTTGACTCAAACACCACTTGTAACTTATCAATCATAATGTTAATGGACCTCCAATTCTCTGGAAACCTTACTGACCCATAGGATTGATTCACTTTTCTATCACAATCGATCACTCATGAATAATCCATACACGACTTGTTGATTGTATACGTACCCGCGATAAGACAATTTTAAAAGAATAATACGATAATATGTAGAAAAGCTTTTAAGTAATTAGTTAACTTTTTATATCATTTGAGATGCACATTTCAGGAGTGAACACATTAAGCATCCAGAAATTTTGGATACCTATAACTGGACTGATACTTTAATATCCAACCTCATTCAACGAGTAAATCAGTTTAAAAATTCCACATACTGCGGATACTCAAACCTTATCCGAATATTATTTTTGGAAATTATTCTATAATATTTATTTAAATTTAATATGAAAACATGAAAACTAGATTGATCAAAGAAATAAAAAAAGATTCTTAATAATGATTAGAAAAATGAAACTAAGTGATATATAATACTAACTTAAAACAAAAGTATAATTGTATATTCACCACCAGATCACCAAATTTCTACCTTATGTACGCGCGAGCATATAAATGTAATTACCCGCACCTGAACGTTTACATACCCAAAACTCTGGGATGGATAAGGAAAATTAATCGGTATTCTAAATATTTTTTCACATTTACGTTTATTACCACCAAAATTACCTTACAATATCTAATCACCTTTTTGCCATTTTTATGTAATTGTTAACATAATTTACATTTTAAAACTAATACACGTGTTTTTTTTAACAATATGTTATGCCGGTTTGAATCTGTGTCAGTATTAAATGAAGATACCAACACAAACGACTATTTTACACATGCTTAAGTAATGTAACACATATTTTATAACAATATCTTGGAAAAAGAGTATTGTATGTTAGTTTATTGAATATGCTTCCGTTTTCTGAAAATATTTCTAAAAGATAAATAATCTAAATTAAAAAAATGTTCAAAAAATAATAAAATTGGATTCTTGAATTAATCATAAAACAGTCCCTAAAATATATTTGGATTTTTGTAAATTGTAAAGTCATGAAGCAGATCTCGACAACCATACCGTTGTTATTGTTCCTGCGCCACATTATCTCTAAGCAGTGACTACCAACATGCCACTGCACCTCTTTTTTTTTTTTTGGTAAAATGTGAAAATTTTATATAATTTCGAACCTGTTATAAATGAGCATTAGTAATCTCACCTCTTTTTTTTAATAAAGTTTAAAATATTTTTATACCAAAAAAAAAAATAAGTTACAGAGAATACCCAAGAATAAATCAATTGGGCTGATGCTTCTAATAATTTCGTGGAAATGTAAGAAGACGACATAAGTTTGGCAAAAGCAAAATCCATTGCAGGTCTTGGTAACAGTAACCAATTTAGTTATACCTGTCGATTTGTGCAAATTAGTTGACAATATTAATAAAATTTAAATAGCAAATTAGCAATTGTAAGAACTTGTGTAGAGTTTACTGATGAAAAATAGAGTAAGACATGTAATTGTTTGAAAACCGGCGTTAGACTCAAATATGTTAAGGAATTTTCCATACAAAATGTTTACGCTCACATATAAAAACTAATTTTCAAGAGATAGATCATCTATACTAACATACATATGGATTAACACTAAAGTTTCTATAGACAACATTCAAACAGTTTTTTCAACCTACATAATTTTGGACGTGACTTATTTTGTATAACAATTAATAAAAAGAAAATTTGGTTATTGGAAAGTAAAAATTGATCCATAGATGGACCCAAGGGGAATGTAAAATTGATCCACTATAGGATTAAAGAAAATTTTGTGGCCACTTTAATATGCGGCTGCCAATGCCATTGCTTTCTTTTGATTGTACTTGTGATTCAAATTTTCAAACTCACACCACCTATGTTCATCTTCCTTTCTTTTCTTTTTTGTTTCTTTTTCTGGTCAGCTATGTTCATCTTCTCTAATATTATACGTATTATATAAATACAAAATTTCATTATAGTCATTTGACATTTTAGATGCATTGCACTTGGAACTTAGACACCGTTTTTCCAGCTTCAAGCCGACTAACCATAGTGTGATTGCCGCGTGTACAAAAGTTTGATCCATGTTCTCATAACATGCCATTTGAGTTGAATAATTTACCTACGGAAAAGTTACACTGAAATTGTAATTAAAAATATACAAATCAAATAAATTTAAAAATATATGCAGGATGGTTTAGGATACACTCATTAACCCAAAAAATTCATTGCCATCAATTTAACAAAATCCAATGACATAGATTTTGCGCTACGTTCTCTTTATATTTCTTAGTTTAATTAATGAGATAAACATTATAACCTCTTTTTATTATGTTGATGCATGGTAATATATATTAAATATATAATTTTGATATGAATATTGTCTTCTTAATTTTGGTAATATATTGCGAAAACATAAAATATTCATATATCAAAAACATATATAATTAATCTTAGTCAGTGATCTCCTAGATTAATCGGTAATCATACACAGTCAGTGATTTAAAATTTCATATATATAGGATCATAACAATGATTCTATACTTACAAATTATATAGTTATTCTACAACGCACATGTCCAACTTAGAAATAATATTCAAAACAAATAAAAAAATGGTATTATATTCAAAACAAAACCATTATTAATCTTTTACGAGGAGTTAAACTCTCGTGCTCAAAGATCTTACAGAAGTACTGACACTGCCACTTATGCTAACGGATGTTGACCGTCTATTTGATTTTTTATGTCACAATATTAATTTATGCGAAGACCATTACATGTTATTTTGGATGGTGTATATAGAAATTTTGAAATGCATATATAATTCGCACATTTTTCTCGTTTTTTAATGCGTATTGTTCAACGACTAACATGATCTCCTATATATCACAACATAAATTCACTGAGTTTCTAACAAAATGAAAAACTACACATAGCGGTTAGCACTTACAAAATTTATATTAACGTTTGTTTCCTTTTTTTAAATCCTTGAAACAAATAATAATTAATGCCAAAACAGTTTCAAAGTCTGAAATCAGACCCTTAGATTGGAATATTAAAATAGGAAGAAGCTTTTTACGCTGCATTTGACTTTTGTTTTTGAGAATAATGGAACCATAATGTAAAAAAACTAAGCAAAAACTTGTTAAAGAAAATGGAACCATAATGTAATGTTTAGAAAAACAACATGATATATTGATATGATGTCTTGTGGGTTTTAATTAAATTCATACCGACAACCTTTTTGACTTGCTTCCCTGTCTTTGATACTACCCACACAGAGATCAAAACACCATATTGCTATTTGCATTTAAACAAAAGAATATTAAAAAAAAAACACTTAATAAGTATTCCTTAAATCTAATCATTTCCATTCAAATAAGTGCAACACCCTCCAACACCTAACCTGCCGATTCCTTCATTGGATATACCTTTTGTATTAGATTAGATTAGATTAATAGTTGGAATAATTCCATGCGACAGTAAACCACTTGGACACAATAGGCTTTTTAGATAATAGACTTTATCTATTGAATTACCGACAAATGGAAAATTTATATGAATTGTTAATTTTGCGATCCCAAATCTTATAGTAATATTTATTTGCTGACCAAAAAAAGTAAAATAGTAATATTTATATACTCATCCTCAATATTTCAGAATAATTAAGGAGATTATGTTTTTGCTTCATATTCAATTTTTTTTTTGTATGAAACATATTCAATTTATTTAATTTCTTGTTAATCACAGTTTACATTTAAAAAGGCCATGGAAATCTTAAATTATATATATATATACATATATAATTCATTACAAAAGTTTTGCGACATAGCTACAAATTTTGCAATGAAAATTTCTCTAACCAAAACTTGCCCAGATTTATGAAAAAATTATTACATAAACATTTTCAAAGAAAATCGTTTAAAACATTTAAATCACAATTTTTCTAACCTTTTAGATCATAATTTAATTAAATAATTTCTCAAACTTTTCTGTCATCATTTTTCTTGATTTTTTTTAATAGTATCAAAGACAGTGAAATGTTTACCTTCCAATCACCAACCACTACCGTCAAGCACCCACGAAAGTTGCATTAGTCTTACACTGATAAATCGTCTGTAAGCACGTTACAATTTTTTAAGTCATAACTAAGCTTTTTGGAAAATACATTCCACAAAAACTGCTTTTTATTGTCATTTTGCAAAAGCATACATTTGTCCATACATATATATCTATATCAAATACATACGCACATATATCATCTAATAAGCAGACTGAGCTTGAAAGAGGATAATATTAGTAAACAGAGTCGTGTAGAATATGGAACTTGAGGAAAATCCAAAGTGACAACCCATAAATGTTATAATATTGCCAAGAAAACGCAATCGACGACCAGGTTTCAGAGTATGAACAAAAGAGGAAGAAAAGGAAAGTGAAAGACAATATAAAAGAGAAAAAGGAAAAGTACGAAAATGGATGTACTTAACCCCAAAATAATAAGAATATTTAGCGAGATTAGTTTAAACCAGTTAATTACAATATTCCTAAAATAGTACAAAACTATAGATTGTTTTGTCACCTGACCTCATGGTATACTAAACATTAAGGTGGGTTTCCTAAACAACTGTTAACATATATTTGTTTGTGCAAATGATCATTTGGTTAATTTGTAATAATTTTTTTAATCACATTTTGACTAGAATAATGACTAAATTGGTGATTGGTTGGAGCTTTAGGTTTTTCTAAAACCATATTTTTGTCTAACGATCTAAATTGAAAGCAATCGTGCTTTATAAATATTTGAATTGCAAGCAATCGTCCTTTATAAATATTTTTCAAAGCCAAAGCCACTTTCAATAACCTACTGCCATTTATGATTTTTTTCTTTTTTGGAATAAAAATCTAAAGCCATAAATTTTGGGATTTGAAAATTTTTCTTTGACTTTTCATTGATATATGTGGTGTATTTGATAAAAAAAAAAAAAGGAAATTTTTATTATTTTTTAAATATATTTTACTTAAAACAAATTGATAAATCATATATATATATACATAATTATCGTGTAGTCACTAGAAAAGAGAAAAATTTACATTATTTTTTAAAGAACTTTTACTTAAAACAAATTGATAAATCCTATATATATACATGATTGTCGTGTTTGCATTTTTAGTATCTTAATTTATTATTTATTTTAGTTAAATGAAATTTTAATAAATTTATTTTTTTATTTATTAATGTATAGACAAAATATTAATATATAATGGACAATAATATTCACCAAATGTTTTGATATTTTAAAAGTCACAGTCATGTTTACCAGTCATTTTTCATTTAATTCTACAACTCCAGCAGATAAACCTACAGCTCCAGCAGATAAAACTAAAGCTACAGTTCAAAAATCTACGGTCAAAATTTTATAGCCATAATTTTAAAGGTACAGCAGAAAAATCTATAGCCATAATTTTACCCCCAAAATCCTAAATCTACAGGCACAATCAATCATGTCCTACATTTCGTACAATCATATATAGCATGCTATTTGATAAAACAACATGACCAAATTTTGTGCAATTTCTTTCCCCAAATAACATCTACTTTCTAAATTAATAAAATAACATAGCGTTTAAGATAATAACATATTACATGCTTTTTCATCAACAAAAAAACAAGATAATAACATATTATTTTCTTGAAACTTTCATCCGTCATCTAACCCAATTAATATTATATGTTTTTGTATACAAATAAAAGATCGTAGTTATTTACATAAATTGATAAAATTAATGGTATGACTGTTTAGAATAAAATACTCTTAACTTCAAATAACTATTGGCATTCCACAAGAATCAAAGACTTAAAACACGTAAGCAGTTTAAGCATATCTTTGCATGAAGAAATTCATGCCCTCCCTAACATAATGAGCCAAGAGTCCAAGACAAACCTCCATTTTCTCGCATATGTGTATATACCAGTTTTTGTTTTGGGTCTCGTTCAAGTTGAAAAATATTGCAGAGAAAGAGACCAAAAGATAAGGGGTGAACGAAATATAAATCCAGACTAAGAGAGCCCAAAAGATCTCTGAATTAAAATAGAGTTATCAAACTCTTAACGACGATACAAATCCACTTATGGATAAATCTTTATAATCAAAGGTGGTTTAGTAACCCAAATATACGTATGCAGATTGTGAAGTTTGGAAAAGAAAAAAAAAATTTTATATATATATATATATATATTTCAAATCTGGCAATAGATGACGTCGAAAATCAATCGGAAGACGAGTGAAATGAAAGAGAAATTCAAGTGTCGAAAATGGTGTAAGTTATTTTATCAGTGTCAAAAATGCAATAACAATAATGGAAATGTTTCACAGTGTGATGTTTTGAAACATATATATGTATCATAAAGGTTTTGCGTATAATTACTATATGTGATTTACACATAAAAATTCTATTATACACTAGATAGTAGTTCTACATATATTTTTCGTGGGGATCATCATGTTTTCCTGTAGTAGAATAGATCTAGAAAAACATGAAGTATAATATAGTAGCACCAAAACTCCAAGGCTGGACAAAACAAATATATACCGTATGCATTCATCGTGATAACCGATTCTACTAAAGGCTGGACAAAAACTAGTTTGCATTAGAAATATGTGTTATATGTGAAGACGAAACGTCTGCGTCTATTATTTTTGTTTTTGTTTTTGAGGGGTCTGAAACTCTGTAGCCTTTTGGCTTATTATAATTAAACGTTACATTAGTTTGGTAATATAATGTCACATTTTATCAAACAAAAAAAAAAAACATCTGCGTCTTGGTTAGTGGTGAGAGATATTTAATTTGTTAGCTCTTATGGCCGAATACATTAAATTTCTTTGGCTATCTAACCAATAAAACTGTCGTCATAGTGTTTACACTGATTTTTTGTCGTTCAACTACACAAAATTAAAAAATAATCTTTGAGGGTTATACTTATCCAAATCAGAGGGAATGATATCAGAAAATTAATATCTGAAAAAGTTCTATAGATAACAAATTCAAAAACTTTATCAAAAGAAAATAATAATAATATCTGAGATTTTTACTCTAACAAAACAAATTAGACAATATGTCCCAGTATTCAAATTACGGGGAAAAAAATTTAAAAAGATGAAGAAAATGAGTTTGATGTAAACTAAACACATCAGGGAAGTGCAGTTTAAAAACACTAATTAACCTGTATGATTTGGGGTTTTAGTATTATTTTTTGCTAGAAAATTCAAGATTAATAATTTTGTTCCGGAAGATTTAAGATGTTTATCGTACAAGAAAGTGTTTGATAATGTGTATCATGTATTAGACCTAAATAAAGTATGAGGATACAGTGAAAGAGAAACAGAGTATGATAGCACAACACAAAAGCAATACAAATATAATTAACACAATCCTTATCAACAAATACACTACGACCCTTAATAATTCCACTAAATTACAACCAAATACTTTAAACATGCACGATAGTGAGCTGCCGAGCTGTATCTTGGAAATTCATATAAATGACATAAACTTTTGACTCATACATATACGTTGAAAAAGTATATGAAAGTAGAATGACCAAGTAGATATCAAGAAGCATAAAATCTAAATATCTATTGTATTTAACCATCCCTTATGTTATGCCCATCATTTTCACAAACCCACACATACACATATTTATATACTTTATAACATTCCAAAATTCAACCGATCTATCATAATTAAGCATCAAATTAAAAAATGGAATATTTGTGGTGGGAGAGAGATCCACATCTTTTGTAGAAAGTGCGTGTGGGGCTTAACTGAGAAAAAAAAGCAGGAATAGTGAGAGGAGACACACGGCGTTTTCGTTTCTGCCTAGAGTCTACGTACACTTAGTGTTATACGTAAAGCCAAAGAGTCAACGACTTTGGCTGCCTCTCTTCATCTCTTCTCTATTATAAATTGAAGGGCCAATAACCCAACTCTATTTGTCCTCAAGATAGTAAAGACAAGCCAAATAATAACCAATCTTTCTTCTATCTTCTCTCTCTCTGGCAAAACTAAAGTAGAGATATAGAGAGATAAAATTTGGATTGTTTGTGGGTTTGTGAGAGATGGCAGAGATAAACAAACAAAGCAACAAATGGGAACACGAGGAGGCTAGTAATGAAATGAATAATTGGGAATTGGCTGAAGAAGAAAGTGTTGACTGGAGAGGGAGACCTTCCAACCCTAACAAGCATGGTGGAATGAGAGCTGCTCTCTTTGTTCTTGGTATCTCTCTCTCTCTCTCTTACTTTCTATATATATAATTTCACAAAAACATATCTAGTGTTTTCACAAAAACTTATTTACTGTTAAAGATTTGTTTGTAGCCTTAGATGGATCATCTGGTATTTTGTATCTTGGTTCATAAGAACTCGACCTTATCCAAACTTTGGTCCCACTAACTATAATTATATATTCCATGGACCTTGGTAAATGTTTGCTTTCTCGATTATATTATTTCCAATTGATTTGTGGTTTTGATTCTATTTTTTAAAGGATTACAAGCCTTTGAGATAATGGGGATAGCAGCAGTAGGGAACAACCTTATCACTTATGTAATAAACGAAATGCATTTCCCCTTGTCTAAAGCGGCCAATATTGTCACCAACTTTGTCGGCACCATCTTTATCTTCGCCCTCCTCGGTGGCTACCTCTCGGACGCCTTTCTAGGCAGCTTCTGGACCATCCTCATCTTCGGCTTCGTCGAGCTTTCTGTATGTTCATCATTTCTTTCCATTTTTTTACATATATGTATATACAATTGTCTTAATTTCTTAACTTAAAACTCAAAACTAAAATCTAAATCACAAGGCTTCCTAACCAGATCTGTTATATATATATATATATATATATATATATAAATAATGTGCATACACGTAATTAATTTACGTGTATATGTCCAGGCAACATGCCTTTTGTGTGTGATCTCATTACGATTTAATTAACTACTTACAAAAATACCAGCGCTACAAACACCAAACTTCAACATCATCAATTAATGTTTTAGATCAAAGTTTCTCATTCCGAAACTTTCTACTAAATTTGTTGTCGTTTAACTCTGTATTGCCACGTGTATTCCCAGGGTTTCATACTATTATCAGTACAAGCACATTTGCCCCAACTAAAACCACCAAAGTGTAACCCATTGATAGACCAGACATGCGAAGAAGCCAAAGGTTTCAAGGCAATGATCTTCTTCATGGCACTCTACTTGGTGGCTTTAGGAAGTGGCTGCGTGAAACCAAACATGATAGCTCACGGTGCGGACCAGTTCTCTCAATCGCATCCTCAACAATCTAAAAGACTCTCATCTTACTTCAATGCCGCCTATTTCGCATTCTCAATGGGCGAGCTTATCGCTCTAACTCTCCTTGTTTGGGTTCAAACACATTCGGGAATGGACGTTGGGTTCGGAGTCTCTGCTGCAGCCATGACTATGGGCCTCATTAGCTTAGTCTCCGGTACTATGTATTTTCGTAACAAGCGTCCACGTCGACGCATCTTCACTCCCATTGCCCAAGTAAGTTTATGTTGTCTTTTAACAATTCTTACACGATAAAAAAAAACTATATGAAATTGAACCTTTTTCATCAAGGATTTAAACTTTAAGAAATAGAGATATTGATTCAACATAGAATTTAGAACCTCAAATAAATAAGCAACATAATTTTTTAATAACGTTATCAAACATTTCTCTTACATAGAAATATACTATCTTTAAAAACAAAATAGTGAGATTTATAATAGTTCCAACGGTAGTAAGATGAACCTAGAATTTTTTTAATAAAGTATGTTTTACACATAGAAGACATATTGATAATGGCTTTATTTATAGATAATCCCTAGCTATTTTTACTACACTACATCTTTAATATAATTATTAATGTTTATTTTACAAAATCATTCTCTTGGGTTTTTACCTACCAAAATAGTTGACTTTTAAGAGAAATCTGTGTCAAAAAACAATATATATTAAAATAAACAAAATCTGATGAGAGGTATTAAAAAGTCTGCATGCGTATGTATACGTAAGTCCATCTAAGTTGGACCCGTGAGCATATTTTACACGAAAAAAATTAAGACCAACCACGCAGATAAACAATAGAGTTGACTTCTGTCTCTACTGGATCATAATTATAACCAAATATTTAAATAAGTTGATTACGATTGTTTACTATTACAAAAGAATAATAACACTTTTTTAAAAAAAAAAGAAGAAGGAATAATAACACTTTACATATTTTGCGCAAATGTTGACCCACCCTTTTTGTTGACAAATCCCAAGTATGTTTGTTCAAAACTTCCTTACTATTGTAGTAGATGAGGAAGTATTTGACCCTCCGACTTCTTTGTCCATATACAAACGAGCTATATTTATAAGAAATATTATGGCTATTTTGGAGTTGCAATAATTTGGATGTCAAAATTTATTTTAAAACTATAAAAGATCTATGTGTTAAAAATAGATGCTTATTTAAATAATTAGAAACAAAAATTTCATGTACAAATCGATATATGCGAAGGAAATTTCGACCCACTTGGCTTTTATTCAGAGAAAGATTATCACATACATTTAATATAGTTTCTGTTGACAAAAAAAACAAAAAGATTATCACATACATAGATATATTCAAAGTGAGGAATTGTGGTCACGTGTGTGGACAAGACAATGCTAAAACAGTTTGGTCCATGCTGACTCATATGAAAAGAGAGGACCTGATGTTTAAGCAAAACATTATAATTGTGCGTTTGAAAAAAAACACTGATATCCACTTCTATAGTCATTAATATATTATATAAATATATTTACAAAAATAATATATCTATATATACACAATAATCATATGTAGTGGTCTCTGTATTTCAGGTTGTTGTGGCTGCCATATTAAAAAGAAAGCTTGTGTCTCCCTCTGACCCAAGAATGCTTCATGGAGACCACCATGTGGCAAACGACGTCGTACCCTCCTCCACTTTACCACACACTCCTCGTTTCAGGTCATAGTCATACAATTAACTCATTATGTCACTTTTTCTATCATTCATATTTCACTTTTTGGTCGTTTTCATTTCATCATTTATAGATAGTTATATCTATTTTCTTATAATTAAGACCGAACAAAAACTTCAGTAATATGATTCCAAACAATATTGGTTCTATCCCGATTTCCGTTCACGTGTAATGTCTCCTTTTTTTCTAGTAAAACCAAAACTTTAAATGAGTATTAACATTTTTAAAAATGTTAGAATATTTCTTTTAGAAAAACAAAAGTCATACGTATTCACAAATATGCATGAAATCAGAGGAGAATATATATAATAAAATCTAACGATTGTATTTGAACGTTTGGGCAGGTTCTTGGACAAGGCATGCATCAAAATCCAAGAGACAAACACAAAGGAGAGTCCATGGAGGCTCTGCACAGTAACACAAGTAGAGCAAGTAAAAACCTTAATCTCACTTGTCCCAATCTTCGCAAGCACCATCGTCTTCAACACCATCTTGGCTCAGCTCCAAACGTTTTCGGTCCAACAAGGAAGTTCCATGAACACTCGTCTCTCAAATTCCTTCCACATCCCTCCGGCTTCACTCCAGGCCATCCCTTACATAATGCTCATATTCCTCGTCCCTCTCTACGACTCTCTCTTAGTCCCTTTTGCACGTAAGCTCACAGGACATAACTCAGGCATTCCTTCATTGACTCGGATAGGAATCGGACTTTTCCTCTCCACTTTCTCTATGGTTTCAGCTGCCATGCTCGAGAAGAAGCGTAGAGACTCTTCAGTTCTTGACGGTAGAATCTTGAGTATCTTCTGGATCACGCCGCAGTTCTTGATCTTTGGGGTCTCCGAGATGTTTACAGCCGTTGGATTAATCGAGTTCTTTTACAAGCAATCTGCAAAGGGCATGGAATCATTCTTGATGGCCTTGACTTATTGTTCCTACTCCTTTGGGTTTTACTTCAGCTCGGTGCTCGTTTCGGTCGTAAACAAGATCACTTCTACGTCGGTCGACTCTAAAGGGTGGCTGGGGGAGAACGATCTGAATAAGGACAGGCTCGATCTGTTTTATTGGCTTTTAGCGGTGCTTAGTCTCTTGAACTTTCTTAGCTATCTCTTTTGGTCTCGTTGGAACAATAAGTCTTCGAGAAGCTACAACGCTAATGTGGTGGAAGATGAAAACATATAGCTTGATGCATAAAATGAACAATACGTATTATATAACCTATTAACATGCATCTCCGGCATATAATTAATAATAAATAAGTTGTTGTATTAATCTTTTGATTTCATAGTCTCACTTCTTGTACTCTTTTCTAATAATTTAATTAAATATGACCGCAACTGTTTTTCGCTAAATGCTTTATTACATGCTAAAATATATTAATAGAAAACTGAACAAAATTTTAAATAATAATAATAATGGTAAGAATAATTTTAAAATCAAAAATATCAACTAACACCATAATTACTCAAAATTAGTCGAACTAATAACATGAAACAAAAAAAATATCAAGAAATAATTTATGGATTTATAGTTTACTCTTATCACTAAAACATGTATAATAGGCTTGGCCCTGGAGGTTGTCATTCTGTTGAACTATCTTTTCTCTTTCCTCTTCTCTCATTTTCGCTTTTCTATTTCTGAAATATAAAATTAGATATGCTATATATTAACACTACATAAAAATAATATGTTATATTAGTACATTTATAAACAATATATAATAATTACGATATCATATTATTATTTCTGATAAAATAGAATGTTATTCATAAAATATGGAACTCCATTCTATATTTATGCACAAGAAAATATTTTAAATATATAATTACGTTTTCCCTAATATGTTCACGGAATTTCATTGAAAATTTAGCATAAAAAGTTATCTTAATATATTTTGTCTACAAAAAAACACTATAAAATGTCATACCATTCTTTAAGCTGATTTATAGTTTTTTTATCAAGGTATTCATTAAAGATATTTTGGTCTATATTTATTTTCTTAGGGTTTGTTTTTTTATTATTCTTTGTCGTTGTTTTCTTGGGTTGTAGAGCGAGAGGGGCTAAAAAGAGAGAAAAGTTGTCATTACCGAACTGTCTTTTATAGTAAAATTCAGTGCGACAAAAACTTGACGTAGGTCTCACATTTTTATGAACCCTATAAATCATGTATGGCTTTTATTTCTTGTTTATAAATCAATTTTTAAAGGTGAATTTTTTATATGAATACTAACAAGTTATACTAGAGTGATGTGTTTGTTTGTAGTTCATAAAATAATAGAATGTGAAGACAGTTTCGACGTACAGTATTAAAATATTTGACGATATATATATACTAGAATCTATTATAGCGCGGATTAAATTTTTTAGATTTAAATTTTTTCAAAAGTTTTGATTATAGTATTGCAATGATTTTAATATTTAAATAATAATTTTGAGTTATGTTATTATTTTTCATTCAATAAATTAAATGTTATTTCTATAAATGTATTCTTCAAAAGATATTACGAATCTTTGGATATTCTTTAGTCGAAAGATTGATATCCTGAAAGATCATGATTTAATTTTGTTTTTAAAGTGCTAATTAAATTTACAATTATAACATTAATAAGAAATTAGCAAATGGTCTTAATACCAATAACATAAGAGAATATATATATATATATATATATATTAAAGTTATTTTCTTATTTGTACTTCCCAAATAATAATAAGAGAATATATATATATATATATATCATATCATATTTTTGGAAAATGAAATATAGATTACATAGAATGTGCATGGAGAAGGGTCGAATATTCATAGATTAAATCGTAAAAATGAGCTGAAACTGATACGAAATAAAAATAAAAATGAAGAAAAAAATGGAGACGAGACGTAACGATGCAAAATCGGAAAAAAAATATCAACAACCGAGGAAGATGAATATCAGAGAAATCATCTTATAAGCTTATAAGTTTTTAATACCAAATGTTAAATCGAAGTATCTCCTAACTAACTAACAACCAGAAGTATTCAAATAATAATAATTAAATATGATACTAAATTTAACTAATTAGTATGAGATCCACCATACAAAAGAAAAGCTCGAATGTTCTATATTGAAATTTACGGAATCATTGTCACAGTACACGAACAGTGAACACAACACCAACATTTTCTTTCCCACAAAAGTTATATATGTAAATTAGAAAAGAGGAACACGATGAAAAGTGATGGATTTGCTATTTTCTTCAATGATGTTCTCAATTTGGACACAATCTAATGGTAAGAAACATGTCTGGAACATGTTGGGTGTTAAAGCTTGGCTCGTCCTTCCTTTATCCACTATGTATTAATAGTTTCTTTATATTCAACTTTACTTTACTGATTAATGGTTAAAATATTGCATCAATTTGTCTCCCATTTTAATGGCATTAGTACAATCTCCCACCGAACACAGTTACTTACAATTATAGAGTTATTACAAGAAGTGGATTTCATAATTTGTGATGCTTTCTATTATTTTCCTGCCGCTCTTGAGTTTCTCAAATGCGATTTTTACTATCTGTATCTACAGATATATTTACTGTTCAAGCCTATTTAATAGTGGATACAATATCATCTTTAAATTATGTTAGTAAAAATATAATGACGTTGAATCTTCTGGAGTACTAGTCCTGATGAATCACTTCTACTTGATGGATTATTTTTGGTACTTTCGAATAAAATGTACAATGAAAATGCAAAAAAGAGCTATCTTTTGATAATTTCAAATCGACTTGATATATATATATATATATATATATATATTGCCCTTATGGCCGTACACAAATCATTGTTAGAAATCGCTCGCCGAATTTAAATCCGTATATTGCATGTCGTTATTTTTTTTTTGTCAACATTGCATGTTGTTAACAAAAAACAAAATCATTCATGTTAGAAACCAAGACAAGCTACTGTATAATATCATTAGATTGTAGCATATCGGTTGGGTACTTGAGCAATATGCTCTTTATTAGTGAGTGGTATTTCTCCACAGATGAGCTAACTTGGGTGTAAGTTAGAACCCAACTTAGAAAAGTTTTAGATCGAGTCAGTATGATGGTAAATATGACTTTCATGAAGGGATATTTTTAACAGTGGTTGAGCCATGACCGAGAGTTGTCTTTGATGCTCCTTTTACTTGAAATCCCTCGTATCTGTCAACACGACTTAATCAATATGATTCTATCGCGAAATCTCTCCTTAGCTTATCTTAGTTTCCCTCTGCAATATAAGTATAATTCTCGTAACTTGCTTTAATAATTTGGTTATCAATTGATCATATGAATCCTGATTGTTATGTATTTACGTCTGTTGTGTTAGTGTTGACGTTGAAAGTATTTTTCCACTATGTTTTGTGAACTTGTTGTATCTTCTCTTTTGTAATCACTTTGATTATAACCGACTTTACACCAAATCGTAATCCTGCCTAGCATCACAGGCCTCTTGAATGTAGATGTGGCGGATGGTCTGTGTGTGTCGTAAACATTAGAGAAACGCATGCCCACACGATTGCAGTCTCAAAGCCACATCCATGCTCTTGAATTTCTGAGTGCAAAAGATGTAGGCTGTTAAAGAGTTTTTCAGTAGGCCTGCATTGGGCCTCAGAACTGGGCTTACAAATGCATGTAAATATATTATTTTGGAAAGCTTGAATATAATCTGAACGATGGCTCGACAATTATCCAAGTAGAGGACTAGTATATTAACAATTCTAAAGTCAGGCAAAATTCTTAAAACCGAACCAAAATTTCCAAACCCGAACTTTTATAATTCAACAGGAATATTGTAAAGCCGGACTCGTACCCAAACCGGATTAATGTTTGGACCATAGCGCAATTTGGTCCGAGTGGTGTACCAAGTTCACAGATTTCTTTTTATTATCGTCTATATATTAATTAAGAATCATTTTAACAAAATAACCTTATGTTTACGTGAAATATTACATCACTGCTATGCTTACGTGTCGTCGCCAAAGTGATTCTCAGGAAATATATTTTATAGGACATTAATTACTAAAATAGTTACATAATATGTCATTAGATGAATCATATATAAACTGTCTTAATTTTAAAAATTATAATTTTACCTAAATTAGCTGTATTTATTTATGAAAAATTGAGTAAGTAAATATTACATAAAATTATAGCTGATTTTATTGTTTTCTAAATTTGATTAAATCGAGTAAGTAAATATTCCATAAAATTATACCTGATTTATTGTCTCCTAAATTTGGTTTTTAAAATTTTATTATTAAAAAGATATTATTTTAACTAAATAATTAATTAGTAACATAAATATTTAAAAACTTTAATTTTAAATCTCCTGTATATTAATTGAGAATCATTTTAACAAAATAACCTTATGTTTACATGAAATATTACATCAGTGTCATGCTTACGTGTCGTCACCAGAGTGATTTTCAGGAAATATATTTTATATGACATTAATTACTAGACTAATTACATAATATGTCATTAGATCAATCATATATAAACTGCCTTTATTTTAAAAATTATAATCTTACCTAAATTAGTTTTATTTATTTATAGAAAATCGAAAATTAAATATTCCATAAAATTATAGCTGATTTATTATTTTCTAAATTTGATTAAATCAAGTTAGTATATATTCCATAAAATTATAGCTGATTTTATTGTTTCCTAAATTTGGTTTTTAAAATTTTATTTTTAAAAAATATTTTTTTAACTAAATAATTAATTAGTAACATAAATATGTAAAAATCTTAATTTTAAATTTCAATTATTTATACAATAATATACTATTAAAATATTTAGAAATGTTTATTTAATTTTTTTTTAAAAGATATTATAAACATCTTATTCCGCATATAACGCGGAAATTACCTAGTTATTATTATTTGTTAACAAAGAATTTTATTAAAATATATGTATATAAAACATAATAATTTTTACTTTTTGAAAAAAATAAACTAAACTATAGTGACGAATAGTATAGCACTTGTTCATGTTTTGAAAACATGATTCCGCTATTTTTTACCATTCGGAATATTTATCAAGTTTTTTTGTTTTCACGTTTTGAAAAAGTGATTCCGCTTTATACCATTAACTTGCTAAAAATAAAATTTGATTAATCTAGTAAAAATAGCTTTTCATCGTTTTATAATTATTCTTCAGAAATTTTGTCCAGTTTAATCGTTCCACTAATAATTATTCAGTTATTTAGTTATTCTGCTATTCGTCTCACATACCAAACATTAGAAATAACTTGTAATCTAACACATTATAAATATCGAATATCACGTTAAGTTAATATCATCAGCGATCACTAATTTAACAGATAACTAAGTTAATATCGGCGTTAAAAATTTAAGAAAGTTAGTACACCGGTCTAGACTGTTCACAAACTGTTGTTCATAAGACGTTTCACTCGAATTCTTTCGCTTGCATGGATCTTGATTGGAAAAAGGTTCAAAGAAAAAGAAGTTGTGTAGAAAGGGTTAGTGCAAACAATTAATCACATGATTATTCAAATAAATCTTCTCAGAATTGCTCTCATATCATGTGTCTATCTTCAGTTTACTTGGCTCTATTAAATTATTTATTTTTGGGAAAAAGTCAATACAATTTTGTCTTCGATAAAATATATAGCAAATTTTTGTTGAGTTCTCAATTTAATCGCTAAATTTGTTGACTTTGCCAAATTAATCACATCGAACATATGCCAAATTTTCACGAAACTTTCTCTTGTTTTCTGTACTTCATGAATTTTTGTGTTCATGGTGAAACCTCCAAACATCATAGTCTCACAACACAAATCATCATATTACATAAGCATCAAAAATAATAATATTACTCTATGATTTGCCAATCGTTCTTTCATTTTTAAAAGTCACAACCAAAATTCTAAAATTACAATAAAAAAAACTAACTGCTTAAAATATCTACAACAAAAAACGTAAAGCTATAACATGGGGCCATATTCTCTGCTTTTAAATTAAAATAAAATTATTTATTTATGTTGTGGACTATATATTAAAGTACTTGAAGAAATAAAGCAAGTAAATAAAACCAAAATAGATCAAAAATGGAAAAAAAATCATATTTTCGTGATAATTAAATAAAGTGTAAAATTGTTTGGGAAATATTTATGCCAAGACACTGCCATCTTCTTAAATACAGTATCTTAAATACACAGTATCAATTATTTCCATTGTTGGTTGGGTGCAAATTTATCTTGTTTCATGTATTGGTTGTAAGATTTGTATTATTGGTAGAGGTGGACACATATAGGATACCATAAAATTTTGAGATATCCGGATCCGGATTCGCCAATATCTATTCGCGGGTATGTGTTCCACCAAAAATAGCTATAAAAATCTTAAACAATCATAAAAATAGTTTTTAAAATTTGAAAATTTAACTAAAAATAAACCCATAAAATATTTCAAATTAAATTTTAAAATATTATAAGACATATTTACTATGTTCATTCAAAGAAAATACACCAATTTTTTCAATATATAATTTGTTTTGGACTTTTGGTGATATTTTAAATAATAATACTAATTATTATCAAAAATATATAAATTTTATACATATAAATATATATATATATATATAAAGGATCCAGATCAGATCCGGCTATCTTGAACTTTAAATCTAAATATTTGGATCCGAGAATTCCAGATACTCTAATTTTTGGATCGGATTGGATCAAATTTTGGATCAGATCTCGGATCCTAGATATTTTATTCATCCATAACTGGTAGATAGGTTTCTATTTTCTTTACGTGACTTGCTTTTAAATTTTCAGAACGAAAATAAAATTGTTTTACCTTTAAAAAAAAGAAACAAATCAGAATAAAAAGATTGGTCAGAGACAAAGGAGACAGGTCCTTGCGTACCGAGAAGAAAACACGTCAAGCTCGTGATGGTATTGTCAAAGACAAAACAGCTCAATTATTAAGCACACATTAATTATTACTGGTAGCCTAAATCTCTACTTTGGTACTAGTTTAATTAAAAATGATTTAACTAATTGAAGTGGTATGCCTCTTTTGTAGCGCGTGAATCTTAATTGAGTGCCCTCCACAGGGGACAAGCAGTGAAGCTGTAACTGTAAGGAACTCTGGTGGGTTTGCATTATTTTCCATTTACCAACACATGCCTTTTATGCTTTTTTTTTTTCTTTTTTTTTTTTAAACTATAACTTTGGGTAATTGCATTAATTATCAACAAACTTAGTGTAGTATTATCGTAGTGTACTTTGAGTCGAAATTATTGATTTTTATTATATAATATAACTTTGAGTCGAAGTTATTGGTCTTTTTCCTAAGTAAATGAGTAACAAATAGAAATCTTTTCTCACAATTCCACTTTTGCCACCACTAAGGAGAAAGTTGGAGTAGATTCCAAGATTTGACTTGACAGAAAACAAAAACAAAAGATTTCCAATATTTGAGTGAAAAATTATTTCTTAGATTTTTTTTTCCTTTCTCCAACTTTCACTAATGTTTCATTTAGCTCGGATCGGGAGATCTACAAAACAAAACTGTTGTGGTGACCCTAGTGTTTTTTATAAACCAAAAAACCATCGATGATAAAATCGACACTAACACCACATGGAATAAGATTTTTTTACACAAAATGTAACTCATTTTTCAACTTTAATAAAGCATTGTACATTTTAGACTAAAATACTTTTGTTACCCCGTTATTACAATTTATATCTGTGTTAAGTAAATAAAAATTTTTATAATTTGGTTAGAATGATATACAGATGAATAACAAAAAAACAAAAAAACTTCAAATTCATCATTTTTTGCAACTTCACCCTTTTATCTTCAGAAAATACAGATCAGTTTTACTAAGTAAGAAATAATACGCAATATAACCCTCGTATATTTTTTCTAAAAGTTTATACGGTCACATAAATAAGACTTTCAAAATTATAAAGGTGGATTTGGATTTTTTTTGTCGCAAAGGCTTTAATTTAATATGTTATATATATCATAATTTTACAAACTTGACGGTGATGACGAAGGGTAAAATTGTGTATTTTATTTGACTTCATGGGATTGACTTGCATTATTTGGACATAGAGCATAAAATTGCAAAGATCGGTGATTTGGAGGATTATTTTCCTGAAAACTCATAAATTTACCATATTCTGATCGTGTGTTTGATGTATTAAAAAGTAACCTTCCAAAAACATGCTTTTTTCTTCGTCGGATCTATAATTGTGATGTTGCTGTCTAAATCAGTTTCATCTTTGAAGAACTTAAAATAATTAGTTTAACATGTTATATATATATATATATATATACGTTTCTCTATATATTGTATTCCGTCCATTTCATATTACGTGTCATTTAGAATTTTTTTACAAATTAAGAACATAATTTAGAGCAAATAAAGAAAATTGAACCCACCAAAAATAGGATTTGTTAAAATTTAATACTTTTCAGTAAAATATGGACTATAAATATTTATAATTATGCTAAATATATATAATTAAAATTAGTTAAGTTATACATTGTGAGAATATTTTTTTGGGTCTAGTGGTTGCTATTGATGTTCTTACAACAAATATAAGATTGAAGTATTCTTAGTAAAGTTGAAGATTGAAGTATTCTTAGTAAAGTTGTGAGTTCCAATTTTTTAACCGTAACATATAGGTTACAAAGGAGGCGAGATTGTTCATCCTTAGTTCCTTACTCATCTTGTCATCCAACGTAATTTGTTCAATGCTATGCTTTTTACTTTTTAAAGAAAATTTATTTAAGTAATCATATGAGATGCTAAAAGTATAATGACGGTTCAAACAGTGATAATGAGAAATATAATTCCATAACAACAATATGATATTTTGAAATAATTAAAATTTTACTTTTATTACTCAACCAACTAAACTATAAAGTATAGTTTATGGGTTTTGTTCAACCTAACTAATTCGATTCTGCGATTACATCTTCAAAACTGCATCCACATATTTCAACCTACTCCAGTACTCAAATTTTTTCATTGCCATATGTACATATAGTTTATACGAGATTACCAAAATAAGTAAGAACAATAGTTTTCCTTAATTAACTAAAATCGTAATTTTTTTAAGGTTTCGACAAAAAATAGTCATGATAGGTATACAATTTTTTCACGTTGCTCAAGTGGGACTTCGTTATTTCTTTACCGTTCAGGCGTTCACATAATCCATCAAGTTTAATGTTTGCACTTTTCAAAAATGATTCCACTACATATTTACCAGGTATTTGTTAAAAATAAAGCTAATTAAAATAATACATCATCAACCTATTTAAACTAATTTTTGGTATTTCATGATAGTTTTGTTCAAATTTTCATGTTTCCGCTGATTCACTACAAGAAAATAGCGTCTTAACCAACGGATTTGTCCGTCGATTAGCCTTCGGTAAAGAGGATAACCGACAGACACCCGACGAAAAAGGTCGTCGGTTCCAGAGCGTCGAAAATAAAAATCTGTCGGTTATTCGACGGTAGAGACCGACGTTATACCGACGGATAAAAACACTATGGTAAACTGACGGGGTAGCCGTCGGTGTAAAATCCTGACGGATGTGGCCGTCGACCGACGGCTAACCGACGTAATTGTGACGGATTGAAAACCCCGACGGATAACCGAGGAAGTTTGATTATCGAACGATTTACCGATTGAAATTGGGGATGTTTTATAAATTATTTTGTGTTGAAAACGAATAACAAAAAATAGAAATTGCGAAATAAACATTAACCTTAATATTTATAAAAATATAAAAACATAAATATTAAAACAAAAAAAAGATAAATTCAAATTACATAAAACTTTTTTTTTAAAAAAAGTTAAAAAAAAACCATATTTTATGCGTCCTGCATCCTCTTCAAAAGATCCATACACTGCTTGTAAAGATGCGTCTGCTTGTCCCAAAATTCATTAATCTGTTGCGCCGCATGATCTTCAAGCTCACCAAGTTTGGTCATAAGCTCGTCAACAATATCTATGACTTGCTGAGCCGTAGTCGGTTCACGGACAGGAGAAGGGACATGGACTGGATCCGGGACACAATCCTTAGCTGGAGCCGGAGTCTGGGTCGAAGCGTTGATTGGAGCGCCAGAATGAGGAGTATCACTCGAAGCAATACTTTCAGAAGCCATCTCCAAATCAAAAAAAAATATTTAGTACATATTATTTAAAAATATATATAATTTAATTAATTATAAGTATTTAAAATAAATACTAACATTTTAAGTAGAAGCAGTTCCACAACCCGGTGGAAAATCACTGATCGCAAACACTTTGCGTCTCTTATATGTAAACTTATGTTTATCCATAACTATATACACAAAAATAAATATACAAATTTTCAATTATAACAATAATATTTAAAGATCATATAAAAAATTTGCAATCTTAAATAAATAACAAAGCTAATATTCCAAAATTTACACGTCTAAACTAAGATTCCAAAATTTGCATTCCGAAACTATAAATAATAAACCTAAGGTTCTAAAACTTGCATTTCTAAACTAAGATTCTAAAATTTGAATTTCCAAACTAAGATTTCCATAAGAATTTAAAATTAAAAAACTTACCGTTTGCAGAGAAGGGTGTTGAACTTTTTTTTTTTTGTTCTTTCAAAGTTTTTTTTTTAACCTTGTGATGAAATGAGAAGGAGAAAGATCGGTTATATACTGCAAAACTACCCGACAGATTACCGACGGATACGTAAATTTTCCCTTGGGTTTCCGTCGGGCAATCATTAAATGGTGTGGACTCCCGATGATTTTAGCGGGCAAACTCTTCGTATATGCAGTGATTTGCCGACGGTTTACCGACGGATTGTATCAAACCATCAACAGCCCGTCGGGTAATCGATTTTAGGGTTTTGGCAGTGAACTTTAGCAAATCTCGGTAAATGAATACGCGGTAAATAATCTTTTGTATTCTGGTCAACTACCTGACGGTTAACCGACGGACGTGTCGTTGTCGACGGTTATCCGTCCGTAAGTTGGAAATCCAAAATTAACATAGCCGACAGATGACCGACGACGTAAACGTAGTCGTCGACAAGTTGTCGGATATAGGGTTTACCGAGAGAAATCCTACGCCTAGGACAAAACCCGTCGGTTACCCGTTAACAATATATGCTGACGGGTAACCGACGGCTGCCAGAGTCATCATCGGTTACCCGTCGTCCGTCTCGGATTACTGACGAAAACTCTACGTCTAGGGCATATCCGTCGGGAATATGTCGCGTATATTTTTACTTCCTATAAATAAGCCCCTTCGGTAACTCATTTTCACCATAATTTTGATAGAAACTTTTACAGAAACAGTTACAAAAACTTTTTAATAAAAGTTTGTTTTGCTTCTTTACAGAAACTTTTTTATAAAAGTTTGTTTAAAAGGTTTACTGATTTGGGTTTCAAATCTTGAAACTTCATTTTTTTCCAGCTTCACGTGACTCAGAAATACGAAATACGAATGTATTTTAATTATTTGAGGGACGTTGATGCTGGTAAATGTGGTATTTCACATTAAAATACCGGAAGGGGTTGGCAGTTCGTCGAGGTGAACCACGTGATTTAACACACATTAAAATATATTTAACAATTTAACAAGAACAACGTGATTCCACAACTTTCTCGGTGAATTTTTCCCATACCTATGGAAAAATCCCTAGTTAAATACGTCATGTAGGGAATTATATAGAATACAACAATAATCGGTGTACTTATACTGGTCGGGTTGCTTCAGTATCCTAATCCTGTAAATCGAAGGATATGACTTCATATTTATAGAGTTACCTCGGTTGGATCGAATTTTGAGTTATTAAGTTGAGTTTCAAATCTTGAAACCGCTCATGGTACGTGGCCGCCTTTATCCTATCAAGTATGGACTAATTTTCCAAAGTACGCAGGTGCCAAAGTAGGTTGTTGTGGCTTTGGCTCACTGTACCATTGTGCTTCCTTCGACAATTTTTTTTTTCCTTCCAGAAGTTTTAGCTGTCATTAATGCTTGTTGAGTAAGTAGTGATGCCTCAGTAATATCATATATTGATTATATTTTTAATTGGCTTGGTGTAGGCTATCGATCGCCATTACTCTCGTTTCGTCAGGTGCTTTCTTATATTTTGTTTAACATGTATTTGTATTTCTTTGTTGTGCTACTAGCATGGTCGTCACATAATGTATTTTGATTCCTTTTCATCTTGATGTATTATTTATACCCAAACATTGATATCATCAACATTTAAATTTCGATTTAAATACTTTTTTTGGGTTCAAATTAGGGGAATTATATATTTATTCTAAATATTATCTAAGATAATTTTTTTTCCTAAAGTGTGATAGTAATAATCTTTAATCATCATTTTTCTCAAATTTAGAACGATGTTTTGATGAACAATTTGGATGATATAATTATGTTTTATAATGAGATTTTAATTCAATGAATTTATTAACCACACTAAAATAGTAAAATCATGTTCCATAATGAACACACACAATTTTACGAAAAACTTTAAAGCAAAAATATATGTTATAGGATTAATTTATGACTCCATTATAATATTTTATTAACTTCATATTTTTCTATATCAATAATTTCTTTTATCATTTACTAAATAGTTAATTTATTTTGAATAAAACTGTTCGGGTGAGATTTTGAGTCTGTCCCGACAGACGGTTAGATTTGTTCGTCATGTGCTGAGAAACCGAAAAGCACATTATGTGAGACTCATCCATGATGAGCGAACCTTTGCTCATTATATCTAGATCTTGTGAACTAGAAAAATATCCATTGTTTCGATCTCTTCTACTCGTATTTTTTTGCTCTTGTGAACGAGAAAAATATTCTTTACTTCTTTATAGTGCAAATTTATCTTTGCACCAAAGATTCATTGATTTTATAAAAAAACGGACGATGATTTACCAAGATATTTTTATGACGCATAATTACCGGATGAAGGAAACTCAGTCGATATAACATCCATATAAAAAAAAAATTTCGCTTAAGAGCTCACAGGCACATTCCCCAAGATGCTGAGTAACCCCCTTGCTCCTCCGTCGCTGGGCGGCGGCGACCATCGCCGTCGCCGCCCCAGGTGACTCTTCCTTGCTGTCTCGCGTTTCTACTTCTTCTGCTTCCATTCTCCCTCGCTCCAGTCTCTCTCGTTCGGCGCCTCTCCCCAGTTACCGCTCGCCGCGGTGGTACACGACTGACCGGAGGAAGATTTTATCTTCGCCATCCTCCTCCTCCTCGCCATTGCTCGGGTGATTCCGCAGCCGTAGTCTGGAGGTACCGTTATCCACTCTCCCCAACTCTCGCGGATCTGTTACGCCGTCCACTAAAGCTGCCATGTGTTGATCGCCATCGTCTGCTTGTACAGGAAGTTGCTCGGATCTCGGTCGCTGACCGCCGATCCGCGCTCTCAAAGCCCTCTAGAACACATGTAAAGATTTCTTCCTCGAGGTTGTTTAATTTATCTCTCAATCCCTCCCTCGGACCAAGGTTACAATGAACCTACGAGTACGGATAAGCTCCGACGACTCCGCTGCCCCAGGCTCCCTCCACCGTCGGACACATCCATCAAACGGCTTCTAGCTTCCGCGCCATGGGATCTCTCGTCGGACCTAGATCCGGGCCAATCTTTCATCTCCTTGATCATGAGTCTCCTTGAGAGTCTTCCAGAAGTTGATATCACCTATCAGCCGCTAAAGCCTCGCTGGTGCAACCGAGGACTCTGCGCCGCCGTCGCCACAGTTAAGCTAGGGCTATCTTCTTCGTTTTTAGGCCGTGTGTCGGTTTCTAAAATCTCTGGCAGTAGCCACGAGTTCCATTCAAGAGTAGTAAAGTCTCAGATGCTTCAATCTCTCTCGGTTTCGCTGATGAAGATTTCCATGGCCATCAAAAAGCCAAATGACTTCGTAACAACATCAATATTTTTCATGGGATGTCTACCCGATCAAAGCTTTACATCGTCCTGGTTTAGTCTGGTCGAAATCTTCCCGGATGGCAAGTTCGATGAGCGCCGCCGCGATAGAGGACATCGCACCGTCATCATCAGTTTGCATCTAGGGCCAACCCTCCTCCTTATGGGCCTTGGGCCAGTCTGCGTTTCAACTGCTAACGGGTCGTTTCGGTCCAATCCATATTTTCTTGGTTATGCTGGGAAGCTTGTAATAGGGCCTGCGAGCCCACTTCTATCAAAATCTCCTCTTATGTATTATTTCTGTAGCCTTATGGGCCTGATCTTTTAAGTTTAATGAAGATTTTACTGTTGACAAAAAAGAAAAAAGAAACTTCCAAAGTGATTACATAGGACATATCTTCATGATGCATAATCTCTCGATGAAAGAAGTTTTAAGAGCAATCTAATATGGAGATTATGGAAAGCTAGAAATAATGTATGTTTTGACAATCAACAAGATAATAGTAGGTTCTGGAAAGAGCTTTACTAGATCTAAAAAAAATGGGTTGAATGTCAACCTGCCATCTCAACCAATCCTCTTTAAGCAGTCTAACCTCTTACAAGATGGCAACCTCCTACACCTCGAATATAATATTGATGCAGCATGGAAAGTTGAGAACAACAAGTGTGATTTTGGTTGGATACTCAAAGATCTACAAAATGGGTTGATGCTAAGACCTACCCCTTTCTGGCTTCTAACCTAGAAGCAGAAGCAACAACCCTAATCTAGACCATGCGATGTCTCGACAACCTCAATGTGATTGAGGTAATTTTCAAAACTGATTCACAGGTTTTGGTGAAGACGTTGAGGGAACCGGAGCTGTGGCCTCGCTTAAGCAGCAGGATTGAAGAAATCCTCGCTACAACTAGGCGTTTCCTCAATCTTTTCTTTCGGTTCTAACGTAGAGAAGCAAATGAATATGCGGATCTATTAGCAACGAAAGCTTTTTTTTTTCCTATTTACCATGCTTTTCTGGATTGTAGCCCTTCTCTTTGGCGAATTTCAAATATTGAACAAGAGAAACCTAATGATGTGTTTTTAAGTATTTGTATTAAAAACCTAATATGACTGCGGAAAATAAATTTCTTTTTTCTTTCAAATTAAATGATGTTTCTCGTTTTTCTATGCAAAAAAAAAAATTATATTATTATTTGTGACTATTTGTATTCTTCAGAATTTTTATTGTCATTGGTTAAATAGTTAACTTTTAGATAAAAAATATGTTTTAATACATAAAAGCCAAAATAATACACAATTTATGTAGTTTATTAATTTGTATACTAAAAATTTAAACATCAATTATTTTGAAATAGAGAGAGTATGTTTTGTATATTCTATGCAAAATTTTTAGAGTTGAAATAAACAACTAATAATTAATTAATAAATTTAAACACATTTTCTATTTTATTTCCAATTAGAGTTAATATAAATGAAACATATAAATGAAACAACTAATAATTAATTATCAAACATGAATAAATTAGGAGTTTCAAAAAAATCCAAAAAGCTTAACAGCTAAAACTCAAAAAAATCCGTTAATCATGGCTAGTTTTGGTGAAATTTCCATTAAGAAAATGCACTTTATTCAAAGTAAAGACTAGAGAGCATGTCATTGCTTGTGGTTGGAAAAACCCAAAGAGAGGAAAAAAAAATATATATATAAAGAGAAGACCAGAAAAAGAGGCAAGCCATAGCCAAAGGGTTCGTGTCGGCTTCAACCAAACACTGACGGTGTGTGTATACACCTTTACATACACGCTTTATCTCACATTTTTGTACAAATCAATCTACTGTTTCTTTTTTTCTTGCATTATTTTTGATGGTTTTTTAACAGCAATTCCCAGTTTCTATATCCTCTAGATTTTTCATTGCCTCCCCCAATCAAAATTTTCTCATCTTCTGGATTTTGTTTGAACCCTAGCTCGCTTTGGGTTGTTTGGATCCAGTGGTTTAAGTAAAGGTTCGATTTTGATTTCTGGGTTTGCTTGCTTTGCTTGCTTCTTGTTGTTGCTGCTTAGTAATTGTTGGAAAAGGAGGAGACTTTTGAGGATCTGTAGTCAGATTTGTGCTTTGTTTCTCGATTTTACCGGGATTTGATTTTGGGGATAATCTAGATCAAGAATCACCACTTAGTTTCACATCCCAAATTCAAGTTTTCTCTTTTTGGTTCCTGATCTTGTTTTTTCCTCTATAAATGTTCTTTCGAGCTTACCCCTTTTGTTTTCTAAATGGGTTTTCTCTTCGGTTGTGCGGAAATTTTGTCTGTAGCTGTTGTATTCTTGTATTCTTCTCATAGATTTGATTCTATTACATAATTTTAGGTTCTGAGTTGAGATCTTGTTATTGTAGACATGGTTTTAGTAATAGTTTTGTGTTGCATAGTGTGAAGTTTTAAGTACTGAAATCTGTTCATTTTTGGTATGCTTGTGAGCAGGTTCTTGTCTTTCTTTTGCTTTTTTTAGTTCTTTCTTTTTACCTCTTTGTTTGAGTGACTATTGGATTTCTCTTCAAATTGGGTAGTAAAATTTGAAAATCTGAGTCTTGTGGTGTGCGTTAGACACAATGTAGAACAAAGCAGCTACATAAATGGCCCACATTTTGTCAGTAAATTTATGTAAGGGTTTTAAGTGTTTCTATATAATGACATCTATCAGAGTTTTGTTTGTCTAAGTTGGAAGAGGATAAGTCCATCTTCTTCTCTCTTTCACAAAGACATTTCAATCTTATTGTTTTCTCGTGTTTTGTTTTTGCCCAGGTAAATTTATCGAAATAAAGTGGATTCCAAATGGCGGCTAGCAATCATTCATCTGGAAGACCTGGAGGTTCGTGGATCATTTTTGTGTTTATACCATTCTGTCAAGTGTGTTTGGTATTTTCTACTGGGAATCCGCTTTCTAAGCTTGTTTGGGGATTCTGCATAACTTGGAATGGCTGATTAAGAAGTGGATAAGAGTTTTAAAGCCTTGGAGCAATTTTATTGCAACCATTGCTTTGTTTTTGAGATACATTGTTGCGTCCCATAACCTTTTTTTTGTTTCTTTGTAGGGGTTTTAAGTGATGCTCTATGTAGGGAGCTCTGGCATGCCTGTGCTGGACCTCTTGTAACCCTACCTCGTGAAGGGGAACGAGTTTATTATTTCCCTGAAGGTCATATGGAGCAGGTATTCTGGTTTTTGGGTTGAATCACTTAACATTGTGATAAACCGTATCATGCTCATTTGCTAAAGCCGGTTATGTTAATTGAACTGTTCTAACTTTGTGTCTTATGGACACTTTAAATTGCCTTGTTGATGCTTTCTAGCTTAAAATATAATCACAAAAACATGTATTGTTGTATAGGAGAGATAAATGTACTGCCTGTTTTTACTTCACATGATTATTCGTTTTTTCATCTTATCTGATTATCACATTTATGCATTTAATTGGTCACTGCCTATGCAGCTCGAGGCATCAATGCACCAAGGTTTTGAGCAACAGATGCCTTCCTTCGATCTCCCCTCTAAGATTCTCTGTAAAGTGATCAACATCCAGCGCAGGGTAGGCTGAATACCATGATATGTGATAGAATTCCCCTACTTTTCTTCATGAAATTTGTTGGCTAAATAATTTTATACCTTGTTGTGCTTCACTTTGCAAGCTCAGGCAGAGCCTGAGACTGACGAAGTATATGCACAAATAACCTTATTGCCGGAACTAGATGTAAGTAAATTTCATGGTTTGGTGTTTTACAAAATACGGTTTTGTATTTTTTTTTCCTGTCCTTGATTTTGGTGAAACTATTGTGTTTGGTTATCAGCAAAGCGAACCCATCAGCCCAGATGCCCCTGTTCAAGAACCTGAAAAGTGCACAGTACATTCATTTTGCAAGACACTAACTGCTTCAGACACAAGCACACATGGTGGATTCTCTGTGCTACGGAGACATGCAGATGATTGTCTTCCACCCTTGGTCAGGCTTTCTTCCTGTGTTTCTTATTGCTTTTTGGAAACACCTCCAACTGCTTTTTTTTGTAATACTTTGCTTTCTCTTATCTAGGATATGTCCCAACAACCACCGTGGCAAGAATTGGTTGCAACTGATTTGCACAATAGTGAATGGCATTTTAGGCACATTTTCCGAGGTTAATACACTTGGTATCTTATTATGAGATGGGTCTTTAAATGTGGTTCCTTTACCCCAATGCTACTGCTGCTGGGAACCTTGTAAAGCATTACATAATTTTGCATTAATATTATTGTTTCACGATTGTTAAAAAACATGAGGTTGTGACTACAGGCCAACCAAGGCGCCATTTGCTAACAACTGGATGGAGTGTTTTTGTTAGCTCGAAGAAACTAGTGGCTGGTGATGCTTTCATATTTTTAAGGCGAGTTTGTCATTACATTTGTCTGGATATTATTTCTGCCATAAACGGCTGGGCATGTGATATAGTATTGTCTTTCAGAGGTGAGAATGAAGAGCTCCGAGTTGGTGTTAGGCGGCACATGAGACAACAGACGAGTATCCCGTCATCTGTCATTTCAAGTCATAGCATGCATATTGGGGTCCTTGCGACTGCAGCTCATGCCATTAAAACAGGAACAATCTTTTCTGTCTTCTACAAGCCAAGGTCCTGCTTTCTTGCTTTAGTTTAATTGAGTCATTGACTGGGAACAATTGAGTCATTGACTGGGAACAAAATCCTAAAAACACTTTAATGCCATAAAATGGTCCAAAACACATCAGTTGCTGCACTGGATTGTCAGCCATTTAGAAAACTTAACTTTTGCTATGTTAGATGTATCTAGCTGGTCTGGGACAGACACACCAGCCATTCTTTTTCCAAATATGCATCTTATGCCTTGGAGTTACTGTTGCTTGCATATGCTTGATGATAATCATTTGGTTGCAAATCCAGGCTGACGTATCTTCTATTATCAGGACAAGTAGGTCAGAGTTTATTGTGAGCGTCAATAGGTATCTCGAAGCTAAGACCCAGAAGCTGTCTGTAGGCATGCGTTTCAAGATGAGATTTGAGGGTGAAGAAGCTCCCGAGAAAAGGTATCACATCCAACTATCTTGTTTTCTTTTTGCTAATAGAGCTGAATGCAATATAACATCGTCTTTTTTTTTTTTTTTTTTTTTTTTTGTGTTTTAACAATGCAGGTTCAGTGGCACAATAGTTGGCGTTCAGGAAAACAAGTCTTCTGTCTGGCATGATTCTGAATGGAGATCGCTAAAGGTTAGAATATTCTACTGTTATACTTTGCCGTGGAGCAAGTTGTAGATTTGTATTTCTTTAGTTGAATGAATAGAGTGATGCATCTTAATATGCGTGTTGGCAATCTGATAACGCTTCAGGTTCAATGGGACGAGCCATCATCTGTATTTCGTCCTGAAAGAGTTTCACCATGGGAACTTGAGCCCCTAGTTGCAAATAGTACCCCTTCTTCACAACCTCAGCCTCCACAAAGGAACAAACGACCGAGACCTCCTGGTTTGCCTTCACCAACGACCGGTCCATCTGCTCCCGGTATTCTATGTTCCTTTCTCTTTTGAACTATTCTTCTTTGTGGCAGCTCTCTCTCTTTTTATTGATGCTCTCTTCAGTTACTCCAGATGGTGTGTGGAAATCCCCGGCAGACACTCCTTCCTCGGTGCCATTATTCTCTCCTCCAGCCAAAGCTGCTACGTTTGGTCATGGTGGGAACAAATCATTTGGAGTATCCATTGGATCAGCGTTTTGGCCCAGCCGTGCAGATAGTGGAGCTGAATCCTTTGCTTCAGCGTTTAACAATGAACCTACTGAAAAGAAACAAACTAATGGAAATGTCTGCAGGCTTTTTGGGTTCGAGCTAGTTGAAAATGTTAATTTGGATGAATGTTTCTCTGCTGCCTCTGTCTCTGGTGCTGTAGCTGTAGATCAACCTGTACCATCCAGTGAGTTTGACTCTGGTCAGCAATCTGAGCCGTTAAACATCAACCAATCTGATATTCCTTCGGGGAGTGGTGACCCTGAGAAATCCTCTTTGAGGTCTCCTCAAGAATCACAAAGTAGACAGATACGTAGCTGCACAAAGGTGATTATTAGCCTCTTGGATCATTCGCTCTTATCAAAATTCAATTTTTCTTTTTTTGGGTCACAACTCCAATATTGTCAGGGTTATCAGAATCTTGACGGTGACCGCGTCTTGCTTTGGACTAAAAGAATGTTTTTGGAATTTTGATTTAGGTGCACATGCAAGGCAGTGCAGTAGGGAGAGCTGTTGATTTGACAAGGTCAGAGTGCTACGAAGATCTATTTAAGAAGCTGGAAGAGATGTTCGATATCAAGGGTGAACTCTTAGAATCTACCAAAAAGTGGCAAGTTGTTTACACCGATGATGAAGATGACATGATGATGGTTGGTGATGATCCATGGAAGTAAGTGCATTTGCGTCTAATACTCAAATTTTTTTTTGGTCTCAAGAAACACAGCAGTGTTTACAATTGTAGAGCATCATCTACTGTGATGTGTCCTTTTTCTTTTCTGTTGATGATCATTTTGGTCTTCTATTTTGTGATGCAGTGAGTTCTGTGGAATGGTGAGAAAGATATTCATCTACACACCTGAGGAAGTGAAGAAACTTTCTCCCAAGAACAAACTCGCAGTCAATGCAAGGATGCAGCCCAAAACTGATGTAGAGGAAAATGGGAACACAGAGGGCAAGTCATCGTCTATGGCTGGATCAAGATGAGTATATCACTGTCATGCTTTAAATGCACTTGCCACGTAGGAAAGATGAAAGCAGAAGCAAGAGATCGCTAGACAATCTGATAATTGAGATGTCTGTGTATAGCAATGAAGTTTTATGTCTTCAGGTCTTATGAATTTACTTAGATGTAAGCGTTTCGAGGAGTTGTGTAGCTTTTGTAAGGAAAATGTGGAAATTAAGATTCACGTCTTGTTCTACATCAAACAATGGTCATGGTCAAAAATAAAATTATGAAATTAAACTTCCTCTTGCTTTATAGTTCTTAGTACAAATTATAAGACCTTAAGAATAAATGAAGGTACAAACAAAATTCTTTGCTTTTAAATAAGCACGACATCACAAGTAGAGAGATGCTGCGAATACAATGTCTCGTTTGATCTTGGAAACAGCTTCTTCTAGTTTAGCTTCAAGCTGTGTTTCACCTATAGACTTTGCAGCTACTATGAGCTGTTGCAGAACTTCCTCCATTCTCCTTATCGCTCTGATCAAGCTCCCTTCGAAAACACGAGCAATCTCCATGACCTCATAGAATTTGGACCCTTTTGCCCAAGCATACACCGCCTCCATTATATCCGGTCTGAACGATTGCACAAAACTCTCCACATCGATTTCGACCTGTCACATTGCCATAAAAGACAGAAAGTTATGGACCAAAGCTTCTTCATGGTCGAGTTTTCTTGAATGAGCAGGGAGAGAATGTGTTAGTGAATACCTTGCAGTCAAGCTGAAGTTCAGCAACACGCCTGGCTGTGTCTTGTAACTGTATGAAGAGCAAGTCGAGTTCTTCTCTGGGTTTAGCAGCGTCAGGGAGTCTCTCTCGCCACACAAAGCAAGAGAGGAGAGAAACCAACTCCTCCACCTTTGCTTCCTTGAAGATACCACTGAACATTAGCTCCGTTAATGTCAATTCTTCTGCACTACTGATTTCACATGCAACCTTCCCCTTCAACTCCACAACATTATCACTAGTGGTGTATCTGCGTTTCAATAGCATAACAATAAATTAAAGCTAATAGAGTTATCAATGGAACATTGTACTCCCGTAACTTTAAAGAGAGCAGAAGAGATTGATGTAGCTGACATATAAGATGAGTTGGTTTCATAAGAATATTTCAATAGTGAATGATATAAATTTATCAAATATTTACCTAAGCCTTCGTAAAACACGCTTTCTGGCCTTGAGTTCATCTTTAAACGCCAATGCTGTTGATGATCGGACAGTTTTCTTAAGTGACTTGATCTTGGCTATTAGCTCTTCCTTCATGTGTAGAACTTTCAGCTTTTCTGTTATGAGGGGAGATTTCGCAATTTTGTGTTTTTCAAATAGGTTTTCCAGAGCCTCCAGCCGACGAACTGTCTTTTTGTAAGAGCTGCTCTTAATCTAATGAAGTAAAAGTTGTATTCATCTCTTGTGACAAATGAAAGATAGCAGAAGCAGAAAAGTACTGGTAGAAAAACAAAATACCTTCATATCAACTTCAGGATCCAGGGGTATTCCATCAGGATGTCTAGAGAGTAACTCAGAAACCTTCTTCAGAGCATTCTCTCGAGCTTCCAATGGTACAAGATCTTTTGGTATATTCATGATTGCACTGCTTAAACTCTTAACCTGTCCATGATGATAAAGAAAAACAATAAGATCATCAATAGCAGAATCAAGGAGGATGAGCCGCACAAGAATGTATATAACATTAAGGACTACGAAGACAAGAAAAGAAAATTAAACAGAGCAGCCATGATACCTGAGATAAAGGAACAGTGACCACAACAGGCTCACCACGTTCCTTAATTGGCACAGCCTTAACTTTCTTTTTGCCAACGCCATCTTTGCTAACTATACATCTAGTCAATACATCTACGGTGTAGTTTGCATCCTCTGGTCTTCTATTATCATCATCTGGATGAATTGGTCATGTCAAGACGGAATCATCACACTGTTTGAAAGGATTCATAAATAACATTAAACCGCAAAACAATTCTCAGAATTCTAACCTTCCGATAAGCTTTTGACTTTGTTGAATTTCATTATTACTCCCCAGGTATCCTGGTCTTCAATGCTGAATGATTGTGGCTCATCATCATCATTTTTGCAATCGAGACAAACAGCTCTGTTTGGCAGCAAAAAGGGTAAGCAGTACTTTGGAGCGAACACAATTTCACGTATATCCTTCTTCAGACTCTTATATTGCAAAATGAGGTTATAGTAATTTTTTAAGCTTTCTTCTTCTTCAATCACCATAGAGTCTCTCTCTTCTTCCAGGGATTTTATTTGCTTCTGCAAAGAACAGACTAGAATCAGATCATTTGCATACAGGGAACACTATATAATCAAGAAATCTAACATTTAGCATTATGCAACTGGACCTCGAGATCAGGTATAGCACGGTCAGCTTGAAACTGAAAGAATGAATTGCGGAGAAGATTCTCAGGATCACCTTCTTCACACCGCAACTGATTTAGAAGCATGTTATAGCTCAAATGGAAGGCACTGATAAAAAAATGAAACAAAACAGTCTAGATCAATAAATATGTCAAGAAGTCTAACGCTCTTAAAGCAGAACTATCAATCAGGTTAATAATTTTCTACCCTGTGGATTTAATATTCGGATACTTAACAATGTACCTGTTCAAAGAATCAGCACCTCCTTTGAGCATTGACTTGGCCACAGCGGGTTCCATCTTCTCATCAACCATGAGGATACAGATACCTCGTTTGTCAATACCTCGACGTCCAGCACGACCACTCATCTGTATATATTCTCCACTTGATAGCCACCGGAACTTGTCTCCATCAAACTTACGTACATTTGTAAAAACAACTGTCTTTGCCGGCATGTTCAATCCAATACTAAATGTCTCTGTTGCAAACAAACACTAAAAGAAAATACTTCAAGCTTAAGTGGTAATGACAAAGTGAGAAAGAGTAAACACAATCCAAAAGGGGAAAAACTTAAGTCGATGATGTATGCCAAACAAAATAAAGGCAAACATCATAAAATTATATACCAACCCACAACCAGATCTAGAAGGTAGCAAAAATTGAGAATATGGAAATTTTAGCTCTGCGCCTTCACCTACCTTAATAAGACCTTCTTGAAATAATATCTCAATTACTTCTTTCAAAATTGGAAGCAGTCCCGAGTGATGAACGCCTATACCACGTTTTAAGATGGGTAAAATATTTGACACCTGCAGTACATGAAGCCATGAATCATGTCAATTTCCCCGCAGAACAAATATATTCAACAAATCAAATCGCATCTGAAACTAGATCAACTAAACAAGCACCAAAATGACCATTAATCCAACATCAGGAGTAAGGAATATAAGCTTTTACATGTCAGTGACAAGGCAAACAATGTATAAAAATAAATCGAGATCAAAGAGGCGAGGTTGGTGGGAAATCCACTACTAGTAAGCCAATAATACTAGCCATTGCCTACAGAGATGTGCACAGGAACATCGTAGCCCACAGATAACCTCACAGCATTAAAACATAACAATATGTTTCAAGAAGGTGTGGAAAGTATTCACAAAAGATATAGGTTAAGGTGCATAATACAAATTCTCAGGCATCTTAGAAAGAGCGTTAATGAATGCTTGCCTGAGGTAGCTTCTTATCATCATCTGAAAGCATATCAATTGCACTAGTAAAGATTGTCTCCACAGCGTCTTTCTCATCATCGCTGTTTAAATCCATCTTAGACATCTATGGAACAAACAGACAGGCATTATACTCACGTTTTAACAGTAAGAGCCACAGCACGCAGACAATGAACTTCAGATTATCCAATATACATAAAACAAGACACGCCAAAGAGTCACTGCAAGGTTTCAGGTCAACACACTATAAAAATCATAAAAACAATTTTTGAACAGTCTATACAAAAAAATATATGAAGAGAGCGTTGCTGCAATGTAATAACAGATTGTCAAGATTAAGAATGAAGAAAATTTATAGACATGTCTTGATTCAAGTGAGGACTTCTTTTCCAACCCAACTCCTACAACCTACCCCAAGATACCCAGAAAATTCACTTTTTCTGTTACTAACTCTATTTAACCTCTATCAGGACTAACAGACTCCAGCAAGAGAGTTTTCTGAGCTGGCTAAGACAAATTACCTTAGTCAATAGACATTGCTAGTTTCTGAAAGAATTAAAAATACACATGAACACATATAATAACCAATATAGGTACCACATCTTCATATAAGACTCCAGGAGCTTATCACAGTCACTTCAACCCCCATATCATTTTAAAAGGGATAAGACTGATCCCGAGCATAAGAAGAAGACCAACAAAAGAAACATCTAAGTTTTTGGACCAATTTTCTTATTTTCAGCAGAAACAAATTCAGATTCCTGTTTGGCTAATAGTTACAAAACAAAAGAACATATCCCAAAATGAGATGAAATTCGCATATGACAGGGATAAAATCCAGGGATTTTGAACGAAGTCAAATAAAAATATTTGTTGGTAAATGATATATTTACTTGCACCAGACAAACAGAAGAGGAGGAAACTAACCTGCATAGCAAGTGCCTCGCATTCCTTTTTGCTGAAACTGAACAAAATCACGGGATCATATTGCCGCTGAATTATCATTTTCACCAATTTGAAAATATCACTTTCTTCACCAAGTTTTCCAACCACTAATCCCTTTTGAGACTTTCCATTATCTCTTTTCTTGTCACCCTCATTAGTCGGAACCAGTGCGTTAAGAGATTTCTGGAAGCTATCCTCATGAAATTTAGCCTTCTCGTCCACAACCAAGTAAAGTCCATTACCTCCAGCAGGAAAGACATAGTGTTGAAGCGGAGTCGGCCGATAATCGGTGTAAACAATGTGGCATGGTTGTTGGTGAACCTGCAATACCAATTCTATAATCACATCTCCAGAGCAACCACACCAAATAAAATTTTCAATTTCTTTTTTTTTTTGAATAGGCAGTTTTACCATGTCTACTCAAAGAAACACCATATATATGAAACCTACATTGCAATTCGCCAAGACATGTTTCTATTTCCTCCAAAATAAATAAAAGATATGATATCATAATTACAAGTTGATATGAGAATGTGCATAAACGGTATATATTGTACTAATCCATTCACACAAGAGAGGTAGAAAGGTAGCAAGAGTGAATTACCTTTGCAACCCAATCTGCAAACTCCTTGGCATTGGGCACCGTTGCAGATAGAAACACAAAACGAGAATTCTTCGGAGCCATTACAATACTTTCTTCCCAAACCACACCTCTTTCGCTATCTCGCATGTAATGCACCTCATCAAAAACAATCCAAGCAACCTCCCGCATAATCTCTGACCCTTTATACTGCATGCTACGCAAGATCTCTGTGGTCATGACCTGAAACAAAGAACAAAAAAACTAAGAACAGATAGCAAATAAAGCAATTTCTGAGACAGCATCGAACAGTTGTAAAGATACTTACCAGGCAAGAGGCATTAGGATCAATCGTTACATCCCCAGTCATCAAACCAACATCAGAAAACTCTTCTTTAAAATCTCTGTACTTTTGATTGCTGAGTGCCTTTATAGGGGAAGTGTAAATAACCCTCTGGTTTTCCTTCAAAGACATGGCAATAGCATAGGATGCCACAACAGTTTTACCAGCAGATGTATGAGCTGAAACCTGAACATGAACCATACACTTCAGTTTTCTTATTTCCTTCTACATTCAACTGAACTACACTATAACTGAAAAAGATAATAATTTCTGATTTTAATAATAGAACTCATAGTAAAGTTCACAGCTTGAACCAAAGATGTAAAATTTACAGATTGATTAACCAATTCAATAACACAGATTACAAATTCAGCGACCAAAATCAATTGCATAATCTTAAATGAAACGTAGTGCCACTCAATCGCACGTAGAAGTAAATTATGGAGCTCGAAATCGATGAAAGCTTACCATGACTGACTCGCCATTTTCGAGACACTTGATAGCTTCAGATTGGAAGGAGTCAAGGGTAAAAGGGAAATCTTTAGCCGGTGGTTTATTGTGAACGGAGGGAGCAAGAGGCATGTAATTTTCAGGGAAGGAAACATCGTGAACACAACCCACCAGCTCTTCGTTGATGATTTGTGTGGAATCGTCTTCTCTCTGAACCTTTTGGGGCGGAGCCCAATCAGAAGATTCCTCCAAAGGTTTTCTCTTCACCGAACCCATGGGAGAATGTGTGTAGTGTAGTTAGTTCTCCGCCGACGAGTAACGTTTCCGGTGGGTTTCACGAAACGAAGAAGATGAATACTTCTCTCCCTCTCTCTCTTTCGTCGTGCGTTTTAGGGTTTTCTCTTAGCCCAATTGTGTTTACTACAGTAAGGCCCAAATCGTTTATGTGCAATTGTGTTTACAATAATGATCCAACCAATAGGGTAACCATGAAGTTTGTAACAACTATCCACAATATACCCAGTATAATCACAATGAGAACAAATTACTTTGTTATCTTTCTTCTGAAAAGCATTCAACACACCAGGTTGAATCACACTATGAGCAGCATTCATTAATCTTACAAAAACTTATGTTGTCTATATTTTGATTAGCCTGAAAATACAGACAACAAAAGCTAAGTTTCTCTCTTACATTAAGTTTTTTTTTGTTTTCTACATATTTAAAAAGCTGAATATATATATATATATATATATATTTAATGATTAAAATTCAAAATGTATTGAAATCTCTAAAATTATATATATGATTATACTATCATACATTTTCCATATAAATAAAAAAGATAAATCAGCAACTACTCAATTCAGTTTTTAGTTCTTAAACTTTTATATGGTACATGGAGTAATATGTACATAAATAGTATTTATTTTGTTAAAATATGAAAATAATCCCTAAATGAAACATAAGTTTCCGATCAGTGTTAGTTAATCTTATGAAATAATGAGTTGGTATAGTTATAGTTAAGATAATTTGAATTAGGTTGGATTTTATTATATTTAATTGTTAATGCATATAACTATTTTTAATATAAACACTACAAGAAAACAAAGGTTTTACGATGGAAATATGCATCGCAAATCCCTCGCAAATACGAAATTGCGACGTCATTGCGAGGCACAACAAATCGTCGCTAATCGCTGGTCGCAAATCGGAAATCATCGCAGTATCGTCGCAGAATTTACGACGGAAAGAACACGTAGCTAATCCATCGCACAAAACACTTCGCAAATACCTCGCAGTTCAGCGACGGATTCGCGGGAAAGAACTGCACTCGCAAAGGTAATGCCGCAAAATCGTAGCAAATATTGCGATGGACTTGCGACGATCTTAACAATTGTCATCGCAAATTTTGCGAGGTATTTGCGATGACCATAACAATGTTCATCGCAAATCCATCGCAAAAGTGCGATGGACTTGCGATGGATTGTAATTAATAATTTAATATAAAATAAAATATAATTAAAAATATAATTAAAATTAAAATCTAATTAAAATAAATTTAACATTAAAATCTAAATAAAATTAAAATTCATAATATTTTTTAAAAATAAACTACAATATCTGTTTTTAATAAATTAAAAAAAAAACTAAAAAGATTGTGATGGTCCGGTCCCGTCTCCGGTTCCGCTACAAGAACCGGGGTCATCTCCGAATTCATCCCGAAGAAGCCGTGCCAATTCCGCATCTTTTGGGCCCAAGTAGTTAAAAATCTTACCAAACTTAGTCATTTGCTGACTCTGAGCTTCGATAATGTTCGTCTGTGACTAGATGATAGTCTGAAGAGCTTCTGAATCCTGTCGGGATTGAGATGAAGACGAAACAGAAGAAGTGCAAGAGTCAATCTTCGATTGCAGAGAACCAACACCATAAATTCTCCCTTTTTTACGGGGAGCAACCTGAAAAAAAAAAATATATATTTGATTGTAATTTATAATAAACATAATTACAAACATTTACAAAAATTTTAAAGACATACCTCAGTAAAAATTTTGTTCTTCATGGCCGGAGAGACAGATGCAGTGCTCTCGGGATCATCACCATCAGAAGCCTGAGTCAGCTCCTGCATCCTGGAAGTGACGTCATTGTAGAGCTTCTCCGATTTCCCGTCGACAAACGATCCATCTGGTCTCCGTTTCGTCTCTTCCAGAACCGCTAGCAAATCCGGAATCGCATCGCCTCCACGGATCTCAGCCTAAGTATATAAATAATTACTATCATATTTAATTAAAAAATTTAATAACTTAAAAAAAAAACTTACAATCTTTCGTGCTCGGGGTTTAAACGAAAGATGTCCGGAGCGATGCTTATGATATCCGTCTCCATCAGGATCAGAGAACCGGGCCGCTCGAGCATTCTCGCTCTTAGTCTCACTCGCCGGATCAGACCAATACGCCATGAGGCCTTTCCAGACCTCGGGATCCAACCACCTAGGCATCGCATTGTCACCCTCTTTTTTCCACTTCTTCTACCATCGTCCCACCTGGTCACACATGCGAGCCTTCAGCTTGTCCTCAAATTCTTTGCGAACCAGCGATGTAAACACTGAATCTCAGTGATAAGATTGCTACCAAAAAGAAAAAAGAGTTACGATGATAAAAAATTAACAATTAAGACTTTAAAATAAATAAATTTTAAAACTTACGGAAAAGGTCTCAAACCACCGGTGACACACATATTTTGGAGTCTGTGTCCAATTAGCATGAGGTTCTTTGAAATCTCTTTCAAAGATCGATCGCACCTTTGCAGCTACACATCCGTCATCTTTAAACCTGAAATATTTTAAGAAAAAAAAAATTAAAAATGAAAATACTTTTAAAAAACATAAAACTAAAAAAATTAAAAAATTAAAAAAAAATTACCATAAAGTCCTCTGAGGACGGTCTGGATGAAGGTGTGGTAGACGATCATGACCGGGCTGATCAAAAAGCGCCGCTATGACCTGATCATTCTCAGCGTCAGTCATCGTGTACTGTGTAGATGGAGGTGGTGTCGGTTGTGCTGTCGGTGGGTCTTCAGGAACTATAGCTGGAGGCGGTGAATGATGATGACTCTGGAATATGTGATCCGTCCATCTGAGAAGTAAAACTCGCCGCAGGAGTAGACGGCGCTGATCCGCCTCTCGAAAAATAACGAGTGTAATCGTTAGAAAAGCCGGACATCTGCAAAAAAAAAAAAAATTTGGAAAACAAGTAATAAAACTAAAATTACAAATGTAAACTTTTTAATTAATAAAACTTGTTAGTAATTACATATTTAAATCCAAAAATCTATTTTAAAATTTTAAAAAAACGAAAATTGTAAAATGTTTAAAATAATGAAAAAATCCTATTAAAATCCTAAAATCTAAAATCAATTATAATAATTCTCAAATTAATGCACATAATATCATAATTGAAATCTGACATAAAAACTATTGATCATAAAGTATTAGTAAATTAAAATCATAAATTCATAATACTAATTGATATACTTAATTTAAAAACTATTTTAAAATTTCAAAATTATCAATTTCAAAAATTTTAAACTTTTTAAATTTATGAAAAAATCATATTCAAATCCATGGTAAAAAATAATTTTGAAATTGAAAAATCTAAAAAATATACAAAAACGTTTTTCATTTTTATAAAATTATATAAACATTTGTTATATATTGTTATATATAGTTATGTTTTAATAACATAACAAATCCTTCGACATAACAAAAACCTAATTAAATATAACAATTAAATCAACCTAATCTAATTAAAACCTAATTAAAATTTAACATAACAATTAAATCTAGTTAACATAACCAAAAATCTAATTAAAATTTAAGCAAATCTAACAATTAAATCAACCTAATCTAACAATTACCAAAACCTAATCTAACAATTAACAAAACCTAATCTATCACAATCTAATGTAACAATCTTTGAAAACCTAATCTAACAATCTAACAAAACACGAATCTAACAATCTTACCTTTTGAAGGAAGGACGGTGGCGGCGGCATTAGCAGGAAACGGCGGCGGAGGAGGACACGGCGGTGGAGGCAGCGGCGTGAGTAGGACACGGCAGCGGAGGCGTCAGGAGGCAGCGGCGTTCGCTAAAGCCTCGGCGGTCGAAGCGTTTTTTTTTTTTTTTTGCCTTTCTCTGGTTTCTTTCGCGATGCGTCTGGGGAAGAAGGGGGTAACCCGAACCCTTGCAAGTCCATCGCGATTTTGTCGCAGAATTAGGGTTTTCGAATACGATTTTGCGAGGGAATTGCGAGGGATCCTCGCAAATCCATCGCTAATTCCGTAGTATAATTAGGTTTTCATTCCCATCTTGCGAGGGATTTGCGAGGGATCTCTCGCAATTCCCTCGCAGATATAATTCCAAAAAATTTAAAATTTTTAACCCGGAAATAAAATTTTTTAATGAGCTTTGCGAGGGAACTGCGAGAGATCCGTCGCACTTCCGCCGCAAAATATTTAAAAAACAAAAAAAACTACGACAACTAATTACATTTTTTTAAAAGAGTTTGCGAAGAAACTGCGAGGGATCCCTCGCAGTTCCGTCGCAGATTCTTTAAAAAAAAAAAAAAAAACTACGATATCTACGACTTTGCGAGGGATCTGCTACGGGTCCCTCGCAGTTCCCTCGCAAAATCTCTTAAAAAAAAAGAAAAAAAAAAACATCGTAATCTACATATTACACATGAAACACCTACAACATACAAACATTTAATCAGATTCATTTTCAGATACATAGGAGTTTTCACTATCGCCATCGGTTTCTTCTCCGTCATCTGTCTCCTCGAACTCATCACATTCTGGATCGTTACCCGTCTCATCCATGATCATCTCTTCTACTTCTCTGTTTCGTTGATTCGATTGCTACGGAGACTTCTGCTGATCTTTCTTGTTGCAAAGCCACATCATCAACTTCTCCGACTATTCGACCTCTCGGATTGACTTTTATCATAGATAACCACGTCTCTCGTCTTTCCCTTATCCGGAGATATGGAATGAAAGACACTTGTTCTGCTTGACATGCTAAGATGAACGGTTCAAATTTAGGAAAGTTTTTGTTGGCATTGACATCAGTTACCCCTAACGAGTTTGTGCGAATGCCTCGACCGACCGTTGGATCATACCAATGACATTTGAACAAAATGCATTTCAACCCGATAATTCCTGGATATGATACTTCCATAATTTTGTGCAAAATACCGTAGAAGTCATTTTCACCTGGCACGTGAATTCCATAATTTGCGGTTGACCTCTTGGAGCCATGCTCGTATGTGTGAAAAGTATAACCGTGAGTGAAGTACATTGGGGCAGTAGTGATCTTTGCAATTGGTTTGCACATCCATTCATTACCTACACCATGTTTAAGAAATTATGTTCTATTTGATTTTGAAAAAAAACTAAATATATATATTTGTAGTTCAAAACTTACATAGTATTTTAACCATCCTGCAAAATCACGTTCTTTGTACGTCTCGTACTCTTTTTCTTCTAAATCGGGGAAGGCTTCTCGCATTTGCCTGTCGAATTCACTATAGAAATTTTTTTTTGTAACCAAAACCATATATCTCTAATTAGATTTATATTAAAATATGAAATAAATGAAATTATACCTCTCAAACGGCTGTATCCCTCACAATTTTGCGAGATATAATTATGAGATGCACGAGAATATTTGTGGTCTTCCCACCAAACTTCTTTCAACTTCCCACCAAGTCTGCCTATTTGGGCGAAGATATCTGGGATCTCAACGTTATATGTTGGTGCAACCCCTCCATCGTCATATCGTCTAATACAGGTTTTTTTTTTTCTGACTGTTGGGCTAAAGTAGTATGACGTGAAGTGAGTGGTTTCCTCGGTCAAACTTCCTGCAACGATCGATCCTTCTACTTTTGCAAGATTTTTTGCTTTTGTTTTTAGATGTCCCATAAATCGTTCGAACGGGTACATCCATCGAAATTGCACGGGACCACCAAGAGCTGCTTCATGTGGTAGGTGGATCGGAAGATGTTCCATCACATCAAAAAACGATGGTGGAAATATTTTTTCTAAGTTACACAATAACACTGGGATATTATTGTTTAATTGCATTATGCCCTCCTCTGTGAGTGTTCGTGTGCATAGATCTCTGAAAAATGCTCCTATGCCTGAAAATCGATGTATGGTGTATTAGTATTAAAAACATATATAATTAATTAAGGAGACAAGATCACTAATTAAAACTTCACTGCTATTTTACCCGCAATTGCTTCGTGGACAGGTGTCGGTAAGAGCTCAAGTAATGCAAACGGTAATAGTCACTGCATGAATACATGACAATCGTGGCTCTTCATACCGGCAATTTTTTTTTTTTTGCTCTATACATCTTGAGAATTTAGACACATACTCATCAGGAAATTTTACTTCTGAAGCAACCCAGTGAAACAACGTTTGTTTTGCATTCTCGGACAAGCGAAAGATCGGAATAGGTAATTTTCCATCCCTTGTAATATACAACTCGCTTCTTCCGCATATTTCGGCCAGGTCCAACCTTGATTTGAAATTGTCTTTACTCTTGCCCGTTCCCTGCACATTCAAAATCGTATTCATGATGTTATCAAAAAAAAATTTCTCGATGTGCATCACATCAAGGTTGTGCCGTAACAGGTGATCTTTCCAGTATGGAAGCTCCCAGAAGATATTCTTTTTGTGCCAATTGTGACAACCCCCATATCCGTCAGGCATGTTTGCCGGAGTGTGCCAATTGCCCCCACGTGTACATGTTTTCTGCGCACCATAATAATCAATCATCTCCAACAAATCTTTTCCTAACATATACACGGGGGGTGGAACACGCACAACTTTGTTCTTCTTGAATAGTTTTTTGTTCTTTCGGTAAGAATGATGCAAGGGAAGAAAGCGACGATGACAATCAAACCAGCATGGTTTCCTTCCATGCTTTAGTTGAAAAGCATCGGATCTGTCCATACAATATGGATAAGATAACCTTCCATGTGTGGTCCAGCCCGATAACATTCCGTACGCCAGAAAGTCACTAATTGTCCACATTAATACTGCCCGCATTTTGAAATTTTGTTGTCGTGAATAATCGAAAGTCTGTACCCCTGTAAACCACAACTGTTTCAACTCGTGAATCAAAAGTTGCAGAAATACATCAAGATATCGCTTTGGATGCTTTGGACCCGGCACTAGAATACTCATAAACAAGAATTCTCTTTGCATGCATATTTCCGATGGAAGATTGTATGGCGTCAAAATGACAGGCTATAGAGAATATTGTCTCCTAGACAAACCAAATGGGCTAAAACCATCAGTGCATAAGCCAAGATAGATATTCCTACACTCGTTAGCAAAGTCAGAATATACCGTCTGAAAGTGTTTCCACGCCTTGGCATCTGACGGATGCCTAACCTCCCCATCCTCTGTTGTATGTTGTGCATGCCATCTCATTGCCGTCGATGTCCTTTCTGATTGGTATAACCGTTTCAATCTATCAGTAATTGGCAAGTACCACATACGTTGGTATGGAACACGGGTCCTTCTAGTAGTTGGTTGATATCTCGGCTTCCCACAAAATCGACATTCCTGCAACTTATCGTCGTCTTTCAAAAAAATCATACAATTATCAATGCACACATCAATCATTTCTGATGGTAACCCAAGACCCGCAACTAATTTCTGTATTTCGTAGTAACTCTCAGCGGAAATATTATCTTCTGGCAAATACTCTTTAAATAATTCAGTCCATTCATCCATGCAATTCTCAGTTAGGTTATTATCACTTTTAATTGTCATCATCCTAGATGCCGGTGACAGTTTAGATAATCCCTCTCTACACCCCTCATAAATAGGTTGATTTGCAGAGTCTAACATATCATAAAACTGTTGTGCTTCAACATTAGGTTCTTCTCTATTTTCATCAACAAATGCAGGAATAGATTCATGAAATGCATCTGTGACCATATCATGATACCTATTTTCAGAATGAGACTCTTCATAATTTTCAAACATGTTTTGGTCGTAGTTATAATTAGCAGTATAACCTGGTTGATCAACACCATCACTCGTACTACTACTTCCTGCACCAAGACTAAAACCCTCTCCATGTGAAAACCAGACATAATAGTTTGGCATAAATCCTCTATTATACAGATGCGTCTTCACAATATCAATTTCCAAATATTGATTGTTCTTACACATTCTACAAGGACATAATATGTTACCATCACGCTTCGCATATGGGTTGTTAGTGGCCTGGTGGATGAATGTTCGCAAGCCGAGACGATACTCCTTCGTCACTTCCCTCGTCTCCGGATCTTTTCTATTATACATCCACTTTCGTAATTCATAAACTTCGTGCTGAGACGACATATTGTGACTCACACACTCAGTTTCTAATTTTTTTTTCTCTCTCGATTGTAGAATATATGTTTGTATTGTTGTAAAACTAACAAAACCCGTCTGGCTATTTATAGAGATTTTGAAAATTTTGCGAGGGAATTGCTATGGAAATTTGCGATGAAATTGCTACGGACAACTTTTTGCGGCGGATTTGCTACAATATTGCTACGGATTTGCGAGATATTTGCGACGGAAAGCAAGTTTCTCGCAAATTGTTAGGTACTTGTCATTTAAAACGTGCCCACCTACTTTCATAATCGCTATACCATCGCAACGTCATCGCAACTTTTGCTATGCACTTGCGACGGAATAATGTTTCATCGCTCATTCGTCACAGAGGCATCGCGAATATGTCGCAAAATTGCGATGTCATCTAGATGTCGCAATGACATCGCAATTTTGCGACGTACGTTTACGTCATCGCAGATTCATCGCAAAGTTTATCGCAGATACGTCGCAAATTTGCGACGTCATTTTTCCCTCGCAAATTTGCGAATGATTCAATGCCGTCGCAATGTCATAGCTAGTTCATCATTTGTTCATCGCTATGTCGTCGCACTTTGTGACAGCCTATAGCCATCGCAAGTGGCCATCGCAAATCGTCAGTTTTCTTGTAGTGAAAAAAAAAATCTTAGAAAGGTTTACTTGCTACATTAGTAATTCTTACAATATATATCTTTGCCATATTATTAAATAGCATATTTTATATATTATTCAATGATTAGATACAAAATGTATTTATAACTCAGTTCAGAATTTAATTTATTTTTAATTTGATCTTGTATGATTCCTTATATAATATTTTAAATGATAACTATTTTAATTTACATATTCATAAGTATTAAAAGTAGTTGATTAAATCATATTATAAAAATTTGAAGTGGGTTGGATTTTATTTTAGTTATTTAGTTGTGTTGTTAATGCATTTAATTGTGTTTTTGTTGTAAGAAATCTCAGAATGATTTATGCACCCAATCAATTTAAGGGGCACAAGCACAATGCTTCAAATGGTGAAAACTTCTCATAGCTCTTTTAGAAGAAACTTTAGAACATTATATAAGATATCTTCTAGGCCCTGGTTTCCTTCACAGGCGTATTTCTCAATTCGCATAGCTAACCCCGGTGAAATCGGATTCATACTGTTTGGATTCTTCAAGTACGTGATGTCTTAAGTTTTCGTGTTTATGTACATGTTTTTGATCCAGTTAGTGTTACGTCGCCGCTTTCTTCTGTGATTTGTTGATTCTACACAGCTCTCCTGTGAACAATTTTATCAAATTTGTGGTTTTTTTCTCTCTTGATGATTCTTTCTGGCGTAATCACCATGGATGCGTAACATCTTGTCGTTGTTCTTTTGGTAGTCTCATTAGTTTTAGTTTTAAATATTGATAATTAGTTTTAGTTTTGCAAAAGTATCGTTAAGAACCTCTCAAGAGCTAAATTATAATGTAATTATCTTAATTTATTCCCTTTATCAAAATAAAATTATATATATATATATATCTTAATTTCTCATGTCTATTACTTTATTACAGTATTTGATTAAAGAGAGCTTGAAACACATTCTAGAAGGATGGTACACACAGAGATTATATTTGAGGAAGGATGGTCCTACATACAGAACGGTGTTAGCCTGAACCAGCATTTGATACTGAGCAATATATGATTCTCTACACGTACGTAGGTCGTCTTATGTAATGTATGGAGTCTTAGTTATGTTTGTTGTTAACAGTTCTGTACGGGTACTTACCATAAGAGTTCACCTATATTTCTCATGTTTTATGATATTCCAATCCAGGTTGTGTTGTTCCATACATCTTCAAGGACAATCAAGGTTCTATCTGCTCCTCATAATCTGGTCCAAGGTTCTTTCCACTTTCGTGTTTCTAGGAATTTGCATCTTTCAGCAAAGAGCGTAACAATCTCATATGACGTTGCATCTCAATAACTTACTCATAAACTCTGCGAATATTCAGATTTTTGATTCAAGAGCTCCCAAAGCTATTAAACTCCAAACTATACATGCAATAGTCTCAGCCACAAGTCTCCCATCTTTAGCCATGAATAGTGGAGTGAATAATTTATCTATGAGGGGTCATTGCAAGAAAAAGTAAATCACGAGTTCAAAGTAGCTAGCAAAGTTATAAAAACTTACGAATTTACATACAGAGATAAAGATTGCAGCAGTCAAGCCGAGTCGCTTGGTAACACACAAATAAAAGACATCACAAAGAGAATTATACTAATGCAAGAGTGACATGCCTCAGCTCTCTAATAGATAGATATGAATTTGTCATACCGGAGATCAAGTCTCAGTTAGACATTTCGTCGAACACCATCAGTGCAGCTCTTCATGTATATTTCACTTGCCTGAAATTGAAAACCAACATAGCTTTTTACCCAATATAAAGCCAAAATGTTGTAAAATTCATTTTTAGAATCCAATTTGAAAACAGAGAGAGAACATATAGCTCCCTTACTTTTGTGTGCTTGATATTTAGATATGGGGAAATAATATTTTACCTGTATACATATTCATAGTCCGTAATTGCTGAGAGCTTCATTCTTAGAAGAATCTAATAGAAGGGATGTGTTTGACTTTGTAATAATCTTCCCCTCCTTCCGACAATCTCTCCTCCCATTCCTTGTCCATTCTCAGTTCCTTTAAAGAATATATTAAACTCAGTCCATCATGAAACTTCTTTAACTTCTCACAATATCTAATCTCAAGAGTATGAAGAAGGGGCATGGAGCCTTCTTCTATTATCCACTCTTCCCATTCCTTTAGTCCCCATATTGAAAGCTTCTGCAATTGAGGAAACCACCGCTTGAGCAAATCATTCTCCTCCCACAGAAAGATTGATGCCCTAATTTAAGCTCTTTCAACTGAACCAATTTCTCTAGAATCGGCATCGGATGTTCCACCAACCGACAAATTTTTAAACCATGTTACCAATATTCATACATTAGATCATATCACCTATAAGCACAATACAAAATAGACATGTCATAAAGGTTTACATGATTCAAATTTACTTTCTTAATTAAAAATTTTGATTAGTCTAAAAATACAGACATCAAAAGCTAAGTTTCTCTCTTACATTAAGTTTTTTTTTTCTTTTTCTACATATTAAAAAGCTGACTATATCTATATATATGGTTATACTATCATACATTTTCCATATAAATAAAAAGGAAAAATCAGCAACTACTTAATTCTGTTTTTAGTTCTTAAACTTTTATATGGTAGGCCGACCCAAAAAAAAAAAAACTTTTATATGGTATATGGAGTAATATGTACATAAATAATATTTATTTTGTTAAAATATGAAAAAAGAATCCCTAAATGAAACTTAAGTTTCCTCAGTGTTAGTTAATCTTATGAAACAATGAGTTGATTGTATAGTTATAGTTAAGATCATTTGAATTAGGTTGGATTTTATTATATTTAATTGTTAATGCATATAACTGTTTTTTTTATGTTAAAAAACTTAGAAAGGTTTACTTGCTACATTAGTAATTCTTACAGTATATAAGATATCTTCTAGGCCCTATTTTCCTTCACAGGCGCATTTCTCAATTCGCATAGCTAACCCCGGTGTAATCGGATTTATACTGTTTGGATTCTTCAAGTACGTGATGTCTTAGGTTTTCGTGTTTATGTACATGTTTTTGATCGAGTTAGTGTTACGTCGTCGCCTTCTCCTCTGATTTGTTGATTCTACACAGTTCTTCTGTGAATCATTTTATCAAATTTGTGGTTGTTTCTCTCTTGGTGATTCTTTCTGGCGTAATCACCATGGATGCATAACATCTTGTCGTTGTTCTTTTGGTATAGTCTCATTAGTTTTAGTTTAAAATATTGATAATTAGTTTTAGTTTGGCAAAAGTATCGTTAATAACCTCTCAAGAGCTAAATTATAATGTAAATTATCTTAATTTCTTCCCTTTATCAAAAAAAAATAATATATATATATATATATATATATATATATATATCTTAGTTTCTCAGGTCTATTACTTTAATTATTACGTACAGTGTCTGATTAAAGAGAGCTTGAAACACATTCTAAAAGGATGGTACACACAGAGATTATATTTGAGGAAGGATGGTCCCACATACAGAAAGGTGTTAGTGATAAGGATTCTAGAAGGAGCGCCTGAACCAGCATTTGATACTGATCAATATATGTATGATTCTTTACACGTACGTACGTAGGTCGTCTTATGTAATGTTTGGAGTCTTATGTTATGTTTGTTGTTAACAGTTCTGTACGGGTACTTACCACAATAATTTCTTATGTGATTCACAGAACTGCCTACAACATGTGCACCCAGAAAACCGAATACGCACCGCAGCTTTATGATAAGTATCGTGAAATGCTTGAAGATTATGCTATACAAACGGTGAGTAGCAAATTTTTTGTTGTTTGGCCTTGATTCTTGGATATAGTGCAAACAATTTAATTAAGATTTATATAAATTTATATGCTATATAAAAAAAAATTCATGTTCTTTTTGTTTATTTTTAACTTAAGCAAACAGTTTAATCTTCTTCTTTTGTTTATGTGTTGTTTAGGTGTTACCGTCTCTAAGGGAGAATCATGATGAAAATATGCTAAGAGAGCTTGGTAAGAGGTGGAATAACTATAAAGTTCTGGTTGGATGGTTTATCAGATTCTTGCATTATTTAGAACGTTACTTTGTTCGTCTCAGAAGAATCCATCACTGAGGGAAGTTGGCTTGAAATGCTTCCACGTCCTGGTTTGTCATGCATATTCCTATGGCTTCTAATTTTTCACTGCCTCAAAAGTATTTTGTAACGGTCTATGCAATTATGTACTTCAGGTTTATAGTGAGATGCAGTCCACGGCCACAGAAGCTGTAATAGCACTTGTAAGTATTAGTATCTTTAATGGAAAAAAATACTCAGGTTCAGCCAGATTCTTGATTTTTATATCTTACAAAATTTGTATTGCCAGATTCATAAAGAACGTGTGGGCGAACAGATTGATAGGGCACTAGTGAAAAACGTATTAGATGTCTTTGTGGAGAATGGGATGGGAACTATGGAAAAATATGAAGAGGATTTTGAAAGCTTCGTGCTTCAAGATACTGCATCTTACTATTCTAGCAAGGCGTCAATGTGGATCCAGGAGGATTCTTGTCCTGGTTACATGCTAAAGGCATGTCGCGGACTATGTTTTCATTCGATATATATTAGGAAAGTAAATATATATACTAACGTCAATAATTTTATATTGTATGCAGTCTGAGGAGTGTCTAAAAAGGGAGAGGGAGAGAGTCACTCACTACCTCCATTCAAGCACTGAACACAAACTAGTTGAGGTTTGTTTTGACGAGGGGAGGTCTTTTTAGCGTTTAAACTTAGTGATACGCTTATTTCTGAAAGTTTATTGGTTTGTTTGTTTATTGGGTCGTTTACTTAAATAGCAAACAAACAGGATATAATGACCCATAGAGTACAAATTTTTTTTTAATTACTGTATTGTTTTCCATTTCTCAGAATACCCAGAATGTCCTTATAATCATTTGCTAACAAAAACGTAATAACAAAAATGTCATTTTTTTTATTTTTCACATCAGCGAAAAATCTTACGTGGCATCATAACTGCCTACGTGTATTATGAAACTCCGCCGCAGATTTTTTTCGCTGTAGTTACGGCTGAGTTATTAGACGAACGGCCGACTTATATAAACGGCTGACTTATTTCATAAATCAGCCGGAAGTTATGTTTGACTTTACATCCGACGACTGATTTATGAAATATCGGCTGATTTACTTGCATGCGATATGGCTGACTTTAACTCCGACGACTAATTTATGAAAAATTTGGCTGACTTATGGCTACGACGTGGCTGACTTAGATTTCGGACGACTGATTTATTGAAACCCAGCCGATTTATGTGGCTGAGTTATTGTGCAGCGACTCACTTATGCGAGCTTATGGTGGCTGACTTGTCATAAGTCAGATGTAACGAGGCTGATTAACTGATAAGTTTGATTAGTTACGGCTGATTAAGTAATTAACTAGTAACTACTGTAGTAATATTCTTTGACGGCTGGTTTATGCAATATAGCAGCTGACTTACGTTTTTCACCTGATTTGATGGCCGATTTCGTAAACTTTTTTAATTACTTAAATAGTTTTCCTGTTACGTCTAAGTTATCAATTCGTTTAGTGGCTGATTTTATATGGCTGATTTATGAGTTCCTTTGATGGCATGGTTCCATGTCAGCAAAGACGAATACCTCATCGCATAATTAGGTTAAGTCGCCGACAAAATCAGTCCGCCGTCTTCAACATTGTTCATCTTCTTCGTCATCGTCATTCATCCCTTTCTTTTCTGAACACCTTCGATTGAATGGATCCCGTAATAATTGTTTCCGGCAACTGGGTTAAAAAAGATCGATATACGTTTAATCCTGACAAGAGAGGTTGCAGAGTTCTTCAAGTACATGAACAAACATCCTACGACAATCTTGAGGAGATGATAATGGAGGACTATGGGATACAGTCGCGAAGGTGTAAAATTCAGCTGAGCTACATGTTATCTTCTAAAACTTTGAAAAAAATGTCTCAAGATACGCCTCCGGTATATGTCTGCAATACTCGGTAGTTGCAAAGCTTTTTGAGCTTAATAAAAATCGACCAGCTACGCCTTTGTATGGAGGTTACAGAGAACAACGATGATGATGTTATTCAGAATGGTAAGTCGAAACGGATGTTCAGTCATGTCTCAATAGATGAAGGTAACAAAGTCTTCAACAGTTGTGATGAAGATGATGATATTGGGTATACTCATTACAGAGCAGAGTCTGAAGAGTTTAGCGAAGAGAAATATATGGAGAGCAAAGCTGTAAGCTACGAAGGAGAAGACGAATCTGAAGATGAAGAAGATGACGAATTTGACACCAGATTTGACATCGTTGATGACCCTGATGGTGCGTCATCTGATGATGATAATTTTTGCCTATTAGGAAAGCTTGTTGAAGAAGATGATAATTCACTTAATTTGCCTCCTAAAAAGAGACCCCATAATATTATCAAGCACGATTTGAAAGGATCTGATGAGTTTCTCAAGTTGGAGATGTCTTCGCTAAATATTGCTGTCGGACAGCGATATGCCCGGAAAAGGGATTTGGAAGTTCGCCTGAAACTTCTTACGGTGAGGGATCGTTTCGATTTTGATGTGCCGGTATCCACTACGGAAATGCTTATTGTTAAGTGTTGGATAAATGGATGTAGATGGAGAGTTCGTGCTTCTACCCAAGGGAAATCCCCAGAATTCTATATCCGTGTATATGATGAAGAACACATATGTTCGGTAACAGAGCGTTCTAATCGATCCCGTCAAGCAACACCGGATATCTTATGAGCATTATACCAAGATTTCCTTGGAGACATTGATCCATCAGTCAAACCCAGACATGTCGCAGCAGCCATTACTAAGCAATTTGGAATCAAGGTAAATTTAGGTTTTGGCGGATTTATTAATATGACCCGGCTTATTTATGAATATGACACGGCTTATTTATTAATCACACGGCTGATTTATTAATCACATTGCTGACTTATTAATCACATGGCTGACTTATCATCTATTCTGGTTGAGTTATTTACTCATCATGGCTGACTTATTTTCTAGTCTGGCCGAGTTATTAAATCGTCACGGCTGACTTATATTGTAATCTGGCTGATTTGTCAACAGATGGATTATTGGAAGGCCCATAGGACGTTACGCTTTGCAAGACAGATCGATACGGAAAGTCTTGAGAAGGGGTATGAAGACTTGCCTTCTTACCTATATATGATAGGAAAGGCAAATCCGGGCACAATTACGCGTCTCCAACTTGATGTAGAAGGGAGATTCAAGTATTTGTTCATTGCATTCGGTGCGAGCGTCACTGGGTTATCTTTTGTGCGCAAAGTAGTTGTTGTCGACGGTACATTTCTTCATGGAAAATATAAGGGGACACTTCTTACAGCACTAGCTCAAGATGGTAATTTTCAGATTTTTCCAATTGCTTTTGGTGTGGTCGACACCGAAAATGATGATTCTTGGAAATAGTTTTTTTCACAACTCAAACTGTTGGTTCCGGATGAGAAAGGTCTCGCGATCATCTCCGATAGACATAACTCAATTAGAAAAGCAATTGAGACTGTGTATCCGTTAGCGGCTCGTGGAATCTGCACGTACCATTTGTATAAGAACATATTGGTACGGTTTAAAAGTGGAAACTTGTTTCGTTTGGTGAAGAAAGCTGCAAATTGTTACAGGATGGATGAATTCAATGCCGTTTTTGATGAGATTAGAAAACTAAATCCTGATCTTCATGGCTACCTCCAAAGAGCCGATGTACGAATGTGGACTCGTGTTCATTTTCCGGGAGATAGATATAACATAACGACAACAAATATAGCGGAGCCGATGAACAAGGTGCTTTCAAAAGCTAGAAGTTTGCCTATCGTTCGACTCTTAGAAAGGATAAGGTCAATGATGACGAGGTGGTTTACCGAGCGAAGAGAAGATGCATGGTCGATGAAAACAACGCTTACACGCACTGTTGAGAAATTATTGGAGGTAAGTCAGCCATTACAACAGTATAAGTCAGATATTAAGTACTATAAATCCGCCGTATATTTCATAAGTCAGCCGTAATTTTATTTTACTTTCAGGACCGTGTCAGTGGTGCTAGATTTGCGTAGGTGCAAAATATTGATCATGTGCATACAAAAGTTGCTTGCGGGACATCGTTGCATGTTGTTAATTTGAATGCGAGGAGATGCATGTGCCGTCGGTTTGATATCGAGAAAGTGCCATCCGTACATGCAATCGCAGCAGCCGAGCATAACATTTCTCGCACATCACTATGTGATATATATTGTCGGAGAGATTATGTAGCTAATGCGTATGGTGCTACAGTTATACCTATTGATACGGCACTTCCCGTACCTGAACGTGTAGCTGAACAAGTGATCTTGCCACCAATTCCTTGTCAACAACCAGGAAGACCTAAGATTTCACGAATTAAATATTGTTTAGAAGTGGCGTTGGCGAAGAAACGTCCTAGAACGCAACACACATGTTCTTTATGTAATCGGGTTGGACACAATGCGAAAACTTGTAAATTTTAGAGTTATAAGTCAGCTGTAACCCAATTTCTGTCGCTAATAAGTCAGCCATACCCCAAATACGAGATTAATAACTCAGCCATACCCCAAATTCATTTTTAATGTTTTATACATTATAATCTTATTTGTAATGTTAACATTTTGTATTTGTTACACTTTGTATGTTTTAGTATTGTATTAATGTTTACATTTTGTACTGTTTACAATTTGTATGTTCTATTATTATTCTACTGTTTACATTTTGTATTCTGTACAATTTGTATGTTGTAATTTTTACATTTCTGTACATGTTTAAGTACAACATCCTTAAATAATTTCATTACTTGTACATGTCATATGTGTATGTTCTTTTAAAACTTTAAACTTTAAAAAAATATATAAAAAAATCTCCATCTCTCTCAACCGTATTCTTATCCACCATCTATTAAAATCTCGAAATCTCTCCCCCAAAATTTGAAATTCCTCCTCTTCAATGACTTAATTTCTTATTTCCGCCATATCAGAGCTTCTCCATCAGCGCAAACCTGATTTTTAAAACAAATCCAGATTCTTCTCAAAACCCTAAAATTAAAACAAACCCAGGTTCTTCTTTTCCATCTAAATTTCGACGCAAAAATTGGAGATATGAAGGATATAGGAAGAGGAATACCGAGAAATTGTAGTTGTGGAGATGTTGCAATTATGAGGACATCGAAGACTTCGAGTAATCCGGGGAGATTATTTTATGCGTGCCGCAATGGAGGAGAGATGAATCATTATCATCTGTTCAAATGGACTGATGAATCAGTTGTTGAAGAGGTTGAGGATATGATGCCAAAGATAGAAAATCTGGAAAGAGAATCGATGGCATTAGAAAAGGGTCTTGAAGTTGTGGAGACAGAGATCAAGACTCTTACAATGGATACTCGTACTTGTAAAACTGTTATATCCGGGTTTGAGAGACAGATGCAATGTTTGGATAAGGAGCTTGAAGATTGCAAGAATCAAATTCGTGGTTTGAAGAACATTGTGGTTGTTTGTCTTGTTTTTGTGGTATTGAAAATGTTTCTGATGTAATTTTGTCGTCTAATTATGTTGAAATTCAATTTTTTGTTGTATGATACTTATGTTTTAGTTGTATAATGAAGCTAATGATGTATCTTAGAATATGAGTTTGCATAAATCAGCCGTAAAGGAAAATAAGTCAGCCGTAAAGGAATATAAGTCAGCCGTAAAGTAATATAAGTCAGCCGTAAAGGAATATAAGTCAGCCGTAAAGGAATACAAGTCAGCCGTAAAGTAAAATAAGTCAACCGTCAAGTAAAATAAGTCATCTAATACTTGCATAAATCAGCCATAATAAATCAGCCAAACCTCGAATTCGATCTTAATAAATTGGCCATACCCCAAATACGAGATTAATAACTCAGCCATAATTTGAATTTTGAAATAATTTGAATTTAAGCGGATAATATTTCCATTAACACGCGTGGATCTCTCTGATCTTTTGTCTGCTGTTTTTCATTACTTTTTACTATCTCGAGACAAATTTAACTAAAGTGAAGCGTGAATCTCAATGTTACGCATAAATCAGCCATAACGAGATAAACAATGTTATGCATAAATCAGCCATAAAGAGATAAACAATGTTACGCATAAATCAGCCATTCAAGTCAGGTTCAGAAAAAACAGTAAAAACAATGTTTACTAAATCATGAACTGTGTAATAAATAGTCTGGTGCCTCATCAAGGATTTCCGCTGCCATCTTTTCTCGTAATGGTTGCATATTCCGGTCAGTTAGGCCTTCGAAACCAATACCAAGTGCTAGACATTCGATGTATTTCAGCGAATACACGCCACAATCACCTGGGTTATCGTTTTGGGGAACATTCTTTTTGATCCTTCTAAAGCTGAACTGCCTCAGGTTGATCTTGCGCTCGTCGGCTGGAATGATTTCACTTAGCAGAAAAGGTAGCATGCGCATAAACGGCCTGCAAAGATCTAGCAATCTCTTGTCGGCTGTTGGGGTTGCTGCTCCCATAATACTGTCGTAACAATCTACCTTCTCTTTTCGTAAATCGATGTCTACGGTTACCTAGTGATTGCCACCTACGTTGTGTACAACATACATGTTGTCAACATCGGAAAACCACCTCTTGAATGACGGCGAATCTTCAGGAGCCAATCTTTTCGCCATATTAATCCACCCATCAGAGAATTTAAATTTCTTTGGGTTGATGCTGAACTGCTCATAATATTTAACCCAAAGACCAGTGAACTAGTTGTCAATAAAAGCAATTCGATCAGTGTGGAATGAGTTTGGAAGTCTCTGCGATCGTATTCTCAGGAGTCTCATATAAGCAGATATGTGCTGAAATAAAAAGGATAAGTCTAAATAAGTCAGCTATCAAGTACAATAAATCAGCCGTGTCATATGATAAATCAGCCGTCAAGAATGATAAATCAGCCATCAAGTATTATAAATCAGCCGTATAACGACTTAAGTCACCTGTAACGAATGATAAATCAGCCGTGTAATATGATAAATCAGTCGTCAAAAATGATAAATCAGCCGTGTAATATGATAAATCAGCCGTCAAGAATGATAAATCAGCCATCAAGTAAAATAAATCAGCCGTCAAGTACAATTTCACTTACATCGTCACCTAACCATCCATACTCACAGTCAGGCCAAGCCGATCTCGGGGTAATGAGAACCCTGTAGAAATGAATCTCTGTTGGTATAACTGGTGGCTTTTCAGTAAGTGGAATATGCCTGACAGACAAATAAACGAAATATTTAGTCCACACTCATATGACTTATTTGTAACATATCAAATTTGTAACATACTCATACGGACGTAGGTAGTTAGTAAGCGCCTCCATTTTTAATGGGTCAACCGGTTTTAGTGGATCGTAAATTCCTATCGAAAGGATGACATCCTTCCTCATACAAGTCAACCCACTCTTTCCAATAGCCGGATACGGTGGTGGTGGATACGATTTCTTAGACGGATCGACAACTGTAGTAAATTTTTTAATAGCTGAAGACAAGTCTTGGATAGTAGCTGATAGTCTTAAGTTCCTTAATTTATCCTCCTCAGTCTCCTCCAATTCGGACAACAACTTGTTATCTTCATTCCGTGCTTGCTCGGTTATATCAACTACGGAACTATCAGCCTTAAACTTTGAAATGTTCTCCTCATTAACTGTTGGTTCTTGCGGTTGCGGGTCATCAAACTCACTTGTATCTACCAAGTGCGGGACCATGATACCTTTGTTGCAATCATCTCTCGCCTTAAGCACAATCTTACTCTTATAAGAACCATCGTTTTTATGCTCCGTATCCTTAACGCCAGCCACCTTCTTGACTTCTTTGTTGACATCTGTGTTCTTCTTCTTCTTTTTCTCAAGCTTTTTCGTTCTTTTATTTTTTTGTACCACCAAATCTCGAATAACAAACCCGGAGTCTATATCGTCCACAGCCAAATTCGGACGCTGGTTACTGATCTGTAAGAGAAGGAAAAAAAAACAAAGGAATGATAATTCAGCCATGACAGATTAATAACTCAGCCATAATAAGATAGATAACTCAGCCGTAACAGATTAATAACTCAGCCGTAACAGATAAATAACTCAGTCGTGACAGATAGATAACTCAGCCGTAACATATTAATAACTCAGCCAAAATAAGATAGATAACTCAGCATACTTAACATACCGGACTAGTAAACTCTTGATCTTGATCGATGTCATTCTTCGAGTTGCCATCTTTAGGAATGGGTGGCTCAATAGGATTGCGTGTTTTCAGCTGCTTAATCTCAGTTTCCAGCAGGGAAACTCTTTTTTCAACAGAATCCAGCAGTGAAACTCTTTTTTCAACAGAGGTAATCCTCTCCCCATAATTCTTCTCGTATTTTGCCACAATCCTATCTTCTATGTCAGCAACCGTTTTGTTAATGTTGTTCTCCATGGCTTCAAATTTTTTGTAGAGTCTCTCGACCAGATTTGTTAGGCTATAGACATACACCTGTTTATCAAAATCATCATTGTCATCAACAATTTTTTTATTACAACCTTCTTCAACGAAATAACCATCGCTATTTCCTTTCTGCTTCTTCTTCGGGGGTTCGACAACATCGACTTTCTTAGATGTATTCTTCTTCGTAGCAGATGTATTCTTCTTCGTAACATCCCAAAAGCCTTCAACAAAATTACCATTAACGATGTCGCATATCAACTCATGAAGTTCAGGGTCGATCTCATCTTCACCCCAAACAGGATAAACTTCAGCCATAGGCTTCATAACCATATTCCTGACTCGCACCTATAATGATAAATCAGCCGGTTAGTCATAAAAACAACAGATAAGTCAGCCGTCTAGTAAGATAAGTCAGCCGTTAAGCAAATAGAGTCAGCCGTCATATCTATAAAGTCAGCCGTCAAGTAAGAAAAGTTAGACATGAAATATGATAAATCAGCCGTCCAGTAAGAAAACCAGTACCTGACCATGCTTGGCAATTTCTTCAGAAATAACACTTTCGATATTTCTACGAGTACGATTTCCACCCCAACGAAGGAATGAAATTTCATCAGAAGTTCTTAATCTCCCAATAGTCTCCCCAAGAACTGCAACTGATTCATACGCCCAAAATTGTAACGCGTGGACGCATCCGTTCACCGTGTATGAATTTCCTTCATACCCGATCTTTTTAACACCTTTCATAAGAGCCTCAAAAGCCACTCTTCCCCAGGGATAACTATCAACGTCTTCAACTCGGAAGACTCTTTTAGCACTTTCCTTAGGCAGTCGGGAGTTATGGGGTAAGCCGTGTATACCCATGTGGAAAACAGACAACAACCCAACCTGCACCCGTTGCGGTAATTCCCAACCACGACACTTGCCGAATACAGCAGAAATTTCATCGTATTTCAGACCACCAGTTGCCCCTTTGGGAACACCCAACAATTCCCATAGCGGACGATAGTCAGGTTCACAGCTCTCGTCAGGGTATGCACCTGATTCTAAACCCGTAATTTCCGTAAACTCGTGGAGGCTGAATCTTGTTGGTTGCCCCCCGACCAATGACCATATCTCACGTAAACCTTTAATCCATAGTCGGAATCGACCAGCTTGGGAATGATTCCAACTTTTGTTTTCTTTAATTCTTCCCACGCATCAATCCATATTGCTTCTCTGACGCGTGCGAAATTGCCCATCTGACAATTATGATTCAAGCTTCTTGACATCAGAGGAGATTTCCCATCTTCATAAAGCTGGGGTGGGTATTTCTTTGATCCTTCCATCTAATCATAAATCAGCCACAAAGGAAATTAAATCAGCCATTTAATAACCATAACTTGGCCATCATATAGAAACTCAGATATAACTCAGCTATCGAAAACTCAAAACAAAATAAGTCAGCCATAGAAAACTCATAACTCAGCCATCATTAACTTCATAAATCAGCCATCAAGTAATTGATAAATCAGCCATCATATACTAGAAACTCAGCTATAAACCAGCCATCAAAAACACATAAGTCAGCCATAATTCATTTGATAAATCAGCTGTTTAATAAGTTTAACACTTAACCCTAAAAGCATCAAAGTCAAATATAACAATGATCTAAACCTATAAATCCATCATAAAGCAAGTTAACAGCCATCAAAAACAATTTAATCAAGTAAACATATTTCATTTCGTAAATCGGCCGTAAGTCAGTCATAAATCAGAAATCATAATCAAAATTCCGCGCCAAAAATTCACCCTATTTGTTTTGAATACTACGGGAAAATCAAGAAATTACCGTAGAAAGTGTTCAACGAACGCGAGGCGGAAGACGAAGGCAAGACGGAAGACGAAGGCATGGCGGCAGATGAAGTAGAAGGCGACAGCGAGACAGACGACGTAAGACTGATGGCGAAGAGAAAGGCAACGACTCCAATCGTACGGTTTTTTGCTAGAAGTTTTTTGTTTTTACTAGATTATGAGAAATGAGAAAGGAAACTGTTCACTTTCCTTTTGGTTTGAAATTAGGGAGCAGTTTCTCCTTTTTTTTTTTAAATAACCGCTAATTGTAATTAAAAAAACCTTTAAAAAAATTAATTTTAATTTAAAAAAAAAAACATTTTGCATTTTCGTTAGGGTTATAATAGACATTTCATTAGGTTTAAATATCATACTAGTAATATTAAAAATATGTGAGTTATTCTAGTCATATCACAAAAAATATGTGTTATTTCAGTTTTATCCTCTTGTTTATTTGTGAATGTAGAAAGTACAAAATGAATTGTTGGTAGTGGTTGCAAAACAGCTTCTAGAAAATGAGTATTCAGGGTGTTGTGCATTGCTAAGAGATAACAAGGTAGACGACTTTGTGGTTAATTCTGTAAACAGCATCCCACAACGGAAAAGGGGAATTAATCAATGCTATATAATACCTAAGGGCAGTCAAACTCATAAGCTAGTTTTTTGGGAATGTTCTACCCTAAAGTCTTGTGGGCTTGTTTGATTCCCCTCCTATAAACCCACATCTCTATCAAATTCCTAAACAAATTATCATCTGAAATTGCTATATATTTTACTTTCAGATGGATGATCTCTCCAGGATGTACATGCTTTATCATCCAATCCCTCGAGGGTTGGGACATGTTGCAGACTTATTCAAGCAGGTTTTATTTTTATTTATTTTAAACTCACTTTTTTAAAAAAAATTGCTACATGCACATTTGGTTTTCAACTGAAAATATGTATACAGCATATTACTACAGAGGGGAATGCCCTTATCGAAAAAGCTGACGACGCAGCTACTAATCAGCTACTAATTAAGCTACATGATAAATACATGGTCTCTGTCACTGAGTGTTTTCAGAATCACTCCCTCTTCCATAAGGTCTGTCTGTGTTCTCGGGTGTCTTAATATTTTTCACAATAATATATACTAGGTGATTCCCGCGTTATATGCAGGAGAAAATATTTATAATATTTTTTAAGATAATAATAAGTTAAATAAACATTCTGAAATATTTTAATAGTGTATTATTGTATCAATAATTGAAATCTAAAATTAATTTTTTTTTTTTGTCAACGATATATTAAAAAAACTAAAACGGTTCAGAAATCCAAACCGGCGGAACAGAGTTTACATAACAAAATGTAAAAGAACTCTAGCACTACGAGCTAAGTTATCTGCTTTCGTATTGGCAAGCCTATGGATTGCTGACAGAGAAAAAGAAATAAAAGTTCCTTTAGTTTCTCCACTTCCACCAGGTGCGTCTTGAAGGCAAGCCAATCTGTTGGAAAATTCACCATTGCCTCTAAATCTGCACAATCGGTGAAAAAATCGACTGACAGTTGCTGCATGAATACCATACATTGCATCGCCCATCTGAGGGCTTCCAATTCCGAATGAAGCGGAGACAAACTTCGGCGAGTACTCCTTGAACCCATCGATATTTTAGGGTCCTCGTCTTGGTTGCAAATCCAACCCATCCCTGAGAGATTATCCGTCCCTTTCCAGGATCCGTCAATATGACATCGGGTACCTATACTTGTTGCGTCCATCCTTGTTGGTTTCGTTGCATTTTCTTGTCCTTCCTCCTCATTTTTTTGAGCTTCTATCCACGTTGTTGCCTCCCTCGAGGCCAAGTCTACAGTATCCTGAGGGTTTGTATCCTGATTAGAGAAAACCTTATTGTTTCTTGCCTTCCAAATATACGAGATAAGCCATAGGAAGCTGTTTTCCAAATTATTAACAGGGATATGCAAAAAAGGTAGTCCAAATTTTGATAAAAGGATTCCCCGGAAACAATTTCTAGTGCTGATGGTACATTAGATAATGCCCATACTTGTAAAACCGGTGGGCATGTAAAGAGGGTGTGATTAATATATCAATTAATGTCTTAAAATATATATTCCCTAAAAATCACTCTGGCAACTACGATAGTGTTTTCAGTTTTTCCGACGTTGATAGTTCATACTATACAACATTATAATAATGGCAAATTCCGCTAAATAAATATATCATCCCTTAGGCTTAATTTGATTGTCCAAGCCCATGATCACGAGGCAGTAGTTACTAGTTCAGCTATAGAAGAAATTAGTACAAATACACCAAAGTTAGAAGATTAGAAACCAAACAAACCACAAACAAAACAAACAAAATGTTTGTGTATTTTTGTGGAAATAAAAAAATACTTGGTGTTTTTATAAGCTCTTCCTTCATTTAATTAGAATTTTTAAATAATTGAATCATCTCATCGTCAATATAATTTTAAAAAAAAATTGATTTCTTTTTTTTGATTCCAATTTTTATAAACGAAAAAAAGGGACGACGATCTATTTCTCCACTAACAGTATCGAAATCACGACAAACCTCTACTAAACTATGACCTTGTTCTAAATGTCACCGAAAACATAATTTTAAACTTTAATCCCCACGATAGTTTTTATCGATTTCCCCACCAAATATATACTTCCCACCTATTTTTACACGACATCGATTTTATTGGTTTATGGTATGCTTAACCAAATGATGCAATGCTAAACCAGATTAAATCGGTTTTAAACCTGATTTCTCAAACCCTAAATCGGTTTTAAACCCGAAAACCTAATTACTTAAAAAAAATCCCAAATCGAAAATAATCCTCAAACGAAGAATCCTATAAATCAAAGAAATCCAAGCAATCGAAGAAATCCAAGCAAGAAGATGAAATCCAAGCTCCGATAATGCCTCAGACGGCTATAATATTCCGATATGAGCACGCAGTTTCACTAGCACTCACTGTTCCTCTGCTTTCACCACTCGAGACTCGATCCGAGAACACCACACGGTGCTCGATCTTCCCAATATCGACTTGGATCTACGCCGCAACGGGCTGCGTTCGGATGGTAATGGTCTTGCGCCGGAGGTCTAACGATCTCTTGAATCTCCTTTGAAACCTGCGGCGTTGCTACGGCGGCTGATGAGAAATCGGCGTGATGTGGCTCACGATGTCTCCGGCGAGAGGTTAAACAAAGGGAGAGAAAGGAGAGAGCGATGACTATAAGAGATCCTAGTAAAATTCCGATGACGACCCAAAGCTTTAGACCAAAGATTGATGTTGGTTTCGATAGCTCGTCATTGATGGAATCAGGATTGAATATAGACATAGTCACAGAATTGAACTACTTCGATTAATGGGGTTTCGAATCTTTCGCATATCTCGCCGGAAAGTTTAAAATCAATGGATAGATAGGATAATAATCAGTTAATCACCGTTGCATGTGGCTTTAGGCAAAATGACGAAAATAAAACAGAGAGAGAGAGAGAGGGAAGAGGAATCGAACAGAACCAAAAACAGGGGAATGAGTAAAAACAAAGAGACGAATAAACAGATTCAATCGAATAATTTATCAAAATTAAAAGATTAATTTTTACTACAATTTCGAAGGAATTCAAAGAAATGGCTGATTTTATCTCGGTGTTGTATCTTCTCGTTAGTGAGTGCTAGAAGCACTCGAAACTCCATTGGTTATGATTTTAGAAATTGATTTAAGAAAAAAAAGATTGTAGGGTTCTTAAATTTTAGAATTTGGGTATTTTGAAGAATAAGAAGTTAGGGATGGTTTCGGGTCGGTTTAGAGTGTTGATCGGGTTATAAATTTGGTTATGGTTTGGGTTCGACTGTTTCTCTATCGGGTTTAGCTCGAAAATCGAATAAACCCAGAATTATGGGGAAATAGATTAAAACTATTGATTCGTGGGGATTAAGGTTTAGAAATATGTTTTCGGGGACATTTAAAACGAGGTCATGTGGAAGTTTGTCGTGATTTCGACACTGTTTATGGAGAAATAGATCGCCGTCCCAAAAAAAAATCATTCAATTTTCACATAAAAAAGCGTAGGAAGCTAGACTTACTTAAAAGTTTTTATTTGGTTTAATCTGTTTTTTTTTTTAATTTGATACACTATAAATATGTAATTTGATAAAAAAAATTAAAATGTTTATAATATTGGTGATTAAAATATTTTACATATCATGAATATTTAAAAATTTTATTAAAATGAAAATATTTTATATATTTTAACTTGATTGAAAAACTTACAAAATAAACGCGGGAATATAAATTATTTCAAAAGATTTTAGTTAAGATTGTGATCCAAATAGGTTGGGATTCAATATGGAAATATCTAATTTTTTAAAAATCTGTTGTTTTTAATTTCAAATATATTAAAATATCTGTTGCTTTTAATTTGAAACATATGGAAACAATAAAATTTTGCGTTTTTGGTTTCCTTTTGATGAAATTAATTGTATTCAATATTTTATAAATCATTACTTAATTTAGTCAAATTAAATTATTGAAACACTTAAGTTTCTCCTTTTTTTTTGTCCCACCTGGGTTAAATGGAATGCATTACTTTACAAGTTTTCTTCCACTAGTTTAAATCGAATAAGTAAAAGCAGCATAGATTACAAATAACTTTAGGTTCATGTATTTTCATAATTTAAACTAACTTATTGGATATTGTATATTTAATTAGCTGCATAATATTATCGAATTGAGAAAAATGGTTTACCAGCAACGTTTTTAATAATCAGGACACTTTCATACAAAAAAAAATCAGGACACTGAACCAAAATACCTTTTAGATCACTAGGATGTCCCAGACAGGTCAAACGCAATTTTATACAAAACAATCGCAATTTAAAAATAAAATACAATTATTATATGTGTTGGTATACATAAGCGGGTCTCGGATCCCCAAAAATAATTCAACCATAATTATAAATAGATTTTATCATTAAAACCATATTGAGAATATTTAATAATCCATTAACCTTGCGCCATGCGCAGGACCTAATTTGTTTTTATTTTCAATTTAAAATTTAGGAATCTAGGATCAGAGTTATGCTAATTTTTCAATATCATTGTCATTCACTTTCCCGAAGAATGATTTGTTTCCATTTTTTTCATAATTTTTATTTTATTAGTTAGATTCATTCATTCATTTTTTTTTTCTTTTGATTTTAGCTTTTTAAATTTCCCCTTTTGCTAAATGTAGTTTTTTTCTAAGTTTATATTAAACAAAACAAAAAAAAACTTCAACATATTTAAAATGTATACTAAATTCTCTCATATGTTTTTTTATTATTCTAAATTTAGTGCATTAATTATAAAATATGTAAAATATAGTCTAGAAAAGAAATTATTTTTCCAGTAAAGGATTCTTCATCTGTTCCTTGATTGGTGAGAAGCGATATGAGTCTTTTTTATGCATATTTGATGTGTGCACCTGATGAATTTCAACGTGAGGATTATCCATAAATCACAAGAACCTAGAAAGATGAGCCTCAGTACACAATTGAGCAAGAGCTCTACATGATTAACGAACAAATCTAAGATGTAATCATTCAGTGTATTATTTAAAATTGTTTGTGAAACTGAGAGTTGATTGGTTGTGATAGGGGTTCGATACCGATTTCACATTGTTCGGGTGCCTATTCAATTACCACACGGTTGATCTCAATGCACATCGTTTGATTGAGGAACCAGAAACCACTGAGGATCATATCTACTCAGGAGGCTGTCTCAGAAATCACTTGACGGCTACAATGAAGTGGAGCCTACAAATTATGAATCTGTCAAGGCTGTCAAAGCCAATTTTTATGTGTGTAATGGATTTTGATAACCAACCAAAACACTTCCAAGCTCACGTCTGGTACTCTTCATGTAATCCGACTAAGTTTGTCTTTTGCAGGCCTAATATGGTACTTTTTCTTTCTTTCCAACTCGATATCGCAATTAAGTGAATCTTGGGCTACTGGTGCTTCCTAGGACTCTCCTTATATATGTGACGTTTCTTATGACCTCTAGTTTGATAATCGCTTGGGAGGGACGTCGATTCTTTCGGGATAGATCATATGTCGGGCCCCTGATCGATAGAGATTACGAGCCCCTGACTCTCTATAGCAATCCTTTTTAGTTTTTATAAACTTGGCAGATTTTGGAGCATAGGATCATAGCAAAAGCAGAATTGATTCATATTTTTTTTTGCCTTTTTCGTTTAGCTTGTGAGGATCTATCTTTTTTATTTGCCTGCCTCTTCTTCTGTTGAATAAAAAGGGTAGTTGACGAGTTGGGTTACGTCTTCTGTGGCTCCCACGAACCTGTTTCCAATTTGGGATCTTGTGCTGCCTCAAGGTTTCTAGGGATGTTGGTGTTACAGGTTTTTAGGGTTTTCCGGTGGATCCAATGCCGGCCACAGATAATTTGGGGGGGGTTTGTGCCAACGAAGATGTTTGGGATCTTTCTTGGCTGGATTCGGAGTTTTCTTCAACACTATTTGCTGATGATTGGACTGTTTCTAACCGCAATCCACTTCTGAGAGCCACTGATTCTTTTACGGCGAATACTTACCAAACACTTCCGGTCACAAATAATTGGGGTTCATCTTCTAGATTATGATTTTGAGGGGGTGATAAATATTAACTTGGGTTTGATATCTATGTAATTCACCTCTACATTCTCGGTGACTGATCATTATAAGTATCAGAACTTGTATCCTCAAACACGCCGCAAAGCCAAAAGCTAAACCTCCTTGTACCCTGAAGCCTCTGGCTCTGCCATGTAAGAAAACAATTTGAGAGTTAAAAAGAGTTTCCGTAAGAACCAAGATTAGCTTAAACAACAACATTAGGCTGGGCTAATTAAACAGATATTGAGCAACTTCTCTATCTGCGAACTTGCAAGCTAAGCTAGAGTTCTTGTTTGAGAAGTGCATTAATGAGGATTTGAGTTGAACTAAGCCTCAAGCAACTTCAAAGAACACAATCAGTTTGTAGTACTTTAGTTAATTTTCAAAAGAGGAATGTGTTGGACTTTGTAGTAATCTTCTCTTCTCCTCCTCTGTACAATTTCTCCTTAAATTCCAAATGATCTGTCTGCATACTCAGATCCTTTTACCCAAACATAGCTAGAATATAAAGCTATATTCAGCCAGTATAGCTAGAATATAAAGTCATATTCACGATCAATTTTTTACAAGAACTAGATATTAGACCCGTGCGATGCACGAGTTCTTTTTATTAATTAATATTTATATAATATACTAATTTACTGGTTTAATATAAAGATTATAATATTTTAAAATTCAAATAGATAAATTTATGTTCATCAAATTTTAACAGATTTAACAAAAATTTCTGATTTAATATGTTGAATAATCAAAACCAAAAGATGAATAAAAAATGATTTGTTAACAGTCTATAATATAGTATTTATAACAAACTACTACAAATATTAATTTAGAAAATTAACATAATCTTGAAACCTCTAAATTATTGTTTGTTGACAATTATTTGACGAGTAAATATGTAAAATATGTTTATGTGATCAGGTAAGATCAACGACTCAATTTTTATGTAAACTCATTAGAGCTATTAAACGTTCATAGATCTTCTCTTCCACTATTATTATAATGTAAACTTTGTATGTCAACCAGACAAAAACATATATGCCTTGAATGGTTGTGCATTACGATGCGAATCAGAGCAAAATCGGACTAGTCCGCATTTATTTAGCCATTCATAAAATCGGACTAGTCCGCACTGCTTTGGACAAAATTATTGCATACCAGTCCGATTCAAAATGGAGTACTCCATACCGTCTATTTACACTATTGGTCTAATTTTTTTAGTCTGTACCTTAAAAGCTTCATATCGCTCGGACCATTTTTTTGGAGTATGGAAAAGGAAGTAGATGATTCTTCGAGATGATCCTAGATATGGTTTGGAGATGCAGAAGATTCTTTTGAGTTTCAAATTTTTCAGATCCAGATTTTTTTGAGGATTCTTCAGAAGTGCAAACTGAAGACGATCCAAATGATTCTAATGAGCTAGAGGAGGCCGAAAGAGAAGATAGACAATATATGACAAACATCCGAGAAAGTATTGTCCATATGTTATGGGAAAATCAAAATAATAGATAATTTAAATTTGTAAGATATCTTTTTAGATTTATATTTTGTATTTGTATTTTGATTTGCATTTTGGTTTTAGTTTGGTATGTATGGTTTTGTATTTGTATTTTGATTTTGATTTTTGGGTTTAGTTTGGTATGTATTTTGATTTTTGTATTTGTACGTACTTGTCCGATTTTGGTATGTATTATCCATTCACAATTGCGTACAGAACTCCATAATTTTGTTTGCTGAAGTGCGTACTTGGTATACTGCATACTGTAGTCCGAACTTGTGCATACAAAAATGATGGTACGAATTATCCGATCTCTTCCACTATTTCCTTTTATGTTTTCGATTTTTTAAAAACAGAATTTTTTTTTAAATGTTAAAAATCTTAATTAATTATCTATTCTACATTTTTATATAGAAAATTACCATTAGGTTATTTTTCTATTATTTTGACCTTATATTAAAACGAAAAATTTTCTATTTTACATATTTTGGTTTTTTTTTAACTGATTTTCTATTTTTGTGAGCTTTTTATTAAAATTTGAAAATTCTAAAATGGAAATTATCTATTTAATATTTTCAATTTTTTTTTTGGTTTTTTTCTTTTTTTCTATTATTGAGCTTCTTTTTAAAACGGGATATTATTTATTTAAATTATCTATTTTATATTTTTTATATAGGAAACTACCATTAAAATTCTAAATTGGAAATAATTTATTTAATATTTTTTGATTCTTTTTCTTCTTTTCTATTATTGTGAGCTTTTTATTAAAACTGTAAATTATTTATTTTACATATTTTTTATAAAAAATTATCATTATCGTAAAGTTGACACGTGACGACTTATTATGATTGATCTCTTTGACACGTGTTAGATATCAGAGCATACTCTGTAAAGGATCAAAACAACAAAGCATTAGTATCAGAAGAGATGGGCCAAATTGAGAAAAGGCCTGCAGAAAAGAAGCCTACATCAGCAAAGCCTGAGAAGAAGTCTGCAGTCAAAACTGTGTCGTCTTCACCTGCTCTGCTTCAACCTGCGAGTGAAACAAAAGACAAAATCAAGGATCGTACAAGACATTCAGCAAATCATGATGAATTCAAAATCAAGACGTATAACAGGTTTGATACATTGAAGATTAAGGACACGTCATAAAGCAGTCATAAAGCAAAATGTCCTTGTTTACTTTACCGTTATGAAAAGATTCGATGTAATCTATATGCAGCTTCTATATAAAGCAAGAACGATGCAAGACCTAAGTAAGAGTTGAAAATGCAATAAGAAAGATATTTTTATTATCATTTTCATTAGACACGTGTTATAATGTAAGATCAGCGATGACACATGTTAAAATCTAATGAGTTATCTCTTTTGACACGTGTCACGCTCACGTTAAACACGTTCAGGTTTATATAATAAGATACCATGAATCAAACTGCCCAAAATTTTAAGTGAACAACAATTTCTTTCTCTGAATGATTGATTTCGTGTACTTGATGATATGTAGATCTAGGGAAATAATATTTTACATGTGTAAAATTATCAAAAAAAAAAAAAACAAACTCTGTGTAATGATATATGGATTTATGAATCGTCAATAATGTATGCTGCAATACTAATGTCTAACCATCAACTTTGATCATTGGTTTAGTAGTGTTGTCTTTGTATTATAATTTGGATTCAAACTCGGAAATGTCAAATGTGCATGTTTGCGTTGTATATAAGTATAAAATAATGGTAGATTTCAATTCTTCCTCTTTGCTTTTCCTATTTTTGTAGCAGTTTTTTAATAATGGTAGATTTTTTCGCTTTTCAAAAGAAACATATTTATAAACGAAATTGTAGAAATACTTTTTAAAAGGATTTCAATTTATTGATTCCTCATGCTTCGATTGGTCATCAATGTTGGATCAATTTGTTAAAAGTCCTTATGGGCTTATAAAATTGAGTGGAATGTGAATGAAAAATGGATATGGGTAATAACCCAAGATGTCAAATAAGGTCCATTAAGAATAAATGAGTAAGTGGTGATACATGTTTTGTACTACATCCCACATCGCTTGGGATCAACTTTCTCAAGTCATAAGCTCCCTATAAAAGGAGAGGCTCTCTCACTCATTCATATATCCTTTTTCTCTGAGAAATACATCTGAAAGTAGAACCACTCAGTTTGCTCCAACTCTCTCTCGCTTCCGTTTCTCCATTCTTTCGGAAAACGTAAGTTCTTGTGTATATCGTAGAATACTACGTTCGTAGATTCCGTTTTCGAGTGTTGAGAAATCGGTCTATTATTGGTTGTATCCTGGTGCTCAAAAAGTGCTATAGGTTTCTACAATTGTACCCTTCACCTCTGAAAAATGCAGGTTAACTCGCAAAGTTAATAATAATATGCAATATAATCCCTATACATATCTTCTAAACGTTTTCATAATGAATAATAATAAAAAGTTAAACATTATAAGAAATAATATTAAAAATATTTAATAGAAATTTTTTTAAAATAAAACTTAAATGATAAAAAATTATATAAAAAAATCCAGTATCCATAAATAGAAAGCGCCTAATAAAAGAATAATAGAAGATTTTCTGCTTTTCTCTCTTACGATCGATTGAGTTTTGTCTTCACGCTTTCAAGACTGTTCCTCTCGTGAGAAAAAAACCCATCAAGTCATTCGATGATGATTTGCAGAGCAAGAAAGCTTTCTGTTCCCTGCGGCAACTTTGTGGGTTCCATGTCTCATGTCTGAGCCACAAGCCCTACCAGAGATCGTAGTCAAATTCAATGGGTTCAGTGATCGTAAGAGGATTGATCATTATTAGTATCTTAATTAACTTGTGCGTTTTCCTCCAACGCAAATCTATGTTTGTAAAGTTGGTAGCTTCTTCTCTTCTTGTTTTATTATTGATTAATGATATTTTCTTTTCTTTCTATTGTTTTAACGCTGAGCTTGAGAATTATCACATTGCGTCAGAGTTTAGCAGACATTAGTCTTAATGATATCAACTTCTCTTATTAACTATAAAAGTCCACCGATAAAGTTCAGATTCTTATTGTAACACAAATACATTTCTTGATTTCAGAATGTGCTAATAAGAATTGAGTAAGTCTTCGCTACCAACTTTAAAGATAACAATCCCTCAATCACTATGTCATCTCTTAAACTCTTACTCATCTCTGCAATTGCTTCTTCAACCTTATCACAAGGTATTTTTAACATTCAGGTTATCAATATTACCTGACTTCCCTGAAAGGATTAGACCTTATAATACTGGAGATCTGTCCATACTTACGCAAGTGTAATACTTCATTTCCACTTTCTTGTTTCTTGGCATTTGCATGTTTCAACAAAGACTGTAACATTCTCATATATGACGTTGTATATCAGTAACTTGCTCATCAACCAACGCTGTACATGAAATAAAATCTGAAGGAGACGCTCATGGATTCTACCGATGAGGAGGTGCACGGTCTGGTCTTGAAAATAGATTCAAAGTTAGTTAAGTTGAGGTAGCAATTGCTTAAGGTTGAAAGCGAAGAAGGTGGATTCATCGGAAGATCTTAGGGGGTTTTAAACAAGGCAACCATTTCGGTCGAATCTTCAGAGAAGGAGACGCTAGAGAAGGTACTATTAACTCGAAAAATTAGTTTCACTGAAAGAGAATTTGAGAGTTGATTAATCTCGAAAGTGCCATTAATTATAGTTATGTGAAGTAGTTTGTTCTCCAAACTCCAATTGTTCTCATTCATGCATAGTTAATTGTGATTATTGTTTTTTGTTAGCTAGATTCACTAAAAGACAATACAAAAAGAGAATAATAGCTCCATCACTGCAGCTCTTCATGTATATTTCAATTGCCTGAAATTGACAACCAACATAGCTTTTTACCCAATATCACCAGAATATAACTGAACAACAATTTCTTTCTCTGAATGGCTGATTTTATGTACTTGATGATATGTAGATGTAGGGAAATAATATTTTACCTATGTACATATTCATGGTCCGTAATTGCTGAGAGCCTCATTCTTAGTAGAATTCAACAAAAGGAATGTGTTGGACTTTGTAATAATCTTCTCCTCCGTCTGACGTTCTCTCCTTCCATTCCTTGTCTAAACTCAGATCTTTTAAAGAAAATATGAATCTCAGCCCATCAGGAAGCTTTTTTAACTTCTCACAATCACAAATCTCCAGAGTATGAAGTAGGGGCATGGAGCCTTCCTCTACTATCCACTCTTCCCATTCCTTTAGTCCATGTAAGAATAGCTTCTGCAATTGTGGAAACCCACCAGCAGGAAGCTTCTTTAATTTTAGACAGTAACGAACATTGAGAGAATGAAGAAGGGGCATGGAGCCTTCTTCTACTATCCACTCTTCCAACTCCTCTAGTCCAGATAACTCAAGCGTATGCAATTGCGGAAACCCACCGCCCGAGCAAACCATTCTTCTCCCAGAGAAAGATTTAGGCAATGTAACCTTTTTCAAGTGAAGCAGCTTCTCTAGAGTCGGCATCGGATCCTCCACCAAACAACAACCAATTAGATTAATGGTTGTAAGGTGAGAAGGGAAGTGTTGCCCATCAGGAAGCTTCTTTAACTTTGGACATAGACGAATAGAGAGAAAATGAAGAAGGGGCATGGAGCCTTCTTCTACTATCCACTCTTCCCATTCATCTAGTCCACCCAAATCTAGCGTATGCAATTGAGGAAACCCATTAGGAAGCTCCTTTAACTTTGGGCAGTTCCAAATTTTCAGAGTCCTTAGCTTTGTCATTCGGTGAAGATCCCTCACACTGCTATTCTTTGTTGAGAAATGCAGCAATGTCTCTAGGTTGACTAGATTACCCAATTATAACTTTGTCTTCTCATGCATATTCAGCGGAAGAGAGAGGTATGTCAATTCTCGCATCTCTTTCAAGAAATTGGGGGCCATGTAGAGTAGAGATCTCGCTACTACATCTATGTTTAAATAGAGCAGCAACTTTAGATTCCGCATAGAAGAAGGTAAATGATATACTTTTGCCCGATATAAACTCAAATATCTCAAGTGGATGAGCTTCCCAATGTCAGATAGTAACTTCCCTCCTTCAAAACTAGTATAAGAGAGATCTAAAACCCTCATCAACTGTAGCCTTGTAAAGCATAATCGTGATTCCATCCAAACTTTCTTCCATGTAAAGTTGATAAACCAGATAGATCTAAGTTTTGGGTTCTGCAATAAACCAGATAAACTTTCCTCCATCTCCCACTTCGGATAATAAGTTTCATCAAACTGGTGTACAGCAATTCTGCGAGATGTACAAGAAGATTGAGAGTTTGCACTATCAACAATATGTACGAAATTCTCTTCTTCGGCTTTACGCAGACAAACCTCTCTCATCATATCATGCAAGTGACATGTTTCAAATCTTGAAGTCGTAACGTCTCTTTTAGAAATGACCATGTTTCTCTTTACCAATTCTTCAATGTATCCATTTGCAACCTCTCGAATTGTCGCTCCATCGTAATACCTTGGCCTTGGTATTCCTTCTGCTGCCCAGTAGTATGCCAAATCCCAAACACGTATTGGATAATCTTCTGGGAAATGGGCAAAGTAGAGGAAGCATTGCTTCAAATAAACAGGTAGCTCTTCAAAGCTCAGAGACAACAGATGATAAACCGAACTGATATTTCTTTCATTGAAGCTAGTCCCTCCAACGATGTGAGATCCAATATTCTCACATACCCTATTCCACTCACTTAATGTGTGCTGGGAAGCTAACAAACCTCCTAACACTTTGACGGCCAGTGGTAGTCCTCCACAATGTTTGATCATCTTCTTACCCATCTCTTCCATATCTTCATCAACATTATATTCTACACAACATAACCATGTAGTTTTTATATGATGCAACAAAACGTAAAAGGAGTTATCTATTTGGAGTAATGTGAAAAAACTATCTTCCTTGAAAGCTTACCTAATGTGTCTTTTCTAGGAAATGCAATCCTTCGGAAAAGTGTCCAACTTTCTTCAATTGTTAGACATTCTGGTTTAAAAGTGACACATGTTGGATCTGCACGTAAGGCCACTCTCTCGCTGCGAGAAGTAAATAGTACCTTCCATCCTGCTATATATTTTAACAAAAGGAAATATATTACATGTGTATGCCTTCCATCGTTGCGAGAAGTAAGATGTCACCTTTTTTTGATGGAAACACAGGCTTTATTCTGTCCCAATCTTCTTCTTTCCACATATCATCCAGGATAATCAAATAATTACTGGTTTCTAATAGTAGAAAGAGCTTTTTTTGGAGGTCGTCTTCAGTCATATTTGACTCTCTATGCTCATCATGTTTTGAACTAAGCTGCTGCAAGATCGTCTGCCACACATATGTCCGTGTAAACTGTTGTGAAATACACACCCACGCAACTCCATCAAAATGGTTTTTTACCATCTCATGATTAAAAACTTGTCGAGCTAGGGTAGTTTTACCGATACCACCCATCCCAGTTATAGAAACCACTTGACTGCTATCTTGCTCCACCAAATAACCAACCAATTGCTCAACATTTTTCTCCAACCCCACAAGATGATCTTCATTATCGCTAGAAAATGTTTGTCGCATTTCCCTTTGTCTTTCTAGTAGAGATTGCGTATCGCGATATGCAGAGTCTTGTTGTACACCAAGACTCTGCATATAGCGACTCACCTTAGAGATCCTCTTACTAATGGATTTCATATCGAAAGCAAGCTCCCTCCGTTTAGAAAACCTTCTCACAGTGTGCCAGATGCCACTTGTTTTTCCCAGTTTTTCCTTTAAAAGAAAGGTTTCAATTATATCTTCTGCGTCATAGACAATTTCCTTGATCTCTTTCACAGTGTTTCTCACCACTGCACTTGTATGTTTCTTGGCATCTGCATCTTCTAAAAAGCACCTTAACATATCTAATTCACTTTTTAATTCATTAAATTGCTCTTCAACTCCTTGAAATCGATCAGATTCTCGGACAAGGAGGTCCCAAAGCTTCTCAACTCCAAACGACAAAAGTGTCTCGGCCATAAGTCTCCTGCTTAACCAAAGAAATGAAAGTAGTAATCAACAATCACTACTTTATTATTCAGAATTCACAAAGAAAATGAAAGGGTCCATGAGGTCACAATTCCAGATATTATTCTGCAGAATTTACAGAATAAAATATAATTCGAGTGCGAATATTTCAATCCATACATTCTATAGAGACAACAAACATAACATTACTATAAATATATACAAGCACACAAAAGATCCGAGAACCTGCTTCAACATAAAACTAAAGAATGAAAATCAACGTGACTCACCTTTTCTCGAAATCGCTTATTCGTCCAATCAATACTTAAGAAGAAGAAGGCGATGAGTTCTTTATGTTTTTACTAGTAAAAGAACTCTGATAAAAGAACCAGTAGAAGAGTTGACTCTTATCCGACGACCAGCTGATGTGAAAATGAGTGGCTATAAATTCTCTTATATGCAATTATTGAGGCCATTTTATCACACTTGTAGTTACTTGTCATATTACATTGGTTCAAAACGACTCTATTTTAGTTATTAAAAAAAAAGTAAAAAAATATCAATGTTTTGTTGGATTTTAATTTCATCATCGGATATTTGATTACGGCAATGTTTTGTTTAGTATTGTAATCTAGTTACATAGAGGTCCTACTTATTAATGAACTCACAAAGGCAAGCCATTAATTTAGCTAGACCATAGTAGTGTAGTCTATTGCAATTTTATTTTGGCAGCATAGTCCATAGCAATTAATTGAAAATTAAGTAATAACATGAGATAATTTATCTATACGTTAAAACGTTATGTTATTGCATGATAGAATAGATAATAATTTTCCATATTCTTAAGCCTAAATTTTTTTGTAGTTTACGTTGGTTTAATTTATTCCACCTAAAAGCATATTACATATAAGGAAATTTGTTAATTTTTTATTTAAATATGACTGATGTGAGATGAAAAAAATATCTTTAAAAAAAATCAAATCTCAATTTTACTTCTGTATCAAAAATTATAGTTGACTGAATATTTTACGATTTTAATTAAGTAAAGTTTAATTTTAAAGTTTTTTTAATGCATTTCATTATGGTATTTTTGTGATCAAAATTGCCAAAACATTTTTAGCAATACGTAAGTAAAAATACCTTCCAATTTTCCTTTTTAATATACTAGATAAAACCCCCCATAAAAAAGGCTGGTATAAGAAATAAATATAAAATATTATTGATAATATTTAAATTCTAATTGGAATACCAAACCGTTTTATATATAATTGATGTTGACAAATATATATATTTGAATTCTAAGTGGTAATCCACACACTTTTTTAGATTTTATTAGGTAAGTTTTTTTTTTAAACCGGATTTGAACCTTACAAATTCAATTTTGCAATACAATTTAATTATCTATTCCATCATACTAATTCGGATTTTAATTTTATGTATTCCATCTTAATGGATAAAAAATAATTTTTATATAAAAAACAAATAAGACATCATATCAAAATTTATCTTAGTTAGTATTAAATATAATTAAAAACAAAATAACAAAACAATAATTAGTAAAATAATGAAAAATCCACAAAAAAATTTGGAAAACCAACATTCTTTTAAATATATATTATTCTATATGTCATAATCTCATAAGTCATAGTTTTACCTCATATCAAATTTATTCAAATGAGTTAAAATTTATAAAATAAAAGATAAATAAATATATATCTTTTTAGTTTTTTTTGTATTGTCACTTATAAATAAAAATACACTATATGTGTTAAAATTTATAAAATATAACAGAAGTAAAAGTATACTAGTATTCTCATTAAGTAATCGAAATTCTTTCATATAAACTCATTATTTTTTTCAAGTTTATTGTGTTTTCACTTACGGATAAAAAAGTATTACATTACAATGATAATTATAATTATTATTCAATTAAATTAATGTTAAATAACTTATATGGTTATTTTGAACTTATTGGTTAATATTCATGCTAAATAAATTAAAATTTTTGATATGTGTCAAAATCTATTGACCAATGGCACACATAAATTAACATATGTAAAATATTTGTTTTTGTTAGTTTTTTATTTGGTTATGGAAAAAAAAATTAAAAAACATTTAGATATACACATGTAAATTAGTATATGTTAATATGTTTTTTAATTAGTTTTCCTATTTCGTTAAAAAAAATTAATTTGTTTACCCATGTCAATATTTGATCGATAGACTTTGAGTATTTACACGTGCCGCGATCATGTTAATGATTAACTTTGAAAAACCAAGTTTTAAATAATAAGATAGAAGATTCAACGATTTTGATTTTAAGAAATAATTTTTGTAAAATAAAAATTATCTATATTCGTGTTTTGATTATATTTTTATAGTAGGATAAATATTTGCCCTTTAAATAAAAGAACTTGTTTGTCCAAGTTCTTTCTTTAGAAGAAAGGTTTCGATCAGATCCTCTGCGTCGAAAATAATTTCCTTGATCTCTTCCACACAGGTTTTCACCATCTTGTTAGTATAGTTCTTAGCATCTGCGTCTTCCAAAAAGAGCCTAAGCAAGTTTAGATCCCTTTTGAGTTCGTCGAATTGCTCACCAAATCCCTGAAGTCGCTCAGATTCTCTGACAAGGGGGTCCCAAAGCTTCTGAACTCCAAACGACAAAAGTGTATCAGCCATAAATCGCCTGCTTAACCATGGAAGTACAATTATCAGTATAGGAATATTATCTAGTCAACTTTGGTCCATGAGTTCAGAACTCGGATAATATTTTTGAAAGATTTACAGAATTAATATACTATCATGTGGAATCTTAATCCGTAGATCTTAAAAAAATGCAAAATACAAAAGATCAAAGCACCTTCCTCCACAGGACTCTAAAAGAAAAACAAGTAATAAAATCAACAAATAATCTCACCTCTGGAAATTGAATCGCTTGTCGCTCAACTGATCTGTATAACTAAAGTATGGCCAGAAAGTCTTTAAGGCAACAAGACTATCCAGCGACCCAGCAACTTCCTTCAGATTCCGCTTGATGCTTCTGTTGCGGCAGCAGCACCCTCAGGCCACTGGACACTTTCTCATGCTCGGTCGGAGCAGGCAGAACAAGTTCTTATAACGCTTGCTGGAACACCAGCACCTGATCAGACAAGAGGAGCTGATACTTATCTATGGAGGAAGCCAGCCGGAACCTTCAGCAGCAATCTCAGTTCTAAAGGGACTTGGGAACAACTCCGCGAACACTCTCCCCATGTTACTTGGGCTTCAGTTGTTTGGTTTAAGCAATCTATTCCTAGATTTGCTTTTATTACTTGTTTTTAAACAGATTACCAACTAAGGACAGATTATCGCGTTGGGGAATGCATGTCCAACCTCAATGCGTGCTTTGTTCTAGGGAAGCTGAAAGCCATCCTCATTGTTTTTCGAATGTGATTATGCAGGAAGCGTTTGGAGCTACTTTGGATAGCGGATCATGCGAGGAGCACCGGTTCAGATTCAAGCACTTCCCAATTGGCTTAGGCAATCCAGACAGCAGCAGCATCCGCTCGAGAACAGGGTCAGCAGGGTCAATCAGGCCAGCAAGGGAGCGTCCCTCTTCCCCAACCACAAGGAGCATATCAGCAGCCTTGGAACCGTAACCAAGGCCACCAAGCAGCCATCAAAGTGTTACTCAAACTAGCACTTCAGGCGTCCGTTTACTCAATATGGTGCGAACGCAACAAACGTCTCTTTGCGGGAGAATTTGCTTCGGTAGCAACCCTAAGAAGAACCATTGATAGGAACATTCGCGACCGTCTCTTATCTTACCTTTTTGAGGATCCCTCCTCTCCCTCTACTCGAAATCTATTTTGGATGTGTAGCTTTTTCTTTTCAAGTGTTCTAATTTCTTTTGTAATCCTTAAAAAAGGATAAACTTTTGTTTCCACGATGATGATGGTATAGATTTAACATTTTAAAAAAAAAAAAAAAAAAAACTTCCTTCTAATAATATAATATTAAAATAAAAGATAGAAATCATTTTTCTTTTTGAGGGAATTACAATGGGAAATATGTCATTTAAATGCTCAGTAAATGCGCACATTTCTAAATGAAACACAAATTTTTTCCCGCAAATCCGATCCAGGCATGCCGTTAATTCGCTAAAAGCGGCATTAGAATAAAAGTTAATAGATTGTTAAAAAGCAGTGTTAAGTGAAACTCTACGTTTTATATCCCCGAAATCCCCAAATTCAGAAACCCTAAATCCCTAAAACACTAAATCAATTTTTCTCGCTTTCCATCCAAAACACTTATTCAATCGCAAATTCCAATCGCTAAATCTCGTTGTTGCATTTTCGGAAATCGAATTTCCTTTCGCATTCACTACCAACATAATCAAAATTTTTAATGTCTTCTCGGATTGTTGACTGACGGAATCATCGTTGTCTTCGTCGAGATTGTTGGTTTTGTCGAAGAAGAGAGGGAGCAGAGAGATATGGCAGACGGTAAAACCGATGAGCTGCTCTTCCAGCTTCTTTCGGGTCTTCTGCAACAGGTTTCGATTTCTTAAATTCGTTCTCATTTCATTGTTATGATCTGTGAAATTCATTCCATCTTGATTGTGATTTTGGTTTCAATTTTGAGTATGGTACATGTAAAATTAATTGTCTTTCAATCATTTATTTACTCATGTTTGGTGCCTCCTGATGATTTTTTTCTCAGGTTGAATCATTGACAAATACAGAAGAGGTTGAGCTACGTTCCAAGATTGAAGCTCTTCGTTTGGAACTCACCAAATTGCCATCAACGAGGTCTTTGTCATGTATTCATTCATAATCGGCTACACATAGCTAAGGAATTGGATAAGTTTGTCATTGCTTCTGATCCACAAGTTCAAACGATTCTTAGCGGCACAGCCGATGTTTGGATGCCGGTTATCACTGCCGGCATTGAGGAGAGACTTAACTTCACAGCCTCACTTGCTGGTGATGAGATTCCTAATAAGGATATTACCAACAAGACCAGCTCTTAATCCCATTTTCTTTTGATAAACTCATGTCACAGTTTTCTCTTTTGCATTCATGTATGTGTTTTTAGGTCCACGCCAAAGTATGTGCGTTAAACGTCCCAAGTTTAAAAATTCAACATTTAAATGACATTTTTCCCGAATTACAATATATAACCCAAAATCAACTCTCGCAAAATTAACCCAAAATTCAATTAGCTAAGAAAAATAATCTCACTTAGATGTGAAATTACCTAAACCATCTTTATAGTCTGCAAAAGTTCATTTAGGTCTGCTTCAATATTTGATGTACATTTACCATCTATAATTTTTTTAAGTCTGCAAATGCACAAATAAGTCTCTTTCGTGCATTTTACAAAATCAAAATAAAAATAAAAATATGTAAATTTGGAATAAAATTAGTATAATTTACAATTGATTTGGAATAAAATCAAAATTCTCTTTCGTAAGAAAATGAATTTTGTAAAAATCACAATTTACAAAATTAGTATAATTAATGAATTTGTCTGAAATCAAAATAAAAATCATAAAAGATATATAAATATTATCCAAATAACTATAGAATTTGGAATAAAAATAGGTAAATTTTTAATGTGAAGCAGACTTAATTTTAATGATTTCGTAATTTTAAAAAATAGACTTTTTTTATGGGGGTGATTGGTTGGAGTTTTAGACTTTTTTAAAGCCATATTTTGGTCTAAAGATCTAAATTGAAAGCAATCATACTTTATAAATACTTGAATTGAAAGCAATCATGCTTTATAAATATTTTCTAAAGCCAAAGTCACTTTTAAAAACCTACAGCAATTTTTATGGTTTTTTTCTTTTTTTGGAATAAAAGTCTAAAGGCATAAATTTTGGACTTTGAAAAATTTTCTTTAGATTTTCTTTTTTCATTTAATTCTACAGCTCCAACAGATAAATCTAAAGTTACAGCCGAAAAATCTACAGCCAAAATTCTACACCCATCCTAAAGGTACAACACAAATATCTACAGCCATAATCCTACAGTCAAAATCTTAAATCTAGAGTCACAGCCAATCAGACTATGTGTGGTTCAATATAAAAATAACAAAGCAGACTTACTTAAATTAAAATAACATATCAGATTTTTCACATATTGGAACCATATTCCGTGTAGATCGTGTGAAGGCCTTCAAATCTAGGTATGTTTTTCCCCGAGGTTAGGGTGTTGTTTTTACGTTTATCATTGATTTTATTGTTGGATCTCTGTTTATTTGTGGGTTTTATGCTTGATTTTGAGTTTTTGGGATTTTAGTTTTATGGGTTTTTATTAGGATTTTTTATTTTTCTTTCTTGGTTTTTGATTTCACTTTATCTTTGATTTTATTGTTTATTTTATGGTTTTTTATTTCGTTTTATCTTTGATTTCATATTTCTGGGTTTTTTAGATTTACTGGATTTCCTGACAGTTTAGGCGCATAGCAAACATATACTTTCTTGGAATTTCGTGTCTATCAATGACACCAATAAGGTATGGTAACTCCATAAACACTGTTATAATGTGTTGTCTCGTGTTATTTGAAATTTTGTTCTCGTTGGATGAAATTTTGCTGATGATTGGACTGCTTTTAAACGCAATCCACTTCTGGGAGCCACTGATTCTTTTGCGTCGAGCACTTACCAAACGCCTCCGGTCACAGATAATTTTTGGGGTCCATCTTCTAGATTATGATTTTGAGGGCATTGATAAATATTAACTTGGGTTTGAAATCTATGTAATTCACCTCTATGTATATATATATATTATCGGTGCTGATCATTATTAGTATCAGAACTTGTTCATTATTATCACCAACGCAAATCCATGTTTGTAAAGTTGGTAGCTTCTTCTCTTCTTGTTTTATTATTGACTGTTGAATGAAAATTTCTTTCTGTTTCTTTTATGCCGACCCTGAGAATATCACATTTTGTGTCAAGAGTTTCGCAGACATTAGGATATCAACTTCACTAGTTTCCATGAAATAGAAATATAAAACTACATAAGAAAATCTATCCTCAAACATGCGGCGAAAGCTCTAAAAGTTACACCCCTTGTACCATGGTGCCCTCTGGTCCTGCATGTAAGAAACGAAAGAGTTAAAAACAAATAGATCATCTAAAACAACAGCATTAGTCAAAGTATGAGCTAAATGGCAACTTTCTACTAGTGAACTTGCAACCTAGAGTTCTTTTTTGAGAAATGCAACACTGAGGATCATGAGCTTGAACTAAGCCTCAAGTCAACTTTCTATCAGTGCGATAATGAGAATGTGAGCTTGAACTGAGCCTCAAGTCAACATCAAAGAACACAATCAGTTTGGAATCCATGGAACTAGTAGTAGGTCTTCCCTACTAATTACCATTTCTTTGATTGCTTCTTCATCTTTACACCAACAAAGGGTATTATGCCTTATCATTATGACTGCTCTAGAGTATAAACCATGCGCTGGATATGTGTAAACAACCACCCTCGTTGAGAAAAAGTGACTACTATCTTCCCGACCTGCAGAATAGTTCTTATTTGATGATTTTGAACATTCGAGAACATGATCATTTTGACCGAGTGAAATTTCAAGCAATTTTCCAATCCAGGTTGTGTTGTTCCATATAGATCATGTCGAGAAATATACTAATGCAAGAATGACATGCCTCAGCTCTCTAATAGATAGATATGAGTTTGTCATAACAGGTAGAGTTAGTGTAAACCATCTCTCTCTCCCCCCAAACTCACTGACCAAAGCTGTACACGATATCAAGTCTCACTTAGACATTTTGTCGAACGTCATCACTGCAGCTCTTCATGTATATTTCACTTGCCTGATATTGAAAACCAACATAGCTTTTTTACCCAATATAGCCAGAATAAAAAGCCATATTCACGATCGAGTTTATACTAGAATACCCATACAATAATATTTTTACCTGGTACATATAGTCCGTCATTGCTGAGAGCCTCATTCTTAGTAGAATGTAACAGAAGGGATGTGTTGGACTTTGTATATTATTCAAGTATGAATTTTAATAGTTATTTAAATTCAGTATTATTGGTTATAAGATTTGTAAATGTCTATTATAATCTAATATTTTTGAACTAGTAATTTGAAAAATAACATCAAATCAATTGTTATTCAAAATATTATTAGCGTTAGGTTTATAATGATTTAAAAGTGTTCTATGGGGTTTTTAATTAAATCTATTAAAATTGAAATCACATTATTTTAACTGAGATTGCAGAAAAATTTTAGTAACAAATCAACAAATTCTCTAAATTCATCAAAAATCATCTAATAACCTATTTAAAACCTATTACAACTACTCCCTCTGTTTCAAAATATAGGGGATTTTAGAGAAAACACGCATATTAAAAAAAATAATTTTACAATTTTTAATTATAAAAATATAATTTATTACAAAAATACTAATAGTCACTTCAACTTTTAGGTAAAATGATTTCTCTCTCCATCAAGTTTGAGAGAGATTATTATTATGCACAACATTTATTACGTATTGAAAGTTGAAAAAGCCTTATATTTTGAAACAAAAATAAATCTCTAAAACCCCCTATATTTTGAAACAGAGGGAATATTGAAAAGACGAGAATTATGACAGGAGTGCAAGTTAGACCGCCAAGTATGGAATAAATTTGTGAGTCATAAGTTGTGCTTTTAATTTTTTATTTTTTTAAAAGACAATTAAAACTGAATATACCACTACATATGTATCAACAATTCAAAAAAAAAAAATACATTCAAGTACAGAAGCCAACCAGACTAAAGAAGAGAGCCATGATTAAAAACAAAAAAGTTGGATTCAATTGTCAACTACTCTTATCAGAAATAGGATGTGTTCGGCTACTAGACTATCACAATCTAGAGTGCATCAGTTGAGTTCCCTTGGATCTCTCACAACAAGTGTTTGAGTAATAAATATCTCTTCTTTTAGTCAATTATTTAAACTTCTCTTAAAGCGTCTTATTCAGATTTGAATCTTTACTGTACTACTTTATATGCATTCTGCACACATGACAGTCAGAAATTTATATCCATTTTTCTTGATATTATGCATGGAATAGATATATCATGGAGAATTCTTCAGAAGCCAGAATCGAACTCTCCATGAGATTTATACAATATTTTGGGCAACTTGAAATGACCATTTTGGCTATTCCTATATTACAAATCTAGTATTTTGATAGATACAAGAACATTCTGCCAAAAAAAAAAAAGATAGATAGATAAAAGAACAAAACAAGAATGTAGTAACCTTTTCTTTTCTTTTCTAATTATTTCAGTTATATAGTTGAACAGTTATATCATCATTACTATATAGTAAAGCAAATTTATGATAAATAAAAAATTTGTTGATATATTCATATATAAATTTAGGCTACAAACGAAGAATATTCTATATGGTATGATGCGTCATAGTAACGTATGTATATAATTTCATTATTATTAAAACAACTACACATTTTTCTTGTAATTGTTTTGCATCTCATCATTTAGATTATGAGACATTAGCAACATTCCTAATTAAACTATCATATTACAACGTATTTTTTAAGAAAAGAATTGCTATGCCTCGGGAAACCTATAGATTTCGAGTTAGATAACCGAAACTACATTGGTTATAAAGTGGTTTAGTAATCGTTAGACACGTGAAAAAACATGCAGTTGTGGCATATCATGAGTTCATTACATCCACTTACTTGGTAAACCGAGTCATCTTTTTTTGAAAGAAAACTGTCTAGTGATTATACACTTTACTCTTCAAAGTTATTGGGGAATGGTATAACCTATTTCTGCAAAATGTGAAAATGACTATCCGGCGGGATCCAACATATTTTTTTCCCCCTACTTAGCAACTTAGGATATGCCAAAGACATGGAGAAAAAAGTGGATGGAAAAATATGATAGCTCGGACTAATGATGTGGTATGAGAGAACTTGGATTTTGGAGAAATTTTGGTATTATATTTTTGATTAAACAAACAAATGTAATTTGAAGTAGCGGCGGTTGCGGGTGATTCAATTTTAATTTTTTTTTTCTGATCTACAATTGCATAAAAAACTCAAAAACTAAAATAAAAATAAAAACAAAATATCTCCAATCATATATTATTATATCAAAATTTTGAATACTTTAATTATAGATGAACTAAACTTAAATATATTTATAACTATAAAAATATTTTTTGTGTATAAAAAATTGTTCACAAAATATAGAAAATATATCGATCTTGTAACATAATATAGAAAATTTTTTGTATAGAAAATATATCGATCTAAGAAAATATTTTATAAGATTTTGGATGGGAAAATTAGATATGCTTTATTAACGCGTTTTTTCACAAAATGATGACCGTTGTGGGATTGAGAGAACGCATCATATTGCCGAGTATCTCTCTCTATATATTTACAGAACCATGTGGGATTGAGAGAACGCATCATCTTTTGCCGACTATCTCTCTCTATATATTACAGAACCATCATTACTCTCCTTCTATCTCTCTTTCTACTTGATTCTCTCTTACGATTTGATCAGAGTTTCGTCTTCTCTCTTTCTTTCTTTCAAGATGGCTCCTCGTGATAAAAAATCAAACATGTCCCCCGATGATGATGATGATTTGAAGAGGAAGATGAACTTTTTCAAACGAATATTTCCTGGGTTTAAGAAGAAAGCAACACAGCTTTCTGTTCTCTGCGGAAACTCTGTTGGTTTCATCTGTCACAGTCCCGACAACGATCTCCATGTTTGGCCTGAGCCGCAAGATAACCCACACGCCCTAAAAGATATCGTGGACAAGTTCAATGCGTTGAGTGATCACACGAGGAAGCATCACGCCTGCGATCTCTCCGACTTCCCTGATCTCAAGGGTTTATCGGGTCACGATTTGAGGAACCATCTCGATAAGCTTGACTCTCACTTACTTGGAATCAGGCAACACAAGATAAGTCTAAAAAGAAGAAACTCGAAGAAGCCGCCCAAGCCCAAGGAAACGGAAGAAGGTGATCGTCTTAAGGTTTCAGACAACAATACCACCATCTCAAACCGCGACGTGTCTTCGTCCGAAAGACAGAGATTAGGGTTTGGTGGTAAATTTGATGAGTTGGGTTGCGTCTTCCGACGTGGCTCCCACGAAACTGTTTACAATTTGGGATCTTGTGCTGCTGCGAAGGTTTCTAGGGATGTTGGTGTGTCAGATTCTTCTCTGCTGGATCCTTTTACGTTAGGGTTTTCTGGTGGAGATTATTTTCCGGTGGATCCAATGCCGGCCACAGATAATTTGGGGGTTTGTGCCAACGGTGGTGCTTGGGATCTTTCTTGGAAGGATTTGGAGTTTTCTTCAACACTATTTACTGGCTACGATCCACTTCTGGGAGCCACTGATTCTTCGTCGGAAGATCAAAACAATACTCAATTAGGGTTTGATGGTACATTTGATGAGTTGGATTGCTTCTTCCGTCTTCCTCCAGTCACAGATAATTTGGGGTCCATCTTCTAGATTATGATTTTGAGGGGATGATAAATATTAACTAGGGTTTGAAATCTATGTAATTCACCTCTATATATATTATCGGTGTTGATCATTCTTAGTATCAGAACTTGTACGTTTTGCTCCAATGCAAATCCATGTTTGTAAAGTTGGTAGCTTTTTCTCTTACTGTTTTATTGTTGATTAATGATATTTTCTTTTCTATTGCTTTAATGCTGAGCTTGAGAATATCACATTTTGTATCAGTTTAGAGCTTAGCAGACATTAGTCTTTAGAATATCAACTTTTCTAACTATCATAAAAATTCACCCATAAAATTCAGATTCTTATAAAAACTCAAATACAAAAATCATTAGTCACTAAATAAGAAAATTTGTCCTAACACACGGCAAAGCTCCAAAAGCTAAACCTCCTTGTACTCTGGAGCCTCGGGCTCTGCCATGTAAGAAAACAATTTGAGAGTTAAAAAGAGTTTCCGTAAGAACCAAGATTAACCTAAACAACAACATTAGGCTGAGCTAAACAGATATTGAGCAACTTCTCTATCTGCGAACTTGCAAGCTAAGCTAGAGTTCTTGTTTGAGAAGTGCGTTAATGAGGATGTAAGTTGAACTAAGCCTCAAGCAACTTCAAAGAACACAATCAGTTTGGCATCTATGAAACATAATCAGTTTGCCTTTTCTAATTAAATCGCATACAACATAGAGCTGAATGCCTTTAGTTAATTTTCAAAAGAGGAATGTGTTGGACTTTGTAGTAATCTTCGAAAGGGAAAGAATTCAAAAAGGTAAATACTTTTCTGATTTGAGAGGGACAACGAAACAAGAGAGAGAGTTTATCTTTTTTTTTTTGAACTACAGAGAGAGTTTATCTATTAAGTGTTATGTTAGTGACTAAAAATCAAGCGTTATATAATAAAATAGAAGATTTAATGATTCTGATTTTAAGAAAGAATTTTACATCACCTTTACTCGTGTTTTGATTTAATTTTTATAGCAGGATAAATACTCATCCTTTAAATGCTTTAAATAAAATAACAGTTTTCTTATATAAATAATTAAAATTGGATATCATATTTTTTTCATACTCAATTAGAAAAAACAATTACATTATAGATTATATGATGATTTTAATTTTGTTTTCTAGTTTAAATTTTAAAATTGATTATATTAAACACACTTTCTGTTTGTTTCCGAATTAATATATATATATATATATATATATATATAATTGGTACATGACATTTGGTTTTTAACTGAAAATATGTATTACTACAGAGAGGAATGCCCTTATCAAAAAAGCTGACATATATTGTAAAATCTTCTGGGAAATGGGCAAAGTAGAGGAAGCATTGCTTCAAATAAACAGGCAGCTCTGCAAAGCTCAGATACAAAATATGATAAACAGAACTGATATTTCTGTCATTGAAGCTAGTCCCTCCAACGATGTGAGATCCAATATTCTCACATACCCTTTTCCACTCACTTAATGTGTGTTGGGCAGCTAACAAACCTCCTAGCACTTTGACAGCCAATGGTAGTCCTCCACAATGTGCCGTCTCAACGACTTCATTGATCTCAAGGGTGATTGATCATTATTAGTATCTTAATTAATTTGCAAGCTAGAATTCTTTTTTGAGAAATGCAATAATGAGGATCGTGAGCTTGAACTAAGCCTCAAGTCAACTTTCTATCAGAGTTCTTGTTTGATAAGTGCGATAATGAGAATGTGAGCTTGAACTAAGCCTCAAGTCAACATCAAAGTACATAATCAGTTCAGTTTGGAATCGATGATACTAGAAGTGGGTCTTCCCTACTACTAACCATTTCTTTGATTGCTTCTTCATCTTTACACCAATAAAAGGTATTATGACTTATCATTATGATACCATGCGCTGGATATGTGCAAACAACCACCCTCGTTGCGAAGAAGCGACTACTATCTTACATGATCATTTTGACCGAACAGGTATCTTGTTTTAACTTTTCGAGTGAAATTTCAAGAAAAGGACCATAAGAGTTCACCTATCCATACATCTTCAAGGACAATCAAGGTTCTATCTATCTGCTCCTCATAATCTTGTCCAAGGTTCTTTCCACTTTCGTGTTTCTAGCAATTTGCATCTTTCAGCAAACAGTGTAACAATCTCATATGACGCTGCATCTCAATAACTTACTCATAAACTCTTGCGGATATTCAGATTTTTGATCCAAGAGCTCCCAAAGCTATTAAACTCCAAACTATACATGCAATAGTCTCAGCCACAAGTCTCCATCTTTAACCATGAATAGTGGAGTGAATAATTTATTTATGAGGGGTCATTGCAAGAAAAAGTAAATCACGAGTTCAAAGCAGCTAGCAAAGTTATAAACTTACGAAGTTACATACATAGATAAAGATTGCAGCAGTCAAGCAGAGTCGCTTGGTAAGACACAAATAAAAGACAACACAAAGAGAAATATACTAATGCAAGAATGACATGCCTCAGCTCTCTAATAGATAGATATGAGTTTGTCATCCCAGGAAGAGTTCGTGAAAACCATCTCTCTCCCCCCCCCCCCAAACTCACTGACCAAAACAGTACAGGAGATCAAGTCTCAGTTAGACATTTCATCGAACACTATTACTGCAGCTCTTCATGTATATAAAGCTATATTCACGATCAAGTTTATACAAGAATACCCATGCATCAAATTACCCAAAATTTTAACTGAACAACAATTTTTTTCTCTGAATGACTGATTTATATAGATGTAGGGAAATAGTATTTTACCTGTGTACATATAGTCCGTAATAGTTAGAATTCAACATAAGGGATGTGTTTGACTTTGTAATAATCATCTCCTCCTTCCGACAATCTCTCCTTCCATTCCCTGTCCATTCTCAGATCCTTTAAAGAATATAAGAATCTCAGCCCATCAGGAAACTCCTTTAATTTTGGACACTGAAGAATAGAGAGAGAATGAAGAAGGGGCATGGAGCCTTCTTCTACTATCCACTCTTCCCATTCCTTTAGTCTAGATAAGTATAGCTTCTGCAATTGAGGAAACCCACCACTCGAGCAAACCATTCTCCTCCCACTGAAAGAATGATTCTTTAAATTAAGCTCTTTCAACTGAACCAATTTCTCTAGAATCGGCATCGGATCTTCCACCAAACGACAAGTATCTAGAGATATAGTAAGATCTTCCAAGTGTCTCAATTCACTTAGAGATGAAGATAGAGTTTCCATTGTACACCCCTCGCCATTGATTTTAATTGAGAGATTCCTTAGCTTTGTCATTCGTTGAAGATCCTTCACACTGCTATGCTTTGTTGAGAAATTCTTCAACGTCTCCAGGTTGACTAAATCCCCCAATTCCAACTTTGTCTTATCATGCATCCCCCACGGAAGACAGAGGTATGTCAATTCCCGCATCTCTTTCATGAAATTGGGGATGTAGTTTGGAGATTCACCAAATACATATAGGTTTAAATAGAGCAGCTGCTTCAGATTCCGCATAGAAGAAGGTAGATGAGATACTTCTGCCCAATATAAACTCAAATATCTCAAGTGGATGAGCTTCCCAATGCTAGAGGGTAACTTCCCTCCTTCAAACTTCGCATAAGAGAGATCTAAAACCCTCATCAACTGTAGCTTTGTGAAACATAAACCTGATGCCATCCATTTTATCCCACTGAACTGCTTTTTGATAATCAAGAGAGATCTAAGTTTTGGATTATCTTCCTTTAGATGATATGTTTCATCATGCAGATGTACAGCGAGTCTGCGTGATTTATAAGGAGACTTAGAGCATCCTTATCCGGGTCTCTTAACCAGTTTTTTAGAATATTTTAATATTATTTTTTTAAGAGACAGTCTCCTCAATCTCTTATTTAAGAGACGGTTTTAGAGGAGGTTCTTTGATTTTTGCTTCAATTTTTTCTCTTTCTTCTCACTTTTTTTTAAATAATAATTAAATATTATTTAGAAACCCATTTTTGGGTTTCTACCAATAATCATGCTCTTAGAGTTTGCAGTTATTGTCGGATATTTGTTTATGGCAATATTCCGCAGTGTTTTTATTATTAGCAATCTCTCTTCTTTGGATATTACATAGAGGTTCATAGTTGTGTTACTAATGTAATCTCACAAAGGCAAGCCATTAATTTAGCTAGTCCATAGTTGTGTTACTAATGTAATCTCTCTAGGACCGTTTTAATTTTTAGCACTCCACAGCAATTTTATTTTATATATTGGCAGCATAGTTAAAAAGAGTTAAAAAAGAAGATTATCTTAAACAATAGCAATAGGCACAGTATGAGCTAAACAGATATTGACCAACTTTTCTACCAGCTAACTTGCAAGCTAAGCTTGTTTGACAAGTGCGGTAATGAGTTTGGCATCCATGGAACACAATCACTTTGTTTAATTTTTTTACACCGTCAAAAGCTTTCACATGATTGTTTGCCAGACATATTTTCATGTGAACTGATGTGAAACACACACCCATGCCAGTGAGTCAAACTTCTTTCCACTTTCGTGTTATTTGGAATTTGCATCTTTAAAGACTGTAATATTCTCATATGACGTTGTATACTTGTATCTCTGAAACTTGCTCATCAAACTCTCTAAGAATATTCAGATTCTTGATGCAGGAGCTCCCAAAGCTTCTGAACTCCAAATAACGTAATTACAAGAAATAGTGATCACAAGTTCGAAGCAGCAAAATAAATATTCACACACAAACACAAACACAAACCAGTTGTGGAGAGTTTGATTTCTATTCTTTGAGTATGAGGAATTCAAACCCAAAATAGACCCTTGGAAAAAAGTATAAACATATCATACAAATAGAAGTGTTATCCTACTAAATTCTCTTACGATTTGATCAGAGTTTCGTCTTCTCTCTTTCTTTCTTTCAAGATGGCTCCTCGTGATAAAAAATCAAACATGTCCCCCGATGATGATGATGATTTGAAGAGGAAGATGAACTTTTTCAAACGAATATTTCCGGGGTTTAAGAAGAAAGCAACACAGCTTTCTGTTCTCTGCGGAAACTCTGTTGGTTTCATCTGTCACAGTCCCGACAACGATCTCCATGTTTGGCCTGAGCCGCAAGATAACCCACACGCCCTAAAAGATATCGTGGACAAGTTCAATGCGTTGAGTGATCACACGAGGAAGCATCACGCCTGCGATCTCTCCGACTTCCCTGATCTCAAGGGTTTATCGGGTCACGATTTGAGGAACCATCTCGATAAGCTTGACTCTCACTTACTTGGAATCAGGCAACACAAGATAAGTCTAAAAAGAAGAAACTCGAAGAAGCCGCCCAAGCCCAAGGAAACGAAAGAAGGTGATCGTCTTAAGGTTTCAGACAACAATACCACCATCTCAAACCGCGACGTGTCTTCGTCCGAAAGACAGAGATTAGGGTTTGGTGGTAAATTTGATGAGTTGGGTTGCGTCTTCCGACGTGGCTCCCACGAAACTGTTTACAATTTGGGATCTTGTGCTGCTGCGAAGGTTTCTAGGGATGTTGGTGTCTCAGATTCTTCTCTGCTGGATCCTTTTACGTTAGGGTTTTCTGGTGGAGATTATTTTCCGGTGGATCCAATGCCGGCCACAGATAATTTGGGGGTTTGTGCCAACGGTGGTGTAACATCCGTGTTCCTAAGTCGTCTTCTCGAGTTGTATTTAATTATGTTGTGGTTATGATGAACCCTCGGGATATTGTTTTTTTGACGTTGATAACTAATATAATGGTGTTTACGGATTGACGGTGGATTACAATACATGATGTGGTATTTCATGTATTGGGTTGTCGAGTACATGATGGGGGATTTCATGTATCGACGGGGCGACATATGATGGGATATTTCATGTGTCGCGGGATTGAGCGAAGTGTTGTTCCATCTTGGTTCGGGGATTTTTGGGTTTACGTCAATGGATCCTACGAGGTGGTCGGGGTCGGTAGAATTAGATGACGTCTAATTCTATCGACGGGGTCATTAGGATTATGGGTGATTTAATCCTAATGACGGGTCATTAGAGTTATGTGAGATTAGCTCTAATGACGGGTCATTAGAGTTATGTGAGATTAGCTCTAATGACGTGGGTTAGGATTATGGGCGATTTAATCCTAGCCGGGTGGTTCACTGATTAGGATTATGGGCGATTTAATCCTAATGGACGGTGAACCACGGTTGGGGAATCCCGGTATTATCGGATCTCACGGGGCCTTAGTATATTAGGATCCGGGGTGATTGGATTCTAATATACTAGGTCGTTTGACGGATCTCACGGGGCCTTAGTATATTAGGATCCGGGGTGATTGGATTCTAATATACTAGGTCGTTTGACGGATCTCACGAGGCTTAGTATATTAGGATCCTGGGTGATTGGATTCTAATGTACTAGGTCGTTTGACGACTTAACTCGTTCGAATCCGGGGTTGATTGGATTTCAACGAGTTAGCCGTCGGGGACCACATGGGATCTTGCGACGTTAGACCGAGAGTGTTTGTGAACCGAGTATGGAACGGTACCGAGCTTGATTGGTGGCCCTAGGAGCGGGAAGTGAGATGAAACGATCAAAGGATGGATCGTTGTTGAAGAATCCCGAGTGGTTCGGTTTAGCGGAATTGTGCGGTAATTCCGGGGTCTTGACGGAAATGGACGGAAATATTTTGGGACGAGGAGATGTCTCAAATATTTCGGAGAAGTGATTGGAATTGCTAAACCGCGGAAAATATTTAATCGGGATTGAATGTGGCGGTTTAGAGAATTCGGTTTGGTTTAATTGAATTAAACCAAATTATATACATACATATGTGTGTATATGTCTTCTCTCTCTTCTACAAGCTTCTGGAAGCTTGTTCTTTTTATTTTGGGGGCAAAAGAATCGAGAGAGAGACAGGAGAAAAAGAGGGAAAGAAAGAAAGGAAGAAGGAGAGGAAGAGAAGAGAAGAAAGAGGGGAAGAAAACAGAGTTTGGAGCTGAGTTTGAGAGGTCCGATTGACCAAGAAAGAGAGCTCGGATCGAGCTGAAATTTGGTGGGTAAGTTCTTCCATCTCTTGTGTAATAGTCTACCAAATTTCGTCAAGAATTGTTGGGTAGTTTAGGAGTTATGAATTTTCTCCCTAGACTACTCTGTTTTCGAGCTGTAGCAGCGGGGTGAGATTGAGTGAAAGGTTGAGCATGCAATTCTCGTTTGTTTGGACTGAAATTTGGTAGATAAGTTGTTGAGGGGTTGATCTTGAGTTTCACCGAAGGAATTGTGAAACTATGGCCTAGAGAATAAGTTATGCTTGACCGAAGTTACCCCTGTTTTTGAGTAAAGGAATCCGAGTTTGGGGTTATGGGTAATCCGAGTTTTGAAGGGTTATCAAGGGGTTTTGAGCTAATGATCATCCAATTGAATTGTTTGTTGGTCTCTTGCTAGGCAAGAGGTGATATTTTAGGTGAGTTGGAGCCAAGAAGAAGTAAGCCTAAAGCTTGGAAACCGTCAAAGTACTCTTGTTCAAACCGTTGGGCAAAGGTGAGTGCGTGACCGTGGTTAAACCATGGGATCATTGCTTTTTCGTGACTGTTGTGTGCTTAGGGACTAGACCAATTGGGTGTGATTTATGGCATGGCCATGTTGTGTGTTGTGTTAGTAATGGAGCTCTATTACGGTATGTGTTTGGTTGTTCGTTAAGTACATTTCAATTACGTCTAAGCTTGATCATTTGTGTTCATGGCCGTGAGACGGGAGGACCGCCTCACTAAGCATTATCAATGCTTACGCGCCTCTTTTGGTGCAGGTAAGGATAAGGAAAAGACTTAGATGTGGAGAGCGTGGAGCCAAGGCCGAGGAGAAGGGATGATCTCGTGTTTGAAGGTTTTTGGTGTTGAATTCTTCGTGTTTTGTGATCTTGGATGTTGTTCATAGACTCGTGGTCTTAGGATGCTAATGTTTGGGACATTGTAAGAATGCTTGTTAGGAAGTTGTTATAAAAAGGGATTAAGTTTTGGTGTTGCATGGTTGAGTGTTTTGGCTTGTTGTGTTATTCTTGGGTTGCAGGACAAGTAGGGATCGACCGATCCACATAGGATCGATCGTTCCTGCAAGGTCGTTCGTGGTAGAAGTCCTTGGGGACGTAAGATCGATCGTTCCTGGGAAAGAACGATCGATCCTGAGGGGTCGATTTTGGGGCAGAAAACCACTGGTCGATTTCTGGGGGTAGGGATCGATCGTTCCTGGGTAAGAACGACCGATCCGAAAATGTAGTTTTAGTCCAAGTTTTTACTGGGTCGATTCGGGGTATCGAAATCGATCGATCCACAAAGGATCGATCGATCCGTGTTTAAGATCGATCGATCTTAAGGGAGATCGATCGTTCTTGAGGTGTCGTTTTTGGCCAGGGGTTTTTGGCCAGTTTTGAAGGGTCAGGATCGATCGATCCCAGGTGAGATCGATCGATCCTATCGGTCGCGATCGATCGATCTTGAGGGAAGATCGATCGATCCTTACGGTATTGTAGTGTGAAGTCGTTGGTTTAAGAAAAGTTTTAAAAATTCCGTTTTTTTCCGGTTATCCTTCGGGGTAGGTCGTGTCAGGTGGTGCTTGGGATCTTTCTTGGAAGGATTTGGAGTTTTCTTCAACACTATTTACTGGCTACGATCCACTTCTGGGAGCCACTGATTCTTCGTCGGAAGATCAAAACAATACTCAATTAGGGTTTGATGGTACATTTGATGAGTTGGATTGCTTCTTCCGTCTTCCTCCAGTCACAGATAATTTGGGGTCCATCTTCTAGATTATGATTTTGAGGGGATGATAAATATTAACTAGGGTTTGAAATCTATGTAATTCACCTATATATATATTATCGGTGTTGATCATTATTAGTATCAGAACTTGTACGTTTTGCTCCAACGCAAATCCATGTTTGTAAAGTTGGTAGCTTTTTCTCTTACTGTTTTATTGTTGATTAATGATATTTTGTTTTCTTTCTATTGCTTTAATGCTGAGCTTGAGAATTATCACATTGCGTCGGAGTTTAGCAGACGTTAGTCTTAATGATATCAACTTCTCTAATTAACCATAAAAGTCCACCGATAAAGTTCAGATTCTTATTGTAACACAAAAATACAGTTCTTGATTTCAGAAATGTACTAATAAGAATTGAGTAAGTCTTCGCTACCAACTTCAAAGATAACAATCCCTCAATACAGTTCTTAAACTCTTACACATCTCTGCAATTGCTTCTTCAACCTTATCACATGGTATTTTTAACATTCAGGTTATCAATATTACCTGACTTCCCTGAAAGGATTAGACCTTATACTGGTGATCTGTCCAAACTTTCGTAAGGTTGTTTGCTAATTAAATATATTTTCATGTACATGCAAGTGTAATACTTCCTTTCCGTAGTGCTTTTCTCATCTTCTTGGTGGTCTTTGCCGTAGTGCTTTTCTCGATCTTTTGTACTTCTCGGTTATTCGGGATCTTTCTCGCCTCATCTTGACGTCGTGAACTGAAAAGTTTAATGCTCTCTCGATGGACCGCAATGTGTTTGCTTCCATGTTTTTATCTTTTTTTTGCCAAGGGACCAAATTATAGGTTCTGCTAAACAGTTCATTTTTCCTGATATTTACATTTTTAGAAAAAAAAAAAAAAAAAAAAATTTATGTTTCATATCTTAACTTTGATTTGTCTACTTGATGAGGATAAAAAGAGCGAGAACCAAGTTAACGGCGTATCAGTTATGATGTTTGGAGCTGGGAAGAAAAATGAAACTGCAAATGATATAAGCTCATATTTCACATTTTTTTGGTTTTCTTCATATCTTTGAACTTGTTTTCTTTTGGCCTGTGGGTTTTGAATGGAGTAGGAGTTCCAAGAAATTTATGTTTATATAATGTTTTTTGGTCAACATATTGTTATCTAATAATGTCACCCCATTAAATTATATCTGATCATGCCATTATTCAACTGATAACATTTTCATCTAGATTGAAGAATATCAAGTTTCAAATTTTTGACAAGAAAAGTTAATTGTTTACCGATTAAAGAAATGCAAGAAAAATCTAAATTGGTGTATATTTATTTCCCGGTTTAGCTTCTTTTTTTTTATTGGTCTTTTGTCAACAATTATTTTTGATAATGTTCATTCCACGATCTTTGGGGTTGTGCACATCGGTCGTTCACCAACGTAATTCAAACCAGCCAATTAAACTTTAGAAAAAATCATGATGCCCCATGTCACAACTAAGACCGGTGAAACGACAGCGTTGTACAGCTTAATGGAAACGCCAAGAGTAATCTATACTTATTTATCTAAGGGATCTTCAATTAACAATGATTTAATTTGGTGGGTGTATTTAATGAAACATTTCGAATAATTTGTGTTAAAATGATAAATGATATTTTATTCAATTATGAATTTTAATAGTTATTTAAATTCAGTATTATTCGTTGTAAGATTTGTAAATGTCTATTATAATCTAATATTTTTGAACTAGTAATTAAAAAAATACCATCAAATCCACTGTTACTCAAAATATTATGAGCATTAGGTTTATAATTATTTAAAAGTGTTTTAAGGGTTCTTAAATTAAATATATAAAATTAAAATCTCATTATATTAACTGAGATTGCATAAAATTTTAATAGCGAATCAACAAATTCTCTAAATTCATCCAAAATCATCTAAATAACCTATTAAAAACCTATTATAACAATTGAAGAGACGAGAATTATGATAGGAGTACAAGTTAGACCGCCATGTATAGAATAAATTTGTGAGTAATAAGTTGTGCTTTTAATATATTTTTTTAAAGAGAATCAAAACTGAATATACTACTAGTATCAACAATTCAAACAAAAAAATACATTCAAGTACAGAAGCCAACTAAAATAAAGAAGAGAGCTATGATTAAAAACAAAAAATAAATAAAGAAGAGAGCCATGATTAAAAACAAAAAGGTTGGATTCATTTGTCAACTACTCTTATCAGAAATATGATTCGTTCAACCACTAGACTCTCACAATCTAGGGTGCGTAAGTTGAGTTCCCTTGGATCTCTCAAGTGTTTGAATAATAAATATCTCTTTTTTAGTCGAGTTATTTAAACCTCTCGTGAATCGTCTTATTCAGAATTCTTAATGTACTACTTTATATGCCTTCCGCACACATGACAGTAAAAAAATTGTATCCATTTTTCATGATATTATGCATGGATTAAATATATCATGGAAATTTCTTCAGAAGCCATGATCGAACTCTCCATGAGATTTATACAATATTCTGGGCAACTTGAAATGAATTTTGTCTATTCCTATATTTCAAATCAAGTATTTTGATAGATACAAGAACATTCTGCCAAACAAAAAAAAATGATAGATAAAAGAACAAAAACAAGAATGTAGTAACCTTTTCTTTTCTTTTCTTCAAATTGTTTAAAATAATTATTTCAGTTATATCATCGGCTATATCATCATTATTATATATAACGCAAATTTATGATAAATAAAAACATTTGTTGATATACTTCATATATAAATTTAGGCTACAAACGAAGAAAATTCTAAATGGTATGGCACGTCATAATAACGTATGTATATTCATTATTATTAAAACAACTACACATTTTTCTTGTAACATGTCATCATTTAGATTATGAGACATTATCAACATTCCTAATAAAACTATCATATTACAACGTTTTTTTTTTTTTTAAAGAATTGCTATGCCTCGGGAAACCTAGAGATCTTTATCTGATCGATGAATCTACCACAAATATAGATTTCGAGTTAGATAACCGAAACTGCACTGGTTATAAAACGGTTTATTAATCGTTAAGACACGTGAAAAAGCATGCAGTTTCCATGGCTCCCTAAACGGTGTTCAAACTGCAGTCGGTGGGGTCATGATTCATCCAAATGCCCTTTGATTCCTCCTGCCACTCCGCCTACCAAACAGGCCCCTATTTCAGAAAAATCAGAGGCCACAGGCCAATCATCCTCTGCTGCAGTTAACACTTCTGATTTTGCTTCTGATACCATTAACAAAGCAGTTGCTACGAACGACACGGTTGCACTAGTCACGGACTCTGCTACAGACGCCGCCGTCACGGACGTTGTTACCAAAGCTGCTGTCTCCGCCGTTGATGCAGAACCTGAGATAACTACTGTTTCTTCTGATACAGTCCCCATTCCAGCGGATACAGAACAAGTTTCAAGTGAAGATGCTCGCTGGTCAGTTGTTGCTTCTGCTTCACGTAACTCGCCTGGGAAGCAGCATTACAAATCTTTAGGTTCGCTATCTCCGAGAGTGGAAGCTGATACATCGATATCTCCTTCCAGATTTGGGGTATTGGCACTAATTGATGAAGAAAATGAGTTTGAAGAAGGAGAGATAGAGAAAGCAGTGGAACTATATGATTCAGAAACAGAACGTACTCTCGCTGATATGGCATCTCACATGCGAAGCAAGAAATCAGCCAAGAAGCCATGGATCTCACGTAAAGCCGTAGAGAAAGTTTCAACAATAAAGAGTGGTCCACCAAACAAAAACAAGAAGGCTTCCTTTGGGAAGCATTAATGATATGACGACATTTTTTTCGTGGAATACAAGGGGTTCAATAAAATGCACAAATAGAAATCAGTCAAACATTGGGTCCGTTCAGTTTCTACTTCTCCAACTTTTGGTTGTCTACTTGAAACTCGAGTTCAGGAGGAAAATTTTCCAACAATTTTCAATTTTGTGTTGCCGGGCTGGAATGTTGTCACAAATTATGATCATCACCGTCTCGGGAGGATCTGGTTTGTACACACGCCATCTCTCACTGTCACAATCTTGTTTAAATCAGCTCAGATGATAACACTTTTGATAACTACAATCTTGGGGGAACAGTTCATGTGTTCCTGCATTTACGCGTCTAACTTTCAAAGGGAACGATCTACCCTTTGGGATGAGATTCGACATTGTGAAACGCTTTTAGGAAACTCTAATCTCCCCTGGATTTTGATGGGAGACTATAATGAAATCCTTGCATCCAGTGATCACTCCCGACAACAGATCAACAATCAGTCCGGAATGTATGAATTTCAACAGCTAGCTCTTGATTGCCGTCTCATGGATCTTGGCTCGTCGGGACCGAGATTCACTTGGTTGAATAACCAGGATAATGACCCTACAAGCAAAAAACTAGATCGTGTGTTGGTCAATGCAGCTTGGATCGCGGCCTTCCCCAACTCTCATACTTCGTTTGAGACGAATGGTATTTCGGATCATACTCGATGCACAATTACTACATCTCCGCCTGAACATCAAAGGAAGTATGCTTTCAAGTTCTTTAATTTTGTCTGTGAGCATCCAGATTTCAAGCAGGAAGTTGCCCGCTGCTGGAAAAGTACCGAAGCCCTGTTCCACTCTAGAACAACGCTTCATCGTTTCCAGAAAAAGCTTAAGCAGTTGAAGCCAATCCTGCGAGCCCTCAACCGCAACAAATATGGCGACATTTCAAGATTAAGCAAAGAGGCGTTCGATCATTTGTGCGAAAAAACAGAAGGAGGCTCTTGAGAATCCAACAGAAACAACATTCCAAGCAGTCACATTGGCTTCAGAATCATGGGACCATTTAGCAGGAGTGGAGGAGAAATTATACAAGCAAAAGTCTCGAAACAATTGGTTAGCATGTGGTGATCGGAATACAGCTTTTTTCCATAACTCTGTCAAGTCCCGAAATGCCATGAACTCGATAAGGAAGCTGACCACAGATGATGGTCGTGTGCTCACCTCTCCAAACGAAATCAAAGATGAGATTATTGGCTTCTACAAGAATTTTCTTCAATCGCCTGGCCAACAACTTCCAATCAATGAGGCTTTCCTTGAAGACCTTATAACTTATCGATGCCCTTCTCTTGTGAGACAAATGCTCACGGCAGATGTGACAAGTGAAGAAATCAGGAAAGTGGTCTTCTCAATGCCAGCCAACAAATCTTCTGGTCCAGATGGATTTACTTCTGGAATTTTTCCAGAGATTGTGGAACCAGATTTTGTCACTGCAACGCAATTTTTTTTTTACTTTGGCCACATGCCTATTGGCATTAATGCCACGGCTTTAGCCATAATTCCAATGATCACCGACGCTAAGACAGTTCGAGATTATCGTCCCATAGCATGCTGTAATATAATCTACAAGACTATCTCGAAGATTCTTGCCAATCGACTTTCATCTATTCTTCCTGATGCGATAGAACCAAACCAATCTGCGTTCATTAAAGGTCGTCTATTACTTGAGAATGTTCTTTTGGCAACGGAGCTAGTCAAAGATTATCATAAGAAAGACATCAAACCTAGATCAAGTCTGAAATTGGATATATCCAAAGCTTTTGATACCATTCGCTGGGATTTCATCATCTCGACGCTCCGAGCAATGGGACTTCCAGACTTATTTATTCACTGGATTCATGGTTGTATATCGTCCGTTTCTTTCTCGATATCTATTAATGGTGAGCTTGAAGGCTTCTTCACGAGCTCTAGAGGCATTCGTCAGGGATGCGCTTTGTCACCATATTTGTATGACATCGTCAAAAACGTCCCATCGCTTCTCCTCAATCGAGCAGCTCAGGAAGGAAAGTTTGGGTACCATCCATTTTGTCAAGAGGTAATTCTCACCCATTTGAGTGTTGCGGATGACATTATGGTTTTTTTTGATGGTACAGCAAGATCTTTAGAGGCGATCATGCAAGTCTTAAGCGTTTACTCCTCAGTCTCGGGCTTGGTGATTAATGCCACCAAATCAGCTCTTTATTCAGGAGGTCTTGTGCATCAATCGTTGTATACAAAGGCTGGTACATTTGATCTAGAGGTTGAGGAGCTACCTATCAGATACGTAGGCTTGCCTCTAACCACAAAAAACATGATGCGAAAGGACTACGAACCACTAATCGACCGCTCGCTCCCGCCTTCTTTCTTGGAAAAACAAAACACTTTCTTACGCAGGCCGTGTGCAGCTAATCAAATCAGTTGTCACTAGTACAGCAAACTTCTGGTGTTCTATCTTTAAGCTCCCTCAACGATGTCTGGACCAAATCGAAAGTATGTGCTCAGCGTTCTTATGGTCTGGCTCTCCGTTAATAACAACAAAATCGAAGGTAGCATGGGACGATGTCACCAAACCGACACGGGAAGGTGGTTTGGGCATAAGAAAACTCCGAGACACTTCTCGTGTTTTTTCTTTGTGCCTAATTTGGAGGCTTCTAAGCAAATCCAAATCATTATGGGTTGATTGGGTTCATAAATTCCTACTTCGACACCACTCATTCTGGGAGGTCAAAGAAGGAAAATCTGGTTCTTGGATATGGAGGAAATTACTTAAGTTGAGAGACTTAGCAATTAACTTCATACAGGTGGAGGTTCGGGATGGTCTTACCACTCATTTCTGGTATGATTCTTGGTCTGGATTGGGTCGTTTAATTGATGTTGTTGGTGTGGAAAAAATGAGACAGTTAGGCCTTCCAAGTTCAGCAATGGTGGCTGATGCTTGCAGATCAAATGCTTGGTATTTTCGGAGGTGTAGAGATGCCTCACTTACAGCGATAGTCCGCCATATCAAACAGCTCCAGATTCCTTGTCAAATGCAGGGTCATGATGTTACTCTCTGGAAGCGATCTGAGTTTGAATACAAACGAGACTTCTCTGCTAAATCAACTTGGAACTTGATAAGACAGCATCATCCATTGGTTCCTTGGGGAAAAATCATTTGGTTTTCGTTTGCAATACCTCGATTCTCAATCATTGCATGGCTTGCCCTTCTTGACAAGCTCTCCACAGGTAACAGAACTGCAATTTGGGGATCATCAAATCCCTGTATGTTATGCGGAGAAAGGAACGAGACAAGAGATCACATCTTCTTTGCTTGCCCCTACATCTTCAACATTTGGTCTTCACTTTGCTCAAAGCTCCTAGATCGGATGCCTACACCGGACTGGTCATATACCATCGCTTCGATGATTTCAAATCGTAAGGGTCGGATCATCAACATTCTCTATCGCTTACTCTTCCAAACTACTGTCTACTATGGCTGGCAAGAAAGACACAATCGGCTTCACGATACGGCTCCAAAATCACACTCAAGCTTGAAGCGGTTGATCGTCAAGACAATCTCTGACGGTATCAGATCGAGACGGAAATACTCCCCAGAGGATTCAGATGCCTTGCTAGAGCGATGGCTTCACATCTCCTCACCTTGAAAGCAGCTCCACAGTCTCTGTTTTGTCCTGCTTATGTCTCTGCTCAAACCTATCGATACACTCTGTTTTCATATTATTGAACTGCTTCTGCTATTTTCCTTTTGATTTTGTTGTTTCTCATGGTTTCTTTTCCTTTGTTTGTTACGTAAGACTACCACTTGTAAATTCCCATCTTTTTTATTAATATTACATTTCAACAAAAAAAAAAAGCATGCAGTTGTAGCATATCATGAGTCCAAATATACATCACGAATTGCAAGCAGATCTAGTCAAACATATATGGACAAAATTCGGAATGTTTCATGATTAAAATATTTTTTAAGTTGTAATGTAAGAGTTTTATGATTTGTGTGTGTAATATTGTACTAATTAAGTTATGTGTGTTTTAATTAAAGTTAAATGTGTTTTAATAAAATTATATGTTTTAATAAAAATATGGGGTAGGGTGTTGAATTTTTTTAAACAAAACTATTGTAGAATATAAAATAAAAATGGGTGTTGAATGTTAAAACCATTGTAGAATATAGTCTTACATCCACTTACGAAAACTATCTAGTGATTATACTGTTTACTCTAAAATTATTGGCGAATGGTATAAACTATTTCGGCAAAATGTGAAAATGATTTTCCGGCGGGATCCAACAGATTTTTTTCTCCTGCTTACCAATTTAGGATATGCCAAAGACATGGAGAAAAAAGCGGATGGAAAAATATGATATCTTTGACTACTGATGTGGTATGAGAGATATGGAGAAATTTTGGTATTATATTTCAGATTAAACAAACAAATGTAATTTGCAGTAGCGGCGGTTGCGGGTGATTCAATTTTTTTTTTATCTACAATAGAATTAAAAAACTCACAAAAAAATAAAATAAAAATAAAAACAAAATCTCTCCAATCATATATTATCATATCAAATTCTTGAATACTTTAGTTACGTATGAAGTAAACTAAAATATATATATATACCTATAAAAATACTTTTTGTATATACAAAATGTTCCAAGTCTCTGAAAACAAATATTTTAGTTAGTTATTCTATGATTTATTCGAAATTAGAATTTCAAAATATATTATAATAATATAGATAATTTGGGGGTTTGTGCCAACGGTGGTGCTTGGGATCTTCCTTGGAAGGATTTGGAGTTTTCTTCAACACTAATTACTGGCTACGATCCACTTCTGGGAGCCACTGATTCTTCGTCGGAAGATCAAAACAATACTCAATTAGGGTTTGGTGGTATATTTGATGAGTTGGGTTGCATCTTCCGTCTTCCTCCAGCCACAGATAATTTGGGGTCCATCTTCTAGATTATGATTTTGAGGGGATGGTAAATAAACCTGATGCCATCAATTTTATCCGTCTGAACTGCTTTTTGATAATCAAGAGAGATCTAAGTTTTGGATTATCTCCCTTTAGATGATATGTTTCATCATGCAGATGTACAGCAAGTCTGCGTGATTTACAAGGAGACTTAGAGTTTGCAGGTATTGTCCCTTCAACAATTTGTAGGAAATTCTCTTCTTCAGCTTTAAGCAGACAAACTTCTCTCATCATGTCATGCAAGCGACATGTTTCAAATCTCGTTGTTCTAACGTCTCTTTCAGAAATGACCATGTTTCTCTTTACCAATTCTTCTATGTATCCATCTCCTACATCTCGATTGGTCGCTCTAATATAACACTTCGGCCGTGGCATTCCTTCTGCGGCCCAGTAATAAGCCAATTCCTCCACATATATTGTAAAATCTTCTGGGAAATGGGCAAGGTAGAGGAAGCATTGCTTCAAATAAACAGGCAGCTCTGCAAAGCTCAGATACAAAATATGATAAACCGAACTGATATTTCTGTCATTGAAGCTAGTCCCTCCAACGATGTGAGATCCAATGTTTTCACATACCCTTTTCCACTCACTTAATGTGTGTTTGGCAGCTAACAAACCTCCTAGCACTTTGACAGCCAATGGTAGTCCTCCACAATGTTTTATCATTTTCTTACCCATCTCTTCCATTTCTACATCAATCTTAGATTCTGCAAAACATAATTATGTAGTATTCAGGCTTTAAAATCAAGATATGATGTAAAAGAAGTATTTAAATTTTGAGTAACGATTGTCTTCCTTGAAAGCTTACCTGCTGTGTCTTTTCTAGGAAATGCTATATTTCGGAAAACTGTCCAACTTTCTTCAATGTTTAGGCATTGTGGTTTAAAAGTGACACATGTTGGATCAGCACGTAAGGCCACTCTCTCGTTGCGAGAAGTAAGTAGTACCTTCCATCCTACGATATATATTAAACAAATGAAAAATATATCACATGCGTATGATGTCACCTTTTTTTGGTGGAAACACAGACTTTATTCTTTCCCAATCTTCTTCTTTCCACATGTCATCTAGGACAATAAAAGAATTACTAGTTTCCAGCAATCGAAAGAGTTTGTCCTGATGCTCGCGTTCAGTCATATTTATGTCTAATTTCCCATCATGTTTTGAACTAAGCTGAAGCAAGATCGCCTCCCAGACATATTTTCTTGTAAACTGTTGTGAAATACACACCCACACAACTCCATCAAAATGATTTTTTACCATCTCATGTTTAAAAACTTGTCGAGCCAAGGTAGTTTTACTAATACCACCCATCCCGGTTATAGAAATAACTTGAATGCTATCTTCCTCCACCAAATAGCTAACCAATTTCTTGACATTTTCCTCCAACCCCACAAAATTGCTTTTGTTGTCGCTAGGAAACGTTTCCCGCATCTTCCTTTGTCTCTCTTGTAGAGGATGTGAATACTCGCCGCCTTCAACAATAATTTGTTGCACTCCAAAACTCTGCATATCGTGGATCACCTTGGAGATCCTCTTACTTATTCCTCCTATATCATAAGCAATTTTCCTGCGATCCACTATAATGCAAGAAACTCTTCTCATATGTTGCTTGATGCCACTTGTTTTCCAAAGATCTTCCTTTACAAGAAATGTTTCGATTATATCCTCTGTGTCGAAAACAATATCTTTGATCTCTTCCACACAATTTCTCACCGTCTCACTTGCATGTTTCTTAGCATATGCATCTTTCAAGAATGACCTAAGCAAGTTTAGATCACTTTTGAGTTCAGTGAGTTGCTCATCCACTCCCTTAAATCGATCAGTTTTTCGGACAAGGAGGTCCCAAAGCTTCTGAACTCCAAACGACAAAAGTGTCTCGGCCATAAGTCTCCTGCTTAACCAAAGAAATGAAAGTAGTAATCAACACTCATTAGATTAGGGTCCCTCTGTTCACAATTCCATGTATTATTTCAATCCATAGATCATCCTTCCAGATATTATTATGCAGAATTTACAGAATGAAATTTATAATTCGAGTGGAATATTTCAATCCATAGATCATTCTATATACGTGCACACAAAAGATCCGAGAACCTGCTTCCACATTCTATATATAATTTACGGCAATGTTTTAACTTTTATCATTAGCAATCTCTTCGATTTCTTCTTGGATACTGAATTCTATTTAGTACTATAATCTAGTTACATAGAGCTCCTACTTATTAATGAACTCACAAAGGTAAATTTAGCAAGACCATAGTCAGAGCCGACCCTGAGTTTTAATCACGGAAAAAAGCCCACTTTGCACATGTTTATAACAATAAAAAAAATTTGATCAAAACAAAAAAAACTGAATATATTTAACAAAAGCACTAAATTTTTTAAAGCATCAGATATGTTTAGAAACTTAGGATAAACTCACCAAGTTCAGAGTAGCTACACAAGCACAAAAATCATTTTTTTTTTTCAAAATACCCAAAAGATTCAGTAGCAACAGATGACGAAATTACTCAAAGCGTGCCCAAAAGCTCACGAACTAGAGAGATTCAGCTTCGGATCAGAAGTAACCAAGGAGATACTGTTAGTGGAGATACTGAATTTCTGATCGGTACTGTAATCTCTCGTCAACAGATCTAACACACAAAATTCAGCTTACGAGAAATCTTTCTCAACCACCGAAATCAACTTAACGCGAAACATCAACCATGAGAAAGAATTCAAAAAGGTAAATACTTTTCTGATTTGAGACAACGAAACAAGAGAGAGAGTTTATCTTTTTTTTTTGAACTACAGAGAGAGTTTATGATTTTAAGATCAAGCGTTATATAATAAAATAGAAGATTTAATGATTCTGATTTTAGGAAAGAGTTTTTACATCACCTTTACTCGTGTTTTGATTTAATTTTTATAGCAGGATAAATACTCATCCTTTAAATGCTGTAAATAAAATAACAGTTTTCTTATATAAATAAATAAAATTGGATATCATATTTTTTTCATACTCAATAAAAAAAAACAACTACATTATAGATTATATGATGATTTTAATTTTGTTTTCTAGTTTAAATTTTAAAATTGATTATATTAAACACACTTTCTGTTTGTTTCCGAATTAAATCTATATATATATATATAATTGGTACATTGACATTTGGTTTTTAACTGAAAATAAGTATTACTACAGAGGGGAATGCCCTTATCAAACAAGCTGACGACGCAGCTACTAATTGAGCTACATGATAAATACATGGTCTCTGTCACTGAGTGTTTTCAGAATCACTCCCTCTTCCATAAAGTCTGAGTGTGTTCACGTGTTTCTTATTATTTTACGAAATATTATATACTAGGTGATTCCAGCTTTATATGCGGGAGAAAATATTTATAATATTTTTTAAGATAATTAATAAATTAAATAAACATTTTGAAATATTTTAATAGTGTATTATTGTATAACAACTTAAACTTCTTGTATAATCAGTTAAATAAACATTCTAAAATTAATTTTTTTTTTTTTTTGTCAACGATATATTAAAAAAACTAAAACGGTTCAGAAATCCAAACCGGCGGAACAGAGTTTATATAACAAACCTCATGTAAAAGAACTCTAGCACTACAAGCTAAGTTATCTGCTTTCGTATTGGAAAGCCTATGGATTGCTGACAGAGAAAAAAAAATAAAAGCAAGTTAGTCTTAAAGGCAAGTCAGTCTGTTGGAAAATTCACCATTGCCTCTAAATCTGCACAATCGGTAAAAAAATCGACTGACAGTTGCTGCATGAATACCATACATTGCATCGCCCATATGAGGGTTTCCAATTCCGAATGAAGCGGAGACAAACTTCGGCGAGTACTCCTTGAACCCATCGATATTTTAGGGTCCTTGTCTTGGTTGCAAATCCAAGCCATCCCTGAGAGATTATCCATCCCTTTCCAGGATCCGTCAATATGACATCGGGTACCTGTACTTGTTGCGTCTATCCTTGTTGGTTTTTAACTGAAAATATGTATACAGCATATTAATACAGAGGGGAATGCCCTTATCAAACAAGCTGACGACGCAGCTACTAATCAGCTACTAATTGAGCTACATGATAAATACATGGTCTCTGTCACTGAGTGTTTTCAGAATCACTCCCTCTTCCATAAGGTCTGAGTGTGTTCACGTGTTTCTTATTATTTTATGATATTATATATATATATATATATACTTTATTACCGTAGCCTAATGGCTATTGTTACGATCTCCCAAAGATCCCCCAAGTTCGAACCTGGGATGTGTCCTGGAAGCGGAGGTGTGACACCATTAGCCCACTTGCATCCGACACGGAATATTATATATAGAATGAGTGAATGACCCAAAAAAATTTTAATTCATTGTAGGCATTGAAAGAGGCCTTTGAGATCTTGTCTAACAAAACAGTGGCATGAATTTCCAGTGCAGAATTACTTGCAAACAGTTTGCGATAATATCCTGAGGGTAGAAGAAGAAAACTGTGGATCAGATGTTTATGATTTCGTAATAATAAAATAGAAAACTTATGAATGATTGGATGATTATTAAGGCAACTATGATAGTGTTTTCAGTTTTTTTTTTTCCCGGCGTTGATAGTTCATACTATACAACACTAAATAATGGCAAATCCCGCTAAATAAATATATTTTCCCTTGGGCTTAATTTGATTGTCCAAGCCCATGATCATCAGGCAATAGTTACTAGTTCAGCTATAGAAGATATTTGTATAAATACACCAAATTTAGAATATTATAAACAAAACAAACCACAAACAAAGCAAACAAAAAGTTTGTGTATTTATGTGATATAAAAAAGTACTTAGGTGTTTTTCTAAGCTCTTCCTTTATTTAATTAGAATTTTAAATAATTGAACTAGAATTTATCCCGTGCATAAGCACGGTTGAATTTTTCATTTATGGACATATTAAATTGATATTTTAAAAGTAATCTGAAAACTAAACATAAAGATAAAAACATTAATAATTTTTAACCTTAAATTAAAATTTTGAGATATTTTTTTTTTAATCTCTGCTTGAATTTTGTTATCCTAAAAATATAGACAAAAATAAACATTAATATTTATAATAACATCATAATGTTACATTATATTAAACATATTAAAACGCTAGTAAAACTTACAGAATCTGATAAAACTATTACCAAAGATGTTCATGTTCATTTGCCATAGTGCATAAACGAATGGATTATTTTAACTCTAATACACGAAGAAGTTTTAAATAATTTTAAATCTTTGACAGAAGTGTATTTCGCCAAGAGTGACATTTTTTTTTTGGGGTTGTTGATATGAAGGCTAAGAAAACTTTTGGTTTGATGAGGTCAAATGAGAATATATATATATATATATATATAAGTATAAAATAGGTTGTGATCTTAAAATAATATCGGTAATTTGAAATAAGGAAATATTAGCAAATCCGATTTTCGTGTTACAAAAAAATCTGATATAACATATTTGTTAATATTTCAAATCTAAATTATCATTCAATTTTAAATTTTGTGAATTTATATCAAATCCGATTATCATCAAATAATATTGTGCAACTAAATCTTGTATAACAAATTGTGTAGGAAAACTTTAACAGATTCGTATAATATTATTTGAATAATAATAACAAATTCTAGTAGATTTTTTAAATCTCATTAACGATTATCATCAACTACGATTTTCAAAAATAAAGAAAATAATTTAAGCATTTAATAGAAATCGTTTATAATTAATATAATATTAATTTTTTAAATCGTTGTTAAATCAATAAGAGAATATTAACAAATCCTATTTTCAAATCATAAATGAAAACATTTAATATTAATTGTTGATAATCTATTTTGAATGTTAACAAATCTGATTATTATCCATTTATGATTGGTTTGAAATAAGCGAACTTTTATATTTTATTATAATTTGATAGAATAATAAATTTAAAATTGAATGATAATCTAGGTTTAGAATATTAACAAATATGTTATATTTAGAATAAAGAAATATTAACAATCCGATTTTCGTGTTACAAAAATAAATCCGATATAACAGATTTGTTAATAATTTAAATCTAAATTATCATTCAATTTTAAATTTTGTGAATTTATATCAAACCCGATTATCATCAAATAATATTGTGCAACTAAATCTTGTTTAACAATTTTTTTAGGAATTCGTTTAAACTTTAACAAATTCATTTGAAAACTTATTTAGGGGTTTTCGTTAAATAGCAAGATAAAATGTTTAATAATTTTGTTTAACAAACTTTAACAAATTCAAGTAGATTTTTTAATATATCAAATCTGACTATCATGAACTAATATTGTGCAACTAAATCTTGTTTACCAATTTTTTTAGGAAATCGTTTAAACTTTAACAAATTCATTAAAAAGTTATTTAGGGGTTTTCGTTATATAGCAAGATTAATGTGTAACAATTTCGTTTAACAAACTTTAACAAATTCAGAATTGGTTAAATCTCATTAATGATTATCATCAAATCCGACTTTCAAAAATAAGGAAAACAATTTAAGCATTTGTTATAAATCGTTTATAATTAATATAATATTAACTCGTGATAAGAAAATAATTAATGACTAAACTATCCTTAATGAAATATTTTAATTTGTTATTTGAAGTAATGACAATGTGGTGTAAATATTAACACTTTTTAATGTTTATTTATAAATGTACTTCCCAAATAATATATAGGGGATCATTGTATCATCTATATAATTAAAAAAATATTAATTTTTTCCTTGCATATGCTATGATTTCAATTTTTAAAAACGAACATAAACCATTCAATTTTCACATAAAATATCATGTATAATTTATTTTAACATAAAATATTCATGAAACTTAGTTATAATTTTGCTAAAATGGTTACTAATCTATCGGAATAAGTTTATAATTCTTTTAGATATAGAAATTAAAATAACCAAAAATCTAAAAAATAAAATAAAATTTAATTATTATTTTAGAAAATTGATGTATTATACTATGAAATTATAATATAATTCTTTTATTCAAGTACTAAATTAATATTTCACCAAATTGTAAACCAAATTGTAAGTTAAGTAATTTGTATGAATCGGCTAAATTAACATAGTCCAGGTATGAAAAACACAAGATGTCATAGTTCAGATATGAAAACGTCGGATGTCATAGTTCAGTTATGAAAAAGCGTATCACTAATAGTTTGGGTTGATTTTGACTGTTTTTTCTACCACGTTGGCGGCTGAGTTAGCACCGTTAAACGATTGTTAAGTGATTAGTATGAATCGGCTAAATTAGCGTAGTTCAGATAGTAAATTTGAAATATTTGATGGTTCATGTATGAAAACGCCAGATGTCATAGTTCAGATATGAAAAAGCTAAAACAAATAGTTTGGATTGATTTTCGCCGTTTTTCCGTGTGGGAAGCTTGACTTACATCCAAATTAAAAGTTTTTATTTGCTTTAATCCGGTTTTTTTTTATAAAAAAAAATTTCGGCAAAAAAAAACAAATTGGAAAAAAAAATTATTTGGTTTTCAAAATTTGAAATACTATGAATATGTAGCTTCATAAAAAAAAGTTAAAATGTTTATAATATTGGTGATCAAAATTTTTTACATATCATCATGAATACTTTTTAAATTTATTAAAATGAAAATATTTTATATATTGTAACTTGACTGAAACTCTTGAAACATCAGGGAGAGTATAAAAAATATTTTAAAAGATTTAGTTAAGATTGTGATCCAAATAAGTTGGGATTCAATATAAAATATCTAATATTTAAAAATTCGTTGTTTTTAATTTCTAATTTATTAAAATATCTTTTGCTTTTAATATGAAATATATGGAAGCAATAAAGTTTAGCGTTTTTTGGTTTCCTTTTGATGAAATTAATTGTATTCAATATTTTATAAATCATTACTTAAATAAGTCAAATTAAATATTATTGAAACACTTAATTTTTTTTTGTCCCACCTCGGTTAAATGGAATGAGTGAATTTACAAGTTTTCTTACAATTTTAGATCGAATAAGTAAAAGCAATATAGATTACAAATAACTTTAGGTCCATGAATTATCATAATTAAAATTATCTTATTGGATATTGTATATTTTAATTAGTTGCATAATATCATCGAATTGAGAAAAATGGTTTATCGGCAATGTTTTTAATAATCCGGACATTGAACCAAAATATCTTTTAGATAACTAGGATGTCCCAGACTATGTACGTTTCAAAGTAAAACAATATCACTGATACAATTTCTAGGATTTTAGTGGGGTACGGTGGGAGACAATGAAAATGCGAGAAAGAGCAAGATAATGGGAGAAAGCGCAAGGATAAAGTGAGAAATAGCAAGAAAAACTCGAAAAAAGCAAAGAAAATTCGGAGGAGTTTCGATTTCAGGATGCGGATTTAAAGCGAAAATGAGGGAGTGGGGCCGAAATTTGGGGCATGACCTAAGAGAGAATTTGCTGATCCGAATTGGGTGGGGCAAACCAATTGGACCATGGTTGGATTCGTAAATAACTCAAAATTGGTTGGACAGTTCTATAATTCACACGATTATCATATATTAAAAAAAAAAAATGGTTCTTAGATCGAGGGTAAATGAGTGAGCATAATTTTTATCGTTTAGGGGTAGATCAACATTTGACCCAGTGAAAAGTGACATTTATTCAACTGACTTCATGCGCTGATGTAAAAAAAAATAGTCTGAGTGGTCTTCCTAGTAAAAATTTATATTATCTGTACATGTAAAATAATGGTAGATTTCAATTCTTCCTCATTGCTTTTCCTATTTCTATAGCAGTTATATGCATTAACAATTAAATATAATAAAATCCAACCTAATTCAAATTATCTTAACTATAACTATACAATCAACTATACAATCAACTCATTATTTCATAAGATTAACTAACTAAGGAAACATAAGTTTCATTTAGGGATTATGTTTTTCATATTTTAACAAAATAAATATTATTTATGTACATATTACTTCATATACCATATAAAAGTTTGAGAACTAACAACTTAATTAAGTAGTTGCTGATTTGTCTTTTTTATTTATATGGAAAATGTATGATAGTATAATCATATATATAATTTTAGAGATTTCAATACATTTTGAATTTTAATCATTAAATATATTTTTGCCATATTTTTAAATAGCATATTTTACATATTATTTAATGATTATATACAAAAATAATTAGATACAAAATGTATTTAAAACTCAGTTCAGAATTTATTTATTTTAATTTGAACTTGTATGATACTTTTTGTTTTTTGTCAACTAGCGTAGTGGTTTTAATTAATAATCCATTAACACCGTAGGGAACAAGGTTCGAAGCTCGAACATGTAATTTAATGTGATGAATTTTCAGAGGTGGCCACTTGACTCCCACTTGTATGATACCTTTTATAATATTTTAAATGATAACTAATTTAATTTACATATTCATAAATATTAAAAATAGTTGATTAAATCATATTATAAAAATTTGAATTGGGTTGGATTTTATTTTATTTAGTTGTTTTGTTAATGCATTTAATTGTGTTTTTATGTAAGAAATCTTAGAATGATTAATGCACCCAATCAATTTAAGGGGCACAAGCACAATGCTTCAAATGGTGAAAAGTGAAAACTTCTCATATCTTCTAGGCCCTTTTTCCTTCACAGGCGCATTTCTCAATTAGCAAAGCTAACCCCGGTAAAATCGGATTCATACTGTTTGGATTCTTCAAGTACGTGATGTCTTAGGTTTTCGTGTTTATGTACATGTTTTTGATCCAGTTAGTGTTACGTCGTCGCCTTCTCCTGTGATTTGTTGATTCTATACAGCTCTCCTGTGAATCATTTTATCAAGTTTGTGGTTCTTTCTCTCTTGGTGATTAATCACCATGGATGCCTAACATCTTGTCGTTGTTCTTTTGGTAGTCTCATTAGTTTTAGTTTAAAATATTGATAATTAGTTTTAGTTTTGCAAAAGTATCGTTAATAACCTCTCAACTCTCAAGAGCTAAATTATAATGTAATTATCTTAATTTCTTCCCTTTATCAAAATAAAATAAAATATATATCTTAGTTTCTCATGTCTATTATTTTAATTATTACGTACAGTATTTTATTAAAGAGAGCTTGAAACACATTCTAAAAGGATGGTACACACAGAGATTATATTTGAGGAAGGATGGTTCGACATACAAAAAGGATGGTATAAGGATTCTAGAAGGAGCGCCTGAACCAGCATTTGATACTGATCAATATATGATTCTCTACACGTACGTAGGTCGTCTTATGTAATGTTTGGAGTCTTATGTTATGTTTGTTGTTAACAGTTCTGTACGTGTACTTACCACAATGATTTCTTATGTGATTCACAGAACTGCCTACACCATGTGCAACCAGAAAACCGATTACACACCGCAGCTTTATGATAATTTTTTACTGCCTCAAAAGTATTTTGTAAGACCATCTACAATAGAGACCCATGAATGTGTGTCTTAACAATTTTTTAAGACTAACTTTAATATAAATTTAAGTAAAGACACTCTACATAATTTGACACTAAAATTGAGACTCCATTGCACATACTCATTAAAAGGTGTCTTAAGATTAAAAAAGTAATTAATTATTATAAATGTTTTTTTTGTATAAAATTTTAATATAATAAATGTTGGGTTAAACTTATGAAATATAAAAAATAAAACTATATAAGTTATACACAACATAAATATATTACATTAAAAAACTTTAATATATATTACAATATGAAAATAACAAATACAAACATAAATATGGATAAAATAAAGAAAAAACAAAAACGTAGAATGATAGAAACATATAAAAGCATTATCAAGAACGTAATAAAGTCGGGTCTAATTTGCAGCGTTGCGAAAATGTTGCCAGATATGTTCAACCAAATCACGTTGCAATTGATTATGTATTGATGTATCACGTATTTCATTTCGAATGGCGATCATATTGGCGAGACTGGAAGGCATATTTGGCGAATACGAAAAATCCACATGTGAAGTCCTGCTTCCTTCTCCTTGATAGAATTCTGATACATTGGTTAGACTGTATCCATCTCGTTCGTCTTCGACAATCATATTGTGCAATATGATACATACTCTCATTATCTTTTCTATTTTTATCTTATTCCAACTAAGAGCGGGATTTTTGACAATCGCAAATCGAGCTTGCAAGACCCCAAAAGCACGCTCGACATCTTTCCGGGCAGCTTCTTGAAATTGAGCAAATAATTTTGCTTTCCGACCTTGTGGAAGTGAGATTGATTGGATGAAAGTTGCCCATTTCGGATATATACCATCAGTGAGATAGTAAGCCATATTGTATTGTCGTCCATTGACAAAGTAAGTCAGTGGTGGAGCTCGACCTTCTAATATGTCATCAAAAACCGGTGAGCGGTCAAGAACATTTTTATCGTTTAAAGTACCTCGACGTCCGAAAAATGCGTGCCAAATCCAGAGATCTTGTGAAGCCACAACCTCTAAAACGATTGTAGGTTTTCCTGCGCCACGCGAATACTGCCCTTTCCAAGCTGTTGGGCAATTCTTCCACTCCTAATGCATGCAATCAATGCTTTCTACCATCCCGGGAAATCTGCGTGCCTCTCCTTGATTGAGTAATCGTTAGAGATCCTCTAGTGTAGGCCTTCGTAGGTAGGTATCTTGAAAGAAGTAAATAATTCCGTCAACAAAATTTTCCAAGCATTTTAGTGCGGTGCTTTCACCGAGGCGGAGGTATTCATCCACGACATCAGCTGCAGAACCATACGCCAGCATACGAATGGCTGCGGTACACTTTTGTAGTGCAGACAGACCCAATCTTCCTGTAGCATCTTGTTTTTGTTGAAAGTATGGTATTTGAGATAGTGATTCGACAATACGTAAGAACAATGGCTTGTTCATTCTGAGCCGACGACGGAACATACTTTGAGAGTAAGTTGGATTTTCATCGAAATAATCATTTCATAACTGAGTGTGGTCTTCCTCCCGTCATCTTTCAATAAAGGCTCGTTTAGGCCTTGAACTAGTTGCCCCTTGATGATAGCCATAATTATCTATGGTTTGTTGAAATAGACGATCAAATTGTTGATTAAAAGCTTGATCAAATGGATCATCAAAAACTTCATCTAATTCATCATATTCATCATCAAAATTTGAAGATGACATGTTGATAAACTTGGGAAAGAAATCTACAAGTAAGCAAGTAGTGATAGAAATTTGAGAAGGAACAAAAGAAAAAGAAATCAATCGTTTTTTTTTTTTTGGTAGCAAAAGCAATCGTTATAATAGAAGAGAGCAAAGAAAGATGGAAATGGAGGTGTGATATCGGTTCATAATATATACACAATGTGTAAAGAATGAAAACAAATTAAACAACCACACAAAAAAAAAAAAAAACTGTGTTTGTTGTCTTCTGCCACTTGCCCACTTGATCATTTAGTCCCATTGTTGTCACCTTCCACTTGATCAATTACTCGTCTCTTCTGACAAGTCCCATTGGCCCATTTGTAGTTTTCTGTACCACTTGTAAGTATACACGTGAATGAAACCTGCACAAAGACTTTAAAACAAAATCAATCTAGTTAAATGAATCAATCTAAAACGTGCACAAAGACCTGCAAAATGAGACAATGTAAAACCTTAAAAATGGTTCTTAGATCGAGGGTAAATGAGTGAGCATAATTTCTATCGTTTAGGGGTAGATCAACATTTGACCCAGTGAAAAGTGACATTTATTCAATTGACTTCATGCGCTGATGTAAAAAAAAAATAGTCTGAGTGGTCTTCCTAGTAAAAATTTATATTATCTGTACATGTAAAATAATGGTAGATTTCAATTCTTCCTCATTGCTTTTCCTATTTCTATAGCAGTTTTTGATTTTTTTTTTATGAATTTTCTCGAATTTTTTGCTTTTCAAAAAAAGCTTATTTATAAACGATGATGTAATATATTCTACTAGTTGACTTAAAAAAAAAAAAAAAACGAAATTGTAGAAACGCTTTTAAAAAGAGTTTAGTTAATTGATTCCTCGGCTTCCATGGGTCATCAATAGATGAACAACATGAATGAAGAGAAAAATGATTGAAAAACAGAGTAAATGAAATATGACAGATAAAAAAGAACTACTAAAAAAGAAAGATTTGTAGAAGAGAAATTGAACAAAATATCAGAATAAATAATATTAAAAGTTAAACAGTATAACTATATGAGAAATAATAATTAAAAAAATTTAATAGAATATTTTTTTTAAAACATAAAGGATAAAAAAATCAAGATACAGTCACAATTTTTTTTTTTTTATGCTTATGAACGATTAATTTTGTCTTCTCTCTTTCAAGATGGTTCCTCGTGAAAAAAAAAAAAAAAAACCATGAAGTCGTTCAATGATGATTTAAAGAGCAAGAAGACCTTTTTCAAAAGACTTCCAGGTTTAAAAGGAAAGCCACAGAGATCGAGCCAAATTCAATGGGTTAAGTGATCGTTAGAGGAAGAGTCACACCTGCCGTCTAGACTACTTCCTTGATCTCAAGGTTGATTTATCATTATTAGTATCTTAACTTGTGCGTTTTGCTCCAACGCAATTCCATGTCTGTAAAGTTGGTAGCTTCTTCTCTTCTTGTTTTATTATTGACTGTTGAATGAAAATTTCTTTATGTTTCTTTATTGCTGACTCTGAGAATATCACATTTTGTGTCAGAGTTTCGCAGACATTAGGATATCAACTTCACTAGTTTCTATGAAATATAAATACAAAACTCAATCACTACATAAGAAAATCTATCCTCAAACATGCGGTGAAAGCTCTAAAAGTTACACCCCTTGTACCATGGTGCCCTCTGGTCCTGCATGTAAGAAACGAAAGAGTTAAAAGAGTTTCCTTAAAAACCAATAGATCAACTAAAACAACAGCATTAGTCAAAGTATGAGCTAAACGGCAACTTTCTACCAGCGACCTTGCAAGCTAGAGTTCTCTTTTGAGAAATGCAATAATGAGGATCGTGAGCTTTAACTAAGCCTCAAGTCAACTTTCATCAGAGTTCTTGTTTGATAAATGCGATAATGAGAATGTGAGCTTGAACTAAGCCTCAAGTCAACATCAAAGAACACAATCAGTTTGGAATCCATGGTACTAGAAGTAGGTCTTCCCTACTACTTACCATTTCTTTGATGGCTTCTTCATCTTTACACCAACAAAAGGTATTATGACTTATCATTATAACTGCTCTAGAGTATAGACCATGCGCTGGATATGTGTAAACAACCACCCTCGTCGCGAAAAAAGCGACTATTATCTTCCCGACCTGCAGAATAGTTCTTATTTGATGATTTTAAACATACGAGAACATGATCATTTTGACCGATCAGGTATCTTGTTTTAACTTTTCTGTTGTAGACACGAATGAAATTTCAAGAAAAGGACGTTCATCTATTTTTCATGTGTGGAAAATCATGTTTTATGATATTCCAATCCAGGTTATGTTGTTCCATATAGATCATGTCGCAAGAATGACATGCCTCAGCTCTCTAATAGATAGATATGAGTTTGTCATACCAGGCAGAGTTTGTGAAAACCATCTCTCTCTCCCACCAAAACAGTACAAGAGATCAAGTCTCAGTTAGACATTTCATCGAACACCATTTCTGCATCTCTTCATGTATATTTCACTTGCCTGAAATTGAAAACCAACACAGCTTTATACCCAATATAGCCAGAATAAAGCCATATTCACGATCAAGTGAATATAGCATGAATCAAACTGCCCAAAAAATTTAAGTGAACAACAATTCCTTTCTCTGAATGACTGATTTATATAGCACATATGTACATAGTCATAGTCCGTAATTGCTGAGAGCCTCATTCTTAGCTGAATTGAACGCTGAATTGAACAAAAGGGATGTGTTTGACTTTGTAATAATCTTCTCCTCCTTCCGACAATCTCTCCTTCCATTCATTGTCCATTCTCAAATCCTTCAAAGAATATATTAAACTCAGCCCATCAGGAAGCTCCTTTAACTTTGGACATTTCCAAATCGTCAGAGTATGAAGAAGGGGCATGGAGCCTTCTTCTACTATCCACTCTTCCCATTCCTCTAGTCCACCCAAATCTAGTGTATGCAATTGAGGAAAACCATTAGGAAGCTCCTTTAACTTTGGACAGTTCCAAATATTGAGAGTATGAAGAAGGGGCATGGAGCCTTCTTCTACTATCCACTGTTCCCATTCCTCTAGTCCCCGTATTGAAAGCTTCTGCAATTGAGGAAACCCACCAGCAGGAAGCTTCTTTAATTTTGGACATCTCCAAATATCGAGAGAATGAAGAAGGGGCATGGAGCCTTCTTCTACTATCCACTCTTCCCATTCCTCTAGTCCATATAAGTATAGCGTATGCAATTGAGGAAACCCACCAGCAGGAAGCTTCTTTAATTTTGGACACACATAAATAGAGAGAGAATGAAGAAGGGGCATGGAGCCTTCTTCTACTATCCACTCTTCCCATTCCTCTAGTCTATATAATATAAGCTCCTGCAATTGAGGAAACCCACCGCTCAAGCAAACCATTGTCCTCCCACTGAAAGATTGAGGCCATAATCTAAGATCTTTCAATTGAACCAATTTCTCTAGAATCGGCATCGGATCTTCCACCAACCGACAAGTTCGTAGAGATATAGTAAGATCTTCCAAGTGTCTCAATTCACTTAGAGATGAAGATAGAGTTTCCATTGTACACCCCTCGCCATTGATTCTAATTGAGAGATCCCTTAGCTTTGTCATTCGTTGAAGATCCTTCACACTGCTATGCTTTGTTGAGAAATTCTTCAACATCTCCAAGTTGACTAAATTACCCAATTCCAACTTTGGCTTACCATGCATTAATATCGGAAAAGAGAGGTATGTCAATTCTCGCATCTCTTTGAAGAAATTGGGAATATACATAAGAGATTTATCTAATGCAGCTAGGTTTAAATAGAGCAGCTGCTTCAGATTCCGCATAGAAGAAGGTAGATGAGATACTTCTGCCCAATATAAACTCAAATATCTCAAGTGGATGAGCTTCCCAATGCTAGAGGGTAACTTCCCTCCTTCAAACTTCGCATAAGAGAGATCTAAAACCCTCATCAACTGTAGCTTTGTGAAACATAAACCTGACGCCATCCATTTTATCTCACTGACCTGCTTTTTGATAATCAAGAGAGATCTAAGTTTTGGGTTCTGCATCTCCCACTTCAGATGATAAGTTTCTTCAAGCTGGTGTACTGCGATTCTGCGAGATGTACAAGGAGATTGAGAGTTTGCAATATTAACAATATGTACGAAATTCTCTTCTTTAGCCTTACGGAGACAAACTTCTCTCATCATGTCATGTAAGTGACAAGTTTCATATCTTGAAGTCAACATGTCTCTTTCCGAAATAACCATATTTCTCTTTACCAACTCTTCTATGTAAACATCTGCAACATCTCGAGTGCTTGCTCTTTCATAATACATTGGCTTTGGTATTCCTTCTGCAGCCCAATAATAAGCCAAATCCTCCACAGATATTGTAAAATCTTCTGGGAAATGGGCAAGGTAGAGGAAGCATTGCTTCAAATAAACAGGCAGCTCTTCCAAGCTCAGATACAAAATATGATAAACAGAACTGATATTTCTGTCATTGAAGCTAGTCCCTCCAACGATGTGAGATCCAATATTTTCACATACCCTTTTCCACTCACTTAATGTGTGTTGGGCAGCTAACAAACCTCCTAGCACTTTGACGGCCAATGGTAGTCCTCCACAATGTTCTATCATTTTCTTACCCATCTCTTCCATTTCTACATCAACCTTAGATTCTGCAAAATATAAATATGTAGTATTCGAGTTTTAAAATCAAGATATGATATAAAAGACGTATTTATATTTTGGGTAACGTCAAAAACTGTCTTCCTTGAAAGCTTACCTGCTGTGTCTTTTATAGGAAATGCTATATTTCGGAAAAGTGTCCAACTTTCTTCAATGGTTAGACATTCTGGTTTAAAAGTGACACATGTTGGATCTGCACGTAAGGCCACTCTCTCGTAGCGAGAAGTAAGTAGTACCTTCCATCCTGCAATATATTTTAAACAAAAGGAAATATATCACATGCGTATGATGTCACATTTTTTTGATGCCTTTTTAGATGTTCCAAACAAGAATAAGACGTAGCATAAGATGTCACCTTTTTTCGGTGGAAACACAGGCTTTATTGTGTCCCAATCTCCTTCTTTCCACATATCATCGAGGACAATCAAATATTTACTGGTTTCTAATAGTAGAGCGAGCTTTTTGTGGAGGTTCTCTTCAGTCATATTTGACACTCTATGCTCATCATTTTCTGAACTAAGCTGCTGCAAGATCGTCTCCCAGACATATTTCCTTGTAAACTGTTGTGAAATACACACCCACGCAACTCCTTTAAAATGGTTTCTTACCATCTCATGATTATAAACTTGTTGAGCCAAGGTAGTTTTACCAATACCACCCATCCCAGTTATAGAAACTACTTGATTGCTATCTTCCTCCACCAAATAGCCAACCAATTTCTTAACATTCTCCTCCAACCCCACAAAATTGCTTTCGTTGTCGCTAGGAAACGTTTTCCGCATCTCCCTTTGTCTCTCTTGTAGAGGATGTGAATACTCGCCGCCTTCAACAATAATTTGTTGCACTCCAAAACTCTGCATATCACGAATCACCTTGGAGATCCTCTTACTTATGCTTCCCACATCTGAAGCAATTTTCCTGCGATCCACTATAATGCAAGAAAGTCTTCTCATGCGCTTCCTGATACTTGTTTGTCCAAGTTCTTTCTTTAGAAGAAAGGTTTCGATTAGATCCTCTGCGTCGAAAACAATTTCCTTGATCTCTTCCACACAGGTTTTCACCATCTTGTTTGTATGTTTCTTAGCATCTGCATCTTCCAAAAAGAGCCTAAGCTTGTTTATATCCCTTTTGAGTTCGTCGAATTGCTCATCAAATCCCTGAAGTCGCTCAGATTCTCGGACAAGGAGGTCCCAAAGCTTCTGAACTCCAAACGACAAAAGTGTATCAGCCATAAATCGCCTGCTTAACCAAAGAAAAGAAACCAGTAATCAACACTCACTTGATTAGGGTCCCTGAGTTCACAATTCCAGATATATAATTCGAGTGGAATATTTCAATCCATAGATCATTCTAGAGAGACAATAAACATTACATTACAATAAATATATACATGCACACAAAAGATCCGAGAACCTGCTTCCACATAAATCTAAAGAATGATAATCAACGTGACTCACCTTTTCTCGAAATCGCTTTTTCGTCCAATCAATATTTTAGAAGAGGAAGGCGATGAGTTCTTTATGTAAAAGAACTCTGATAAAAGAACCAGTAGAAGAGTTGACTCTTATCCGACGACCAGCTGATGTGAAAACGAGTGGCCATTTTATCACTTGTAACCACTTGTCTTATTACATTTGTAATTTGTTCAAAAAGAATCAGTTTTAGTTATAAAGAAATATAACAAAAAAATCAATTTTAAGTTGGATTTCAATCGTATTATCGGATATTTGTTTATGGCAATATTCCGCAGTGTTTTTATTATTAGCAATCTCTCTTCTTTGGATATTACATAGAGGTTCTACCTATTAATGAACTCACAAAGGCAAGCCATTAATTTAGCTAGCCCATAGTTGTGTTACTAATGTAATCTTTCTATAGGACCGTTCTAATTTTTAGCACTCCACAGCAATTTTATTTTATATATTGGCAGCATAGTTAAAAAGAGTTAAAAAAGAAGATTATCTTAAACAATAGCAATAGGCACAGTATGAGCTAAACAGATATTAACCAACTTTTCTACCAGCGAACTTGCAAGCTAAGCTTGTTTGACAAGTGCTGTAATGAGCGAGCTTGAACTAACCTCAAGCCAACTTCAAAGAAATTGGCTTTTACCATATCTTCTATTGCTTCCTCAACCTTAATTTTTTTACACCGTCAAAAGCTTTCACATGATTGTTTGCCAGGCATATTTTCATGTGAACTGATGTGAAACACACACCCATGCCAGTGAGTCAAACTTCTTTCCACTTTCGTGTTATTTGGAATTTGCATCTTTAAAGACTGTAATATTCTCATATGACGTTGTTTACTTGTATCTCTGAAACTTGCTCATCAAACTCTCTAAGAATATTCAAATTCTTGGTGCAGGAGCTCCCAAAGCTTCTGAACTCCAAATAACGTAATTACAAGAAATAGTGATCACAAGTTCGAAGCAGCAAAATACTCACAGGAAGTTGTTTTACAAGAAGTTGTTTCAACAAATTATGTCCAAAAATCATGGCAAAACAGGAATTCTTTACCCAATATAGCTAGCATACTCATGAGCCATGAATACGATCAAGTTTACAAAAGGTAAGGGAACAAAGAAATGAAGCAAAAAGAGACTGTTTGTTTATGAAAGTCCACTAGAAATTCGTTGCTAACTCAGACTATAAAAGGAGATACTTGCATGTAAAAACATATATTCTCAACATCCTCAATCATAAACACCACTTGACATTGAATACCAGAAAAGATTCCATGCACTATTCCAATAAAAATTCTACTGTATCTGATAAATAATCAGGAAGTGCAAGGTTTTGATTACATTCTATCTACCAGAGTGAGCAGGATATTTGTAAGAAATTGGCACAAACCTATGCCCGCAATACTCACTAATGATAAGAAGATATGTGAAACATTAGGTCATGAATTAGCCGGTCTGCATATGTCAATGAGTAAAGCCATAATCAGGACAGAATCAATAAGACACATCGTTTTACCTAACAAAGATGAAACTGTTCAAACTTGGGAGGCATAAGTAAGAGGATCACTATAATGCAAGAAAGTCTTCTCATACGTTTCTTGATGCCATTTGTCCACAAAAAGAATCATAAAATTTCTCTACATCTGCAAAAGAAGCCAACCAAAAATTGAAAACCAAAATATAAAATCGTGAAATCCCAGGGAAAAAAAAACTAAGTACAGGAAGAAAACTGAAACTATTAGCTGACAACATCATGGATCAAACACAAACCAGTTGTGGAGAGTTTGATTTCTATTCTTTGACTATTCAAACCCAAAACAGACCCTTGGAAAAAGTAAAAACATATCATACTAATAAAAGTGTTATCCTACTAAATCTGTCTTAAAAAGACACAATCTTAGAAAGTAACTTAGCATAACTACCAAATTATCTAGGCTCTCATTCCAACCAATTTTTAAGTGATACTCTGTTCTTGTTAATAGTTCCTACTCTTCATCAAAATAAAGAAATTGAACATAGGGGAATATATTGGAATGTTGTAGTAATCTTCTCCTCCTTCCAATCGATCTCTCCCGAAATTCCATTGTCAGTTGTAACGCCAATCTCTTCAGTTGCTTTTTAAAAATTAAGTCTTCACACAACCACAAGATAACAGTATAATTCATGTTATCTGACTTTTCTGAAAGGACTAGAGTATTAGACCTTGTACAGGAGATAGTATTTGGGATTTTCTAGGACTAACAAGAGAAATGTCTCCATATTGTCATCTTAATGATCACGTAAATCTGTGAGAACCTAAAAGAATCTGATCTATCAAGCACCCGCAGAAGGTACAACAAGGTTTCTGTTACATTCTATTTACCTGAGCAGGATCTATATTTGTAACAAACAAATTGGCACAAACCTCTCAGTACCTCTATCACACTAAACATGACATCTAAAACCAAATAAATAAAAGCATATTATGCACTTAAAAAAAAAAAGCAACTAAAAACTGGAGCTTCTTCAGAGAGACGAAGAAAACATATGATAGTATCCTGGAAGTTATCAAGAATAGTTAAGTTCATTGTGGAGGAAACGCAAGTCGATGAAGATGCTTTTAGTGCTTAACGATAATGTCTATGTGAGAGATATCAGACAAGGTATGTGAAATACTAGGTCACGAATAAAGTGATCAGCATATGTGAAGGACTGAAGCCATACATACTCAGAACCAAAATATTAACTTCGAACCAGTTTGTGAAATTCCTCCAATAGCCAAAATACTTACTTAGTGTATGGTTAACTGTGGAATGAAGTAATGTTGTGTAATCCTTAAACCAACCATTCGACACTGTTACTTGGAAACTGCAGTACACAGAAGTGAGCAAATCTTAAAAGGTATGAAATTATCAAAAATATATATATATATATATATATATATGTTACGAGATGAACTAATAGAACCAAACATGGGAGTAGTTCAAAAAGTTATGAGCGAATAATAGAGGTTTATAAGAAAATATACGAGTCATCCTTTTTTGTTGACGAAGAACAACGTAGCTGCTGATGTAGATGCCAAATCGTTGGATTGAAGGCGAAATTGGGTCAGAGGAAAACTCGATTGCCCATTTCGAAGGCGATTGGACTCAAATTACCCAATTTCTCCTTCAACCCAACTTTAATTTCCGAATTTGTGGGATCTTCTCTGAAAACAGTGTTGGGATTGCGAAAATTGGGAAGATTGATCGTCTCGGATCAAGTGCTAACATGCCCTTGAAATCAAAAAGTGGTTCTAGTATACCCTTAGAAATAATTGAATTGTTTTTGTGTTTATTTTTTAAGTCAAAAACGTTTAAATTACAAACATATCCAAGCCTTTTTGATTTAATTACTGACCCAACCAGGATCCAATCAGGTAAACGAATCAAATTTGGTTTATCCAACACTGAATCGGATCTGGCCCCACTCCCTTCTCTCTTCTTCCTCATTTGTCGCGAAACCTAAGATTTCTCTCTGAAAATTGAACCTTCTTTCTTCCTTCCTTGCTTGTAAATTTATTCGTGGATTAGAGATTTCTCAATCCAAAAAAATAAAAAATAAACACATTTTCTTCTCCATCTTATTCTTCAATCTCTCCAATCAAAATCTGTTTCTAATTCGAATTCTCTGTTTTGATTGCCTTTCAAATTTCAAAACCGTCATCAATGGGGAAACCGACGGGGAAGAAGAAGAACTTCGAGATGCCGCCGACGGAATCTTCCACCAGCGGCGGAGGTAAGACCGGGAAAAAGCTTCGATCGTTCCACCACCAAATCATTCGACGATCATATGACGATCTTCATCAATCGAGCATTGAAACAATTACAACCGACGGTATCTAATAGCAATCTCTGGACTCCCTTCAGGTTCTTGATTAATCATGATTTCTCATTTGCTTTATTTGTTATCCTCTTATGATTACATGCCCACAAGATCTGGTTGTCTGATCCTGATTTAGCTAACTGGAACTTGATCTCAATCACTGTTACTTTGAATATATGAGCTTGTGAGATGTTTAGGCTATTGGGCATGTTCTGTTTCAACTGTATTCGAATTTCTTGGTGAAAAGTGAGGAGGAAAGTGTGATCCTTTGCTTTAATTTCACTTGTTTTGATTGGTCACGGTTGCAGGTAGGGAGAAGCTTAGCTCAATTGTTCCATCTTACAGTTACAATTGACGATAAGGTACATTATATTACCTCTTATTGGGATTGGGATTGAATCTTTCACATGCTTATTGTTATGGCTTTCAGTGATTCTCTTCATGAAACTCTTTAAATTAACAGATTTGGTGTCGGTTGTTAGCATTGCTAATTAGTCTTGATCAAGAGATATGTCGATTTTTGCTTCATTTTGTCATCTACATACATGCCTTTGATTTTTGCTTATAAGCAAAAACTGAGTAAAGGCTTTCAGATCATGTGTTAACTGTTGTACAACAGTAGCTTTTATTGCCTCTTTGCTTTATACTAATGATCTGAAAGATAGGTGTCTTTTTGTATCTTATCTTCTATGAGACCCCCTCTTTGGTTTGGCTCTGAATCTTTTTGGAAAAAGGTTGTAAACTAATAAAATTACTCATCTTGTTGCAGATTGTTTCGATGATGAAACTGTGGCAGATAAAGAGGTAAGGGATTCAAAAAAAATTTGTTTTTAGATTGAAGGCAAAATTCCATAAAAGCACATCAAGTACTTATCGATTTCCATACGAATACACGAATTTTGTGTGAAATGGTTTTTTTATGCTCTTGCTACTTCAGTTTAAAAATGTCAGAAACTCTTTCTGTTTAGTCTTTTTGTTGTTAGATTTATGAAATTTGGAAAAGAAGAAGAAGAAAAAGAAGAAGAAGAGGACGAGGAAGAAGAGGAAAAAAAAGGAAAAAAAGAAAAAACGCTTGCATCCATCCTTCGAGAGTGCAGTGCAAAGCGTAAAGCCTTCGAAGTTCAAGAAACACACCGATTACGAGGAGAAGAAGCCAACCTTCGAAGTTCAAGAAAAATCCATATGTTTGAAGAAGCTTAAGAAGGTAGTTTAATGTTTTATGTTGGAATTTCATATGCTTCTGTTTTATGTTGCTGTTTTAAGAATATTTTCTGGTTTTGTTATTGTTGGGTTTTGTAATTTGGGATATCTTTCAGTTTAGTATGTATTTGAACCTTTTCTGACGATATATTACTACATACAACTATGTACAACTATGTACAACTATGCACAACTAAAACTTGGAGCTATAGAATCAAAATTAATAATAATAAAAAAAATCAAAATTGGGAAAAATATAATAATAATAAATTATTATTACATTAAAAAATTATTAAAACAAGTGTGAACTCATGCGTTCACACTACAAATATAAGAAAATATTATTATATTATATTAGTTAGTTATATTTAGTTATCTAGTAATATGAACTTACTCATAGTTGTATTTCTGGTGATTTCAGGTTTTATTAGTCATACTCCATTTTTAATAAACTTTTTTTAGTTGTATAGAATACAATAGGTAATAAAATTACAGTTAGTAAACTTTGACAGAAATATTTTTATAAAATGACAATTTTTGTATGATTCACATCATAATGGCATAAGTGTTTAGGAAATACCCTAGTATAACATAGGATATTTGAAAATGAAAACATAACATTTTGAATTTTTTTTTTAATAATAAATTTGATATAAGAGTTAAATTGTTAATAGTAGTAGGTATAACCATATATATATAATCGAACTTCGATATTTAAAAATTACCATATATATTTGAATTTACCTAGATAATAGTTATATTAGTAATACCTAGTCATATTTCATTAGATAGTTATATTAGTAATATGTAGTTGTATTTCATTATATAGTTATATTAGTAATACCTAGTTGTATTTTATTAGATAGTTTATGTAATACCCGATTACAGAAAAATCTACAATACAGAATTTTAAAACACAAATATTTAACCAACACATAAATTATCACTTTTCTTGGCTACCACTACACTCAAACCACGAATACAAACCTCCAGTCTTGCTTGTCAATATAAAACTCAAAACATTTGATATATGAATTAAATTGTTAAAATAGCAATATATATATATATAAGATATTTAAAAACTACATATAAATGTAATTTACATTGGTAATAGTTATATTAGTAATACTAGTGGTATTTTTTTATATAGTTATATTAGTAATACTAGTGGTATTTTCTTTATATAGTAATATTAGTAATACCTATTAATACAAAACAATCCACTACACTCCAATACGAAACAATCCAATACAGAGTTTTTAAAACAAAACACAAACAACATGAATTATCACTCTTCTTCGCCACCACTAGACTCTTCTTGGGTACTACTACACTCAAACCACGAATACAAACCTCTAGTCTTGCTTCTCCTCCTACGCCCGTGCTTCTCCTCCTATTTACTATCTTCATCCAACCCTATCTTTCTGCATATTTGTTCCACCAATAAAGTATAAGTGACCTCCTCACTCGATGTTTTCAACAAAAGAGTGTGATGCACATCTTCTCTCGAAATCCATTCTACTCCATCTCTCATCCTCACATAATGTCCCCCATAATCAAAATGTATGAGAGTGAGCTGCTTTTTATTCATTGTAGCCTGAAAATAATAACAACAATCAGTAATAGAAATATTCTTAGTAATACCAGTTATATAAATATACTTAGTGATACTAGTTATATTAAGTTATAGAATTATTTTTAGTAATACCAATTATATATAGTTATATAAATATACTTAGTGATACCAGTTATATTAAGTTATACAAATATTCTTAGTAATACCAGTTATATACAGTTATATATATATTTAGCGATACCAGTTATATTAAGTTATACACATATTCTTAGTAATACCAGTTGTATCAGTAATATATTTTTCCGAAGTAAAACACAAAATCGAGCTTCGATTCCGCATACCCGTCACTCACCCACTACAATATCTCCAAATTTATGATTTACATTACCTTAAACGAGCTTCAATCAACGGAAACGGGTTTCACTCAAGCTCCAACCTCCAAGCTCCAATGGCGGACGGTGATGGTTCATAAGCTTCAAAAACAGCGGCCAATGGAAGTAATAAAAGCTCCTTTGGACCTCCAATGGCGGACGGAAGCTTTAAGATCCAAATATCCACTTTTTTCCTCTTCAAAAACGATTCAAAGAAGCCACAAATGGGAGTAAATGGGGATGGTTGAAGGGAAGGTGAAGAAGAAGAAGAATCGTAAATAGGAGAGAGAGATTGGGAGGGTCCGTACGAGTTTGTTGGTGAGAAGTGGGGTCCATTTTTTTGTTTATTAAATTGTATAGGGATTATTAATATTTTAATCAAGGGTAGTTTGTGGAATTTGTAAAAAAGTGAAGGGATAAGGAGTATTGAGATTACCTGAGGGTAAAATAGGTGGATGTTTTATTTGTAAGAGCATGTTAGCACTTGATCCCGATCGTCTCAGGGTTTACCAATACAAAAGGCACGTGAACCAGTAAATCTGTGGATGGAAGAAAGATAGGATCCGATCTAGAACTCACCAAGAGTCGGATTAAACCGATTAATCAACTAATTGTACCATAACGAAACAAAGGCATAAGTCATTAAACCAAGTGATTAAACCGATTTACTTTGCTTTGACTCACCCAAACCCAAATAACAATTGAGAAAACCAATTTCCACAATTGACCGTTGTGGGATTGAGAGAACGCATCATATTGCCGAGTATCTCTCTCTCTCTCTATATATTTACAGAACCATGTGGGATATATTGAGAGAACGGATCATCTTTTGCCGACTATCTCTCTCTATATATTACAGAACCATCATTACTCTCCTTCTATCTCTCTTTCTACTCCGATCGATCGAAACCTTTCTACTTGATTCTCTCTTACGATTTGATCAGAGTTTCGTCTTCTCTCTTTCTTTCTTTCAAGATGGCTCCTCGTGATAAAAAATCAAACATGTCCCCCGATGATGATGATGATTTGAAGAGGAAGATGAACTTTTTCAAACGAAAGTTTCCTGGGTTTAAGAAGAAAGCAACAGAGCTTTCTGTTCTCTGCGGAAACTCTGTTGGTTTCATCTGTCACGGTCCCGACAACGATCTCCATGTTTGGCCTGAGCCGCAAGATAACCCACACGCCCTAAAAGATATCGTGGACAAGTTCAATGCGTTGAGTGATCACACGAGGAAGCATCACGCCTGCGATCTCTCCAACTTCCCTGATCTCAAGGGTTTATCGGATCACGATTTGAGGAACCATCTCGATAAGCTTGACTCTCACTTACTTGGAATCAGGAAACACAAGACAAGTCTAATAAGAAGAAACAAGAAGAAGCCCAAGCCCAAGGAAAAGGAAGAAGATGATCGTCTAATTAAGGTTTCAGACAACAACACCACCATCTCAAACCGCAACTTGTCTTCGTCCGAAGGACAGAGATTAGGGTTTGGTGGTAAATCTGATGAGTTGGGTTACATCTTCCGTGGCTCCCACGAAACTGTTTACAATTTGGGATCTTTTGCTGCTTCGAAGGTTTCTAGGGATGTTGGTGTCTCAGATTCTTCTCTGCTGGATCCTTTTACGTTAGGGTTTTCTGGTGGAGATTATTTTCCGGTGGATCCAATGCCGGCCACAGATAATTTGGGGGTTTGTGGCAACGGTGGTGCTTGGGATCTTTCTTGGAAGGATTTGGAGTTTTCTTCAACACTATTTACTGGCTACGATCCACTTCTGGGAGCCACTGATTCTTCGTCGGAAGATCAAAACAATACTCAATTAGGGTTTGATGGTATATTTGATGAGTTGGATTGCTTCTTCCGTCTTCCTCCAGTCACAGATAATTTGGGGTCCATCTTCTAGATTATGATTTTGAGGGGATGATAAATATTAACTAGGGTTTGAAATCTATGTAATTCATCTCTATATATATATTATCGGTGTTGATCATTATTAGTATCAGAACTTGTACGTTTTGCTCCAACGCAAATCCATGTTTGTAAAGTTGGTAGCTTTTTCTCTTACTGTTTTATTGTTGATTAATGATATTTTGTTTTCTTTCTATTGCTTTAATGCTGAGCTTGAGAATTATCACATTGCGTCAGAGTTTAGCAGACATTAATCTTAATGATATCAACTTCTCTAATTAACCTTAAAAGTCCTCCGATAAAGTTCAGATTCTTACTGTAACACAAATACAGTTCTTGATTTCAGAAATGTGCTAATAAGAATTGAGTAAGTCTTCGCTACCAACTTCAAAGATAACAATCCCTCAATCACTATGTCATCTCTTCAACTCTTACTCATCTCTGCAACTGCTTCTTCAACCTTATCACAAGGTATTTTTAACATTCAGGTTATCAATATTACCTGACTTCCCTAAAAGTATTAGACCGAGATCTGTCCAAACTTTGGCAAGTGTAATACTTCCTTTCCACTTTCTTGTTTCTTGGCATTTGCATGTTTCAACAAAGAATGTAACATTCTCATATATGACGTTGTATCTCAGTAACTTGCTCATCAACCAACGTTGTACATGAAATAAAATCTGAAGGAGACGCTCATGGATTTTACCGATGAGGAGGTGCACGGTCTGGTCTTGAAAATGGATTCAAGGTTAGTTAAGTTGAGGGAGCAATTGCTTAAGGTTGAAAACTCGGAGCAGATTTTAGGGGGTTTTAAACAAGGCAACCACCTCGGTCGAATCTTCAGTGAAGGAGACGTTAGAGAAGGTACTATTAACTCGAAACATTAGTTTCAGTGAAAGAGAATTTGAGAGTTGATTAATCTCGAAAGTGCCATTAATTATAGTTATGTGAAGTAGTTTTGTTCTCCAAACTCCAATTGGTGTTGGTCATTATTAATTTATTAGTATCAGAACTTGTACGTTTTGCTCCAACGCAAATCCATGTTTGTAAAGTTGGTAGCTTTTTCTCTTCTTGTTTATTATTGATTAATGATATTTTATTTTCTTTCTATTGCTTTAATGCTGAACGAAATGATGAAAAGAGCTATATTTGCTAGAGAATTGGGAGTTCCTATCGTAATGCATGACTACTTAACAGGAGGATTCACCGCAAATACTAGTTTGGCTCATTCGAGATAAATGAGAATTATCACATTGCGTCAGAGTTTAGCAGACATTAGTCTTAATGATATCAACTCCGGCGGATCCAATGGCGATATATAACTAAGGCGAGAACTAAGTTAAGGGCGTATCGTTATGATGTTTGGAGAACTGCAAATGATATAAGCATATATTTCACATTTTTTTGGTTTTCTTCATATCTTTGAACTTATTTTCTTGGCCTGTGGGTTTTGAATGGAGTAGGAGTTCCAAGAAATTTATGTTTATATAATGTTTTTGGTCAACATATTGTTATCTAATAATGTCACCCCATTAAGGTATTTCTGATTGTGCCATTATTCAACTGTTAGCTATTATTGCTGGTCAAGCTCTTATTTGTTGTCTCTTAGTAACATTTTCATCTAGATTGAAGAATATCAAGTTTCAAATTTTTGACAAGAAAAGTTAATTGTTTACCGATTAAAGACATGCAAGAAAATTCTAAATTGGTGTACATTTAATTCCCGGTTTAGCTTCTTTTTTTATTGGTCTTTTGTCAAGAATTATTGTTGATAATGTTCATTCCACGATCTTTGGGGTTGTGCACATCGGTCGTTCACCAACATAATTCAAACCAGCCAATGAGCCAATTAAACTTTAGAAAAAATCATGATGCCCCATGTCACAATTAAGACCAGTGAAACGACAGCGTTTTACAGCTAAAACACGAACAAGTAAGTCCAGCGTGGTGGTTTTTGGAGAAACCAATAAGAAATTCATTCAAGTCTCACGCGCCAATCTTCCAAATGCTTAACGCAAACGCCAAGAGTAAACTATACTTAGAGCATGATTAATGGTAAAACCCCTTATGGGGTTTTTAACCATTTTTATAATATTTTTTTTATCTAAGGGATCTTCACTTAACAATAATTTAATTTGGTGGGTGTATTTAATAAAACATTTAGAATAATTTGTGTTAAAATGATAAATTATATATTATTCAAGTATGAATTTTAATAGTTATTTAAATTCAGTATTATTGGTTATAAGATTTGTAAATGTCTATTATAATCTAATATTTTTGAACTAGTAATTTGAAAAATAACATCAAATCAACTGTTATTCAAAATATTATTAGCATTAGGTTTATAATGATTTAAAAGTGTTTTATGGGGTTTTTAATTAAATCTATTAAAATTTAAATCACATTATTTTAAATGAGACTGCAGAAAATTTTAATAACAAATCAACAAATTCTCTAAATTCATCCAAAATCATCTAATAACCTATTAAAAACCTATTACAACTAGTACTGAAGAGACGAGAATTATGACGGGAGTGCAAGTTAGACCGCCAAGTATGGAATAAATTTGTGAGTCATAAGTTGTGCTTTTAATTTTTTTATTTTTTAAAAGACAATTAAAACTGAATATACCACTACATATGTATCAACAATTCAAAAAAAAAGAACATTCAAGTACAGAAGCCAACCAGACTAAAGAAGAGAGCCATGATTAAAAACAAAAATGTTGGATTCAATTGTCAACTACTCCTATCAGAAATAAGATGTGTGCGGCTACTAGACTATCACAATTTAGGGTGCATCAATTGAGTTCCCTTGGATTTGAGAGCCATGATAAAAAAAACAAAAAATGGATTCAATTGTCAACTACTCCTATTAGAAACTAGATGCATTCGGCTACTAGACTCTCACAATCTAGGGTGCATAAGTTGAATTCCCTTAGATCTTTCACAACAAGTGTTTGAGTAATAAATATATCTTCTTTTAGTTAATTATTTAAACCTCTCTTAAAGCGTCTTATTCAGATTTGAATCCTTACTGTACTACTTTATGCATTCCGCACACATGACAGTCAGAAATTTGTATCCATTTTTCTTGATATTATGCATGTAATAGATATATCATGGAGATTTCTTCAGAAGCCAGGATCGGAGAATTCTTCAGAAGCCAGGATCGAACTCTCCGTGATATTTATACAATATTTTGGGCAACTTGAAATGACCATTTTGGCTATTCCTATATTTCAAATCTAGTATTTTGATAGATACAAGAACATTCTGCCAAAAAAAAAAAAGATAGATAAAAAAACAAAACAAGAATGTAGTAACCTTTTTTTTTCTTTTCTAATTATTTCAGTTATATCATCGTTGAACAGTTATATCATTATTATTATATATTAACGCAAATTTATGATAAATAAAAAATTTGTTGATATATTCATATATAAACTTAGGCTACAAACGAAGAATATTCTATATGGTATGACGCGTCATAGTAACGTATGTATATAATTTCATTAATATTAAAACAACTACACATTTTTCTTGTAATTGTTTTGCATCTCATCATTTAGATTATGAGACATTACCAACATTCCTAATTAAACTATCATATTACAACGTATTTTTTAAGAAAAGAATTGCTATGCCTCGAGAAACCTAGAGATCTTTATCTGATCGATGAACCTACCACAAATATAGATTTCGAGTTAGATAACCGAAACTACATTGGTTATAAAGTGATTTATTAATCGTTAGACACGTGAAAACACATGCAGTTGTGGCATATCATGAGTTCATTACATCCACTTTCTTGGTAAACCGAGTCATCTTTTTTTGAAAGAAAACTGTCTAGTGACTATACACTTTACACTTCAGAATTATTGGCGAATGGTATTAACCTATTTCTGCAAAATGTGAAAATGACTAATCCGGCGGGATCCAACAGATGTTTTCCCCCTGCTTAGCAATTTAGGATATGCCAAAGACATGGAGAAAAAAGCGGATGGAAAAATATGATATCTCTGACTAATGATGTGGTATGAGAGAACTTCTTTGGAAATTTTGGTATTATATTTCTGATTAAACAAACAAATGTAATTTGAAGTAGCGGCGGTGGTTGCGGATGATTCAATTTGAATTTTTTTTCTGATTTACAATAGTATAAAAAACTCACAAAAAAGAAAATAAAAATAAAAACAAAATCTCTCCAATCATATATTATCATATCAAATTTTTGAATACTTTAATTATAGATGAACTAAACTTAAATATATTTTTGTATATAAAAAAGTGTTCAAAATCTCTGAAAATAAATATTTTAGTTAGTTATTCTATGATTTATTCGAAATTAGTACTTCAAAAATTTATTATAATAATATAGTTTTTGGGTTTCATATATAAATTATATATTGCATGAATTTTTTGTAGGCTTTATGTTAAACTGCTTTTGCAACTCATGTTCACTAGTTTAAACTTTTCCGAAAACGCATTTGTTTTTAATCACTAAACCAGTCACATAAATTGTTTAATAACATTTAAAATTATAATCATTTAAACTATTACACTCAGATTCAGTATTTGTATTTGCTGGGTTTAAACGAGTTAAGCCTTTAATTATATATTTTACTAGATGTGTATATCTGAAGATCACGTGGCGTAATCGCGCGTCGAAATTTCTTCAACGCGGAATTTTTAGTTTTAATATTTTCTTTTCTTTTTTTCTCCATTTTCTTACATCAACGCGGATAAAATATTTTTCTTCGGGTAGACGAAGTAGAATAACCCGAAAGAGAAAAATACGTATCGGAACAAAAAATGCAAAATTTCAAAATTATTTAATTTAATTTTCAAGCCAAAAGAAGAAGCGACTTTGTGAGACGAACAAAGCATTGAAACGGAAGAGAAGGCTGCTCCTTGGTTGTCTCTGTTTCTAGTTTCTACCTTCGATTCAGATCTCTGCCTTGCGCAATCGAATCTATAAGGGTGACGAATCGACGTGAATAATAGTGGTGAAGTTGGAAAATTCGATTTCTGTAGGTCGACGCGACACTTGTTGGATTCGATCGGGTGAATCCGATATGGTTCGATCGGGTAGTTTTAGCGTTGATTCGTCGTCGGCGAGTCATCGACGGTCGCCGTCTCGAACGGTGACGTTGGGTCATATTCAGCCACAGGCTCCGTCTTATCGTACCGTTTACTGTAATGATCGGGAGTCTAATCAACCCGTCCGTTTCAAGGTACGCCGGAGTTATATACTAGTACTTTTGGTGCGGCATACGGTGTATTTTTTCTGACTCGATTACGGGATATGCGCATTGGAATTTGTGCTGTTTGGATTCATCAATCTGATTTGTGTGTTTTTGTATTCTGATGAATGTGTGGTTATTTTTCAGGGTAATTCGATTTCTACAACAAAGTACAATGTTTTCACCTTTCTGCCAAAGGGTCTGTTTGAACAGGTATTTAAATACGCATGGTTTTTCTTTCTTGCTTGGATCTACAGTGATAAAGGGTTGAAAGCATCTTAAGGGTTGTTAACTTAGCCGCAGCGTGTAATTAGGAGTTAGTGTTTTCCTAATCCGAGAAGTTTAATGGAACCCTAGGATTTACCAGCCGAAAAATTGAGCCTTTTTATTGGAACCCTTGAATATTCTTGTCTGTGATGCACTTATGTTCCAAGGCTAGTGTGGATTTACCTATGGTATTCCAACACTCAAACACTTGCAGTCCTTTCCACAAGATTTTTCTGTTAGTTGTGACGATCCTAGTTGTCGTGTGTTTCCTGACAGTTTAGGCGCATAGCAAACATATACTTTCTTGGAATTTCGTGTCTATCAATGACACCAATAAGGTATGTTAACTCCATAAACACTGTTTTAATGTGTTGCCTCGTGTTATTTGAAATTTTGTTCTCGTTGGATGAAATTTTGCTGATTAATTCATGCATGATAAATTCAGTTATTAACTAGATAGATTGTTTGTCCTGCAGCCCTGTGAGTCCAATAACAAATGTAGCTCCACTGTCAATGGTGCTTCTTGTTTCTCTGATTAAAGAGGCTTTCGAAGACTGGGTAAGCTCGTTTGTCTTCCTTTGTTTTTCCATTGTAGAAATATCCCATTTCTCCTTGTTTTAGAGTAGAATGTCTCAGCGCTAAAATAATCTGTTCAAGTTAGAAGATGCGTTGGAGTCTCAAGACCCATTTGCGTCTCAACTTCTAAATCCTTCTGCTAATAATCTGGTGCAGAAACGGTTTCAAAATGATATGTCCATAAATAATAGCACAGTGGAGATCTTACAAGATCAACAGTGGGTACCTATTCCCTGGAGAAAGTTGCAAGTTGGAGATATTGTCAAGGTTAGTCTTTTATTGTTCTATAGGAGGTGATTCTATTCATGATTTGACAAAATTCACTTTGGTTACATTTATTTATTGTTGGGTGTGTTTCAGTGCACTATTGGCACACATGTTTAGTTGTTTCTTGTTTGTACGGCCTGCATTATAATTGTTCTAATGAGTTCCACTGCCTATATGTCTGTTATTGTCCGTGGTAACTTCTTTCTTCCTATCTTCAAAATGGAAAGGTTCTATAACTTAATGATAATATTTTAATAGTTTATAGTTTTATACTGGTTTCCTCTTTTTTATAAAAGTTAAAATATTTTACAAAAATCATGCTTTGCTGGCCTCTAGCAAAGGACGCTGTGTTTATGAAATTTGTTTGTGTTGACGACCTTTCACAGTTCTAATTTATCATTTAGGATTCTCCAAGGGGTGATTAAGACAGAAAAGTTATTTTTTTTCAAATTTTCCTGGCGTTCTGTTAGGGATTGAACTTTAGTTACCACTATGGTTCGTCAATAATTTTAAGAACGGAGAGATAGATATAGATTGAGACTCACTTCTCGACCCAACACCAGAATCCACCAAATAGTCATTTCTTATACCGTCGGCTGTTAGTATCCTAATACTGTAATGAGTGCTGCTTTACTCATTTATTTAATACAATCAGGATACTAATAGCACTCATTACAGTATTAAATAACTGAGTAAAGCAACACTATGCTACCGCAGCCCCAGCTGCTCTTGAACTTTGCTTTTACTTAGGTTGAGACACTGCGTTCTTCTTCCTTTTCTTTAACTTACCTTGATAACTTTTGTTCCTCCACATGTTGATCCTGCAATGCTTATGACGTTCATGGGATTAACAGTTCTTACAACATACTTTCCTTGCATTATTTCAGATACTTGTTACCTTTGATCTATAATTGTTAAATAAGTTTCTCAATTTTACAGATAAAAAAAGATGGATTTTTCCCAGCAGATATTCTTTTCCTGTCCAGCACTAATCCTGATGGTATCTGCTACGTTGAGGTGCTTCTTTTGACAGCCCCTTTAAAATATTATATTGCTGCTCTTTGTCCAGGGCCAAAGCTGTTATCAAGAACGTTTTCTTACCTATTGTATGTTCATATGTTTATTCCTTGTGAGTGCAGACTGCAAACCTAGATGGAGAAACAAATTTAAAAATAAGAAAGGCCCTTGAAAGGACATGGGATTACTTGGTACCAGAGAAAGCTTATGAGTTTAAAGGTTAGCCTGCGGCTTTGATTGTTGTCATGCAAGATTTTTTTTTCTTTTTTTTTTTTTTTGTAGATGGATGTGAACCTGTTTGCAGTGATATGTAGTACTTAATTCACTATGAATTAGATTGCAAATAAAATTTGTGGCTTCAGGTGATTTGGATATTTTTTGTTGGAGAAACAATTGTATGTTTATTATTATTATTATTATACACTGGATCATTACCTTCCGGCGACATAAAAGTAAATGAATCTAGCTGAAAAAGGTTCACCTGGGTCAGGTTACTACTTTAAGTTAACTTGCCAACTCGTTGCTTTTTCTTTATATCACATCCTGATGAATGGACAAGCATCACCAGAAAATGGAAGCAGAGTTATATAGCATATCATTTGTTCAGATGTTTGTCTGGCTCTTATGAAGAGAGAAGTTATTGTTATATGTCTGGTAGAATTTTTCTATTATTATTTTTTTCTGACAGTTCCTCTAGCTCATTTCTCTTACCGATGATCATTTTCTTGTCTCTTATCCATTTTCGTTTGTTTAAGGAAGCAATTTTTCCTCTGTTCTGACGGTCCTACATTTTATTCAATTTTTTATTTCATCTCAGTATGCTTGCGTTGTAACTGTTAAACACATGTCTTCACATCTCCAACATCTCTGTCTTTTACCATGCAGGTGAAATTCAGTGTGAGCAACCAAACAATTCTCTGTATACTTTCACTGGGAACCTTGTAGTCCAAAAGCAGACGTTACCTCTCTCTCCAGACCAGCTTTTATTGCGTGTATGATTGACTGTTTCTAGTGTTGGCTGTTTTTCCTTTTCTGTCTTGTTTTTGCAATTTCATGATTTGTCATGCATGATTTTTCTTTGTTTTAGATTATGTTGATCCACTTATGAGATATCTTGAACTTTTTTTGCAACTTTTTATTTTTTGGATTTTAACAGTATACTGAGCAGATTTACATGCATGTAGTGCAGAGCTTTATACCATTAGATTCAATAATATTCTGAGACGTTTGATATCTACATTTTCAGGGATGCAGTCTTAGGAACACAGAATACATAGTTGGAGCTGTAGTTTTTACTGGTCATGAGACGAAGGTAAGCTGTTGTGAAGCTTGTTTTATGGAAACTAGCTTTGCAAACATGCGTTTCTAGCTTACAGGATTCATGTACTTTAAAACCATTCTATGGTTTCTACTTCGTTGTATAGTTGCTACGCATACGATCTGAAGCTATTCTATGCTGGATTCTACATGTGTAGGTGATGATGAATGCCATGAATGCTCCTTCCAAAAGAAGTACGCTGGAAAAGAAGCTTGACAAACTCATTATTACAATCTTTTGTGTCCTTGTCACAATGTGTCTGATTGGAGCTATAGGCTGGTGTGGTTTCTCGTCAATCTTGTGAATTATCAGCTCCTGCTTCTATTTGTTTATGCTCCAGTTCTCATGTCCTGTTGTGATACAGTTATCTATATTTGTTAATTTTACAGTTCAATTGTGACGGATCGTGAGGACAAATACTTGGGTCTTCAGAATTCAGATTGGGAATACCGTAATGGACTCATGGTAAATAGTTTTGCATAGTTGAAGTTGATTTCCTTCTACTTCTGGATTACTGATTTTTTCCATACTGCTTCCGTCTGCTGCCACAGATAGGGTTTTTCACCTTTTTCACGCTAGTCACTCTGTTCTCATCAATTATACCAATCTCCCTTTATGTTTCTATTGAGGTATGTCTCTCCTAGTATCCTATTCTAACTGTCTGCACTACAAGGACTAGTAATTTGAATGATATCTCTTTTCTCTCCTTAAACCCAGATGATCAAGTTTATCCAGTCGACCCAGTTTATTAACCGAGATCTTAATATGTATCATGCTGAAACAAATACCCCTGCCTCGGCAAGGACTTCCAATTTGAACGAGGAGCTTGGACAGGTAGATATCATTCCGTGCTGCATATTGCCACTACTAAACCATGCCACAGATTGTTACTTGTATGATATAGATATCCGTTTTGTTGCTAGTATTTTAACTGTTGCTTATAATTATTTTAAATATGTACTTTGCTATTGTTCTCACTTCAGTTGCAATTACTATGGTATCATTCAGGTGGAATACATATTTTCTGATAAAACTGGAACGCTGACGAGAAATTTGATGGAGTTCTTCAAATGTTCAATTGGAGGTATAAGTTATGGATGTGGTGTCACTGAAATAGAAAGAGGAATCGCTCAGCGTCATGGCTTAAAAGTTCAAGAGGTATTATATCTTTTTGAATGGTGAAGTTGCTCCGTGCCTTATGGTGCAATGGAAACATGTCTAATTTGCACAGCTACAAATATTCTCAGGAGCAAAGGTCGACTGGTGCAATAAGAGAAAAAGGATTTAATTTTGATGATCCAAGGCTAATGCGGGGAGCTTGGAGAAACGAACCTAATCCTGATCTTTGCAAGGTGCCTTATTTTCATTTTTCATTCCCTAGAGATTTGGTTCACAATCAGTTTTAAGAATTGTAATAGCTAAGAGGTGATGGGGTTATAGGGTTTCCGTGAGAAATTGCGGTATATGGTGTATTTGATAGATGGTGAGAATTGAACTTGTAAGGATATAATTCGAGGCCTTTGTTCTGGGAGCCTTATCCTAAAAAACTACAGAATTGTCCTGACTGAAGCCTCAAGAAGTTCCTTGGTTTTTGGTTCTGGATTTCTGCTGTGTCGAGTTTTGGGCGCACACGTGCACTGTGCACATGCTAATATGATTCTAACTTAAAATATTATATTTTTGATATTTTTAGGAACTTTTTAGATGCCTGGCCATCTGTCACACTGTCCTTCCTGAAGGTGATGAGTCCCCTGAGAAGATTGTTTATCAAGCTGCATCTCCAGATGAAGCTGCCTTAGTTACTGCTGCCAAGAATTTTGGATTCTTCTTTTATAGGTAATTCTCATACTTTTCAATTTCCAAAGATTTGAAATTGCAGGCAATCAATCTGACAAGATAAATTTGCAGTTAGTTAACTTGCCCCATGATTCCTAGTTCTAATTTATAGATTTTCTTCTGTAAGTGCTTTTGTTACTCAAGTCTCTGTTAGTTTGTTTGAGACTAGTTTCATGTATTTCAGGCGTACTCCAACTATGGTGTATGTTCGTGAGTCTCATGTGGAGAAGATGGGAAAAATTCAAGATGTGGCCTATGAGATCCTTAATGTTCTCGAGTTCAACAGGTCTATATGACAGTGAATTATTTGTTTATTTTCTCTTTGTCATGATTTTAGCATACTAATGATATTTTACACGATGCACAACAGTACTAGGAAGCGCCAGTCTGTTGTATGTCGTTTCCCAGATGGAAGGCTTGTACTCTACTGTAAGGTAATAGTTCTTTATGTACTTGGTTCTCTGTGCACGTCTGGATCAATTTTTGATCATTGCTTGGAACATTGTCCCACAGGGCGCTGATAATGTAATCTTTGAGAGATTGGCTAATGGTACGGACGATGTTAGGAGAGTAACAAGAGAACATTTGGAACAATTTGGGTCTTCTGGATTGCGTACCCTTTGCCTAGCCTATAAAAATTTAAACCCTGAAACCTATGAGAGTTGGAATGAAAAGTTCATCCAGGCCAAATCTGCATTAAGAGACCGTGAGAAGAAGTTAGATGAGGTAGACTACTATTTCTTACCTATTTTCTTTTCAATGCTTGTGGCAACATTCTCTTGAGTAAACTTTCAAAAGATCCCAAAGGTTGAAAATGGGTTCCAGGAGCGATAAAACTTGTTTGTATAACAGGAATGAAAATGATTTTATGATTATGTCCTAATGTAGTGTGAATGATTGTATTCTCGAATACAGTTTTTGAGTCGCCAGGAAATAGTTTATAATTTATAGTTTATGAATGTGAGGTGTCTTGATCCATGAAGGTGGCAGAACTTATCGAGAAGGATCTTATCCTCATCGGATCAACTGCAATAGAAGACAAACTTCAGGAAGGGGTGCCTACCTGCATAGAAACCTTATCAAGAGCTGGAATTAAGATCTGGGTGTTAACAGGGGACAAAATGGAAACGGCTATTAATATTGCATATGGTAGGGTGTGTCACAAACTTTTTTTCTGAGATCTTATTTCTTCTATCTCCCACTTTAATATCTGCTATTTGATTATGTTGTGCTACAGCATGCAACTTGATCAACAATGAAATGAAACAATTTGTCATCAGTTCTGAAACGGATGCAATCAGGGAAGCTGAAGAAAGAGTAATTGTTTTACTTTAATTTTTTCTTCTTATGTAGGATTTTCATGAAAGACAATCATTGTAGTTACTTTTTAATAATAAAAGCTTTTATTGTAGGGTGATCAAGTTGAGATTGCTCGTGTTATCAAAGAAGAAGTAAAGAGGGAGCTGAAAAAGAGCCTTGAAGAAGCTCAACACTCTCTGCATACCGTAGCTGGACCAAAATTGTCTCTCGTTATTGATGGCAAGTGTTTAATGTATGCATTAGACCCGAGTTTACGCGTGATGCTGCTCAGCTTGAGCTTGAACTGTACTTCAGTTGTATGCTGTCGTGTTTCTCCATTACAGAAAGCACAGGTAATTTCAATTAAGTTCGTCTAGGCAATGTCTTTTAAAGGGGGCGTATATATTATTGTTCTAGGGCTTTTGTCGCCAAAATTGGTAATCACATATTTTCTTCGGTTTTAATTATGGCACTTATTCATATCCAGTGAGTAACTTGGTTCTGTGTGTTCTTTGAACCGGATTCTAAATTTTAATATATGTGATCTAATTTCAGGTGACAAGCTTGGTTAGAAAAGGGGCACAAAAGATTACACTTAGTATTGGTGATGGGGCCAATGATGTTAGCATGATTCAAGCCGCTCATGTTGGTATAGGAATAAGTGGGATGGAGGGAATGCAAGCTGTGATGGCTAGTGATTTTGCCATTGCTCAGTTCAGATTTCTTACAGATTTGCTTCTTGTCCATGGACGGTGGTCATATCTTAGAATCTGCAAGGTTAAATTTCTATGTCGCCACAAACGTGCCTTTAGTTTTTGAAAAGATCTAATGATCTTTTCTTGGCAGGTTGTCATGTATTTCTTCTACAAGAATCTTACCTTCACTTTGACTCAGTTTTGGTTCACATTTCGAACTGGATTTTCTGGGCAAAGGTTCTATGATGATTGGTTCCAGTCATTGTATAATGTTGTATTTACAGCTCTTCCTGTCATTGTCCTTGGGCTGTTTGAGAAGGTACTAGCTTTTCTCGATCTCTGCTTTATACAAAAGAATATTCATCTTAATTAGGACTATCTTCATTTTGTTTTGGATTGGATAATTTTATTTCTATGTTGTGCTCTTGCTAGGATGTGAGTGCATCCCTTTCGAAAAGATATCCAGAACTGTACAGAGAGGGAATACGTAACTCATTTTTCAAATGGAGAGTTGTAGCAGTATGGGCTTCTTCTGCTGTGTATCAGTCTCTTGTCTGCTATCACTTCGTGACTTCCTCCTCTTTTGGTGCTGTAAATTCTTCAGGCAAAGTATTTGGTCTCTGGGATGTTAGCACTATGGTCTTCACATGTCTGGTGATTGCGGTGAATGTACGCATTCTTTTGATGAGCAATTCCATTACCAGATGGCATTATATCACAGTTGGTGGGAGCATTCTTGCATGGCTCGTTTTTGCTTTCATATACTGCGGGATTATGACACCACATGATAGGAATGTAAGCTGTTTGCTTACATCTTTGGTTTTCTGATGTTATTTGTTTTGTTTATACCTTGGCAAATCTTAGTTACTTATTTTCTCGTCTCTGCAGGAAAATGTCTACTTTGTCATATATGTCCTGATGAGTACCTTCTATTTCTACTTCACATTGTTGCTTGTTCCCGTTGTCTCTCTTCTAGGCGATTTCATCTTCCAAGGGTAAGTAAAACCGGGATATTATCAGTTTCAACTACTTTATGCCATTGACTAACATTTGGGTTATATTGAGATTTGAGAACGATTCTGTATCTTAATTTAGATCCCTTCACTATAGGTCATAGGTTCTTAATAGTTTTTGACCTGAATAAAAAGTATACACAAATATCCTTTTTAAGGACTATGACATGAGAGAATCTGTGTCTTTATTGATGCAGGGTGGAGAGATGGTTCTTCCCGTATGATTATCAGATCGTTCAAGAAATACATAGGCACGAGTCAGATGCAAGCAAGGCAGATCAGCTGGAGATAGAAAACGAGCTCACACCTCAAGAGGCGAGAAGCTATGCGATATCACAATTGCCTCGGGAGCTCTCAAAGCACACTGGATTTGCGTTTGATTCACCAGGTTATGAATCCTTCTTTGCGTCTCAGTTAGGTATTTACGCGCCACAGAAGGCGTGGGATGTGGCAAGGAGAGCCAGTATGAGGTCACGGCCTAAGGTGCCGAAGAAGTAGAACCAATATATATATATTATTGCTAATTGTCTTTGTACATTTAGGCAATTTCATCCGATTGGGGGGTTTTTTTGTTAGAGCCTTTAGTTTTAAAATATATGTAGAAAATGTACCTCTTAGGTGTTTGTGTTTTGTTTTAAACGCCATTTTTCATAGATCCATTTATGACTCATGTGGAGAGGGAAGCATTAGGACACAATACTTCTTCCTCATGTACATAAATTTGATTTTATTACACCTTTGAGGTCATTATTTCTCCTTTTTTTTTATTCTAAATATCTTTAATTTCTTATTAATTGTATGTCAAATGTTAATACATTTTGGAGTACTCCTATAACAACGCCTTTTTAAGTTACTTTAAAATGCTTTATAATAGAGTGGAAATGGTTTGGGAGCATGAAATAATAATAGTGGTACTATTACACACTAAATATGATAGAAATGGTGAATTCTAAATTGAAACATCAGGTAATAAAGGAAGTTAATATCAAAAGACATTTTCTATAATAGAGGGAGGCTTCTACAAACCTTTTTCAGTATCAACATCAACAAAAAAAATGATGGGTTTTTGGTCTTTTGGTATCAAATTCCATTTAGAGACGCAATAAAACAAAATAAAATAGACACATCTACAATGATACAGCAACAAACAAACTTTGAAAACAAATTGAAGTGGTAGGGAAATCACAAAAAATAATCAGGGGTCTTGCGCGTGGTATCGGGTTCGACCTGTCTAGGTGCAGGATCGAACTGAAGGAAGTTCTGTTCCATCTTCTCTCCAATTTCAAGAATTGCTGCCATGTTTCCACATCTGTAACAGTAGTTTGGTGCACTAAACACCGTCACTACGTTCTTTTCCTATCAACACACATACACACCAAATGATTCAGCATATATGTAACCAGAGCCCGATTCGAGAATTATGCCAACCTATGTTATGAACATAATATATACCTGACACCAATTATAGCCTTCCATTACAAGTTGATGCGCTCTTGATATCAGACTCAGTCCATTGTTGTGATTAAACTGAGTTGCAATGTCCTGTCCAAATGTGTAACCAGCACCACGAGGAGATATTCCCCATCCACAGCGATCGTCTGGATCAGACCACAGTAGATCGCACATTGGTCCCTCATGTGGAACCTAAATAACATAGCTGATAATAAAACCCAATTCTTGCTCTTACGGAAGCCAAAACTAATAATAACTCAGTGGTTTCAGAGAGTATATAGTCAGAGAGAATTCGTGTCTTAGGAAAATAAGAGGAGACAATTACAGATACTCGGTCCAAAATATTGCATCTATAGCAAAACTTTTGTCAATACCTCCTGTATTCGATCCAAGCTTCGGATATTGTCAAGGGTATCCAGAGAAGGTGAAAGGCCACCATGCAAACAGAAAATCTGTAATGGATTACAGTTGATGAAGAAAAATGTGGAAATGAAACAAATATGGTTGAAACAATGACGACTGGCAAGAACAGTTCGAACCTGACTCTCTATGAGTGCTGTAAGTGGGAGATAATCAAAAAGGTCCGTGAAATACTTCCACACATTTGCATTTCCGTATTTCCTCAAGCATTCGTCATAAAAACCATAGCTGAACACACAGAAGCAAAAACGGACACGAATGGACACCGCAAAATGAAAAAAAAACTTAACATTAATGCGAGTCAGAAGCAAATGAAATACAAGTTTTCTTACAAAGAAAATCTTACACTTGTGTAATCTGACGACTCTCATGATTCCCTCGCAGGATCGTGAGTCTGTCCCTGTAACGCACCTTCAGTGCCACCAATAGAGAGACTGTTTCTACTGAATAGTAGCCGCGATCTGCACAGATATAACCGAGACAACAATTAATCAAAGGCAGTCACTGTTAGCACCAACTTGAAACTGAACCAGCATACTTTGAATCAAGCATACTTGCACTGAAAATCTGACGTAACCTACAAAAGGTAAGGGCCTTCATGAAAATGAACATCATTATGTTTAAAGCCTAATGATGGCCATTTAGCAAAATAATAACAAAAGCTATAACGAACAAAATAATAAGTTAGAAAAAAGAGTCAATAAAAAAAAATTAGCGGAAGCAAACCTAAAACGAACAGATAACCACATAAAATAGTGAAACTTAAGACAGTAAGTTAGCTTTTATGGACACTTCACTGCCCATGAAATTTTCTACAACTCGTAAGGACTCGGAGAAATCATCAAACTTTTCCGCTTATCAATCAAATAAGGGTCTCAAAACATCTTTTAAAATACCATCTAAACAAGTCGAACAGCAGCAAATTCAGAAAAGTTTGTTTATCCCAACAAATGAAACCCACAAAGAAGCTCACTTTAGGTATAACAAAATTCCAAATTTTCATAGTTCGGTGTCAATATTTAGAATCATCAAATCAAACGCAAATCTATGAAACAATCTTGGATCATCGTTACATCAAAAATAAGAACACAGATCTCACGCTCAACAACATAACTTACCAAGAAATCGAAATCCCAAAAATAACAAAAAAAAAAAAAAAAAATTTGATTGATGGAGAAGAGACAAGACTTACCTACATAGTCTCCCATGAAGAGGTAATTAGTATCTGGAGCATTACCACCAATACGAAAAAGCTCAATTAGGTCATAAAACTGGCCATGGATATCGCCGCACACCGTAACCGGACATTTAACCGGTTGAACATTCCATTCCTCAACAAGAATAGCTTTTGCTTGATCACAGAGGATCTTCACATCCCCTTCAGCCAACGGCTTACACTCCATAAGCTGTTCGATCTGACGGTCGAGATCCCCGTTTGACGGCATCTCGTCGTCCCTTTAATCTTTATCCAAAATCTAACAACGAATAGCCACCGAATTGTTTCGGATCGAACACGGCGGCGATGGTGGAGGAGGAGGAGGAGGAGAAGTCGCCGATGGTTTTAAAGGTGGCTCTGACCCGTCTTTGGTTTAGTTTCTCTCATCACACAATAATGGATATTTATTATTTTTAGACAAATGATATATATTTTTTTAATTTTTGTTTTTTTTTGGTTTTTTTTTAAATTAACTAGTAGATTATAAACCAATAAGGTTTGTAACCAGATACAACTAATCACAACAACCAAAGAAAGGAGCAGATACAAAGCTCACAAACCTCTAACCAGAAGCCTTTACCTCTATTAGCATCTTAAAACCAACCAGATCAACTAATAAAGAACCAAAAAGGAGAATCAAAATCTAGAATTAAGGCTTTGAAAAAAAAATTTCTCTTTCGAAGAGTACCCTTAACCAAAAAAAAATCATGAATCTACATAAGAACTAAACCTCAAATCCTTAGAAACACTCTTCGCTATCAAAAAAGCTCCAACATTCTCCGAAGCATCTACACAAGATATTTTCCAATCCTTCAAACTGCTTAAAGAGTCCAAAACCAGTTTAGATTGATGAAGGAAAACTGGCCAAGCTTTCGGCCTCTTAATCATCTTAACTAAACTTGCATTTTGAATCTCAAACTTCACATTACACAACCTATGACTAACCATATTATCAATGGCCCATTTTATAGAAGTCAAGAAAGCATCATCACGACCTTTTACCTCATTGAAAGCTCTTCTACTATGAAACAAAACTTCACCTTCCTCATTTCTGACCACCCAAGAGCTGCCAACCATCTCCAACTTTTCTGACCAAGAAACTTCAATATTTCACTTTAACCAATTCTTCTCAGGTCTTTTCCAGCTCTTTTTCTTCTTTTCATTCACCTCATTCTGATTACCATTACCCGGATTCCAAATTTCCTCTCCATGAAATTCATCTAGCTTTTGAGCATTGAACCATTCTTCTACATCACTTTTGATCTTCTTAATGGAATGTCCTGGATCAAATGATTTACCTTCAAAGAGAAAGAGGTTTCTGTTTTTCCAAATTCTCCACAAAACCCATGGAAAACTTCTTCTTAACTCCAAAGGCCAAGATAAATTTTCCGGTTTAGAAATAGATGTTGAACATTAGCAAAAACTTCATTACCTTGAAAACAAAGATATAAAGCCCATATCACTCTAGCTGTTGGACAAGAGAATAACACATGGTTGATGCTTTTGATATATCTCGGGTTTCACGGTTTTTAACCATTCTTTTTAGTGTCTTTTTGAGTCTTTTATACTTATTTAGAGTCTTTTAGTCCTTTATAAAGTCTTTACAGGTTTTAGGTTGACTTGGAAGAGAATTTAGAATTTTGGAGCGAAAATGCAGTTTTGGAAATGCAGGACAGTGCAGAAGGGTCAGAAGTTTGCCATTCATTGAAAGTCTTTCCGATGTCGGATTGCAATGATTTTTGGACACAAGATAGCTCTTTGAGTTAGCTTTCATTTGGGACTGTTTCATGTCATTATCATCAGTGGTTCAAAAGTTATGCCCGTTTTACTGAAGACAGGTCGATCTGGCCAGCAGCTGAAGCAGATGCAGAGTGAGACCTCCGATCGATCGATCCACTATTGGATCGATCGATCCACTTTTGCGTGAAATTTTAAGATCGACCACGGTACTCAGGATCGATCGATCCAACCCTGATCGATCGATCCTACTCCGATCGACCGATCCTGTCCAAAAATGAGAAAATAGAAGAATTTCCAGATTTGCCCCAGATTGTCCTTATCTCTTTAGGTTTCGACCAAAACCTGTTTAGAACTATAAATAAGGGTTTCTAAGCCATTGTTTAGGCTATGCTTTCATCTCTATTCCAATTTTTCATACCTCATCTCTCAGAGAAGATTTCTTATACTTTTTTCTTATTTCAATTCAATTGTTATGAAGTTTTATTCATTCATTGCTTGTTCATCTCTTGTCATGTCTGAGTAGTCTCCTAGTTAGGTTTTAGGGTTTCAAAGGATTTCATGAATCACTGAATTAGACATAGATAGGGATTTATCATTGTTAATCTTCACCTACTGTTAGGCTCATTGCTTAGACTAAACTGATCACTTAGTCTCTGATTTAGAGTTTAACCTATCCTCCAAAAGCTTATAGGTTGCTTGCTCGAACATAGGTGAGCGAATTGTCCTCAACCAACGAAAGCTGATGTTAAGGCAATTCGTGAACAAATTGAACCTGTTAGTAAATGCTTATCTAGAATTCTAAGTTCAAACGACAGTTTAGAATTTTAGGTTGCTAGATAAAGTAATTAAGACCACGACAGTGGCTTGGTTAAATATTTCTGTTTGAGTTCGAGATTGGTGTTTAATTCATTCCCTGAATAATTGTCTGATTCTTGATTTGTGATTTTCTGCAAATTTCCCTGAAGTCTAACGTTTTTATTTCATAGTTTACAGCTTTATCTTTTATTTCTCTGTTCGATTACAACCAACTTTTTATTATGTCTTAGCTTCCTAATCAATCTCTATAGTCTGTAGTGTAACAATTGATCCTCGTGGATTCGATCCCTAAGTACTGCAACGTACTAGGGTTATTTGCATAGACCCGAGTGAAAGCTCTAACTATCAAATTGGCGCCGTTGCCGGGGATCAATTGCGTTGCCTTCAGATTTGAGACTGATATTTAGTCTAAGATCTTACTAATTTCGTTTTATTTTTGCTTGCTTGTGTGTTTCAGGTGCATGCCTAGAAGGAGTGAAGGCTCTGACAACCTCCTGCATCTGACTAACGAAGAGCTTGTAAGAAGAGAACGAACCAATAGAAAAGCGAGAAAAGAGCTGTTAAGGCCAGCCAACATGGGCGATAATCTTGACAACCAGACACTAGCTGAAGAGCTCCAGAATATACGTCAGCAGATGATGTTGACACTCCTCATGCTTTCTATCAGAACAGAGCTGCTATTTGTCCACCTGAGATTGCACGGCAGGATTATGAGATCAAACCTCAGATGATTGGTTTGGTGAAGCAGCATCTATTCCATGGGTTACCTGCTGAAAACCCGATGGATCACATTGAGAACTTTGAGGAAATCTGCAGTACTACAAAGTCAAATGGGGTACCTGCTGATTACCTCAAATGCAAGCTGTTTCCGTTTTCTCTATCAGACAAAGCTTCCAGATGGCTTAAGTCACTACCTGCAGGCTCTTTGAGGAGTTGGACTGAATGCAGAGCTGCTTTTATTGACCACTTCTACACCAAGTCCAAGACTGCTTCTCTAAGGAACAAGATCACTGCTTTTGGGCAACATTCAGGAGAGTCTTTTTGCGAAGCTTGGGAGAGATTTAAAGAATACCGCAGAGAGTGTCCTCACCATGGGTATTCAGATGAGCAGATTCTAAGCATTTTCTATGATGGAGTCACCTACGATTACAAGAATGCCCTTAATGCTGCTAGCAATGAAGACTTCATGACTCAAACAATAGCAGGAGCATATCAGCTGATAGAGAACTTGGCTGCAAGTTCTAGTACTCGTTGCCCAGAGTATGATCGCTCCAACAAGGTCAGCAGTGTTGAGTCTCAGAAGATTAATGAGTTAGCTGCGAAAGTGAGTCTGTTGATGAAGGAAAATCAGAGGGGTGTTCAGCTTTGTGAAGGTGGTACAGAGAATTGGGAAAACACTGAGGAGCTGCAAGAAGTGAGTTATGTTAGTGAATAGGGTTTCGTGCAGAATAGGGGTTTCAACCAAGACTACAAAAACCATCCAAATCTATCTTACAAAAGCACTAATGTGGAAAATCCTCAGGATCAAGTCTACCCACAGCAAACAGTTGCTTCAGGCCAACAGTTTCAGAAAAAAACTTTCGTGCAAAATTCGGGCGTCACAGGTAATTCTCAGGGTTTTCAGGGAAAGCAGTTCGTGCAAAATCCGGGTCAGAATCAGTTTCAAAGTGGTTTTCAGCAGAGTCAGCCATTCAACATCTTTCAAACACCTGCAAGCTCAGCTAATGGTTCTCAAGACAAGCTCGAAGCTCTTATGCAGCAACTTCTACTCCAGCAACAAAAATCCTCTACTGAGATCAACACAAAAGTGGACAACATTTACAACGATCTCAATAACAAATATGAAGCTGTTGCAACTCACTTGAACCTGCTTGATACTCAGGTTGCTCAGACCGCTGAGACAGTTAAGAGACAGCAAGGGGTTTTTCCAAGAAAGGGAGAGCAGAACCCGCGGTCTGGAGATGGTTCTGGCAGCTCAAAAGCTCATGTGCATTATATTGGGGATGAAGAAAGAGCTACTTCTGAGAGAAGGTTAGAGATCATGCTGCAACAGGTTCTAGATGGACAAAGCAAAAACTCTCAGGAGATATCTGATCTTGCTTGGAAGTTTGAAGGTTTGAGTTGTGAGTTTCAGCGCAAAGTAAAGAACAGAGAGAATGCAGTGGGTCCAGACAGATCAATCTCCTCCCGAACAGATCAATCCAGCTCTCCAATAAAATACCATCAGCAGTCGTCTCCACCACCACCTGAACCCTCGAGTCTAGCCCCACATGTACCAAAGATTCCATATCCCTGTGCAGTTAAGCCTCCTCCATTCAAGCTTCTACCAAAGCTTGCCGATCCAGGGAAGTTTGTGGTCCCCTGTTCTATTAATGGGATTGCTTTTGAAGATTCTCTGTGCGACTCTGGATCTACAGTGAATATCATGTCTGTGTATATCGCGCGAAGATTAGGGATTGATGATATTCAGCCTTCTGATATGACCCTCCAATTCGCTGATGCCACAATATCATCATCACAAGGATGCATCAGTGATCTCCAGGTGCGAATTGGCAAATGTTTGATGCCTTGTGACTTTCAGGTTGTCGACATGAGTGAGGGAGCCTACATGCCTCTGATCCTGGGAAGACCGTTCCTCGCCACAGCAGGAGCACTTGTTGACTTGCCACAAAAACGAGTATGTCTTTCAGCAGTCGATAAAGGTCTCTTTTACAATGTTGTTCCACCGAAGAACAGCAAGCAGAGTAGTTTTTTTGTAGCTATTGGGGAGAATGAGTTGAATGTCACACAACACTCTAAGTCTGGGGGACTGCCTAATGATATATCATGGTTTTTACCCGTTTTTAGCCATGATATAAGTTGTTTTATCGAGTCTTTCTAGTGTTTTTGTATCGTTCTGGAGTCTTTTCAGGTCTTAGCACGTTTGGGACGAAATTGGAGATTTTGGAACCATTTGGAGCCTTTTGGAGCAAACCGAAGAAAGTACCCGTTTTGAAGCCTGAGTATCGATCGACACCATCCCGGTATCGATCGATACCGACGTAACTGACGCGGAGATAAAGAGATATCCAAGGAAGATAATTTTCACCATAAAAAGCCCAATACTTTCCCTTATTTACAAAGAGACCCAGCTCGTGTTTTTAGACCTATTTAAGCAAACTTTAGTCATTAGGTCACGAGGAGGAGAGGCGGCAGACTTTACTTTGAACTTTGATTCTTGAGCCACCATTGAGATTTGAGAGCTTTTGTGAGGGAGACGGATCCAAGACTTTGTTCATCATAGAGAAGATCCCGAACCCTTGTTTTTATTCTTTTGTTATATTTAATTTCATGATCTATTCAATTATGTCTTGTTTTTCATCAATCATGTCTGAGTAGTCTCAATTTAGGTTCAGGGTTTTCTCATATGGATTTCTCTGATTTATGATGATTGATTTGTTAGGGTTCATAACCTGAATAGTTCTTCACCATAGGTTGTTCTCAAAGCTATTTCTAGTCTGATCACCTAGAACATAGAACTTAGATTAATCGATTAGGCACGACAGTGCAATTGAGTAATCTGATAAAACCTAGGGTGAGCAATTCGATTATCTGCAAAGAGATTTGGTTTAATCGAATTGTGAACATATCAAACTTGAACTAATTGCTGGTTTAATGTATAGGCTTTGCAAAGAGATTTGGAATTCTAGATTTTAGATTTAGTTAGTTTTCGCAACGACAGTTGGTTAACCTGAATAGTTCTTCACCATAGGTTGTTCTCAAAGCTATTTTTAGTCTGATCACCTAGAACATAGAACTTAGATTAATCGATTAGGCACGACAGTGCAATTGAGTAATCTGATAAAACCTAGGGTGAGCAATTCGATTATCTGCAAAGAGATTTGGTTTAATCGAATTGTGAACATATCAAACTTGAACTAATTGCTGGTTTAATGTGTAGGCTTTGCAAAGAGATTTGGAATTCTAGATTTTAGATTTAGTTAGTTTTCGCAACGACAGTTGGTTAACTATATTTTCGTGTTTGAGTTCAAGAACGGCACCTAATTGAATTGAACTTTAACTGATTAATTGTTATTTATCATTGATTTCCTGAGAGTTACCCTGGGCCTAATCCTTCCCTGAATTGAATTAAAACAATCATATTTCGATCACCTATTTTACTGTTTAACTGTGATTTGCTTAGCTTAATCCTCACTAAATTATTTATTGTGTGAATTTCTTGAGTTCTTGTGTTCGACCCCTGATATACTGCAGCAACTGCTTTAGTATCATTATAGGGTATTAATTTGAGCATATCACCTAAGGGATCCCGTGTCACTCTAACACCTCTGAAGCGTGTAGATGACACCATTGAGTATAAGGTGAAGAGCAAGGGTATGTCTAAACCTTTCTTTCAGGTGAAAGCGACCATCACTCCAGAACTCAAGACTAAGGGACAAGAGGTAATTATGAGATGATGAGAAAGGTCCTTTGTCTAAGACCACATCCACCCCACCGTGATCCTCCTGAGGATCCACCACACTGTGCCTAAACAGCACTCAAGTCGAGCTAATGACTTTAAACAAGCGTTTAGTGGGAGGCAACCCATCGGTACGTGTCTTTCTTTTTGTTTTATTTTCTTTGTTTTCTGACATTCTACTCTTAGATTTCAGATAAAATAAAAACAGAGCATCATAATTTCTTAGATGAACCTATCTTTAAGGCCCTGGTAAGTCCTTATTCCATTCTTTTCGGTTCATTTTCTCTATGAGTGCTTTCCTTCAAGTTTATTTTCACACCGAGACGGTGTGAATTAAGTCTGGGGGAGGGTACTTCGTATGACTAATGCTGTTTCTCTGTTTTGTTTTCTTTGTTTCTTGAGTCGTTTTGCGAGTTTTTTGTTGCACTCTTTTTCCCTGAAAAGGTTTTTAATGAGACATCAATTGAACTCAGTCAGAGTCATTTTATTGAGTCAAAATTTGTTGAAACTATGAACTTTTCTTGGAACTAACCTCATTTTACTAACACTTGATGAACCATTGCCATAATAGTTGATTGCGGATCTTACTAGGTAGAACGTCATAGGTGGATAAATCAAACTGAGAATGTTTGAATTTCTGGGGGTTTTGAGAAATCCAGCGTTGACTCCGCACCAAATAAACTTTAACTTCTCATCTTGGGGCTTGGTATACATTGAACCACGACTCTTTTCAAGATAAGTATGGTGCAATCTCTCTCTATGTAATGATAATAAGATCCTAGTTTATGAACAACAGCTTGAGTTCCTTCAAAACAACTATGACGGTAAGCCTCACACACGCGTCTCCTCACAAGGAACACGAAAGTGATTAGCTCCGATTCTTGAATCCAAGATAGGGTTGTTCAAGAGTAATTTCACATACGCGTCTCCTCACAAGGAACACGATAGTGACTAATTCTAGTTCATCATACAATATAAATGCTAAAAAAAAAAGAGTGAAATGAAGAGAGAGATTGCATATGATTAGAAGGGAAAGAGTCCACATGTTCTTTGATCGATACTCCCTCGATGAGACTACACGCCTAATGAATTACAGGAGTCAACAATGGAGATCTCAGATTTCTCTAAGGAGTTTAAGCTGTATCAGGTGGGTTGCTAAGCCTATGATTACTATGCTGACATATTTTCTAATTTTGGCTTTGTGGTATGTGGATTCAAAGGTGCTGGTAGATGAGGAGTTCTGAGATATGGTGAGTTTCTGTTTTCAAACCTCGACCCTTTTCCATGTAGTTTGCTTGAGGACAAGCAAAAGACTAAGTCTGGGGGAGTTGATATATCTCGGTTTTCACGGTTTTTAACCATTATTTTTAGTGTCTTTTTGAGTCTTTTATACTTATTTAGAGTCTTTTACTCCTTTATAAAGTCTTTACAGGTTTTAGGTTGATTTGGAATTTTGGAGCGAAAATACAGTTTTGGAAATGCAGGACAGTGCAGAAGGGTAAGAAGTTTGCCATTCATTGAAAGTCTTCCCGATGTCGGATTGCAATGATTTTTGGATACAAGATAGTTCTTTGAGTTAGCTTTCATTTGGGACTGTTTCATGTCATTATCATCAGTGGTTCAAAAGTTATGCCCGTTTTACTGAAGACAGGTCGATCTGGCCAGTAGCTGAAGCAGATGCAGAGTGAGACCTCCGATCGATCGATCTACTATTGGATCAATCGATCTACTTTTGCGTGACATTTTAAGATCGACCACGGCACTCAGGATCGATCGATCCAACCCCGATCGACCGATCCTGTCCAAAAACGAGAAAATAGAAGAATTTCTAGATTTGCCCCAGATTGTCCTTATCTCTTTAGGTTTCGACCAAAACCTGTTTAGAACTATAAATAAGGGTTTCTAAGCCATTGTTTAGGCTATGCTTTCATCTCTATTCCAACTTTTCATACCTCATCTCTCAGAGAAGATTTCTTATACTCTTTTCTTATTTCAATTCAATTGTTATGGAGTTTTATTCATTCATTGCTTGTTCATCTCTTGTCATGTCTGAGTAGTCTCCTAGTTAGGTTTTAGGGTTTCAAAGGATTTCATGAATCACTGAATTAGACATAGATAGGGATTTATCATTGTTAATCTTCACCTACTGTTAGGCTCATTGCTTAGACTAAACTGATCACTTAGTCTCTGATTTAGGGTTTAACCTATTCTCCAAAAGCTTATAGGTTGTTTACTCGAACATAGGTGAGCGAATTGTCCTCAACCAATGAAAGCTGATGTTAAGGCAATTCGTGAACAAATTGAACCTGTTAGTAAATGGTTATCTAGAATTCTAAGTTCAAACGACAGTTTAGAATTTTAGGTTGCTAGATAAAGTAATTAAGACCACGACAGTGGCTTGGTTAAATATTTCTGTTTGAGTTCGAGATTGGTGTTTAATTCATTTCCTGAATAATTGTCTGATTCTTGATTTGTGATTTTCTGTGAATTTCCCTGAAGTCTAACGTTTTTATTTCATAGTTTACAGCTTTATCTTTTATTTCTTTGTTCGATTACAACCAACTTTTTATTCTGTCTTAGCTTCCTAATCAATCTCTATAGTCTGTAGTGTAACAATTGATCCTCGTGGATTCGATCCCTAAGTACTGCAACGTACTAGGGTTATTTGCATAGATCCGAGTGAAAGCTCTAACTATCAGCTTTCAATAAAGAAACCACACCTCTGATAACTATGATCCAATCTTATTCCTCTTTTAGCCAAACCTTCACCCACTCGCAGAGCACCATTCAACATCTTCCAAATAAAAATTTTGATCTTTTGCTCTGTCACCATTTTCCACACCTCATTCTTCAACCCATACAAGGAAGGAGAATTCCTAGACAAGGTTCACACCAAAGATTCGGAATTAGAAGTGGCCAACCAATACCCTGATTTCACAGAGTAATCACCACTTTTATTGAATTTCCAAATCATGAAATCCTCCATCCTAACCACTGGCTTTATTCTCATAATTCTCTTCTGATCCTCTCGGAAAAAGTTATCAGTAATTTTGATCTAATCCATAAACCAGTAGAATGATCAATGAGATCTGCAACCTTTAAACCTACATCAAAGAATAGGTTTTTCCTCATAGGAGCTCTCCATTGTACATCTTCAATCTATTTGTCAATCCAAACACTTGTTGATTTCCCATTTCCTATTTCTGAACTAACCCTTTCAATAGAAGTTCTCTTCCATGAAAGATACTTCTCCAAGCATAAGAAGTTCTATAGCCCATTTCTGCATTTAAGAAATCCTTATTCTCAAAATATCTGCTTTTTAAGAATTTTGAAAACAGACAATCTAGATCAGAGATCAATCTCCAAGCTTGCTTTGCCAAAAGAGTTTGATTAAACGCTTTCATATCCCTAAAACCCATTCTTCCCTGGTTTCCCAACTGGATCCCCACCAAAACTCTGACATAGCACTGATCAACATCTTAGCAGTAGTCTTTGGTAGCTTAAAACAAGAATTAGTCGTCTAACGGTGCTGACTCAGCCGCCAACGTGGCAGGAAAAAAGGCCAAAATTAACCCAGACTATTTGTGATATGCTTTTTCATACATGAACTATGACACCCGATTTTTTCATACGTGAACCATCAATTATTTCAAATTTTAGTCCTGAACTATATTAATTTAGCCAATTCATACAAATTACTTAACGACGTTAGTTAGTTGTCTAACGGTGCTGACTTAGCCACCAATGTGGTACGACACCATGAAACGACGTTAATTTGGGCGAGCTCTTTCGATTTTGAATCGAAGAACCCAGAATCCAGAAACGAAAAACCCAAACTCGAAAGAGCTCGCCCAAATTTCTGATTTCTGATTTTTTTCGATCGAGAGAAATCAGAAATTTGGGCTACCTCTTTTGATTTTGGGCGAACTCTTTATATTCTGGGTTCTTGGTTCTTCGATTATGAGTTTTTCGATTGTGGGTTCTTCGATTCTGGTTTCTGGGTTTTTCAATTCAAAATCAAAGAGCTCGCCCAATAACGTCGTTTCACGGTGTCGTGCCACGTTGGAGGCTGAGTCAGCATCGTTAGACGACTAATGAACGTCGTTAAGTAATTTGTATGAATTGGCTAAATTAACATAGTTCATGATTAAAATTTGAAATAATTGATGGTTCAGGTATGAAAATACCATGTGTTATAGTTTAGGTATGAAAAAGCGTATCGCAAATAGTCTGGGTTGATTTTGGCATTTTTCTCTGACACGTTGGCGGCTGAGTCATCACCGTTAGATGATTAATTAACGTCATTAAGTGATTTGTATGAATCGGCTAAATTAATGTAGTTCATGTATGAAATTTGAAATAATTGATGGTTCAGGTATGAAAAAACCGGGTGTCATAGTTCAGGTACGAAAAAGCGTATCGCAAATAATCTGGGTTGATTTTGGCTGTTTTCCCTAGTGAAAACTGGAAGTGAAAGAGCCACAGACTTTAGTAAGACTTCTTTACCTTCTTGGGAAAGGAACCTATTGGTCCAACCAGACAACCTTCTTTGAAGCTTATCTTTCAGAAAACTAAGCAATTTAACTTTAGAACCACTTAAGCATTCAGGTAAACCCAAATATGAAGCCGTTCCTCCTTCTGTAAAAATCCCCAACTTTGCTTTGATTTCTGTTTTCACTGCATCTACAACTTTTGCGCCAAAACTAATGGAAGACTTATTTTTATTCAAGAACTGGCCCGTTGCTTCTTCATACTTCTGTAGGATTTCTTGAAGACTAATACATTGATCCATACTAGCTTTGCACATGAAGAGGCTATCATCAGCAAACAACATATGACTAATCACTGGACCCTTTTCATTAAAACTTATTCCTTCTATTACTCTTTCAAGATGAGCTTTGTTCAAAAGATGAGTCAGCCCTTCGGTACAAAGTACAAAGAGGAAAGGTGGTAAAGGATCACCCTGCCTCAATCCTCTTTGTAGAGTAATTAAACCAAAAGCTTGATCATTAATCAGAACAGATTAGGTCAAAGTAGATATACAAATCATTATCCATTTTATCACCTTTTGGTTAAAACCCAACGCTATCAACAGTTCTCTGATGTAACTCCATTCAATTCTATCATAAGCCTTTGACATATCACCATTAATTGCCATAAAAGATTCAGAAATCCTTGGATGAACTTTCGGACTGTGCACTATTTGTTTTCTTCTAAAATTGTTAAAAAAAATGAAATATTTCTTGAAAAAAAAAAATTGATGTGATATATTTGGTAAGGATACAAACCGTGTAAAAAAGAAATAGACATCGGCAAATGTTTAATCAGACACAGCACCTAAATTCAAATTATAGCAAAAGTTTTTTTTTTGTCTAACTAGACATAGCCTAATAGTTATAATAATCTCTTAACACCGTAAAAATCATGATTCGAACCTAGAATTTGCAACTTAATGTGATGAGTTTTCAGAGGTGGCCACCATTATAACATTTAACTCCACACCAAAAGTTATATAACTATTTGTGAGAGACTTAAGAATTGAGGTTTCTTTGTATATCAAAACTATAATGATTTTTTTCCCCTTATTTAACCAAGCATTATTATTTTATTTTATTTTGGCAAAATAGACTTCTTCTCGATTGTTTTCTCTAGGGACAAATTTAAACATAATTTCTTGAAAATAAGTAAATAGAATTAGGATATCATGAAAAATCCCATGGAGAACCAAGCATTGATTATAGTAACAAATTCATGTGTATTATCTCGTTAATCATTTTTTAGTTCAATTTCCTTTATCATTGATCAACTCATCTGAGTTTTTGCATTTTATCAGACGAATATTTATTGACTGAATATTTTCACGGATTTAGATAATCACGATGAGATCATGAACTTACGTAGCTTTGATCGACATATGATTCATCCATATGGGCTCTGGTCAGTTTCTCGACGAAGGCTTTGGCAAAATCAGCTACTTTCGAAACCGGAAAATCATAAATAAGAACAACAATCTCTAGCATTTCCAAAACTTGAAAAGAAAAAACAGACAACCATAAATTATCAACAATATCAAAAACACTTATAGAAATGAGTGGGGTTTAGTTTTATGCATTCAGGAGTTGCTACTCTTACATTGAGTTTGTTTTTTTTTCTCTCTCTTACATGCAGAATCGATTTCAGGTTCTCCCGTCAAAAAGAAGAGAATGTCACCCTCAGGTTCAGTCAAGTGAATCTGAAGGACTGTGATCAAAGCTGCATCCAAGTAATCTGTTTCTGGCTGTTTGGTATACAGTATCTCAACAGGAAAGGTTCTTCTAGGAATGGTAAAAATGTTGCAGTTGAAGAAATACTTAATGAACTTCTCTGCATCCAATGCGGCAGATGTGACAATCAGACGAAGGTCAAGCCTACGTTTCATCAGCTTCTTTAGAAGACCAAACAGGACATCACCGGTCCGCTGGTGAGCTTCGTCAAGCATGATTACAGAGTATTGAGAGAGGTATTTATCTATCAGAATCTCCCTAAGAAGCATACCATCAGTCATGTACTTGATGTACAATCCTGAAACCGAATCGCATATCAAACTCCTCAGCTACTTTCGTGGCAACAGACGTTGTGGCTGTTGGAAATCGTAACACTCTGTACGATTTTGGATTTTATGTTTCCTCTTTGTATGTTTCTTCATACACAAGAAATAGAGGAAGTAGAGAACAGAGAACGTTACTTCTCTGTCTCTTCAACAAAAGTGGAACACTCTCTCTTTTTTCATGACCAACAACATATTTTTTACACGACAATTACAAAGTCTTATATAGGCTTTGAAACAACACAACCAAACAATATAAAAGAAGTTGTATCTCTTCATAACAACACAACTCTCCAATGTGTCTCTACGTTAATTACGACTCTTCACAAATAACTACCGATTAACTATAACTCTAACTAATACATAAAACATTAATATAATCTGAAACTCAATTATCGATCAACACTCCCCTTTAATTGAGTTTCGTCTTCTCTTATAATATCTTCCGTAAGTCTTCACCGTGATGTTCCATCACGTCTTCTCTGTGGTCTTCTGTGATCACCATTTTCTCTGCGTAATTCTTCACGTCTTCTCCTTCCTATCATTTTTCGCACTCATTTTCGGAATGCATCCGTTCTTTACACCTTTAGGCAAGCTAACATCCCTGTGTTGCTTTCTCCAACAATCACTCTCATTGTGATTGTCACACTTACAAATGCAACACCATTTTCGGCCTTATTGACGTTTGTCGCCATGTTTGTTTTCAAACTTTGAAACAAACTTTTCTCCATATAACGCTTCTTCCGTTGATCGTTCTTCTCAGAGTTCTACACGCTTCTCATGCGCCTTTAGAGTTCTCTTTGACTCTAATACTCTCAATGAAGTCAAATCTCTTGTTTGCTTCAACACAGCCACTATGCTATCACCTCTCTTCTTTCCATCTTCTCATATCTCATGAGAGATATGAGAAGTTTTTTGGACAATCTGATAGTCCATCTTCTTTCCACCATGGACTCTTAACTGATTTCTCAAATGAATTAGGTCTCCCGTGAAAACCTCTCTGTTTTCACTTTTTTTTGCTTCGACGTTGTTGTTGTCATCTACTTTTATTTTTCTCTTGGGCCTTCTTCTTATTCTCCTTCTTTGCCTCCACCTTAGGCACAGTCACAGTCAAAACACCTTTCTCCATGGAAGCCATGACTTGATCCTGCTTTTTTCATCTTATATTCTATGAAAGCTTCCTGATCCTATTTCTCCTCTTTCTCCACGTGTCTCTCTCCGCTGATCTCAGCCACTGGAACCGAATTATCCTGAGATTTACATTCTCCCATCACGAGAGCAACAACCTCAGCCAATTCGGAAATCTCCATAACGTCGTTCTCATAAACGATCTCGAAAATCCAGACGAGAGATCGAACCTTCCCGGAGCAAAACTCAATCCCTTCAATCTCTTTCTTAACGACTTTTCCCACCAATTCCATTGCTACAAAAGCTTTCTCTCGCTTCACGAAACAAACGAATCAAAGAAAATCCATAGACAAAGTCAGGTGAAGCGCTGGGTTTTCATTTTTTTTTTGTTTTTAGAAACGCTTGTGACGTGCAAGGAGAGAGAAGGACAGAGATTCTCTCTCTTCTTATTTCTCAGAAAAGTAGAAAAAGACTTCTTCTTCTACAGAGAAACCATACGAAACGCCTTAACGAATTCTCTTTCTCTCAGAGTGATTGAATTTGGCCCTCGAATCGATAGGGCTCTGCTACCATGTTGGAAATCGTAACGCTCGGTACGATCTTGAATTTTATGCTTCCTCTTTGTATGTTTCTTCATACACAAGAAATATAAGAAGTAGAGAAAAGAGAACGTTACTTTGTCTCTTCAACAAAAGTGGAACACTCTCTCTTTATTAATGACCAACAACATGTTTTTTACACGACAATTACAAAGTCTTATATGGACTTTGAAACAACACAACCAAACAATTGAAGAGCAGTTGTATCTCTTCGTAACAACACAACTCTCCAATGTGTCTTTACGTTAATTACGACTCTTCACAAATAACTACCGACAAACTATAACTCTAATTAATACATAAAACATTAATATAATCTGAAACTCAAGTATCGATCAACAGCGGCAACCCTACGAGCTGAGTACACCCAATCTTTCCTTATTGTTGTGTAACCTGCTTAAGCAAGATACTGAGTCACTTGTGTTGTTTTCCCAGACCCAGTCTCACCAATGACTTCCACTCAGGCAAGTCATCAGCTGAAAACCCGACACCCCAAGCTCTTGAGCAAGATGCCTTTCACAAGTTTCAGGCATAGGGTCTTCCCATGGACGATTCAGATCCTTGGGGGTTGAGTCAATCATTGTTATTTGCTGATGTTCCCTCATTTCTCTCCTCTCCTTGGTGAGAGTAGACCGAAGTGAAGCTGCGCAACTCAATAAACGTTCTGGATTCTTGAACATCTTAACTGGAGACATGTCAACAGAGGCCCTGGTTTGTCCTTGTAATCTCCTTCTCAAGCTCCTTCACTTTATCCTTAGTATCTTTAATGGCCAAAGCTTTGAATCTATCATCCTCACCATCTTCTTTCTTCTCAGAGTTGGGATAAATAGCATCAGTTAACAATGAGCGAAGGAAATAATCTGGCATCTCTGCACCTTCTTCCTTGAGTTTTTTTTATCGAATTCATCAACAGTCTCAGAGTGGCGACCAAGATCGATGATGAACTCGACTAAATCTTTTTCTGTAGACCCTAGATGCGTCTCCAATTCGTTGCAGACATTGGAGACGAGAGAGAGAGAGATGATTCAATTTCTCCATGGAACGAAACACTAGTCGAATATGCGCACTTTCAAGCTGTTCAAAGATGAACACAAGTTGCTTACTTCTTCAAAATGTTCCATCTTTTGTTGTTGTCATTTTGATTCTCGTACTCGGTCTTAAGCTTGAAGGGGGCAGACCAAGAATCAGATAAGAACATGGAGATTTGGAAGATTTAGAAGCTAATCAAAGGGCCTTGAAATCGTCAAGAAAGTGTCTACCTTTATTTTTTTCTCATAGTCTCGACTAAACAGGTTGGCAAGAATGGGTAAAGCACCACAATTGATCACACACTGAAGAATAAGTTCAAAAAGGTTTATTCAGAGCATACGCAGAGCACTTCGTTGTTTGGTTACAAAATCTAATCACAACATTGTAAACAAGGAACATAAAACAAATCAAGCACTGCATCCTCTCTACTAATGGCGGTATAGTGATATAAACATTCTAGAGACATTATGATAAAAGTACGCTTTCGACAGTTTTATCGTTTAGATAAACGATAAATCAACAAGGTGGACAACATATGTGGAATATGAATTACATACTTGGGTCTGGTGATTATATGTTCTAACTATAGTGCCAATGGTATGAAGTACAAGAGCAAGCACAGATGGGGAAGGGTGTCTGCAGAAGAAAAAATTGTCAGCCTTCAGTATCCAAACATGTCACGAAGGGTTAAATATGTATATATATTCTGACAAGTACTAACCGGAGAACTTCAACCAGTTTTGGGACAAAACCAGCCTCGATCACACTCTGGATTGCATCTTCTGAACCATCACACAGATACCGAATTGCCACTCCAAACATATTTCAAGACTTCTTCATCATTTCAATAAAGATGTAGTTCAAGTGCATGTTTCACTTGTTAATCAATGCTTCATATGTTCCACCACTCTCTCCACATCTTCTATTCCCCTAAAGCTGACTGATATACTCCATGTCCCTGAAATCAAGAAAAATCTAATTTCAGTTAATAAGATGTGTCAAACTAATGATGTTTCTGTCGAATTTTTCCCGACTTATTTTCAGGTGAAGGATCTCAACACGGGGATCCGGTTAATGCACGGCATGACTAGAGATGGGTTATATGAGTGGCCGGCTAAAGTACCTACAGTCTACAACAGTTCCACAATACCTAAGACATCTATAAAGACTTGCCATTGTCGCCTCGGTCACCCTACCCTTTCTACACTACAAAAACTTGTCTCCACCTATTCTCTACCAGTTTCTGATCACAAACACTCATTTTCCTGTTCTGATTGTTTGATTAATAAAAGCCATAAACGACCATTTCATCAAAAATTATATTGTCTCTTCCAAACCCCTCCAATATTTATTTTTAGATGTTTGGTCCTCTCCTATCCCTTCTGTTGATAATTACAAATACTACCTTGTTATTGTTGATCACTTTACACGCTATACATGGCTATTCCCTATTAAACAGAAATCCGATGTCAAACATACCTTCATCACTTTTGCTAATCTGGTAGAGAATAAATTTCAGACAAAAATTGGCACTTTGTGTAGCGACAACGGCGGTGAATATGTTGCGCTACGAGCGCTCCTAGCAAGTCAAGGCATATCCCACATCACAGCGCCTCCACACACGCCCGAATTGAATACAATCTCTTCTCTATATCATATTTCACAATGCAATTATCATATTTCGCTTGCTTGATCGCAGCAAATATACACCCCAAGTTAGCTATATTAAATTCTTCGTTTACAGTGTTAGATTTCAATAAGTCTTAATTCTTCAATCAACAAATTTATACAACTTTTTGCTATAATTTGGCAACTCTAAAATAAATAAACTATACATTAAATTTGAAATTTACATATTCATCTCATTTGTTTAAATTTAAAATATATTAAAATTGGTAATTATTTTATTTGTGTAAAACATGCTCAGATTTATCATCTATTCAGTTTAATACAATAAAAGTTATTCTTAGTCAAATTTATAATTAAGAAAGGTAATAAATTTTAGCCAACCTCATATTAAAAAGTATAGAGTATTCATTTATGATAATAAAAAAAACTGAAATATCGGTTGAAAACTGAAATTTTACTCGACAAAAAATCATATAAATAGAGCTCTTCATAAACATTTAGAAAACTATAAAAATCTATTTTCCTCAATAGAATTCGTAGTGAAAAAATATAATGGATATCAGAAAAACATTTGTGACTATTTTCTTTGTAGGAATTTTGACAATTTGGTTTTCCAACTACAACATTTTGGCCAAGCCAGGTAGCTGTTATTATTAAATTATCTTTGATATTTTGAAGAGCAATGGTTGAACATTTTTTGTCATAAAATATAGAATTGGTAATAGCCATTTATATGTATGCATATTAATTTTTATAATATATATACATATATATTTATTTATTTGGATTGTGTATTTGCAGCAACCGAGCAAGAGCCAAAATGCATTAGGGCGTGTGAGATATCTTACGATAATAGCCAATGTGACGATGACTGTAGAAGTCAACAATATGCATATGGATATTGTGATGTTCTAATAAAAGGTGAAAACAACCCACAATGTTGTTGCTACAATACACATCATAGGAATTGATATTCCTTTTAGTAATTGGCGATTTGATCATTATATATATTTTTTAATCATATTTTAAAAGATGAATTTTGTATTATTTGTTGATCTTCAACTTCTTGATAATGAATGAAATAAGACTATATTTTTTTTTGGTCAACATAAGACTATTATTATTATACTAGCGTTTTTGTAATCTAATTATAAATAATATTTCATCAAATTAATTGTAAACAGAGTTTACTGAATTAAACTAAATTAAATTATATTATTTAAATTTTAGAAGCTATATATATAAGATTTCATTGTAAAAGACTCACGAGATTTTTTGAAAATAGAAAATCTTATGATGACTGCATAATTCATCATGAATATTGTAGATGCAAAAAACCAAAATCGAATATTTGTATATGATTAAAAAGGGATTTAGGGCTAGATTCTCTGAATAAACCGAAGCATACGAGAATAATGAAATAAATTGGACTTTCATATGAAAGAAATGGTTTTGATTACGATGATCTCGATGAGATGTTCTAAGAACTCGATGAGCATACAGAATCAGGGTTTTTGACGTGTGAAAAGTTGTCCCCTTTCCTTGATGTCTTCGATATCTATATTCTTCAATCTTTAACGTCTTCCTCAATCTTCTCAGCACTTGCCTCAGCTGATCTCAAATATCTCGTCGGATCTCTTCTGATTTTGTTCAAACGTTTGTCTACGAATACCTTCGGATCAAACACGTCGATCTCGTTGCCATTTGCAACTGGTCTGTTTTTCTATGGTTGAGCTGTTCATTCAACCCCAGGCCCATCTCGGCCCATTCTCTGCATGTGCCACTCGTGGGCTGGGTTTTGTGCGAAACCCAACACCAACAACTATGCATAAAGACAATGTGATTTTGCTATAAAAAGTGGGAAAATACCACAATGTTGTTGCTACAAATTATAGAAATGGATACTCCTAATTGTCGATTAAGGAGTTATGTTTTTTTTTCATATTTTAAAAGATGAATTTTGTATTATTTGTTGCATTTCAATTTTTTGATAATGAATTCAATAAAATAAAACTAAGGCTGGTTGAAAAACAGAAATAAGATCGTTATACTATTACTTTTCTAACAAAATTATACTTGTCTCGACGTCCATATTTTATAACCTTAAGTGTCAAAAATATAAATAGTTTACTCAATTAAATTAAATTGGATGATCAGAATAAAATTTAAAGCTATATAAGATTTCATTATAAAATACTCACTGTATACTGAGGTTTCTTATAACTAAGAGTTAAGACTAAAATAAATTTTAAAAACATGAAAATATTAAATGAACAAAAATCGCTGAAACTGAAAACAATAAAATAGTTAGAAGAGATACTCCTGATTCCTGAATGCATAGGATTAAACTCCACTCATTTTTATAAATATTTTGGATATTATAAATTATAAATATTCTCCATCAACTATGGGCATCCCGTATATATTATTTGAGAAGTACATTTATAAAATAAACCTTATAAAGTGTAAATATTTACATCACATTGCCATTACTTCAAAGAACAAATTTTAATTTCTCATTAAGGATATTTTAGTCATTAGTTATTATGTGATAATTTTCGTTTTGATTAATTAATTAATTTTAAATTTTTTGAAAAGTAGTTAAAAATAGATTTTATAAAGATTTTGTTGATTTAATTAAACACACTAATTAAATTAAATTAAATGGTGATTTAATTTTCCAAAAATAAGAGATTTTATGTAGATTCTGATTTTGTTTTGGAAAATATGAAAGAATAATTTATGTAGACAAATTTTTTTTTACTTCTTTCTAGATTATAATTTTCGTTTTAATTAATTAGTTTATTTTATTTTTTTGAAAAGTAGTTAAAAATAGATTTGTTTTTACTTTATTCTAAATTATAATTTTTGTTTTAATTAATTAATTTATTTTACATTTTCTTAAAATTAGTTAAAGATAAATTTTTTAATGAAGATTTTGTTTATTTAATTAAACACACTAATTAAATTAAAGTAAATGTTGATTTAAATTTACAAAAAAAAAGATTTAAGTAGATTCTGATTTTTTAAAATGTTCGTGTATTATGAAAAAACATATCTCAAAATTAAATGTTGAACTGAAAAATATTTTTTAAATGTTGTTTAATATAATGTAATATTTATGATATTATGATAAATATTAATGTTTATTTGTATCTATATTTTTTTGGGTAACAAAATTCAAGCAAAAATTAAGAAATAGCATATCTCAAAAGTCAAAATTTCAAAGATTTGTAAAAAAAGGAGAATGAAAAATTATCCAAGGATTTGAAGTTATTAATGTTTTTATTTTTGTATTTAGTTTTCGGATTACTTTTAAAATATTAATTTAATATGTTCATATATGAAAACATCAATCCGTGCATAAACACGAGATAAATTCTAGTATCATATTAAATAGCCATCAAGCATGTCTTCTTTATAGATATCCATTCAAAAATAGACTCAAACTAATGATCACAGAAATGAAGTTTCAAACCTATATATCCCCGAAAATACAGTTTGAATCCTAAATACCCAAAGAAATGGGTTTTACTGGGTTTAAAGTTTGCTTAACCAAATAACAAAATCACTAAACCGGATTAAACCTAATTTAAACCCGATTACAACCCAAATATAATCCAATTGACCGGTTTTCTATTTTTTATTAATAATACATTTAAATTTTTTTTTAAAAAATATCTTCTCATTATTTTTTTATTAGATCGAGTTTTAAATACGGTTTGGTATCAGAATTAACTGGTTTACTATCGAATTTGGTTTGTTAACCGCATAAACCCAGATAGTCGTTTGAAATAACTTTTGAGTGGACATTTAAGTTTGAGTCTACTTTTAAGTGGCTATTTGTAAAGAGGACATGGTTTGATGGCTATATGATATCATATGCTTATATAGTTCGTGGAGAAATATATTGTTTTTCCAATTTAGAATGACAAAACATTGTATCTAAATACAACCTAGAAAATAAAAATACTGTATTACCAAGTTCAAGTAAACGTGCCTTTAGTTAAACGTATGTAGGAAACAGATTCTTAATTCTTTCTCCTAACGGCCAATTTTAATTTTTCATCCTCTTATCTCTTAACCTCACTTCCTTCATCTACAATGGAAGCCAGAATCATCCTCCAAATTCAAATCCCTCGGAACCCTAATCGCCAATTCGCTCGTATTTCTCTACATTTCCCCCGCTTTATCAGAGCTTCTTCTTCAACCTCACAGGTTCTCATTACTCCTGTTCTTCTTTTTTGTCTTTTCTTCTCTCTCTCTTTTTTTTTCTGAAACTTTTTCGTGTTTTGCGGGTCACTAGAAACCGAGAAGTTACAGAGGTCCGAAACCGAGTAAGAACTTGGTAGCCGATTTCATTTCCAGAAACGATGACTTGGTTCGGAGCTTACCTATCTACGTCGGAGGCGCTTCTCTTTTGGCTGTTCTCCTCAATCGGACTGTTTCGGGTATCGCTCCTGTTGCCGATGCTAGCAGGTAATTTGAGCTAATCGGAGACCAAAACTCTCTGAAAATCTAAGATTATACAATTTGGGTTTATCTGATTTAAGCTGGAATTGCTTAGTAATCATCTCTGTAAACATTGGCTTAAATCGAATTCCAATATGGGATTTTCAGAAATTTGATGTGATCATTGCTTTGGTGTTTCGATATAATTCAAATTTGGTTTTGTATCGTTGCTCATTTGGTGAGTTTTGTAATTGGGTAGCTCACAGTCTAGAGCAGATCTACTGGCGCTTGGCTTGGCTGTCACCAATTTATTGACTGGTTTAGTTTGGTTATCGATCCGACCTAAGTCCATTACACCTGTAAGATTTATTTTCAATAACCATGTTTGTGTATTGAGATTTTTGAAGGATTCGACAAGCAATGTAATTCTTGATTTTGTTTGATTTCAGGTACAACCTGAAGGTGTGGAATGCAAAGTTGTAGAATCTGATCTTCCTGCATCGATAGTTTCCGAATTATTATGGTAATGCTCTGTTTCATATCTCTTATTACAGTTGCATCCAAAATGACTGTTCTGTGACAAATTAAAATCGAATTTTTCGACTTTTGATATGAGTTCCTTTGTCTATATTCTCAGGGCTTGGGAATCTCTAAAGATAGCAACATGTTGTAAGTCTCTAGTTATTGTCTACAATGGCATTTGCCTTATTCAAATTGGGATGGTTGCTGAATCTCCAAAAGATAAGAAAGCAGTTGTAATAAACACCAATAAGCTGATGCAAGGATCAGTTTACCAAAGCGTAATGAAATCCAAAGCACGTAAGTAGTACGGATTCTGGTTTATATTTGTGTGTAAAATATGCATTATCTAAGAAAATAAATCCTGTTTGTCAGAGAGTTACTTGGCCAATCTCTCTCTATATCCTGGGAGATCAGAGCTGCCTTTTCTGCCTGCAAATACACAGGTTTGTTGAGAATTTGAGTATTACTCCATTGAGTGAGAGAAAAATGAAAGTGTGTGATGAACATTTTTTTTTTCTCGGCTAGGCGGTAATTTTGCAGCCGCTTGGAGATAAAGGAATCGCAGTTATTGGCGGAAACACGATTAGAGGCTTCACGTCTTCAGACCAGGTAAGGAAATTTTTAACTTCTCATTGTTGCTTGTGACTTGGAAAAGTTAATAAAACAAGTCAAAGAGTAAGTTTGCTAATCATATTTAGGCTTGGATTTCTTCAATTGGGGAGAAGCTAGATGCGACATTGGGAAGATATTTTATTGATTCCGCTGAGATTTCCCAAGTAACAGATTGAAAGCAACCAGACCGGGAAAACAGAAAAAGGTTATAATCATCTTGCGAAAACACATTACAAGCATCGATCAATAAAGGTAATGAACCATCCCTTCTATTACACAAAGTCGAAATGAATGTAAAATACATTAGCTTAGAGTTTATGTATTACAAGATAAAGCAATGAATCTTCTTCACAAGCTAAAATTTTGAAGTGTTGTGTTAGGTAAAATGAGCTTTCAGAAATTTCAATTCTGTCGACAGGCGTTTCGTTTGTGGTTTCCATTTCGTGTTATGGTTCGAGAGACTAGCAAATCAGTGGAGATTACACTGAAGGATGTTTCTAGACCACGTACTCGTCTCTCCAGAGATTGCATGCCGTTCTGCGAGCTCTCCATGAACTTCTGCAATATTAAGTGCAAGAAAACATTCAAAAATCAGAACAACACAGTTTGTTGGATGTTTTAAAAGTTAATAAAAATCAGTGTGTTCAAAGAAAAAAGCCAACCTGAAAGAGATCTAACAGACTGGACTGTTGTTTTTCGATCTGAGTAATCTGATTTCTTATCATAGACAACTCTTCTGCATTATTAGTTGCCTGAGAAGAACTGCTGCTACTACCACTGTCAGTTTTAGGACTCTCCTCATCACTACTCTGAACGCCTTGTGACTTGTTCAACCCCTTCTCTTTGACTTTAGAAGTTTTTGCCGGGAACAGAATCCGTTTAGCTCCCAATGTCGAATGATTCCGCTTCTCTTTCGACTCCCCAGCTTCCTGCTCAACATCCTTAGGAGTGTTATTACGATATAAGGTCTCAACATCATTCGACTTTGAGCTTAATGGTGCGTTCAAATTCCTATCTTTGCCTTTCAATGTGTTGCTTCTCTTTTCCGAAGTGGCAGACAAACCAGAATAAGCTGATTTGGAGAAGGAGGAAGAAGACTCTGAGACCTCTGTTGAATCACTTCCAAGTTGCTTCCATAAACTCAATGTACGATTCATTGTCTCTCTAACAAGTTTGACCTGCACAAATAAGATTGAAGAATAAGATAAAAGAAGAAACTGATTGCACTTGCTTATGAATTTTACCATAAATTGTTTCGAATATTTACCTTATCAAATCTTCTGCTCTCAAGAATACTTACACAGGTCTTCTTATACAAAGGAGCTAACTCTTCTTCTGCCAAAGCTATTCTAGCCATCGCCTCCGCGGCGGCTTTTCTCGCACGCCAATCATCGCTGCTTAAAAACTCTGAAACATTCGGTAAAAGCCAATCGAGCACCGCCTTCTCGCTGTTTCTACCGCCAACGGCACCGATTACGCTCCCTATGGCTCCCAGAAGTTCCGGTTTCGCCTTGAAACCTTCAGATTTAAGCAATTTCCCAATCTTCGGCAGCGCCTTCTGCAATTGCTCCACATCCGGCTCCTCCGCCGCTTCAACCGCCGCCGCGAGGCACACAGCGGCTCCAATCTGCGCGTTCGGATCGCAATCGTGGATAAGCGTTTCGATCATTGGCCCAGAGAGAATGGAAAAAGGCTGTCCGGTGATGTTGGTAGTCATATCGACGGAAGCGGCGGCACAAGCAGCACGGACGGATGAGTCGGGATCGCGGAGACGGCGGAGGACGGTAGAGACCATTCTAGAGAGGTGAGGAGCGAGAGAATCACCATGAGAACGAGAGAGAACAGAAAGAAGCGAGACACAATGTTTCCTAACCGGAGATTTCGCGGAAGAGTCTGTACTCTGGAGACAATTAATAAACAATGAGAAAGTCTCCGGTGATAGATTAAGAGCGATTGAATCAAGCTCTGCAGCGGCGAGAGCAAGAGTATCGCGATCAGAGAGACGATTGAGACAAGCGATGACTCGTTGCTTGAGATCGGTGACCGTCGCCACCGGCGGTGGAGAAGAACGAGTTTGAACGGAAGGCATTATGAGATCACCGGAGATTTTATCAGAAATCCGCCATGGAAGGTGAGAAGAGAAGCTTTGTGGAGAAAATTTAGATTTGGCGGCAATGAAGATGACGGTACGGTTGGTACTACTTGGCTTTTAAACAAGACTCTCGTCTTTGGCTTGCCTTTTAAACTTATCATATTTTCACCACCTTCCACAAAATTTTACATTTACTTTTAGTTTATATCCCTAACCCTAAGTTTCCTTTTTTTCTTCTCAACTCCAAAATTTCTATTTCTTCGTAAGAATATGTCAAGTTTTTTTTAAAAAAGCATTGAATATGAATATATGACAATGTTTTTCCTAAACATCGAATATGTCAAATTTATTGTATTATCTTACTTGCTTCTCCTTTTTTTAATAACGTCTTTGTACGTCAAAATAGATTCAATACACACCTACAAAGATTCTAACGTGCGCAAGGAAAAGTTAAGTAAAATCATCTATGTGGTTATAATCAGAAACTCGTGACTATGTTTTAGGATAGTTTAATATTTGTTTGCAAAATTTAAATAGATCTCTTGTTTTTATTAAGCATCAATGTATGTATAACTAGTTTAATATTACAGTTAGGAGGATAACATCATATTTGTTTTACTCGGTGGTCTACTTAAAAAGAAAATTGGAATGGGAGAAACAATGAATGAATTAAACTGGTAATCGTTAATTGAATAAAAAACTGAAAACACAAAAGTAATAGAAGATAACATTTTAAATCGAATTTTTTTTTTTTTAAATGATAGCATTATTAAAGTTAAAGGAAAGAAATATTCCGCTAGATGTTAACTATATCCACAAAATGTTACACATGGTCAAGCAAACACGGTTTCTTCTTAACACGTAAGAAAACGTGAAATGAACTATTCTTTCTATTTTACTCAATATTAGGATGATATACACTGTAATAAATATCTATATTTAATAACAAAAAAAATAGAATCTTCAAATCATACTTTTTTCAACAAAAGATTGTATTGATAAGTTCTTAATTTTAGTAATCTGTGATTATAATCCAAGACAAAGAAAAGTTCTTTATTTTCAGAGAGGAATGCATGTAATGGTAGTCATCATGTTTTCTCATAGAAAACCCCACAACGTTTATGGGAAACATGTTTGTTTGTACTGACTTATTTCGAATCCCCAAATGTAAAATATTAAACACTCTTTATACGGCTCATATCAGAATATTGGGCCTTCCAAACCCATTATGGCCCAAAAACATCTAAAAAACTTGAAACGCATCTAGAGTTTTCTGGATTTGCCTTATCTTCATCGTTTTCCCAATCTTCTGAAATATTTCGTTCTGTTGTGAAGAAGTTTTAAAAACTTGGGATCCGAAAAATCTAGAAGCTCTGGAGATTTCTTCTTCACCATCAGAAATAGAATCATCGGATTCACCAACTTTCCTCAAGAACTCGAAAAGTTGAATTCGTCGGCAAAATTGCGATTATCTCTTCAAGAATCAATCGAGAATGTCTTTGATTGCCATTCGTGGATTTTCAATTCTCGTCGTCTTCTTCGTCAGCGGCGATATCAAACGTACGTGTGGACTGGAAGGAGACGTCGGAGGCGCACGTGTTCAAGGCGGATCAACCGAGGATGAAGAAAGAGGAGGTTAAAGTGGAGATAGAAGACGACAGAGCGCTGCTTAAGATGAAGCGGAGAGAGACACGTTGAGAAAGAGGAGAAGCAGGACACGTGGCATCGTGTGGAGAGGTCGACCGGAGGATTCTCGAGGAAGTTTAGGTTACCGGGGAATGTGAAGATGGATCAAGTTAAGGCTTCTATGGAGAATGGAGTTTTGACTGTAACTGTGCCTAAGGTTGAGACGTAGACGAAGGCTCAAGTTAAGTCTATTGAAATCTCTGGTTGAGTCAATTAGCTGCTTGAATTGAATTCTCTGGGTCTTGGCTCTCTCTGTGTGTGTGTCTCTTCTGAATATGGTTCTTCGTTTGAATCTAGTTCTATGCTAATTATCAAGAACTGGGATGATTACATCTCTAAATTAGATGGATCTTATTTTGAGCAGCTGAATCATGAGTTTCAGTGCAAGCTATGGTTAAAGTGTCTGGATAGTGGTTTTAGCTTTAGTGAGTCTTAACCTTGTATATGGAGTTGGAATCGAAGATTCAATTAAATGGATATGATGGTCTGTTTGTTTGGTTATTGTTCATTGATGTGATTGTGACATTGTGGTTTATCTTTCTGTTGTAGAACTAGTTTGATGGAGACTCTTTGTAGCTAACCGCTTTCGCCACCACCAAGAGCGAACAAACGAAAATCTGACGGCAATTTGATAGACTATTGATCATCATTTTGTTTTTGGCATTTTCAGAATGCGCAATCACGGTTAAGGAAGGAATCTGAAGTACATACTCAATTGAATCAGATTCAGGAGGATTTGAGGAGATCTAATGAGGAAATAGCAATGTTCAAGAAAGATAAAGCTAAAACTCTTGATGAGATGTTGAGAAATTGACAAAGGAAGCCAGTGAGAAACTAAGGCAGGCACTGGCAGCTTAGCGTCGTGTCTGAGAATAGTTACTGAAATAGGCGGGAATTAGAGCGGTTCACAAATACAAAAACTCGAGGAAGAAAGAGGTTGAGTCTATTAGAAGGCAGCATGCCTTGTACATCTCAGTTCTTCTCTCTACCACGCCAAGTGTGCATTTTAAATGAAGAAACCTGTAAGCTCGAAAAGCATGCTGTGTCAATAAAATATGACCTTGAAACCGCCCAAGAGGAAAAGGTTTGAGCTTTGGTTAACAAAAAGATTGCAACATCTCATTTTCAGAACCTATCGAATGAAACGATGGAACTTGCAAATGAGTTGGAAAACTGTAAGAAGAAGAAGAGAAAAGCAACAAAGCTATGGAAAGCAAGGGAAGCAAAGGAGAAGCTCCTGATATGTCTACTGTAGCTTCAACATTGTGGAGCCCAGATTAAAAGTTTGAAGTTGGCCGCAAAAGATACAGATGAAAACATTGCGGAGCCCAGATTAAAAGTTTGAAGTTGGCCTCAAACAGATGAAAACAATGCTTGAAGACTGAGATTAGAAAACAACCAAAATGAGTTTGTCAATTCTGAGACTGAGTGGGAACAGCGAGAACTTCATTTGATGGTTTGTGTGAAAAAATCGGGAACTTGGCACGGTGAATTTGGTTAACCTTCACTGTGCCAAGCCAGTATGAAAAATAAACTTAAAAGAATTTGAGGAGAAGATTGCGGATCTGTATGAAAGAGTTGGTGTAACAGAAACTGGAAGCATGAAACTTAAAGAAAGCTTGTGGGACAAAGAAGTCGAACCAAAGAAGGTTGCTTTAAAAAACAGAAAGCTCGCAATGGAGGTTTTTTTTCTCTTGAAAAAATCAACTAAGTTGTCAAAGGTAAATGAAAGCTTGATGAATAAACTGCAGACGGAAGGAGACAGCCTATCTCAAGAACATTGAAGAGTTGTTATCGAAAAATGAGAGCTTATTTGCACAAAGGAAACCAACCTGTGGAACATTGTTTAAGAAGCTGAGGAGCTCAAAGATAGAGAGCTGGCTGTGTAAACCAGTGTATTAGAGATTGGTTAATACCAAATTGCAGAGCACTAATCAAGATTAGCTGAAAAAGAAGCCAAACGCAAAGTTTAAGTGGAAGTCAATGGAGTCTTCTTATCATAAGAAGATTGAGGAGTTGTCACTATAACTTATTCCGGTACCGGCACCGGTACGTAAATGACTTCTTCATCCTTAAGTTTCTCATGTTCCAGAACAAAAATAACTTACACGAACCGTCTTCTACACAAATGTGAATTGAATGTTAAGTGTCAATGACTCCTTCCTCCGTAGTTTCTCAAAAGTCCAAAACCCAATGACTTAAACCAACAACGGTCTTTAGTTTCTTACCAATAAAAAGTACACAAAAAAGACTTTTAAATTTTGTTGACCAATAAATTAATTTAACTTATCTCCACTAGTAGCAGCGATAACTAACTGGGGTCATCTTTGTTGACTTTGACTATGAACTGTTCAGACACTTCAATTATTACCTAATATTTGGTAATAAAAAAACAAGCGTAAAAGAGCCATCGCATTATTAGCAAAAATATCTTTTGTAATAAAAAATTAGAAGAGCCGTCGTATTTGAATAAATAAGCCATCTTGCATATAAAAAAACATGACTTTTTACTATTTTCTCTGTTTTTGATTATAAAATACAAGACTTTTTTTAGTATTTTCTCTGATTTGATTATATCAACAATGTAGGAATAGTCAGTCCAAAGCAAAAAAGAAAAGTCCACCTTGATGTCCCTCGCTCCCTATTTATCCATGTTCTAATCCCACCCTCTTCTCTTCATTCTTCATCCTTGCCTCTCCTCTCTCTCTTCTCTCTGTATCTCCCAACCAAATTTACACGGGATTAGATCTTAAAGACTCAAAACTTTTCTGCCAAGAAAATCTAAAGACACAAACTTTGGGGAGGGATGGATTACAATCCAAATCTTCCTCCTTTAGGAGGTGGTGGGAGTTTGAGAAGAAGCATAAGTCGAAGTGTAAGCAGAGCAAGTAGAAACCTTGAAGATATCTTCACAGCTGGTTCAAGAAGAACTCAATCAGTCAACGACGACGAAGAAGCTCTTAAATGGGCAGCCATAGAGAAACTACCAACTTACAGTCGTCTCCGAACCACTCTCATGAACGCTGTGGTCGAAGACGATGTATACGGCAATCAGCTTATGAGCAAAGAAGTCGATGTCACCAAGCTCGATGGTGAAGATCGTCAGAAGTTCATTGACATGGTTTTCAAAGTAGCTGAACAAGATAATGAAAGGATCTTGACAAAGCTAAGAAACAGAATCGACAGAGTTGGGATCAAACTTCCAACAGTTGAAGTCAGGTACGAGCATTTGACGATCAAAGCTGATTGCTACACTGGTAATAGATCTCTTCCTACACTTCTTAATGTGGTGAGGAACATGGGAGAATCAGCTTTAGGCATGATTGGTATTCAATTTGCTAAGAAAGCTCAGCTTACGATCCTTAAAGATATCTCTGGTGTCCTTAAACCTGGAAGGATGACACTTTTGTTGGGTCCTCCTTCTTCTGGTAAGACCACGCTTCTGTTGGCTTTAGCCGGTAAACTCGATAAAGCCCTCCAAGTCAGTGGTGATATAACTTACAATGGTTACCGTCTTGACGAGTTTGTTCCAAGAAAGACCTCTGCTTACATTAGCCAGAACGATCTTCATGTTGGTATCATGACTGTTAAGGAGACTCTTGATTTCTCTGCTAGGTGTCAAGGTGTTGGTACCCGTTATGGTAAGTGAATATTCAATCTTAAAATTAACTAAAGATTCGATTATTTCAAGATTCAGTTTTGTTGAATGAAGTGATCCTTCTTGTAGATCTGTTGAATGAGCTTGCAAGAAGAGAAAAGGATGCTGGGATATTCCCTGAAGCTGATGTTGATCTCTTCATGAAAGCTTCGGCTGCTCAAGGAGTTAAGAGCAGTCTCGTCACTGATTATACTCTCAAAGTGAGTCTCACCTCTCATCTTATAACTTAGCTCATCTTGTAAATTCAAGAGAACAGCAACCTAAAATTCGAACCGAACTAAACCGTTTATTTATAAACCGAAACCGAACCGGAATTTATTTATAAACCGTTTGGTTTCATTGTTTTAGTAACTGTAGTTTTGTGTAACCCAACCGAATAAACCAAAATTCATTAAAAATAATATATATGTATGAAAAAGATATAATCAAAATAAATAGTAAGAATATTAATTTATCATTATCTATTTATTTTTTTAAGTTAATTTTAAATTAAAACCGAACGGAAACCAAACCAAAAACTACCAAATCAAACCGATATTGCACCAACCGAAGCGAAATGATATTTATCTAAACTGTCAGCATATAGTCTTTGGGGGTATTTGAACCTTTTTTGGATAGGTTTTAGTTAATTTTTCATTCTGAATGTTTCAGACACTTTTTTCTCATTGTTCTTGAACTTTGAGTCTTTTTGTGTATAATACTGACTCTGTTTCGTGAAACAGATTTTGGGGCTTGACATCTGCAAAGACACCATAGTTGGAGATGATATGATGAGAGGTATCTCCGGAGGTCAGAAGAAACGTGTCACAACCGGTGAGATGATTGTTGGGCCTACTAAGACACTCTTCATGGACGAAATATCCACTGGTCTTGACAGTTCCACCACATTCCAAATCGTCAAGTGTCTGCAACAGATCGTTCATCTTACAGACGCAACGGTGCTCATGTCTCTCCTCCAGCCTGCTCCTGAGACCTTTGATTTATTCGACGATATCATCTTGTTGTCGGAAGGTCAGATCGTATACCAAGGACCAAGAGACAACATTCTTGAGTTCTTTGAGAGCTTTGGGTTCAAGTGTCCTGAGAGAAAAGGAACAGCTGATTTCTTGCAAGAGGTTACTTCCAAGAAAGATCAAGAACAGTACTGGGTGGACCCAAACAGACCTTATCGTTACATTCCGGTTTCAGAGTTTGCCAGCAGATTCAAGAGTTTTCATGTTGGAAAGCATATTTCTAACGAACTTGCAGTACCATTCGATAAGTCTCGCGGCCACAAAGCGGCTCTTGTGTTCGATAAGTACTCTGTCTCAAAGAGGGAGCTTCTCAAGAGTTGTTGGGACAAAGAGTGGCTGCTTATGCAGCGAAACTCATTCTTCTACGTTTTCAAGACTGTCCAGATCATCATCATCGCTGCAATCACGTCTACACTTTTCCTCAGAACTGAAACGGATACGAAGAACGAGGCTGATGCTAACGTCTACATAGGAGCATTGCTATTTGGAATGATCATCAACATGTTTAATGGGTTTGCAGAGATGGCTATGATGGTTTCGAGACTCCCGGTGTTTTACAAACAGAGGGATCTCCTGTTTTATCCATCCTGGACCTTCACACTTCCCACTTTCTTGCTCACGATTCCAACCTCAATCTTCGAATCGACGGCATGGATGGTGGTGACTTATTACTCCATCGGTTTTGCACCTGACGCTGGCCGCTTCTTCAAGCAATTTCTCCTGGTGTTTCTGATTCAACAAATGGCTGCATCCCTCTTTAGGTTGATTGCTTCTGTGTGCAGAACCATGATGATTGCTAATACTGGTGGTGCTCTCACACTACTTCTCGTGTTCGTGCTTGGAGGCTTCCTTGTTCCGAAAGGCGAGATTCCTGACTGGTGGGGCTGGGCTTACTGGATATCCCCTCTTACATACGCTTTCAACGGTTTAGTCGTCAATGAAATGTTTGCCCCTAGATGGATGAACAAAATGGTAAGTGTACTTACTGCTTTATTCTGCATTTTACAACGTATATCATAGTTAAAGCTTGCCTCTGAGTCTCACTTTTTGAAAACTGCAGGCTTCTGACAACACAACAAGGCTTGGAACCATGGTGCTTAATACTTGGGATGTCTACCATCAAAAAAACTGGTACTGGATTTCAGTTGGAGCCTTGCTTGGTTTCACAGTCCTCTTCAACCTTCTTTTCACCTTTGCACTTACCGTTCTCAACCGTAAGTTTCTCTTGTTGCATCCCTCGTTTCACCAAAGCTAAAACAACAGACTACTAATAATGTTCCTTGAAAACTACAGCTCTTGGGAAGAAGGCAGGTGTACTTCCAGAGGAAGAAATTGAAGACGCGGATCAGAGGAAAGATCCAATGCGCAGATCTTTGTCTACTGCAGATGGGAACAGAAGTAAGTGCATTTCTTATCTGTTTAGATGTTTCCGTTTCTTCTTCTACTCTTTTGTCTCATTCTGCTCTCTCTTATCAGGAGGAGAGGTCGCAATGGGGAGAATGAGTAGGGATTCTGCGGCTGAAGCATCCAGCGGTGCAGGCAATAAGAAAGGAATGGTTCTTCCTTTCTCTCCTTTGGCTATGTCCTTTGACGACGTCAGATATTTTGTTGACATGCCTGCGGTAAGTAACAATCCTTCACTTGAATCTTTCACACCAAAACAAATGAGACACTTGGATTAAATATATATGTTTTGATGGTACAGGAAATGAGAGACCAAGGAGTTACAGAAACCAGACTTCAACTGCTTAAAGGTGTGACTGGTGCATTTAGGCCAGGAGTCTTGACTGCGCTTATGGGAGTGAGTGGTGCTGGTAAGACTACACTTATGGACGTTTTGGCCGGAAGGAAAACTGGTGGATACATCGAAGGAGACGTGAGAATATCAGGATTCCCAAAGGTTCAAGAGACATTTGCTAGAATCTCAGGATACTGTGAGCAGACCGATATTCATTCCCCGCAAGTCACAGTCAGAGAATCTTTGATTTTCTCTGCTTTCCTTCGTCTTCCTAAAGAAGTTGGCAAAGAGGAAAAGATGATGTTTGTGGATCAAGTGATGGAATTGGTAGAGCTGGACAGTCTTAGGGACAACATTGTGGGTTTACCGGGTGTCACGGGGCTTTCCACGGAGCAGCGAAAGAGACTGACAATCGCGGTGGAGCTTGTAGCCAACCCTTCAATCATCTTCATGGATGAGCCAACTTCTGGACTAGACGCTAGAGCAGCGGCTATTGTGATGAGGGCGGTAAGGAACACAGTGGACACTGGAAGAACTGTGGTCTGCACCATCCATCAGCCTAGCATTGATATCTTTGAAGCATTTGATGAGTTAATGCTGATGAAGAGAGGAGGACAAGTGATCTACGCGGGTCCATTGGGTCGTAACTCTCACAAGGTTGTGGAATACTTCGAAGCCATTCCCGGAGTTCCCAAGATTCCAGAAAAGTATAACCCAGCCACTTGGATGCTTGAAGCTAGCTCACTCGCCGCTGAGCTAAAGCTTAGTGTTGACTTTGCTGAGTTGTACAAGAATTCCGCCTTACACCAGTAAGTTTAGATTCTTTCTTTTCCAAGCTCCTTGCATCTGATTGATTGATAAAATATAGTACTAATGAAAACATAACAATGCAGGAGAAACAAAGCATTGGTGAAAGAACTCAGTGTACCACCAGCAGGAGCATCAGATCTGTACTTTCCTACACAATTCTCACAAAACACATGGGGACAGTTCAAATCATGCCTATGGAAACAATGGTGGACGTATTGGAGATCTCCAGACTACAATCTTGTCCGGTTCATCTTCACATTAGCAACATCACTCTTGATTGGTTCCGTCTTCTGGCAAATTGGAGGTAACAGGTCGAATGCAGGAGACTTGACAATGGTTATAGGAGCATTGTATGCCGCGGTTATTTTCGTGGGAATCAACAATTGTTCTACAGTACAACCGATGGTTGCAATAGAGAGAACTGTGTTCTACAGAGAAAAGGCAGCAGGAATGTACTCAGCCATGCCATATGCCATCTCTCAAGTCACTTGTGAGCTTCCTTATGTCTTGGTTCAGACCGTTTACTACTCACTCATCGTCTACGCCATGGTTGGTTTTGAGTGGAAAGCCGAAAAGTTCTTCTGGTTCCTCTTTGTTAGCTACTTCTCATTCCTCTACTGGACTTATTACGGCATGATGACTGTTTCCCTCACACCAAACCAACAAGTCGCTTCGATTTTCGCCTCAGCGTTTTATGGCATTTTCAACCTTTTCTCTGGCTTCTTCATTCCAAGACCCAAAATCCCAAAGTGGTGGATTTGGTACTACTGGATCTGCCCTGTCGCGTGGACCGTCTATGGATTGATCGTGTCGCAGTACGGTGACGTTGAGACAACTATCCAAGTCCTTGGAGGTGCTCCTGACCTTACCGTCAAGCAATACATTGAGGACCATTATGGCTTCCAGTCTGACTTTATGGGACCAGTTGCTGCCGTCCTTATCGCTTTCACCGTCTTCTTCGCCTTCATCTTCGCATTCTGCATCAGAACTCTCAACTTCCAGACCAGATAAAACTTTCTCAAGTCTCTTTCTTTTTGAATCCTTAGTGTTATATACATAAGCTATCTCTGTTCTTTTATTTTTCCTTTTTGTCAAACTAAGCTGTCTCTGCGCTAAATATGTATTCTAGCGGATTTTTTAAACTATTTTATTTATAGATGATGACGAATCAGATGTAATATAAATCCACTTCTTTTGTTGTGTTTGATATAAATATATCTCATTTTTTTTTTGTTTGTTTGTTTGTTGAGAATATGTATTTTACGATACTACTTATAAGAGGAAGAAGACAGACAAAAAATCATCAAATCAGACTCCTTATATACAATTGATCTTATATGAATTGAGGGTTAGTGATTTATGAATGCCTTTGATAATTTTTCTTGTGAAATTTCGAAAACTTATCACAATACAGTGTGATCAGCGTCAAAATCAAAGAGGGCTAGTTTATGATAACATCTTTTGATTATTGCCTAATGTGTGGTTCTTGGGATTCCTAAATTGCTTGTTCTGAATTACGAATACTTAAAGACAGACTTTTCCAAAGGCCAAGACTAAGATCCATACATGATATAACCCAAATATAGATATAGATGAAACCTGGCCAATTAGGAATTTGAAAAAAATAAAATAAGTTACAAAATAAGGGGCGTTCCGAGAATTGAACTCGGGACCTCTCGCACCCTAAGCGAGAATCATACCACTAGACCAAACGCCCTCTGCTAAAATTATTCAGATTTATTAATATAGTCTATTAAAAAAGTTTTACCAAAACATCATTACGTTGGAGAAGTACAATAGATAGCGAGGTGATTTCCTCACTTAAAAGTACCAAATCCTAAAGGCTTAAATTAAGAAAGCATTATTTTTAGCAGATGAGGACATAATTGAAAAAGACTTTGGAGTTGGGAGATAGACAACAAACTAAGCATTGAAGTCTACATTAATGTATTTGAAGTTGTTCATAAAGGAAAATCAACTAAGAGTAATACGTTAGATTTCAATGGTCTCGACTCTCGAGATTGTTTCTTCTCAAGTAAGTTAAAGAGCCAACAGTCTCCTTTTCTTCTTTGAGTTCCATTAATCACCACTAAAGGCAGTTGATACGCTCGGGATATTTCTGGTCGGTTAAGGAGAATACGAGTATGGGATCGTTGATGTGGAAGAAAATTCTCAAGTACCGAACGCAAGCGAAAGAATTCCATAAGATGGAGATCCCAAGTGGAAGGCAAACATCCATGAGATCATTTATTTTTATCTTGTAGCTTCACTTCTCGTGTTTGGGAGTCCTTAACTAGGAAGTTTCTTCAGCACCGTTAGACTACGGATTTGAAGCACGGGTACTTCTATAGTTCTATTGGTAGCCATCTCCCGTACCAGGGACGTTTCGGAAACGGGTACAGCATGGGGACGGCTCGGAAACGTCCCCCAGACGTCTCGAGCAAGACGGGGACAGCAAACAGTTATGGGGATGGAAGGGTTAGGATACGGGGATGTTTCCGAGATGTTTCGGCTTCAAAATTGGTGTCCCCTTGTGTTCTAAAAAACGTTTTTAGATTTTTCGGAGGAAGATAACATCGAAGTGTTGATATTCGCATCCATTTCATTTCATTCCCAGCCCTCTTATCATAAGCACATTTTCACCTCTTCACCTCTTCATCACCTCTTCACTTTTAACTACTTTATAATCGCTTTTCTCCTCTTTCTTTTTTCCATTAGCTATTCTAATTACCTCTCACTAAAAGTATGAGTATCTTTTCTTATAATTTTTATTGACGTACCCATGTCGTACCAGTATCCATAAATTTTGAAGTTGCCGTTTTCCGTCCCCGTTTCTTGCCCCCGTATTCGTCTCAGTGCTACTTACTCTTGCTCGTCTCAAGCGCCACTTTCAAAGCTTCAACAAGATTCATTCTCCGATCCGTTCTACTGGTCACAGTCCACTCTCTATGGCGTTAGAGGAATCGACGACGACGGCATAGTGTGCTCCAGAATTCTTTTCAAAAAATAGTCCACATTTTTTTAATATGCATTATTGTGTATTTGATAAAATTTATATATTTCTAATTGTTATTATTTTTATTTTCTAAGGAAATTATGTAAATTAAACATTTTTATTTTAGTATATAGTAAAATAAGACCACGTTTAGTTATAAAAATAATTAGGATAAGGAAAATGCCACATAATTAGTAAATTTTTTATATAAAACCCTGAGTGAGGACAGAGCTTTACCGGCCAATATCTTCCGATGTTGAATTTATTGACAAAAGCAACTCCTTTACCCCAACCGTAGAATGATAGATATGTGTCTTTGATTTCTTCTGCACTGTTGATAGAGAACTCACCAGCAAACAGTGCTGGTTTCTTTTGACCGACATCTACAGGTATGGGCGTAAGAAGCAATTAGCTTCATTCATGTCCTTCATAATATAGCGATACTGAAAGCATCTTTAGAGATTGTAGAAGACAGGAAATTCAATCACCAACATTCTTAACTTAACCAAGGGCATGCTGAAAAAATTAGAGCACTGACCATTAGTAAGATTGAACTTCTCACTTCTCTTTTTGGTATGATGCATCTCAATACTGAGATTTGGCATTTGATTTAGGTTGTGAAAAGGAATTGGTATCATCTTCCATCCATGGAGAATTTGACAATCTAGATAAACCGAAGACAAAATACCCTGAAAAGTAATACAAAATAGACCTTTTGAACGAGCTGCCTGGCTAATGTAAAAGGCTACCATAGATTCCAAAATTTTGACATCGTGTATATCACATTCACTTTGGTATAAGAAGTGAAACATTAACAAATTATAGGTTGGAGAGATTGAAGTGAATTGTTCCGGTGCAAAAAATCACACAAAAGAATCAATAATTATAGAGACTGATATCAAATTCATCGCCAACAAATTCATTCTCACGCATTTAAGAACCACACAATTTTGTCTTAACAGACAAACTTTCAAAATTACCATTCATTATAGCAAAGATGAGAAGAAATCCCTGCTTTTAACAAACAGCTAGTATTCTTTTTTCCGAAATTGGTTTTGTTCCAAATGGAATTTTTAACTTTGAGTTTTAATGAGCCTACTGTTTGTGATCGCTAAAAAGTCGGGACTCTAATCATTTTCAGTCTTAAGATGCATTCATTATAAAATCGTTTATTTTTTTGTTCTGAATATAATTTAACATTCATACCAAAAAAAATGATGAGAAGAAAAAAACCGTGATAATCACGAAAACCTAAACCTGAACTAGGTTTTTTGGTCGTCAAACTTCAGAAAACACACAAGAGTAAAAATCTGAAAGGAACTTAAAACTTCTAATTGATCGACGAAGACATGAGTATCTGCCTCAAGAGATTGTTTTGTTCCTGATCAGAGATTTTTCTCTCCTCAAGCTTTACCTCGCTGGTTTGTTCAGGCATCTTTAAAAACATCTCGTAATTTATCGGACTCTCTTGCTGCTGCATCTCTTGATGTTGTTGCATGTTCTGATAATCATAACCGTCGACATTAACGTATTCCTTTTCTTGTTCTAATAGATCTCCATAGGAATAGCATCCGAAGGGAAGATCTTGCCTTTGCCTTTGCCTTTGCTCCTGCTGAGCTAGAGAGCGACACATAGCGATTTGCTGATGAATTAAGTTAAGCTCAGCATGACAACACTCGATCTTGCGCTTAAGATCACACAAAATCCTGTAAAGCCCTCCTACTGGATCTAGGGCACGAGCATTAGCGTGATAGGTAAGGTTCTGCATAGCAATGTCTCGTTGAGATTCTTCGACTCCTTTGATCATCTTGGTGATTTTGCTTACTCCAAACAGTTTATGAGCGTTTAGAAACTGCTTTGGGCGATCTTGTGGGAAATAAGGAGCAAGAAGACAGTTTTTTGTACACTTTTTCCTTTGGTATTTACAGGAAGCGCACGCTGTCGTGGAGCCACCGGAGGGGGTGTTTAAGGACATTAGGGTTTATGTTTGGGATATATGGAATTTAGGGTTTCCCAGAGGTTCCTGTTCCTTGATTTTCTCCTTAAGAGAAGGAGAAAAGATAGAGGATCGTGGAGAGAGTTCTGCGAAGTTGTGGATAGAGAAGTTTTCGGGGGATATGGTTATGTTGAGAGAGATTTTGTTAGTTAAATAGAGTACTAACAATAGGCCATTTTCTGATTTCTTCTGAATTTTAGAAAAATATATACGTATATTCAGATATTTTCTGTTAGGAATTATATTTTGACCAGATTTTAGTTGATTTTATAGCTTTTTTTTTCTTTAGTCGTTAGTTGGATTTTCTGTTTGGTAGATAACCAAAGAGGTGTATGTATTTACCAAAAATTTTTAATTTTTTTTAGATAACATCTAATATTTTGTAGGATTATCTGATCATTTATTAATGTTTTAGTTAAGTTATTTATATTTTACTAGGTCTGGACATTCGGATATTCGGTTCGGGTTCGGTTCAGTTTGGTTCTTTCGGATTTCGGATTTTTGGATTTTGGAGTTGAGATCCCATTCAGATATTTTATAATTTCATATCGGGTTCGGTACGGATTTAGTATCTTTTTGGACCGATCATAACTAGAACTAGCCAATCATATTCAGATTTTTTGGATTTTTGGATTTTTGAATTTAGACCTCTAGACCCATTCAGGTATTTTTTAATAACGGATTTGGGTTCGGTTCGAGTGTTTCGGGTCGGGTTTGGTTCGGATTTTTGGGTTCGGGATAAAATTCGGGTAAAACCTTATAACTTTATAAGGTTTTATTGTGGATAAAATTGCTTAAACAACATTAAAGCAAATTTTTGGATTACGGACTTGGAAATGTTTTCTCCACCATAAAATCTTTTTTTATCGAGTCTGAATTTTTAAATGCCTATTCTCATGTTTTTTTTTACATAAATAAATTTAAACTCGATTTTAAATTCTATATCATCTAACATATGATTTGGAATAGTGGCACTGATTGGTAAAGACTTTACTACTGTGATTTTTGGTTGTATATGTAACTTTTTAATTATTGACTATTTTACTTTAAATATTGATAAAGAGTCTGATTGCTAATAAAGGAATTGATAGATGGAATTGAGGATGAACTGAACGGCTACAAGCCTACGATTGATTAACTTTGGAATCATTTGAACCGCATGTGAAATCTTGCCGATCCACTGCCTCCAGCAAAAGCTCGAGATGTGGAGATTCCAACTCGAAAATCACCTGCAAAAGTTTCTCAACAAATCTAAGTAATGGCTGGAACTGGAATGAATGAGGATGGATAGAGACTCTGGTTTCCAAAGAAGAAAATGGTTCCATTCCTCTGTCCTAACTAACAAAACGGTCAAATCTCATGTTCCTGTTCACATACCAAAGTATTTTTGCCAGGCTTAAGAAGCGGCGCAGGAACATAGAGGTTGCACTGTGGTCCAACAGACTGCAAAAAGAATCATGTGTAATAGAAACGGTACATTATATTGGATGAGCTTTATAGAGGAGGTGAGGTCGAGCTCCCAAGCTCCATTGGTCAGCTTATCAAGTTCATAGACCGTCAGGTTCGTAACAGACTATCCAATATTATGAAGCCGAGATCGTCAAAATTTCCAGACGGGCTTTGCATTTGGTTTGGCTCAAGAGATTAAGTTTCGACTATGTTTTTCAGCTTCTCATCTTTACATTCATTCAAAAAATAATAATAATAATAAATCACCACCAACTTGGTTATACTGTATAACTTATACATACAAAGTTATTGTCACGCCTTGGGCTAAAGCCCATGAAATTGATGCTTTAGGCATCACAAAAATATATCTCAAAATTAAGAACATCAATTTTAGAAGTTACGTTGTAGTCCATTGGTGAGCATGTAATTTAATGCCCCATATCTTCTTTGGATTTTTCATATTGTTTTGTTTGTTAATGGGCTAAAAAAAGTTTTGCTTTAGAAAATTAGTTCGTCTAAACTTACAAATAAAGTTTAGTCTTATTATATAAATCTGAATGAATTTCACGAAAATACTACATTTGATGCAATTTTTACTATAATACGTATTTAGTTTAATTATATTTTGAAACATGTTAATATACTATTTTATTAAAATTAATAAATTACAATTTCTTTTTGCAAAAAAAAATCTTTTCTAGATAGTACATTTAATATATTGGAATCTTTTCCACAAGTTTTAGCAAACCAAAATTATTTTTCGTGAACTTAAAAACTTGTATTAAGTAAAAATTTTGGTCAACCAAATCGGAACAACAAAATTTACATACAAAATATCTAAATAACGAAAAGTGCCGCTACAAGCCAAACAATTCGTCGTACTATTCAAACAACGTGGAACATATGAAATAGAGAAAAAACGGAAATATGCTTTTAAATTTGAAAACGCTGCTAGTATAGTAGCATGGAGAAAACAGGCCAAAACATTGAATATGACACCATCTTCACTAGCCTAACCAATCTGTTTGGAAAGAGTTGGTCGTGCAACACCACACAATCCACTACTGCCCAGATCAAAGCTTTTTACTTCACGTGCAGTGGAGTTAAACTCTATCGTTGTCCTTTGACACCCTTCAAACAAAGACACATTCGCATAGACAAAACACCATCCTAGTCCCGAGAAAAAACTTTAGCTTCCACGATCCATCTATTTGGCAAATTGGTCAATAGCTAACAAGGAAACCAATTGTACGATGTGAGAAATGCCCCTCGTCGATTCATCCATTTGTTGCGCTTTTTCCCATGCTAAATTTTTGTTATTGCATGTTTTAAGATATTTGGTGGTTTCTGACCTAAGCCGTTAAAAAGTTTTATTATTCTGAGATTTTCAAAAAACCAAGATAATCCATCAAAACATGTTAATTTATTTCTCTGGTAATACCTCTGCAGGAAGCATCCTCTGAAACAAGTAATCTAATTCATAAACACCATTGTCAATAAAGTCTAAAGCCTCAAGAGATTTGTCATAGTTGAATCTTCTATAGCAAAAAAAATAATATAGGAATACTATACCTCTTGCCAAAAGAAAAAAGAAAAAAAAGATGAAATATGATGAAAATAAATAATCGGGACTCAGTTGACCAAAACTTATAGTCTAGTAATTCTGTTAGTGCGATAATAACTATATGATAAAAATCTTGTCGGAACAATTTCTAGGATATTAAATCGTCATGATACGTCAAAACAGTGTTAAAGATTTGATTTGAACATACACTTGGACTTCTTATTTTTAGTTCTTCAAAATCTCATTTATGCTAGCATGAGTCTTTGTTATATACAAGATACCGCTTAGAAAATTCAATGTTTAGTTAAATTTTCAATTCGTTACCCATTATATATACCAAATAATCTAACCTATATATAGGTCGACCTATAAAGGAAACGATGTGAGATTGAATTTAATACAAACTATGTTAAAAAAAAATCTAATTTGAACGTATACTGAGACTTCTTATTGTTAGTAGTTAAAAATATCATCCATACTAGCATGAACCTTAGGTCTATAAAAAAATATCATCAAAAGAATTCAATTTTTATATAAAATGTTAACTCGTTACCTATTATGTATACCAAACAACTTAACCTACATATGGAAAGTTGGAAACATACAACCGAAGATTGTTTATATAAGAAACGACACGAGATTGAGTATAATGCAAAAAGTAGATTGAAACCCTTCGTACATCACCAATAGAATAATAACTATATGATAACAATTTTGTCAGAACACTTACTGACATATTAAATCATTATTGATATTTAAAAATAGTGTCAAAGATTGAACATACACTTGACCTTCTTATTGTTAGTAGTTAAAAATATCATTCATACTAACATGAATCTTTATTATAATACAAAATATGGTCAAAAAAAGAACTAGCTTAATATTTTCCATAGAAACTCACGATCTTCAAAATTTTATGTTAAAACTTTGATGGACACATGATAGTGATTCATGCATGAATTATACGGTAGATTTGCAATAGAAAACAGCTCTGACTAAAGAGACCCTAAGCAATAACGGCGGAAGAAAAAATTATGTAATAAAAAAGGTTGGTGACAGTAATGTTTTACTCTTAGAATTGCCAATAGAAACTAAAGCCTTTTTTTTTTTTTTAACCTAGAAACTAAAGCTTTATACTATAACAAAATTGTTCTTGTCTTCAAAAACGTGTTAAAGAACATGATATATCATATTGACATAGCGAAAGCATCCGTAAAAAAACGACCGTGATATATCAAAAACTATGATATATCCGTAAAAAAACGACCGTGATATATAAAAAAACTATGGTAAATTTTAAGATTATTCCTATAATTAAGAATCCCAAGTTAAACCAAATGTTTTTATATTTGTTAAGATCCTTGTACCAAAAACAAAGAAGAAAGAAACAACAACTTTGTTTAATAATCAATAAAAATATATATATAATCATAAACCTAAATATTATTAAAAAAAAATGAACTTTCAAACTCTAAAAACTTTAAAACCTAATCTACTAAACATAGGAAAATATTTTATTTTCTTTACGAAAACAATGTATTAAATTACATAAATTGGTAAGAAATCTCACAAAGTTTTATCCCCAAATCCTCTCTTATCATCTCCAAAAGTTTCATACTTTAAATGCATGAGTATGCGAAGATATGTTATTAACGCACATATAGACTTGATTATAATCTCCTTAAGCACTTCTCATATATATAATATACTACATTCACAGGCTCCTCCTCCTTCTCTCGCTCTCTTCCCTCTGTTTGCTCGAAAGCTTTGGCCTTTTTGATTTTACGGCTAATCTCTTCTCGAAACTATTCGTATCTGAGCGAGAGATTGAGATAAGATATAGAGAGAGATCCAACCCAGAAGCAATCTTTTTACTTTTCTTTTTTTCTTTGTGTCTCTCTCTGTCAAGATTCGTATCCCTTTTCTCCGGCAAACTCACGGCGGCGATCCACTCTTCTCTATCGGTTTCTATGTTCGTTTTATCTTCTTCTTCTGAAGAAACGAAGAAGTTTGGTTCTTTCGCTTTGATGAATGTGATCCGGTTTCTGTAAGGTTTGAATATAATCAAAGTCTCGAATTTTATTTTGCCTTCTCCTTTGATTTTGGTTTCGATTTGAGGCGATAGATCTGGTTTGTGTTTGTTGTTTAAGAGGGGGGAATTTTGAATTTGTGATTTTATACTTCGATTGTTTTCAGGGTACTGAGTTTTGTGAAGCTTGAATCTTTGTGTGTTTGTTTATTCATATTGCGGTGGTAAGGTTAAAGAGATGAAGAGGGTTAGAGAAGAGGTTTACGTTGAACCACAGATACGAGGACCTACTGTTTCATCTCGAGGAGAAACGTAAGCTCTCTCTCTCTTGTCAAATCCTATTTTGTTTTGATTTCAAATTCTCGTTTTGACTATGCTTTTTTGTACGGAAGTCAAAATTTTGTAGGCTGATGATAGATATTCTTATTGTTTGTTTTTGCTTGTGGGGATTTAAATTTTCATGCTCAGGTTTGTTTCCTAGGTTGAGTTGAGTCTTTTTATCTTTGAGGTCTATGATTGTTCCTGGGGTAGTTACCTTATAGGCTTAAGCAAAATTCGGCGTTGTTCATTTCGACTTAAACGCGTTTTAAATGCAGTTTGATAAACATTCTTATTGCTTTCTTTTCTTCTAGGTATATAAATTTTGTTTTCTAGGTTGAGTTGAGTTCTATAATTGTTCCTGGGTTAATTACCTTAGAGGGGTAGGCAAAATTATTGTAGTTTCGAAGGAGCAAACTAAATCGATTGTTCGACGTAAATGCGGAAAGCAGCTTAATATATGTTTGTGTAATGCAGAAATGGTAGGCCTTTAACGATTGGTGGAGGAGGAACTATGGGAGGGCTAACAACAGGTGATGCTTTGACATATCTCAAAGCTGTCAAGGACATGTTTCAAGACAACAAAGAGAAATATGAAACATTCCTTGGAGTCATGAAGGACTTCAAAGCTCAGAGGTAATTAATTGCCTTCCTCTCTCTTCCGTTTGGTGTTTCTTCTCACAGCTGGAAATGTCCTAATTTCTTTTGTGTCTCGTGTTGGTTGTAGAGTTGACACTAATGGTGTCATAGCAAGAGTAAAAGATTTGTTCAAGGGCTATGACGACTTGCTTTTGGGTTTTAATACCTTCTTGCCAAAGGGGTACAAAATAACTCTTCAGCCCGAGGATGAGAAACCTAAGAAGCCAGTGGATTTCCAAGTAGCTATTGAATTTGTCAACAAGATCAAGGTATGTATCTGATGTAGTAAATCAGACATCAATTTAGTCATGATCTAAACATTTAACGTCACTGGATATTTATTCCTCCAGGCGCGATTTGGGGGTGATGACCGTGCATATAAAAAATTCCTAGACATCTTGAACATGTATAGAAAGGAAACCAAGTCTATCAATGAAGTCTATCAAGAGGTATATATACAGTAAATATGCATAGTGTTGATTTGCTCTACGTTTCTGCGTCGCACTTTTTTTTTTTCACATAGCCAGATTTCTTGTGATTCTTTTTTTCTGATTATCTTCTATTTTATAGGTTACTCTGTTATTCCAGGACCATGAAGATCTGCTTGGGGAGTTTGTTCATTTCTTACCTGATTGTCCAGGATCAGCTTCTGCTAATAACCCTCTTTTCGGAAGGATCACAGTACCACATGATAGAAATTCTCCATTTTCTGCAATGCATTTAAAGCATATTGAGAAGGTTTCTCTTAAATTATTCTTTCTTAATGATTCTCATATCTTTCACAGCGTAGTTAATAATGTTTCTAATTGATGTTCGTGGTTGAAAGCCTGCATTGTAGCCATGCATGCTTAGTATGGAAAGTATTAACATCCTTTCCCTAATTATGCTAAGAATGATAAAGTAAGAGCAAGATAAATATAGTAATTAAGACACAGTTTACAGCAAATAGATGAGAGAATATATGTTTAAGAAACTTGATGGTTCAGAGTTTTAGTGAAATGTTGATACGGAGTCTTTCCTGCCACAGAAAATAAAATTACGGAGTAGGCATGATGAGTATACTGAACACTCTGATCAACGAGAAGATGGTGACGAGAACCTTGTGGCTTGTTCTGCTGGTAATTCTCTGGGAAGTGAGTACTTGAATCACCTGTAGCATTTTTAATTTTATTTATTTGCATTTATTATTATTATGGCTTGGCTCAGCACCTGCTGAGAGCATGATAATTACAAATATATGGCTTCCATTTTTCAGTGATTTTGATATAAAAGAGAAATTAGTATATATCTACGTGACATATTGTCATCTTCTATACTGTGGTCATTGTCAATCTTGTCTCTGCTTATGGACGGGTCAGTAGTTACCTGGTGCTAAGGTCAAACTATGTTAATATTTGCAGAATCCCTTGCTAATCAAGGTCAATGGCCAGGATATCTGAAGGTAGAAGACACCGAGGGGATTCAAGATTATGAAAATAATGGGGGTCTTGAAAAAGATCCAGAAAATGATAGAACTGCAGCTTTTGGTAAAGACATCGGAAGTCAAAAAAATCTACTGTCTACCAACCATATGGCCAAGGCAATAAATGAATTGGATCTTACTGACTGCGCACAATGTTCACCAAGTTATCGTCGCCTGCCAGATGATGTGAGCCCTTCTTAAACCTTAATGATATTATCTACTATACCTCAGTATAGCGTTGATTTTGTGCTCTATGATCATACGGTTGGCTTTCTCCTGTGTAGTATCCCATTCAGATTCCAAGCTACAGAAATTCACTTGGTGAAAAGGTACTTAATGATCATTGGGTATCTGTCACATCGGGGAGTGAGGATTACTCATTCAAACACATGCGAAAAAACCAGTATGAAGAAAGCTTGTTTCGATGTGAGGATGATAGGTAAGACGTATATAGTATATTAGGTTCATGTATTTCTTTCTATATCTAGATTAGGAGTCTTTTGATAACATTGGTGAGTTCATGATTGTTTTCTATTCAGTTCAGTCTTCCCTTCTAATTTCACTAAGTTGTCTGAAACTTGTGTGGATTTATATTGTGGGTTTTTTTTGCTGACAATATAATCCCCATAAAAATTCTACTACCATCTGATCTGAATATAATCCCCATTAACTAACTGATATGAATACAGGTTTGAGTTGGACATGTTACTAGAGTCTGTGAGTGCAGCCATTAAGCGTGTGGAAAATCTTCTGGAAAAGATCAACAACAACACAATCTCTATAGAGACACCAATTTGTATTAAAGAACACTTATCAGGCAAGTAGTTATCTGATCGAATCTGGCTGTGATATATGTATGTTTATTATTCTTTTACTTGGGCTAATGACCTTATATGTGACTATTTAATAGAGCTGAACCTAAGATGCATTGAGCGGTTGTACGGGGATTATGGGCTTGATGTCATGGATTTTTTGAAGAAGAATTCTCATATCGCCTTACCGGTGATACTAACACGCTTGAAGCAGAAACAAGAAGAATGGGCTAGGTGTCGCTCTGATTTCAGGAAAGTATGGGCTGAAGTATATGCTAAGAATCATCACAAATCACTAGATCATCGTAGTTTCTATTTCAAGCAGCAGGACTCCAAAACTTTGAGCACAAAAGGTATGTTTTCTTGCAGGACTATAATTTCGTTTTCTTTGGATTTCAAACCTAACTTAGGTTTTTAAAACACCATTTATTTTGTTTGGCTGCACTTGAAGCTACATAGAAGATTTTATGGATATTCCATATTAGAAATTCCTTTCTCTACATGGAGAGTGCATATAAAGGCGTCATGATTGTTTGAAGTAAAAAATGATGAAACAAAGAGAATGTCTTGTATCATTTAAATGCAAATTTGCCTCAGCTAAAGTTGGTTGTTATGTCCCAAATGCAGGTTTAGTGGCGGAAATTAAAGATATCAGTGAGAGAAAGCATAAAGAAGACCTGCTTCGTGCCATTTCTGTTGGAACTAAGCCCTCTTTCACCCCAGATGTGGAGTTCAGTTATACTGATACACAAGTTCATGCTGACCTATATCAACTAATTAAGTATTACTGTGAAGAAATATGTGCTACTGAACAGTCGGATAAAGTCATGAAGCTGTGGGTAACCTTTTTGGAGCCCATGTTTGGCGTTCCTTCTAGGTCTCAAACAAATGAGACAATGAAAGAGGTTGCAAAGATCGAAGACAACCAAGAGCACCATGATGCATGTGAGGCAGTGAAGGAAAACACCTGTGACGGTTCTCTGGCCTCAAACCTTAAACCTTTAATAGCTCCAAAAACGCCTAAGAAAGAAAACCCAACAGTACAAGGAAGCTCTTTTGTGCAAGATTTCCCAGTCAATACACGAGAAATCATTCAGCAAGATAAACCGCATGATGGTGCAGCGATAACTAATGAGGTAACCGTGTTGTTTCTATCTTCTATTACCTTTGTTCTTGACCTCATGCCGTATTCACTTTTCACTGAGTAAATATAGTCAAAGCTTCTCATAAATTCGGACTGCTGGTGGTAGAGCGTATTTTATTGTTGAGCAATGAATGAAAGGTTCTTAAGTTTATTTCATTATGAGACTTGAGAAATATTCCTCTATGTGAAAGAAAAAGATAGTTCCCTAATATTTGTTTTTGTGGCTATACAGGATAGCCAGCCTTCCAAACTGGTGTCACCCAGAAATGATTTGATAATGGAGGGTGTAGAGAATCGTAGTAAGGTTAGTGCTGTAACAATGGGAGGGCATAAGGTTGAGCGAGAAGAGGGTGAATTATCTCCCACTGAAAGTTTCGAGCAAGACAATTTTGAGGTTTATAAAGAGAATGGCCTCGAGCCTGTGCAGAAACTGCCCGACAATGATACAAGTAATAAAGACGGAGAACACAAAGAGGGTGCCTGTGGTACTGAAGCTGGAGCAAGGAGCAATGCCCTCCCTGAAGATGATGAAAATAAAATTACTCAGAAGTTATCAGAAGGGGATGAAAATGCCTCTAAAATTAATGTCTCAGCAAGCAAGTTTGGAGGCCAAGTTTCTTCTGATGAAGAGCATAAAGGAGCTATGAACTGTGACCAGCGTGATAGTGTGGCTGAGAGTGAAAATGAGGCTGGAGGGATGGTTAACTCCAACGAGGGTGAAGATGGATCGTTTTTCACATTTTCAGAACGGTATCTGCAACCTGTAAAGCCCCTTGCAAAGCATGTGCCTGGGACCCTGCAAGCAAATGAATGCGACTCCCGGAATGATTCTCGAGTTTTCTATGGGAATGATTCATTTTATGTGCTATTTAGGCTTCATCAAGTAAGGGCTACGAAACAACCTTCTCATGTTCCTCAAATGTCAATAATCTTCAGTTCAAACCGCTAATTCTGCTGATTTTCCAGATGTTGTACGAGAGAATACAATCAGCAAAGATACATTCAGAGAGGAAATGGAAAGCTCCAGATAGCACATCTACTGATTCGTATACCAGGTGGTTAATTTTTTAAGCATTATTGGTACTTTTTAATTGAAAAAAATTAAGCATTATTGGTACTTTTAATTGAAAAAAAGGTTTTTTCCTAACTGATATTTGGAAGCATAGGTTCATGGATGCCCTTTATAATTTACTTGACGGCTCTAGTGACAATACAAAGTTTGAAGATGAATGCCGTGCTATCATTGGAGCACAATCATATGTTCTCTTCACATTGGACAAGCTAGTTCAAAAGTTTGTTAAGCATGTAAGCTTCCATTTTACCTGCAACTTGTTATTGTCTTGATTCTGCTTCTGTTCCTCTCCTTTATTCCTGTTCTGCACTAATCATTGAAGTGGCTTGGACATGATTTAGCTTCACGCAGTCGCAGCTGATGAGACTGACACCAAGCTTCTGCAACTATATGCATACGAGAACTACAGAAAACCGGGAAGATTCTTTGATATAGTGTACCATGAAAATGCTCGAGCCCTTCTCCATGATCAGAACATATACAGGATTGAATATGTATGCTTCTCTTGATATGTGTGTACACCTGTGTATATGTTCTCACATACTAATCTGTCCTTACAAAATTTTGTGCAGTCATCTGCGCAAGCCCGTCTCTTGATTCAACTTATGAACAGCGGGAATGATCAGCCTGAAGTTACAGCTGTAACAGTGGAACCAGATTTTGCTAGTTATCTGCAGAATGACTTTCTTTCGTTTGTCCGTGATGAAGAGAAACCCGGACTATTTCTGAAGAGGTGAATGAAGCAATGATAAGAGCATAACTTTTTTTCGTCTTCAGTTATGCAAGTACAGTTAGTAATCATCTTATCATACTCTTTTTAGGAACAAGGCGAAATTAAGCGGTCCGGATGAGTCTTCAGGGTTGTCGCGTGCAATGGAAGGACTGAGAATTATTAACGAGGTTGAATGTAAGATTGCTTGCAGTTCTTCCAAGGTAAATACTGTCTTGTGAATCTATACCATTAATTATCTTTTATCTTTTCCATGTGTATACAATTGATGAGAGTTTACATTTGTCATTAGGTCAAGTATGAACCAAACACAGCAGATCTTTTGTATAGAAGAAAGCAGAAGAAAGCAACACTGAATCCAACTGTGCCTGACAACGTTAAAACTTCTGGTAGCAGTGAAATCTCGAGAAAGAGAAGAATATTGCATTTTCACATAATTCTTAAACGTAGACTTGTTGCCTTGCCTTAATTCAAGAACGTAAGTAGCCCTCTTGCATTAATCATGGCTTAATCCTTGCAGATTAGCCTTTATCTAACTGGTGATCAATGTTGCAAAATTCTCGCGCTGATCTCTAATTCGCGATAAAGTAAATAGACGTGGCTAGTATTTTTTGTGCAGGTGTGAAGTTCTTGGCTGAGATATGCAAGCACCAGTAGTGGTAGAGAGTAGAGACCAACTGTCTTTGACAAGATTCTTGCATCATTTGGCGCAAAGAGATTCACATGGCAACCATAGTTTTTGTTTTCGAAATCGCGTCTGGAGCCGCCAGTTTTGGTGTATAGTGTTAGAATGAATATATATATCTAAGGACGATGCATAAATCGAGACTTTTAATTCATTCATTCAACAAATATTGGATATTCCTTCTAATGTTATGTTTCTATTCGAGCTATAAATCTTCTCGTCATTTCTTCATCTATTTATAGTTACTGTTGCTTCGGCCACATATTTATCATCTATTTAAGGAATGTTCAATTCGGTAAACTACTTCTAAAGTTCTAATCAAAATGATCTTGTTCAAAGACTAACTTCAACATTGTTATTGTCAAAATTGTAATACTTTTTCTGAACATAATGAAAAAGAAAAAGAAAACCTAGACTAGATTTTCTTCTAAAAATAATAACAGTATTTGATTTAAACATGAATCTGATTCGAAAGAGTACCAAACTGATCTATACTACATTTAGGATTCGTTTTTCTCCTAAATTCAGAAAAATATTCTCAATTACTTTAATGATATCAAAATTTAGATATACATGTTAAAACTTGATTATTTTTCACTTCCATTTCTTATATTTAAATTTTGATGGTGATTGTGATTTTTAAAATGCATTAATACACTTTCAATCTTAATTCCACTATCTAGATTTGAAATGCTCTTTCTTTTATCTTTTTATGTTTTACTCGTTGTCAATCTTATATTTTTTACTTTACATGTACAAGATTTCGATTTTCTACTTATGCATTTGAATTTGTAAATAAAGATACTGACTGATGAATCTTTAACATTTGTATATTTTTAATGAAAATTCTAAAAGAAAAAAAAAATACTTGAGCATCCTGTTCTGGTTGGACCATGCTTCCAATTTCAAATATAAAGCTCGAAAACAAATTGAACCGGACCGGGATAGTTCGATTAACATAACAGCCACATTAAGTTTTTGGTTAACTAAACCGAAATCTGCATTAAACACGCTTATCCTTCCAGAATCTTTTGTTTGGTAGCGTCCATATCTGCTTGTAACTTTTACTCTCTTCTTCACTGAAATCGTCTCTTGTTCCTGCGCGGAAATTTCAACAGATTCGCCGGAAAATCTCTGAAAAATCAGCGGTGGAGAATGGCTCTATCACGCCTCTCATCACGATCCAACGGCATCACTCGTCCCTTCTCCGCTGCCTTCAACCGATTAATCTCAACGGACACAACTCCGATCACAATCGAGACTTCGCTTCCTTTCACAGCTCACCTATGCGATCCACCGTCACGCTCCGTCGAATCATCGAGTAAAGAGCTTCTCGATTTCTTCCGAACCATGGCGTTGATGCGAAGAATGGAAATCGCAGCCGATTCGCTTTACAAAGCGAAGCTAATCCGAGGGTTTTGCCATCTCTACGATGGCCAAGAAGCTGTTGCTATAGGCATGGAAGCTGCGATTACAAAGAAAGACGCGATTATCACGGCGTATCGTGATCACTGTATTTTCTTAGGTCGTGGTGGTTCGCTTCATGAGGTTTTCTCAGAGCTTATGGGAAGACAAGCTGGTTGTTCTAAAGGGAAAGGTGGGTCGATGCATTTCTATAAGAAGGATTCGTCGTTTTATGGTGGCCATGGGATTGTTGGTGCTCAAGTTCCATTAGGGTGTGGTATTGCTTTTGCTCAGAAATATAATAAGGAAGAGGCTGTGACTTTTGCTTTGTATGGTGATGGTGCTGCCAATCAGGGACAGTTGTTTGAAGCTTTGAATATATCTGCTCTTTGGGATTTACCTGCCATTTTGGTCTGCGAGAACAATCACTGTAAGCATTTTTGCTTCTTTTTTATTTGTTTGGAAGTTTGTTATGGTGCGATTGATTTGGATTTGATCTGTGTAGATGGAATGGGAACTGCTGAATGGAGAGCCGCCAAGAGTTCATCTTACTACAAGCGTGGTGATTATGTTCCTGGACTCAAGGTCAGCTTTTGAATCTTATTTGTAACTAGGATTGATGTGAGAGTTTTAACATGAGGGAGGAGAAGTTTGGATGGCTATTTATCTTTGAGCAGATGGATTATTTCCATTTCCTGAATCACATGAATTTCTTAGTTTCCATATAGAAAACAGGTAGATACAAGTATATAAGCAACTTGATACTACACAGCTTTTTCATTCGACATCCTTTCAGTTTATGGTTGTTATGAAAATCTTTGATGGATCATGATGTCATGAGTCCTCTATGGTTAACAGAGCCATGGTGCATCATTACATTGTTTTGATTGGATATCTTGTGATTCTGCATCAGTTATCTCAAGTTTCTTTTGAGTTTGTTGACCGGTTGCTGGTTTGTATGACATTTTTTGGGATAAACAGATAGATGGTATGGATGCATTTGCTGTCAAACAAGCATGCAAATTTGCTAAGGATCATGCCTTGGAGAAGGGACCGATAGTAAGTTTGTTTGTATATTAGTATTTTCACATGTTCTGTTTTTTTCGCCCCCTTTGTCATCTGGCGCATCTTGTGAATTTACTATGGAACAATATCTAGCTATCGTGTAGGACTTTGCATATCATATGATGAAGTGTTGCTCTTTGTGAAATGGAACTCAATTCCAATAGCTGTATATTGATTGGGTAGCTGGTTTTTTTCTGTACAGTTTTAAACTTTTTATCTGCGATAGAAATTACACTGTATCAGCAGTGTACATCAAAGAGCTGTGTTTTTGATATCACAGTTGTTTCATATGAAATAGAAGTAGCTTTGGTTGTCCATTTTTTTTCTTTTCTAGGGCCTCGTCTCCTATATCATATAAATTACATAAGAATTGATTCATCATTTCTTCTATACAGATTCTTGAGATGGACACATACAGGTACCATGGTCACTCCATGTCTGATCCTGGGAGCACATACCGTACACGAGATGAGATATCTGGTGTGAGGCAGGTTCGTTAGTCACTTTACCTGCACATACTAATTATTGGTCGAGGACTCAGGTTATTGTGAATCTCAAAACATTATGTGTGTGAATCAGGAACGTGATCCAATTGAGAGAATAAAAAAGCTGGTACTATCTCATGACCTAGCAACCGAGAAAGAGCTTAAGGATATGGAGAAGGAAATTAGAAAAGAAGTAGATGACGCCATTGCCAAAGCTAAGGTAAATTAACAGTAACATTGCTTCTCTATTCCACTTGGGAATTCAACTTTCAAAGCTAAAAACGTGATCTGTTTCGTTTCAGGATTGCCCAATGCCAGAGCCTTCTGAACTCTTTACCAATGTGTATGTGAAGGGATATGGCACCGAGGTAATTACTAATTACATATTCTGCCATTTGCATTTTGCAACACGCCCCTTCAACTATAGTTAATTTTCCTTATTGACCCTTTTTCCTTCTGTTGCCAGTCATTTGGACCAGACAGAAAAGAAGTTAAAGGTACTTTTCCGTGAAGCTCTTGTTCGTTAAACTGCCACGTGTTATGACATGGTTGGCTGATACGAAGCTATGAATAAAGAGGCTTTTCATTGTATACTCTCTCTCTCACACACATCTCCCTGTATCTTTCTTCACATACATACATAACGAGAAACATGTTGTTCTTGTGAATCTTTTGTCGTTGTATCTACATTTTGCTACTGCTTTAACGGAGTCTCGTGTTTAATATTCAAGAACTTGAGTTGATGTTATTATTGCTTGCACTCCAAAAAAATATAACAAAATGAATTACAAACAAAGACCCAAATGGTAATGGTTTCTTCTGTTTGTATTCTTCGTTTCCAAAAAGAACCAAATTTTGACCCAAAAAAACAGATCCAACAAAACAGATAAAATTAAAAGAACCATCATCAATGAACCTAAAGAATTTTTTTACCGACAAGCTCCCCTATCATCTATATACATAAGAACAAAAGTGAATAAACTTTTTTGGTTTTTGGTTTTCAAGAATCTGAGTCTGACTCACTTGAACTATACCTTGAACTCTCTGACATGAAATTGGGAGGCAGAATTGGAAATCTAACTGCATTCCTTTGCGGTGCAGCATCAACGCTTGGTGTTTCTGCTGCTGAAGTTGATGCTCCTGCTACCGTTGTTGCAGGTCGTTGTTGTGTTTTCCTTTGATTCCTTGCGATCTGACTACAGGCATTATCGACCATCCCTAAGAAATCACGGATTATAACAAACAGCTGAAACAGGTTCCTCTCTTTCAATGCTCCAGCTTGGTAATAATTTGTGGTTTTCTTCACTAACTCCATTATCCTGAGCTGTTCCTCTGTAATAACTGTCAGTTCTTCCTCTGCAGATTCAAAGAAAGATCTCAGCTTTGTCAAACACCCATCTTCCATCCCTTTGCTTTGGTCTAAAAGGCGTTTTGTTTCTTTGACGCGGGTGCCTAAAGCCAAGGTTGTGGCTACAAACGAGTCATAATCGATTCCAGCCGCTTTCTTCACATTGGTGAACTCTGAACTTAGGCCACCTATGATGGGTAAACCCAGCTTAATAAATTCAATCTCTTGTTCTTCTCTAGATACATCTGCATTCTCGCCACTGGCATTGTCATTAGACATCATGTTCTTATTCATCGCAGCTCGCTTTCCCTCAGACCTTACAACTTCTTCAACAACAAAGTGGAGCAAAGTAGTTTTCCCATCAACACTCTTCACATCAGACAATTTTCTTAGAGCTGTCAAATTGAAAGCCTGAGCATTTCCTCGAGCAGTTCCAGCGTTCATTCTGTTTCCTGCTTTCAAGATAGCTTCTAGAAGCTTCATGAACAGCCCACGAGCACGGAGCTCGTTGCACGCAGATTCAAGAGTTTGTAAAGATTCCTTCTGTTGAGCAACCTCTGAGCCGTAGTTAATCTTGAAGAGCATGACGTTGAACCGGTTAAACGCAGAAGAAACTGCTTGTAAGATGTGAAACAATAGAGATTCTGCATCAGCCAGTTTTGTTGGGTCGCCACTGAACTCTAGGATCTCCGTCTGTTCTTCTGGCGTTGGAGCTATTCCTGCAAGCTTCTCAAGGGTATCAGACTCAGCATCATGGCCTTCTGTTAACAGGTCAATAATCTCCTCCTTAGTCATACCCAAAGATTTAAGCACAATTGCTTTGTTCTGAGATTTCCGAGGATCGAGAATGTAAGTCTGCGAAGTTGACACAGTGGGATTCTGCGGTACACTGTTTGCTTCACTCGGTGGTTTTCGAGCACCAACGTATCCAAACAAAGCCTCCATGAGATCACCATCAAAGCTACCCAAGAAACAAATATAACTCATAAGAATTCAGAATCCGAATATCACATTCTAGATTATATACACTTTAGTGACTGTAACGATATACTTACTTAAAGGAGCCACCATCAATCCGGTGCCACACCGTTGAACGGCTTGCATCAGGGTTAACTTTATCCCAATGCAAAGGCTTGAGCTTAGGCTGCGCTGGATCCTCAGTTTTGCCTACGGCCAAAGAAGTCTCACCTGACTTCGTCGGTCCTTTTGGATTACCAGGCGGTTTAGGTGGCCCAGTCTTCGACATTGGAGGCGGTGGCGGCGGTCCAGCTCCCTTCTTACCCGGTGGAGGAGGTGGTGGCGGCGCAGGTCCTTTTTTAGGTGGTGGAGGTGGAGGTGGAGCCCCAGCAGCTGGCGGAGGCGGTGGTGGTGGTGGTGAAGTTTGATTGGCTGGAACAGGCGGTGGCGGTGGAGGAATTGCTGCCACCAATTGACCGGGAGGAAGCGGAACAGGCGGTGTCGATGTAGACAGTGACGCATTTACCGCCGTGTATTGACCTAGAGGAAGCGGAACAGGCGGTGTCGATGCAGACAATGGCGCATTTCCCGGCGCAAATTGACCCGGAGGAAGCGGAAGTGGCGGCGAACGACCGCCACCACTACTTTGGATCTGCGACGGAGAAGAGGGAAAGGAGCCGCCGCCAGGAGCTTGAAATTTAGATTGGGATTGTTTTCCAACAGCACCATAATCACTTGTAGAATAAGAAATTCTAGACGGTGAAGCAGCAGATGTAGAAGAAGAAGAAGGTCGCGACGGCGAAGCAGAAGAAGAAGTGTAGTATCTCCCTCCTTCAACACCCTGATCTCTAATTTCACCACCTGAAGAAGATAAAGGAGACTGAGACTTTTTCGTATGAAACGAAAACGCCTCTTCAATCGATTCGTCTATCTCTCCTACTTGACCATCATCATCATCTTCATCGTCTTTATCTACTCCACTTCTTCTAAATCCGCCACCGGATTTGTCACCTCTTCTTCTAGGTTTAGGGTTTTTCCTAATTTTCCCGCTATTATCCAACTCTATAAGCTTTTTCCAGTAAATCACATCTAATCCTTCATCATCTACAATAACAGCTTTTAGATTCCCATCGATTCGAACAAAATCCTCCGGGAAGAGAAAACCCCAAGGAGACGGCGGTGGAGGTAACGAATCGGAGCCGGAGCCGCCGTCGTATCTGGCTCTATCTTCATCTTCTCTCTTCCCGCCGCGATCTGAGTTCCGACCAAGAAGTTTGTCTTTGATCTTCCTCCGTGAACTACTCCCGTTCTTACGGAAAAGAAACGACATCGCGGAGGTTCTTTACCGGAATTATCTCGCCGTCAACGGAGAAAAAGATTCACGCGGCGAAATCACAAGGTTTTGAACTTCTGATGGATTTTGACAACGAAGAAAGAGGAAAAAAAATGAAAGAACACACAAAAAAATGTATTGGGAATGATTTTTTGATGAACATGACAACCATTAATGATTTAACACATTAATGATTTGGTTTCTTATAATTATTTCTTCTTTTTTTTTTTTTTTTGTGGTAAAGCAACAACATACAAAAATCAAAATTAAACTTTTTTTTACATGAGATAAAGTCCAATGTCAAAAGCGTGGCTACTTTGACGAAAACAACCTCCATTTTACTCGACAAAACACGTGTCCAGGTAAGGGTAATTATGTCATTTATAATGTGGTCGCGTTGACCAGGTCTTGTGTTTTGGGGGTTAGTGTACGAATTTGGAATTGGAAGATGTTTTGACTTCTTGATCCAGAATTTCGGCTACGCGTTGACTTTTTTTGTCTCGACTTTTTCGTTTTACCGGAATATGAAATGCAAAACCAAGTAATGATTGATGTTAAAAGTAGTTATATTCATACATCTTTTAAACCTACCAATATATATAGTTCTTTATAGTGTTCCAACCCACCCGTGACCTTTATGCAAGTGCTTGAGAATAAATTAGAATTGTAATAGTTTTAGTAATGTGGATGTTCTAGAAGAAAACGAAAATAATCTAGAAGACAAAGTGTAAATGTAATTCTGGAATGTTTGACTTTTGTGTATCGGTAGCTGTTGAGAAGTAGAGAAATTAAAAACCTTTTGGTCCCATCTCATCTGTTTTAAAGTCGAAGAAGACTTCACCAATCTTTTATATTTATAAAAGATTTCGAAATCTTTAGTATTTGACACTGAAGCTCTGATCCTTATTATAAAGGGTGTATTTAATGGATGACATCAAATTTTGATAATTATGTTTAAGAATATAGCCAGTTTTGGAATGTTGTTGGTAAAATAATAAAATGTACTAATAATGTGTTAGATAGCTAGGTTGATTAAGACGTTTACATGTAAGAAAATGATGGATTTAAACAGAACAAAAATTATGATTAGTTGCTATTTGCTACACTAGATTCATTTCAATACGTGTAGCAATGTCACTTCTCTATGACAAATAATGTAATAAATGTTCAAATTGATGTGTGTACACATGTACGTTTCTGTAAATAATATCATTCTATTTATATCCCTGAACAACTATAAAGTAAAATGTATGTTATATATGTATAATTTAATTAACGACATTGTATAGTAATGTAAAAAAAAAAATTGGTCGTCGACCAACTAGGGGCAGTCTTCATCATCAGCCTCTTCATTCTCCAACATGGGCAAAGTATGTAGAAATAAAAAACCGAATCGAACTAAACCGATCTAAAAAATAAGAACTGAAGTGAACTTGAAACCGACAAAATATTCGAACGAGATCTAAACTTATATATCCAAAGAACTGTAACTGAACCGAAAACCGAATGAGTACCTGAATACTCAAAATATAATTATATATCTAAAATATTAATTATATTTAAATTTGATATAACCCAATAATACAGAATTACAATTATAAACTCAAAATTTCTTAGTTAGATTTGTCAAAATTTAACCAAATTTATTTAAATTTAACAATTTGTATTTTTCTCAATATTTTGGGTATCCGGAACCAAACCGAACCAAAATTTTAAATATCCGAATGGATCCTAAATCTTTCTATCCGAAATATACAGAACCGAACCGAATACTTTTATGCCCGAGCCTAATTCAGCATATAAATTATTGATAATATACAAATTTTGTATAACGTCCATTAAAATATATTATGTGCTAGTGCTCCTTTAGCAAAGAAAACAAGAAATGAATATCATATTTTTGGGTGTGATTTTCGGCTATAGAAAAAGGTGAATACGAAACGATACGTGGACATTACACCATGAAAGAACGTTGATAACTTTGTACTTCACAAATTACAATATCAGTTTCTTATACTCCCAACATTCTAAGATTCAGACGAGATATGATAATCCATTTAATGGGCCTTTAGTAATATTTTCTTGAAAACTTCTACAATGTCTAATCTCTTCTACTACCTCGAGAAATGTTTTTTTTTGCCAACAAAACAGTTACATAGAGTCGAACTTCGGTGGAAAAGGTCGCCGAGGTGGACTTTAACCACTTCCTAAAAACACTTTCACCCTCGATAAATGTTAAAAAAAAAAAAAAAAAAAAACTGAATATTTGACCCTTAAAAAAAAAGTATCCACCGTTCAATTCGAGATTTGTGAATTAGTGGGCTGTCTAGACCCACAAAATTTGGAACCTTATACAAATATTGTGCCTTGATGGGCCAAGCAAACAAAAAGATGTATGTGATGCTTATACAAAATGAATGAAAAGTCCATTGCTTTATTGTTTAAAAGGTTATAGCTTTGATCTTTCTTTTGCAAGATAGATGTGTTTCATTTGAGTAGTAAACCCAATAATTGGTGTTTCTTCTTGGAGGCAACCGCTAGGCCTACTACTGCCGATACCTATGATAATACGTTTTTGTTAACCCGTCTTTTCCTAGTGTACTTTATCGAAACATGTAAGATATTACAACTTCTTCAGGTGAGCACACTTGTTTCTTCAAACTGCAGTTCAAATTGGTGTGACCAAAAGTTTGAAACTCCTAAACACCCAATCATACGAATCAACAAGCTGAGAGGAAAGCCATTTACTATAGAGCTTCTCTTTTGTTAGAAACATGCACTCAATAGGATTTAAAATTCATATGGTGATATATCAACGACAGCAGTAGAAACTATTAGACTATATGTTATGGTCTATTTTGAAACATTTATACCCAAAAATTTGGATTTAAATAAGATAAAAAGTGATACTGCCCGTGGAACACGAATAAATAACACATATTGTTATTTATTTATTTTGGTTCTCCAATGCTCAAACAAATAACTCACTCTATTATAATACTATGTAAAAATCTTTTGTTAGAAAACTAAAAAAGCACAAATTTAATAAAATAAAATGTTGAATGAAAAATATACGCAAGTGGAACTTAGAGCATCATTAATAGGGTTGGGTTTCTTAACAATATTTTTAATAAAAAAAAAGGAAAAAGAGTAAAAAGTAGAAAAAAAGAAGAAATCCAACTAATAGAAAGAGAAAGAAACGTTTCTTATTTAAGAAATTTAAGAACCCCTTCTTAAAAACATAATAATAAAATATTTGAAAATTTTTTAAAAAATCTAACTAAAAACCCCCCCGTTAGTGATGCTCTTACCACATTTTTATGTGTTTTTAGTCAAAACCAAAAAAAAAAAAAAATCGATTTCTTGTAAAAATAAAAAACAAATAAAATCAAATTCTCTTAAAAGTTAGGAAATTTTGTATTGAAAACATCATCTGCGACATTCTAAAGAATAAAGAGAAGCTTTGCATAAATCTCATTTACAGCACTTTTACAAGTTATTAATTAAAAGATGTCATTCACTGTGTTTTTTTCCGCATGTTCTGCATAGAAAACCAATTAAAGAATTGTAGAAGAATAATTGGGCGTTTTTTAAGGGGACAAAACAGAAATCAAAATGGGAAGAAGATAAAAGTTGAATTATCACATGTTTAGTACGCCAAACGTGGGGAGTATCTTTGAGCTGATTCTGTTGTCTACAATGATTATTGATTTTGATTCATTGCATTGGCCTCTCAAATTTTTAATATTCAGTGCCTCCTTCCAAGTTCCAATGGGCAATGTAAGAGTCTCGTTAATAAACTAATGCCGTTCAATATTATATTATTCGATTTGATCCGTCATTCTAAAGATACTGAATAAGTAGATATTGTGGTCGTGGTGTGAATCAAGATATAATAAGTACGTGGTTAGGAGCTAAAATGTGTAATTAAAATGTTTTTAGTAGACCTCAGGTTAGATATGAATCCAGGATCCCCATGGTTATATGTATTTGGACAACACTTCTTTTATCCCACAAACCTAACTTAAAAAAAATAACAATAATGGAAATAAATCACCAATAAATAATAAATAGACAACACTATAATAAAACACCAAAGCAAAAAAAACTTTGATGTTGGTTCGACGGTGGAATCGAAGGAAGGGTTAAGAGACAATCTCGCATTTGAACAGAGTGGACATAATGGAGAGCTGATATGAAAAAAATTGAATGTTAACCAATATCAAAACAAATAAATCGATAATGTAAGCCAAAAACTATTATCACATAATATCTTTGATGAAAAAAAAGTAAATTCTTGTCAAATATAACGGAGAAAACCATAGAAGTCAACGTAGAATATTTGAAAATTCATTTTTTAATCATAATAACAGAAGATTTGTTTTTAATAAAGGCTAGTTTATTTGTTTGTTAAAAAATCAGCTTTCAAATCTCAAAACTTGATTAGCAGACGATATGAATACACCTAAAAACAGAAGTTGCCACAAATTATCTGATTAAAGAAATAGAGCATTATTTTTTATTTAATAAAGAAATTATCAGAATGCAGTATTATTTAATTAAATACAAGAAATTAAAAAAGTGTTCCCCACGTGCAAACGATATAAAAGAGAGATCTATATATAAACTGACGGCTTCAAGTCAACGTTGCAGTCAATAAAACCGTCAAAAGTAAAAAAGTAAACGGAGATCGTCCTAATCTAAACCGAGACTCTTCATCTCCAGCCGTCTAATCGGTGAATCCACCGGCGAAGTCGAAGACTCCGGCGACAATGTCAACGAATCTTCATCAACAACCATAGACAGAGGCGAGTCCACCGTAGAGTCCATCGAGGTGGTGGATGAGAGCGGTGGCGGCGGAGGAGTAGTTGGCTTCCGTTTATTTCCGTCGACGGCGACTTTAACATCTTTCGTCAAGTAACTCCTAAGACGTTTCACGTCGGCGAGTTTCACCGGTTTAAGTAAAAAATCCTCCGCACCTTCTTCAAGACATCTACATATTCAGATTTCATCGTATTATTATTAAATACTTTAATCGATCTTTGTGCAACGAAATTAGGAAATAAAGCTCCGGCGAAGAGATGTCACCACCTGTCGATTCGAGTGAGTACGTTCTCCGACGACATTATTACAACTGGAACTTCCTTAAAACTTGTCGACTCCTGTTTCAAAACATGATTCAAAGTTGTTTCAAGAATTGCCAAAGAAAAACAAAATTTAGCAGATTTTTGTTTTTTATGGAGGGAAAATTTCAGAACCTTAATCTTTTTCAAAAGCTCGTAACCGGTCATTCCAGGCATACAGTAATCAGTGATGATCAAATCAACCTTCAATCTCTGAAAAAAAAAAAAAGATCAAGATCAACATCAAGATAAAGATCAAGATCAAGATCAGGATAAAGATCAAGATCAAGATCTTGGAACTCAAAATGCTCTAAAATGTTAAATAGATTTTTTTAGGATTTACATCGAATTCGACGGCGGCTTTATCGTCGTCTAATCCTAAGAATTCGAGAGCTCGCCATCCGCTGTCAACCGCCGTGACTGCATTGAATCACCGCCGAAGAATAAGTTTTTTTTTTTTTTTTTTTCTTGGCTAAGAGAAAGATGAAGAAGATAACAAACTAACCTTTGCAGGAAGTGATCCGAAGTAATCTTTCGATGACGATACGATCTACGAGGCTGTCATCGACGGCGAGAACGTGAACTTGATCAGAATCTAATGGTGGAGATTCTAATTCTCCGATTCCTATTCCGATCATCTCTGATCTACGTAGACACGAAAAGCCACCGTCTCTGGCGGCCATAGCTCTCTGTCAGTGGGAAAATGAGGTAGGAGATGAGAAGTAGAAATTGCTTCTTCTTTCTCCTCCTTTCACTTTGTTTTATATTACCATTATAATTACTCTCACTATCAAATCTTTTATAGGTGTCTTTTTCTTCTTTTCTTTTTATTTAAATTTTTTCTCCCATAGAATATTATCCAAATAAATAGTGTTTTTCTTTGATTCTCACATGTCGCTACAAGAAAACAAAGCGTTTTCCGATAGACATATCCGTCAGGAATCTGTCGGAAATCCGTTGAAAATATTTATTCCCGACGAATATGATCTATCAGTTATAGGGTGTTAAGAATAAAAAAACTGGAGGAAATGTGTGAAGAATTAAAAAAACAAACTTTTTAATTTAAACATGTTTATTATGTTGAAAGATAGGTTTCTGTTTTTTTTTTCTATTTTAATTTACAAATTATGGTAATGGCATACCAAAAATATATATAAACATTAAATCACACCCATAGTGATATTGACAAACTACAAAAAAATGATCGGGCTTCAAAATTACATTCAAAGTACGACTGAAACCATTAGTTAATTTGGCTCAAAAGAACAACCAAAATCACCAAAACCGATTTTGGCTATTTGAAAAGTCATGAGTCCTCCATTGTTTCCATTGGCATGAAATTTGGTTCTAATAATATATATCTAGCCAACGTTCGGTCTTTTGTTGTGGTAAATAATACTAAATTTTTTATGTTCTTTTGGGATAACATTTGTTCCGACCCGTAAGACAGAAAACCTTCGGAGAAATTTACATTAGTCTTTTTCTGTGTTTGTACTCAAACTTTTTTACTTTGTATATTATTTTCGATAAACTAAAGATCCTAAAAACCGAAAAAGTCAGTCAAATCGAAATCTAAATTGAAATCCTAATTGAATAGTATGATCAAATAACTAATTTGATAAGTGTTTTAAATAACAATTTCACGCATGGCGTGAGACAACACTAGTTGCATTATAAATGACATCTGACAAACGATGCACGTCAAATTTATTTTTACCTAATGAGGATTACTAATTGGAATAACTATACAAACTAAATAATCAAAGACTAATTTTACAACTGCGCCTTCATCCACACGAAGTTCTTAAATCTCACCGTCCCACATCTCGGCGAGAGATTTTATGGGACCTTTCTCGGATATATAAACCTCTCCGTCAACGATCCTGCACTGAGAAATCTCTGTCGAGATTCTTTGTGTCTCCTCCTCTGTCAAAGACCAATCAAATATCTTCAGATTCTCTTCCAATCTCTCTTTTCTAAAGCTCTTCACCACCATGCTCACTCCTTCCTCGTAAGCCCATCTCATACTCACCTGTCAAATTGTCATTTACAACTCTAAATATGAGCTTTAATTACTTGCATTCCCCAAAATGTACTCACGTTCTAACACTTGTACTCTATGGATTCAGCTAATGCATAATACATCTCAAAAATGTCCATGGAGATTCATGTTACGATGATAGTGACTGGCCATCGATGGTGATAATTTTTTATAGTAATTTTCACATTACAAAAAAAAACTAATTTTCAAATTAACATAATATTGAATTTCGTTCACCAATTTGTAAAATATTTGTTGTATTAAACAAAAATTTTAAATTATGAGTGTTTTTAATTTACTTTTTCATTACAAAAGTTGAGATGCTTTTCGTAAATTTTAGTGGAAATCCGAAAAGATGTTACCATTTGTATCTTATGATTCTTATATAAAAGACTTTGGAGAGTACCTGTGCTACAGTTTTTCCCTTGGCCTCAGCAATTTCTTTAAGAACATCAGGCTCCATGATTTTGTGAGTTCCCCAAAAGGCTCCTCTCGATCCCAACACCGAATAAGCTGTCACAACAATGCCCTTTGACTTACAAAGTTCCCTCAGCTTTCTCTGTTGCCATACTGGGCTCATCTCCACCTTTTTTCACATTATCCACAAACAAATATCTCGAATTGCTTAGCAATTCAGCTAATCCAATATTATTCTAACTAAAAAGAATTGAACTTGTTGATAAATTAGATGAGAGAGAATGTAGATTTACTTGATTGACACTAGGTGGGATTTTGGCGATAGAGAGGATATGTTGGAGCTTCTTGCACGAAAAATTGCTTACACCTATACACTTTGCAACTCCGAGTCTTTGGCACTCTTCCATCTCAGACCAAACTGCTTCATAATCCATTGGCAGAAAATCATCTTCTTCAATAGGAAACTTGTATTTACCAGGTTTTGAGCTAACCGGCCAATGAAGCAGGTAGAGATCGAGATAGTCCAGTTTAAGATTACTGCAAAACATAATATGTCAAAGTGATGATGAAAATTAAAGCATTTTTCTAAAATACAGTCCAATAATTTGTATATACGTGTGGAGACGTTGTACACTGATTTACTACGCTATTTTATGATATAACATATTTTTAAGCGGCAAAAAAGATAAAAACTGCATATACGATGATTTACGACTATCTAAACAAAACGATGTTGTTTGGTTTATTTTTCTAGTAGGTCATTAAGCTATGTCACTTGTTTAGGTTTTCTTAAAAAAAATAATTTTAAAATACTTAATTTAGTAATCCTCTATATATTAATTGAGAATAATTTTAACAAAATAACTTTATGTTTATGTGGAATATTACATCAGTGTCATGCTTACGTGTTGTCGCCAAAGTGATTTTCAGAAAATATATTTTATAGGACATTAATTACTAGACTAATTACATAATATGTCATTAGATCAATTATATATAAAATGTCTTTATTTTAAAGATTATAATCTTATCTAAATTAGTTGTATTTATTTATGAAAAATCGAATAAGTAAATATTCCATAAAATTATAACTGATTTTATTGTTTCATAAATTTGATTAAATCGAATAAGTAAGTATTTCATAAAATATAGCTGATTTTATTGTTTCCTAAATTTGGTTTTTAAGTTTTATTTTAAAAAGATATTATTTTAACTAAATAATTAATTAGTAACATAAATATGTAAAAACCTTAATTTTAAATTTTAATTATTTATACAATAATATACTATTAAAATATTTGGAAATGTTTATTTAATTTATTAATTTTTTAAAAATATTATAAATATCTTATCCCGCGTAAAACGCGGGAATCATCTAGTTAGTTTATTATCTTTAAAAATTTTCAATATTGATTTAAAAGTATTATTTAAAATACTTAATTTAGTAATTATTCTGATTACAACCAATATATAAAATTATACATACAATAGAAATGTGATTATTTGTCACTATTCCATATCTTGTGACAAGATTACTTGTCATTTTTTCATTTGGAATTTTTTCATTATTTTTTGTTGTTGTTATTTTGTAACTTGAAGCAATTTTTTAACTACGCATTTCACTATTTAAGTTAGTTTAATGTTACTTAATTAAGACTATTCAAATATACTTTTACATAATTTTTTTTTTAAATAATACCAAAAAAATAGAGTCTTTTCTAGAAAATCCCTGATAAATGTTTCCAAAAATGTTTATGAGAACATGAATTTTTATAGATATATTTTTATTTAGTATGACTTTTTATTAACCAAATAGAATAAAAAATGTATTTAAATCTTTATTTGCACTATGACCCAAGTCTCTAAGACTCTAACTATGAGATTTATCGACTAAAAAGCCCGTAAGTCGTGATTTTTTTTTTTTTGGTTCTCATATAATTTGAATCTTACTTCAAACTTCGTTCGATCGCCGGTACAACGAGACCGCAATGAGCATCAGCACACCATAGCTTAGAAGTGACGAAGAGTTCGGATCGAGATTGAACTAAGCCAAGACAAACCGCCTCAGCCAAAGCATCACCGAGCGGCTCCTCAGTCTGGTACCTCGGAGACGTGTCGAAGTGACGGTAACCAAGCTTGATGGCCTCCAACACCGTTTTTTTCAGCATCATCGGTTCTGACGGAGGAGACGCTGCGGTTCCAAGAGCTAGAACCGGCATCAAGTGTTGAACTGGTCCTATTGGGAACGTAAGAGCTGACATTGGTGAAAAGAAGAGCCTAAAAGTCAAAGAAAGTTTGCTATGAGAAAATCGTTTCTCATTGATTCAACTTATACTCACTACTTAGTAGCCACTAGCCACAATGGCCGCCATAATCAATCAAAGAAAAAATAATATATATATGTCACAAGTGGCTATCAAAAAAACAAAACGAAGATAGAAGGAGCATGTCAGCGATGTCACGTGTGAACGATAACTGGCTACATGAGGTGAAACTCACCTCCAATTATTTGTCTAATTTCGGTATTGGGTCCAACTTCACCGGTGGCTCTGAATTTTATCCATCGGTACTATTGGATTAGGTTTTGGTTGGATTCGACCCATTGTCATTTTCATTAGGTTTTGGTTGGATTCGATCCATTTGGTTGGCTCAATTATTTGTGTTTTATGGCTCTGTTCTGAACGTTGTTGCCATCGACAATAGAGTTGCGTCCAAAAATAGCTGTGTAAACATGTTCCTTGGAACACAAGATTGTGGAAAGACTGACGTTGATTTTTTGTTTTTTTCCTGAGATATTGGAATTTGGGAAAATGATAGGTAGTTTACATGCCATGGTTACATATACCAAATTAAATATTTTTGGTGGCTCGTCTCTATGGGGCGACAAGAAAAACGAACAGAGCCATATGTGTTGTGATTGTAATTTCAAATTGATTAATAAGGAGCGAGTGCGCTTAGCTTTCTCCCATTTCAAATTTAGGATTTTTCAATGTGTATTGTGAGCCTCCTCGTCGTGAATCCAATCTCAGTCAAGTTCTACTCCAACGTCTCGTCCGTACCACTGTCACAGTTCCTGAACGGCCACGTAGGAAACTTTCGAAAAACATAAGAGACAAAGTCGACGGCCTCCCAAACTCAAACAGTACTTAGTGTCGATCGATACGATGAATCGTTTATGTTGAAGATCGTACTTATTCATTATAAGAGAATGACAATTAAATCATTAATGACGAATGATGATTGTGCCGTTTCACTAGGCTATTTTCAGACAAAGTGATCAGATCTCACCGTCCCACATCTCGGCGACAGATTTTATGGGACCTTTTTCGGAGATGTAAACCTCTCCGCCGAGGTTCCTGAACTGAGGAATCTCTGTCGAGATTCTTTGTGTCTCCTCCTCTGTCAAAGACCAATCAAATATCTTCAGATTCTCTTCTAACCTCTCCTTCGTGAAGCTCTTCACCACCATGCTCACTCCTTGTTCGTAAGCCCATCTCATACTCACCTGTTATTACAACTCCAAATATGAGCTTTAAATTCTTGCATTCTCCAAAACGAATTTGTCATGTTCTAATATTTGAACTCCACAATTTTACCTAATATTGAACTTGTTAAAAATGTCATCCAAAAATATATAAGTCATCCATTAAAATGAAAATCAACGGTACAATAATATCAATCAACTGTCTAAGTATGTGTACAATGTTAAAAGGTCATCAGAAGTACATAAGTTAACTGTTTAAAAGTATGTCAACCATCTGAAAATGTAAATAAATTCAAAATTTTTAAAAATCCATCCAATAAATATATAAGTCAACAATTCAGAATTAAATTAAAAAAACTAATTTTAAAGTTACCATAACATTGAATCTTATTTGTTGAGGGAAAAAAAACATTGAATCTGGTTTACCAATTTGGTAAAAAAAAAAAAAAAAAAAAAGTTTTATTTATATTATGGCTGTTCGTTTATTTAGTGTTTTCATTGAAAGTTGAGATAAATGTCAGCAGAAATACTGACCTGTGCCACTGTTTTATCCTTTGACTTGGCTATTTCTCCAAGAACGTCTGATTCCATAATTTTGTGAGTTCCCCAAAAGGCCCCTCTCGATCCCAACACCGAATAAGCTGTCACAACAATATCATTTAACTTACAAAGCTCCCTTAGCTTTTTCTGTTGCCATATTGGACTCATCTCCACCTTGTTCACAATTCATCCATAAACAAATAAAAGAAAATGTCAATTTTGTTGTCTACAATTCAACTATTTCCTAAAAAATAAATTAAAAAGAATTGAAAAAGTAGATTTTTACTTGATTGACACTTGGCGGGATTGTCGCAATAGAGAGGATGTGTTGGAGCTTCTTACATGAAAAATTGCTTACTCCTATACACTTTGCAAGCCCGAGTCTTTGGCATTCCTCCATTTCAGACCATACTACTTCGAAATCCATTGGCAAGAAATCATCTTCTTCAATAGGAAACTTGTATTTACCGGGCTTCGAACTAACCGGCCAATGAATTAGGTAAAGATCAAGATAGTCCAGTTTAAGATTTCTGCAAAACCATATATATGTTACAGAGATGATTCACATTAAGTCATGTTACTTCATAAATAATATTAAATCACCAAGCATTATTGACACCTAATCCAAATATGCATCAATGTGGATAGGCCTGGTCATTCGGATATTCAGTTCGGTTCCGAGTAATATCCGTTTGGTTCCGGGTATTTCGAGTAGAAGGATTCAGTACCCATTCGGGTATTTTAAAATATTGGTTCGGTTCGGTAAATGTACCAAGTCTCTAACAATATGATAATAAGCATTTTAGATCCTCCAAAGATGAATAAGTGAATCTCAAATCTTACTTCAAACTCCGTTTAATGGCCGGTACGATGAGACCGCCATGAGCATCAGCACACCAAAGTTTGGTAGTGACAAAGAATTCAGATCGAGATTGGACTAAGCCGAGAGAAACCGCCTCCTCCAAAGCTTCGCCGATCGGCTCCTCCGTTTGGTACCTTGGAGATGTGTCAAAGTGGCGATAACCGAGCTTGATGGCTTCAATCACCGTCTCTCTCAGCATCGTTGGTTCCGGTGTCGGAGACGCGGCGGTTCCAAAACCTAAGACAGGCATCGAGTGATGGTCGGAAAGGCCGGATCTGATGGGGAGCGTTGGGACTGTGGTCAAAGACATTTGTCCAAGAGAAGTCGCCAAAAAGTCAACGAAGGTGTGCTCTGAGAAAATGGTTTCTCTCGGTGGTCCAAAGCTTTTTACTCAGTAGCTACTGAATGATTTTAATGCTGATAATAATATAATAATGTACTCTCTTTAATTTAAAAAGTACTACGAGTTTTATAATATTTATAATGATTTAAAAAGTACTACGAATCATATATTCATATTATAAAGTTTATAAACTTCGACCATAATGTTATAATATTTTAAGGACAAAAAAAAGCAAAGAAGATTGTCCAGCTTTTAAATTTTCCAAATAAATACTCGTACTGTTTCATTAATTTTCTAATTTTTTTGCCAAAACACTATTCTGTTAGATATTGACTAACAACATTAAAACAGATTTAGAGTAAAATTGCAATATTGTTTGGATATGCGAAAAATACAGTACAATAAGTGTATAAAATCTAGAATGAAACTCAAAATAAGTTAAAATAAAATAAAACACAAAAGGGTAAAAAAAAAAAGGTTCTCTCAAGGAACAAACAAGTCTCTTGATAAAAGAGAAATCATTTCTTGATTTTGTTGAACTTGGTTATGAGTTGGTTCAATTTTGACTTCAATTTTAGGAATTATGATTTGGAAATTTTAATTTGTTAATGAAAATAATAATAAATATCTATTTTTATATGTTTTATTTTTGCCAAACACAAAGATCTTATCCGATATTTTGATTTTTAACAATGAATACATAAACTTTTTTTAACCCATTCATTACTTACCTTACTTCTCATGATGAATTACTATCTACACAAAAAATTTTTTCCTCGAAGTAACAATAAAATCTTAACAGCTAAATAATATGGTTAAAATTTAGGTTGGTTAGCTAAAACAACCTATATTTTTAAACTTTATTACTAAAACGACTTTAATATTTGAATATTACTGAAACAACCTAATTCTGTCCTAAATGGCCGTTTTACCCTCAATTCGTTTGGTGACAAAAACGTAATTACGAAAATACCATTGATGAATTTCTGCCACGTCAGCGGGCGAAAACTTAAGTCTACCAGAGCTATGAAGGTAGACTTAAGAGCTCGGACGATAAAGTCTACCAGAGAATGACGGTAGACTTTAGTTTTTTTATGAAGTGGTAGACTTTCTTGGTAAAGTCTACCAGCTTTGACGGTAGACTTATATTAAACGTAACGGTAGATTTTAGTTGAAAAGTAACGGTAGACTTTGGCTTTGTCAGTTATGGTAGACTTACGCGGATAAGTCTACCGTAGTTACGGTAGAGTTTAATTGCAAGACATGGTAGACTTACGTTTTTATGTTACGGTAGATATTATTTTCTATGTAACGGTAGACTTTTATGTTGTTTAACGGTAGATTTTTTAACCAGCGTTGACTTGTTGACTTTGTTTTGGTAGACTTAAGATTTTCTGGTAGACTTAAGTGACTTTGATGGTAGATTTTGTAACCCGTGGTAGATTTATCTCGTTATTTATGGTAGACTTTATGATCAGTTAGTTATGGTAGAATTTTGCCTCACACGGTAGATTTATTATGTTTTGGTAGACTTTGTTCACATAGTGGAAGACTTAATTTGGTAGATTTTCGAAATTTTGGTAGATTTTATATTCCCGATGGGGTAGATTTTAATTTGTATTACGGTAGACTTGTTGTATACTTCCCTATGGTGGTAGACTTTGTTACCTCTCATGGTGGTGGTAGACTTTGTTACTTCCCATGGTGGTAGATTTTTATACCTCCCATAGTGGTAGACTTTATTACCTCCCATGGTGGTAGACTTTTTTACATCCCATGGTGGTAGACTCATGAATCTTCCAAGCCTCTCCTCAGCAAACTTGTTTGTGTTTTACTATCATGTTGTGCATCATTCTTATCCGATTACTTAATCGAAATCAGTCAGTTTCATCTTTGTGTGTTTACTATCATTGTGTTTATTTGAACTCTTTGTATTTTAATACTATTATACTTACAACTTTTTCATTCACCATCTACAGAGTCATTAAAATTCTTTACATCTAAAGAGCTTAGGGTTTAGAGGTCATTGTAGTCTCATCAATCATCAAAAGACTAACATAAGTAAGCTTACTGGAATTATCTTCAGTAGACTTAGATGTTAGGTGTTTATTTGAACTTTTTGTACTAAAAGTACCTAAAAAATTTTCTTCAACAAATAAAGAGTCATTAAGATTACATAGAAATGCCAAATAATCACTACAATACATAACATACTTGGATAAAGAACAATCACTGCAATACTAGTGGGCTAGATTTTATTATGAAGTTTGGTAGATTTTTACCGTGTCTTTATTAAACTCTACCGATGGGGGTAGATTTTATAATGAAGTTTGGTAGACTTTTGAGACTTCGTCATAACTATACGAAAAGACCATTATGTCCTAGCAGAACTAGGGTGTCTTCAACTTCAACTTCAACTCCATCTCTCACTCGAAACTTTTTGTCATTTGGAAATGACAACTTGGACAAGCCATAAATCACACCCATATGGTCAAGTCCTAACACACAATCAAACACGATAATTCTATGATCACATGGTATAAACCACGGTCACGCACTCACCTCGATTACGGTTGAACAAGGGAACAAAACACGATTTATCCTTTGCTTTAAACCTCGAAGCTTGACTTCTCTTAGCACACACACCACCAAGATCTCTATTGATTCCCTGTCAATAGAGCACCAACAAACTCACAAATGATTGATCACAAGTTCTAAACTTGAATTGCTTAACCCTTAATCTCGGATTTCCTTCTCAAAAACAGAGCTTTACTTAACCCATCATAACTTTCAGTCTAGATAATATTTGGGTAATTCCTTCGGTCAGATTCAAGATAAGGTTATCAAGAATCTACCCACCAATGTCAGCCCAAAAGAGCAAGTTTTGAATGCCCAGACACCCTCTCAATTCGGACCTGTCGCGGATTGCTCTGTTTTGAGCGGTTTCGGTATAAAATTCATATCTCCTAAAATACTCGAACTTACCCAATGAAATTTGGCAGATAATCAGTCAAGAGGTTGAAGAACTTACCCAAAAAAATTCAACTCAAACCGATCTCGTTTGATCCACCGATCGGGCCTCTCAACAGACAGTAAAAACTCTGTTTTTATGAGTTCTTCACCTTCTTCTTCCTTCTCTTTGATTCACCAAGTCTCCCAACCTCATCTTTTTCTCTCCTTTTTCTCTCACTTCTCTCTCTTTTACTCAAGCACAAGGTGATGACAAAATGAAGAAGAGTGTAGAAGGTTGGAGAAAGGGGAGATATTTATACTCCTTGGTTGATTAAACCAAACCAAACCATAATCAATTACTAAACCGATTCTAATTAAACAAATTCTTATAATTCCGATTTAATTTTCCTTCTCGGTTTAGTAATTCCGTCGATTTCCCAAATATAATCGAGACATCCCTTCGTCCCAATTTATTCATTCCATTCCCGGTAATATTCTGAATTACCGCTTATTTCCGTTTGAACCAGTCAACACGGAATTAATTCCCGACAATTAGTCTTTTAATTTATTCACCCAAATCATACCCGTCATCACCACCACTCATGAACTCCATCCACATCATGTGTCATTAATGACCATCTCTAATACATGAAATCCACATCATGTATTTATCACAATCGATACACGAAATTTCACCTCATGTATCAAATCACTGTCGACTTTATTCAATAATATTCTCTTATTATTGAATTTTCCGTCCAAATACAACAACCAAATGTCCACTTTTTACAACAAAAAAATCAAATAAAATAACAACACGGGAAACGGCTAGGAACACGGATGTTACATCTTTAATCAAATACTGTTCGTAATAATTGAAGTAATAGACATGAGATACTAAGATATATATTTTATTTTATTTTGATAGTGTAGAAATTAAGATAATTTACGTTATAATTTAGCTCTTGAGAGGTTATTAACGATACTTTTGCCAAACTAAAACTAATTATCAATATTTTAAACTAAAACTAATGAGACTATACCAAAAGAACAACGACAAAATGTTACGCATCCATGGTGATTACGCCAGAAAGAATCACCAAGAGAGAAAGAACCACAAATTTGATAAAATGATTCACAGGAGAGCTATGTAGAATCAACAAATCACAGGAGAAGGCGACGACGTAACACTAACTAGATAAAAAAAAGTACATAAACACGAAAACCTAAGACATCACATACTTGAAGAAGGAAAACAGGGCCAAGAAGATATCTTATATAATGGGGAGAACGGTCTTAGCCCACCCCAAGTATGGGCCGACGGAAATACCATACATGAAGTTTGGGGCTCGGTATAATTTATGACATTTTGAAAACTTTCGGTCCAATTCCATACGAACTTTACAAAATTGTCAACTTCTGGGTTCAATTGATAGTTTTAAAAATTATTTTCTAAATCGTTGGGTTTAATTGATCATTTGTAAAATTAGATTCCAAATCTCGGATAAATTATTAATTTGATTAACCCAAATAACCTAAACCAAAATCAAAACCATAAAATCGATTTTAAACCGATAATCAAAACCAAAATCGATTACAAAATTACAAAATTGTCAACTTCTTCTTCTTCTTAAGCACGAAGAAGAAGAATCCAGGGTTTGATTTTGATTAGGAAAAATCAAACAAAGCAAACATAAAGCACGATCAAAATCTATGAATCTAGAGTAGAGCATTCCTTAAAAACAGAAGATTTGAAGTAACATTGTTGAATCTAACCAGTCCGTGACATTGTTGAATCTCTCTACTCCTCCCCAGCAAACCACCGAATTGTTCTGGTTTCGCGTCGCGCACATGAAATTTGACCCCAGAGAGAGAGACGAGTACTGGGTATGTGAAAATATTGGATCTCACATCGTTGGAACATGTCGCTTGCATGACATGATGAGAGAAGTTTGTCTGCTCAAAGCTGAAGAAGAGAATTTCCTACAAATTGTTGACAGGACAATAACTGCAAACTCTAAGTCTCCTTGTAAATCACGCAGACTCGCTTTACATCTGCATGATGAAACGTATCAGCTAAAGGGAGATAATCCAAAACTTAGATCTCTCTTGATTATCAAAAAGCAGTTCCGTGGGATAAAATGGATGGCATCAGGTTTATGTTTCACAAAGCTACAATTGATGAGGGTTTTAGATCTCTCTTATGTGGAGTTTGAAGGAGGGAAATTACCCTCTAGCATTGGGAAGCTCATCCACTTGAGATATTTGAGTTTATTATATGCAAAGGTAACTCATCTACCTTCTTCTATGCGGAATCTGAAGCAGCTGCTCTATTTAAACCTAGATGTATCTGGAATATCTCCAATCTACATGCCCAATTTCTTGAAAGAGATGCGAGAATTGACATACCTCTTTTTACCGTGGAGAATAGATGATAAGACAAAGTTGGAATTGGGTAATTTAGTCAATCTGGAGACGTTGAAGAATTTCTCAACAAAGCATAGCAGTGTGAAGGATCTTCAACGAATGACAAAGCTAAGGGATCTCTCAATTAGAATCAATGGCGAGGGGTGTACAATGGAAACTCTATCTTCATCTCTAAGTGAATTGAGACACTTGGAAGATTTTACTATATCTCTAGAAGCTTGTCGGTTGGTGGAAGATTCGATGCCGATTCTAGAGAAATTGGTTCAGTTAAAAGAGCTTGAATTAAGGTATCAATCTTTTAGTGGGAGGAGAATGGTTTGCTCGAGCGGTGGGTTTCTTCAATTGCAGAAGCTTATAATAGATGGCCTAATGGAATGGGAAGAGTGGATAGTAGAAGAAGGCTCCATGCCCCTTCTTCATTCTCTCGATATTTGGAGATGTCCAAAATTAAAGAAGCTTCCTAATGGGTTTCCTCAATTGCATACACTATATTTGGTTGGACTAGAGGAATGGGAAGAGTGGATAGTAGAAGAAGGCTCCATGCCCCTTCTCCATACTCTTACTATTTGGAGTTGTCCAAAGTTGAAGGAGCTTCCTGCTGGTGGATTTCCTCAATTGCAGGAGCTTTCAATATGGGGACTGGAATGGGAAGAGTGGATAGTAGAAGAAGGCTCCATGCCCCTTTGGAGATTTGGGAATGTCAAAAATTAAAGAAGCTTCCTGCTGGTGAGTTTCCCCGATTGCAGAAGCTTAAGTTAAAAGCACTAGAGGAATGGGAAGAGTGGATAGTAGAAGAAGGCTCCATGCCCCTTCTTCATACTCTGAAGATTTGGGGATGTCAAAAATTAAAGAAGCTTCATGTTGGTGGGTTTCCTCAATTGCAGAAGCTTGTAATAGAAGGACTAGAGGAATGGGAAGAGTAGATAGTAGAAGAAGGCTCCATGCCCCTTCTCCACACTCTTACTATTTGGAGTTGTCCAAAGTTAAAGGAGCTTCCTGATGGGCTGCGATTCTTATATTCTTTAAAGGATATGAGAATGGACAAGGAATGGAAGGAGAGATTGTCGGAAGGAGGAGAAGATTATAACAAAGTCAAACACATTCCTTTTGTTAAATTCAAGGGAGAATGAGTCTCACAGCAATTACGAACTATGAATATCTAAATATCAAGCACACAAAAGTAAGGGGACTATATGTTCACTCACTGTTTTCAAATTGTATTCATGGGTATTCTTGTAAAAACTTGATCGTGAATATGGCTTTATATTCTGGCTATATTGGGTAAAAAGCTATGTTGGTTATCAATTTCAGGCAAGTGAAATATACATGAAGAGCTGCAGTGATGGTGTTCGACGAAATGTCTAACTGAGACTTGAGTGAGTTTGGAGGAGAGAGATTGTTTTCACGAAACTCTGCCTGGTATGACAAACTCATATCTATCGATTAGAGAGCTGAGACATGTCATTCTTGCATTAGTATATTTCTCTGTGTTACCAAGCGACATGATCTATATGGAACAACACAACCTGGATTGGAATATCATAAAACATGATTTTCCACACATGAAAAATAGGTGAATTCTTATGGTCGTTTTCTTGAAATTTCACTCGTGTCTACAACAGAAAAGTTAAAACAAGATACCTGATCGGTCAGAATGATCATGTAAGATAGAAGTCGCTTTTTCGCAACGAGGGTGGTTGTTTACACATATATATCCAGCGCATGGTATCATAATGATAAGTCATAATACCTTTTGTTGGTGTAAAGATGAGGAAGCAATCAAAGAAATGGTTAGTAGTAGGAAAGACCCACTTCTAGTATCATGGATTCCAAACTGATTGTGTACTTTGATGTTGACTTGAGGCTTAGTTCAAGCTCGAATTCTCATCATCGCATTTATCAAACAAGAACTCTGATAGAAAGTTGACTTGAGGCTTAGTTCAAGCTCACGATCCTCATTATTGCATTTCTCAAAAGAGAACTCTAGCTTGCAAGTTAATTAAGATACTAATAATGATCAATCACCCTTGAGATCAAGGAAGTCGTTGAGACGGCAGGTGTGAATCTTCCTCTTACGATCACTGAACCCATTGAATTTGACTACGATCTCTGGTAGCGCTTGTGGCTTAGACATGAGACATGGAACCCACAAAGTTGCCGGAGAGAACAGAAAGCTCTGTGGCTTTCTTGCTCTTCAAATCATCATCGAACGACTTCATGAGTTTTTTTTCATCACCAGCCTTTTCTTCCACCATTTCTCAATCATTTTTTTTTTTTAAATTCTATTAAATATTTTTTAATATTATTTCTTATAATGTTTAGAAGATATGTATAAGGGTTATATTACGTATTATTTTTTATTTCGCTGGTTAAAAACTTGTGTTTTTCAGAGGTGGAAGGTAAAATTGCAGAAAATTTTTTTTTATCTGTCATATTTCAATTACTCTAGTTATTTTTTCATTCATTTTTCTCTTCATTCATTTTGTTCATCTATTGATGACCAATTGAAGCCGAGGAATCAATAAATTAAAATCCGTTTAAAAGCATTTCTACAATTTCATTTATAAATAAGTTTCTTTTGAAAAGCGAAAAATTCGAGAAAGTTCTAAAAATAGATTCAAAAACTGCTATAAAAATAGGAAAAGCAAAGAGAAAGAATTGAAATCTACCATTATTTTATACTTATATACAACGCACACATGCACATTTGATATTTCAGAGTTTGAATCCAAATTATAATACAAAGATAATACAAAGACAACACTACTAAACCGATGATCAAAGTTGATGGTTAGTCATTACTCATTAGTATTGCAGCATACATTATTGACGATTCATAAATCCATATATCATTAAACAGAATTTGTTTTTGTTTTTTTTTGATAATTTTACACATGTAAAATATTATTTCCCTAGATCTATATATCATCAAGTACACAAAATCAGTCATTCAGAGAAATAAATTGTTGTTCAGTTAAGATTTTGGGCAATTTGATTCATAATATTCGTGTAAAAACTTGATAGTGAATATGGCTTTATATTCTAGCTATATTTGGTGAATATGGCTTTATACTCTAGCTATGTTTGCGTAAAAGGATCTGAGTATGCAGACAGATCATTTGGAATTTAAGGAGAAATTGTACAGAGGTGGAGAAGAGAAGATTACTACAAAGTCCAACACATTCCTCTTTTGAAAATTAACTAAAGGCACTCAGACTATGTTAAATGCGATTTAATTAGAAAAAGCATACTGATTATGTTCATGGCTATGTAGGAGACATGTAGAAAAGGCAAACTGGTTATGTTTCATAGATGCCAAACTGATTGTGTTCTTTGAAGTTACTTGAGGCTTAGTTCAACTCACATCCTCATTAACGCACTTCTCAAACAAGAACTCTAGCTTAGCTTGCAAGTTCGCAGATAGAGAAGTTGCTCAATACCTGTTAAACAGATTCTGTTTAGCTCAGCCTAATGTTGTTGTTTAAGTTAATCTTGGTTCTTACGGAAACTCTTTTTAACTCTTAAATTATTTTCTTACATGCCAGAGCCAGAGGCTTCAGGGTACAAGGAGGTTTAGGTTTTGGAGCTTTGCCGCGTGTTTGAAGATACAAGTTCTGATACTAATAATGATCAGTCAGCGAGAATATAGAGGTGAATTACATAGATATCAAACCCAAGTTAATATTTATCATCCCCTCGAAATCATAAAATAGAAGATGAACCCCAAATTATCTGTGACCAGTGGCGGAGCGACATCGAGTAAGAAGGAGGCAGTGGCTCCCACCAAAAACTTTTTGTTTTTCTTTTGTTTTTTTTCCTATGTATTTTTTAAAAGCTTATAATTTTTATTCAAAATTCTTGCACATTATCCTTAATGTTTCAAACAAAAAAATATATGTCCCCATCAAAACAATTTCCTACATCCGCCCATGTCTGTGACCGGAGGCGTTTGGTTAGTACTCGCCGTAAAAGAATCAGTGGCTCTCAGAAGTTGATTGCGGTTAGAAACAGTCCAATCATCAGCAAATAGTATTGAAGAAAACTCGAAATCCAGCCAAGAAAGATCCCAAATTATCTGTGGCCGGCATTGGATCCACCGGAAAATAATCTCCATCGGAAAACCCTAAAAACCTGAAACACCAACATCCCTAGAGAAGAACCTGAAACACCAACATCCCTAGAAACCTTCGAAGCAGCACAAGATCCCAAATTGGAAACAGTTTCGTGGGAGCCACGGAAGACGTAACCCAACTCGTCAAATACCCCACCAAACCCTAATTGAGTATTGTTTTGATCTTCCGACGAAGATACCTTGCGATTTGAGATGGTGGTGTTGTTGTCTGAAACCTTAGGATGATCATCTTCTTCCGTTTCCTTGTGCTTGGGCTTCTTCGAGTTTCTTCTTATTAGACTTATCTTGTGTTGCCTGATTCCAACTAAGTGAGAGTTAAGCTTATCGAAATGGTTCCTCAAATCGTGACCCGATAAACCCTTGAGATCAGGGAAGTCGGAGAGATGGCAGGCGTGATGCTTCCTCGTGTGATCACTTAACGCATTTAACTTGTCCACGATATGTTTTAGGGAGTCTGGGTTATCTTGCGGCTCAGGCCCAACATGGAAATCGTTGTCGGGACCATGACAGATGAAACCAACAGAGCTGCCGCAGAGAACAGAAAGCTCTGTTGCTTTCTTCTTAAACCCAGGAAACTTTCGTTTGACAAAGTTCATCTTCCTCTTCAAATCATCATCATCGGGGGACTTGTTTGGTTTTTGATCACGAGGAGCCATCTTGAAAGAGAGAGCGAGAGAAGATGAAACTCTGATCAAATCGTAAGAGAGAATCAAGTAGAAAAGTTTTGATCGAACTATAAAGAGAGAGAGAAGGAGAGTAATGTAATAATGATGGGAAGTGCAATGATGGTTCTGTAGTACATAGAAAGATTCAGAAGATGATGTTTTCTCTCAATCCCCAACGGTCATAATATTGTGAAAACGCGTAAGTAAAGCCCATTTGATTTTCTTTTTTTTTTTGGGCTTGAACCCTTTTTAGTTTAGTTTTATCATTTTATGAATCCTAAAGGGATTATTATCTTTCTTTAGTTAATTAGTTTCCAAAATAATATACTTTTGTTTTTCTAATTTACTTAAGAAAATTATTAGAAATCGAATCGACCAATGAATTAGGTAAAGATCAAGATAGTCCAGTTTAAGATTTGTTATGTTACAGAGATGATTCACATTAAGTCATGTTACTTCATAAATAATATTAAATCACCAAGCATTATTGACACCTAATCCAAATATGCATCAAGTTTATAATTATGTGGATAGTACTGGGCATTCGGATATTCGATTTGGTTTCGAGTAAGATCCATTCGGTTCCGGGTATTTCAGGTAGAAAGATTTAGTATCCATTCGGATATTTTAAAATTTTGGTTCGGTTCGGTTAATGTATCACCAAATCTCTAACAATATGATAATAAGCATTTTAGATCCTCCAAAGATGAGAAAGTGAATCTAAAATCTTACTTCAAACTCCGTTTGATGGCCGGTACGATGAGACCGCCATGAGCATCAGCACACCAAAGTTTGGTAGTGACAAAGAATTCAGATCGAGATCGGACTAAGCCGAGAGAAACCGCCTCCGCCAAAGCTTCGCCGATCGGCTCCTCCGTTTGGTACCTTGGAGATGTGTCAAAGTGGCGATAACCGAGCTTGATGGCTTCAATCACCGTCTCTTTTAGCATCGTTGGTTCCGGAGTCGGAGACGCGGCGGTTCCAAAACCTAAGACAGGCATCGAGTGATGGTCGGAAAGGCCGGATCTGATGGGGAGCGTTGGGACTGTGGTCAAAGACATTGGTCCAAGAGAAGTCTCCAAAAGTCAACGAAGGTGTGCTCTGCGTAAATGGTTTCTCTCGGTGGTCCAAAGCTTTTTACTCAGTAGCCACTGAATGATGCTAATGCTGATAATAATATATTAATGTACTCTCTTTAATTTAAAAAGTACTACGAATCATATATGCATATTATAAAGTTTATAAACTATTATCATCATTTTTATCATCATTTAAAAAGTACTCTCTTTATTTTTCTATGTTTTATTTTTGCCAAACACAAAGATCTTATCCGATATTCTGATTCTTAACAATAAATCCATAAACGTTTTTTTTTTTTTTTTTTTTGGTCAACATTCCATAAACGTTTTTAACCCATTCATTACTTACCTTACTTCTCATGATGAATTATTATCTACACAAAAATTACTGACATCGAAGTAACAATGAAATCTTAACAGCTAAATAATATGGTTAAAATTTAACTATTATCTACACTAGAGGTGATTCACAATCATTGATAAAGACATGAAGCAACAAATTCACGCAAAATCTTTTGAAAATAAACTATAACAAATTTTCATTCATGTGTGCATAAAATATCTTCCCAAAAATAGATAGAGTGTGAAATCTATATAATGAAAATCAAAACTCATTCCATATATATATATATATATAAAATATTTGGTAAAATAATAAAACACACGTGAACACAGTCAGACCTTATGGAAGAGGGAATGATTCTGAAAACACTCAGTGACAGAGACCATGTATTTATCATGTAGCTCAATTAGTAGCTGATTAGTAGCTGCGTCGTCAGCTTGTTTGATAAGGGCATTCCCCTCTGTAGTAATATGCTGTATACATATTTTCAGTTAAAAACCAAATGTCATGTACTAGCAATTATAAAAAAAAAAAAAATTTAATTTGGAAATATACAGAAAGTGAGTGTACTATAAATAAAAATAAAAATAAAGGGATTGGATGATAAAGCCTGTACAACCTGGAGAGATCATCCATCTGAAAGTAAAATATATAGCAATGCCTCGTTAAAAGAGACAATTTCAGTGCGAATTTGATTGAGATGTGGGTTTTTAAGGAGGGGAATCAAACAAGCCCACAAGACTTTAGGGTAGAACATTCCCAAAAACTAGCTTATGAGTTTGGCTGCCCTTAGGTCTTATCCGTTGTAGGATACTTTTACCCACATCTCTATCAGAATTAACCACAAAGTCGTCTACCTTGTTATGTCTTAGCAATGCACAACACCCTGAGTACTCATTTTCTAGAAGCTGATTTGCAACCACTACCAACAATTCATTTTTTACTTTCTACATTCACAAATAAAACAAACAAGCCAATAAACTTTCAGAAATAAGCGTATCACTAAGTTTAAACGCTAAAAAAACTCCCCTCGTCAAAACAAACCTCAACTAGTTTGGGTTCAGTGCTTGAATGGAGGTAGTGAGTGACTCTCTTCCTCTCCCTTTTTAGACACTCCTCACACTGCATACAATATAAAATTATTGATGTTAATATATATATTTACTTTCCTAATATATATCGAATGAAAACATAGTCGGCGACATGCCTTTAGCATGTAATCAGGACAAGAATCCTCCTGGATCCACATTGACGCCTTGCTAGAATAGTAAGATGCAGTATCTTGAAGCACGAAGCTTTCAAAATCCTCTTCATATTTTTCCATACTTTCCATCCCATTCTCCACATAGACATCTAACACGTTTTTCACTAGTACCCTATCAATCTGTTCGCCCTCACGTTCTTTATGAATCTGGCAATACAAATTTTGTAAGATATAAAAATGAAGATTCTGGCTGAACCTGAGTTTTTTTCATTAAAGATACCAATACTTACAAGTTCTATTACAGCTTCTGTGGCCGTGGACTGCATCTCACTATAAACCTGAAGTACATAATTGCATAGACTGTTACAAAATACTTTTTGAGGCAGTGAAAAATTAGAAGCCATAGGAATATGCATGACAAACCAGGTCGTGGAAGTAACGTTCTATATAATGCAAGATTCTGATAAACCATCCAACCAAAACTTTATGGTTATTCCACCTCTTAACAAGCTCTCTTAGCATATTTTCATCATGATTCTCCCTTATAGACGCCATAAACAAAAGAAGAACATTAAACTGTTTGCTTAAGTTTAAAATAAACAAAAAGAACATGAAAATTTTTTTATGGACAATTGCATAAAACAACCTTCATTATATTTGATATTATTAGACCAACCTATCTTTCTAAAGGGTTGTTAAAAAGACAAAAACCAATGCTTTGATTTTTTATTACAGAAATGCCATTCAATTTAATTTTTTTTATAAGAAAAAAAAAAACAGAAACCTTCGTCTTCGTCTTCTTCGTCTTCGTCTTCTTCGTCTTCGTCTTCGTCTTCTTCATCTTCGTCTTCTTCGTCTTCATCTTCTTCGTCTTCATCTTCTTCTTCGTCTTCTCAATCGTCTTCTTCGTCTTCGTCTTCTTCTTCTTCTTCGTCTTCGTCTTCATTGTCTTCTTTGTCATCTTCGTCTTCGACTTCGTCTTCATCGTCTTCGTTGTCTTCGTCTTCGTCTTCGACTTCATCATCATCGTCTTCGTCTGTCTCGTTGTCTTCTGTTTCTGCTACATATATAGTAGACTAACTTTATGTTATAGTAGAGTTAACAGTTTATGTAATGGTAGACTTAACTTTATGTGGTGGTAGAGTTAACGGTATGTGTAATGGTAGACTTAACTTTATGTGGTGGTAGAGTTAACAGTATGTGTAATGGTAGACTTAACTTTATGTTATGGTATAGTTTACGTCTTCGTCTTCTCAATCGTCTTCTTCTTCTTCGTCTTCGTCTTCGTCTTCTTCTTCTTCTTCGTCTTCGTCTTCGTCTTCATCGTCTTCTTCGTCATCTTCGTCTTTGACTTCGTCTTCATCGTCTTTGTTTTCGTCTTCGACTTCATCTTCATCGTCTTCTTCTCTCTCTCTTTGATTTCTGCTACAAATATGGTAGACTAACTTTATGTTATAGTAGAGTTAACAGTTTATGTAATGGTAGACTTAACTTTATATGGTGGTAGAGTTAACAGTATACGTAATGGTAGACTTAACTTTATGTGGTGGTAGAGTTAAGAGTATGTGTAATGGTAGACTTAACTTTATGTTATGGTAGAGTTAACAATATGTGTAATGGTAGACTTAACTTTATGTTATGGTAGAGTAACAGTATGTGTAATGGTAGACTTAACTTTATGTTATGGTAGAGTTAACAGTATGTGTAATGGTAGACTTAACTTTATTACAGAAATGCGAGTAAATTTTTTTTGTTTTTTTTTTTCACAGCAAAAAGTCTCTTTAGACCTCTCAGTCTCGTTTAATTCTTCTCATTATCTCCGTCTCTTTCTAGGGTTTCTCTCAAATCCATGCTCTTCAAACATGACAGACGAATCTCCTTCCTCATGAAAAGGCACAAGAAATCGCTGTTCGTCTTCTTAGCACGAAGGTTCTTCTCCTTCTTCTACCTCTAGATCGCGTGTTTCTAATCTTGTTTCTCCCGAATCTATGCAATCAGATCGAGGGGATCTAGATCTCGATCCAGGGTTTAAAGGTATATTCTCGTTTTTCTTCAATTTTTCAGTCCCTCGTAGTCTATATGATTCCGTCGAGGCTCTCGCAAATCTGTCTTCATGGGATTTGTGGTTCAGATTTAGGGTTTTGATTCGTTTGGGTTTTTTCTGGATTTCACAAGGGAAAAATGTAGGTAGAAACTAATTGAATGAGATGTCACAAAGCTTGAAATTATTTTTCTATAACAGGACAATCTCGATTCTTGAATAAACCTTTGCTTAATTTTTAATGGATTTACTTCAAGGTTTAGAATGTGTCGTTGGATATGATGTTGTAAATACCCACATTATCACGCTGAATTATAATGAATATGATAAATTCTTGCATTCGTGGTCTTGTTACCATTTTTAACAGGTGTTCTTTTGTGACTGTTTCAGGGATTTGCAGAAAGTAACCTGTAACTTTACAACTTTGATAGGCCAAGGATCATTTGGACCTGTCTATAAAGCTCCCACCGGTGAGATTATGGCTGTGAAAGTTCTTGCCACTGATTCTAAACAGGGAGAAAAAGAGTTTCAGACAGAGGTTAATATATATATATATATATATATATATATATATATGACATATCTATGAACTGTGCTTGATGATTCTATATGATATTCACATCCAAGGAACAAAGAAGTTTTAAACACATGAACAATAAGTAAAAAGTAACACTTGACAAACTTGAATATTCCAAGACATAGGCTTTCTGAAATTTCTAATATATCATTTTTTACTCAATCCATAAGTTCTCATCTATAAGACAGGTGTTGTCTCAGATTGAGCCTTCCTTATCATTTATTGTCTGCTTCAGTTTCTTGCTTACTCGCCTATTTATTTTTCAGGTTATGTTATTGGGAAGGTTGCATCACAGTAACCTAGTGAAATTAGTTGGATATTGCGCAGAGAAAGGCCAACACATGCTTATCTATGTATACATGAGTAAAGGAAGCTTAGCCTCTCACTTGTACAGTAAGCAAGTACATGTTTCTAGTCTGCATGTCACTATATGAATATCGATGCAATGTGGAAATATTCGTCTTTCTCTATAGGATATATATCTGAACATTTCATCCTAGTCTCACTTCGGTGATCTAAAATGTTTTATTGATACAATGTGAGGTATAAAAGTCTACTACATTGTTGGAGTGGTTTTGGCAAGAATCTGAATTTAAAAGGACATTGCTTCGTGGCTCTTGAAAACTAGATTTTTGATTGATTACGTGAAAAGGATGATAGGTCATTTGAAAGAAGTTACACAAAAAGCATAATTTTAGATTGTTCTTTGCATTTGAGATATGACTTACCAAAGAATTTGAGGTTATGTGGTTGTTTGATTTATTGTGTCTTTTGTGATAGTACGGATGGGAAGTGAACAGTTGTGGCTATCATGGGGATGATGGATAGCTATATTAGTGACAGGGAAAAGGCGAACCTTTTGGTCCAAAGTACCCAAAGACGATACAGTTGGCGGTGGTATAAACTAGGCGTCACAAGAGTTTTTTTTCTTGTAAATATTTGAATAAGTTCCATCACTATTGGGAATTAAATTCATGATCCGTAAACGTAAGATATGAACTGTTTCATGTAAAAAAAGGGTAGAGTTCTGAAGCTACCATATATAATGTGATCTCCCGTTATGATGATAAGTTCTTAAGCTACCATATAATGTGATTTTCCGTTGTTTTTCCCGTGAAGTCTTAAAACGGCATTAAAATTAGTGTTTCATCGAATAACCCAGTCTAATTAAACCTTCAAAAATGATAAAGCAAACCAAACCAAACTAAAGGTGTAACTTCAGTTTATCTCTACACCAAAGAAGGATTTAAATCAAAACCCAGAAGTCTCGAAAACCTTGGCATAAACTCTTGATGGACTCGTTTTTGATGGGGAAATTGCAGTTGTCTGCTTCAAACACGGAAAATATGATTAAAACTAGTGGCAGACTTTTCTTTATCTTATAGTAGAGTTTAATAAAGATCAGTTATGGTAAACTTTATGTTATGGTAGAAGCTTGAAACAAAGTCTACCACCATGGAGAGGTATACAAGTCTACCGTAATACAAATTAAAATCTACCCCATCGGGAATATAAAGTCTACCAAAATTCCAGAAATCTACCAAATTAAGTCTTCCCCTATGTAAACAAAGTCTACCAAACAAAATAAATCTACCGTGTCACGCTAAAGTCTACCATAACTAACTGAGCATAAAGTCTACCATCAATAACGAGATAAATCTACCACTGGTTACAAAATCTACCATCGAAGTCACTTAAATCTACCAGAAAACCTAAAGTCTACCAAAAAAAAGTCAACAAGTCAACGCTGGTTTAAAATCTACCGTTAAACAACACATAAGTCTACCGTTACATAAAAAATAATATCTACCGTAACATAAAAACGTAAGTCTACCATGTCTTCTAATTAAACTCTACCGTAACTATGGTAGACTTGTCCGCGTAAGTCTACCATAACTGACAAAGCCAAAGTCTACCATTACGTTTACTATAAAGTCTCGTCAAAGGCTGGTAGACTTTACCAAATAAGTCTACCACTTCATAGAAAAACTAAAGTCTACCGTCATTCTGCGGTAGACTTTATCGTCAACTCTTAAGTCTACCGTCATAGATCTGGTAGGCTTAAGTTTTCGCGCGCTGACGTGGCAGAAATTCATTAATGGCATTTTCGTTATTATGTTTTTTGTCACCAAATGAATTGAGGGCATAACTGCCATTAAAAACAGAATTACGTCGTTTGAGTAATATTCAAGTATTAAATTCTTTATAGGAATAAAGTTTAAAAATATAGGTTGTTTTAGCTAACCACCTTAAATTTATATAAATCTGTTATATAAACAGGAAAGTTGTTTTATGCAATTGTCTCATAAATTTATATAAATCTTAAACTGTTTGCACTATATTCAAATTTATATAAGATTTCTGTACGTGTAAACAGGAAGGTTGTTTTATGCAATTGTCTCATAAATTTATATAAATCTTAAACTGTTTGCACTATATCCAAGAATCAAGGCCAAGTAAAATTTTTTTTGCTACATTTCACGATACTTATCATAAAGCTGCGGTGCGTAATCGGTTTTCTGGGTGCACATGTTGTAGGCAGTTCTGTGAATCACATAAGAAATCATTGTAGTAAGTACCCGTACAGAACTGTTAACAACAAACATAACATAAAGACTCCAAACATTACATAAGACGACCTACGTACGTGTAAAGAATCATATATATTGATCAGTATCAAATGCTGGTTCAGGCGCTCCTTCTAGAATCCTTATCACCTTGTTAACACCTTTCTGTATCTCGGACCATCCTTCCTCAAATATAATCTCTGTGTGTACCATCCTTTTAGAATGTGTTTCAAGCTCTCTTTAATCAAATACTGTACGTAATAATTGAAGTAATAGACATGAGAAACTAAGATATATATTTTATTTTATTTTGATAAAGGGAAGAAATTAAGATAATTTACGTTATAATTTAGCTCTTGAGAGGTAATTAACGACCCTTTTGCCAAACTAAAACTAATTATCAATATTTTAAACTAAAACTAATGAGACTATACCAAAAGAACAACGACAAGATGTTATGCATCCATGGTGATTACGCCAGAAAGAATCACCAAGAGAGAAAGAACCACAAATTTGATAAAATGATTCACAGGAGAGCTATGTAGAATCAACAAATCATAGGAGAAGGCGACGACGTAACACTAACTGGATCAAATAAAATGTACATAAACACGAAAACCTAAGACATCACGTATTTGAAGAAGGAAAACAGGGCCTAGAAGATATCTTATATAATGTTCTAAAGTTTCTTCTAAAAGAGCTATGAGAAGTTTTCACCATTTGAAGCATTGTGTTTGTGCCCCTTAAATTGATTGGGTGCATTAATCATTCTGAGATTAAATTTTAATTTTTCCATCAGTGATTTTGCGGTCAAATTTGGGTCAAAAATCGAAACCCCCTCTAATCAATAAAGAAAAGTGATTTATGTATTTTATTTTAATGTTTTTCTAACCAAGCTGGACCAAATTAATTGAATTATAAAATAGAGACACCTGGCTTGTAGGAAGTTGCTGGGTAGTTGTTGTCTGACCAAATGTTGTCGGTAGGTGTTGACTCTTATAATGGATCTTAAGCACTAAAACAACACATCGCCTACTTTAGTTATACAGATCAATTGAGGGAGCGACAAGCGATTTCCAGAGGTGAGATGATTTGTTGATTTTATTAATTGTCTTTCTTTTAGTTTCCTGTGGAGGAAGGTGCTTTGATATTTTGTATTTTGCATTTTTAAGATCTACGGATTAAGATTCCACATGATAGTATATTAATTCTGTAAATCTTTCAAAAAATATCATCCGAATTCTGAATTCATGGACCAAAGTTGACTAGAAAATATTCCTATACTGATAGTTGACTAGTACTTCCATGGTTAAGCAGGCGATTTATGGCTGACACACTTTTGTCGTTTGGAGTTGAGAAGCTTTGGGACCTCCTTGTCCGAGAATCTGAGCGACTTCAGGGATTTGATGAGCAATTCGACGAACTCAAAAGGGATATAAACAAGCTTAGGCTCTTTTTGGAAGATGCAGATGCTAAGAAACATACAAACAAGATGGTGAAAACCTGTGTGGAAGATATCAAGGAAATTGTTTTCGACGCGGAGGATCTGATCGAAACCTTTCTTCTAAAGAAAGAACTTGGACAAACAAGTATCAGGAAGCGCATGAGAAGACTTTCTTGCATTATAGTGGATCGCCGGAAAATTGCTTCAGATGTGGGAAGCATAAGTAAGAGGATCTCCAAGGTGATTCGCGATATGCAGAGTTTTGGAGTGCAACAGATGATTGTCGATGGCAGCGTGTATTCACATCCTCTACAAGAAAGACAAAGGGAGATGCGAAAAACATTTCCTAGCAATAATGATAACGATCTTGTGGGGTTGGAGGAGAATGTTAAGAAATTGGTTGGCTATTTGGTGGAGGAAGATAGCAATCAAGTAGTTTCTATAACTGGGATGGGTGGTATTGGTAAAACTACCTTGGCTCAACAAGTTTATAATCATGAGATGGTAAGAAACCATTTTAAAGGAGTTGCGTGGGTGTGTATTTCACAACAGTTTACAAGGAAATATGTCTGGGAGACGATCTTGCAGCAGCTTAGTTCAGAAAATGATGAGCATAGAGTGTCAAATATGACTGAAGAGAACCTCCACAAAAGCTCGCTCTACTATTAGAAACCAGTAAATATTTGATTGTCCTGGATGATATGTGGAAAGAAGGAGATTGGGACACAATAAAGCCTGTGTTTCCACCAAAAAAAGGTGACATCTTATGCTACGTCTTATTCTCGTTTGGAACATCTAAAAGGCATAAAAAAAGGTGACATCATACGCATGTGATATATTTCCTTATGTTTAAAATATATTGCAGGATGGAAGGTACTACTTACTTCTCGCTACGAGAAAGTGGCCTTACATGCAGATCCAACATGTGTCACTTTTAAACCAGAATGTCTAACCATTGAAGAAAGTTGGACACTTTTCCGAAATATAGCATTTCCTATAAAAGACATAGCAGGTAAGCTTTCAAGGAAGACAATTTTTTGACGTTACTCAAAATATAAATACGTCTTTTACATCATATCTTGATTTTAAAACCCGAATACTACATAATTATATTTTGCAGAATCTAAGGTTGATGTAGAAATGGAAGAGATGGGTAAGAAAATGATAAAACATTGTGGAGGACTACCATTGGCTGTCAAAGTGCTAGGAGGTTTGTTAGCTGCCCAACACACATTAAGTGAGTGGAAAAGGGTATGTGAAAATATTGGATCTCACATCGTTGGAGGGACTAGCTTCAATGACAGAAATATCAGTTCTGTTTATCATATTTTGTATCTGAGCTTTGAAGAGCTGCCTGTTTATTTGAAGCAATGCTTCCTCTACCTTGCCCATTTCCCTGAAGATTTTACAATATATGTGGAGCAACTGGCTTATTACTGGGCCGCCGAAGGAATGCCACGGCCGAAGTGTTATATTGGAGCAACCAATCGAGATGTAGGAGACAGATACATAGAAGAATTGGTAAAGAGAAACATGGTCATTTCTGAAAGAGACGTTAGAGCAACGAGATTTCAAATATGTCGCTTGCATGACATGATGAGAGAAGTTTGTCTGCTTAAAGCTGAAGAAGAGAATTTCCTTCAAATTGTTGACGGGACAATGACTGCAAACTCTGAGTCTCCTTGTAAATCACGCAGACTCGCTGTACATCTGCATCATGAAACATATCATCCAAAGGGAGAGAATCCAAAACTTAGATCTCTCTTGATTATCAAAAAGCAGTTCCGTGGGAGAAAATGGATGGCATCAGGTTTATGTTTCACAAAGCTACAGTTGATGAAGGTTTTAGATCTCTCTTATGCGAATTTTGAAGGAGGAAAGTTACCATCTAGCATTGGGAAGCTCATCCACTTGAGATATTTGAGTTTATTTGATGCAAAGGTAACTCATCTACCTTCTTCAATGCGGAATCTGAAGCAGCTACTCTATTTAAACCTAAATTTAAATTTCTTATATGAATTGACATCCCCAATCTACATCCCCAATTTCATGAAAGAGATGCGAGAATTGACATACCTCTGTTTACCGTCGAGAATAGATGATAAGACAAAGTTGGAATTAGGTAATTTAGTCAATCTGGAGACGTTGAAGAATTTCTCAACAAAGCATAGCAGTAAGAAGGATCTTCAACGAATGACAAAGCTAAGGAATCTCTCTATCTATATCGAAGGCAAAGGGTGTACAATGGAAACTCTATCTTCATCTCTAAGTGAATTGAGACACTTGGAAGATCTTACTATATCTCTAGATACTTGTCGGTTGGTGGAAGATCCGATGCCGATTCTAGAGAAATTGGTTCAGTTGAAAGAGCTTAAATTAGGGTATCAATCTTTCTGTGGGAGGAGAATGGTTTGCTCGAGCGGTGGGTTTCCTCAATTGCAGAAGCTTATAATAAATGGACTTGCGGAATGGGAAGAGTGGATAGTAGAAGAAGGCTCCATGCCCCTTCTTCATTCTCTCAATGTTAGTTTCTGTCCAAAATTAAAGAAGCTTCCTGCTGGTGGGTTTCCTCAATTACTGGAGCTTTCAATTTGGAGATGTCCAAAGTTAAAGGAGTTTCCTGATGGGCTGAGATTCATATATTCTTTAAAGTTTCTGAGTATCGACAAGGAATGGAAGGAGAGATTATCGGAAGACTTTCTGACCAAATGTTGGGTAGTGTTGTTGCCTTAAAGACTTTCTGACCAAATGTTGTCGGTAGGTGTTGACTCTTATAATGGATCTTAAGCACTAAAACAACACATCGCCTACTTTAGTTATACAGATCAATTGAGGGAGCGACAAGCGATTTCCAGAGGTGAGATTATATGTTGATTTTATTACTTGTCTTTCTTTTAGAGTCCTGTGGAGGAAGATTTTTTGATCTTTTGTATTTTGCATTTTTAAGATCTACGGATTAAGGTTCCACATGATAGTATATTATTCTGTAAATCTTTCAAAAATATTATCCGAATTCGAACTCATGGACCAAAGTTCACTAGATAATATTCCTATACTGATAACTAACTAGTACTTCCATGGTTAAGCAGAAAACTTATGGCCGAGACACTTTTGTCGTTTGGAGTTCAGAAGCTTTGGGACCTCCTTGTCCGAGAATCTGAGCGACTTCAGGGATTTGATGATCAACTCACTGAACTCAAAAGTAACCTGAACTTGCTTAGGTCATTCTTGAAAGATGCAGATGCTAAGAAACATGCAAGTGAGACGGTGAGAAATTTTGTGGAAGAGATCAAAGAAATTGTTTTCGACGCGGAGGATATAATCGAAACATTTCTTATAAAGGAAGAGCTTAGGAAAACAAGTGGAATCAAGAAACATATGAGAAGACTTTCTTGCATTATAGTGGATCGCAGGGAAATTGCTTCAGATGTGGGAAGCATAAGTAAGAGGATCTCCAAGGTGATTCGCGATATGCAGAGTTTTGGAGTGCAACAGATGATTGTCGATGGCAGCCAGTATTCACATCCTCTACAAGAAAGACAAAGGGAGATGCGAAAAACATTTCCTAGCAATAATGATAACGATCTTGTGGGGTTGGCGGAGAATGTTAAGAAATTGGTTGGCTATTTGGTGGAGGAAGATAGCATTCAAGTAGTTTCTATAACTGGGATGGGTGGTATTGGTAAAACTACCTTGGCTCAACAAGTTTATAATCATGAGATGGTAAGAAACCATTTTAAAGGAGTTGCATGGGTGTGTATTTCACAACAGTTTACAAGGAAATATGTCTGGGAAACGATCTTGCAGCAGCTTAGTTCAGAAAATGATGAGCATAGAGTGTCAAATATGACTGAAGACGACCTCCAAAAGAAGCTTTATCTACTGTTAGAAACCAGTAATTCTTTGATTGTACTGGATGACATGTGGAAAGAAGAAGATTGGGACAGAATAAAGCCTGTGTTTCCACCAAAAAAAGGTGACATCTAATGCTACATCTTAATTTTGTTTGGAACATCTAAAAGGCATCAAAAAAGGTGACATCATAAGCATGTGATATATTTCCTTTTGTTTAAAATATATTGCAGGATGGAAGGTACTACTTACTTCTCGCAACGAGAGAGTGGCCTTACGTGCTGATCCAACTTGTGTCACTTTTAAACCACAATGCCTAAACATTGAAGAAAGTTGGACACTTTTCCGAAATATAGCATTTCCTATAAAAGACACAGCAGGTAAGCTTTCAAGGAAGACAATATTTTGACGTTACTCAAAATATAAATACGTCTTTACATCATATCTTGATTTCAAAACCCGAATACTACATAATTATATTTTGCAGAATCTAAGGTTGATGTAGAAATGGAAGAGATGGGTAAGAAAATGATAAAACATTGTGGAGGACTACCATTGGCTGTCAAAGTGCTAGGAGGTTTGTTAGCTGCCCAACACACATTAAGTGAGTGGAAAAGGGTATGTGAAAATATTGGATCTCACATCGTTGGAGGGACTAGCTTTAATGACAGAAATATCAGTTCGGTTTATCATATTTTGTATCTGAGCTTTGCAGAGCTGCCTGTTTATTTGAAGCAATGCTTCCTCTACCTTGCCCATTTCCCTGAAGATTTTACAATATATGTGGAGGAATTGGCTTATTACTGGGCCGCAGAAGGAATACCACGGCCGAAGTGTTATATTGGAACGAGCAATCGAGATGTAGGAGATGGATACATAGAAGAATTGGTAAAGAGAAACATGGTCATTTCTGAAAGAGACGTTAGAACTACGAGATTTGAAACATGTCGCTTGCATGACATGATGAGAGAAGTTTGTCTGCTTAAAGCTGAAGAAGAGAATTTCCTACAAATTGTTGACGGGACAATGACTGCAAACTCTGAGTCTCCTTGTAAATCACGCAGACTCGCTGTACATCTGCATAATAGAACATATCATCTAAAGGGAGAGAATCCAAAACTTAGGTCTCTCTTGGGTATCAAGCAGTTCTCATCCTTCCATTGGATGATATCAGGTATATGCTTTACAAGGCTACAGTTGATGAGGGTTTTAGATCTCTCTTATGCGGAGTTTGAAGGAGGGAAGTTACCCTCTAGCATTGGGAAGCTCATCCACTTGAGATATTTGAGTTTATCGGGGGTAAAAGTATCTCATCTACCTTCTTCTATGCGGAATCTGAAGCAGCTGCTCTATTTAAACCTAAATGTATTTCTAATATCTCTAGTCTACATGCCAAATTTCTTGAAAGAGATGCGAAAATTGACATTCCTCTCTCTTCCGTGGATGCATGATAAGACAAAGTTGGAATTGGGTAATTTAGTCAACCTGGAGACGTTGAATAATTTCTCAACAAAGCATAGCAGTGTGAAGGATCTTCAACGGATGACAAAGCTAAGGGATCTCTATATTTATACCCAAGGCAAAGGGTGTATAATGGAAACTCTATCTTCATCTCTAAGTGAATTGAGACACTTGGAAGATCTTACTATATCTCTACAAGCTTGTCGGTTGGTGGAAGATCCGATGCCGATTCTAGAGAAATTGGTTCAGTTGAAAGATCTTAGATTATGGCCTCAATCTTTCTGTGGGAGGAGAATGGTTTGCTCGAGCGGTGGGTTTCCTCAATTGCAGAAACTTGTAATAGATGAACTTGCGGAATGGGAAGAGTGGATAGTAGAAGAAGGCTCCATGCCCCTTCTTCATTCTCTCCATATTCGTCTATGTCCAAAATTAAAGAAGCTTCCTGCTAGTGGATTTCCTCAATTGCTTACGCTTGAATTATTTGGACTAGAAGAATGGGAAGAGTGGGTAATAGAAGAAGGCCCCATGGGATCAAAAGCTGTAATGCTCTCCAAATCGAAAAAGTGAGCTATTTTACTCTCCTTATAAAATGTATTTTATTTTCTCTTTTTCTTAAAATAAAAAATTGAGTAAAAGACTATAGAACCTTATGAATATCAGTTATTTACAACTCAACCAACCTAATCCATACCCAAACCCGGATAACTATACCCGACCGAATTTTGCATCTCTAAAATCTCGAGATGAGGATAACTTAGGTTTTTAGTTTCCTCTCATCCCCAATTTCAAAATCGATCCATCCCAATCCTTCTTTACTTATTTTTTTCCCTCGCGATTAGTATAACTAAGGATAACCCAATTTAAAAATTGAATACTTCTTCACTTCTCTCTTTCTCGTGTTCTTCCTCTCTTCTCCAACAATCTCCATCGACAGGTATGTATTTCATTTAACGCCATTTCACTCTCTCTGTGTAATTTGAATCGGATTCTTCACATCTTCTTCTTCTTCTCGATTTGGGTTGTGCTGAATTTGAGTTTGTCTTGATTCTTCACTTCTTTTTCTTCTTCTTCTTCCTTTTCTTCTTCTTGTTCTTCTTCTCGATTTGGGTTGTGTTGAATTTGAGTTTGTCTTGATTATTTACTTCTTCTTCTTCTTCTTTTTCTTCTTGTGTTCAGGAAAACGGTATGTATATAATGTGTATTTGTGTTTAGAGAGTCCTAATCGATTTTTCTATGGTGTTGATTCTCTTCACTATCGTGATCTTTACTTTTAATTTGGTTTTCTCGTATAGAATTTTAATGTTTGATGTGAGATTCTAGGGGATTTTTAATCCTTGTTCTGAAGAATTTTCATCCAGAATCTTTCTATATCGATTTCGAAGAATGACTCGTTGATTTTGTATGGATCGATGTGGTCAATGTTGGTTTCGGGTTTAGTCTCTGCGCTCATCTAGTATTTACCTTCACGCTTATGGGAATATTAGGATCTTCGAATCTAGATTATGTATTTTGAAAAGATTCAATATTCGAAACATTTTACGTGTTAGCTTTTTGATCCCACAGCTTGTTGTAGCAATTTGGACTCACATATTGCTTTAGCTGCATTCTCTGTATATGCCTTATAGTTTCCTTTGAACGATTATATTTAGTTCCTGGCACTCTTGTATTGGAAGTGTCTTAGTTCGTGTGGCCAATGCGAATAACGTTTTTAAGTTTTCTTACCTATTAGTCTCAGCGTTTCTCGGAAGGATAATGGTGCATAGTAAGAACCCAAATGTACTACTAGAAGAAGAGACTCTTCCTGAAGAGATGGGACCAAGATATTCAGAAGAGACCGAGTATAATGCAATGGTATGTATCTAAGCGTGTACAGCCAAGTAGGACTTGGTATAACTATGTTAAATTAGTAACTTCGTAATTTGTAGAAGTTAGTAAAACTTGGTACAACTACCATATTTTGGAACTTTGAAAATCATGAAACAAAAAGTACAACTAGGTAAAACTTGGTATAACTATGCATACTTTGTAACTTAGAAATTCGTGAAACAAAAAGTACAACTTAGCAAAACTTGGTATAACTACGACTTATTTTATAACATAGAAAATCATGAAACAAAAAGTATAACTAGGTAAAACTTGGTATAACTATGCATATTTTGTAACTTGGAAAATCTTGAAACAAATAGTACAACTTAGTAAAATTTCGTATAACTATGCAGATTTTGTAACTTAGAAATTACTGAAACAAAAAGTACAACTAGGTAAAACTTGGTATAACTAAGCATATTTTGTAACTTATAAAATCATGAAACAAAAAGTACAACTAGGTAAAACTTGGTATAACTATGCATATTTTGTAACTTAGAAATTCTTGAAACAAAAAGTACAACTTAGCAAAACTTGGTATAACTACGCTTATTTTATGACATAGAAAATCATAAAACAAAAAGTACAACTAGGTAAAACTTGGTATAACTAAGCATATTTTGTAACTTATAAAATCATGAAACAAAAAATACAACTAGGTAAAACTTGGTATAACTATGCATTCTGAAACTTTTTATTTCTAATTCCTGAAACTTTTTATTTTGCGGGGAATCTAATGAGAGACTGAAGTTATACAACCTCTTGAAATGTACTTCAGTCCAACCGAGTACACAAAGCCGTATAAGATATCGGCGAAGTGTTATATTCACCAAGTAGTTAAGCTGTTTGAGGTTCATCTCCACAAGGATGAGCTGACTTGGTTTAAGGAGCATCCAGAATTTAGACACTTTTTTCATATGCACACTGAATCAAATCATAGATTGATGGGCATGTGGATGCTCTTCCTTCGAACGGCTCGTTTACAAAAGAAGAAGGAATGTTGGTTCATTGTGAATGGCGTTCCCATCCGCTATTCTCTCGAGAATTTGGGTTAATTTCTGGATTAGGCGTCGGCGGTATCCTCGGCAGTATCTTGATAGCGTGAAAGATTGGGTAGTATGAGCTTTGTTGCGAAATATTTTAAGGCTGGGTCAGTTGTTACATATGCAGATGTGGAAGAAAAGCTTATGTCCATGACGAAAAATCTTTTTCTGAGATCGTTTGAAGATGGCAGTCCTTTACTTCCTATCAAGCATCATCATTGCAAAGAGAAAGACCGGGAAAAATGCACCATACGTGGAGCAGTTTTTCCTTAGAGCGTGGATGATCTCGAATTGTGTAAGACATTCCCGTGGGGCGGTTCGCATTTGACGAGAACATGAAAGACATATTTCATCTGATGGACCATTTTGGAGGAGTTGTGGGCCCACCAACGATATTTACTAGTTTGGTTATGCCCTTGGAGGTAAGCTTTCCTATCTTAGTTTTTATCTTAGTTAAACTTGGTACAATGGAAAAACTTGGTAGAATTATGTTTAAAAAACTTGGTGCAACTAACCTATGTTTTATCTTATGTTATGTGTAGCTTCTAGCGTTCGAGACAATTCTGTTCTAAGGAACAAATACGAGAACCTGTTAGAGATTCAGATCCTGAGTGCCCTCGGATGTGCAAGATGAAGTTTAGGGCAAGTACCATGAAAGGCATTCCTCTCTCGAAGTGTATGAGACGCTTGGAGAAAATAAGGTTAGAAATCAACATTAGTGTAAATTATTTATCACATTCATTATGTGTCATCGGAGTTGTTGAAAAGTTGTACTTCTTTATATTCACAGAATATTCAGAGTATCATGGTTCCAAATCCCGATGAGGAAGTTCTCTTGGCTCGAATCATGGATGATGAGGATGGATGGAATGATGTCGATGATGCAGCTGCTGATGGGTGGAGGAAGCGTCTAATTGACGAAAGAAGGCCAATTTGGTTTGAAAAACTTTACAACGAAGACGTTGCCAATCGAAAAATTAAGGCTAATCTGGATATGGCGAGTACAAGTGCGAGGGTTACTTCTCAGGGTTATGTGGTTGCAAAAAAAGTTAAAAAAATGGTTTGGTTGAGATGATAAATGAGTTGAAGAAGACCATGGAGGATGGATTTAAGGAAATCCATGAAAAGTTGGAGTTGTTGGATACAAGATTCAAACCATTGGAAGAGTATGTCAACTTCCAAAGAGAGAAGGAAAAGATTTTGGAGAAAATCCAAACTGAATGGTATGAGAATGATGAACAAAATGAGACGGAGGAAGTGGGTGAGACGGGGAAGGAGATGGAGGAGGCTGGTGAGAAAGAGAAGGAGATGGAGGAGGCTGGTGAGAAGGAGAATGAAATGGAAGAGGATGGTGAGAAGGAGATGGAGGAGGCTGGTGAGAAGGAGAATGAAATAGAAGAGGCTGGTGAAGATGGAGGTAAAATGCTGAAGACGTATGGGAGAAAGAGAAAAGCAAAAGAATTAGAAGGAGAACTTGTTATGACGAGGCAAAAGAAGAAGGTGGCGGTTCGAAGCCCTGTTGTTACGAGGCAAAAGAAGAAGGAGAAGGTTTAAACAGTTGATGAGTCGATTTATGTGAACTCTTTGTGTTGGTATAACTTGATCGTTTCGTATAACTTGGTATAACTTGATCGTTTCGTATAACTTGGTATAACTTGATCGTTTCGTATAACTTGGTATAACTTGATCGTTTCGTATAACTTGGTATAACTTGATCGTGTTGTTTGTTTAGCAGTCATACCAAGTTATACTTAGTTGTACCCAAATTGACAGTCAAATGTTAGCGCCGCCAAATTGACAAGAATGACACGTGGCGCCGTAATCTTGGACACAGTTATACCTAGTTTTCCAGTTGTACACTCATACACACAGTTGTACTTTTGCGATTTTTCTTTGCAATTAGTTATACCTTACATTAAACTCAAAATTTATAATTATACTCATGAGTTTACGTATTTGAGATACATTCTTTACGTTTACCCAGAATAATATTTGTGAAAACATTATTTTTGTGGCTTTTGCAATGTTAGTGGTCAAAATTAACAAAGTCATCATAAAAGTATAGGATGTTACATGTATAATCTTGAATATGTTAGAGATCAATTTTGTAACTCTAATATAATTTTGTTTATCTAAACATGTAATCTCATATTTATAAAGAATTTTGTATATCTGAATTTAATTTTTTTTTAATTAATTGTGCATATTAAGATTAATTGTTGGACATCAAGATTATTAGTTGTAAGATTATTAGTTGGAAAAGGCGAGATAATAAAATATAAAAATACAAGTTATTTTTTGCTACTAGAACCACTCATTTTTTGCTACATGATAAAAAATACAAGTTATTTTTTGCTACATGAACCACTCTTACTCGCTACTAGCACCACTCGCACTCTCAAACCACGAAGCCAAGTTTCTGCCTTGCACGGACTTATGCTTACGGCGACGTTCTCCAACTGATGGATATCTTGTTTTTTGAACTCTTCCCTTTTTTTTGTTGTAATGCGGAGGTAATGCATACAATCCTTGGATGTGATCCGGAATAATCCACTCAGACATATGCGGCACCGGATAAATCGTCCTGTAATATGCTAAAGCCCATTGCTCAACCAAGTAATATCTCGAGCACAAATCTGATAAATCACGTAAATCCGTTGCTCTAATTTCCTGCTTCAAGCATTTTATGGCAGCGGCTATTGCATGGACACAAGGGTACTTGTCTATATCAAAACACTTGCAACTGCAAGTTTTCTTTCTCAAGTCCACCACATAATTCTTCCCATCTTCTCCACTGACACAATATTCAAGATGAAATGTGTTTAGCTACATCACCGGTAGTTTCGATGCATCCACACATCTATCGTGCAATACGTTCTCCACAAAAGGGACCAGTTTTTGTGCGTCGGATCCAGCAACAGACTCTTTCCTATATTTGTTAAACCACTCAGCCAATTTTTCAACAATCGCAACAATCATAGGTAGTAGCAGTATTGCCTTGCGTTATTAAAAGTAGAATTCATAGACTCAGCACAATTGGAGGTGTCTATGTTATACCTTGCTCAGGAAAATAACATCTTGCCCATTTTTCCACTTTTACCTTATTACTATCAAGGTACCTGCCCCTTTCTGAAGGATATCTTCTCCTAAAATCAGCATATTGATGTTGGAACTCAACCTCTGAATAAATTTTAGCAATTTCGATGAATTTTGCTGCCACTACATCTTTCTTGACATGTGAAACTTTATTTCTCACATTTTGAGACAAATGATAGATGCAATAACCATGTTGAGCATTCGGATACACCTCACCTACAGCGTTGATGAGGCATTGATTCCTGTCAGATACAAAAACCAATTCAGAACTATCCGGTATAATGGTTTTCAAAGTATTGAAAAACCACGTCCAACTAGCATCTTTTTCACCATCAAACACAGCAAATGCAATGGGATAATGATGATGACTCGGATCCTGAGCTGTGGCAAAAACAAGCATTCCACCATGTACAGTCTTAAGAAAAGTTGCATCCACAATGATCATTTTCCGCATGGCTTCAAACCCTTCAATGGAAGCTCCTAAAGCTACAAATAGGTACTTGAACCGTTTTATTTCTTCTAATACCACACTTGTTTTTGTACCAGGATTCACCTTCTCTAACATGTACAAATAAGCATGCAACATCCTAAAACTATCTTCTGGACCACCCCGCACATCCTTAACAGCTAGTTTTTTCCCTCTCAATGCGGTAGAGTATGATGGTTCCACACCATATCTTCGTTGAACTAAACTGACAATACTTTTAGGAGTTGGAGTCTCAAATTTACCTGGATAATCTTCATGCAAAAGAGCTGCAACTAATTGTGGTGTGCTTTTCTTTTTGTAACTTGTACTAGAACTAGCCCGAGAGCATGTATGCATCTTGGTGTATACTCTAACCGAAAAACAAGTTGAATTCTTAAGCTTCGCAACACGCAAATACCATTTACAACCCTTTTTTGCTTTACGGCATTTTACCACATATCGATTTGTATCCGAGTTGGCTATATCGATCCCAAAACAGTTTTGATGTGCGGCTCTATCAACTAAATCTTGTACTGCCCGCTTACTTTCAAATTCTTGTCTTAGTTCTATACCAATACCATCTTCCCATGCATCTACACACTGAGATTCTTCTTCAACACGTGGAAGCTCAACATATTCAGGAATACTAGAGGTATACAAACCCATATCCTCACTGTTATCAACACCATTATCCACATCAATATCAATATCGTTATCCACATCATTACGTGAAAAGTTTGGCTGATTCTCACCATCTCCAATATAAACATTCCCCATCAACTCATGAGGTTGTTCTACTGATTCCTCGTTTGCGTAGAGGATAACGGCACCAACATTAACTATATCACTTGAAATGCGCTCACCATAATTCATACCAACTGAACTTCTTCTCTCTACTCTTGAATGTTGCTCGGACATCGGAACTATTTCCAAATATGTGTTGACCTCTACATGCAAAACACTTCTACGTTGCTCTTTATCCATAGAGGTTAGATAAACATAAACATCCTCATCATCAACAATATATGATTGTGTCTGAGGTCCACTACCAATGGAATGTAACTCAATTTCAGCTTCAACGCAGATTCCTTCATCTTAATTTTCTTGCATATCCTATCGACTAACACCGAAGAAGTGATATCCTCCATAGTCTTAAACGATAAACCATACAAGCCAACTTCTCTTGGAATCCATTGATTATTTGAATAATATCCTTCATAATCAAAGAATATGTTTATGGAACGGTTGCTCATTGTCACCTGAAAATAACAAAAAAGAAATCTACATTAGCACATGTTTTACCAATTATACCAATTATACCAGTTATACCAATTATACAAGTTATACCAGTTATACCAATTATACCAGTTATACCAGTTATACTAGTTATATCAGTTATACCAGTTATACCACTTATACAAGTTATACCAGTTATACCAGTTATATACTACTTCCACCAATTATACCAATTATACTAGTTATACCAGTTATACCAACTATACAAGTTATACTACTTCTACCAGTTATACCAACTATACAAGTTATACTAGTTATACCAATTATATCAGTTATACCAATTACAACCAGTTATACCAGTTATACTACTACACCAGTTATACGGGTTATACTATTTACACCAATTATACGAATTATACTTGCAAAAATTCAATCGGAAGCTAATCTACCTACGATTCACTACGAATCAACCACTACATTCCATTAATTATGAATTCAATGTCCTAATCGACCCAGAAAACATGATTATCAAGCCAATGTGGATTAATTACCAACACCAATTTCAAATCTAATTGAAATACCCTAATTGCGAACCGTGAATGATTTATATAGATTATTCAACTTAAAACTCAATAGATTTAAGTTAAAACGCAATAACCTTAGAAGAACTGACCTGAATTTTGAAGATAAAGCTTCAATGGTTGAAGAGGAGCTTATGGTTCGTGTTCGTTCGGGATACAAAGAAAAGGGGAAGAAGAAGGGAGCAGGAGATGGATAGATGTGATTGGTCAATTTCTTTATTTTGCCTAGGGACAAAATTGGGTTTTCATATTGTTGTAAAAAGAGGAGAGTACGTAGATTAATGAAGAGTAGGTTAGATTATTTTTAGAGAATGTGAGTATTTTACCTCAGTCCCCGGCTCCATGGGTGTGTATTTCACAACAGTTTACAAGGAAATATGTCTGGGAAACGATCTTGCAGCAGCTTAGTTCAGAAAATGATGAGCATAGAGTGTCAAATATGACTGAAGAGAACCTCCACAAAAGCTCGCTCTACTATTAGAAACCAGTAAATATTTGATTGTCCTGGATGATATGTGGAAAGAAGGAGATTGGGACACAATAAAGCCTGTGTTTCCACCAAAAAAGGTGACATCTTATGCTACGTCTTATTCTTGTTTGGAACATCTAAAAAGGCATCAAAAAAAGGTGACATCATAAGCATGTGATATATTTCCTTTTGTTTAAAATATATTACAGGATGGAAGGTACTACTTACTTCTCGCAACGAGAGAGTGGCCTTACGTGCTGATCCAACATGTGTTACTTTTAAACCAGAATGTCTAACCATTGAAGAAAGTTGGACACTTTTCCGAAATATAGCATTTCCTATAAAAGAAACAGCAGGTAAGCTTTCAAGGAAGACAATTTTTCGACGTTACTCAAAATATAAATACGTCTTTTACATCATATCTTGATTTTAAAACCCGAATACTACATAATTATATTTTGCAGAATCTAAGGTTGATGTAGAAATGGAAGAGATGGGTAAGAAAATGATAAAACATTGTGGAGGACTACCATTGGCTGTCAAAGTGCTAGGAGGTTTGTTAGCTGCCCAACACACATTAAGTGAGTGGAAAAGGGTATGTGAAAATATTGGATCTCACATCGTTGGAGGGACTAGCTTCAATGACAGAAATATCAGTTCTGTTTATCATATTTTGTATCTGAGCTTTGAAGAGCTGCCTATTTATTTGAAGCAATGCTTCCTCTACCTTGCCCATTTCCCTGAAGATTTTACAATATATGTGGAGGAATTGGCTTATTACTGGGCCGCAGAAGGAATACCACGACCGAAGTGTTATATTAGAGCGACCAATCGAGATGTAGGAGATGGATACATAGAAGAATTGGTAAAGAGAAACATGGTCATTTCTGAAAGAGACGTTAGAACAACGAGATTTGAAACATGTTGCTTGCATGACATGATGAGAGAAGTTTGTCTGCTCAAAGCTGAAGAAGAGAAGTTCCTAGAAATTGTTGACAGGACAATAACTGCAAACTCTAAGTCTCCTTGTAAATCACGCAGGCTCGCTGTACATCTGCATGATGAAACATATCATCTAAAGGAAGATAATCCAAAACTTAGATCTCTCTTGATTATCAATAAGCAGTTCCGTGGGATAAAACGGATGGCATCAGGTTTATGTTTCACAAAGCTACAGTTGATGAGGGTTTTAGATCTCTCTTATACGTATTTTGAAGGAGGGAAGTTACCCTCTAGCATTGGGAAGCTCATCCACTTGAGATATTTGAGTTTAAAGAGTGTACTGCTAACTCATCTACCTTCTTCTATGCGGAATCTGAAGCAGCTGCTCTATTTAAACCTAGATGTAATTAGAAGAATCTACATCCCCAATTTCACAAAAGAGATGCGAGAATTGACATACCTCTATTTACCGTCGGCAATAGATGATAAGACAAAGTTGGAATTGGGTAATTTAGTCAACCTGGAGATGTTGCTGCATTTCTCAACAAAGCATAGCAGTGTGAAGGATCTTCAACAAATGAAAAAACTAAGGAATCTCTCTATCTATACCGAAGGCAAAGAGTGTAAAATGGAAACTCTATCTTCATCTCTAAGTGAATTGAGACACTTGGAAGATCTTACTATATCTCTAGCAGCTTGTCGATTGGTGGAAGATTCGATGCCGATTCTAGAGAAATTGGTTCAGTTGAAAGAGCTTCAATTAAGGTATCAATCTTTTAGTGGGAGGAGAATGGTTTGCTCGAGCGGTGGGTTTCCACAATTGCAGAAGCTTTTAATATGAGGACTAAAGGAATGGGAAGAGTGGATAGTAGAAGAAGGCTCCATGCCCCTTCTTCATTCTCTCAATATTTGGAATTGTCCAAAATTAAAGAAGTTTCATGCTTGTGGGTTTCCACAATTGCATACGCTTGAAGTAGATGGACTAAAGGAATGGGAAGAGTGGATAGTAGAAGAAGGCTCCATGCCCCTTCTTCATACTCTTACTATTTGGAGATGTCCAAAGTTAAAGGAGTTTCCTGATGGGCTGAGATTCTTATATTCTTTAAAGGATCTGAGAATGGACAGGGAATGGAAGGAGAGATTGTCGGAAGGAGGAGATGATTATTACAAAGTCAAACACATCCCTTCTGTTGAATTCTAACTATTACGGACTATATGTACACAGGTAAAATACTATTTCCCTACATCTATATAAATCAGTCATTCAGAGAAAAAAATTGTTGTTCAGTTAAAATTTTGGGTAATTTGATGCATGGGTATTCTTGTATAAACTTGATCGTGAATATGGCTTTATATACATGAAGAGCTGCAGTAATGGTGTTCGATGAAATGTCTAACTGAGACTTGATCTCCTGTACTGTTTTGGTCAGTGAGTTTGGGGGGAGAGATGGTTTTCACGAACTCTTCCTGGGATGACAAACTGATCATATCTATCTATTAGAGAGCTGAGCTGAGGCATGTCATTCTTGCATTAGTATATTTCTCTTTGTGTTGTCTTTTATTTGTGTGTTGCCAAGCGACTCTGCTTGACTGCTGCAATCTTTATCTATGTATGTAACTTCGTAAGTTTATAACTTTGCTAGCTGCTTTGAACTAGTGATTTACTTTTTCTTGCAATGACCCCTCATAAATAAATTATTCACTCCACTATTCATGGTTAAAGATGGAGACTTGTGGCTGAGACTATTGCATGTATAGTTTGGAGTTTAATAGCTTTGGGAGCTCTTGAATCAAAAATCTGAATATCCGCAGAGTTTATGAGTAAGTTATTGAGATGCAGCGTCATATGAGATTGTTACACTGTTTGCTGAAAGATGCAAATTGCTAGAAACACGAAAGTGGAAAGAACCTTGGACCAGATTATGAGGAGCAGATAGATAGAACCTTGATTGTCCTTGAAGATGTATGGAACAACACAACCTGGATTGGAATATCATAAAACATAATATTCCTTTTCTTGAAATTTCACTCGAAAAGTTAAAACAAGATACCTGATCGGTCAAAATGATCATGTAAGATAGTAGTCGCTTCTTCGCAACGAGGGTGGTTGTTTACACATATCCAGCGCATGGTATCATAATGATAAGTCATAATACCTTTTATTGGTGTAAAGATGAAGAAGCAATCAAAGAAATGGTTAGTAGTAGGGAAGACCCACTTCTAGTATCATGGATTCCAAACTGATTGTGTACTTTGATGTTGACTTGAGGCTTAGTTCAAGATCACATTCTCATTATCGCACTTATCAAACAAGAACTCTGATAGAAAGTTGACTTGAGGCTTAGTTCAAGCTCACGATCCTCATTATTGCATTTCTCAAAAAAGAACTCTAGCTTGCAAGTTAATTAACATGCTAATAATGATCAATCACCCTTGAGATCAAGGAAGTCGTTGAGACGGCAGGTGTGACTCTTCCTCTTACGATCACTGAACCCATTGAATTTGACTACGATCTCTGGTAGAGCTTGTGGCTTAGACATGAGACATGGAACCCACAAAGTTGCCGCAGAGAACAGAAAGCTCTGTGGCTTTCTTGCTCTTCAAATCATCATCGAACGACTTGATGAGTTTTTTTTTTTTTCTCACGAGGAACCGTCTTGAAAGCGAGAAGCCAAAACTCAATCATCGTAAGAGAGAAATAAGTAGAAAATTTTCTATTTTAATCTTTTATTAGGCAATTTCTATTTATGGATACTGGGTTTTTTTTTAAATTAATTTTTTTCATTTAAGTTTTATTTAAAAAAAATTCTATTAAATATTTTTTAATATTATTTCTTATAATATTTAACTTTTTATTATTATTTATTATAAAAATGTTTAGAAGATATGTATAGGTGTTATATTACGTATTATTTTTTACTTCGCTGGTTAACTTGTGTTTTTCAGAGGTGGAAGATAAAATTGCAGAAAATCTTTTTTTCTCTGTCATATTTCAATTACTCTAGTTATTTTTTCATTCATTTTTGTTCATCTATTGATGACCAATTGAAGCCGAGGAATCAATATATTAAAATCCGTTTAAAAGCATTTCTACAATTTCATTTATAAATAAGTTTCTTTTGAAAAGCGAAAAATTCAAGAAAGTTATAAAAATAGATTCAAAAACTGCTATAAAAATAGGAAAAGCAAAGAGAAAGAATTGAAATCTACCATTATTTTATACTTATATACAACGCACACATGCACATTTGATATTTCAGAGTTTGAATCCAAATTATAATACAAAGATAATACAAAGACAACACAACTAAACCGATGATCAAAGTTGATGGTTAGTCATTACTCATTAGTATTGCAGCATACATTATTGACGATTCATAAATCCATATATCATTAAACAGAATTTGTTTTTGTTTTTTTTTGATAATTTTACACATGTAAAATATTATTTTCCTAGATCTATATATCATCAAGTACACAAAATCAGTCATTCAGAGAAATAAATTGTTGTTCAGTTAAGATTTTGGGCAATTTGATTCATAATATTTTTGTAAAAACTTGATCGTGAATATGGCTTTATATTCTAGCTATATTTGGTGAATATGGCTTTATACTCTAGCTATGTTTGCGTAAAAGGATCTGAGTATGCAAACAGATCATTTGGAATTCAAGGAGAAATTGTACAGAGGTGGAGAAGAGAAGATTACTACAAAGTCCAACACATTCCTCTTTTGAAAATTAACTAAAGGCACTCAGACTATGTTGTATGCGATTTAATTAGAAAAAGCATACTGATTATGTTCATGGCTATGTAGGAGACATGTAGAAAAGGCAAACTGGTTATGTTTCATAGATGCCAAACTGATTGTGTTCTTTGAAGTTACTTGAGGCTTAGTTCAACTAACATCCTCATTAACGCACTTCTCAAACAAGAACTCTAGCTTAGCTTGCAAGTTCGCAGATAGAGAAGTTGCTCAATACCTGTTAAACAGATTCTGTTTAGCTCAGCCTAATGTTGTTGTTTAAGTTTGTTAAGGTTTTTAACCTCTCAAAGGTTTAAGCTTTATGCTCATTGTCATGAACACCAGAATGCGGAAAATGAGCAAGCAAAATATGGAGGAGAAGAAGAAGAAAATAACAGAGCAAGAAGGAAGAAGAGGAGCACACACAAGCATTTGTTCACCCGGTTCACGGTGTTAACGAACCACTACATGCAGTTAGGATCTTTCGATCCACATTCTTCACTATGAAAGAGATGGTGATTACACAATGATACAAGTGAAAGTCTAAAACTCTTTCACTAGCTAAAGGCTCACTATGTATTTCATCTTGTGCTACTTGAGAAACTACCCAAAGTTTATACTTTTCTTTTCTCTCACTCCTTATGATTTTATCTCCTTAGATATACATTGCTTGTGCTTTCTCTTGCTCTCTCACACTTACGCTCTACAACTTGATGAGTCTTTATAGACTTCACAAAACCCTAGCTCACCCTTGTCTAGATTCAGTGAACATGAGCGTCCTTATCCTCATCATTTGGTGACAAAATGTCGTACGCCTTGCTGTCACAAATCTGCAAATAATCGATTGCTTTTGTACCTTCAAGGACAGCTTAATAAGCTCAACCATGGTCAGCTTTTTCTTCACCAGAGTTAGAGTTAACTGTGAGTGAACAAATGTTACGATTGGCTTCCCACCAAACAACATTTATTTTGATCTTTGAGTTCTCATAACTCATCAAATCTCCACCTGAGAACAAGATGATCAAAACAAACAACCTGCACAAACTTGAGAGAGAGAGAGTACCTTCCATTTGTTTCAAGGATTCCAATTTCGGCTCCTGAGTATCCTTACTCAACCTTGATACTTAGCAGTTGAAAAGAAAACACCATAAACTTGCTTGATCCTTCTTGCATTTAACTTATGTTCAATGCACTTCAGGTATGACTGTTCATATTTCTGAACCTGAGCCATCAACACAGTTTTACCTTACCAGAGTTGTGAAAACCAGCTCAATACAATCTTGTATGAAGCTCAACTCCTCAATGATCACTTCATGATGCATTCAGCACTTGAATTTTGATGTAACCACTCAGCAAAACTACATTAACAAGTCAAGAAAAACGTCTCCAGCTTGTTAATCACAACAGAAAACTCCATTAGCTTCACCACTTATGAGACATTCAATCACACATTCTTCACCATGGCTTCTGTCAAATACCATTAACGTGTTGCAGTGACTGAAAATACCTACTAACCCTCTGCAAAACCTGATTCCCTTGCTAGCTTCTAGGATTTCTTCATGCGCATTGAGATCAAAATCCTTTGAATTCACTTAAATCGAATGCAGACAACTGAATCATCTTAGACCCAGACTTGAGCTCTTGATTCACCATGTAAAAAATCTCAACAGCTTGTTAAGTAACACAACAGTCTGAGATTACCTTTACAAACCTGTTTAAACAAACAAAACTTAGATATACACCTTGTCTAAATCTTCTGTTAAAAAACATAACCATCACTAGCAGATTTAAACAACTACCAACAATCTTAAACCTGTCTCACATCAACAAAACCTTGTGATAATCCTGAGACGCATCCTTTACAACAACTTACACAACAACTCTAGAACGCTGATGCACTTCCAGCTGTAACAGGTATCCTGCAATATCTCAACCAATATGCCGAACTCTACCATTCGACTTAAACCTTGCAGCATTCAATTTTCAGACTTAATCAAAAAACCTCTTTCTTCTTTATCGTCTCATGATACTTGAAGATACTTCACTGAATGACTTGCATGTGTCTTTTCCTGAGAAGATACTTACATATACTCCTCATGATGCAAACACAACAACTTGAAAATCCTTAGTCTTTGTCTTTCAAATGCAATTTGAATTTCCAGCATCTGAATCCTTTCTAGGACTCCTTTCCAGTTGCTAACACCAGCTTTGAGATGATTTGTTCATCAAACTAGATACACAACACAATTACCTTCTTGAAGTGAGTAGTTTTGAGACAAATAATGCAACGCCTACGCTTGTCCCTTTCAGTTTCTTCCTTAAAGAATTCCCTGAACCACTTCAATAATCTGCATCTCTGTTTACACCTTAGTGTCTTCTGAAAATTTTTCAGAAATCTGCAACTTGTTTCTGAAAGTCTTTACCAACAACCAGCTTTAAAACCAAATCTGTAAACATCTTTTTAACCTCAGATTATAACCTTGTTTAAGCTGAATACCCGTTGATAACCACCTGTTCTTGACTTGCTCTTTTCCTGGCACACTGAGCTTTCAAGAACTTTATTCAACTGTGAGTTATGCAGCCTTTTAACTCCTTTATTCCGAGCTTAAATACCCAAGACAACCTCCACAAATATAGCTCCACCAGAACTATAACCATTTGAGTTACTATGTCTCTGTAAGCTTAGCTTCACTTCTCTGAGTCACGCCACTCTTCACTGTTTCTTTGGTTCATTCACACGTTCTTCTGCATCAGAATGTTAACCATGGCTTATTGCTTGAGAAAGTGTGTCTGAACTTGTGACACATCTTCTTTCTTCCTGCAACTACTCCAACTGATCCATTTTTATCCGAAGAACCACCAAGAACCTGAATATGTTTCAGCAACTTTGTCTCTACTACCTGAAGCATTCTCCGTAATTTGATAATGCAACAACTTAGATTGATACACCATCAAACCATACCTCAATCCCACATATTTCAAATCTAGTATTCTCTTGCAGCCAATATACAACACATACTTCTCTTGTACCGCTGTTAAAAAATTCTATTAAATATTTCTCTTCATTATATGTATAGAAGATATGTATAGGGATTATATTACGTATTATTTTTTAAAAAAATGTTTAGAAGATATGTATAGGGATTATATTACGTATTATTTTTTACTTCGCTGGTTAACTTGTGTTTTTCAGAGGTGGAAGGTAAAATTGCAGAAAACCCTTTTTATATGTCATATTTCAATTGCTGTAGTTATTTTTTTCATTCATTTTTCTCTTCATTCATGTTGTTCATTTATTGATGACCAATTGAAGCCGAGAAATCAATAAATTAAAATCCGTTTAAAAGCATTTCTACAATTTCATTTATAAATAAGTTTTTTTTGAAAAACGAAAAATTCGAGAAAGTTCTAAAAATAGATTCAAAAACTGCTATAAAATAGGAAAAGCAAAGAGAAAGAATTGGAATCTACCATTATTTTATACTTATATACAACGCACACATGCACATTTGATATTTCAGAGTTTGAATCCAAATTATAATACAAAGATAATACAAAGACAACACTACTAAACCGATGATCAAAGTTGATGGTTAGTCATTACTCATTAGTATTGCAGCATACATTATTGACGATTCATAAATCCATATATCATTAAACAGAATTTGTTTTTGTTTTTTTTTGATAATTTTACACATGTAAAATATTATTTCCCTAGATCTATATATCATCAAGTACACAAAATCAGTCATTCAGAGAAATAAATTGTTGTTCAGTTAAGATTTTGGGCAATTTGATTCATAATATTCGTGTAAAAACTTGATAGTGAATATGGCTTTATATTCTAGCTATATTTGGTGAATATGGCTTTATACTCTAGCTATGTTTGCGTAAAAGGATCTGAGTATGCAGACAGATCATTTGGAATTTAAGGAGAAATTGTACAGAGGTGGAGAAGAGAAGATTACTACAAAGTCCAACACATTCCTCTTTTGAAAATTAACTAAAGGCACTCAGACTATGTTAAATGCGATTTAATTAGAAAAAGCATACTGATTATGTTCATGGCTATGTAGGAGACATGTAGAAAAGGCAAACTGGTTATGTTTCATAGATGCCAAACTGATTGTGTTCTTTGAAGTTACTTGAGGCTTAGTTCAACTCACATCCTCATTAACGCACTTCTCAAACAAGAACTCTAGCTTAGCTTGCAAGTTCGCAGATAGAGAAGTTGCTCAATACCTGTTAAACAGATTCTGTTTAGCTCAGCCTAATGTTGTTGTTTAAGTTAATCTTGGTTCTTACGGAAACTCTTTTTAACTCTTAAATTATTTTCTTACATGCCAGAGCCAGAGGCTTCAGGGTACAAGGAGGTTTAGCTTTTGGAGCTTTGCCGCGTGTTTGAAGATACAAGTTCTGATACTAATAATGATCAGTCAGCGAGAATATAGAGGTGAATTACATAGATATCAAACCCAAGTTAATATTTATCATCCCCTCGAAATCATAAAATAGAAGATGAACCCCAAATTATCTGTGACCAGTGGCGGAGCGACATCGAGTAAGAAGGAGGCAGTGGCTCCCACCAAAAACTTTTTGTTTTTCTTTTGTTTTTTTTCCTATGTATTTTTTAAAAGCTTATAATTTTTATTCAAAATTCTTGCACATTATCCTTAATGTTTCAAACAAAAAAATATATGTCCCCATCAAAACAATTTCCTACATCCGCCCATGTCTGTGACCGGAGGCGTTTGGTTAGTACTCGCCGTAAAAGAATCAGTGGCTCTCAGAAGTTGATTGCGGTTAGAAACAGTCCAATCATCAGCAAATAGTATTGAAGAAAACTCGAAATCCAGCCAAGAAAGATCCCAAATTATCTGTGGCCGGCATTGGATCCACCGGAAAATAATCTCCATCGGAAAACCCTAAAAACCTGAAACACCAACATCCCTAGAGAAGAACCTGAAACACCAACATCCCTAGAAACCTTCGAAGCAGCACAAGATCCCAAATTGGAAACAGTTTCGTGGGAGCCACGGAAGACGTAACCCAACTCGTCAAATACCCCACCAAACCCTAATTGAGTATTGTTTTGATCTTCCGACGAAGATACCTTGCGATTTGAGATGGTGGTGTTGTTGTCTGAAACCTTAGGATGATCATCTTCTTCCGTTTCCTTGTGCTTGGGCTTCTTCGAGTTTCTTCTTATTAGACTTATCTTGTGTTGCCTGATTCCAACTAAGTGAGAGTTAAGCTTATCGAAATGGTTCCTCAAATCGTGACCCGATAAACCCTTGAGATCAGGGAAGTCGGAGAGATGGCAGGCGTGATGCTTCCTCGTGTGATCACTTAACGCATTTAACTTGTCCACGATATGTTTTAGGGAGTCTGGGTTATCTTGCGGCTCAGGCCCAACATGGAAATCGTTGTCGGGACCATGACAGATGAAACCAACAGAGCTGCCGCAGAGAACAGAAAGCTCTGTTGCTTTCTTCTTAAACCCAGGAAACTTTCGTTTGACAAAGTTCATCTTCCTCTTCAAATCATCATCATCGGGGGACTTGTTTGGTTTTTGATCACGAGGAGCCATCTTGAAAGAGAGAGCGAGAGAAGATGAAACTCTGATCAAATCGTAAGAGAGAATCAAGTAGAAAAGTTTTGATCGAACTATAAAGAGAGAGAGAAGGAGAGTAATGTAATAATGATGGGAAGTGCAATGATGGTTCTGTAGTACATAGAAAGATTCAGAAGATGATGTTTTCTCTCAATCCCCAACGGTCATAATATTGTGAAAACGCGTAAGTAAAGCCCATTTGATTTTCTTTTTTTTTTTGGGCTTGAACCCTTTTTAGTTTAGTTTTATCATTTTATGAATCCTAAAGGGATTATTATCTTTCTTTAGTTAATTAGTTTCCAAAATAATATACTTTTGTTTTTCTAATTTACTTAAGAAAATTATTAGAAATCGAATCGACCAATGAATTAGGTAAAGATCAAGATAGTCCAGTTTAAGATTTGTTATGTTACAGAGATGATTCACATTAAGTCATGTTACTTCATAAATAATATTAAATCACCAAGCATTATTGACACCTAATCCAAATATGCATCAAGTTTATAATTATGTGGATAGTACTGGGCATTCGGATATTCGATTTGGTTTCGAGTAAGATCCATTCGGTTCCGGGTATTTCAGGTAGAAAGATTTAGTATCCATTCGGATATTTTAAAATTTTGGTTCGGTTCGGTTAATGTATCACCAAATCTCTAACAATATGATAATAAGCATTTTAGATCCTCCAAAGATGAGAAAGTGAATCTAAAATCTTACTTCAAACTCCGTTTGATGGCCGGTACGATGAGACCGCCATGAGCATCAGCACACCAAAGTTTGGTAGTGACAAAGAATTCAGATCGAGATCGGACTAAGCCGAGAGAAACCGCCTCCGCCAAAGCTTCGCCGATCGGCTCCTCCGTTTGGTACCTTGGAGATGTGTCAAAGTGGCGATAACCGAGCTTGATGGCTTCAATCACCGTCTCTTTTAGCATCGTTGGTTCCGGAGTCGGAGACGCGGCGGTTCCAAAACCTAAGACAGGCATCGAGTGATGGTCGGAAAGGCCGGATCTGATGGGGAGCGTTGGGACTGTGGTCAAAGACATTGGTCCAAGAGAAGTCTCCAAAAAGTCAACGAAGGTGTGCTCTGCGTAAATGGTTTCTCTCGGTGGTCCAAAGCTTTTTACTCAGTAGCCACTGAATGATGCTAATGCTGATAATAATATATTAATGTACTCTCTTTAATTTAAAAAGTACTACGAATCATATATGCATATTATAAAGTTTATAAACTATTATCATCATTTTTATCATCATTTAAAAAGTACTCTCTTTATTTTTCTATGTTTTATTTTTGCCAAACACAAAGATCTTATCCGATATTCTGATTCTTAACAATAAATCCATAAACGTTTTTTTTTTTTTTTTTTTTGGTCAACATTCCATAAACGTTTTTAACCCATTCATTACTTACCTTACTTCTCATGATGAATTATTATCTACACAAAAATTACTGACATCGAAGTAACAATGAAATCTTAACAGCTAAATAATATGGTTAAAATTTAACTATTATCTACACTAGAGGTGATTCACAATCATTGATAAAGACATGAAGCAACAAATTCACGCAAAATCTTTTGAAAATAAACTATAACAAATTTTCATTCATGTGTGCATAAAATATCTTCCCAAAAATAGATAGAGTGTGAAATCTATATAATGAAAATCAAAACTCATTCCATATATATATATATATATAAAATATTTGGTAAAATAATAAAACACACGTGAACACAGTCAGACCTTATGGAAGAGGGAATGATTCTGAAAACACTCAGTGACAGAGACCATGTATTTATCATGTAGCTCAATTAGTAGCTGATTAGTAGCTGCGTCGTCAGCTTGTTTGATAAGGGCATTCCCCTCTGTAGTAATATGCTGTATACATATTTTCAGTTAAAAACCAAATGTCATGTACTAGCAATTATAAAAAAAAAATTTAATTTGGAAATATACAGAAAGTGAGTGTACTATAAATAAAAATAAAAATAAAGGGATTGGATGATAAAGCCTGTACAACCTGGAGAGATCATCCATCTGAAAGTAAAATATATAGCAATGCCTCGTTAAAAGAGACAATTTCAGTGCGAATTTGATTGAGATGTGGGTTTTTAAGGAGGGGAATCAAACAAGCCCACAAGACTTTAGGGTAGAACATTCCCAAAAACTAGCTTATGAGTTTGGCTGCCCTTAGGTCTTATCCGTTGTAGGATACTTTTACCCACATCTCTATCAGAATTAACCACAAAGTCGTCTACCTTGTTATGTCTTAGCAATGCACAACACCCTGAGTACTCATTTTCTAGAAGCTGATTTGCAACCACTACCAACAATTCATTTTTTACTTTCTACATTCACAAATAAAACAAACAAGCCAATAAACTTTCAGAAATAAGCGTATCACTAAGTTTAAACGCTAAAAAACTCCCCTCGTCAAAACAAACCTCAACTAGTTTGGGTTCAGTGCTTGAATGGAGGTAGTGAGTGACTCTCTTCCTCTCCCTTTTTAGACACTCCTCACACTGCATACAATATAAAATTATTGATGTTAATATATATATTTACTTTCCTAATATATATCGAATGAAAACATAGTCGGCGACATGCCTTTAGCATGTAATCAGGACAAGAATCCTCCTGGATCCACATTGACGCCTTGCTAGAATAGTAAGATGCAGTATCTTGAAGCACGAAGCTTTCAAAATCCTCTTCATATTTTTCCATACTTTCCATCCCATTCTCCACATAGACATCTAACACGTTTTTCACTAGTACCCTATCAATCTGTTCGCCCTCACGTTCTTTATGAATCTGGCAATACAAATTTTGTAAGATATAAAAATGAAGATTCTGGCTGAACCTGAGTTTTTTTCATTAAAGATACCAATACTTACAAGTTCTATTACAGCTTCTGTGGCCGTGGACTGCATCTCACTATAAACCTGAAGTACATAATTGCATAGACTGTTACAAAATACTTTTGAGGCAGTGAAAAATTAGAAGCCATAGGAATATGCATGACAAACCAGGTCGTGGAAGTAACGTTCTATATAATGCAAGATTCTGATAAACCATCCAACCAAAACTTTATGGTTATTCCACCTCTTAACAAGCTCTCTTAGCATATTTTCATCATGATTCTCCCTTATAGACGCCATAAACAAAAGAAGAACATTAAACTGTTTGCTTAAGTTTAAAATAAACAAAAAGAACATGAAAATTTTTTTATGGACAATTGCATAAAACAACCTTCATTATATTTGATATTATTAGACCAACCTATCTTTCTAAAGGGTTGTTAAAAAGACAAAAACCAATGCTTTGATTTTTTATTACAGAAATGCCATTCAATTTAATTTTTTTTATAAGAAAAAAAAAAACAGAAACCTTCGTCTTCGTCTTCTTCGTCTTCGTCTTCTTCGTCTTCGTCTTCGTCTTCTTCATCTTCGTCTTCTTCGTCTTCATCTTCTTCGTCTTCATCTTCTTCTTCGTCTTCTCAATCGTCTTCTTCGTCTTCGTCTTCTTCTTCTTCTTCGTCTTCGTCTTCATTGTCTTCTTTGTCATCTTCGTCTTCGACTTCGTCTTCATCGTCTTCATTGTCTTCGTCTTCGTCTTCGACTTCATCTTCATCGTCTTCTTCTGTCTCTCTCTCTCTGATTTCTGCTACAAATATGGTAGACTAACTTTATGTTATAGTAGAGTTAACAGTTTATGTAATGGTAGACTTAACTTTATGTGGTGGTAGAGTTAACAGTATGTGTAATGGTAGACTTAACTTTATGTGGTGGTAGAGTTAACAGTATGTGTAATGGTAGACTTAACTTTATGTTATGGTAGAGTTTACGTCTTCGTCTTCTCAATCGTCTTCTTCTTCTTCGTCTTCGTCTTCGTCTTCTTCTTCTTCTTCGTCTTCGTCTTCGTCTTCATCGTCTTCTTCGTCATCTTCGTCTTTGACTTCGTCTTCATCGTCTTTGTTTTCGTCTTCGACTTCATCTTCATCGTCTTCTTCTGTCTCTCTCTTTGATTTCTGCTACAAATATGGTAGACTAACTTTATGTTATAGTAGAGTTAACAGTTTATGTAATGGTAGACTTAACTTTATATGGTGGTAGAGTTAACAGTATCTGTAATGGTAGACTTAACTTTATGTGGTGGTAGAGTTAAGAGTATGTGTAATGGTAGACTTAACTTTATGTTATGGTAGAGTTAACAATATGTGTAATGGTAGACTTAACTTTATGTTATGGTAGAGTAACAGTATGTGTAATGGTAGACTTAACTTTATGTTATGGTAGAGTTAACAGTATGTGTAATGGTAGACTTAACTTTATTACAGAAATGCGAGTAAATTTTTTTTGTTTTTTTTTTTCACAGCAAAAAGTCTCTTTAGACCTCTCAGTCTCGTTTAATTCTTCTCATTATCTCCGTCTCTTTCTAGGGTTTCTCTCAAATCCATGCTCTTCAAACATGACAGACGAATCTCCTTCCTCATGAAAAGGCACAAGAAATCGCTGTTCGTCTTCTTAGCACGAAGGTTCTTCTCCTTCTTCTACCTCTAGATCGCGTGTTTCTAATCTTGTTTCTCCCGAATCTATGCAATCAGATCGAGGGGATCTAGATCTCGATCCAGGGTTTAAAGGTATATTCTCGTTTTTCTTCAATTTTTCAGTCCCTCGTAGTCTATATGATTCCGTCGAGGCTCTCGCAAATCTGTCTTCATGGGATTTGTGGTTCAGATTTAGGGTTTTTGATTCGTTTGGGTTTTTTTTTTCTGGATTTCACAAGGGAAAAATGTAGGTAGAAACTAATTGAATGAGATGTCACAAAGCTTGAAATTATTTTTCTATAACAGGACAATCTCGATTCTTGAATAAACCTTTGCTTAATTTTTAATGGATTTACTTCAAGGTTTAGAATGTGTCGTTGGATATGATGTTGTAAATACCCACATTATCACGCTGAATTATAATGAATATGATAAATTCTTGCATTCGTGGTCTTGTTACCATTTTTAACAGGTGTTCTTTTGTGACTGTTTCAGGGATTTGCAGAAAGTAACCTGTAACTTTACAACTTTGATAGGCCAAGGATCATTTGGACCTGTCTATAAAGCTCCCACCGGTGAGATTATGGCTGTGAAAGTTCTTGCCACTGATTCTAAACAGGGAGAAAAAGAGTTTCAGACAGAGGTTAATATATATATATATATATATATATATGACATATCTATGAACTGTGCTTGATGATTCTATATGATATTCACATCCAAGGAACAAAGAAGTTTTAAACACATGAACAATAAGTAAAAAGTAACACTTGACAAACTTGAATATTCCAAGACATAGGCTTTCTGAAATTTCTAATATATCATTTTTTACTCAATCCATAAGTTCTCATCTATAAGACAGGTGTTGTCTCAGATTGAGCCTTCCTTATCATTTATTGTCTGCTTCAGTTTCTTGCTTACTCGCCTATTTATTTTTCAGGTTATGTTATTGGGAAGGTTGCATCACAGTAACCTAGTGAAATTAGTTGGATATTGCGCAGAGAAAGGCCAACACATGCTTATCTATGTATACATGAGTAAAGGAAGCTTAGCCTCTCACTTGTACAGTAAGCAAGTACATGTTTCTAGTCTGCATGTCACTATATGAATATCGATGCAATGTGGAAATATTCGTCTTTCTCTATAGGATATATATCTGAACATTTCATCCTAGTCTCACTTCAGTGATCTAAAATGTTTTATTGATACAATGTGAGGTATAAAAGTCTACTACATTGTTGGAGTGGTTTTGGCAAGAATCTGAATTTAAAAGGACATTGCTTCGTGGCTCTTGAAAACTAGATTTTTGATTGATTACGTGAAAAGGATGATAGGTCATTTGAAAGAAGTTACACAAAAAGCATAATTTTAGATTGTTGCTGCATTTGAGATATGACTTACCAAAGAATTTGAGGTTATGTGGTTGTTTGATTTATTGTGTCTTTTGTGATAGTACAGATGGGAAGTGAACAGTTGTGGCTATCATGGGGATGATGGATAGCTATATTAGTGACAGGGAAAAGGCGAACCTTTTGGTCCAAAGTACCCAAAGACGATACAGTTGGCGGTGGTATAAACTAGGCGTCACAAGAGTTTTTTTTCTTGTAAATATTTGAATAAGTTCCATCACTATTGGGAATTAAATTCATGATCCGTAAACGTAAGATATGAACTGTTTCATGTAAAAAAAGGGTAGAGTTCTGAAGCTACCATATATAATGTGATCTCCCGTTATGATGATAAGTTCTTAAGCTACCATATAATGTGATTTTCCGTTGTTTTTCCCGTGAAGTCTTAAAACGGCATTAAAATTAGTGTTTCATCGAATAACCCAGTCTAATTAAACCTTAAAAAATGATAAAGCAAACCAAACCAAACTAAAGGTGTAACTTCAGTTTATCTCTACACCAAAGAAGGATTTAAATCAAAACCCAGAAGTCTCGAAAACCTTGGCATAAACTCTTGATGGACTCGTTTTTGATGGGGAAATTGCAGTTATGCACTTCAAACACGGAAAATATGATTAAAACTAGTGGCAGACTTTTCTTTATCTTATAGTAGAGTTTAATAAAGATCAGTTATGGTAAACTTTATGTTATGGTAGAAGCTTGAAACAAAGTCTACCACCATGGAGAGGTATACAAGTCTACCGTAATACAAATTAAAATCTACCCCATCGGGAATATAAAGTCTACCAAAATTCCAGAAATCTACCAAATTAAGTCTTCCCCTATGTAAACAAAGTCTACCAAACAAAATAAATCTACCCTGTCACGCTAAAGTCTACCATAACTAACTGAGCATAAAGTCTACCATCAATAACGAGATAAATCTACCACTGGTTAAAAAATCTACCATCGAAGTCCCTTAAATCTACCCGAAAACCTAAAGTCTACCAAAAAAAAGTCAACAAGTCAACGCTGGTTTAAAATCTACCGTTAAACAACACATAAGTCTACCGTTACATAAAAAATAATATCTACCGTAACATAAAAACGTAAGTCTACCATGTCTTCTAATTAAACTCTACCGTAACTATGGTAGACTTGTCCGCGTAAGTCTACCATAACTGACAAAGCCAAAGTCTACCATTACGTTTACTATAAGTCTACTGTCAAAGCTGGTAGACTTTACCAAGTAAGTCTACCACTTCATAGAAAAACTAAAGTCTACCGTCATTCTCTGGTAGACTTTATCGTCCGAGCTCTTAAGTCTACCGTCATAGCTCTGGTAGACTTAAGTTTTCGCGCGCTGACGTGGCAGAAATTCATTAATGGCATTTTCGTTATTACGTTTTTTGTCACCAAATGAATTGAGGGCAAAACGGCCATTAAAAACAGAATTAGGTCGTTTGAGTAATATTCAAATATTAAAGTCGTTTTAGTAATAAAGTTTAAAAATATAGGTTGTTTTAGCTAACCACCTTAAATTTATATAAATCTGTTATATAAACAGGAAAGTTGTTTTATGCAATTGTCTCATAAATTTATATAAATCTTAAACTGTTTGCACTATATTCAAATTTATATAAGATTTCTGTACGTGTAAACAGGAAGGTTGTTTTATGCAATTGTCTCATAAATTTATATAAATCTTAAACTGTTTGCACTATATCCAAGAATCAAGGCCAAGTAAAATTTTTTTTGCTACATTTCACGATACTTATCATAAAGCTGCGGTGCGTAATCGGTTTTCTGGGTGCACATGTTGTAGGCAGTTCTGTGAATCACATAAGAAATCATTGTAGTAAGTACCCGTACAGAACTGTTAACAACAAACATAACATAAAGACTCCAAACATTACATAAGACGACCTACGTACGTGTAAAGAATCATATATATTGATCAGTATCAAATGCTGGTTCAGGCGCTCCTTCTAGAATCCTTATCACCTTGTTAACACCTTTCTGTATCTCGGACCATCCTTCCTCAAATATAATCTCTGTGTGTACCATCCTTTTAGAATGTGTTTCAAGCTCTCTTTAATCAAATACTGTACGTAATAATTGAAGTAATAGACATGAGAAACTAAGATATATATTTTATTTTATTTTGATAAAGGGAAGAAATTAAGATAATTTACGTTATAATTTAGCTCTTGAGAGGTAATTAACGACCCTTTTGCCAAACTAAAACTAATTATCAATATTTTAAACTAAAACTAATGAGACTATACCAAAAGAACAACGACAAGATGTTATGCATCCATGGTGATTACGCCAGAAAGAATCACCAAGAGAGAAAGAACCACAAATTTGATAAAATGATTCACAGGAGAGCTATGTAGAATCAACAAATCATAGGAGAAGGCGACGACGTAACACTAACTGGATCAAATAAAATGTACATAAACACGAAAACCTAAGACATCACGTATTTGAAGAAGGAAAACAGGGCCTAGAAGATATCTTATATAATGTTCTAAAGTTTCTTCTAAAAGAGCTATGAGAAGTTTTCACCATTTGAAGCATTGTGTTTGTGCCCCTTAAATTGATTGGGTGCATTAATCATTCTGAGATTAAATTTTAATTTTTCCATCAGTGATTTTGCGGTCAAATTTGGGTCAAAAATCGAAACCCCCTCTAATCAATAAAGAAAAGTGATTTATGTATTTTATTTTAATGTTTTTCTAACCAAGCTGGACCAAATTAATTGAATTATAAAATAGAGACACCTGGCTTGTAGGAAGTTGCTGGGTAGTTGTTGTCTGACCAAATGTTGTCGGTAGGTGTTGACTCTTATAATGGATCTTAAGCACTAAAACAACACATCGCCTACTTTAGTTATACAGATCAATTGAGGGAGCGACAAGCGATTTCCAGAGGTGAGATGATTTGTTGATTTTATTAATTGTCTTTCTTTTAGTTTCCTGTGGAGGAAGGTGCTTTGATATTTTGTATTTTGCATTTTTAAGATCTACGGATTAAGATTCCACATGATAGTATATTAATTCTGTAAATCTTTCAAAAAATATCATCCGAATTCTGAATTCATGGACCAAAGTTGACTAGAAAATATTCCTATACTGATAGTTGACTAGTACTTCCATGGTTAAGCAGGCGATTTATGGCTGACACACTTTTGTCGTTTGGAGTTGAGAAGCTTTGGGACCTCCTTGTCCGAGAATCTGAGCGACTTCAGGGATTTGATGAGCAATTCGACGAACTCAAAAGGGATATAAACAAGCTTAGGCTCTTTTTGGAAGATGCAGATGCTAAGAAACATACAAACAAGATGGTGAAAACCTGTGTGGAAGATATCAAGGAAATTGTTTTCGACGCGGAGGATCTGATCGAAACCTTTCTTCTAAAGAAAGAACTTGGACAAACAAGTATCAGGAAGCGCATGAGAAGACTTTCTTGCATTATAGTGGATCGCCGGAAAATTGCTTCAGATGTGGGAAGCATAAGTAAGAGGATCTCCAAGGTGATTCGCGATATGCAGAGTTTTGGAGTGCAACAGATGATTGTCGATGGCAGCGTGTATTCACATCCTCTACAAGAAAGACAAAGGGAGATGCGAAAAACATTTCCTAGCAATAATGATAACGATCTTGTGGGGTTGGAGGAGAATGTTAAGAAATTGGTTGGCTATTTGGTGGAGGAAGATAGCAATCAAGTAGTTTCTATAACTGGGATGGGTGGTATTGGTAAAACTACCTTGGCTCAACAAGTTTATAATCATGAGATGGTAAGAAACCATTTTAAAGGAGTTGCGTGGGTGTGTATTTCACAACAGTTTACAAGGAAATATGTCTGGGAGACGATCTTGCAGCAGCTTAGTTCAGAAAATGATGAGCATAGAGTGTCAAATATGACTGAAGAGAACCTCCACAAAAAGCTCGCTCTACTATTAGAAACCAGTAAATATTTGATTGTCCTGGATGATATGTGGAAAGAAGGAGATTGGGACACAATAAAGCCTGTGTTTCCACCAAAAAAAGGTGACATCTTATGCTACGTCTTATTCTCGTTTGGAACATCTAAAAAGGCATAAAAAAAAGGTGACATCATACGCATGTGATATATTTCCTTATGTTTAAAATATATTGCAGGATGGAAGGTACTACTTACTTCTCGCTACGAGAAAGTGGCCTTACATGCAGATCCAACATGTGTCACTTTTAAACCAGAATGTCTAACCATTGAAGAAAGTTGGACACTTTTCCGAAATATAGCATTTCCTATAAAAGACATAGCAGGTAAGCTTTCAAGGAAGACAATTTTTTGACGTTACTCAAAATATAAATACGTCTTTTACATCATATCTTGATTTTAAAACCCGAATACTACATAATTATATTTTGCAGAATCTAAGGTTGATGTAGAAATGGAAGAGATGGGTAAGAAAATGATAAAACATTGTGGAGGACTACCATTGGCTGTCAAAGTGCTAGGAGGTTTGTTAGCTGCCCAACACACATTAAGTGAGTGGAAAAGGGTATGTGAAAATATTGGATCTCACATCGTTGGAGGGACTAGCTTCAATGACAGAAATATCAGTTCTGTTTATCATATTTTGTATCTGAGCTTTGAAGAGCTGCCTGTTTATTTGAAGCAATGCTTCCTCTACCTTGCCCATTTCCCTGAAGATTTTACAATATATGTGGAGCAACTGGCTTATTACTGGGCCGCCGAAGGAATGCCACGGCCGAAGTGTTATATTGGAGCAACCAATCGAGATGTAGGAGACAGATACATAGAAGAATTGGTAAAGAGAAACATGGTCATTTCTGAAAGAGACGTTAGAGCAACGAGATTTCAAATATGTCGCTTGCATGACATGATGAGAGAAGTTTGTCTGCTTAAAGCTGAAGAAGAGAATTTCCTTCAAATTGTTGACGGGACAATGACTGCAAACTCTGAGTCTCCTTGTAAATCACGCAGACTCGCTGTACATCTGCATCATGAAACATATCATCCAAAGGGAGAGAATCCAAAACTTAGATCTCTCTTGATTATCAAAAAGCAGTTCCGTGGGAGAAAATGGATGGCATCAGGTTTATGTTTCACAAAGCTACAGTTGATGAAGGTTTTAGATCTCTCTTATGCGAATTTTGAAGGAGGAAAGTTACCATCTAGCATTGGGAAGCTCATCCACTTGAGATATTTGAGTTTATTTGATGCAAAGGTAACTCATCTACCTTCTTCAATGCGGAATCTGAAGCAGCTACTCTATTTAAACCTAAATTTAAATTTCTTATATGAATTGACATCCCCAATCTACATCCCCAATTTCATGAAAGAGATGCGAGAATTGACATACCTCTGTTTACCGTCGAGAATAGATGATAAGACAAAGTTGGAATTAGGTAATTTAGTCAATCTGGAGACGTTGAAGAATTTCTCAACAAAGCATAGCAGTAAGAAGGATCTTCAACGAATGACAAAGCTAAGGAATCTCTCTATCTATATCGAAGGCAAAGGGTGTACAATGGAAACTCTATCTTCATCTCTAAGTGAATTGAGACACTTGGAAGATCTTACTATATCTCTAGATACTTGTCGGTTGGTGGAAGATCCGATGCCGATTCTAGAGAAATTGGTTCAGTTGAAAGAGCTTAAATTAGGGTATCAATCTTTCTGTGGGAGGAGAATGGTTTGCTCGAGCGGTGGGTTTCCTCAATTGCAGAAGCTTATAATAAATGGACTTGCGGAATGGGAAGAGTGGATAGTAGAAGAAGGCTCCATGCCCCTTCTTCATTCTCTCAATGTTAGTTTCTGTCCAAAATTAAAGAAGCTTCCTGCTGGTGGGTTTCCTCAATTACTGGAGCTTTCAATTTGGAGATGTCCAAAGTTAAAGGAGTTTCCTGATGGGCTGAGATTCATATATTCTTTAAAGTTTCTGAGTATCGACAAGGAATGGAAGGAGAGATTATCGGAAGACTTTCTGACCAAATGTTGGGTAGTGTTGTTGCCTTAAAGACTTTCTGACCAAATGTTGTCGGTAGGTGTTGACTCTTATAATGGATCTTAAGCACTAAAACAACACATCGCCTACTTTAGTTATACAGATCAATTGAGGGAGCGACAAGCGATTTCCAGAGGTGAGATTATATGTTGATTTTATTACTTGTCTTTCTTTTAGAGTCCTGTGGAGGAAGATTTTTTGATCTTTTGTATTTTGCATTTTTAAGATCTACGGATTAAGGTTCCACATGATAGTATATTATTCTGTAAATCTTTCAAAAATATTATCCGAATTCGAACTCATGGACCAAAGTTCACTAGATAATATTCCTATACTGATAACTAACTAGTACTTCCATGGTTAAGCAGAAAACTTATGGCCGAGACACTTTTGTCGTTTGGAGTTCAGAAGCTTTGGGACCTCCTTGTCCGAGAATCTGAGCGACTTCAGGGATTTGATGATCAACTCACTGAACTCAAAAGTAACCTGAACTTGCTTAGGTCATTCTTGAAAGATGCAGATGCTAAGAAACATGCAAGTGAGACGGTGAGAAATTTTGTGGAAGAGATCAAAGAAATTGTTTTCGACGCGGAGGATATAATCGAAACATTTCTTATAAAGGAAGAGCTTAGGAAAACAAGTGGAATCAAGAAACATATGAGAAGACTTTCTTGCATTATAGTGGATCGCAGGGAAATTGCTTCAGATGTGGGAAGCATAAGTAAGAGGATCTCCAAGGTGATTCGCGATATGCAGAGTTTTGGAGTGCAACAGATGATTGTCGATGGCAGCCAGTATTCACATCCTCTACAAGAAAGACAAAGGGAGATGCGAAAAACATTTCCTAGCAATAATGATAACGATCTTGTGGGGTTGGCGGAGAATGTTAAGAAATTGGTTGGCTATTTGGTGGAGGAAGATAGCATTCAAGTAGTTTCTATAACTGGGATGGGTGGTATTGGTAAAACTACCTTGGCTCAACAAGTTTATAATCATGAGATGGTAAGAAACCATTTTAAAGGAGTTGCATGGGTGTGTATTTCACAACAGTTTACAAGGAAATATGTCTGGGAAACGATCTTGCAGCAGCTTAGTTCAGAAAATGATGAGCATAGAGTGTCAAATATGACTGAAGACGACCTCCAAAAGAAGCTTTATCTACTGTTAGAAACCAGTAATTCTTTGATTGTACTGGATGACATGTGGAAAGAAGAAGATTGGGACAGAATAAAGCCTGTGTTTCCACCAAAAAAAGGTGACATCTAATGCTACATCTTAATTTTGTTTGGAACATCTAAAAAGGCATCAAAAAAAGGTGACATCATAAGCATGTGATATATTTCCTTTTGTTTAAAATATATTGCAGGATGGAAGGTACTACTTACTTCTCGCAACGAGAGAGTGGCCTTACGTGCTGATCCAACTTGTGTCACTTTTAAACCACAATGCCTAAACATTGAAGAAAGTTGGACACTTTTCCGAAATATAGCATTTCCTATAAAAGACACAGCAGGTAAGCTTTCAAGGAAGACAATATTTTGACGTTACTCAAAATATAAATACGTCTTTTACATCATATCTTGATTTCAAAACCCGAATACTACATAATTATATTTTGCAGAATCTAAGGTTGATGTAGAAATGGAAGAGATGGGTAAGAAAATGATAAAACATTGTGGAGGACTACCATTGGCTGTCAAAGTGCTAGGAGGTTTGTTAGCTGCCCAACACACATTAAGTGAGTGGAAAAGGGTATGTGAAAATATTGGATCTCACATCGTTGGAGGGACTAGCTTTAATGACAGAAATATCAGTTCGGTTTATCATATTTTGTATCTGAGCTTTGCAGAGCTGCCTGTTTATTTGAAGCAATGCTTCCTCTACCTTGCCCATTTCCCTGAAGATTTTACAATATATGTGGAGGAATTGGCTTATTACTGGGCCGCAGAAGGAATACCACGGCCGAAGTGTTATATTGGAACGAGCAATCGAGATGTAGGAGATGGATACATAGAAGAATTGGTAAAGAGAAACATGGTCATTTCTGAAAGAGACGTTAGAACTACGAGATTTGAAACATGTCGCTTGCATGACATGATGAGAGAAGTTTGTCTGCTTAAAGCTGAAGAAGAGAATTTCCTACAAATTGTTGACGGGACAATGACTGCAAACTCTGAGTCTCCTTGTAAATCACGCAGACTCGCTGTACATCTGCATAATAGAACATATCATCTAAAGGGAGAGAATCCAAAACTTAGGTCTCTCTTGGGTATCAAGCAGTTCTCATCCTTCCATTGGATGATATCAGGTATATGCTTTACAAGGCTACAGTTGATGAGGGTTTTAGATCTCTCTTATGCGGAGTTTGAAGGAGGGAAGTTACCCTCTAGCATTGGGAAGCTCATCCACTTGAGATATTTGAGTTTATCGGGGGTAAAAGTATCTCATCTACCTTCTTCTATGCGGAATCTGAAGCAGCTGCTCTATTTAAACCTAAATGTATTTCTAATATCTCTAGTCTACATGCCAAATTTCTTGAAAGAGATGCGAAAATTGACATTCCTCTCTCTTCCGTGGATGCATGATAAGACAAAGTTGGAATTGGGTAATTTAGTCAACCTGGAGACGTTGAATAATTTCTCAACAAAGCATAGCAGTGTGAAGGATCTTCAACGGATGACAAAGCTAAGGGATCTCTATATTTATACCCAAGGCAAAGGGTGTATAATGGAAACTCTATCTTCATCTCTAAGTGAATTGAGACACTTGGAAGATCTTACTATATCTCTACAAGCTTGTCGGTTGGTGGAAGATCCGATGCCGATTCTAGAGAAATTGGTTCAGTTGAAAGATCTTAGATTATGGCCTCAATCTTTCTGTGGGAGGAGAATGGTTTGCTCGAGCGGTGGGTTTCCTCAATTGCAGAAACTTGTAATAGATGAACTTGCGGAATGGGAAGAGTGGATAGTAGAAGAAGGCTCCATGCCCCTTCTTCATTCTCTCCATATTCGTCTATGTCCAAAATTAAAGAAGCTTCCTGCTAGTGGATTTCCTCAATTGCTTACGCTTGAATTATTTGGACTAGAAGAATGGGAAGAGTGGGTAATAGAAGAAGGCCCCATGGGATCAAAAGCTGTAATGCTCTCCAAATCGAAAAAGTGAGCTATTTTACTCTCCTTATAAAATGTATTTTATTTTCTCTTTTTCTTAAAATAAAAAATTGAGTAAAAGACTATAGAACCTTATGAATATCAGTTATTTACAACTCAACCAACCTAATCCATACCCAAACCCAGATAACTATACCCGACCCGAATTTTGCATCTCTAAAATCTCAGAGATGAGGATAACTTAGGTTTTTTTAGTTTCCTCTCATCCCCAATTTCAAAATCGATCCATCCCAATCCTTCTTTACTTATTTTTTTCCCTCGCGATTAGTATAACTAAGGATAACCCAATTTAAAAATTGAATACTTCTTCACTTCTCTCTTTCTCGTGTTCTTCCTCTCTTCTCCAACAATCTCCATCGACAGGTATGTATTTCATTTAACGCCATTTCACTCTCTCTGTGTAATTTGAATCGGATTCTTCACATCTTCTTCTTCTTCTCGATTTGGGTTGTGCTGAATTTGAGTTTGTCTTGATTCTTCACTTCTTTTTCTTCTTCTTCTTCCTTTTCTTCTTCTTGTTCTTCTTCTCGATTTGGGTTGTGTTGAATTTGAGTTTGTCTTGATTATTTACTTCTTCTTCTTCTTCTTTTTCTTCTTGTGTTCAGGAAAACGGTATGTATATAATGTGTATTTGTGTTTAGAGAGTCCTAATCGATTTTTCTATGGTGTTGATTCTCTTCACTATCGTGATCTTTACTTTTAATTTGGTTTTCTCGTATAGAATTTTAATGTTTGATGTGAGATTCTAGGGGATTTTTAATCCTTGTTCTGAAGAATTTTCATCCAGAATCTTTCTATATCGATTTCGAAGAATGACTCGTTGATTTTGTATGGATCGATGTGGTCAATGTTGGTTTCGGGTTTAGTCTCTGCGCTCATCTAGTATTTACCTTCACGCTTATGGGAATATTAGGATCTTCGAATCTAGATTATGTATTTTGAAAAGATTCAATATTCAGAAACATTTTCTGTGTTAGCTTTTTTGATCCCACAGCTTGTTGTAGCAATTTGGACTCACATATTGCTTTAGCTGCATTCTCTGTATATGCCTTATAGTTTCCTTTGAACGATTATATTTAGTTCCTGGCACTCTTGTATTGGAAGTGTCTTAGTTCGTGTGGCCAATGCGAATAACGTTTTTAAGTTTTCTTACCTATTAGTCTCAGCGTTTCTCAGAAGGATAATGGTGCATAGTAAGAACCCAAATGTACTACTAGAAGAAGAGACTCTTCCTGAAGAGATGGGACCAAGATATTCAGAAGAGACCGAGTATAATGCAATGGTATGTATCTAAACTGTGTACAGCCAAGTAGGACTTGGTATAACTATGTTAAATTAGTAACTTCGTAATTTGTAGAAGTTAGTAAAACTTGGTACAACTACCATATTTTGGAACTTTGAAAATCATGAAACAAAAAGTACAACTAGGTAAAACTTGGTATAACTATGCATACTTTGTAACTTAGAAATTCGTGAAACAAAAAGTACAACTTAGCAAAACTTGGTATAACTACGCTTATTTTATAACATAGAAAATCATGAAACAAAAAGTATAACTAGGTAAAACTTGGTATAACTATGCATATTTTGTAACTTGGAAAATCTTGAAACAAATAGTACAACTTAGTAAAATTTCGTATAACTATGCAGATTTTGTAACTTAGAAATTACTGAAACAAAAAGTACAACTAGGTAAAACTTGGTATAACTAAGCATATTTTGTAACTTATAAAATCATGAAACAAAAAGTACAACTAGGTAAAACTTGGTATAACTATGCATATTTTGTAACTTAGAAATTCTTGAAACAAAAAGTACAACTTAGCAAAACTTGGTATAACTACGCTTATTTTATGACATAGAAAATCATAAAACAAAAAGTACAACTAGGTAAAACTTGGTATAACTAAGCATATTTTGTAACTTATAAAATCATGAAACAAAAAATACAACTAGGTAAAACTTGGTATAACTATGCATTCCTGAAACTTTTTATTTCTAATTCCTGAAACTTTTTATTTTGCAGGAATCTAATGAGGAGACTGAAGTTATACAACCTCTTGAAATGTACTTCAGTCCAACCGAGTACACAAAGCCGTATAAGATATCGGCGAAGTGTTATATTCACCAAGTAGTTAAGCTGTTTGAGGTTCATCTCCACAAGGATGAGCTGACTTGGTTTAAGGAGCATCCAGAATTTAGACACTTTTTTCATATGCACACTGAATCAAATCATAGATTGATGGGCATGTGGATGCTCTTCCTTCGAACGGCTCGTTTACAAAAGAAGAAGGAATGTTGGTTCATTGTGAATGGCGTTCCCATCCGCTATTCTCTCAGAGAATTTGGGTTAATTTCTGGATTAGACTGTCAGCAGTATCCTCAGCAGTATCTTGATAACTGTGAAAGATTGGGTAGTATGAGCTTTGTTGCGAAATATTTTAAGGCTGGGTCAGTTGTTACATATGCAGATGTGGAAGAAAAGCTTATGTCCATGACGAAAAAATCTTTTTCTACAGATCGTTTGAAGATGGCAGTCCTTTACTTCCTATCAAGCATCATCATTGCAAAGAGAAAGACCGGGAAAAATGCACCATCTGTGGAGCAGTTTTTCCTTAGAGCCGTGGATGATCTCGAATTGTGTAAGACATTCCCGTGGGGGCGGTTCGCATTTGACGAGAACATGAAAGACATATTTCATCTGATGGACCATTTTGGAGGAGTTGTGGGCCCACCAACGATATTTACTAGTTTGGTTATGCCCTTGGAGGTAAGCTTTCCTATCTTAGTTTTTATCTTAGTTAAACTTGGTACAATGGAAAAACTTGGTAGAATTATGTTTAAAAAACTTGGTGCAACTAACCTATGTTTTATCTTATGTTATGTGTAGCTTCTAGCGTTCGAGACAATTCCTGTTCTAAGGAACAAATACCGAGAACCTGTTAGAGATTCAGATCCTGAGTGCCCTCGGATGTGCAAGATGAAGTTTAGGGCAAGTACCATGAAAGGCATTCCTCTCTCAGAAGTGTATGAGACGCTTGGAGAAAATAAGGTTAGAAATCAACATTAGTGTAAATTATTTATCACATTCATTATGTGTCATCGGAGTTGTTGAAAAGTTGTACTTCTTTATATTCACAGAATATTCAGAGTATCATGGTTCCAAATCCCGATGAGGAAGTTCTCTTGGCTCGAATCATGGATGATGAGGATGGATGGAATGATGTCGATGATGCAGCTGCTGATGGGTGGAGGAAGCGTCTAATTGACGAAAGAAGGCCAATTTGGTTTGAAAAACTTTACAACGAAGACGTTGCCAATCGAAAAATTAAGGCTAATCTGGATATGGCGAGTACAAGTGCGAGGGTTACTTCTCAGGGTTATGTGGTTGCAAAAAAAGTTAAAAAAATGGTTTGGTTGAGATGATAAATGAGTTGAAGAAGACCATGGAGGATGGATTTAAGGAAATCCATGAAAAGTTGGAGTTGTTGGATACAAGATTCAAACCATTGGAAGAGTATGTCAACTTCCAAAGAGAGAAGGAAAAGATTTTGGAGAAAATCCAAACTGAATGGTATGAGAATGATGAACAAAATGAGACGGAGGAAGTGGGTGAGACGGGAAGGAGATGGAGGAGGCTGGTGAGAAAGAGAAGGAGATGGAGGAGGCTGGTGAGAAGGAGAATGAAATGGAAGAGGATGGTGAGAAGGAGATGGAGGAGGCTGGTGAGAAGGAGAATGAAATAGAAGAGGCTGGTGAAGATGGAGGTAAAATGCTGAAGACGTATGGGAGAAAGAGAAAAGCAAAAGAATTAGAAGGAGAACTTGTTATGACGAGGCAAAAGAAGAAGGTGGCGGTTCAAGCCCTGTTGTTACGAGGCAAAAGAAGAAGGAGAAGGTTTAAACAGTTGATGAGTCGATTTATGTGAACTCTTTGTGTTGGTATAACTTGATCGTTTCGTATAACTTGGTATAACTTGATCGTTTCGTATAACTTGGTATAACTTGATCGCTTCGTATAACTTGGTATAACTTGATCGCTTCGTATAACTTGGTATAACTTGATCGTGTTGTTTGTTTAGCAGTCATACCAAGTTATACTTAGTTGTACCCAAATTGACAGTCAAATGTTAGCGCCGCCAAATTGACAAGAATGACACGTGGCGCCGTAATCTTGGACACAGCTTATACCTAGTTTTCCAGTTGTACACTCATACACACAGTTATACTTTTGCGATTTTTCTTTGCAATTAGTTATACCTTACATTAAACTCAAAATTTATAATTATACTCATGAGTTTACGTATTTGAGATACATTCTTTACGTTTACCCAGAATAATATTTGTGAAAACATTATTTTTGTGGCTTTTGCAATGTTAGTGGTCAAAATTAACAAAGTCATCATAAAAGTATAGGATGTTACATGTATAATCTTGAATATGTTAGAGATCAATTTTGTAACTCTAATATAATTTTGTTTATCTAAACATGTAATCTCATATTTATAAAGAATTTTGTATATCTGAATTTAATTTTTTTTTAATTAATTGTGCATATTAAGATTAATTGTTGGACATCAAGATTATTAGTTGTAAGATTATTAGTTGGAAAAGGCAGATAATAAAATATAAAAATACAAGTTATTTTTTGCTACTAGAACCACTCATTTTTTGCTACATGATAAAAAATACAAGTTATTTTTTGCTACATGAACCACTCTTACTCGCTACTAGCACCACTCGCACTCTCAAACCACGAAGCCAAGTTTCTGCCTTGCACGGACTTATGCTTACGGCGACGTTCTCCAACTGATGGATATCTTGTTTTTTGAACTCTTCCCTTTTTTTTGTTGTAATGCGGAGGTAATGCATACAATCCTTGGATGTGATCCGGAATAATCCACTCAGACATATGCGGCACCGGATAAATCGTCCTGTAATATGCTAAAGCCCATTGCTCAACCAAGTAATATCTCGAGCACAAATCTGATAAATCACGTAAATCCGTTGCTCTAATTTCCTGCTTCAAGCATTTTATGGCAGCGGCTATTGCATGGACACAAGGGTACTTGTCTATATCAAAACACTTGCAACTGCAAGTTTTCTTTCTCAAGTCCACCACATAATTCTTCCCATCTTCTCCACTGACACAATATTCAAGATGAAATGTGTTTAGCTCTGTCACCGGTAGTTTCGATGCATCCACACATCTATCGTGCAATACGTTCTCCACAAAAGGGACCAGTTTTTGTGCGTCAGATCCAGCAACAGACTCTTTCCTATATTTGTTAAACCACTCAGCCAATTTTTCAACAATCGCAACAATCATAGGTAGTAACGAGTATTGCCTTGCGTTATTAAAAGTAGAATTCATAGACTCAGCACAATTGGAGGTGTCTATGTTATACCTTGCTCCGGGAAAATAACATCTTGCCCATTTTTCCACTTTTACCTTATTACTATCAAGGTACACTGCTACAGAAGGATATCTTCTCCTAAAATCAGCATATTGATGTTGGAACTCAACCTCTGAATAAATTTTAGCAATTTCGATGAATTTTGCTGCCACTACATCTTTCTTGACATGTGAAACTTTATTTCTCACATTTTGAGACAAATGATAGATGCAATAACCATGTTGAGCATTCGGATACACCTCACCTACAGCGTTGATGAGGCATTGATTCCTGTCAGATACAAAAACCAATTCAGAACTATCCGGTATAATGGTTTTCAAAGTATTGAAAACCACGTCCAACTAGCATCTTTTTCACCATCAAACACAGCAAATGCAATGGGATAATGATGATGACTCGGATCCCGAGCTATGGCAAAAACAAGCATTCCACCATGTACAGCTCTTAAGAAAAGTTGCATCCACAATGATCATTTTCCGCATGGCTTCAAACCCTTCAATGGAAGCTCCTAAAGCTACAAATAGGTACTTGAACCGTTTTATTTCTTCTAATACCACACTTGTTTTTGTACCAGGATTCACCTTCTCTAACATGTACAAATAAGCATGCAACATCCTAAAACTATCTTCTGGACCACCCCGCACATCCTTAACAGCTAGTTTTTTCCCTCTCAATGCGGTAGAGTATGATGGTTCCACACCATATCTTCGTTGAACTAAACCGACAATACTTTTAGGAGTTGGAGTCTCAAATTTACCTGGATAATCTTCATGCAAAAGAGCTGCAACTAATTGTGGTGTGCTTTTCTTTTGTAACTTGTACTAGAACTAGCCCGAGAGCATGTATGCATCTTGGTGTATACTCTAACCGAAAAACAAGTTGAATTCTTAAGCTTCGCAACACGCAAATACCATTTACAACCCTTTTTTGCTTTACGGCATTTTACCACATATCGATTTGTATCCGAGTTGGCTATATCGATCCCAAAACAGTTTTGATGTGCGGCTCTATCAACTAAATCTTGTACTGCCCGCTTACTTTCAAATTCTTGTCTTAGTTCTATACCAATACCATCTTCCCATGCATCTACACACTGAGATTCTTCTTCAACACGTGGAAGCTCAACATATTCAGGAATACTAGAGGTATACAAACCCATATCCTCACTGTTATCAACACCATTATCCACATCAATATCAATATCGTTATCCACATCATTACGTGAAAAGTTTGGCTGATTCTCACCATCTCCAATATAAACATTCCCCATCAACTCATGAGGTTGTTCTACTGATTCCTCGTTTGCGTAGAGGATAACGGCACCAACATTAACTATATCACTTGAAATGCGCTCACCATAATTCATACCAACTGAACTTCTTCTCTCTACTCTTGAATGTTGCTCGGACATCGGAACTATTTCCAAATATGTGTTGACCTCTACATGCAAAACACTTCTACGTTGCTCTTTATCCATAGAGGTTAGATAAACATAAACATCCTCATCATCAACAATATATGATTGTGTCTGAGGTCCACTACCAATGGAATGTAACTCAATTTCAGCTTCAACGCAGATTCCTTCATCTTAATTTTCTTGCATATCCTATCGACTAACACCGAAGAAGTGATATCCTCCATAGTCTTAAACGATAAACCATACAAGCCAACTTCTCTTGGAATCCATTGATTATTTGAATAATATCCTTCATAATCAAAGAATATGTTTATGGAACGGTTGCTCATTGTCACCTGAAAATAACAAAAAAGAAATCTACATTAGCACATGTTTTACCAATTATACCAATTATACCAGTTATACCAATTATACAAGTTATACCAGCTTATACCAATTATACCGCTTATACCAGCTTATACTAGTTATATCAGCTTATACCAGCTTATACCACTTATACAAGTTATACCAGCTTATACCAGCTTATATACTACTTCCACCAATTATACCAATTATACTAGTTATACCAGCTTATACCAACTATACAAGTTATACTACTTCTACCAGCTTATACCAACTATACAAGTTATACTAGTTATACCAATTATATCGCTTATACCAATTACAACCAGTTATACCAGCTTATACTACTACACCGCTTATACGGGTTATACTATTTACACCAATTATACGAATTATACTTGCAAAAATTCAATCTAAGCTAATCTACCTACGATTCACTACGAATCAACCACTACATTCCATTAATTATGAATTCAATGTCCTAATCGACCCAGAAAACATGATTATCAAGCCAATGTGGATTAATTACCAACACCAATTTCAAATCTAATTGAAATACCCTAATTGCGAACCGTGAATGATTTATATAGATTATTCAACTTAAAACTCAATAGATTTAAGTTAAAACGCAATAACCTTAGAAGAACTGACCTGAATTTTGAAGATAAAGCTTCAATGGTTGAAGAGGAGCTTATGGTTCGTGTTCGTTCGGGATACAAAGAAAAGGGGAAGAAGAAGGGAGCAGGAGATGGATAGATGTGATTGGTCAATTTCTTTATTTTGCCTAGGGACAAAATTGGGTTTTCATATTGTTGTAAAAAGAGGAGAGTACGTAGATTAATGAAGAGTAGGTTAGATTATTTTTTAGAGAATGTGAGTATTTTACCTCAGTCCCCGGCTCCATGGGTGTGTATTTCACAACAGTTTACAAGGAAATATGTCTGGGAAACGATCTTGCAGCAGCTTAGTTCAGAAAATGATGAGCATAGAGTGTCAAATATGACTGAAGAGAACCTCCACAAAAAGCTCGCTCTACTATTAGAAACCAGTAAATATTTGATTGTCCTGGATGATATGTGGAAAGAAGGAGATTGGGACACAATAAAGCCTGTGTTTCCACCAAAAAAAGGTGACATCTTATGCTACGTCTTATTCTTGTTTGGAACATCTAAAAAGGCATCAAAAAAAGGTGACATCATAAGCATGTGATATATTTCCTTTTGTTTAAAATATATTACAGGATGGAAGGTACTACTTACTTCTCGCAACGAGAGAGTGGCCTTACGTGCTGATCCAACATGTGTTACTTTTAAACCAGAATGTCTAACCATTGAAGAAAGTTGGACACTTTTCCGAAATATAGCATTTCCTATAAAAGAAACAGCAGGTAAGCTTTCAAGGAAGACAATTTTTCGACGTTACTCAAAATATAAATACGTCTTTTACATCATATCTTGATTTTAAAACCCGAATACTACATAATTATATTTTGCAGAATCTAAGGTTGATGTAGAAATGGAAGAGATGGGTAAGAAAATGATAAAACATTGTGGAGGACTACCATTGGCTGTCAAAGTGCTAGGAGGTTTGTTAGCTGCCCAACACACATTAAGTGAGTGGAAAAGGGTATGTGAAAATATTGGATCTCACATCGTTGGAGGGACTAGCTTCAATGACAGAAATATCAGTTCTGTTTATCATATTTTGTATCTGAGCTTTGAAGAGCTGCCTATTTATTTGAAGCAATGCTTCCTCTACCTTGCCCATTTCCCTGAAGATTTTACAATATATGTGGAGGAATTGGCTTATTACTGGGCCGCAGAAGGAATACCACGACCGAAGTGTTATATTAGAGCGACCAATCGAGATGTAGGAGATGGATACATAGAAGAATTGGTAAAGAGAAACATGGTCATTTCTGAAAGAGACGTTAGAACAACGAGATTTGAAACATGTTGCTTGCATGACATGATGAGAGAAGTTTGTCTGCTCAAAGCTGAAGAAGAGAAGTTCCTAGAAATTGTTGACAGGACAATAACTGCAAACTCTAAGTCTCCTTGTAAATCACGCAGGCTCGCTGTACATCTGCATGATGAAACATATCATCTAAAGGAAGATAATCCAAAACTTAGATCTCTCTTGATTATCAATAAGCAGTTCCGTGGGATAAAACGGATGGCATCAGGTTTATGTTTCACAAAGCTACAGTTGATGAGGGTTTTAGATCTCTCTTATACGTATTTTGAAGGAGGGAAGTTACCCTCTAGCATTGGGAAGCTCATCCACTTGAGATATTTGAGTTTAAAGAGTGTACTGCTAACTCATCTACCTTCTTCTATGCGGAATCTGAAGCAGCTGCTCTATTTAAACCTAGATGTAATTAGAAGAATCTACATCCCCAATTTCACAAAAGAGATGCGAGAATTGACATACCTCTATTTACCGTCGGCAATAGATGATAAGACAAAGTTGGAATTGGGTAATTTAGTCAACCTGGAGATGTTGCTGCATTTCTCAACAAAGCATAGCAGTGTGAAGGATCTTCAACAAATGAAAAAACTAAGGAATCTCTCTATCTATACCGAAGGCAAAGAGTGTAAAATGGAAACTCTATCTTCATCTCTAAGTGAATTGAGACACTTGGAAGATCTTACTATATCTCTAGCAGCTTGTCGATTGGTGGAAGATTCGATGCCGATTCTAGAGAAATTGGTTCAGTTGAAAGAGCTTCAATTAAGGTATCAATCTTTTAGTGGGAGGAGAATGGTTTGCTCGAGCGGTGGGTTTCCACAATTGCAGAAGCTTTTAATATGAGGACTAAAGGAATGGGAAGAGTGGATAGTAGAAGAAGGCTCCATGCCCCTTCTTCATTCTCTCAATATTTGGAATTGTCCAAAATTAAAGAAGTTTCATGCTTGTGGGTTTCCACAATTGCATACGCTTGAAGTAGATGGACTAAAGGAATGGGAAGAGTGGATAGTAGAAGAAGGCTCCATGCCCCTTCTTCATACTCTTACTATTTGGAGATGTCCAAAGTTAAAGGAGTTTCCTGATGGGCTGAGATTCTTATATTCTTTAAAGGATCTGAGAATGGACAGGGAATGGAAGGAGAGATTGTCGGAAGGAGGAGATGATTATTACAAAGTCAAACACATCCCTTCTGTTGAATTCTAACTATTACGGACTATATGTACACAGGTAAAATACTATTTCCCTACATCTATATAAATCAGTCATTCAGAGAAAAAAATTGTTGTTCAGTTAAAATTTTGGGTAATTTGATGCATGGGTATTCTTGTATAAACTTGATCGTGAATATGGCTTTATATACATGAAGAGCTGCAGTAATGGTGTTCGATGAAATGTCTAACTGAGACTTGATCTCCTGTACTGTTTTGGTCAGTGAGTTTGGGGGGGGGGGGAGAGATGGTTTTCACGAACTCTTCCTGGGATGACAAACTGATCATATCTATCTATTAGAGAGCTGAGCTGAGGCATGTCATTCTTGCATTAGTATATTTCTCTTTGTGTTGTCTTTTATTTGTGTGTTGCCAAGCGACTCTGCTTGACTGCTGCAATCTTTATCTATGTATGTAACTTCGTAAGTTTATAACTTTGCTAGCTGCTTTGAACTAGTGATTTACTTTTTCTTGCAATGACCCCTCATAAATAAATTATTCACTCCACTATTCATGGTTAAAGATGGAGACTTGTGGCTGAGACTATTGCATGTATAGTTTGGAGTTTAATAGCTTTGGGAGCTCTTGAATCAAAAATCTGAATATCCGCAGAGTTTATGAGTAAGTTATTGAGATGCAGCGTCATATGAGATTGTTACACTGTTTGCTGAAAGATGCAAATTGCTAGAAACACGAAAGTGGAAAGAACCTTGGACCAGATTATGAGGAGCAGATAGATAGAACCTTGATTGTCCTTGAAGATGTATGGAACAACACAACCTGGATTGGAATATCATAAAACATAATATTCCTTTTCTTGAAATTTCACTCGAAAAGTTAAAACAAGATACCTGATCGGTCAAAATGATCATGTAAGATAGTAGTCGCTTCTTCGCAACGAGGGTGGTTGTTTACACATATCCAGCGCATGGTATCATAATGATAAGTCATAATACCTTTTATTGGTGTAAAGATGAAGAAGCAATCAAAGAAATGGTTAGTAGTAGGGAAGACCCACTTCTAGTATCATGGATTCCAAACTGATTGTGTACTTTGATGTTGACTTGAGGCTTAGTTCAAGATCACATTCTCATTATCGCACTTATCAAACAAGAACTCTGATAGAAAGTTGACTTGAGGCTTAGTTCAAGCTCACGATCCTCATTATTGCATTTCTCAAAAAAGAACTCTAGCTTGCAAGTTAATTAACATGCTAATAATGATCAATCACCCTTGAGATCAAGGAAGTCGTTGAGACGGCAGGTGTGACTCTTCCTCTTACGATCACTGAACCCATTGAATTTGACTACGATCTCTGGTAGAGCTTGTGGCTTAGACATGAGACATGGAACCCACAAAGTTGCCGCAGAGAACAGAAAGCTCTGTGGCTTTCTTGCTCTTCAAATCATCATCGAACGACTTGATGAGTTTTTTTTTTTTTCTCACGAGGAACCGTCTTGAAAGCGAGAAGCCAAAACTCAATCATCGTAAGAGAGAAATAAGTAGAAAATTTTCTATTTTAATCTTTTATTAGGCAATTTCTATTTATGGATACTGGATTTTTTTTAAAATAATTTTCTATCATTTAAGTTTTATTAAAAAAAAAATTCTATTAAATATTTTTTAATATTATTTCTTATAATATTTAACTTTTTATTATTATTTATTATAAAAATGTTTAGAAGATATGTATAGGTGTTATATTACGTATTATTTTTTACTTCGCTGGTTAACTTGTGTTTTTCAGAGGTGGAAGATAAAATTGCAGAAAATCTTTTTTTCTCTGTCATATTTCAATTACTCTAGTTATTTTTTCATTCATTTTTGTTCATCTATTGATGACCAATTGAAGCCGAGGAATCAATATATTAAAATCCGTTTAAAAGCATTTCTACAATTTCATTTATAAATAAGTTTCTTTTGAAAAGCGAAAAATTCAAGAAAGTTATAAAAATAGATTCAAAAACTGCTATAAAAATAGGAAAAGCAAAGAGAAAGAATTGAAATCTACCATTATTTTATACTTATATACAACGCACACATGCACATTTGATATTTCAGAGTTTGAATCCAAATTATAATACAAAGATAATACAAAGACAACACAACTAAACCGATGATCAAAGTTGATGGTTAGTCATTACTCATTAGTATTGCAGCATACATTATTGACGATTCATAAATCCATATATCATTAAACAGAATTTGTTTTTGTTTTTTTTTGATAATTTTACACATGTAAAATATTATTTTCCTAGATCTATATATCATCAAGTACACAAAATCAGTCATTCAGAGAAATAAATTGTTGTTCAGTTAAGATTTTGGGCAATTTGATTCATAATATTTTTGTAAAAACTTGATCGTGAATATGGCTTTATATTCTAGCTATATTTGGTGAATATGGCTTTATACTCTAGCTATGTTTGCGTAAAAGGATCTGAGTATGCAAACAGATCATTTGGAATTCAAGGAGAAATTGTACAGAGGTGGAGAAGAGAAGATTACTACAAAGTCCAACACATTCCTCTTTTGAAAATTAACTAAAGGCACTCAGACTATGTTGTATGCGATTTAATTAGAAAAAGCATACTGATTATGTTCATGGCTATGTAGGAGACATGTAGAAAAGGCAAACTGGTTATGTTTCATAGATGCCAAACTGATTGTGTTCTTTGAAGTTACTTGAGGCTTAGTTCAACTAACATCCTCATTAACGCACTTCTCAAACAAGAACTCTAGCTTAGCTTGCAAGTTCGCAGATAGAGAAGTTGCTCAATACCTGTTAAACAGATTCTGTTTAGCTCAGCCTAATGTTGTTGTTTAAGTTTGTTAAGGTTTTTAACCTCTCAAAGGTTTAAGCTTTATGCTCATTGTCATGAACACCAGAATGCGGAAAATGAGCAAGCAAAATATGGAGGAGAAGAAGAAGAAAATAACAGAGCAAGAAGGAAGAAGAGGAGCACACACAAGCATTTGTTCACCCGGTTCACGGTGTTAACGAACCACTACATGCAGTTAGGATCTTTCGATCCACATTCTTCACTATGAAAGAGATGGTGATTACACAATGATACAAGTGAAAGTCTAAAACTCTTTCACTAGCTAAAGGCTCACTATGTATTTCATCTTGTGCTACTTGAGAAACTACCCAAAGTTTATACTTTTCTTTTTCTCTCACTCCTTATGATTTTATCTCCTTAGATATACATTGCTTGTGCTTTCTCTTGCTCTCTCACACTTACGCTCTACAACTTGATGAGTCTTTATAGACTTCACAAAACCCTAGCTCACCCTTGTCTAGATTCAGTGAACATGAGCGTCCTTATCCTCATCATTTGGTGACAAAATGTCGTACGCCTTGCTGTCACAAATCTGCAAATAATCGATTGCTTTTGTACCTTCAAGGACAGCTTAATAAGCTCAACCATGGTCAGCTTTTTCTTCACCAGAGTTAGAGTTAACTGTGAGTGAACAAATGTTACGATTGGCTTCCCACCAAACAACATTTATTTTGATCTTTGAGTTCTCATAACTCATCAAATCTCCACCTGAGAACAAGATGATCAAAACAAACAACCTGCACAAACTTGAGAGAGAGAGAGTACCTTCCATTTGTTTCAAGGATTCCAATTTCGGCTCCTGAGTATCCTTACTCAACCTTGATACTTAGCAGTTGAAAAGAAAACACCATAAACTTGCTTGATCCTTCTTGCATTTAACTTATGTTCAATGCACTTCAGGTATGACTGTTCATATTTCTGAACCTGAGCCATCAACACAGTTTTACCTTACCAGAGTTGTGAAAACCAGCTCAATACAATCTTGTATGAAGCTCAACTCCTCAATGATCACTTCATGATGCATTCAGCACTTGAATTTTGATGTAACCACTCAGCAAAACTACATTAACAAGTCAAGAAAAAACGTCTCCAGCTTGTTAATCACAACAGAAAACTCCATTAGCTTCACCACTTATGAGACATTCAATCACACATTCTTCACCATGGCTTCTGTCAAATACCATTAACGTGTTGCAGTGACTGAAAATACCTACTAACCCTCTGCAAAACCTGATTCCCTTGCTAGCTTCTAGGATTTCTTCATGCGCATTGAGATCAAAATCCTTTGAATTCACTTAAATCGAATGCAGACAACTGAATCATCTTAGACCCAGACTTGAGCTCTTGATTCACCATGTAAAAAATCTCAACAGCTTGTTAAGTAACACAACAGTCTGAGATTACCTTTACAAACCTGTTTAAACAAACAAAACTTAGATATACACCTTGTCTAAATCTTCTGTTAAAAAACATAACCATCACTAGCAGATTTAAACAACTACCAACAATCTTAAACCTGTCTCACATCAACAAAACCTTGTGATAATCCTGAGACGCATCCTTTACAACAACTTACACAACAACTCTAGAACGCTGATGCACTTCCAGCTGTAACAGGTATCCTGCAATATCTCAACCAATATGCCGAACTCTACCATTCGACTTAAACCTTGCAGCATTCAATTTTCAGACTTAATCAAAAAACCTCTTTCTTCTTTATCGTCTCATGATACTTGAAGATACTTCACTGAATGACTTGCATGTGTCTTTTCCTGAGAAGATACTTACATATACTCCTCATGATGCAAACACAACAACTTGAAAATCCTTAGTCTTTGTCTTTCAAATGCAATTTGAATTTCCAGCATCTGAATCCTTTCTAGGACTCCTTTCCAGTTGCTAACACCAGCTTTGAGATGATTTGTTCATCAAACTAGATACACAACACAATTACCTTCTTGAAGTGAGTAGTTTTGAGACAAATAATGCAACGCCTACGCTTGTCCCTTTCAGTTTCTTCCTTAAAGAATTCCCTGAACCACTTCAATAATCTGCATCTCTGTTTACACCTTAGTGTCTTCTGAAAATTTTTCAGAAATCTGCAACTTGTTTCTGAAAGTCTTTACCAACAACCAGCTTTAAAACCAAATCTGTAAACATCTTTTTAACCTCAGATTATAACCTTGTTTAAGCTGAATACCCGTTGATAACCACCTGTTCTTGACTTGCTCTTTTCCTGGCACACTGAGCTTTCAAGAACTTTATTCAACTGTGAGTTATGCAGCCTTTTAACTCCTTTATTCCGAGCTTAAATACCCAAGACAACCTCCACAAATATAGCTCCACCAGAACTATAACCATTTGAGTTACTATGTCTCTGTAAGCTTAGCTTCACTTCTCGAGTCACGCCACTCTTCACTGTTTCTTTGGTTCATTCACACGTTCTTCTGCATCAGAATGTTAACCATGGCTTATTGCTTGAGAAAGTGTGTCTGAACTTGTGACACATCTTCTTTCTTCCTGCAACTACTCCAACTGATCCATTTTTATCCGAAGAACCACCAAGAACCTGAATATGTTTCAGCAACTTTGTCTCTACTACCTGAAGCATTCTCCGTAATTTGATAATGCAACAACTTAGATTGATACACCATCAAACCATACCTCAATCCCACATATTTCAAATCTAGTATTCTCTTGCAGCCAATATACAACACATACTTCTCTTGTACCGCTGTTAAAAAATTCTATTAAATATTTCTCTTCATTATATGTATAGAAGATATGTATAGGGATTATATTACGTATTATTTTTTAAAAAAATGTTTAGAAGATATGTATAGGGATTATATTACGTATTATTTTTTACTTCGCTGGTTAACTTGTGTTTTTCAGAGGTGGAAGGTAAAATTGCAGAAAACCCTTTTTATATGTCATATTTCAATTGCTGTAGTTATTTTTTTCATTCATTTTTCTCTTCATTCATGTTGTTCATTTATTGATGACCAATTGAAGCCGAGAAATCAATAAATTAAAATCCGTTTAAAAGCATTTCTACAATTTCATTTATAAATAAGTTTTTTGAAAAACGAAAAATTCGAGAAAGTTCTAAAAATAGATTCAAAAACTGCTATAAAATAGGAAAAGCAAAGAGAAAGAATTGGAATCTACCATTATTTTATACTTATATACAACGCACACATGCACATTTGATATTTCAGAGTTTGAATCCAAATTATAATACAAAGATAATACAAAGACAACACTACTAAACCGATGATCAAAGTTGATGGTTAGTCATTACTCATTAGTATTGCAGCATACATTATTGACGATTCATAAATCCATATATCATTAAACAGAATTTGTTTTTGTTTTTTGATAATTTTACACATGTAAAATATTATTTCCCTAGATCTATATATCATCAAGTACACAAAATCAGTCATTCAGAGAAATAAATTGTTGTTCAGTTAAGATTTTGGGCAATTTGATTCATAATATTCGTGTAAAAACTTGATAGTGAATATGGCTTTATATTCTAGCTATATTTGGTGAATATGGCTTTATACTCTAGCTATGTTTGCGTAAAAGGATCTGAGTATGCAGACAGATCATTTGGAATTTAAGGAGAAATTGTACAGAGGTGGAGAAGAGAAGATTACTACAAAGTCCAACACATTCCTCTTTTGAAAATTAACTAAAGGCACTCAGACTATGTTAAATGCGATTTAATTAGAAAAAGCATACTGATTATGTTCATGGCTATGTAGGAGACATGTAGAAAAGGCAAACTGGTTATGTTTCATAGATGCCAAACTGATTGTGTTCTTTGAAGTTACTTGAGGCTTAGTTCAACTCACATCCTCATTAACGCACTTCTCAAACAAGAACTCTAGCTTAGCTTGCAAGTTCGCAGATAGAGAAGTTGCTCAATACCTGTTAAACAGATTCTGTTTAGCTCAGCCTAATGTTGTTGTTTAAGTTAATCTTGGTTCTTACGGAAACTCTTTTTAACTCTTAAATTATTTTCTTACATGCCAGAGCCAGAGGCTTCAGGGTACAAGGAGGTTTAGCTTTTGGAGCTTTGCCGCGTGTTTGAAGATACAAGTTCTGATACTAATAATGATCAGTCAGCGAGAATATAGAGGTGAATTACATAGATATCAAACCCAAGTTAATATTTATCATCCCCTCGAAATCATAAAATAGAAGATGAACCCCAAATTATCTGTGACCAGTGGCGGAGCGACATCGAGTAAGAAGGAGGCAGTGGCTCCCACCAAAAACTTTTTGTTTTTCTTTTGTTTTTTTTCCTATGTATTTTTTAAAAGCTTATAATTTTTATTCAAAATTCTTGCACATTATCCTTAATGTTTCAAACAAAAAAATATATGTCCCCATCAAAACAATTTCCTACATCCGCCCATGTCTGTGACCGGAGGCGTTTGGTTAGTACTCGCCGTAAAAGAATCAGTGGCTCTCAGAAGTTGATTGCGGTTAGAAACAGTCCAATCATCAGCAAATAGTATTGAAGAAAACTCGAAATCCAGCCAAGAAAGATCCCAAACATCTTCGTCGGCACAAACCCCCAAATTATCTGTGGCCGGCATTGGATCCACCGGAAAATAATCTCCACCGGAAGACCCTAAAAACCTGAAACACCAACATCCCTAGAGAAGAACCTGAAACACCAACATCCCTAGAAACCTTCGAAGCAGCACAAGATCCCAAATTGGAAACAATTTCGTGGGAGCCACGGAAGACGTAACCCAACTCGTCAAATACCCCACCAAACCCTAATTGAGTATTGTTTTGATCTTCCGACGAAGATACCTTGCGATTTGAGATGGTGGTGTTGTTGTCTGAAACCTTAGGATGATCATCTTCTTCCGTTTCCTTGTTCTTGGGCTTCTTCGAGTTTCTTCTTATTAGACTTATCTTGTGTTGCCTGATTCCAACTAAGTGAGAGTTAAGCTTATCGAAATGGTTCCTCAAATCGTGACCCGATAAACCCTTGAGATCAGGGAAGTCGGAGAGATCGCAGGCGTGATGCTTCCTCGTGTGATCACTCAACGCATTTCACTTGTCCACGATATGTTTTAAGGAGTTTGGGTTATCTTGCGGCTCAAGCCAAACATGGAAATCGTTGTCGGGACCGTGACAGATGAAATCAACAGAGCTGCCGCAGAGAACAGAAAGCTCTGTTGCTTTCTTCTTAAACCCAGGAAACTTTCGTTTGAAAAAGTTCATCTTCCTCTTCAAATCATCATCATCGGAGGACTTGTTTGGTTTTTGATCACGAGGAGCCATCTTGAAAGAGAGAGAGAGCGAGAGAAGATGAAACTCTGATCAAATCGTAAGTGAGAGAGAGAAGGAGAGTAATGTAATAATGATGGGAAGTGCAATGATGGTTCTGTAGTATATAGAAAGACTCAGAAGATGATGTTTTCTGTCAATCCCCAACGGTCATAATATTGTGAAAACGCGTAAGTAAAGCCCATTCGATGTTTTTTTTTTTGGGCTTGAACCCTTTTTAGTTTAGTTTATCATTTTATGAATCCTAAAGGGATTATTATCTTTCTTTAGTTAATTAGTTTCCAAAATAATATACTTTTGTTTTTCTAATTTACTTAAGAAAATTATTAGAAATTGAATCGACCAATGAATTAGGTAAAGATCAAGATAGTCCAGTTTAAGATTTCTGCAAAACCATATATATGTTATAGAGATGATTCACATTAAGTCATGTTACTTCATAAATAATATTAAATCACCAAGCATTATTGACATCTAATCCAAATATGCATCAAATTTCTAATGATGTGGATAGTACTGGGCATTCGATATTCGATTCGGTTCGGTTCGAGTAAGACCATTTGGTTCCAGGTATTTCAGGTAGAATGATTTAGTACCCATTCGGATATTTTAAAATTTTGGTTTGGTTCGGTAAATGTATCACCAAGTCTCTAACAATATGATAATAAGCATTTAGATCCTCCAAAAATAAGAAAGTGAATCTAAAATCTTACTTCAAGCTCGGTTTGATGGCCGGTACGATGAGACCGCCATGAGCATCAGCACACCAAAGCTTGGTAGTGACAAAGAATTCTGATCGAGATTGGACTAAGCCGAAAGAAACCGCCTCCGCCAAAGCTTCGCCGATCGGCTCCTCCGTTTGGTACCTTGGAGATGTGTCAAAGTGGCGATAACCGAGCTTGATGGTTTCAATCACCGTCTCTTTCAGCATCGTTGGTTCTGGTGTCGAAGACGCGGCGGTTCCAAAACCTAAGACAGGCATCGAGTAATGGCCGGAATGGCCGGATCTGATGGGGAGCGTTGAGACTGTGGTCAAAGACACTGGTCCAAAAGAAGTCTCCAAAAAGTCAACGAAGGTGTGCTCTGCGAAAATGGTTTCTCTTGGTGGTCCAAAGCTTTTTACTCAGTAGCCACTGAATGATGCTAATGCTGATAATAATATATTAACGGGGAAAAATGTCAATTAAATGCCCAATTTTTGGAGTTGGGACGTTTAATACACGTACTATCGCGAAGACCAAAATACACACACACATTTTCCCGCGTTGCCGATTCAGGCACGGCGTTAACGGCGGGTTAGCGGCGTTAAATAAAAATTTAACCTCCGTTTAAACTCTTGTTAAATGAAACAGAGAGTTTTAATCAACACCCGAAATCCCCAATCTAAAACCCCTAAATCCCTAAATCCCCAAATTAGAATCCAAATCCCTAAAAATAAAAAATCTCCAAAATCGATCTGTCTCTCTTTCAATCTGTTTGGAAACCGATTTCACTAGAAATATCTGTTATTGAGCGTGGGATTCCTTCTAAGTGTTCGTGTAGAATGGATGTAGCAATTTTCACTTCGAAAACTCAAGAAAATCCGGGTCATCCTTTCTTCAGATGCGTGAGTAAAAAAGATGTGAGTGTTGGTGATTCTCTTTATGGTTATGTTATGATTTGCGGATTTTGATTTGATTTTTCGATATTTTCAAATAGAGTCACTTGTTTAAGTGGGTCGAAGATGCTATCATTGAGGAGATTTCGAATGGAAAACACGAAATGGAGGAGATGAAAATGAGGATTCAGGAGCTCAATCGGAATGTGCAAGAGAGTAAACGGGAAATTCGGATATTCATGGGTATCTCTTTGGTGGTGTGTATTGCGTTTGTTGTAAAAATTGTTAAATCATGAGTTTGTACTATGAGTAAGAGTAAGAACAAAACTTATGAATTAAGAATGATGAGTTTGATTTTATGAATTATGAGTTGTTGTTTGATTATTGTGTTTGAGTATTGTGTTTGAATATTTATGTACGAGTTTGTCTTTGAATGAGAGTTAAACCTGTTACTTGTCAAAACTTGTCAAAGAATAAAACCTGTTAAAAAAAAAGAACATGCAATTTTTATTAAGAACAAAACCTGCAATTTTAAAACACCCTTGTCATTAAACAACAAAACAACATTCAACAAAAGTCTTAACAACAAAGCAACATCCAACAAAAGTCATCTTAAATAACCAAACAACATCCACCAACAAAGCAACATCCAACAAAGTCATCTTAAAAGCCTCCTACTGTGGCTGTGAATTAGAACATTCAAACCACGGTGCCCAAAAAGATCCTGCTTGTGCCTGTGAAGCTTGCATCAGTAACTGTGATGATTGCCTCCGTGAAGCCTGCCTATGTGATGGCTGCCTCTGTGATGACTGCCTTCGTGAAGCCTGCCCCTGTGAAGCCTGCCCCTTTGAAGACTGCCTATGTGAAGCCTGCCCCTGTGAAGCCTACCCCTATGAAGACTGCCCATGTGAAGCCTGCACCTTTGAAGACTGCACCTGTGAAGCATGCCCCTGTGATGATTGTCCCTGTAATGATACACCACTTGGTTCCTGATGACAATAACAAACAGAAGCATAAGATACCAACAATAGAACAAAACAGAAGCATAAAAGGGTAAGAAAACAAAAGCATAAACCTTTTCTTTCCTAGGTCTTCCCCTTGCTCGTATTGGTTGATTTTCCACCTTTGCATTTTTACAAGTTTTCTTGTTGTGACCATCTTGTTTACAGTTGGAACAAGTCATCGCCCTGTTCTGGCGTGATAATCTTGTCTGAGAAAATGTCTCATTCTTTCCTTTCTTTCTTGCATAGTTACTTCGCGTACCTCTCTTACCATTCCTCCATGGTGGTGGTAGTACTTCCAGTCTATTCATTCTAGGCCATAATAACTGACCTTGAACAGGGGCAATCCCATCCTCATAGGTGAGCCTCCATGTTGCAGTTGTGTAGTAGTGTACTACATAGTCCTCCACCTTTTCTTTCCTCCCAATAATAACACGAGCACCATGAATACAAGGTATACCTGTCAGGAAACAAAGGTTTTAATGCATAGTCATAACTGATAAAAGCATTTAAATTGATCAAAATAGTCCTGTCATCTGCCATTTCCTACACCCACATGTAAAATCATTCATATCAACACGATATTTTTCTCCTTCCACATCAATCTCATGCAAATTGTTTCTTGACATGTACCTAGTGCAAAATTGTGAGCCTGCAATCATTTTTTCAATTTCTGCATGTGCTCTTGTGGTGAATCTTGTCTGCAACCTTTCAGTAATAAGATATCTCTTTGCATTCCTCACCATTGCCTGCCTCCTAATGTCCTCTAGTAATTCTAACAAAGGTTTCCTCCTTGCTTGCTTTATAGTTCTATTACAGGACTCACTGAGGTTGTTCAGGATATCATTGCAGCAGGTTCTAAGTCTAAAAAATGCTCTAGACCATGTTGCAGGGAGAGTGAGTAACAAAGAAGCATAAGAACTAGGACTGTACCTCTGCAATTCATCCATATACTTTCCAAACTCTCCTTGGGTGTAACTACGAGCAATCTTTTAGAACAGGCGTTGTAGTTACAGATCATGGGTATCTCTTTTCCAGTTATCCAATATGTGTCTTGCAGATTGCCGATGTTCAGCTTGTGGTAAGATATTGTGGACAGCTTTGATCAAACCCTACAAAAAAAGATAAATCATAGTCAGTATGTTTTGTTTTCAAATCGATTCATAGCATAGTTTGATCTTAACATCAAACGTACCTTCTGTTTGTCTGAGATAATAACATAGTTTGATCCTTCACCAAGCCCCAAAGTTGATGCCAACAGCCTGACAAACCAATCCCAGTTATCATCATTTTTTATCTCAACTACGGCCCATGCTATTGGAACTATCCTATTGTCTCCATCTCTCCCCACAGCAGCCAAAAGGTGTCCTTTAATATCTCATTTAAGGAAAGCACCATCTAACCCTAGTATAGGTCTACAGGTTTTCTACCACGAGTCTCTTTGTGCCTTAAAACACATAAACAACCTATAAAACCTTTGTTTGCTTCCAATAGTAAGGCCTGGAACTATCTCAATCTCACAAGTAGATTCATGATTCGATTTCAAGACTTCAGCTTGATAATCCCAGATGCGTGAAAAATGGTCTTCATGACTTTGTTTCCATTGTCTTATCAACTGAGTTTTAATTTTCTCACATCGCTCCTCAGTAGCAATCAAATTGTATTCTCTCTAATCTCTTCAGCCATCTTGTACTTTGTGATCTTGGGATTCTTTCTCAGCCTTTCCTTATATAACCAAGCAATGGTTCCCTGCTTCAATAGCAATGTATAACCAGACCTAACACATGTATGCTCTTTAACGAATATCTTGATCAGTATCTTCTGTTTCCTCTTATCGTACGATGCATAACATCTCCATTAACATTTCCCTTATTTGTCGTTACATTTAGCACCTATCTTTGTCTCTTGAGATCGATACAACTTGATGTCGTATCTAGACTTTAGTGAATACCTAAATACAGTAATTTTGAAATCTTCCTTACATGTAAAACACTTACCTAATTTGAGATAAACCTCATCATCGTCATGTTGCACTCTATTAGAACCAGGTTCATCATCTTCATCTTCATCCTCGTCTTCAGAATCACGCGCCAAACGTTCTGGAATTCTATCATCATCCCAAATATCGTCTCCGCTCTCTGCATCCGTCCCATCATCTTCGCCTTTTCTTTGAACCCAAATTGACTTCCAATATCATCACAATTTTCTTTGGCAATAGGAAACTCTTCCTCCTCTACCTCCCAATCGTCATCCTCTACTGCCTCGCAGTCTTCTTCGATTTCGTCTTTTACTTTGACATCATCGCCGGCTGCTTCTACTTCGACATCATCGCCGGCTGCCTCTAATTAACCATCACCGCCGACTGTTTCTACTACGACATTAACGCCGGCTGCTGCTAATTCGTCAGGATCGACAGAGTTTGCCCAAACATCGATTAGATCGCTCTCCTCAATATCTTTAAGCCGTTGACGCTTACGTGAAGCCAACGATTTCTTCCTCATTCTGAATTCGATTGATAGAACCTTTAGAAATTTAGGGATTTAGAGAGATTTCATTTGGAGATTTTTGATTTTTAGGGATTTGGATTCTAATTTGGGAATTTTGGGATTTAGGAATTTTAGATTGGGAATTTCGGGTGTTGATTAAAACTCTGTGTTTCATTTAACAAGAGTTTAAACGGAGGTTAAATTTTCATTTAACACCGCTAACCCGCGATAGTATGTGTGTTAAACATCCTAACTCCGAAAGTTGGACATTTTTAATTGACATTTTTCTTACTTTCTTTAAAAAGTACTACTTTTATAATATTTATAATGATTTAAAAAGTACTACGAATCATATATGCATATTATAAAGTTTATAACTTCGACCATAATGTTATAATATTTTAAGGAAAAAAAAAGTAAAGAAGATTGTCCAGCTTTTAAATTTTCCAAATAAATACTCATACTGTTTCATTAATTTTCTAATTTTTTTGCCAAAACACTATTCTGTTAGATATTGGCTAACAACATTAAAACGGATTTAGAGTAAAATTGCAATATTGTTTGGATATGCGAAAAATACAATACAATAAGTGTATAAAATCATAGAATGAAACTCAAAATAAGTTAAAATGAAACACAAAAGGGGGAAAAAAAAAGTTTCAACAAACAAGTCTCTTGATAAAAGAGAAATCATTTCTTGGTTTTGTTGAATTTGGTTATGAGTTGGTTCAATTTTGACTTCAATTTTAGGAATTATGATTTGGAAATTTTAATTTGTTAATGAAAATAATAATAAATATTTATTTTTATATGTTTTATTTTTGCCAAACACAAAGATCTTATCCGATATTCTGATTCTTAACAATGAATCCATAAACGTTTTTAACTCATTCATTACTTACCGTACTCATGATGAATTACTATCTACACAAAAATTTATATTATTAATGCTTCCCGAAGGAAGCTTTATTGGGTTTGGGTTTGTTGTTGTCGTGCACACTTCCTGATTCCTTGGAAGAAAAGATCCCTTTCTTGTTTTTTTTTTTTTACTAGAGCCTCCATATCGTCGGTGTTGTCTTTCAATTTCACCAATAGACCCCTCAGCACTGACATTATCGGGAACCACCTTGCAAGTAGTATCTGGTACATTAACTGTATCCTTCTGATCTTCATCCGAAACATTGTCTGGATCCTTAACTGAATCGTCTTTATCGAGAATCTCTCTTTCTTCCTCAACAATCAAATCCAGCGGCTGGAAGCGTGATGGAGAAGAACTGTGATTCAGGTTTTTAGGGTCAATGGAACGAATTACTGAGCTCTCGTTTTTAGTTGGACTATTCCTCCCGTTAGTCTTCCAGCCATCTTTTCCAGTAACTTTGGTTAAATCTTCCCCTACCGTGTCAAACTCTCATCAGTAGCAGCTGCTATCACTCCCTCTATCTGATTTTTAACCTGAGCTAAGCGTGAATCGACAATTTCTGTTCCAGGTTCAGAGGCAGAAATAATAGGACTTACAACCTTCTCACTACGCTTCAAAATCACCACGTCTTTCCCTGTAAGCATTTTGCAATCTTTGCTTTCGTGTCCCCAGTGTAGACAAGAAGAGCATTTTTTCGGCATCCAAGGAAATGAGACTTGAATGACTATTTCCTCATCTGCATCCAAAACAATTTTCTCAGGCAAAGGCTTGTCTAGATTAGCCGTTATCATCACACGAGCCACGTCAAGACGGAAACAACTTTCGGTGTTTGGATGAAGTTTCTGGAATTTCCCAATCAGATTCCCTAGAAATTTCAGTCCTTTGTGAGAGAACAGGAAATCTGGAACTCCTTTGAGATCCACCCATAGAGGAATGTTGGACAAGTCTGGACCGGCATTCATAGCAGCTGGACTCCATTGTTGCATCACCATCAGACTCTCGCCAATGTACCAGATATGTCGGCTAAGGACCCAATCACGCGTTTCTGAACTGGAAATTCTGAAGAGAACAGTATTTGGATTGATATATTGAGCATCGATTTGGGTCGATTGATCTTTTGTACGCCATAACCGATTAACTGTGGCATGAATTTTGCCTATGTGAGGTGGATCTGAGATGAATGAACCAGCAAGACAACAGAGCCAGAGAGGCTGAGCATCGGAAATCACATCAGCAGGAATCGTCGAACGCATAACGCCATTGATGGCCTCAGGAACTGTAGCAGAGCAAATCGCAGGAGCTGAAGAACTTGAAAATCGAGACGGAGACAGGGGAGACCCAGGGGGAGAAGAGCGATCCTCAGTTGAGCCACCCACCGCCGCAGCGTCCTCCACGGCCGCCATTGGTTGATAGATCCGAAATTATCGCCAAAATGATCGCACTTTTCCTTCGCACTTTTTAACATTTTTATAACACCCGTGGATTTAACGATATACGCAAGCAAAATTCGGTGAGGAATTGGCGTCGTTTTCTTTACCCGAAGCCAGTTTTTGGTTGCCTTCTAGAAACGAGAGTTCAAGAAGAAAATTCTCAAGATATTGCTGCTCATACCTTCCCTGGCTGGAAGTTAGAAACCAATTACAACTTCAATCGACTCGGACGCATTTGGTTTATTTGCTCTGATGGTGCAGACGATTACTCTTTATAAAGGGCCTCAGCTTATGACATTTTGGGTTTCAACATCGTTGGGTGAGGAATTCCTTTGTTCATGTATTTTCAGAGAGATAGACGTCTTCTTTGGGATGAACTGAGGCAAAACAAACTGGTATTTACAAATGGAAACACACCTTGGATCATTTTAGGTGATTTCAATGAAGTTCTCTCTTCATCAGAGCACTCTAATGGTTTTTGGGGAAATCGTACAGGCATGACAGAATTCCAGGAATTGATTTCGGATTGTGATCTAGCTGACCTCAGGTATGTTGGTCCAACATATACTTGGTGGAATCATCAGGAACTCAATCCAATTGGAAAGAAGCTGGACATCGATCTTCGTGAAACCAATGGCATCTCAGATCACTCAAGATGTACAGTCTTCATTAAGGAGCCAACTCGGCTGAAACATTCATCATTCAGGTTTTTCAATTTCTTAACAGAGCACCCGCAATTCTTATCAGAGGTGGAAAAGGTTTGGACTCAACAGAATTCCATCAACAATTCTCGGACAGCTTTGATTCAATTAAGCCGCAAACTCAAAGCTCTTAAACCAATTCTCCGCCAGCTAAATAAGAGTAAGTATGGGGACATATCCAACAAGACTAAGGAGGCTTTTGAAAAGCTATGTGCAGTGCAGACAAGTGCCTTAGTTCAACCTTCTTCTGAGTCCTTTGCAGCAGTTACCGAAGCCACAAATGTGTGGAACCACTTGGCTAGTATCGAAGAAAAATTCTATTATCAGAAATCTAGAATTACTTGGATGGCTTGTGGCGATCATAACACGACATTTTTCCATAACACGGTTAAATCAAGGAACTCAAACAATACGATTGCAGTGCTAACTTCTTCAACTGGGGTAGTGCTTTCGTCTCCGGGAGAGATTAGGTCTGAGGCCATAGCGTTTTATACATCACTCTTGACGGCACCACTTTACGGGTATTCAGCTGACGCATCGGAGCTTGATGAGCTTATCCCCTATCGTTTTACTAGCGCAACATCAGCAAACTTGATATCGCCTATTACAGGAGAGGAGATTAAAACGTTTTATTCAGCATGCCTACTAATAAAGCCTCAGGCCCAAATGGTTTTACTCCAGAATTTTTCAAGGCGGCTTGGAATATAGTGGGGAAGGACTTCATCGCGGCGGTTCAGTCTTATTTCGTCCATGGTTTTATGCCTACTGGTACCAACTCAACACTTTTAGTTTTGATTCCCAAAAAAACTGATTCAGGTTCCATGTCAGATTTCAGGCCAATTTCTTGCTGCACGGTGGTGTATAAAGTTATTTCAAAGATAATTGCAAATCGGTTATCAACACTGCTTCCGGAAGCAATTGAGGCCAATCAAAGTGCTTTTGTTAAAGGAATGCTTCTATTGGAGAACGTCTTATTAGTGACCGAGCTCGTTAAGGATTATCACAAGCATTCGATATCTTCTCGTTGTGCACTTAAGCTGGATATTTCCAAGGCCTTTGACACAGGTCGGTGGGATATCATAGTTGCAATTCTAAAAGCCATGGCCCTCCCAGAAATCTTCATCAACTGGATACATGGATGTATCACCACTGCAGCTTTATCAATATCAATTAATGGTGAAACAGGAGGTTATTTCACTAGCTCAAGAGGAATTCGTCAAGGATGTTCCTTATCCCCATACATCTTCGACTTGGTTAATAATGTTTTATCTTTCATGCTTAATAAAGCAGCTGAAGGTGATAGGGCTACAATCGGCTATCATCCCTATTGTCAGGAAGTTAAACTTACCCATTTGAGCTTTGCTGATGATATTTTGATATTCACAGATGGAAAAGCTGCTTCTATTCAGGGTGTATTGGATGTCTTGAAATCTTTCGAAGCAATTTCAGGCCTTGTTATTAACACTTCCAAATCGGCTATTTTTTTTGGTGGGCGTGTTATGCAGACAACGGTTGACAAAGTGAACCATCTCGGGATTCCGATAACTGTGCTACCAGTACGATACCTTGGATTACCTCTTACAACAAGAAGCATGAGGAGTGCGGACTATGCGCAACTTATAGAACGAATCAGGAATCGTTTCACGTCTTAGACCACAAGGACGGTGTCTTATGCGGGACGTTTACAATTAATAAAATCGGTGATAGCGAGCATAACAAACTTCTGGTGTTCGGTGTTCAAGCTTCCTCAGCGTTGTTTGAATCAAATTGAGAAAATGTGTTGTGCTTTCTTATGGTCAGGATCGCCAACGGTAACGTCTAAAGCTAAGGTTTCATGGGATGATGTGACTGCACCAAAATATGAAGGGGGTCTAGGTTTAAGAAAACTAAGGGACACCTCCCTAGTTTTCTCATTAAGCTTGATTTGGAGGTTACTAACATCTTCGGGATCCTTATGGGTAGCTTTGGGCAAATTGTTTTCTTCTTCGCCAATCATCCTTTTGGGACATAAAGAGACATTCTAGAGGCTCCTGGATATGGAACAAGCTATTGAAAATAAGACCAATTGCTAAGGATTTTCTGAGGTATGAAATTAAAGATGGACGATCAACTTTTTGGCTTGATAATTGGTTGGGCACAGGTTCTCTATTGTCTAAGATAGGCGAAGCTGGCCCTAGAATATTGGGGATTAGTCGCACTTCAAAAGTCTCAGATATAGCTACTATAAGCGGGTGGAATTTGAGGAATAATCGCAATTTGGCGATTCAAGAAGTTAAAACCGAGATTCATCTTTTTACGCCACCAACTGATCAAGCAGGACCTGATGTTTTACTTTGGAAAGTTGGTGATGATTTCAAGCCGAGGTTCACCTCAAAGGAAGTATGGGAACAAATACGCAAGAAAAAGCCACGTCAAGCTTGGAGAAAATTGGTATGGTTCTCCTATTCTATCCCTCGTTTTGCTTTCATAGCATGGCTTGCAATTAAAGATCGTCTACCTACAAATTCTCGAATTGGACAATGGGGCTTAGTTCATCCATGTACCTTGTGTGGCGAACGCTTTGAAACACGAGAACACCTATTTTTTGCTTGTCCCCTCTCATTCATGGTTTGGACAGCAGTGGCAAAGAAGCTAATCGGCCGAACCATTACGCCGGACTGGGGTTATACTTTCCAGTCTCTTCTCAAAAATTAATCGTCGAACAACGGAAGACAATATTCTCTTGCGGATGTTGTTACAAATTTCGATATACTATATCTGGCGAGAGCGGAACAATCGTCAGCATGACAAGCCTAGAGTGCCTCATGAACGTCTATCAATAACGATCAAGAAAGCATTGCTGGATAGAGTAAGTGAGTAACATCAAGGAAAGAAACAAAAATCGAACAATCAAACGCTCTACTAGCTCGCTGGAACCAAGTGGAAGCGTTAGTAGAAACTTGAGCCTCACCCCCTCTCTTTTCTTTTAACGACTTGCTCTCTGTTTCCATTTTCTATCTATCTGTTTTTATTATATTTCTGTTTTTCTGTTTTTTTTATTAAACTCTAAGAACAACCCCCTCTGTAAATTCACTCTCCTTTGGTTTCAATAAATTCACATTAAACCAAAAAAAAAAAAAAATTTCTATCATAAAGTAACAATGAAATATTAACAGCTAAATAATATGGTTAAAATTTAACCATTATCTACACAAGAGGCGATTCACAATCATTGATAAAGACATGAAGCAATAAATTCACGCAAAATCTTTTGAAAATAAACTATAACAATTTTTCAGTCATATGTGCATAAAATATTTTCCCAAAAATAGATAAAGTGTGAAATCTATATAATGAAACTCAAAACTAGGGGTGTCAAAATGAGTCCAAATTAATGGATCAATCCAATTCAACTCAAATCATAAACTCAATGCGGTTGAAAATTTGAGTTATAATGAGTTAATGAGTCAAATGAGGGGCCAAATGCTACTTTGTCCTTCAAAGTTGAACTCTATTCTCTTTTACCCTAAGCTATTCTACATATCCTTAGGTGGATCCCACATCTATTTTTAAAACCAAAAATCCACACACTACCCTTCCCTTTCTCACACACATCACACGCTTTGTGCCTTACTTTTAATTAAATAATAAAATTAAACTATAAAATTCTTAGGACACATACTCAACCACCTCATATTCTTCATCATTTGATATAACTGGTAATACTAAAAAACTTATATTACTAATATAACTGATATTACTAAGAAATTGTCTAATATTGAATTTTATTATTTTCAGGATACAATAAATTAAAAGCAGCGGACTAGCATGCATTTGATTATGAAGATATTATTTAAGGAAAGGAGATGAAGTAGTATGAATTAGGAGTGGGTTCGGAAAATTTAGGATTCGAAAAATTTGGTAATATGAATATGAGCTCCGAATAAAAATCAAACTTAATTCGGTTTGGTTCGGGATTTTCTAATAAATATCAAATGAAATTATTGTGATTTTGGATTATTTTAAATTATTCTATTGTTTCGGGTCATTCTAGTAATGAAAGTTTTTTTGTTTTGGAGTTATTTGATTATTTTGGGTTATTCAGATTATGTGATAAATATTTGATTATTTTCTTAATTTTTTTAAATAATTTAAGTTAATTATGCAATTATGTTTTTACTTAACGTAACTAAAAACTCAATGTCGTAAAGTATTAAAATTATCAAAACATTATTATGAATTCTTTTTTTTTTAACACCAAATCACATTCATTCATTCATTCCGAAATGTCAATACACTGTTTATCAAAAGCCACATAAGGCTTAATCCAAAACGGCAAAGAAACATCGATAGTAGCAAAATAGATTGGGCAAGTTAAGACATGCTTTTCCATTGCGTCGGCACAAGCATTACCTTCATGGAGAGCAAACTGAAACCTATAATTACCCCCTTCTCGCACCATTCCATTGATCTCCGACGTATAACTAAGAAGACACGGCCAAAGATCCGGGTTATGAACCGCATCGACCAAATCTCTACAATCCGTCTCAAATATAACATTACCTTCACGGGAAAAGCAGCCAACTGCCCAGACAAGCGCAGTGGCTTCAGTCACCAATGGAGAGCTCAGCTTTGGAAAGCATTTAGCACCAAAAAATCGGACAGTTCCTCTATGGTCTCTGAGTATCCAGCTGACACCACAAGACTTTGCATCCTGTTTCCACGATCCATCAATGTTGCATTTGAAGAAAGTGGGATCAGGAGGTTTCCATTTTCTGTTTGAAGATCTTGGAATTCCAACAGAAGGTCTAGTAGTGCTTACAAGGTTGGAATTGGTAGAATACCATTCCTCAGCAGCCTCCCTTGCTTTTGAGACTAAATTGTCTGCTTCACAATCTAAACCTGAAAACACAAGATCATTTCTCCTCTTCCATATGTGCCTTTTTCACAACAACCATGGCCAATGTTGGTATCTTTTCTTTTCCTCATCATCTCCATTGTTATGAAAGGAAGGCAGCAACAAACGACTCATATTCTCAAAAAGTAAAGCATCTGCTGCAGGAAAGAATAAGTGCCCAACAGGAGACAAAGCCCACACCAATCTTGCAAAGGAGCATTGAAAAAGTAAATGATTCACATTTTCACCTGAGTCACGGAATCGAGGGCAATCATTAAACTTTGTTAATCTTTTACTCTTCATATTCTGGCCGATAGCAAGGTAAGACATCTCCACATAAAATGTCTGATATTTGCTGGAGCTTTTGTCTTCCAAATGCTAGTGAAGAGTGGACTAAGACTTGGATTCAACAAAGCCTTTGACTGCTGATTACTTTTAATCCTGTTTTCCCAAATCCAATAACCTGATTTGACAGTGTAATTTCCATGCTTATTGTGTATCCAGGAATAAGAGGCTTTTGATACTGCTCCTCCAGGTTTAATCTGACAAATAAGATCAGCCTCACTTTTTTCAAAACCAATATTCACCATATGTAAGTTTCATTCATCTGAGTGGTCTTCTTTGAAGTAATGAAAAGAAAAACTTGATGGATCAATATCCAGTCTTGGCTGTGGAGGTCTCGGAGGATCTGAGGGTAACCAAGGATCAGAGAGCATCTTCAAGTTCTCTCCATTGCCTATCTCTTTTTTCATTCCCATCTTCATCAAAGCCTGTGCACCATGAATGCTTCTCCAAGCAAAGAAGGGTCTTGTTCCCAGAGAAGCTTGTAAAGGATATCCCTTAGGAAAATACCTACCTTTATAAACCTTAGCAAGGAGAGAGTCTTCATGGACAGCCAGACGCCAAAGTTGTTTTCCCAATAAAGCCAAATTAAAACCTTCCAAGTCCTTAAATCCTAAACCTCCATCTTATTTCGACTTCAACATTTTATCCCAAGCTTTCCAGTTGATACCCTTCCCTGTAGAGGGATTTTTCCAGTTAAACCTCCATCATTATTATGAATTCTAAAACAAAATATTAAAAAAAAAAAAAAAAAAAATTCCTGAATTTTTTTCACAATTTTTTTTTCATATTTATTGATTTTAAATAAACTAAAATTAAAAATCCTAAATTATATTTTAAATTTTAATTTCAGTTTACCGATTAATCAATCGGCTTTCGGTAAATATACCGAACGGAACCAAATATCAAATTAATTTTAAAATATTTTTGATTGGGTTATTATATATTTTGGTTCGGTTCGGTTCGGTAAATTACCATTCGGTTCAGTAATTTTGTCCACATGTTGTTGCGTTTTATTGAGACCGAGTTGCATCCTTTGTGCTCTGACGCGAAGTTGTTGCCAGTGTGCATTCAATAGCCGTTCTTATGGAAGCAAGGAAGAACGCATACACTAAAATGCAAATACATGATTTGTGTTCCAAGTATTATTGGATGGCGCATTGGAGAACAGTGGCGTATGAGAAACAAGTCTTCCAGTGAAGTTTGTAGTCGTGGTTTGAGTCTAGTATTAGCCAAAAAGAGTGATAATTTATGTGTAGGTTAGATGTTGTTTATGTTTTTAAAACTCTGTATTATGGATTATTTGTCACATGACGATATGAGTACAACTACGTATTACTAATACAACTATATATTGAAATACAACTGGGCATTACTGATACAACTATTTATTGAAATACAACTGGATATTACTGAACAACTGTGTATTACTGATACAAATATTACCAAGATATAATACATATATATTAGATATATATGTAATATATACTCATATATATTCTACATATACTACTATTATCGAAGTAATTCTACATATACTACTATCAAAATTTTTTATAAAAATTTTCAAAATGTTTTGTTTTTATTTTAAAATATCTTAGACATGTATGCGTATTTTCTAAACATTTAGGCCATTATGATATGAATTATACAAAAATCGTAACTTTACAAATGTTTTCTGTCAAAGTTTAATAACCTTAATTTTATTACCTATTGTAATCTGTACAACTAAAAAAAGTTATTAAAAACGGAGTATATCTAGTTAAACCTGAAACACAAAAAAAAAAATAACTATGAATAAGTGAATATTACTAAAAAAAAAAATATTAATATTTTATTATATTTGTAGTGTGAACGCATGTGTTCACACTTGTTTTAATATATTTTTATTTTTTTTACTTTTATTTTAATTTTGATTTTGAAAGTTATAATAATATCTTTGTTTTTAGTTTAATAATATTTTATTTGGTGTTTTTTCTAATTTAACCTATTAATCATACGGTCATAGTTATATGTAATAATATATAGTATTACATCGTCAGAAACAATACTCTTAAAAGTGACCGAAAGGTTTAATATTTTACACATACCAATGCCAAGAAGAATTGATCTACATACATCGATTCTTTTATTAATCTCGTATTAAACTTCGACTTCATGAGAAAAACTCTTAACCCAAACAATCCAACCTTCCCATGACATCCTCTTATCCTAAGGACTTCCCCATTGCAAGAGCAGAAGAAGCCCTTTCTCTGCCTCTCTCCCTCCTTTGAATCTCTTCTTTCCCAAATACACTTGACTCAATAACACATGTGGCTCTCCCACAAATGGGTTCTTCTCAATACACCCTAACAATCTCTCCTCTTCTCTTTCCAAGTACCCTTCTTTGCTCATGTCGCTGCTCACAACTTCCCAGTACATGTCCCTTGTTTCTACCTGCTCTTTTTCATCTTTCTTTGATCAAGTCTCCATATGAAGTGTGAAAGCTACTAAATTAAAGAAGACACAATCCTAGACACAGCAACACGATGATCATGACATGAAACAGAACCAATTTAGCTAACTAAGAAGAAAACTTCTTGATCATATATTTGCTTCTGTTAGGCAACTCTCTTGTATTGTTTTGCCTCCATCTCCACAACGCTTTTCTCCATCCGTAGCTTCAAAAGCATAGCCATGGCTTCTTCCGCAGCTGATTCAGCTGCTCTTCTCTCCTTCTTCAGTTCTAATTTCATACAATCTCCACGTTTCCTCTCTCTTTTCACCATTTTTCTCGGAGTAATAACATCGAACACCTGGCCATCATCACTCCGAGACTGTGACTCTTCGTCCTCTCTTTCACTTTCCTTTTCTTCGCCATGATTACTTTTCTCGTCGAACTCTGTTCTTAATGTGATCAAGCCCATCACGTATAACAAGAAGATCACAGTTCTCGCAGCTCAACCCATCAGCTGAATCAGAACTCCAGTGTAAAATGATGGGTTCCTTCTGATCCAATCCATCAACCAAATTAGATTTTGAAACGAACCCATTGTTGTTGTTGTTGCAATCCTTATGTTTTCGATCAAAGGAGTTGCAACATTCAATCTTCGGAGAAATTCGATGGATCTTCTCTAAATACTGCACAAACAATGAAAAACCCTTGAAAATAGAAACTTTAGTCACAAAAGAAGCCATCAGCGGAGAAATATGAGATTGAAAAACTGAGAGAAGCAACCAAAAACGAAGATCCCACTGTAAGTGCAGGGTTTACTTGGCAAAGGAAAACTGCACAAGTTGCTGGAACAAGCTGCAAGCTGTCCTAGTCAGGAGAGTCAACAAGTTGCAAAACTATAACTGTTGACATGGACTCGGAAGTTAACTGAGCGATGGTGTGGGACGTGTAACCAACTGGAGCCTGCTATGTCAGGGATTAATATATTAAGCACATGAAGAGATGGGATTAATATATTAAGGACATGGAGTGATGAGAATAATATATTATATTGAAGATGGTGTAATATATTCTCTTGAAGATGGGTGTGATATATTATATTGAAGAAGGAGTAATATATTCTACTGAAGACATCAAGTCACGGGTAGGAATATATTATTTGAAGACATGAAGTGATGGGCTATCATAACTAGTAAACTAAAGGATCCAACTCTTGTGCACATAAAAAAGAAGCATGACGAGGATTCTTTGTGTGCTAGCGTTTAGAAGCAGAAACCAAAAAGAAGAGTTTTCTGTTCTTGTTAGTTTATCGTATGTATCACGTTGTATCTAAAGAGAGAGATAGCGAACGTGTTATCGTGTATCGTCTCTGCTTTTGGTTAAGATTAGAAATCGCTTTGGTCACAAACTAAGAGTGTGTTCTTTAGTTGTGTGTAGATCCAATTAAGAGTTGTTTACGTCTTAAGGATTTCTAATAAAGATTAAACTCGTGTTCGAGTTTTAGAGAAGAAGTCCTTTTGTAGTCCATCTGTTCTTTCACCCACATCCAAAACCATCGGTTTGACTCAAAAGCTTCAGAAACGAAGCAAACTCCATTACAATGAAGTAGACATTAGCCCTGGGGTTCTAATGTCATTCTTCTTCTCCTCAGCCATCTCAGATTCTGGCGGATGTAGGTTACAAACCCTAATCAAACAAATCGCCGCGACGATAGCTTAAATCTCACTTTCTGATGCTTCCTCGTTGCCGAGCTCTTACTCTTAATTGAATCTGATCTCTGTTCTATTTCTTTCGCTTCTGATTTGTTTGAGTTGATTTTATTCCTTTGTTTGTCAATTTGCTTTGTTACGAGCTAGCGTTTTCACGAATTTGATTGTATTCCTTGCGTTTTCACGAGCTCGTTGTTCCCACTGGTTTTCTCAATTTTCATGATTTTCGAAATCTGGAAATTGGTGAAATCAGATTAGGGGTTAGAGTTCATGTGGATTCTCGAAATGGGTTTTCTTGTAATAGTGAGATTAAGCGACTTATGAGTGGTGATAAATATATCCTTGAAAGGTTATTGGTGATGACTGTGTTGTTTCTGCAGTTGTTCATTGGCTATTCAGATATTCGTGGTTTGAAGTAATTTAATCAATGAGTTTGAATGAGCATTAAACTTCAGATTTTGTGAGAGAGATATAGAGATGATTATGTTCATAAACCGTCTGAAGATTCTAAATAATATCTTGTTTTCATTTGGAGTTTCATGTGCTCGTAACTAGGGATTGAATGTAGAGGCAAATTTAATCATAACTCTCATATAACGTGATGCGCCATCTGATGTGTAAAGGTATGTTGTCTTCCTTTATTTGCATGTCCAGTTAAGCTATTGATGTGTAAGGCTACTACGTTGTCTTCCTTTATTTGCCTCTAGAACTCTTAATGCATTGTTATAGTTAAACGTCTTTTGATCTAATAGAATGGAGCTGATCAGTCTTGATTGGTTTTTAATGGTTTACCTAATTGATTATAGATTTTGTATTTTGAAATCCAGAAAATGACATATAAGTTCTGTTCTTTGCAGGCATATGCTCTAATTCTAGAGAGTGGTAAACTTGTCTTCCAAATAAGACTGTGAGTCTGATGTTGCTGTCTCTTGGATGCTTGCTTCTGATTGTGGAGTCTCTACATAAAGCTTCGGGATTTGATTGTAAGAGGGTTTTGGTTAAACAAAAACCTTAATTGATTTGTGGCATTAAAAATGTATCTCTCGATGATTCTCTTTCGTTTATGTTTTATGTTCTTCGGTTCATAACATTAACTATTGTCTATTCGACGTTCTGGCTTAGTTTGGATTTGAATATGGGAATGTAAATTGGTGGGGAGACACTATTTTATGCCATAGTTTATTGCCTTTTTAAAAAAAAAATCTCTGTGTTCATAATTCATATGATCATATCTCAATGATATTGTATTCCTGATGATTATATGATGATGATGATGATTATTTAAATTAATTATTAATTATGATAGTTATTAATTATTTTTATATTTATTGTAATTAGAATATTAATTAATTAAATTTTTATTTAACCACTCAAACCATCAAATTAATTGGATTTATGGGTTGACTACTCAAAAACCATTTAAGTGTCAACTTATTGAATTATGAGTTAGTTTGATTTGGTTTATCTATTTTGACATCCCTATTCAAAATAAATTAAAATAAAACACACAAGTGAAAGAAAAAAAAAAGTCAATCAAGGTATAAACAAGTCTCTTGACAAAAGTGAAATCGATTTTTGGTTTTGTTGAACTTGGTTCTGAGTTGGTTCAATTTTGACTTCAATTTTAGGAATTATGATTTGGTAATATTATGAAATGAAACGGAAACGAAATCTGTTTTAACACTGTTTTCCTCAGATTAACAGAATAGTAATTTTACAAAAAGCTTGACAGTAAAGTATATTATATGTTTTATTTTCAAAAAACATGTCACGTATAAGCAGCATTTACACCGTGTGGAAAAAAAAAAATGGAGCAAGTGCGCGTAGCATTTAGGCTATATAAGATACACGACGTCGTTTCAAATCTTCATCTTCATTTTTTTCTGTAGCTTCTCCCATATTTGTTTTGTTTCTTCCCAAATAATAAATTAAAAATGAGATTTCTTCTACTACTAACGATTCTAAGCTTCTTCTTCACAGTGAATCCAATCTCAGCAAAATTCTACACCAACGTATCCTCAATTCCACCGTTACAATTCGTAAACGCAACACAAAACGCGTGGGAAACATTCTCAAAACTCGCCGGTTGTCACATCGGAGAAAAAATCGACGGCCTCTCTAAACTCAAACAATACTTTCATCGTTTCGGTTACATCGCCACCACCAGAAATTGCACAGACGATTTCGATAACGTACTCCAATCAGCAATCAACACATACCAGAAAAATTTCAATCTCAAAGTCACCGGAAAACTCGATTCGTCGACTCTCCGGCAGATCATCAAACCTCGATGCGGGAATCCGGATATGATCGACGGAGTTTCGGATATGAACGGCGGCAAAAAGCTTCGTACGACGGAGAGGTACTCGTTTTTTCCCGGGAAGCCACGTTGGCTGAAACGGAAACGAGATCTGAGCTACGCGTTTGTGCCGCAGAACAATCTAACAGACGAGGTCAAGCGCGTGTTCGCACGCGCTTTCACGCGCTGGGCGGAGGTGACTCCGTTGAATTTCACTCGCTCTGAGTCTCTACTTGGTGCTGATATAGTGATCGGATTCTTCACCGGTGAACATGGAGATGGTGAGCCGTTTGATGGAGCTTTGGGAACGTTAGCGCACGCTTCGTCGCCTCCGACGGGGATGTTACATTTAGACGGTGATGAAGATTGGTTAATCTCTGATGGAGAAATTAGCCGTCGGATATTACCGGTGACAACGGTGGTGGATCTTGAATCGGTGGCGGTTCATGAGATCGGACATTTACTAGGGTTAGGTCATTCGTCGGTGGAAGATGCTATTATGTTTCCGGCGATATCTGGTGGAGATCGGAAAGTGGAGTTAGCAAAGGATGATATTAAAGGGATACAGCATTTGTACGGTGGTAATCCGAATGGAGACGGTGGTGGTGAGAAAACTAGACGTGAGAGTCAAACTAGCGGTGGTGATAGCTTGCGTCGGTGGAGAGGGTGGGTGTTTAGCCTATCATTGGTAGCCACGTGTATATTATTTATTTGTTTCTAGAAATTATGACATCTTTGGGTTTTTATTCCTTTTATTTTATCATTTTTTTTTCTTTCTAAAAGTAATTATTCTATTTGATCATGGTCATGACTACCTTAATATATGACTATTTGTCATGGTCATGGGATAAATCGCAAAATACTTAAATACTTTGGAGTTTATCAAGTTTAGACAAAATTATCGAATTTGTTTTAAGAGTCTTTCATGTTCGCCGACAACAAAAAAATTGTTTTCAAGTTCTACAAATTTCTTTATGACGTAACATCCACATACGTAAGTTGGTTAGTCCAATTTTGTTTGAAAAGACAAGTTGTTAATTGATAATAATCGCCTGATGTTTAATAAATCCACGTATGTTGTTGTAGATATATTTTAATTAATGGTGGATTCGAACGTAGATTACAATTATCAACGATCTTGATTTTGAACATAAATATCTTTTTCTGAATTAAATAAATGGCAAACTAGAACGCAATGAAAACAGAACTGAATAATTGTTCGGGTCAATTCAATTTGGTTCAATATGGTTTAAGTAGATGGAATCGGATTCGAAACAATGCTTCTAAATATATATAAAAGAAAATATTAACTCTAGCACTATATAAAAGCAACTATTTCAAAAAAAAGAGCGAGAGAGTAAATAAAAGAAGAAGTTCAGCTGCGGTTTCTCCTCCTCTCCGGTGAAAAAAGTTTCCCCTTTGTTTCTAGGAGTGGAGTGAGCCCATCGGTGTCTATCGTTGTGGTGTTTGTCTTTAGGGATTATTCTCGGGTGATGGGATTCTTAGATTCGGCTGTGGTGCCTCCATTTTCGGTGGTCCTGGTCTTGGTGGTGGCTCGTCGTTGATGTCCGGCGGCTGCAACAGTTTGTTGGCTCTCCCCTTTTGTGTTTCCTCCTTGGTTTTTTCCCCTCGCACAACGTTGGGCGAATTTTGAGATTGTAGCAGATCGATTTTAAGATGTCGAGTTGGAGGGAGGGTTGGTTCAGTTGTAATTATTTGATTTTTTAGAGGGTTACTTAGTCTTTTCATGAATTCTGTATTTTAAGAAAAAAGAAAAAAATAATAATTTTATAACGAGAGTATATTATATTGGCTCTCTTTTTGGGGTTGGAGAGTATTCCAGCTTTTGATATCCGGATATGATCGACGGAGTTTCGGATATGAACGGCGGCAAAAAGCTTCGTACGACGGAGAGGTACTCGTTTTTTCCCGGGAAGCCACGGTGGCTGAAACGGAAACGAGATCTGAGCTACACGTTTGTGCCGCAGAACAATTTAACAGACGAGGTCAAGCGCGTGTTCGCACGCGCATTCACGCGCTGGGCGGAGGTGACTCCGTTGAATTTCACGCGCTCTGAGTCTCTCCTTGGTGCTGATATAGTGATCGGATTCTTCACCGGTGAACATGGAGATGGTGAGCCGTTTGATGGAGCTTTGGGAACGTTAGCGCACGCTTCGTCGCCTCCTACGGGGATGTTACACTTAGACGGTGATGAAGATTGGTTAATCTCTGGCGAAGGGCTATAATACGGGCCAAATGCCAACATACCCCTATATGTTGAATCTTATGCCAAGATGCCTTCAAATATTATTACATTTCATTTTAATTTTTTTTTAAAGTCAAAAACGTTTAAATTACAAAAATATCCAAGTCCTTTTGATTTATTTACGACCTAACCATGATCCATTCAGATAAATCCATGATCCAATCGGATAAAATCCATATCCAGTTATAAAACAATAAAAAAAAAATCTAAAAAAAAAAATTCTCCACGTTCGTCCCCACGTTCTTCTTCTTCCTCCCCACCCCCCTTCTTCACCCGTTACTTTTCAAAATCGAAACCGCCAATTTTTTCCCATAAATTGGAAGCTTATCGCTCTAGTTCTCCTTGCTCTATACTTATATAGCTAATACACTTCACAATTTCTTCATCCCCATTACCGAACCCAAAACCTAGAAAGTGAAATCGGAGCTCAACAATGCCACCTCGAACTCGGAACTCACCATTCGGGGCGAGTGGAAGCGGAAGGAAGACCAAGAAGGCTCGAACATCGAAAGAAGCTTCGCCGCCGCCTCCGGTTGAAGAACAGAACACTGCTCCCCTGTTCGTACAAGAGAGGGATTCCGATTCTTCTCCTCCTCCTCCTCGACAGGTAATTGGTTAATTGGTTGTGTGATGGGTTGATTTCGGTAGTTAAATTGCGAATTGGAAGCAAAACTAAAGTGTACAACTAATTTTCAATGATATAACTATGTCTGCGATTTTGTATATATATGTATAACTAGAGATAACTAAGAGAATTTGTAGAACTGGGTTTCAGTAGGAATAACTAGGCGTATATCAACTGTACAACTAGGTATCACTATGTAGTGTGGTATCAGTAGATATCACTATGTATAACTAAGCATTCTGTTATAACTGTGTATCATTAGATGCAACTGTTATTGACATTTGTGTTTGTTTTGCAGGATAATGAGGAGGATACAGAGCCAATTCAACCTAAGAAGTTTTTTTTCCCACACACTGAGTATTGCAAGCCCATTAAGATAGCTTCGAAGTGTGAGAATTCAAATACAATCAAAGCTTTGGACAAACTTGAGAGAGATGAAAAGAAGTGGTTTACAAACCACCCTCAGTTCAAACACATTTTTCACATGCCTACACAGAAAAACCACAAGTTGATGGGAATGTGGTTGACCCTTCTTCGGACCGTGGTGATGGAGAAAAATTTAAAAATGTGTTGGTTTGTCGTGAACGGCGTTCTAATTAGGTATTCGCTGAGGGAGCATGGCCTAATTAGCGGTTTAGATTGCCGGAAGTATCCACGAAACTATGAGAAGTTGGGGAGTACACGGTTTATAAAGCGGGTTTTTGGGTGAGTTGAAGGAATTACTGTTGTTGATGTAGGAGAACAGTTGAAGCACATGATAGGAGATGGAGATAGGCTCAAGATGGCTTTGCTCTTATTCTTAAGCACGGTGATCAGATCACAGCAAAGTTATGGCGTCATTGATCCTTTCTTCTTAACTATTGTGGATGATCTCCGCGCGTGTGAGAATTTTCCTTGGGGGAGATACACGTTTGATCAGAATATCAGGGAGATATTCCACATGATGGAGCATTTTAAGGGGAATGTGAAACCCGGATGCACATGATGCTTTACGGGTTTCATAATTCCTTTGGAGGTAAAATTAAAATCTTTCTTGTAATTTCAATACGTGTATTCATGCAAGAGATATCTAATGTAAGTTTTTTTGTAGCTGTTGGCGACGGAATGCATTCCACGTTTGCGGAAAAAGTTTCGAGAAGATGTCTTAACTGCGAATAGTGTCTGTCCGAGGATGTGCAAACGAAAGTGGAGAGCTAGTTATATGAAAGGCTTTCCATTGGAAGAGGTTAACGATGCACTTGGAGACGACAACAAGGTATCAAAAATCAATTTTTGCATATCACTGGTTTCTTTAGTTATATTAGTGATACTAGTGATCATACTGGTTAACTGAGTTATATTAGTGATACTAGTGATACTGGTTTACTTAGTTATATTAGTGATACTAGTTATACTAATTAATTTAGTTATATTAGTGATACTAGTTATACTAATTAACTTAGTTATATTAGTGATACTAGTTATACTAATTAACTTAGTTATATTAGTGATACTAGTTATATCAAAGTATGTGTTTTAAATGCGCAGGATCAGAATATCCAGAGCATCTTGATCCCAGAGGTTGGAGAGGCACCTCTTCTGGCTCGCATCATGGAGTATGATTCAGATGATGAGGTAGATGACCCAATGTTGCAGAGTTGGTACAATTGTCTATCTAAGAACAAGAAAATATGGTGGGAAGAGTTGTTCAACTTAGATATGGCTGGGCGAAGGATGGTTGCTCTGAAGGAGTCAAAAGTTCCCATGGTGTCTCCTAACATTGACATTGAGGTTATTATGAAGCAAATACAAGAGATATCTGATGAAATGAAAGAGGGGTTTGCTAAAATAGGTAAGAGGCTGGATAGCTTGGAGGTAAGGATGACCGCTTGTGAGTTTGTGCTTGACAAAGGTGATGTTCCCATTGCTAAAGATTATGGATTCAGTGGTGGAGATGATGTTGGTGATGGTGGGGGTGATGGGGGTGCTGATGGGGATGGTGATGGTGGGGGTGATGGTGGTGCTGAAGGTGGTGGTGATGATGGGGGTGTTGATGGTGGTGGGGATGGTGGTGCTGAAGACTCGTACTCCGAAGAAGAAGAAGATGCGACTATGGATTTTCTGTATACAACATATGGTAGAGAAACTATTGAGGCAGCTGCAAAAGCAGCAGAGGAGAAGGCTGCTACTGAAGCGGCTGCCAAAACATCAAAGGGGAAGGGCGTTGCAGTAAAAGAGTCCTCAGAAGAAGAAGACGGGGATGAGGAGGAAAAAGAAGAAGAAAAGGAGGGGGATGTGCAGGAAGAAGAAGAAGAGGAAGAGAAGGATGAGGAAGAAGAAGAAGAGGAGGAAGAAAAAGAAGGAGAAGAAGAAGAAGAAGGAGGAGAAGAAAAAGAAGAGGAGGAAGAAAAAGAAGAGGAAGCAGAAGAAGATGAGAAAGAAAAGGATGAGGAAGCAGAAGAAGAGAAAGATGACAAAGAAAAGGAAATGCCTCCAGCTGTTGGCGATAAAGAGAAGGATGAGGAAAAAGGAAAAGACAAGGATGAACAAGAAGAAGAGGAAGAAGAAGAAACGCTTGCAGCCATGATTCCGATTCCGAGGAAAAGCAAGAGGGCAGGCCCTCCTTCGAAGTTCAAGAAAAGTCCATTCATGAATCCAAAACCTTAAGAAGGTGGTTGCTTTTAGTGTTTTATTTAGTGTTTTATGTTTTATGTTGCTGCATCAGAATATTTTCAGGATATTTTCATATGAATATTTTATGTTTTTGAACTTTTTAGTATTTTCAGTATATGTTGCTGCAGTTTCTGACTAAGTATTACTATGTATTACTAGATATTACTATGTCCAACTACATAAAAAGGCATCAAATTAAAGTATTATTTGATAAATTGCAAAAAGTAGAAAAACAAAAAAAATTATCCATTCAAAAATTTAAACAAGTGTGAACGTATGTGTTCACACAAGAAATATAATAAAATATTATTAAAACAAGTGTGAACGCATGCGTTCACACCATAAATTGAATAAAATATTATCCATTTAGTTGTACTCAGTTTACCAGTAATATCCACATACCTATAGTTATATTTTCATGTTTAACTAGTTATATTCCGTTTTTTATTGACTTTTTTAGTTGTACAGATTAAAATAGGTACTAAAATTAAGGTTAGCAAACTTTGACATAAAAACATTTGTAAAATGATGATTTTGTATCATACATGTCATAATGGCCCAAGTGTTTAAGAAATACTCATACATGTCCAAGATATTTTCAAATCAAAACATAACATTTTGAAATTTTTGTTTTTGTTTTTATAATTTAACAATTAAATTATTAATAGTAGTAATAAAATATATAATAGTAGTAATAACCAAATATATATATGTAAAATAACCTTATATATGTAATTTACCTTGTTAATAGTAGTTGTATTTTGCTATATAGTTATATTAGTAATTTGTAGTTGTATTTTGATATATAGTTATATCAGTAATATGTAGTTGTATTTTGCTATATAGTTATATCAGTAATATGTGGTTGTACCAGATTACAAAACAATCCATAATATAGAGTTTTAAAAACAGTACATAAACAATTTAAACAACACATAAGTTATCACTCTCCTTGGCTACCACTACACTCAAACCACGAATACAAACCTCCAGTCTTGCTTCTTCTCCTAGGCCCGTGTTCTCCTTGAGATGGATACCTTCTTACTTGGTGTCTTCCTTTTTTGCTGACATAATGTGGAGGAAGAGCAACCATATCACGTACATGATCAGGAACATTCCACTGAGACATATGAGGCACCGGATATATCGTTCTGCAGTAGGCCAATGCCCAATGGGACATCCAATAATACTTGGAACACAAATCATGTATTTGTATTTCCGTGTATGCGTTTTTCCTTGCTTCCATAAGGGCGGCTATTGCATGCACACACAGATACTTGTCAATATCAAAATGCCTGCATGCGCAAGTCTTCATCTTCAAATCAACCAAATAACCACGTCCATCTTTTCCATGCACGTTGAAAAGAAGGAAGAAATTGTTTAACACTGTGACCTCCAATAACTTCGCTTGGGCGCACAAAGGATGCAACATGGTCTCAATAAAAGGCACCAACATCATGTCTTCGGTAGAAGTATTCCGATGTTTGTTAAACCAATAAGATAGTTTCTCAATAATCAAATCGATCATCGGTAAAAGAGAGTATTTCCTTGCCTCCTTGAAAACACTGTTAATAGACTCAACAGTATTAGTGGTATAGATGTCGTACCTCTCTCCCGGGAAATAACATCTTGCCCATTTCCAAGTTTCTTTGCAACTTTTATCAAGATAAGTCCCTGCATTAGGATACCTTTTCCTAAATGCACCGTACACTCTGTCGAACTCACACTCTGTGTACACTTGTGCACATTCCATGAACCTAAACCCCAAATTTTCTTTGTTGACGTAGGAAACCTTGCTCTTCACATTCTGAGCCATATGAAATATACAATACCCATGTCGAGATAACGGGTACACCTCAGCAATTGAGTTTATAAGACTCACGTTTTTATCCGTAACGAATACTAGATCACCACTATCTGGTATCAGTGATTTCAATTTATTAAAAAACCAAGTAAGGCTCGAATCTTTCTCACCATCAACAACACCAAAAGCAATCGGATAGTGGTGATGATCAGGATCTTGCGCGGTTGCAACTATTAGGACTCCACCAATCACATGCTTAAGGTGAGTTCCATCCACTATGATCACTTTTCTCATGACTGCAAATCCTTTGATACATGCTCCCAACGCAAAGAAGAGGTACTTAAACCTCTGATCGTCATCCAATTCCACATACGTAACTGTACCCGGATTCACCTTCTCCAACATGTACATATAAGAATATAACATAGCATAACTATCCTCTGGACTTCCGCGTACATCATTACAGGCTTTTTCTTTTCCTCTCCACGCTGTAGAGTACGACACTTTACAACCATATCTTCCTTGAACCAAACCCATTAGAATCTTTGGACTTGGGGTCTCAAGAATCCCTGGAAAATCATCATGCAAGAGAGATGCAACTAACCGTGGTGTGCCTCTTCTTTTCCTTCTACATGTTGTACTTGTACTTGAAGATGCACGAGAACACGTATGAATCTTGTGGTACGTTCTAATCGAGAAGTTATCTGAATTCTTACACTTCGTTGCTCGTAAAGCCCACTTGCAACCTTTTTTGGATTCAAAACATTTTACCACGAACCGCTTTGTATCAGACTTGTCAATATAAAACTCAAAACAGTTTAGATGTCCGGCTTTTTCTACTAATTCTTGCACCTCTCCCTTGGTTGAAAACTCTTGGCCTATATAAACATCCATACCATCTTCCCATTCAAGATTCGCAGCCTGACCTCCTTCTATAGAATGTGTGACCTCAATATCTTCATTGATAAACAAATTATCCAAGTCTCCTCGTTCACACGCAATATTATCTAAATCTCCTCGTTCACTTGCAATATTATCCAAGTCTTCTCGTTCACATGCAATATTATCCAAGCCTTCTCGTTCACATGCATCCAAGTCTCCTCGTTCTTCATCGTGGATAACCATAGCATAATGTTCGGACGGTTCACTTGCTGATTGATTCATGATGCCACAATCAACTCGGCAATTTCCTCTAGCACTAGAAATCAAGTCTTCTATACTCGCACCAACTTGACTTGATATACCTTCTCTTGGAAGTATATCGCACGCCATATTTTGCCCATGATTCTTGACAATCTTCACATGCAACACACTTTGCTCTTCATACAACTCCAAATAACTAAAAACATCATCATCATCCAAGATATATACTGGTTTCTTTGGGTCCACATTTAGCGGAATGTAACTAAATTTCACCTTAGCACTATCTTCATCCAACCCTATCTCTTTGCATATTTGTTCAACCATCACCGTATAAGTGACCTCCTCACTCGTTTTTTTCAACAAAAGAGTGTGATGCACATCTTCCCTCGAAATCCATAATACTTAATCTCTCTTCTTCAAATAATGTCCACCATAATCAAAATGTATGAGAGTGAACTGCTTTTTATTCATTGTACCCTGAAAATAATAACAACAAGTTATATTCACTAATACAAATATTCTTAGTAATACCAGTTATATTCAGTTATACAAATATTCTTAGTAATACCAGTTATATTAGTAATACATATATTCTTAGTAATACTAGTTATATTAAGTTATACAACTATTCTTAGTAATACTAGTTATAATCAGTTATACAAATAGTCATAGTAATACCAGTTATTGTAAGTTATACAAATATTATTAGTAATACCAGTTGTATCAGTAATACATTTTTTCGAAGTAATACACAAAATCGAGCTACGATTCCGTATACCCGTCACTCACCCACTACAATATCTCCAAACTGATTATGTACATGACCTCAAATGAGCTTCAATCAACTGAAACGAGCTTCACTCGAGCTCCAACCTCCAAGCTCCAATGGCGGACGGATATGGTTTGGAACTTCAAAAACAGTGGCGAACGGAAGAAACAGACCTCCTTCGGACCTCCAATGGCGGACGGAAGCTTCAAACCCCAAAACTCTAATTTTTTTTTTCTCTTCAAAAATGAATCAATGCAGACGATGGGAGTAAATGTGGTGGAAGGAAGAAGAAGCTTAAAGAGGGAAATTTATGATCGTAAATGTTGTTGGGAAGTGGGACCCATTTTTTTTACATTGCCATTAAATTGACTAAATTAATATTTTATTCAAGGATAGTTTTGAGTTTTTTGTGTTTTTAAAGAAGTGAGGGGTATATAAAATAGGGGTGGATAAAGTAGATTAAAGCTCTACAAATAAGGGCATCTTAGCATTTGGCCCGCTATAATACTCTTATTTTTCAAAAGTCAATCTGAGATACTCTTCGTTAATCTACCATACTCCTTATTTTTTACAATAAAATGAAAACCCCATTTTGTCCTTACAAATAAAACAATTTCGACCAATCATATTCAAAGATTCTTGACCAATCAAAATCCATCCCTTATTTTTTATGAAAAGACTAAGTAACCCTCTAAAAAATCAAATAATTACAACTGAACCAACCCTCCCTCCAACTCGACATCTTAAAATCGATCTGCTACAATCTCAGAATCACTTAGGTTTTTTTTAATTTTCTCATCTTCCCTAATTCAAATCGATTCTGAACAATCTCCTCATTCTCCCTCAAAAATCGTATAACTAAGTATAACCCATTGTTGCTCCTCCATAATCCACAGTCTCTCCAAATCCACAATTCTCCCTAGCGTCACTCAGGCATCCGCTTCACTCCTGTTGGTCAGATTGTAAGTGTGGTTTACTAGTCTTCAATATCTAGATTTCTCTGTTTTGATCTATATAGTATCATTCAAGATGTTTAGATTGAAAATTCCTTAACCCGATTAGAGAATCTTCAGCATTCTATTTAGTTGTTCTAATCGAATTTTCTATGGCTTGTTGAAGGAAGGTAATGGCGCGTACTAAAAACCCAAGTGTACCACTAAAAAAAGAGATTCTTCCTGAACAGATGGGACCAATAGATTTAGAAGAAACCCAATCTAATGAAGAGGTATGTATTTAAACTATGCACAACCAAGTAGAAATTGGTATAACTATGTTAAATTAGTAACTCTGTAATTCCTAGAAAAAAATTGTACAACTAAGTAATATTAGATATAACTATGTTAAATTAGTAACTTTGTAATTTGTAAAACTTAGTAAAACTTAATAAAACTTGGTATAACTATGAATATTTTGTAACTTAGAAAATCTTGAAACAAATAATACAACTTATTAAAACATGGTATAACTATGAATGTTTCAAGATTTTCTAAATTACAAAATATTCATAGTTATACCAAGTTTTACTAAGTTTTACAAATTACAAAGTTACTTATTTAACATAGTTATACCTAATATTACTTAGTTGTACAATTTTTTTCCAGGAATTACAGAGTTACTAATTTAACATAGTTATACCAATTTCTACTTGGTTGTGCACAATTTAAATACATACCTCCTCATTAGACTGAGTTTCTTCTTAATCTATTGGTCCCATCTATTCAGGAAGAGTCTCTTTTTCTAGTGGTACACTTGGATTTTTAGTACACGCTATTACCTTCCTTCAACAAGCCATAGAAAATTCGATTAGAACAACTAAATAGAATGCTGAAGATTCTCTAATCGGGTTAAGGAATTTTCAATCTAAACAACTTGAATGATACTATATATATCAAAACAGAGAAATCTAGATATTGAAGGCCATTAAACCACACCTACAATCTGACCAACAGGAGTGAAGCGGATGCCCGAGTGACGCTAGGGAGAATTGTGGATTTGGAGAAGACTGTGGATTGTGGATTTTGAGAAGAGAAGAGAGGAGCAACAATGGGTTATACTTAGTTATACGATTTTTGAGGGAGAATGAGGAGATTGTTCAGAATCGATTTAAATTGGGGAAGATGAGAAAACTAAAAAAAAATATCCTAAGTAATTTGAGATTGTAGCAGATCGATTTTAAGATGTCGAGTTGGAGGGAGGGTTGGTTCAGTTGTAATTATTTGATTTTTTAGAGGGTTACTTAGTTTTTTCATGAATTCTGTATTTTAAGAAAAAAGAAAAAATGATAATTTTATAAGGAGAGTATATTGGCTCTGTTTTTGGAGTTGGAGAGTATTCCAGCTTTTGATCCCACAGGTTTCTGTTTGGTGTTTTTAAACAAACTCCTTCCGGCGGCCTTTAGTTTAGTTAAATAAACAGTTTTATCTTGTGGTCTTCCTTGGTGTGTTCTTGTAAGGCTAACCTCTTGTGGGGATGCAAAGTTCTATATTTAGATTTTTTAGGATTAAGATTAGGTAGATAGGATTTGAGATTCTCGATCGTGGTTCTTTGTTCATGTTAATCATTGTATTTGGGTCCTTTTTCGCGGTTTTCCTTGTCTCGGCGGCTAATTGTCAGCTTTGTAGTTCCGCATCTCCTACTCTTTCCGCGCTTTCCGTTGCTTTCCGTTGATTGCGAGTGTATCTTTCATGTTCATGCTCTTAGTGGTAGACTGTTTATACTAGACTTCAGCTTATTTTAAATCTTGTTCAAAATTTTGTTTGTAATTTTGGTTGGCTATGGAGAAGTAAATTATGCTGGCTTGATTTCTCTTAAAACTCTAGGATTTTGGTTTCTCGTATCACTCTCGGGCTTTGTTTCCGGTTTATTCGGCTTTGTATTCCAATTTGTAACTTCTTTTGTGTTTTATATAAATCTTCTTATGAAAAAAGCAACTATTTAGGTTTTTCGACGACAAGCCTATCCTATCTATAATATACGAATAAAGTATTTACGTTAGGGTGTGAATGGATTACAATGTTAGAGTAATTACTTCTAGACTTTAGAGTAATTTTTCTCCGTTCAAATTTGGAAAAGGAAGAAGTTTCCTACGAATAAAAAAATAAAATGCTTTGATTAAAAAAAAAAAAAACAGTTTTTTCATTCTTTCCCTTCCCTCTCTTTCCATGTCCTTCCCATCCATTCACATCCTTATTTTAGCATTCAAATTATAAAACGTGCTTTGATATGCGCAATAATGAATTCGACTATTTAAAAAAGATTGTGTAACTAAAATTTAAAAATTTGCAGCAATGGTTAATTAAGTCAACATTCATAATGTGTATTAAAATTTGCATTTAACTATAACTGAATTTCAAAAATAAACAAAATCAAAAATGAAGATGTCAAGTTGACCAAAAGGATAAAGGTAAAACATTATATATATATATACATATATATATTTTTTACACTTGATTTATCACTATTGAGAGCAAAATCGAGTTGAAACGACAAGCCATAAGAGTCACATGCAACTCATGCATCAAGAAAGAGGATAGTAAATCTTGTGGCTAGTCGTTCCATCTCGATTATGCTTTCAATAATGATAAATCATGTCTGAAGGAGGATAAACTAAATTGATGTTGACGAATGCTTTTACTCTGTCTATTGTGACAAAACAAACCACTTGTTTTAGTAAAATCAAACAATCAGTTTAATTTAATCTTGGATGTATTTTTCGTTTCTATTATTTATTTTTCCTTTTCAGATGTTGGAAGAAGCAATTGACTATAGCAAAGGAATACAGAAGAATAGACGTACTTTGTTGTCATATTTTCTTAACTCAGAAGCTTCTAAAAGTTTAAGAAATACATAACATTATCTAAAACGGTAGAGAAAGCCGTGCAGATTTTAGAAAACTGAATTGTGTGGTCCTCTTACTTGACTTCCATCGAAGGTGCGTAGAGGAATCGTTAAAAACTTGTGCTATGCAGAAGAAGTGAAGGATCATTACTCTTATGCTTTGAACATGCTTGATAATCTTGCACTACCTTCTAAGATGCAAGGTAAACTTGGTTCGAGAGTAAAACATTAGTACTATCAAGGAATACTAATGATCTAATAGAATAGGGAAACCATATATTCTTTTATGTAATTTAGGAATCTATTGATTAGCCCCCAACGACTAATCTCTCCATCTTTGTGTATATATTCATTGTCAATAATACTCACCAGGATCGATTGGGAATTACTTAATTAAACATGGTATCAGAGCAAAAGCTCTAAACCTAAAATTCTCAGCCGCTCTTTCTATTCTTCTTCTCCATTTCTCTTCTCTCTCTCTCTTCATTTCTCTATTCTCTGCAATTTTTTTTTTTTTCCTGCAACTCACAAACTTCTCTCGATCTTCTCTCTTCTCTCTTCTCTCTGTTTCAATGGCAAACACAAACGGCACCACAAATCCTGTCACGACCACTGATCGCTCCATGAGCCTCACTCAGATCCGGGCTCACATCCCAATCATTCTCGACATGAACCAAATGAACTACGACATTTGGCGAGAGCTGTTCGAGACTCACTGTCACAGTTTCTTTGTTCTTGGCCATCTCGACGGTACGTCTCTGCCCACCGGTCCGGCCGACACGCAATGGTCTCAAGTCGACGGTACCGTCAAGATGTGGATATACGGCACTCTATCTGAATCTCTGCTCAAATCTGTTCTCAAAACCAAGTGTACTGCTCAAGAGCTTTGGACTATCGTCGAAAATCACTTCCGCGACAACAAGGAGACACGAGCAATCCAACTCGAGAATGAGATACGAACTCTTCAGATTGGAGATCTCTCGGTTCATGACTATTGTCAGAAACTGAAATCTCTCTCCGATCTCCTCGCAAATGTGAACTCTCCAATCTCTGACCGTGCCCTCGTTATGCATCTCCTCAACGGTCTGAGTCCCAAGTTTGATAACATAATCAATGTTATCAAACATCGTTCTCCTCCGTGCACATTCAACACTGCTCGCTCTATGCTCAAAGATGAAGAAGATCGTTTGAAGACGAAACATCAAACTCAGTCCTCTCACACAGATCATGCACCCTCGCCTCAAGTTCTAATCGCCTCATCTCCACCTCAGTTTGACGCTCGCTCTTCATCATCTCCGAATCAATTCCAATACAATCAAGGCGGTCGCGGCAATCGCGGTGGTCGTGGTGGACGAAACAACAAAGGCGGTCGCGGCGTCTCTAATTGGCAAGGTAACAACTGGAATTCTGGATCACCACCACCTTGGGCTTTTCCCAACTATCCTGAATGGCCCAATTACTTTCCATGGTCACGCTCCTCAATGGCCCAACGCTTCTCCTTCGCCCAATCAACATTGGCCAAACTCAGGACATCCATCACGTTTCCAGCCTCCTCCGTCGTCATCACACACTAGATCTGGAATCCTTGGTCACGCACCATCGCCAGCCGGCTCCGCGTATCTCACGACTCACAACACCACCGCTCCGCAAACTCCGCAAGTTCCAAACTCTGAATTCATTCCTACCACTCTCGCCAATGCTTTTAACACCATGACGCTTTCCGATCCATCCGATGCTGGTTGGTACATGGACACCGGCGCCACTGCTCATCTTACCTCTTAATCTCCTACAACTCAAGCCCCAAAGATCCTCTCCTATCCGCTGCTACCTCTCATCTCCGCCACTTCTTTTTCTCCCCACATGGATCCACTTACCCCACCTTCTCCAATCATTTCTTCTTCTCAACAACCATCTTCATCGCCTTCAAACACATCTGATCAAGTTAATTCTCCCTCTCGCTCAACTGATCATGTCACTTCTCCTGCATCAGCTGCTCCTTCTCATTCGACGGTGCAGCAATTTGATCCTAGTTCTTTGGTTCCTTCCGCCCCACCAGCTTCATATACCTCTAATGTTGCTCCAACAACTGCTTTGACCAGTCAAGCCCTGTTGAATGTTTTGATCTAAGGATAAAACTCTGTTAACAGAACATAAAACAGAGTACTAAGAGGGAAAACGAAAGCTTTATAGATTCTGGATATTTAAATGTTGTTACAGACTCTATCTATTTATACAAACTGAAATAGAGTTTAGGAAATGACACGACTTATAAACAGACACAACTCTGTGTAAACAAACAATCACAATCTTTCGAAACACTAACTGTCCTTTAAATGAAATAACTAACTAATGTAAATAATTTAAACCATATGAGATATGATTATCGTTCAACACTCCTTCTTAATCATATCTTGGTTTTACTCCAAGCTTCCTCCTTAGTTCTTCAAACCTTGATACGTTGAGTGCTTTTGTGAGAAGATCTGCAAGTTGAATTTCTCCTTGGCAGTACTTCAGCTGAATAAGTCCCTTGTGTTCCGCTTCTCGAACAAAATGATATTTGATCTCAATATGTTTTGTTCTTCGATGTTGCACTGGGTTTTTGCCTATTGCGATTGCTGACTTGTTGTCATAGTATATAGGAACACCGTCTTGAGACTCGAATCCAAGCTCACCTAACAGCCTTTGTAACCATATAGCTTGATTTGCTGCTGCGCATACCGCAATGTATTCCGCTTCCGCAGTAGATTGAGCTACCGTTTGCTGTTTGCTTGATTGCCAACAAAACACAGCATATCCAAGTGTAAAAACGTACCCGGAAGTGCTCCTTTTATCTTCATATGAACCTCCCCAATCGCTGTCAGAGTAACCGTATAGCTCCGGTTTTTCGACGTTTGTAAACTGAACTCCAAAGTGAGAAGTGCCTTTGACATACCTTAAGACTCTCTTGGCTTCTTGGTAATGCTTCATGAGAGGAGCTGTCATGTATCGTGAGAGATAAGCACTTGCAAACATCAAGTCTGGCCTTGATGCCGAGAGATACAACAGTCCACCAACGATGCTTCTGAATTTAGTCGGATCACCATATTCTTCTTCATTCTCAATCCTCTTGCCGTTTGGTGTAAGTGGAGAACCTACACTCTTGCTTTCTTTCATGCCAAATTTTTCCACAAGTTTACAAGCGTATTTTTCTTGTGAAAGAAAAATTCCATGATCATCTTGAATTATTTCCATTCCCAGGAAATAATTTAGCAACCCCAAATCGGTCATCTCAAACTCCATCTTCATATCTTCTTTGAATTTTTTAATAAGTTGAGAATTGTTACCCGTGATGATGATGTCGTCTACGTACAGACTCACGATCAAGATCTCTTTCCCTTTCTTCATCACGTATAGAGCCGCATCATTCATACTCCTTTGAAATCCATGTTGGAGAAAGTATGAATCGATCCTTCCATACCAAGCCCTCGGGGCTTGTTTTAAGCCGTATAAAGCCTTTTTCAGCCTTAACACTTTGCTTTCTTCTCCTTCGATCACAAATCCAGGAGGTTGTGCAACATAAATCTCCTCCTCAAGTTCTCCGTTTAGAAACGCCGACTTCACATCCATTTGATAGAGTTTCCACTTCATTTGTGCCGCGAGAGCAAGGATTGCTCGGATTGTGTCATGTCTTGAAACTGGTGCAAAAGTTTCAAGGTAATCGACACCATATTCTTGAGAGAAACCTCTTGCAACTAACCTTGCCTTGTACTTGAGTGGATCACCATTAGCTTTTGTCTTGAGACGATATATCCACTTCACAGTAATGATATTCTTTTCCTTTGGTTTCTCCACTAGTAGCCATGTTCTGTTTTTCTCGATCATATTAATTTCTTCTTCCATGGCTTGCCTCCATTCGGCGATCTCTGAGGCTTCATCATAGGTTTGTGGTTCTTCTGTTACAAGAAAACATGCTTCATAGGCTGGAGTTGCTTCGTCAAGATCCACCGTAGGTGCGACTTGCATGATTTCTGTCATGGACTTGTATTTCTTTGTTGGATCTGAAGTCTCTCCTTCTTCTTCATTACTTTCATCACCATTGCCAATTTGAGAGAGAACAGGACTTGAAATTATTTGATTATCCTCTGTTTGCTGCACTTGATTATCAATGGGTAAGACAAATTGCTTTTTGACTTCCACTTGCTTTTCCCAATCCCACTTCTTTCCTTCTTCAAATGTCACGTCTCTAGACACCTCCACTTTCTCATTATTTAAAATGAAAATTCTGTAGCCTTTTGATTGGCTACTATAACCAATGAAAATCCAACGCTTTGCTTTAGCATCTAATTTGCGTCTCTTTTCATCAGCCACATGTACAAAACACAAGCTTCCAAAAATCTTCAAATGTGAAACTGTCGGTTTATGCCCACTCCACTTTTCAATTGGTGTGATGTCATCATCATTTGATTTTGTTGGTAAGCGATTTTGTAGATATGATGAGGTGTATATCGCTTCTGCCCATAAGTTGAGTGGAAGTCCTTGATCGGAAATCATAGTTCTCGCCATCTCCATTAATGAACGATTTTTCCGTTCCGCCACACCATTTTGTTGAGGTGAATATGGCACTGTTACTTGTCTCATAATTCCACTTTCTTGACAGAACTTGTTGAATTCATGTGAAGTGAATTCGCCACCACCATCCGATCGAAGCTTTTTGATCTTACAACCCGATTGAGTTTCCACCAAGGCTTTGAATTTCTTGAACGTCAAGAATGCTTCTGACTTGGTTTTAAGAAAATATACCCAACACATATGAGTATAATCATCAACGAACAACAAGAAATACCGGTTTCCGTCAAGAGAGGCGGTTTGCATTGGACCGCAAACGTCGATATGAACAATCTCAAGTTTCTCCTTTGTTTTCGTTTGAGATTCTTTTGGAAACGCAGCTCTTGTTTGTTTTCCTAGTTTACATGCTCCACACACTTCTTTCGTCACTTGAAACTTTGGTAACCCATTTACCATCTCCTTCTTTTGCATTTGTTCCAGTCTTGAACTACTCACATGACCAAGTCTCCTATGCCATAATTTCATAGCTTCCTCTTCATGACTGATCATCGCGCTTTCTTGTGGTGAGTTCCACATGATTGGAAAACTCTTTTGTACCATTTGTATTGCCATAACTTTCTTTCCCATAGGATCCAAAATTATGCATTGCTTGTTCTCAAACAAGACACTATATCCGCTTGATATGATCTGCGGAACACTTAGGAGATTTTTCTCCAACCCCGGTACTAGGAACACGTCTTTTACGACTCGTTTTCCTCTTCTTGTTGAGACCGTAATATCTCCTTTTCCAGCCGTCATAACGACTTCTCCATTTCCAACTTTAATTGGAACATTTATGCTTTTATCAAGTCTTGTGAAGTACTTTGCTTCTCTTGCCATATGATTAGTGCAGCCACTGTCGATCAACCATATATCTTCTTTTATCGTTGTCGACGTATCTTCTCTTGCACTAAACAACATGTGATCTTCGAGATCTTCGTCTTCGATACTCATATGCGCCTTTTCAAACCTCTTTGAATTGCATTCCCTTGAAAAATGCCCGACTTTGCCACAATTGTAGCATTTCTTATCATTCTTCGAATATTTGCTGTCACCCTTCTTTGGTTTTCTCCAGCAAGTCGATTCTGTGTGGTTTTCCTTCTTACAAAACCCACACCATTTTTTGCCTTTGTTGTCACGTTTGACAACATCTCTTTCTCGTAAAACATTGAACGCTCCTTCGTTCATGCTTACATTACGAGACGACACACGCTTCTCATGTGCCTTCAGAGTTTCTATCAACTCTGTTACCGGCAATGAAGTCAAATCCTTCGTTTGCTCCATCACAGCCACAATGCTGTCAAATCGTGCAGGCAGAGATATGAGAATTTTCTGGACAATTTGGTAGTCCGTCTTCTCTTCTCCATGCACCCTTAATTGATTTCTCAAATCAATTAACTTTTCTGTGAAAACTTTGATGTTGTCTTCTTCACTCATCTTCAAGTTTTCATACTCTCTTCTCAACGATTGCAAGTTGATCATACGTACTTGTGGAGATCCTTGAAATTCAGACTTCAATGCATCCCATGCCTCCTTTGAAGTTGTTGCAGGTGCTATACGAGAGAAGATTTGATCTGTGACCGAAGTTTGAATAATTTGTAACGCCTGTAAATCCTTTGTTGATTCTTCCTCCCACTGCGTTTTTAACCGTACTCCTTCGGGCGTGTGATCCACTTGCGACGGTCGACTCGGAACGCCTTCTTCCACCACCGTCCAGATTTTTCTGGTTTTGAAGATGGTTGTCATTTTTATACGCCAGAAATCGTAGCTATTCCCATCGAATATAGGAATCACTTGTTGTGATGTTGCTTCCATTGCTTCGTTTTTGTGACTTTATACTGTTTCTTTTACGATTGTGCTTATTTTGGTCCCTCGAATCACTAAAGCTCTGATACCATGTTGAATGTTTTGATCTAAGGATAAAACTCTGTTAACAGAACATAAAACAGAGTACTAAGAGGGAAAACGAAAGCTTTATAGATTCTGGATATTTAAATGTTGTTACAGACTCTATCTATTTATACAAACTGAAATAGAGTTTAGGAAATGACACGACTTACAAACAGACACAACTCTGTGTAAACAAACAATCACAATCTTTCGAAACACTAACTGTCCTTTAAATGAAATAACTAACTAATGTAAATAATTTAAACCATATGAGATATGATTATCGTTCAACAAGCCCCACCACCACCAAAGAAAATTATTTCTTTGCAGACACGAAGTCAAAGCGGTATCACCAAAACCAAGAAAATTATTTCTCTTCATACAGATATTGTTTCTCCTCTTCCCTTATCTCATGTTCATGCTGCTCGGGATCCTAATTGGAACTTCTCTATGTCTGATGAATACGGTGCCCTTAAGGTAAGTCATACGAGGGACCTGGTTCCGCAGCCTCCTAATACTAATATTATTCGTTGCATGTGGCTTTTTAGACATAAATTCAATGCAGAAGGCGCCCTCTCTCGCTACAAAGCCCGTCTCGTTGCAAACGGAAAATCTCAAGAAATCGGTGTCGACTGTCACGAAACTTTCAGCCCCGTTGTCAAACCCACTACAATTCGAACAGTACTTCATCTTGCTCTCTCTCGAGATTGGCCGGTTCATCAACTAGACGTAAAAAATGCCTTTCTTCATGGCAACTTACAAGAAACTGTCTACATGCATCAGCCACCGGGCTTCACTGATCCGTCAAAACCTGATCATGTTTGTCTTCTAAAGAAGTCTCTCTACGGCCTTAAACAAGCTCCTCGCGCTTGGTTTCAACGCTTTGCTCAATATGCCACTAAAATCGGATTCATCAACACCAAAAGTGATGCCTCTCTCTTTGTGTTGCATCGTGGCAAAGACTTCGCCTATCTTCTTCTCTACGTTGACGATATACTCCTCACAGCCTCATCAGATACACTCCTCAGATCGATTATATCCTCTCTCAAATCTGAATTTTCTATGACTGATCTTGGGTTACTTCACTATTTTCTTGCAAAGGAACAACAATGGCATGTTACTAAGTCAGCAAAACTATGCCGCAGACATCCTTCACCGCGCAAACATGACCAATTGTAATCCATGTGTCACTCCCGTCGACACCTCTTCAAAACTCCGAGCCGACATTGGTGAACCAGTTCAAGATCCAACTCTCTATAGAAGCCTTGCTGGCGCTCTTCAATATCTCACGATCAGTCGTCCCGACATTGCATATGCCGTTCAACAAATCTGCTTATATATGCATGATCCCCGTGAACTGCACTTCAACGCTCTTAAAAGAATTTTTCGCTACATCAAGGCAACAATCACCCAAGGTCTTCATTTCACTCGGTCTACAACCACAACACTCACCGCATATACGGATTCAGATTGGGCTGATTGTCCAAACACACGTCGATCCACATCTGGTTATTGTCTCTTCTTTGGCGACAACCTCATCTCATGGTCTTCGAAACATCAACCAACAGTCTCTCGCTCTAGTGCTGAAGCTGAGTACCGCAGAGTCGCCAATGCCGTTGCCGAAACAATATGGGTTCGTAATCTCTTACTCGAACTTCATCGTCCTATTACTCAAGCAACTCTCGTCTATTGTGACAATGTCAGTGCTGTCTACCTATCTACAAATCCCATTCAACATCAACGCACCAAACATGTTGAGCTAGACATCTTGTTTGTTCGGGAACGGGTTGCACTCGGAGAAGTTCGTGTTCTGCATGTTCCATCATCTCACCAATATGCTGACATTTTTACCAAAGGTCTTCCCGCTTCATTATTTAACGAGTTCAAATCCAGCCTAAACGTCCGAAGCTCATGACGTTTTGACCGCGGGAGGGTAATAGAATAGGAAAACCATATATTCTTTTATGTAATTTAGGAATCTATTGATTAGCCCCCAACGACTAATCTCTCCATCTTTGTGTATATATTCATTGTCAATAATACTCACCAGGATCGATTGGGAATTACTTAATTAAACATGATCAAGGAATACTACATTTGTTTTCTTCTTTCCTTTTACTTGGTTCGATATCAACCACATGATCAACAAAGATAAATTTCGATGATCTTTATGCGACTTCACTCACTCTAATTCTTTGTTCGAAGAATTTCCTCACAGGAAAACATCACATAAAATTACAGTGTAATGCATTGTAAGGTCTCAAAGAAAGATTACTCAAATGATTCGACTTGTGCATTGTTCACTACAAATTAAGGATAATTACTCCTCTTACTCTTCATCATTATTTACTTCATCTCCTAGTTCGCAGATGAAAAAAATTTGCATCCTCAACGTAGAGTCTTGAACCATGATATAGTAAGAAATTATCATGAAATCATTCTTTGGAGTTTGGAAGCTCACTTTATAAAATTCATCTCCTTTAATTCAAACGTCATAATTTTTTTTTTCATCCAACATATGAGATGAAAGGACTACTCCTACAGTTGGGGTGCTATATAGTTCACACAGTGACATCACTACAAGAAAAGTTGTGTTTTGTGACTGACGTATTCAAATCGATTTCGTAGCAAATCGGAAAATTGGTACGAAACTGCGACGCAAACACGAAGTCTCGGATCGAACGTCGCTATTAACCATTCGTCGCAGAATAGTAATAAATATGCCACCGAAGTAACACAGGAAAAATAAGTCGCCATAATGCAACGTCATTGCCACTAGAATGTTTGCTACTGATTAGATTCGTTTGTATGACACAATGTTTGCGTAGCAGAGATGTCGCAGATTTTTGCTACTCACATACAACGGCTGCGGATTGTAGTGATATGGAAGCTAAAATGTCAGGAAATCTAAGACTTATATGGGACGATTAGTGGAGTCGCAATATAAGTTAGTCGCAGAAATGTAGTAAAGGAAGCCCAACGAAGTTGAGACGAATATATGAAAGTCGGAGAAACGTAGTGAACAAGTAACAACGTTGATGGGACTAAAACTGCTGTGACATATGTTTGCGTCGCCAAATAGAAGCTTTGTGTATGCGAAGCAAAAATCAGTTTTTTTTTTTGTTTTAATATTTTAAATATAAAAAAAATCCATAAAACTAAAATACTAAAAGTTAAATATCATAGAACAAGTTTAAAATACATAATCCACATTTCAAATACATAACCAAGTTCAAACGAAATGTAAACATAGAATTTCAGTTTGTTCTTTGAATTTTCATTATCTTCTAGGTTCTGCCTCGACGTGTCTGTAGTATTGCTTCATGTACGAAACGCTGCACATACAGATTCTGGTTCTGCAAATACTCTTGTGCTTTGAATAGACGTAGAATGAGATTGGGTGGGCATGGATTGATGAAACTGAGGATCATGATTTTTGATCCAGCCGACAACGTCAATCAAAGTAGATCACGATGAAGTTGAAGTAGAAGCTCCACCACGGCCTCCAATACTTCGACCAATGCCTGACATGCTGAATTATATAACCATGACAGTACGAATTTAAGGGAAAAGGGAAAAAATGGAAATGGTAAAAACGATATTTCGAAGTTGGAAAAACATCTATCACAAATACAAACCCATGTCAGTATATAATCTAATAAAAAGCTGAATGTCTTTGTAAAAAAAAGGTATAAGTCCAACTATTATAAAGCTAATAATAACAAACAAAATGACTATTTTCGAATTGAAAAACCACTGGAATGTTTAATCTGAAGATGATGGTATACAATGTTCAAGTGTATTCTTATGGTCTATTAATCTATTTTATTTATTATGATAAACGACATACTTACTTTAGTGCCATAGTCATCAAGGAGTGTGAAATCTAAATTCAGTAGACTTAATTATATTGTAGAAAAAATATTGTAAAAAAAAATTGTTTTCCAATTTCCATTGATCTTGATCTAATGGTTCATGTATATTTATATAGGTTAAACTATAAAACCAAGAAATTAAACAGATGAAATGAAGGAGATAACCCACAAAAAAAACTACAACACACACACATTAATAAAATATTGATATCAAACAATTTGTCTACTTTTAAACAAAAAAATTAAACAATGTGTAATTCCAACAACCCAGATTTAACAAAGCAAAGTATGAGAACACCTTGTTTACGAGAAGACTTGGTTGGCATATGGGAGGAGCCATGGATCCCTCTTAGTTCCTGCAAACAAACGTATGGCCCTGCTACAAAGGAGACAGCCAATCTGAAGGTGAAGGACCTCTTCAATAACAACACAAGAACATGGGATGAAGAAAAAATCCAACAAACCTTCCCAGATTTTGCAACTGAAATCCTATGCATCAAACCTAGTGTTTCAGGTGCTGATGATTCTTTTCAATGGCTACCAAGCAATTTAGGGAATTGTCAAACCCAGAAAATTGCAGAATTAAACAAGAAGGCAAAAAACACAGCTTTGTATACTCACCATTAATGGCGGAGTAGCTCGCGATGCTAAAAGAACTGCAAGAAGCGAAGAATCTTGGTATTAAGAAGCTTCGAGCCATGTCTGACTCCTTGAACCTGATCAGAGACATTAACGCCAAGGAACGCGAATAATAGCTACAATTTTTAGGCGATTTAACAATTGAAATTTCAACAACAACAAAGAGAAATCCAGTGAGTATATATAGCTAACGAGAAGCTTCCAAAATGTCGAAATCGATGGAAACAACGAGAAATCCATGATCGAGACAGCCGTCGAGCCTCACCGTACCGAAGATAACACTCGTACCGGCTCCTAGATCCACCGAGTCTTACTCTCTCGACAAGATCGTGTACCGTAGCCTCTCCGTCCGTTTACTTGATGTCGGACACGAAAGGCTTTGATGATTTTAGGATTTCTAATTTTAGGTTTATAAGATTAGATCTGTGGTACAGTAAGAGAGGAAGGTTAAAGACGATACAGAGGATGGACGACTCTGATTAAAACATGAGATGAAGGGCTGAGATTAGAAGATGGTTTATTAAATAGACGGTTCAGCTAGAGTTATGTTGTGTTATATATTCTTGGCGTCGCATAATAGTAGTTATTTTCTTACTACTTTGCATCCCGTTTTATAATTCCCACGTCCTCGTAACAAAGATTTCATAGTGGTTTATTCGTGGCAGTTATAGGGCAAGGGAGTCGTGAAACTGCTACTAATGTGCCATCTTATGTTTTCCAAACTATTTTACGATTTATTTGTTACTTCAAAATTTTAGACACACATACATCGCATAGACGTGGCACTTTCGTAGTTACTACGTACGACTAATCATTTCGTCGCTCTTGTTCGTCCCCGTTTGACTTTATTCTTGTAGTGCATACTGAACCGCAACTAGTGGACCATCTTCATATTACTAAATGACGAAACTCTCTTCACTGATGCATACCCATGCGTCACTGTAATGGTGACTCCTGAACAATGAGTCATTGAACTTGTGGTTAGCATTTTAGTGACGGTAAAGATGTTTGTACACGCTGATGTAGTTGCAGTTTTAATATCACAGGGCGAAACCACATTCTTTCTCATGGACCAACTCTTTCCCATAAGAGAAATTATCAATCCAAACACATTTGACATTTAATTTGGGCATGCTACAATGACTTCTTATACAAGTCTCTCCACTAATCTGCATCGATAGTGACCAATAAGAAAGTGTAGGCATGCCATTTGTACCTCTATTTAATATAACAAGAAAAACAAGCTATACGTTCACTGTCACACTCAGATGCAAAACTCTTAGAGTTTGTTACGATGTTTTTAAAACTGAACATAAGCCAAATCGGACAAGCGTTTCCTCTTTATATTATTTATCCAAGCAAAACACTTATCTATTTCGGCTTTCGATCCAGTTTGAAAAATATTATCACAAATCTCTTAGAGTTTTGCATCTCAGTGTGACAATGAACATATAACTTGTTCTTTTTGTTGTACTAAACTGAGGTACATATGCAATGTCTACACTTTCCCTGTTGGTCATTCTCGATGCAGATTAATGGAGAGAGAGTTGTAGAAGCATTCATTATAGCATGGTCAAATGCCAAACATGGTTGCATAGAAGTTCTCTCATGGCAAACTGCAACTACACCGGCGTGTACGAGGATCTTTACCGTCACTACTATGCTAACTAGAAGGCCAATGACTCATGGTTCAGGGGATTTTCTTCTGACACTATCATCATCGTGATTATTTGATGCTAGGGGCAAAATTTTCCAATATCTAGTTGATAACATTGATCCATAAGAAAAATTCCAAATGATCTATTGCTTATAATCCTCTCGGAACTTCCTACTTAAGAAGCTATGAGAACAAGTGTTTTATCAAAACGATCGGTGAATTTGTGGAAGCAGAGCCTTCATATTGTCTTGGACATGAGACAAATCATTGAAAAAATCCTCATCATACTTATGTACAAAGTTTTCGTTCATTTAGCTAGATCGATGACCAAGAAAAATTAATATACCTTGGTTATCGATTTAACTAAACAAATAAAAACTTTGTGCATAAGTATGGTTGAGTAGTTTTCATGATATGACGAGACGAGACCTATGCTTCCACAAATCTACCGATCATTTTGAAAGAACACTGGTCCTCATGACTTCTTAAGTAGAAAATCCTCAAAGACTCTTATACAACAATCTGTTTGAAAGTTGCATGATCTTAACAACGTTATCGACTTGATATTGGAGTATTTTACCTCTAGCTTATGATGATGGTGCTTGTGATTCTGACCACATAAATTTGTCTCTTGCATCACATGATGATGATAATGAATAAGTTTTCATGATGGTTATGGGATCGAAGAGGAAAGAAAGTGCTCTTTGACTCAAACACTAAAGCGAGATAGAATAGAAGAGGCGTAATATTCTTCACATGTAAAAAGAAGAAAGAGAAAAAATAAATGAAAATGGAAGATGATTCTCAATTAAAATACACGAATGATTAGAGGAAAACAAAATTCCTCGAAGGTTTTAGGAGCAAAATTTTATGTTTTAATGTTTTTTTTCTAATTTTATTTATTGGAAATGTAGAAGAAAGAGAGCAAACACGAAAGACAATTTTTTTCTTTTTCCATTAGGGTTGGAATCCAAAAACAAATTGAATATCAAGTGAGAAAGATGATAAATAAAAATTAATGATAAAAAATAGAAACATTAATTTTTAAACTAGTATAGTAATTTAAAATTAATGTTTATAAACTCCCTTTGGGGATATTTGATTAAAAATATAGGAAAATTTTATAGCACCGAAAAAATATTTGGTTAAAGAGGAGATTAAAAAAAAGTTATCCGAAGTTTCTACTTCCAGATCAGAATACTTTTTTTAAAGATCAAGATATTCAAATCTGATTTGGATCCTTTTTAGATATAATTTTAGTTACAATATATTTATAACATATATAGGTTGTATAAAAAATAGAAAATTGCTCAAAATACTACCCAAAATAAACTCTATATAAAAATTTTGGTTTATTTTTTAGAATTCACATAATAAATATGTTCTAAAATAATTATAAAATCATAAAAATTTTCTATGATATTTTTCTATATAATTTTATTTTGGGATTTCATTTTATGTTTTAAAAATAATTTTCTATTATTATATTAACATTTTTTTTTTTTACGAATTTAAATAAATGCGGGTAGTGATGAATGTGGATCTTGATTATTTTTTCTTGGATCATGTAACTCCTTCAGTTCCTTTCGCCACTACATCAAAATCAACTCCAAAAAATCTTATAACCTAATACAATGACTCCTCTAAGAGAAGTAACTAATCTTGGAGCAAATCCAGTCATGATTGTAAACAGACTCGAACAGCTTAAAGACAGCCGAACATGATCACATTAAAAAAATACAGAATATTGAAAAGGGAGATAAATGTTTCACCTTATCAAAAACACCAGCATACTCACGATTGTAGTCTAACCATCTTATCAAAAATTGTTTATATCATCAGAGAGGAGGTAACAACACATAAAGTTCTGTAAGCAAACCGTTGGACTTTGCCAATTTTTCATGGTGTTTATCAGTCTCTTCTGACGTTTGGTCTAGCAGCACATCGAAGGAGACATTCAAATATTCCACATTTCCGCAAGGGAACGTCACAACTGCAACTAGCTCTTTATCCACTATTTTAGTCACATAAATCATCACATCTTTTAGTACGAAAGCCGAACATGATCACATTAAGAAAATTCAGAATATTGAAAAGGGACATAAATGTTTCACCTTATCAAAAATACCAGCATCATGAGTGGAGTCTAACCATCTTACACCATCATGTGGCGTCGCTTAATTCCAAATATCATCGTCCACAATTCCCTTTATATCCCCAAATTTCTTCATATCACAAGAGAAGATAAAAAAAACTAAAGTTATATGAAAATGTACTTGAATTTTTGTTAGTATTGAATAATCACTAAACATGAACCATTATAAACTATTTTACATCAAAAGTTGGACATATAGGTCTTTCAACCAATGAACTTTACCTTAATAGCAAATATAGCCAGCATAACAAGGTTTTCACGTGGAAGTTCTCATTTTCTCTATTGTTTTTAGGAGGAACATCTCTCCTTTCAATGTCTTTATATGCGAGAGCAATACAAACTAAATTTCTTGCAGCCATACCGTTGATAAAATCTTCGAGTTGGGTTCTCTGAAATGACATAATTTGATTAAGAATAATAATAATAAGTTTTTGTCAAACTTCTAACAAAATAAACAATGATTGTCAACCTTCGTTTCACTCATCTCTATAGATTTATCTTCACGAACATATTTTGTGCATATACTAATAAAACTAGCATTTCCTTTCCAATGAATTCGAATGCCACTCATATTGGTCTTTTTCCTAAGAATGGAACAGAAGTTGACAACAATGTTCATTAGCGGTAAAATAACCAGAAAAATGAAAACTCAAACGTGTACTTATAAGAGGAGATAATGAGAAAACATACACAGTTCACCGCTATGCCTTAAAAAATTAGCTTTAAATTTTTTGAGAACTTTTAATAACCACAGATTTAGAATTGATAGAAACAAAGTTTTTGTCTAACTAAAGAGTTTCAAAAGAATACAAAGATATTAGCGATACAACTACAAAATTGAAACAAGGAAATAAATGAAACTAACTTTTATCGCCTACTTAAGTAAAACTCGATCTATTAGGCTTCCAATATCTCTTCCTGACCATCATGTCACTAGAAAACATATACTAACTGTTATATTTATCCAGCTGTAGTAGGACTATAATCAAATAGAAAACTATGTATCATTCTAATCATACCTTATTTTGAAACACATTTCCATACATATTATGAAAAATTTCTTGTCAATATAAACTTCAACAACTTCCTGACTTGAATTTTTATAAATTGCTCCGATCACGTTTTGTGGTTTGTGAATTATTTGACATGTTTGAAATTTTTATATTGTCTGGTGTTGACTTGAAATCAATTTAAAGAATTACTTTTCTTCCGGTTTGAAAAGTTCATTCAAAAGCTTTATGCAGTTATTCTATGATATTTCTTGAAGATAAAAGTGATTCTGGAATATCCAAAACATCTTTCCTTTTCACACTTATTTTTGGTACTAATAATCGAGGGGTTTGTCTTTGTTTGAAAAAACGTTTTCACAGCTATGGGGTTTTCAAGTAGAGAAAAAATTATGCTCGATGCCATATTCTAGGTACTGTGTCACATGTATTGCCACATAACAAAAATATTTTATAAAATGCCACATGCCATACTATTCATGTCATCTCAAATGACCTATATACCCTTGTATCAGTTCTTTGGTTATGTGTTGATTGTGAGTGGGATAAATAAAGTTGTGTCTTAGTTTGAATTTTGAATTTTTTATTTATTTAGGACTAATCTAATAAAAAAACTTAATTATCTTCATTAATTCCCGTGGACATACTGAAGTAGCCATTGTCTTCAAGTGTAAGCCTCTTCTTTGGTTTTTTCTGTTTCATGTACACTGCTAGGTGAGCCACAAATTTTAGTTCATTGTTTACTGATTTTATCTGTATTTCGTCCATATATTTTCACAAATTAGTTCATTGTTTACTGATTTTACCTTTATAATTTTTCTGTTATAAACAGTGTGTAAAATAATGGAGGACTCTGTTCTTGTGTTTGTTGGGGATTGGGATATCGATGATCATTGTCATTGGGGATTCTCTGTTAGAAAGGATTTCATGGCTAGATGCATCAAATTGACCAGCGAAATGGAGTTTCACCAGTTTATGGCAGAAATAAAACAAGCATTTGGTAAAGATTTGGCACATTCTTCATTCAAACTAAGCTTCTGGGCTCCCCAGGAATTTGCTGTTTTCACACAGGGGAAGACTCCACCCGTATCTGTTCAATCGGACACAGATTTGCAATTGTTTAAGAAGAAACGCGTTCTTTCCTCTGGGCTACATATGTATCTTTCAATTACGGGAACTTTCAATTACGGGAACTAGAAAACATATACTAACTGTTACATTTATCCAGCTGTAGTAGGACTATAATCAAATAGAAAACTATGTATCATTCTAATCATACCTTATTTTGAAACACATTCCCATATATATTATGAAAAATTTCTTGTCAATAAACTTCAACAACTTCCTGACTTGAATTTTTATAAATTGCTCCGATCACGTTTTGTGGTTTGTGAATTATTTGACATGTTTGAAATTTTATATTGTCTGGTGTTGACTTGAAATCAATTTAAAGAATTACTTTTCTTCCGGTTTGAAAAGTTCATTCAAAAGCTTTATGCAGTTATTCTATGATATTTCTTGAAGATAAAAGTGATTCTGGAATATCCAAAACATCTTTCCTTTTCACACTTATTTTTGGTACTAATAATCGAGGGGTTTGTCTTTGTTTGAAAAAACGTTTTCACAGCTATGGGGTTTTCAAAACATTAAATATACATGTTCTTGAGGAATTCTCGTGTTTGATGTCATAAAAAGAGAGAAAGGTTGATTATCCTTTAATGTACTATATATGAAAACTAGAATTACTTAAAATTGCTTGTCAACCAACAAGAATGTGTTCTGAGGCAATTTTTTTCTTTCTAAAAATATATTTTGATTAATTAGTAAAAAAAAATTCCCATCTAAAAGACTACTTTAAAATTTTTGAATACGTATTAGAATGCTTAAAATCTCTTTCTGATAATCGAATAGCTTATATGGATATTGTTCTATTCGAGAAAGTAAACTGAACTATAGTCTGACGAACAATGGTTTATTATTTCTCAAGGATACATCCATATCCTAACATATCTTACGTATTCATTTCTACGAAATTTGAAGATCCGGATGACCAAATCTACTATGTGCAACAAGGGGATTCTAGGATAGATATATATTAAAGTATACTAACACATGTGTATGGATGGATCTTTGACATCTGAACAAAATGTATGGATCAATATGATCAGTATTGCACAATAGTATAATTGACATATCAATGCGGAAACAACATATAGTTCATACTGAAATGAAGTAAAAAAATGAAAATTAATATGCAACATACAGTTATTTTTTATAGAAAAATTCAAATATTAACTATCAAAACAAGCACAACCAATTCATATAGTCTTGCAGATCGAAATTTTGAATCAGACGTTATGTTTATCAATCCTGAAAAAGAAATAAAACTTTCTTAGAAACAAATGTAAACATCTTAAGAGAGATGAAGATCGGACCGTAATGCTTCCATTCCCCAGCAGAGATGAGATGAGATTAAGATTCAGATTCAGACATGCAATAACACTTCTTGATGTAACCTTTTTCTTTCCCCCCAAAACAAACACATCAAATTCCCACCTTCATGGATCGATCATCCATTTAGGGATATGCTTGTTTTGTTTTTCCCTCTTACTTTCTTGAATAAGAACAACAAGGCCAAGATCTTCATCGTGTGTTCGTATGTCTCAAAATCCCTTCAACCTTTTTATTGTTGTTTGATGAGACTTGTTTGGTGGAAGTTTGGTGGTGCTGATGATGATGAGAGAGAGAGAGAGAGCGGGGAAATTATGGCTGATAAAAAGAAGAAGAGACATGATGATTACTGATTAGTACAGCATTGAAAATAGTTATAAAAGAGAAGTAAATTGTCAAAAGATTCATAAGTATTTACTCTATATAGTCTATATAAATGTGGGTTATATATGTATATTCATATACAAAAGATTCACAAGTTTTTATTTATTGAGGATGTGTGTCAATGAAGCCTTAAGCTAAGGACCTGTGCAGTACCAAAACAGGAGACACGTAGAGTTGTTTGACTTTTTTTCTTTTTTCTTTTTTCTTTTGTGTGTTCATTTGTTATATTTATTTCCATGCATATTGCATAACTCATTGAGGTAAGATTTTTATGCCCTCAAGATATGGCATTTGTACGAAACATATATACCCCAAAAAAACATACCTAGGTCACTCCGGGGTGTTCTTTGGATGGGATATATATTCTTGGTATTTATCATCTAAAAAAGTTAAGTTGGGCCAAAATGGTAGTAGCGAAAAAAAACAAAATACATCGTTAGGTGCCTTGTCTCTCAAATCACTTATTAGGAGCAATAATTTGCTTGAATATATTGTAACTTGTAATATGTAAAGCCGAAACAAATCATGCACTATATATGTTCTATTTGATTTTTCTTAACACTTATCAATTTTTGTGATTCGGAAAGGGACATATATATCAACCTCATCAAACAATTTACTGATCTAGTTTGTGCAAAAGGAAAGTAACCAGATGAATTTTTATATCTATTGTGAATCCTTCATATTCTTTGGTCGAATCATCTGGTTGAGCATTTTCCTTATTCTCAAAGTCCATAGTGTAACATGCCTAAGCATCCTACCAGTTTGATACCTATTCTCAAGCATAGATTGTTCCCAAGTTCTGATCTCATCTTATTCAAATGATTAAGTGCATTAACACTCACATAAATTGCTGTCTTCAATCCCTCAGTCGTAGTATGAAATTCAAATAACCTCTTTGTGTTTACTCAAGAGGGACAGACCACAATAACCAATCAGAGAGTTTTCTAGTTCACAGACATTAACATGCCTCTAAAGACTTTAAGCTCAAATTCGCAGACATTAATAACAATGTATACAATCAATAATCGAGAGAAAACTGCTATGTTGTTCTTCAAGAGAATCACAATTCACATATTTGATTCTCTTATAGCTCATATGATTCTCAGTCTCTTGATCATCAAGCATCATGATCCCATTAGAGTAAAACTGTTTGAGAAAGCGGCAAAGATATGTTTTAAGAACGTAGAGAAGAAGAAAAATGTAGAGGTAAAGGAAAAGGTAAGAACAAGTTGAGGCAACAATTTCTGTCTAATGGGTATAGAAAGTTCAAATTAAAAAAGCCACACTCACATCTTAGTGTGTATATATTTAAAAAGGTATATAAAAGAACATCTGAAACTAAACTGAAAAGAAAAATAAAAATTAAAGAAAGAAACATAGTAGGTCTTGAGACACTTGTTCTTATCAAGATTCATAACTTCCCTAGCTAAATTCTGGTTATATAGGTTTTGTCCATTAACATATGGACACCACATTCGATAATGTCCATGTCTTGGGATGAAGTGCTGAATTCAAACAGTATATCGTTTTCCAATTCTAGCTGAACCATGCCTATTCCAAACAAGGAGTGAGATATAAATAGATGTTCCACTCGGATGATGGGAAGCCTTAGAACTATGTTTTCGTCAATGGGGCAACCACTTATGGATATATGACACAATAAGTCCACAGTTCCTTCAATATGCTTCTTAGGGGAAAGCACGACGCAAAACCTAAATCCGTAGCAATCTGAGAGGATGGTCAAGGAATTTCCTATAGCTCGGTGATTAAACTCCACTGGAATTTGTCTTCCGGGTAGGCATGCCTGCAATGATTGCTGGATACAAACTCTCCGTTCTTCTTGACCCAGTTTGAAGCAGTTTTGGAAATAGAGATACCTACTTGGAGAGTACAAAGGAAAAGATACGGTCTCCAGTGATTCACAAGTTTCTACTATTAGTATATTGAGCGAGCCAGGGAGCTCTGGCAGTGATGCAATTTTTGGACAGCCACCTATATAAAGCTGTTGTAACCCTTGAAGATATTTGATGCAATCTGGAATTTTCTCAATATCTGCACCAGTATGTTCTTGAAACTTTCCAGTAACATATGTCAATGTATTGACACTGCCAAATATACGGAGAGACTGAAGGCGAGACAAAAGCCTAATTGACTCGGACATTTCTTCTAACATTGTGTCTGTGATCGTGAGTGATGTGATGTTCGTGGAAATATCTGGAAATTTTCTCAACTGTGAGCATCCCATCATGTCGACCATTTCAAGAGATGCCAAGTTGATGTGAGCCGGAACAACTTGTAGCCTTATACATAAAATCATCTGCAACCACTTTAGTTTATGAAGATTTCCAAAAGAAGAAGGAATCTCTACCAAACTCTTGCAGCCACTCAGATCTAATCTCTCGAGTTTTGTAGCATTTGAAAGATCTGGGAGTTCCTTCAAACTCCAAGACCCTGTCAAAGCCATCTCCTTGAGGTTTGTAAGGGGCTGAAGGTGAAATGACACAAGATAAGAAAAACATCAAATCATGCAATGATGAGAATACAGCTTCAAATATTTAAAGTAAGCAATAACAGAAAGTTAGAAACCAACCTGGGTCCCTTCCCAAAGCTTCTCAAGCTGGTTATCTAGCAAATCGAGTTCCACAAGATATGCCGGAGTAAATGTACGAGGAAGACATTTTCCAGGGTAAACCTCCCAATGTAATAACCTTAGACGTGGTGGGAAATCTATGTCCTCGGGGACATGCATTCTATCATTTGTATCACATCTTGTCTTATATATGCTGAGAAATTGAAGATTATGCATTTTTTTAAAAGCTCTTGTGCTTATAAACACGCCATCTAGGATTGTGGATCTATCGAAAGATATACCCATCACACTTCTATCACCCTAAACCAAATTCCAAATAAAACGAAATTTTAGCACAATAGGTAAGCCGTAAGATCTGTGAGTCTTGACCAAATGACTGGGTTTAAAGGATTCATTTAATAAAAAGGAAACTTACAGAATCAGTTTCGAGTACCTCACAAATCTCACGGGCATCGATTAAGATTTGGCGTTTCCAAGGCTTTTGTCTTTGAACCACTTGTCTACCAACTTGTTGTAGTAACTTGTGCATCACTATTTTTCCTTCGGTGGATTGTATGAGAGATTTATAAGAAAGGATTTTCAACCCGAGTTTGACATCCAAGTTAGTGGAAGCGAGCATGGCCATCACATAATCATTGTCTTTGTAGTTGAAGAAGAATGCAATGTACAGAAATAAAGATTGATCGTTCTTATGTAAACTGTTGTATCCGACTCTAAGTACTCCCTCGATATCTCGATCAAGGCTATTTTCTAGCCTATGTAGTATAACTTCCCACTCTTCCTCGTTCTTTCCGCGTAAAGATGAACCCATGACACTGAGACCCAATGGAAGGTTGCTGCAAAGCTCTGCTATTCTTTCTGGAAGCTTTTCATAACCATTAGGTGGAGAGCTCTGTTTAAAAGCATATCTACAAAAGATCTTACGAGCGTCTTCTCTAGATGGAAAACCCACATGGTATGTGTTGTTAATTCCATGTTGCTTCAAAATCTCTTGATCTTCCGTAATTACAATAATCCTGCTTCCAGGACCAAACCAGTTAGTTTCATTAGCTAAAGCCTCTAACTGCTTTCGATTGTCAACATCATCAAGAATGATGAGCACTTTTTGGTCGCATAGCCTTTCCGGTATCGCACCTAAATGGTATATCCTCATATCATTTTGGTTTAAAATTTTGGAAAGAAGTTTTTCTTGTAAACGCAGCTTAAAACCATACTCGTCAAGATCACTATTATAGCTTCCCCTAAGATTCTCCATAAAACAACTAAGCTGAAAACTGCTAGAGAGTAGACTATGTAAAGCTCTAGCAATGGTAGTCTTACCAATGCCCGCAGGACCACAGATTCCAACAATCATAGCTTCATCCTCATAATCTAAATGTAACATATACTTCATTTTCTTCAAGTGTGCTTCAAGTCCCACCATATCTTCAAAATCTCTAGAGATTGTAGTGTTTAGTTTATTTGAAACATCTCTGACAATATTTTCAATCATCTTCGATTCATCGTCCCTAACAAGAGAGAAAATTCACCGTGTTAATCAAAAAGTGTTATGAAACTGATCTGCAGATTCACAAAGAAATGTTTCCAAATAAGAAAGGCAAAAAACAAAATCCCAGAGTAATCAAAAACAAACAAACCAGTTTAGGGAATGTTCTCCGGCTATGTTGCCCACATCGTTCAAAGCTTGGCTCCATCTTTGCCTCTCTTTCTCTGTTTTATGAGCAATTAATTTTCTGAAAACGATCCCGAAATCCCCTGTTTGTTTGCACACATCAGATGGGTATACTCTGTAGAAGATCGTCATCACTATTTGTCCCATAACCTCCTTGCACTTAAAAATCTCCAATAGCTCATTCAAACACCAGCTTGAAGAAGCATATTTCTTCGAAAGAACCACGATTGAAATCCTCGATTCTCTAATCGCTCGTGTAAGTGCAGGGGCGATGGTTTGGCTTCTCTCAATTCCTTGATCATCGAACATCGTAATCCCGTTGCAGCTAAACTGTTTGCGTAGATGAGTCATAAATGTTTTACGGACATCTGGTCCGTGGAAGCTCGCAAAGACGCGATATCTCCACGTGCGAGGTGAAGAAGAAAAAGAAGAAGCCATGAGATAGAGAGTAGGGACAAAAGTTCAAGATCACCTGTACAAAATTGCCTCTGGAGCAGCCATAAATGTTGGAGAAAATGGAAGAAGAAAAGTTCAACGATTCACCATTGACTTTTGAGTTTTGAGACAGAGAGAGACGAAGCTTCTGTAAGATAGAATGTGATTTTTGTATATTTTACAAGAGCGTTTGTACAAGACTTTATACAATGTTCAGAAAGTTAAATATAGGAATAACTAATCACAGCTAATCATATCAATCACCATTACTCCTAAATATATGTTTTCTATAACTTGGTCAATACTCTCCCTCAAGATGGAGGGTTTCTGAAGACTCCAATCTTGGAGCAAGCATGTTGAAAACGGGATCGCGGTAGAGGTTTTGTAAGAGTGTCGGCCAATTGGTCATGAGTTGAGACATGAGAAATACGCACCATTCCCGCTTGAATGTGATTTCGGACAAAATGGTAGTCAAGTGCGATGTGTTTCATGCGGGAATGAAAGACCGGATTGGCACATAAGTACGTGGCACCCACGTTATCACAATATATAACGGGAACAACAGGAAGATCAAGCTTCAATTCAGTAAGTAAAGAGCATACCCATTGGACTTCAGCGGCAGTATTGGCAACAGCCCGATACTCAGCTTCGGTTGAAGAACGAGCAACACCCTTCTGCTTCTTTGACGACCAAGAAATCGGGTTACGACCAAGATAGAGAATATAGCCATTGGTGGATACGTAGTCATCAGTATCACCCGCCCAATCTGCATCTGAAAATGCATGAAGTTCAAGTGGAGAGTCTTTATAAAAGGTGATGCCATGTGTGGGAGTACCTGCAAGATAGCGAAGTACTCTCTTGGCGGCCGCCCAATGTTCGTGAGTTGGTTTGTGCATGAATTGCGATAAACGGTTGACAACATTGGACAAATCAGGACGTGTAAAAGCCAAATATTGGAAGCTGCCAACAAGTGAGCGGTATTGAGAAGGGTCAGTGAGAGGGATACCGTCATGAAGAGACAATTTTGGTGAGGTGGGCATTGGTGTAGTAACAGGTTTTGAGTCGGCCATATTGTATTTGGCGAGTAAATCAGCTAAATACTTGCGTTGCATGAGGTGGAGACCCGAATGAGAATGTGTGACTTCAATACCAAGGAAGTAGTGAAGATCGGTGGGATCTTTGATGGAGAAACGGTCAGCGAAGCGTGTAAGAACTTGAGAGATTCGATCATCGTTGTTGCCGGTGACAATAATATCGTCGACATAGACGAGAACGTAGGTGAGAGAAGAACTGCTTTGGTGAATAAACAGAGAAGTATCTGCAAGAGAAGCAGTAAATCCATTATCCAACAAGTGTTGTTTGAGAGATATATACCATGCCCGGGGAGCTTGTTTCAAGCCATAAATTGGTTTGCGAAGACGACATACAAATGAAGGCTTGTCTTGATCGATGAATCCCGATGGTTGAGACATGTAAATTTCTTCGGTAAGATCTCCTTGGAGAAAGGCGTTATTGACATCAAGTTGCTTGATAGACCATGATTTTGTTGTGGCAATGTCTAGAACGAGGCGTACTGTAGTTGTCTTGATAACGGGACTAAAAGTTTCCGCATAGTCTAATCCATATTGTTGTGTGTAGCCTTTGGCGACGAGTCGAGCCTTATAGCGTTCAAGGCGACCATCGGAGAGGAACTTCGTGGTGAAAACCCAACAACACCCAACAAGATTTTGATTTGGCATTGAGGGGACGAGATCCCATGTGTGATTTGTGGTATGAGCATCAAATTCAGTAGAGCAGGCTCGTCGCCAATTTTCATCTTTGAGCGCTTGATTTATCGTGGATGGCTCCACCATCGGTAGAACAGAGCTTGTAACCTGCAAAGAAAACTTGGTTTTGGGTTTAGTTATATTATTTTTGGCTCTGGTTATCATTTTGTGGTTATTTAGCGGTGGTGCAATTGGATTTTCTGGTTCACTAGTTGTAGACTGGTTCGATGTGGGTAGAGTTTGATTTGCAGGGTTTATATTTTGTGAGGTCACGGGTGTTGACCCAGTAGGAGAGTGAGCAGTGGGCTCATTTTGTGTGGAGGGTAACTGGGCCGAGGTGTTAGGCCCATTTTGAGAATGAGCAGTAGGCTCAGAGGTGGAAGAAGAGAAAGTTTTGTTTAAAGAAGAAGATGACGATACCTGAGGGGAAGTGGCCGGCGATGATGCGTCGAGCAAAAGAGACGGTGACGGCGGGTGAAGGTCAGAGCTCGGGGGTCCGTTATTCGTGGGCATATCGGGGAGTCGGAGAGGAACCATTGTTGTTGAAGGCAGCGTATTATCAGAGAGATCGGCGTTGTCTTGTATACTCGATGGCGACGGTGGCGATCGAAAAGGAAAACGAGTCTCATCAAATTGGACATGGCGGGACGAGTAGACGCGAGCTGTGGGGACATGTAAACATAAATATGCACTCTGAGTTGTGGAATAACCCATAAACACACATGGTAATGATCTTGCTTCCAATTTGTGATTTGTGTATGGTCGTAACCAGGGAAAGCATAAGCATCCGAAGATTCGTAGCTTCTCATAATTGGGATGCTGATGGAACAACATCTGGTATGGTGTGGTGTTGTTGAGAACAGGGGTAGGCATCCTGTTAATGAGAAACACCGCTGTGGCTAGTGCAAACGGCCAATATGTCGTCGGAATCGAAGCTGTGGATAAGAGTGTGAGGCCTGTTTCGACGATGTGACGATGTTTTCGCTCAGATAGGCCATTGTGTTCCGGGGTATGTGGTGGTGACGTGAGATGAGAGATGCCATGGATGCCGAGAAAATCACGCAGCGCGATGTATTCACCACCATTATCCGAGAACAAAGTGCCAATGCGGGTCTGAAACCGATTCTCTACCAGAGATTTGAAGATGATAAACGTTTGTTTTACATCAGATTTTCGTTTGAGTGGAAAAAGCCAGGTATATCGTGTATAGTGATCAATAAAGAGGATGTAGTATTTGAAATTGTCAAGAGATAGAATTGGTGAAGTCCATACGTCGGTGAAGACGTATTCAAGAGGATGATGAGAAACAATAGTTGAATGAGAAAAAGGCATTTTGTGGCTCTTATTAATTAAACAATCTGAACATGAAAGAGTTTTTAGAGTAGAAGATGAAAGAGGAATTGAAAAAGCAGAGATAATTGTTTGTAAAACTGGTAGAGAAGGATGACCCATTCGTGAGTGCCAAGCGTCTAGACTTGTTTTCGGGCCGGATGAAGATAGTAATGCCATGACTTGAGGTTTCGACATCGGCCATTCGTAGAGCTCATCCTTAGTTCGACCTTGGGGTAACGGGACCCCCGTGCTGAGATCCTTCACCTGAAAAGAAGCAGGGAAGAATTCGACCGAGACATTGTTAGTGTTGCAAAGGCGGTATACCGAGATAAGGTTCTTTTGTATATCCGGAACACATAAAATATTGTCTAAAGTGAGAGGTCGAGTATGAGAGGGAAAAGACAAAGAACCAGTGTGTGATATGGAGAGATTAGAGCCGTCGGCTAGAAGAACGTCATCACCACCATTATATGCTTGATGGAGTGAGAGATTGTGAAGATCAGATGTGATGTGGTGTGTTGCACCGGAGTCCACAACCCAATTGTTTGCCGCATATGGGTTGTTCGTAACTAGATTTGCTCTTGGCTGCCATGGTTTGAAAGGAGTGGTTTGTCCCTGACTTGAAGGCGCTTGCAGAGACTGTAACTGAGGACAACGGCGAGCGCTATGTCCTTGTTGATTGCAGAATTGACACTTTCCCAGATACGGTTTTGGCATCCGAGAGTCAGACTGGTTTTGCCAGTTGCGGTTGTTGTTATAGGACTGCTTGCGATTATTATTGTTGTTGTTGTTGTATGAGAAGGATCCTTGGCGTTGTTGAACATTGTTGGCTGAAACGGGGAAAACAGGGGCAGCAGCTGCGGTTGTTGCGAGACAGAGAAGCTTGGCTTCGTGGTTCAGGAGACGTTCATGGATAGCAGCAATGGATGGCGTGATGTCTTTGCCATCAATTTGCTCAGCCACAGTTCTGTAGGCATCAGGCAACCCCGCAAGTAGCATCTCAACGGCTTCATCATGGTCATATGGTTTGCCAAGAATTGCGAGTTGATCAAGGATATTAGTGAAACCTTGAATATAGGCATCAATGGTTAGTGTGCCCTTTCTGGAGTTGCGTAGTTGAGTCCTCAATTGTTTGAGATGTCCACGACTTGGTTGACCGTACGTTTCTTCAAGTTTAGCCCAAACCTGAGATGACGTTTTCGAGAGAGAGAGAATGGGCTGCAGCGGCATCGTGATCGCACCGATCATGGCAGTGTAAATGAGTTTGTCTTGGCGGTGATACTTGATATAGGCTGGATTTGGAGTGGAGACAGTGTTGACAGTGAGAGTTTCTGCCGGGATAGTGACAGATCCGTCGATGTGACCGAGAAGACCATGGCCATCGAGAAGAGCATGAACTTGATTACTCCACATAAGATAGTTGGTGGTGGTGAGTTTTGTCACTTGGTTCATGTTGATGCTGAGAACCGAGTCAGAGTTAAGTGGAATTTCAGTGTGTGTGGTGGAGGATGCAGACATGGTGATCAATAAAAGAGAAGAGGCGATGAAACCCCTTTTTTTTTTTTTTTTTTTTTTTTTTTTTTTTTTTTTTTTTTTTTTTTTAGGTTTTGGATCGATATGCTCTGATACCATGTAAGATAGAATGTGTTTTTTGTATATTTTACAAGAGCGTTTGTACAAGACTTTATACAATGTTCAGAAAGTTAAATATAGGAATAACTAATCACAGCTAATCATATCAATCACCATTACTCCTAAATATATGTTTTCTATAACTTGGTCAATAGCTTCTTCTCGCTCTTTTTCAACTTTTGGAATGTAAAATACTATACAAGTAAAAATTATTAGTAGAGAGACCGGTAATTTTATTCTCGTTTTTACTGCATCATGCTTGAGGTGAATTTTATAACTACAGACAAGTAAAAAAAAGAAAATAACCATGATAAATGTTTATGCATAAATGAAATTGATTACAAATGTTACACATGCACATAGTAATGTGGCTAATCTAGATGGAGATGAAAATACTTACATAGCTGTGTTATGAGAAGACTAAACCAAAACAGTGTATGTGAAACTGCAAGCATTCTCCAAGCTATATTCACATTATCAGAATCCATGAATCAACTTTCACATCTCAGCAGCAAAGGACTTCCGCATCCGCATGTTTGCGTTGGGGTTTTTGAAAGATAACCCTCCACCGATTAAAGCGTCGTTGTAATCAAGCTGCATTCCAAATAGGAAGAGCATGCTTTTTGGATCACAACCTGCGATAACACATGTGACCAAGAATGATCTTAGCTTTCATAATCATGTTACAAACGTATATGCCATTCATAGAATACAGCACACCAACAATCTTCAAGCTTGATGACAAAGACCAGAAATCTCAGAATCAAGAATCTGACTAGAAACATACACTTTGAATCTGATTTCTAAACTAATATTCTTCTGATTTACAATTATTACCTTCCTGGAAACAATATAGTCAGACCAGCCGATATATTAATGATTCTAGCAGCAGATCAGAAGATTTTACGGACCATCTTACCGAACAAACTCGATATAAACGGTTAAGGTCGAAAAATCTGATTTCGACACTATGTTACTCCTTATGAAACAATCATCCTATGACTGCTCAATTACTGATCTAATTCTTGCAAAAGGAACATGATCAGAATTAAGAGTTTTTACCTATAGTGTATCCTTCATATTCTAAGGTCGAGTCATTGGGTTGAGCATTTCCCTCAAAGTCCATTGTGTAAGACATGCCTGAGCATCCTCCTTGTTTAACACCTATTCTCAAACACAGATTATTCCCACGTTCTGATCCCATCTTTACTCAAATGGTTAAGAGCATTATGACTCAGAGAAATCGCTGGCTTCAATGCCTCATTCGTAAGTCTCACTGCAACATTCAAAGAAACCTCTCTGTGTTAACTCAAGAGCTATTCAATTGCAACAAGTAAGAAAACACAATGACCAATCAGTAAAGCTTTCTAGTTCACAGACATTAACAAGACTCTGAAGAGTTTAAGCTCACATGTGAGGCACGTGCCATATACAGTATTCTTTATGGGCTTTTCTGATCTGTTTTTGGTCCGTTTCTAATTATTTAAATCAGTTAAACATTTAAATTAGATAATAAAAACAAATTAAGTAAAAATAACGAATTTAGTGTAGTGTCTCGTCTCGTCTCTTCTCTCTTGTCTTCTCCAACTCAGTGCTTGTGGGGTTTTCCCAATGGAGCTGCCTCTCTCTCTGTCTCTTCTCCTAGGGTTTTGGATTAACAATCCACAATTCACGAGGCATGAATCATTCTCCCCACTTGCTAAATTCTCCGGCGAAGATCCCCAGATTTTTGCTATATATCCAGCTTGGGAATTGAAAGCAACGATTTTTAGCTTCAGAAACAAAATCTAAACACTTTTGGTAAACAATGCCCACTCACACATCGAGATCGGAGGATAAAGACGTCGGAGAAGATGATCTCCGACGACGGAATCCGTATGTAGTCCTTGGCATCCCCAGCAATTCGACTGATCAAGAGATCAAAAGTGCTTATCGAAGAATGGCTCTCAGGTCTTTTCAATTCTGTGAAAAAGTTTGAAACTTTCCTGATTAAGATGTTTTGTTGGATGCAATTTTGAGTTCAGAAGTGATTAAGAGGTTTAGATTTTGTGGAAGTACTGTCTCTGTGTTTATGTAGATCACTTGGTGGACCAAATCTCTAGTTTTTGTTTTTTTTTTTTTTTTTGTGTGTGTGTGTGTGTTGTTTCCTTTTAGTACTGAAGTTTAGTTATTTCAGGTACCATCCTGATAAGAATCCAAACGACCCGGTTGCAGCGGATATGTTTGAGGAGATTACATTTGCCTATGAGGTCTTGTCTGATCCGGAGAATCGGCGTCAATATGATACAACTGGCTCTGAGGTAAGATTTCATACAAGTTCCGAGTTTTAACATCGTTTTCTAATTTTGATGGTTGATCGAAACCATTGTATGGAGCGCCGGGAGATAGTATCATATTCGGGCATTGTTTGTGATATTCTTGAAGCATAGAAAATACCATATATAGTGGGAAGTTTGGGACCGGACGGTTTAGCGTTGTAGGGTAGCTGTGTTTTTTGCTACTGGTTTATTTAGTATTGGAACAAAGCATTCTACACTTTTTCAGTGTCCAGATCACCTTAAATCACCTAAAGTGAAAGTTTCTAGTTTTTCTTTAAATGCCCCTTTGTTCAAAATCGACTAAATTTCCCATATCTAGTTTTACATTGGTTCACCTGTGATTTCTATGTAGGCTGCTGGTCCGGAAAATGAAGACCTTGAGCTCGATCTTTCAAGCTTAGGAGCTGTTAATACTATATTCGCCGCGCTGTTCAAGTGAGTTTCGTAAACAGACTTGCTCTACTTTCTGTTTTTTTCCATTACTACCAAAAATCTCCTTAGCTCTGAAGAGCTACGAAATTTTGTAAAGTTCTTTACTTTTGTTTGAGGGATGATTAACAACTTGACAATTTTGTTCTACACAGTAAGCTTGGTGTGCAAATCAAGACAACTGTCTCAGCAAATTTATTGGAGGAGGCGCTGAATGGTAAGATTACTACTTTGCCACTTACCGTTGGGCAAGTTGTTTCCAGGAAGGTATGATAATTAGTTCTGTACGCTAGCATTTACTTTCTTTGCATTAATGTGGATCTGTTTTCTCTGAGATATTTGCTTCTCAAACAGGTTGAAAAGCAGTCAGCTCACTTTTATTCTGTTACGTTAACAGAAGAAGAAGCCCAGGCTGGATTGATATGTAAGGTGCAGTCATCTGCTAAAAACAAATTCAAGGTGCGTTTGCACAAACTCTTGCCTTTCGTGCTCAATAATCTCGTAGTTGTTTTTCCTGTTCTGTATTATACCTTTTGATTCCTTTTGCTTTTCAGTTGCTTTACTTTGATAAAGAAGAGAATGGAGGACTGAACCTGGCCCTACAGGTATGAAGTTTTATACTATTAGTTTGTTGAGTAACTAATTTCCTGTCACATCTCCGGATTACATCGCAGAGTGGTTTGATCAGAATTTTTTTTTATACTTTGCTACTCTCATTAACCTGTAACGTTTAAATTATGCATCCAATCGAATCTTCATGGCTCTTAAGTTTCATTCGGATTCTAAATTTGTATTTTATTTTCTTTCATTCTGCAAAAGGAAGACAGCAGGAAAACGGGAAAGCTCTCGACTGCAGGGTTATATTTTTTTGGCTTTCCTGTTTATCGTTTCGATCACAGGGTTAATTCAGTTAACTATCTTATCTACCCTCTAGTAAACACTTTTATTTTCATCTTTCGATCACCATGTACTCAGTTTTCTCCCTTTGGCTCACAGAGGGCTCTCTCAAGGGATCCAGAAACCGGATTTTTCAAAAGGCTTGATGCATTCCAACCATTTGAGATCACTGAATTGAAACCTGGATCTCATGTATTTGCTGTTTATGGTAATGGTTGTTTCATTAGCTTACAGTTTTCAAGGAATCGGTAGAAGTAGAGTAACCTCACTTCGTGTCATATTTCTCTAGGTGACAATTTTTTCAAAAGTGTGAGCTATACTCTAGAAATATTCTCATCTGCTCCATTCGCTAACGAAAAAGAGAGTCTCCAGTCCACTGAAGCTCAGATAGTCTCGAAAAGAACTGAGCTATTGAGATTTGAATCTGAATATCACGAGGTCTTTGCACAGTTCACAGAGATGGCTAGTAAATGCACAGGGGAAGTACAAGAGGTAAGAGGTAGCTTTACAATATCACCCCTTTTTCCTATATGCATGATTACTTTAAGAGATATTTGTTGTGTTTGCAGATCAATGAGCTTCTCAAGAAGAGGAACGAGATATGTGCGGCGTACACAATCTTTCCGCCGACGAAGCAAGGTTCAAGCAAGAACAGAAGCTGGAGCAAGGGAAAGAGCAAGAAGAAGAGTAGTCTTTTAATGGAACCTAGAGAAGAAGGAGAAGTCGCAGTTAGGGAAGAAGATGGAGTGAAGAAGAAGAAATGGTACAATATTCAGCTGAGGCAAGACAAGAAAAAAACCTGAAGAGCCTAAATCTTGAGTTTGTTTCAGGCACATAGCTATGTTCCAAAAACGATATATATGTTTCAGTGATAATCGTTAGGGAAATTATTGACATTTTATAAAAAGTGATCTATGGTTTCTTGTGCTTCGCCAGACTCATCTCTTCGCACGCTTCGCTGGATCCGTATGCTTCGACGGATTCAGATTCACATTCTATGTCCGCAGTACTGTCAACTTCGTCTTCTTTGGAAGCTTTGCTGAATTCATATGTATCCTGCTGGTTATTGCTGCCATCTTCTTCCTCACCGGATCCTGGTTTACCATATGCAGTTTGGTATCCGCCATTTTTGTTTATTTCGGATTCATCCTTCCAGATCTGGGCACCGCATTCAACAATCTTGAATTTGCTACTGAATTCGAACACTACCTCTCTGCTCGTCACTTTGCAGAATCGTTCTTCTTGAAACAAGTACGAGTGGAACAGAAACATATGTTTTCTTTGGATTCTGGGGACAGCGTAGACAATGATCTCGTCAATGGGAAGGTATAGGTTGCCTTTGCCTATACGACGACACAATAGTTGTTCGAATTCTCTGGTTTGCTGGTTAGGGGAAATCACAACGCAAACCTTGAGAATGGTGAGAGGCATGTCACCCATCAGACGTATGGTCAAGGAATTTCCTCTGGCTCGGTGCTCGAACTGTACAGGCACTTCTCTCCCAGGTAAGCAAGCCCATCCCTGTACAAACGATTGTGTTATGATTGCTCGTCGTGCTTTACTGTCCAGTTTGAAGCAGTTTGTGTAATTGAGTTGCACATATGGAGTGTCGTAAGGACAAATAAGTTGCTCCATTGATTCCCAATCGTTTCTAAGTGAATCTGCGAGTTTTCTGCTGCCGTTTAAATAAAGTTGTAACCGATGGAGACTTTTCTTGCAATATGGAATCCTCTCAAGACCAGTGTAGCTTAGGTGTAGATGCCTTACACTTTGGGGAACATGTTTTAATGCCTTTAGCTTTCCATTGCTGACTATGATTATGTTGAGAACACGAAGACGACACCAAAGCGATGCAGGCACTTGTTCTACAGCTGTGACTGAGATAGAGAGATGTGAGATGTTCTTAGAGATGTCTGGAAAGTTTCTCAATCTGTGGCATGCCGTCATATTGACCGATATAAGAGATGCCAAGTTCATGCGAGTTGGAATGACTTCTAGCTTCGTGCAGGCAAACATGTTCAGCACTTTTAGTTTGTGAAGATTTGAAAAAGAGGAGGGGATCTCTACCAAACTCTCGCAATCATTCAAATTCAATCTCTCGAGATTTGTGGCATTGGAGAGATCTGGGAGTTCGTTCAAATGACAGGACATCGACAAATCCATCTTCTTGAGGTTTGTAAGCAGCTGAATGTTAAACCAAATAACAGAGAGAAGACCATCAAAACATGAAGAGAACGTACATAATCATAAATTTAAACTAAACCAATCGCAAAAACCAACCTGGGGTCCTTCCCAGAGCTTCTCGAGTTGGCTATTCCGCATATTGAGTTCGACGAGATTTTCCAGATAAAATCTAATAGGAAGACTCTTTCTCGGGTATGCCTCCCAATGTAGTAACCTTAGACGAGGTGGAAACTGCAAGTCCTCAGGTATGCGCACTCTGTCATTTTCATCGCTTACACTGAGGAATTGAAGGTTACGCATTCTCTTGAAAGCTCCTTCGCTTATAAACACTTTGCTGATTTTGGATGTATCAAACGATATGCCAGACACGGTTCTAGTACCCTATACCAAATTCCAAACAGAGGAAACTATTAGCACAATACCAGAAGAGAATATAACAAATACGAAAAAGGAAAGTGTAAAAGAACTTACTGTATCATATTCAAGGACATCGCAAATCTCATGAGCATCAATTAAGATTTGGCGTTTCCAAGGTTCTTGTCTATAGATGGCTTGTCTACCCATTTGTTGTAGTAATTTGTGCATCACTACATCTCCATTGGTAGATATGTCTATGAGAGATCTACTGACTAGGTTTCTCAACCCATGTTCGACATCCAAATTATCGTCACCGAGCATGGCTTTTACATAATTTTCTTCTTTGTAGTTGAAGAAGATTGCGATGTGAAGAAACAGAGTTTGATCTTTTTCATGTAAACTCTCATATCCGACTCTTAACACTCTATCGAGATCTCCATCAAGGCTAGTTTCTAACCTATGCATTATAACTTCCCATTCATTCTTATTTTTCCCACGTAAAGATGAACCCACAACACGGAGTCCTAATGGAAGATTACTGCAAAGCTCTATTATTCTTATTGCAAACTTTTCAAAACCATAATGTGGAGAGCTTCTCCTAAAAGCATACCTACAAAAGATCTCAAGAGCTTCTTCATTAGATGGAAAACCCACATGGTATGTATTGTTAATGCCATATCGTTGCAAAAGCTCTTGATCTTTGGTAGTCACAATAATCGTACTTCCATGACCAAAACGATATATATCCTTAGCCAAAGCATCTAATTGCTCAAGACTATCTACATCGTCAAGAACGATGAGAACCTTTTGGTTGCGTAACCATTCATATATAACATCTAAGTTACATATCTTTATTCCGTTTTGGTTCAAAATCTGTGAAAGAAGCTGTCCTTGTAAACGCAACTTGGAACCATGCTCATCACAATCAATATTCCTATAATTTTCCCTTAACATTTTCCATGAAATATCTAAGCGGGAAACCGCGAGAAATTTGGTTGTATAAAGCTCTCGCAATGGTAGTTTTACCAATCCCGGCAGGACCAGATATTCCTAAGGTCATAGCTTCACCAGTTTCTAATTGTAACAAATATTGAATTTTCCTCAAATGAACTTCAAGTCCTACCATACCATCAAAATCCCTAGACGGTGTAGCATTTAGTTTGTCCGAAACATCTCTGGCAATCTTCTCAATCATGTTTGCTTCATTGTCCCTAACAAGGAGAAAAAAAACTAAAAGATTAAACCTTTTTCAAGTCATTGTAATGAATCATCGGCTTGAACAACTCATCCATAAATAAGCTACTAATGTCCACTTAATTGTTGAATGAACTTTTACTTGTATGTTTTCTTTTTTCTTTTTAAGATTCAAAGCGTAATCATGAACGTTTGTTGAATGATTGGCTTGAACAACTTAATTGTTGAATGAACTTGAACAACTTAATTGTTGACTGAACTTTTTAATGAATGTTTTTTAAATTAATTTACCATTGTACAAATATTTTTTTGATAAGTAAAATTCATGCGAAAATGGCATTAGAAAACTCCATTCCACAAATTACCAAATAGAGTTGTAATAAATCTAGAAGAACAAAAGGAACAAACCAATTCAGAGAGTGTTCTCCGGCTATGTTGGCGACATGGTTCAAAGCTTGGATCCATCTATGCATCTCAGTCTCCGTTTTCCCTTGGCAAGTTTTCTTGAAAGCCTTCCCAAACTCTCTCATCTGTTTCCTCACATAACATGGATCCACTTTGTAGAAAACCGTCATCACTATTTGTCCTGCAGATTCTTGACACTTCAAAATCTCCACCAGCTCGTTCAAATTAAACACCAACTTGAAGAAGCAGATTCTCGATTCTCTTACTGCCCGAGTGAGTTCAATACCAATGGATTGGCTTCTTTCGATACCTTCATGTTTGAAGGCTATGATATATCCCACTGTGTTCAAAATGGTTATATAGATGACATGGAAATGTTACGCAAACATCTGGATCGTGGAAGCTCAGGGAAGACGTTGTATCTCCAACTGCAAGAAGAAGAAGCAATGATATATCGAAATGGATATTAATGAGAATTTGAAAAAAAAGAGGAGGGGATAAATTCAAAAAATATATATATATATATATTAGGAGTTCACATTGTCTTTATTTTTTCTTTTTTTCTTTTTTTATTATCAATTATTTATTTAACTAATATCTATTTAAAATATTTTAAAGTAATAATCTAAATTTTGAAATCTATATACTTAGATACATATAACGCTAATTCAAAATATGCAAACAATCCGCACGTAGTGCGGACCAGCACCTTGTAAATTACTAAAATAACGTTAGGGAAACAAAAAAAAGGATAACTGCAGGACCAGGGTCGGACCGAGTTTAACCTGTTGGTATTAATTTTGCTGGGCTCAAATCGAACACAGATTTTTGGAGAGCCGAGCTTGAACAAGGCCGGGCCGGGTTTACAAACCCCTTTTTAACACCCCTAATTTTATCCTATATGTGTTATCATATATATATATTGGAAGCTCGTGGCTGAAATTGTAAAGAGAAACCATCGAAATGAAGAGCTGGCCAAACCTTAGAATTAAAGATGTTTTGGATGACCACCTTAGCATCCGATTCGAATATAAACTATATGAAATCTAAATCTTGTATGCTGAGCATACTAGTATACTACCCATATCGTAATGCTTCTATTTCAAAATCAAAGATCGATTAAACCCTTCAAATGGCTCGTGTTCCACCTTCCAACCCAAAGAATTGATCCATAACTGTTTCTAAAAATCCACCCAACTCCAGTCATAAACATGTTCTTAACATTGCATTTAAGATTCAGTGGATAAAAGTTTGGTATTTATGAGCGAGCATTTTGTAAGTATTTTGAGTTTGGTATTTATAACTCCGATTTCGTATCTGTTGAAATAACTAAATTAACTACAATAAACAGTTACTACAACAAGTGCACATACATGATCGAATCAGAATATGAGTGAATAACCATTCCCAAATAAAAATTACTAGCCATTATAGCAATGGTTGGAGAAAACCAGCATTAAGAAAAACAAGGAGCCATGAAAAATATTCGTTTCGAGTGCATAGATAGAAACAAAGTAGCTGGAGAAATACATCAGAAATGTATTAGAAGGGCATTAGGAAAGCGATCTACAATAGATACATATGATATGATGATTACTCTTCTTCATCAACATCTTCTTCATCAGCTTCTTCTTCATACTATTTCCATCAAAGACAGATTTCGCTAGATACTCATAGTGCAACGGTTCACAACCATAATCTAAATCATTATAGAGATATATCGGGACATTCTCTTTCTTCTTATAAATGTAAAAGTTAATATAACAAGCAGGCCTAACCATCAGCTTTTAACCATCAGCAACCCAAAAAATATTCGCAAATTTTGTTATCTCACTGTCCATTACGGGTTACTCTTCGATTCTGACTACCCTAAACTTAACCAATCCACAACCAGACTTCCCCACAACAAACCAGTAATCCACAGCCTTATATAAACCTTCACAGACATAAACCTTAGAGCTAAGACTGTTCTCATACTTTAATTCTCTTGTCACTCGTACCCCAATACCATAGTGCATACTACTCTCCATTGCCAGATTCCCACTTTCGATCATTCGAGTTCTTTTCATGATTTCTCTATGTTGTTTTCGTTGATCATGCTCTAGAAAGTGGGAATCTAGCAGTGGAGAGGAGTATGCACTATGGTATAGAGGTACCTGTGATAAGAGGAATAAACTATGAGAACAGTATTAGCCCTAAGGTATAAACCTTAGGGCTAATATAAGATTGTACCTGTGATAAGAGGAGTATGTCTACGATGGTGTATATAAGATTGTAGATTGCTGGTTTTCTGTGGAGAAGTCTGGTTTGGAGTGTTTAAGTTTAAGGTAGTTAGAACTGAAGGGAAACATGTGATGTGCAGTGCAATAATGAAGTTTGTGCAGACACTTAGAAATAAATCACTGATGGTTAGGCCTCTTGGGTTTATTAACTTTGACATTTCTAATAAGGAGAAATGTCCTGGTTTACCTATGTAATTGCGAGCAGTTGCACTATGAGTACATAGTGAAATCTGTCTTCAACAAAGAAGACAAGACGTTGCTTCTTTGGGCTGCTCGATGCTTCTCCAGCGAAGGCTTGCTTGGCGTTCATGTAGTTATCTGGAAAGGTCAATCATCCATGGTGTTTCTTCGATCAATATTTCATATTACTCTTTTGCGATTTGGATCAAAAGCACATGAATATTCATTTCTAGCTAATCACAGATATCCTAAAGTCACATATATCAACAAAAAGCTAGGGTTCCTCCTCTCAAACATGTGCGAGTAGATGACTATATTCTTCATTTCCTATAATTAATTATCATCTTCCTAATGCTACGTTTTAACACAAATCATCCATATACGTAAACCACAACAATTTTCAAACTTTTTGAATCAACCATGCGATTATAAGTAGTTAAGTAAAATGACAAGACCTGAAAGATATGACTTGTCAGTGAAAACAGGATAGTGAAGAAAATCTAGGTCAAACGTCCCTGATCGTGCGTCTTTGTAATTAACCTTATTTCTTATTTCTTACGTAAACGCGGGAATTTGAAAAATAAAATCACATAAATGCAGAACAACAACACCAAACATATTTAATATCCCAAATAAATAAAAGTCCTTTTTCAAAAGATGTTATTATTTGACGACAATTCCGTGTTGGTATTTCGCGAAAATATTAGATTTAAAAATTTATTATCAATAGATTTGAATTTATATAAGACCAGAAATTTGTTAATATTGTAATGAATAAAAACTTAGAAATTACACTTCCATCAACAAACAAATCATCTAACTATATATTCTTGGGTTAGCTTAGGGTTTTGTAATATAACATCTAAAAGACCATCGTTAAACCCAGATCTATTCGGGTAATTTCTTTATCCAAAACACACTAAGAGAAGATGTTGAGAAAAAACAAAATTTACCTTGGCCATCGATTTAGAGGCATGGTGAGTAGTAGCATCGGACGAAAGACTTCTGGGCTTTGTGATCTTTCGCATGAAAGATGAGACGTGTCTTTCCAAATCCTCTGATCGTTTTTGATAGAACATGTGAGCTTACAGTTTCTTTGGTGGGCGACAGTGTTATCCTCTGATTTAGTCTATGTATATAAAGAAAATGTGGGTAAACCCTACTTTCCTTATATTTCTCGTTAGAACGTTTTTTGAAGTTGGGATTAGATTTCAGAATCTGTCTATGGATAAGATATTTTCTACCTCTTATCATTTATATATTTACACGTATTATCTTATCTTATAAGTACCATTTGATTTACTCGTATATCTGAAACCCTGTTCATTTTAATAAGTTTTCAAGTGTTTTATTTTATTTTTGTTTCACAAATAATTTATGTTTTTCATGGTAACGTAAAATTAATGATGTATTTTCTGATTTATCTATAAATTCAACAAAATATAAATATAATTTTTTAAAAAATTTTGGAATTGAGGGAGTTATAGGGCACTTTAAAAATATTTATCCTAAATTCCTAATTCGTCCTTGCACATTAACTTCTCTCGAATGGGATACGAAAGCGGAGTTGCTAGAACGAAATATGTAAAGCTCGCGAGCAAAAATTAAATTATTTATTCTATTAGCATTTCTGTTCTTTATTAGTAAGAAAAATGAAGAATACATATATCTCTTTAATATTTGAATGAAGTATGTTTTTGATATTATTTTTTTCAATTCAGTAAATATAGAAAAGTTAATTTGGTATTAGGATTAATTTCTTATAAATGTTTTGACAGGTTTAAAACATACAACTCAAAGAAACCAAAATATAAAACAATCATCACAATCAGTTCCTCAGATTCTTGACACTTGCAAAATCTCCACAAGCCCATTCAAGCACCAACATAAAGTAGCGTAGTTCTCCGAGAGCGTCACGGTTGGGATTCTCGATTCTCTTATTGCCCGAGTGAGTTCAATACCAATGGATTGGCTTCTCTCCATCCCTTCATCTTTGAAGGCTATGATCCCATTGTGTTCATACTGCGTATATAGATGACATAAAAATATTATGCAAACATTGGGATCGTGGAAGCTCGGGAAAACGTTGTTTCTTCAGCTGCAATATGAAGAAGCGATGAGATATCCAGCGACGGAGGTAGAAATATTTTTAACGGGGGTCATATTTAATTGAACTATTAATAAAATATTTGAATATGATATAATATTATTCTAAAAATTTCATAATATATATATATATATATATAATTAAATTCTCAGAGTTTAAATGTAAAAATAAAATAAGAAATAAGTTACTACTGTTATCTATTCTAACATACGGTATATGTAATTTCATTTATACATAATTTCTCATTTTGATAATCTTTTCTTAAAACATAGTTACAAAGAAAAACAAGAAAAGTATAATGCAGAGATTAACAAATAATAGTTTCACAAAAGAAAAAAATTATAAACGAATAGTGTTTAATTGATTGTTTCGGAAATAAAAACAAAACGTGAAAGTACGTTCGTGACAAATAATTGAATAAATATGATTATAATATAGCTTCATAGGTGCAAAGATTAGATTTGATGATACATAGTTTATTAAGTTCATTCTAAAAAATACACCAACTTTTCAATATATAGTTTATTTTTGGCGATATTTTAAACAATTATACTATTTATTATAAAATATATATAAATCTATACATATATTTTAACAAAACTATATATGAAAAGCGAATCCAGGTATCCTGATCTTTAAATCAATTATACTATTTTGACAATTATACTATTTATAAAAAATATATAAATCTTATACATATATTTTAACAAAACTTTATATGAAAAGCGAATCCAGGTATCCTGATGTTTAAATCAATTATACTATTTTAACAATTATACTATTTATTATAAAATATATATAAATTTTATACATATATTTTAACAGAACTATATATGAAAAGCAAATCTAAGTATACTGAATTTTAAATCAAAATACCTAGAACCGAATCTGGGAGTTCCGAATATTATATTTTTCGAATTGGATTGGATAGTATCTTGGATCCCATAGATTTTGCCCTACACTAAGTAGAAGACCTTATCAAGTGAATAAAGCTCAGAGATGGAATTTCACTATCTATAAAAATTGTTGTAATTCTCTCTTGGCCAGCAATATATGTTTTAAATAACAAGAGTATTCGATTTTCTACCAATTATAGAGATTAATTAGGGATTTGACATGGGATCCATCCAGATTACAAAAAGAATAGTTTAAAAAAAAAAAAGAGTTAATATTGTTATTATAGTATTTGACTGATTCTGGTTCAAGTAAGTGGGGAAGATTTGGTGATTTTCCATACCTTGCATTGATGATTATATTATAAATTCTGACAAAAATGTATATTATAAGAAAATAAAAACTTGTTGCTTCAATGATTATAAGAAGTGTGTCTGTGGCATCGTACACTTCGCCTAATTCAGGTTTTCGTACACTTCGCCTAATTCAGGTCTTTGTATATTTCACCGGATTCAGATTCACATCCTCGTCAGTGATACCGTCAGCTTTGTCTTGGTCAGAATTAGCTTTGCTAAATTTATTTGTATCATGCTGGTTAGTGGGTTTAACATATCGAGTTTGATATCCGTTATTGTTGTTTCTCTCAGACAGTACATTAAAGATTTTTGAAACCATTGTTCTTCTATAAACAAGTACATATCTAAGGCTTAGAAAACAAGTACATTGTTCTTCTAGCTAGGTCAATACGACGTCATTTAACTAAACAACTGAAAGAAGGTATGGTATGGAAAATCACCGCTATATAATTGATTGTTCTGACAAAAATTAATATGCACTGCAAATAGAAATCCCAAAGAGAAAGTACAAATATAGATCCCACTCGTTCTAGTTACGAGTTTTAAAATATATAGCGATTGATTATTATAACAGTATTATTATTCTTCTTCATCTTTCAATATTCTACTCTGCAATTTCAAGACACATGTGTCCTGGTTTCCCATCCATGGTTTTTCTTATTATTGCTTTGTGATCACCCACCAAATCCGTTGTTGAAGGATCAGGATTATGCTTGTAACTAATGTAGAATATTGCATTATTTGCCTTCAGCTTCTCACACGCCTCAACTGAGTCTTCATTAGTTTGTACAACTACATTCTTGATCTCCAAGAGAGGGGGAGCATCCAATCTCTGCAATTACATTGGCAAGTGTAAGAGGAAAGAAGAGAAAGATACAGCACGTAAAACTTCTCTTCCTATTCTTTTTTCTGGTAGCATTTCAAGGACTTACATAGCCTGATCTCGAGAAGCATGCAATTTCCAAGAATAGATACAGCCAGTCATTCTCATGCAACTCTGATTCTTGCACCTGTCATGATCCAGAAAATGTATGTACCTACAACTTGACTTCTCAAACTCAAACAAATTTAAACTCAGACGTTGCAGAGTCAATACTGGAAATCTCACCACATAAAACTTTTTATAGTCAGCGGCGAAGGCCTCATCAGAAAACCATTTGGGCATTTCACCTTTGTAGGACGCATCTATTTCATTGTCATCCCAGTAATCATCCAGACATTCGTCACCTTTAAAAGTGTTCTCTTTAAACAGTTAGTCCTCTAATAACCAGAAGTCCTAACGATTAAATACAGTGCCAAACCCAGGAATGGTAATATTCTTACATTTGATTCTGCAGGCTAAGGTCCTCCACATAATACCGATACTGCCTGGACGTCCAACATCGTTGAACAGCGTCTGAAAAGAGAAGATATTGTCGCTGGCCGGATCCTTTGCCTCCAAAGTTATGTAGAATTTGACGTTTGCAGTATAGTGCATACTATACTTTTCCCAGCGCACAAACTGGAAGTTTGTTCCCTGTCAAAGCAAAATAAGAACAAACTTATAAGGAATCAACGCAAGGTAATCACAACCAGAAGGCAAGACAAAAGATTAATAAAATCCACAATAATATGAATTAAAGAAACATAAACAAAATTATGGAGCTACCAGCTGAAAATTGTAGCAGAGGAGTCCAAGCCTACCAAAAAGGTTGACATCATAATCATCGCCCCAAACAGACTTAATTCGTCTATTCGAACGGCAATCCACATCAAAACCCTACAAAACGAATCAAGACAGATCTTCAGAACAGCAACCTACTTGTTCTGTGAGAACTAACCCTAAAAGATCATCAACTGGAAAATCCAAACGACCAAGAAATAGAAAGCAATACATAAACATCACTTGGAGAGAGATTATTACATAGGCGAGTCCAGTATTTCTCACGGAGCGGGGAACTGCTGGAAGATCACCCATTATCTCTCGAATAGCGTTTCGCCTTGCCCTTCGCTTGCGCAGGAAGTCTGGTATTTCTGCCATAACGCCCAAATCTAGGGAAGCCCTAATCTCTAATCTCAGAATCTATGATGTATAAAGGAATCGAGTCGCGCTCTAGCTAGGTCAATTCAATACGACGTCATTTAACTAAACAAATGATATTCTTTTACTATTGTATTTCCGTGGAGCAGAGTCCTCTAGATCGACTTCTCCTGCGATTTGAAATTAGGGTTTGGCGAACAAAATTTGGGGGATATGGCAGTAGGAATTGACGAACAAAATTTGGGGGATATCTCCGTGGAGGAACAAATTAGGGATGCAGATTCCTATACTGAGCATCTCCAATGTTGTGATGAGGTGAAACATTTATCTCCCTTTTCAACCTTGTTCTCCTAGAGCCTAGTGGTGTTCGGTTCTAAAATTTTGCTGGAGTTGATTTTGCTCGCTTCTTAAAATTTGCTAGAGTTTATTTTTGATGTAGGTGCGGAAGTTATCCACGGGCAGTGATTCTGATCATGATCATCGAATGTCTGTCGATGAAGATTCAGATTCAGATTCAGATTTCGAAGTTGTAGATTTAAAAGTAATATCTTCGTCTCCTTTGTCTTCTTTCAATGTCAGAGAAATCCGTAACTGGATTTTCCCATTTGTTTTGTTCATGTAATTTATTAAGCCATAGCATTATCGATCTCATGTTATGAATTTGTGAATGTAATTTACTAGGGCTTTTGTCTGGGTGTTGACATTGAACCTCATCAGTGGCGCGTTTATTATGACTTCGGCTTATGCGGTAGACTTGCACTTTATTGTTACAATTCTCAGAAGGTTTATTATCTTTGTTTTAGCCCGTACACTTTCTCAACTTAAATCATCTCTCATCACGGTCGGTCTGGTCAGGTTAAGCCTTACTGTCTTTACTTTCTGATCTTGTAGGGCACAGACTACAAGTTTGAGTCTCTCAGAAAATTTTACACTAAGTTTGGTTCCTTCACCAAGTTGTTCATAAAATTGGAGGCAATGATTCCAGACGAAAATATTCCACTCTCCTTTAAGACGGTCGTTAATCATGCTGACAGACGCACAGAAGGTGGGATGTTATGGTGGGAGACGTGCGTTTGCAGAGTGAAAGGTAAAAGAGCAGTGACACACCATTCATCGTAGGTTTGTGGTAGAGGACTGACCTATCATGTCTTTTCTTTCCGAGATCTAAAGGTAGCGAAGAAGAGGTGGATCATGAGTGGAACAATGAGGCAATAGATGATTGGTACAAAGGTGAAATGCCCAAATGGTTGTCTGATGTCGAACAGCAACAATGCTATGTGGTAACTCTCCGCTGCATCTAGTAGTTAATTAATTATATGTAGATGTTGACCAGTTCATGTCTTGGTAATGACGATTGGGTGTGGATCCATATATGTAGGTGCAACGATCAGAGTTGCATTACAACAAATGGTGGCTGCATCTCTTCACCGAAATTGCATTCTACACAAAATGGTTTGGAACACTCAGGCCGAGAGATCTTGCGGACTGCCTTCCATTGGAGACTCAAAAGGTGGTTGTGGAAACTCGAGAAGAAGCTGCAACAGAGCCGCGTGACAAGCTCAAAGCGGCAAATGCAATCTTCTACATAAGCTTTGAATGTCATGATGATCCGCTAACGGGCGAGAAGGCTAATTATAGAGCGGTCATACGAAAAACAATGGATGGGAAACCAGGGCACGTTCGTCTCGAGGTTAGCTGTTGGAGCATCTAGCCATCTAATCGAGCCGAAGAATAAAGGAATCAATTTAGTTTGTGTAACTTTTATTATGAGGGTTAACCAGTAAATTTCACAACTTTATCTCTGGATAATCTCGAGAATATTAATAAGTACTGTATTGTATTATCGAACTGCTATATCAATTATGTATGGGATATGAAGTTATTGAGATATTAAATTGTATTCACGATGCATGATCAGTACATATGACTTGAAGACCTAAACGACGTAAGTGACGAGGACTGAAGTCCGCCCCACCATTTTCTTCTTCCTCTCCTCAGACGCCTCTTGCCGTTTATTTCGTCATCTCAAATGAATGTCATCGGGAATCCATTCTCAAAGAAGTTTTAAGAACTGGTGTAGTAGTAGCTTTTGTTTATTTCTTAGATTGTTCACCACTTGTTCCTTTTGTTCGTTTCTGGGTTTGTAGTTGATCTCCTCTTCGATCTTCGCAACCATGAAAACTCGATCATTATCATTATTTGATACTAGAGACAAAAGACTCCAATATTTGGTCGATAACATCGATCGAATCAGCAAATTTTCGGGTGTTCCAAAATTGTCCATTTAAAAAACCGTATGAACAAGTGTTCTCTCAAAACGCTGAGGGTATTTGTGGAAGTTGATACCTCATCTCATCTTAGACATGAGAAAGATCATGAAAATAATGAAACGCCCTATCCCGAAACGACAAAAACGAAACCCGCCGAAAAATACGAAATTTTTTTTTTTATTTTTTATTTTTATTATTATTATTTTTTTTTAACTTTTTCTTAAAACGAAATACAACGAGGATCGATCGATCGAGATCGATCGATCGATCGTGAACCCTTGGATCGATCGTTCTCACCTAGGACCGATCGATCCTGACCCCTCAAAACATGCCAGAGGCCTCTGTCCCAAATCGACCTCTTAGGATCGATCGATCGTGCCGAGATCGATCGATCTCGATTTCCTACTAAACTCTGCCCAAAATTGACCCTGCAGGATCGATCGAGTCTCCTTAGACCGATCGATCGTGCGACAGAAGATCGATCGATCCGTTATGGATCGGTCGATCCCGATTTACCCTGTGAGCTCTCTGGCCAAAAACGACCCCCAGGATCGATCGATCCCGAACCCTAGGAACGGTTTACATGCGTCCTACACCTGAACGATCCCATAGGATCGATCGATCCTACTTGGATCGGTCGATCTTCACCCCTGTCCTGCAACCTCAAAACAACTCTAAGCAAACCACAATCAGCAAGACAATTCACTTCACTTACACCACAAAACATGACCATTCCTCGCATTCAAAATAATCTTACATAAACCACTTAAGCACACTATCAAGTTTCTAAAACACAAGAACACAAGGAATCAAAACCAAAAACCTTCTACCCCGAGATCATCTCTTCTCCTCGGCCTTGGTTCTACGCGCTCCATAACCTAAGACTTTTCTTTACCTGCACCAAAAGAGGTGCGTAAGCATTGGAAATGCTTAGTGAGGCGGTCCTCCCGTCCCACCGGTTATACACCCATATGATCAAAGATTAAACGTAATCGAAATGCACTTAACGAACAACCAAACACATACCGTAATAGAGCTCCATTACAAACACAACACACAACATGGCCATGCCATGAATCACACCCAATTGGTCTAGTTCCTAAGCACACAACAATCACGAAAAAGCAATGATCACATAGTCTAACCACGGTCACGCAATCACCTTTGCTTTGACGGTTGGAAACAAAGATTCCTTCACACTTCTAGCTTGTTTCCCTTTGGCTTCTACTTAACCAAACACCAAGGTATCACCAAGATGACTACAAATTCCCTGTCAAAACATCACCAAGCACACTCTCAATTGATGGATCACAAGCTCTAACTCGGATCCCTAATAACCCCAATTCTCAGATTCATTTCCATAACAGAGCTTTATTAGTCCGATCATAACATTTATTCTAGACGATATTTGGGCAATTCCTTCTGTCAGATTCAAGATTAGACCCTCAAGAATCTCTCTACCAAGTTTCAGCACAAACAAACAATATTCAAGTGCCCACACATTCCTCTTACTACAACCCGTCGCGGTTTATCCGAAACAGAGCAGTTTTGGGAGAAAACTCATAACTCCTAAACCACTGGAAGAAACTCGATGGAACTTGGTAGGTAATTAGTCAAGAGGGCAGAGAACTTATCCAAAAAGTTTCAGCTCAAACCGGATCATTTTGATAGCCCAATCGTCCCTTCAAACTGACCCCTCAATTTCGGATTCCTTTAACCAAAACAGAGCTTTAGTAATTCTACCATATCTCTTGCCCTAGACCATATCTTGCAAATTCCTTCGGTGTAACTAAAGATGAGACTCTAAACAACCTATCTACCAAATCTCAGACCAAACAAACAAGAATTGAGTGCCCAATCACTCCATCCAACCCACCCCGTCGCTATAGCCCGAAAACAGGGTAGTCTAGGGAGAAATATCATATCTCCCAAACCACTCAACATAATCCCACGAAATTTGGTAGAGAACTAGAAAAAAAGATTGAAGAACTTATCCACAAATTTTCAGCTCAAACCGAGCTCTCTTGATATCCCGATCGGACCTCCCAACACAGCTCCAAAACTCTGTTTTCTCACCTCTTTCTCTCTTCCTCTTCTTCCTTTCTCTTCTCCTTCCTCTTCTCCTTCTTCCTCTCTTTCTTTCTCTCCTTCTCTAGATTTTTCCTTTGCCCCAATGAAGGAAGAAGAAGCTTCAAGAACCCATATATATATGTGGGAGAAGGAGATATTTTTCATATACATGTATATGTATATGTATATGTTGGTTTAATCTAATTAAACCAAACCGAATTCACTAAACCGCAACGATTAATTTTCTCAATTAATTTCTCTCGCTCGGTTTAAGAATTCTGTCAAAATTCCCAAAATATTTGAGATATTCCTCTGTCTCAAAATATTTCTTCCATTCCCGCTAATTCCCCGGAATTACCGATTAATTCCGTTTTAAACCGAACGACACGAATTAATTCCGAATAATTAATCCTTCGATTAATTCACCCGTTCCCCGCCCATTTGGCTGTGAATCGAGCTCGATGTTCTCCACGTCACATTACATCTCATTTCTGTCAAACACTATTCATTCTGTAAAAATATTATTCCGAACCAAAGCAACCCGAATTGGTTCCGAAACGATTAATCTTCCAACTAATCAACCCAATCTCAACCCCGCAAGAAATGTAATAACTTTTATTACAAGGATACGACTTGGGATACGGATGTTACAAATAACCCCACCAAACTTATTATTTGTTTGTTTTAGGTAGATTAATTACAAATGTTTACAGTAGAAAAATCAAGAGATTTGGTCATTGATCTAGCTAAACAAACAAAAAAAAGAAACTTTTTGTACCAATTTGGTGGAGCTGAATTCATGTGACGTGGATACATGAAGGATTAGAGACAACACAAATATATATATTATAGACTATGGTGTTTTTATAAATATTTAAGGGTAATTCAAGATTTTTTTTTTTATGTTTCGTTCTGCTTTGACATTTGATAAAAATAGAAAACTAAATTATTATTTAATGCATTCTTTCTTGGCATATACTGTACAAATTAAATTTGTTGCTTGTTAAAAAATAACATTTGAAGAATATCTATTTTTAAATTGCAAATATTTTATTTTTTGTGCAACCATTTTGGGAGTGGGTTTTATTCAAAATAGTATATGTAATAGTACTTGTTATGTTGCCAAAATATTTTATTCCCGTAGATAACATATCAAATAAGGCTATTTTTTTATAAAACATTGAAATCTTAGTTGAAAGTTTGAAGAATAGTTTTCTACGGGGAAAAATTATTACATATATGTTATTACAGATTTGGCAACATAACAAATAAAATTACAGGTACTAATTTGACTGAAACTCACTCCCAAAAGTTGGTTGCTCAAAAAAAAGTTATTTGCAATTTAAAAGTGATTTATTTTTCAAATGTCTTTTTTTTTTAACATATAGCAAATTTAAATTTGTACATTATATGCCATGAAGGAATGCATTTAATAATAATTTCTTTTTCATTTTTATCAAATGTCAAAGAAAGAAACATAAAGAAAAACTTGAATTACTCTTAAATTTTTATAAGAACACCACCGTCTATATATTTGTTATGTCTCCAATCTTTCATATATCCTCATTTTCATATATAATCTGTCTATATAATACTTTGTGTATAAATTTTCATGTCTCTGTAAAAGCATAAAGTAAGGGTCTTAATATTTGATCCTAACAACCCTTCCCAAGTATTTCGTTTTTCTCTAGTTCTTTTGTACGTCCATAGACACACAATCTCCATTTTGATCTCTTAAAATCTCTCTTCTCTTTACATATGAAGAATATATGTCATCCCTTCTGCCCCCTCTCGCAATAATTTACGAGTTAAAGAGCAGATTATCTCCTATGCAACCCATTAACCATGAAAATTCTATCATTATCATCATCTGATGCAATAGGCAAATTCATATGGAAAAAAATCAAATCATGATTATGAAGATAATTGCCTCGGATCACACTTCGGTGCGGAAGAGTATATATTTATAAAACTATTTTTTTTCTATGAATATATATATATATATATATATATATATATATATATATATTCATGAAAATCATGAATATGAAGAATTAGATAATTTAAAAATATATATTTAAAGAATAATAAAATATATAAAATAAAAATAAAAATAAAAAATATTTTTCAAAATATATAAAATTTGAAAGTCAATTTTCGTAAAGTCTATTCGGGGACATTTTATAAAAATATTTGTAATTTTCATAAATATGATAGCAAAAATTATGATATATATATAATAACGTTACAATATTAAGTTTTTTACATAGATTTTTAAAGTTACATATGAAACATATCCATATGTCGATAGCATACATTAAAATCAAGAGACACAAATTTGGATGGAGTTTGAACATATTCATGATTTCATCAACGAAATCCAGATTCGGTGACCTTTCAATTTTCTTAAAGCACATCAAATATTGAATCCCACATGGTTTGACCATAGTTACTTTGTCTTATTCTTTTTACCTATCGTTATGAGGATAATCCTCATAGATCTAATCACAAACATCTAACAAGCTAAGAAAATTAATAAGAAAAAAAAAACATGAGAAAAAATAGAGTCAATTGGAGGAAAATTCAATGATAACATCAACAAAATATAATTATGTGAACTTCATATTTAAAAGATTGAAATTAATTGAAACAAATGGAAATCTTAATTGATTTATATTAGCACATACCTTTTGATGAATGTTTGCATCCAAATCTTTTATTTGATGCAATTGTAGGCTCAAATATTCTCATGTCATATAATCAAAGCTTTCATGTTTTTATTTTTCTAAGAGATAAGGCGGCGCAATGACCTTATAACGAGTTCATGAACCTTATATATACAACCGTGAATAAACTTAAAAAGGATTACTCACATTGAAAACGACACAATATAAGAGTAGTGGTATGTTTAAAAGAGTAAATAAGCCAATTAACTTTAATATTTTAACTTATTAAAAATTTCACTAGATGGATACTTGTCTCCCAAACAAGAAAAAATATGATAAAAACCTTCTTTGAGGAAATAAAAAATTAAATACATGATATCTAATTTCTTGCTACATCAATTTAATAAATGCATATAATATACATGTTTTTTCATAGCATGAGGATATTCCGTTTGCCCTTTTATTATGTATCAAATAAATTATATGAATATATAACCTATTTCTTATGCAACTTGATAAATTTTTGTTTTTTGGTACATCAAACTTTTCTTCTATCTTCTTCTTCTTCTTCGTCTTTTGGATGTTTATGATAATTAGAATCAAATGCATCTTTTTGGGGGTCAGAGTAACAAAATTTCATCCATGATTACATTTGCAACGATAAAAACTATTTTTTTAATCGTCGAGGAAAAAAAATACGAAAAAAAGCTTGGCATAATAGAGATCGTTATCATATCAAAAAATTTGGTACAACAAAATAACAAAGTGATTATTAGATTTTGCGGTACTTATATATACAACAAAGCCTATGGAATTGTAAAAAAAAAAACAGCAGAACTTAAAATCTCACAGCTTGGGGCTCCTCTGCTTCTCCAGCTTTCAAAAAAGCTGAAACATTAAACACAATTAGCTTCTCTTATCTTTCTCATTGTTTTGCATTATGGATTCTTAGTGTATTTACCTCTCTTCTTAACCTTGTTCCTAAAACCTCTTTTCCTGCTGAATGCAGTTTCCTGAATATTTCATATAACATAACACAAGAATGAATCACCGGAAGGGATATACTAATGTTCATTAGCTAATGAGTATGCAGCGGATTCTACTACGGATGATGACAAAACCAAATTGAGATCATGGGAGTTTGATAGAATTTATACCACTGGCTGACCCATCTTCACTGCTTGACGGATTGCTTCTACTAAATCACGGTTAGCTTCGGTGTATAGACTGGTCACTGTTCCATATTGCCCAGCTCTAGCTGTTCGACCTATCCTGTGAAGGAAATCCACTGCAGAACTAGCAAAATCCGCCTGCAATCACCCTCGACAATTTTCATTATGGTTTTAGAGAGCTGAATACGTTGAAAAGGTTGTTAGTTAAAATTAGAAAAGCAACCTGAATAACGTGCGAGACGTTAGGAACATCAACTCCACGGGCAGCGGCATCAGTGCAAACAAAGACACCGCCGGTTTCTCTGAAATCAGCTAATATATTAGCACGTTCTTCAAGCTTGTGGTTTTTGTGATAACGATAACACTGGATACTAGCTTTCTCCAATACATCAGCCACTGCTTCAACCGCTTCGACCGTGTTTGCAAACACCATCGTCCTCTCTGTGTTGTTGCTGTTGTTGTTTCTTACAGCCTCTATAAGAGCATCAACCTGTGAGTCTACTGTGACTTCAACCCATTTTTGCTTTAGTCTGCAACATAGGAAAGACATTAACAAAATCTTAGTTTGAGTGGCTTACAAACTACTACTAAGTAATTAATCAAGAGAAAAAGATTGTCAATGTAGTTTCTTATGAACATAAAAGGAATGGCTTGCAAGCAAGAGCTTATAATCATTCCTATTCCCATTTCGACCTATACATATATATGACGTCTTTAATAATGTAAAGGGGTGAATGATGTAGGAATGATGCACAGTACTTCAAAGAAGATGTAAGAGCGAAGGTTTCACCTCGGACTGTTTCGGTGAAGAAAGTTTCCACTAACCCAAATAGCATCTTGAAACATATGTTTTAAAATTCCTCCGGCAGTCCTCTTCCCATTAACTGGAAGAGTGGCTGCAATGAAAATATACTGCTTGCTACGGCTATAGACCTTTCTCACTCTTCTCCAGCCCTTTTTGGTGTCTGACCCAGCTTCAGCTGACGCCATTTTTGCTGTATCATCAAGATACTCCACTTCCTCTTCTTCTTCTTCATCCTCTTCCTCAGAAATAGATCCGTCATCGAATTCTGCATCATCCTCATTTTCTAGTTCAATATGGGGTACAGAGGCATCAACCTCCATTGGTTTGCCAATATTGGATGTAGCCAAACGAGAAACTTGTTTCTCATCAAAACGCAGCATGTTTATCAGACGGATAATCTGATTCTGGAAGCTTCCGCACAGCAGCATATCAGCTTCATCAAAGACCTGCAAGTGATCCAAACATTCAACACGAGATCTGCAATTCCAAAAGTTCTTAGAACACAATACAATACAACACTAAATAAGAAAAACGTACCACGTATTTGACAGATCGAAGAAATTCCAGACGCCTATTTCTTTTTGGCTCAATATTATTAAGAAGAGCAGCGGGTGTCGAAACAATTATATCAGGCAGTCTATCTGGCCAACCCTGCAGCAAATGCAACTTCCATATTCAGCTATATTTGAACAGTTACAGAGGAATAAAGCTCATATCAATAAAAAAATGGTTATAGAAGACAGATTAGATATTTGCCAACATAAAACAATCGTTACCTGTGCTCCGCAAACAGCTTCAACTCTGAGAAGTGGATTACCATCCTCTGCAAGAAGACCATTAACCATCCGAACGACTTGTTCACACAACATCACATTTGGACACAGAATAAGAGAGAGATTCTTAAGCGGAATTGGCCTTTCCTCTCCATTCATACCCTCGGAATCAAGAGCGGTGTTCGTTAATCGATCAATTATTGGAGCAAGATATCCATGTGTTTTACCACTACCAGTTTCTGCTGCAACAATAACATCTTTCCCAGACAATATAGACGGTATGCAAACAGCCTAACAGGTAAGAAACAGTAGAGAATCAGATTCACTATCAAACATTTCAGAACCAAAAATGAAAAATGATTGCCTTTTTGTGAAATTAGTAGTAATAAAGGTTTTCATTTTCCTTTCACTACTTATTAACCAGTAATTGAACCCATAAAACCAATCATCTAGCAACTTCACAGTCCGAAAAATTTCACAGAAAACAGCAAAGTTTAACTCAACATTTCACAATCAATAAATGCTTCTCCAAGTTCCCTGTTAGATTTCACAAAATTTGAAAACTCACCTGAGTAAGAGATGGTCTATCGAACCCAGAATCTCGAAGAGCCACAGAGACCTTATCTGATAACCCAAGAGACTTCCAAGAAACGGTATGGTCCGCAAAAAAAGTATCATTACCCTTTTTCTCTACTTCTGCTTCAGTAGTAGACGCAAACCCACGAACCCATTTCCCATCAGATCGATTCAAAGAGCATAAACGGAAAGAAACAGATGAACCATAAGCGAGAGCGAACGAGACCTTGAACTTCTGAGATAAGAGCTTCGACGGCGCTGAAGAAGAGACTCCGCACAAATGAAGCACGGAGACAGAACGTGAGAGAATCATCGGACTTCACAAATTAAATTTTCATGAAAAGCAATCACGGCGGATAAGATTGGAGAAACCTAATCCAAAAGGGTTTTAGGGTTTAAGCAAAATGAGATTCAGAGAAGAAACCTCTGTTTCAGTCTTCTTCATTATTCTCATTATTAGCTCACTGAGGAGAAAAACGACAACGTATTGGGCATTAGTTAGTTCAGGAAGGAAACGTCGACGTGTTACGCTTTGTTAAGTGCTTTAAGTCGTTTCTTTGTCCCACACCGACAATGTGGGGGATAAGTTGTGTTGTTCATATATCGCTAGAGATCATTGGTTGTCACGACCTTACTTGAACAGGATCTGTTCTATAGGCTCGTACCTCTGTGTCCTTGGTTTCTAAGGAGACAGGCCCTTAACCCTGGTTGATGAACCATGGCCGTGCTACCTGAGTGTGATTGATGGCTACGAGTCTCTGTGGAGTCTCTGCGCTGTAGAGGATCGCTACCTGGTTAGGTCTTCCTCGCCGGGGTGGTCGCACGGTTGTCTGACAGGTTAACTTTTTTGGATTTTTATGTCCACAAAACACCTATTTTTCCAAGTGTTACATACCAGATCGACCTAGTCCATCCAGGTCCACGATTTTGCTGTGTGAGCTTTTGCTTTTTGATTTTTTTTTTCTGTTGAAATTTGAGATTCTGATGGGTTTTTTTATGTTTTAACTTCAACCAGTTAATGGTTTGTGAAGAAGTTCAAGGACCATCTTATGAAGAACCTTACAGAATGTTGACCTTTATTTGAGACTATATAGATGAAGTTGTAGTAATCTGCACTAATGTATTATGAAACATACAGACACATGAAGGTACATACACAGTTGATGTGGATCTCATGTGGGTTCTCAAGTCATTCAGACTATTGGATTAGTTAAGAGTGTTCTTATGTGTTATTTTGAGGATTGGCTTTGGTACTTATATGTTCTTACAATCATAGAACTATAGCTTTAACGAGGCAAAGTTTAGGAAACTCAGTTTTAGAATATAAAGAGTTGTTTGCCTCCAACCTTGAGAAGGCCAAAAAGTTTCAAAAGAATGTAATGAGCGATTTGGTTCAACAAAGCTAGTATGGTTGGCACCACTGTTAAAAAGGGCATGATTCTGAATACAGTTTATGAGAGTCTCTGTGTGATTTTTTCTTATATACGTCTGCAGAGAAGTCACTAAGTAATCTTCTTGGGGTTTCTTGTTATCCAGAGAAGGAACAAGATCAATGCTGTCATTGATTCTAATGTTGTATTTTCTGGCAAAGACACAACAGTTTTGATGTGTGTCATAGTGTGAAATACATCATAGATTGGAGTGGTACTGATTAGTTATTACCAAACCTTCGAGCATAAAAACATTTATTGATCTTTGAGTTGATTAGTTCAGCTTAAACATAATTCTAATGTATAATAAAACTCAAAATGATTCCACAATGTTTGTTGTATGATATCAAAATTTCTTCCCTTGAGCCACGTTTACTCGAATCGCCCGACCCTCCAGCTCAAACCCGTCAAGCGATTCAAGCGCGGTTTCCATTTCTGCTTTGGAAGAATAACATACAAAGCCATAACCCCGTGATCTCCCGGTATCTCCATCATACACAACTCTAGCCCCAACCACATCTCCACATTCTCGAAACGCTCCAGCTAATGACTCGGAAGTAACAGTCCACGACAAGTTACCAACAAACAGCTTATGCTCTGTTTCTGGATACAGAGGTTCTTTGTTGGGCTTTGGTTTGTCTGCAAAGTTCACCTTCAGAGCCCGACCAAGATACTCCTGAGAAAGACCAAACAACAAACATCAACCAAAATGTGTTTTTTGCCTTTTTGGTGTGTTTTGTAAATCTGCAAGAGACTTACAGTTCCATCGAGGTTATCGATGATGATGTTGCAATCTTCGACATTGCTCATGGTTACAAAGGCAAATCCACGACTCTGTCCTGTGTCTCTGTTGTAAAGAACCTCAACGAGCTCAGGGTTAGCGAAATCTTGAATGATTTGAGCCAGAGTTGCACTGTCAACATTGTAAGGCAAGTTTCCAAAGTAAAGCTTAGTGTTAATGGCGGCAGGAGGATCAAGATCAGATGTTTTATCGTCCTCCTCCTTCTCCTTTTCTTCCAATTTGACGTTGATGGTCTCTGGTAGGACTTTGAATCGCCGGGAGCTGCCACTACGTGAGGAGATGTGTAGAGGTTTTGGAGGTGAAAAGTTGAATCTGAGGAGTGTTTGGTTAGATGAGTGGTTGCAGCCATGAAGGAGATTGGGTTGATGATGGAGTTTCAAGCAAGGAAATGGTACTGTTGATGCTGCCATTTTCTCTCTGGACAGAGAGAGAAACAGGGATTGGCCTAAGACAGAGTCTGTCCACAAAAAGATTTTGGATAAGGCCAAAAAAGTGATTGGTATCATAACATCTTTAGAATTGATTGGTTCTATAATCTACCACTTGGCAATTGATTGGTTTAGTCTTAGATTCTCCCCTTTTTTTTTTTTTGGTTTTGGTTTTGTTTTTTTAGAAAAAACAAATCCAAATTACTAATAAAAAAATTTTTTTTTAATAAAATATTTTATTATAAGATGTAAAAAAAAAAAAAAAAAAAAAAAAAAAAAAAAAAAAAAAATATATTTTTAATATAAAAATAAAAAAAAAAAAAAAAAAAAAAAAAAAGTCAAATCAGATATTTTCTTATGGTTGGGTTTATAAAATATCGGTTCAAGTTTTAGTTTGGTTTTGGTTTGATACAAAATTATGCCCATCCCTTTTGAGTTTTTGCTAAAAATACGAAATAGATAAAAGTTATGAAAAACCTATTTAATTCAGTTTGATTTCAATTCAAAGAAATATTCTGTATAAGAAAATAACTTAATAAATCCCAAATAAATTTGGTTATTTTTCTTAAATAACCTTCCCATAAATGCTTGAAAGGATGTGTACCAACCAATAATCAATTCAACTCAATGCATTTCTTACAACCATTTATATATACCTCACATACATCTAAATCAACTGTTTTTGAACTCATTTAACTAATATTTTTGAATTTTATTCCAAGAATTTGTGTAAACCATTAATTGCAAAGACATAATAAATTGTAAACACCAACAAAAAATATGTTTTCACAATCTTTTTTTTTCGAATGACTTCTTCATAAGAACTTATATACATTGACAGGACAAAAAATTTTACATCTTAATCTATAAAATTTTCATCTCCTATGTAATAACCAGAGAGAAACACAAGAGAAGAGTTATTTCAATAAAGTTTATATCTTTTCTTCTTCAGATTCCATCTTCTGATTGATCTCACACAGAGACTATGTTTCTTGTCCCTCACGTAAAAACCAAACATCAACTTGTAGCTTCAGAGATGCTCTGCAATGATGGCCTCCATGTTTTTGATTTCGACGAAGCTGAACTCGTTAACACTGAACGTTGCTTCTCATCTTTCGTTTCCTATTAAAAACAAAAAAAAAGCACACAACCCCATTAATTATTATTATTTTTATATTAACTATTGCTTAAAGCTTAAGATTTTCAGCCCAGAAATAGAGTAAAGCTTGATCATTTAACCAAACCCATATCTAATTACTTTTATGTTCGATTAAAGCTTGATTATTTAGCTAATCAAACACATATCTTAGATTCGACTTAAAGATTCCGTACCAGATTATGATTCTTGTCGGATTCTTCATCAATCTTCTTCTCCGGCGATGGCTTCTTCTTCTCTCTAGTCGTTTCACTCTGATGTTTCTTTGTCTTCGCGTACTTTTTGGCTCTCAAAACCTTCATAACCTCTGAAACATATCAAACAGTAATTTAATCAGAAACCCATATAAGAACACAAACAAACAAAAAGCTAAAAAGAGTTCTATAAAATACAAAAACACAAACCTTGTGAAGTGATGAGACGATAAGCATGACCAAGTACAAGATTCTCCGTTGGTCGAAGAAGTTTCACGCGCGTGAACCTCACAACCCTTCTCTCACTCTTATCATCTGTCACCGTCGACGTCGTGGCCGGTATATTCGTTTCAGGCAAAGGAATAATAAGAGAAACGTAGTGACCAGGATACATACGCATGACTTCACTAACGGATATAGGACCGTAATATCTATCGATCTTGCCGTCAGGATGTTGTAGAACCAACGCCGCCGCATCAACCGCTTGACAGTTCCCCATCTCTCCTTCTTCTTCCACACACAACAAAAAAAAATGTATGTTCTTCCCAAAAAAACAGAGAGTAGAATGAGAGAGTTTGTGAAGGAAAGAGGAAGAGAGAAAGAAAAGAGTCTTTTTCGGGACAGCGTGAAGGGTTAGGTCCACCACACTGGCTTTGCTTATAAAACATGTGAAACCCAAAAAAATTATATCAATTGTTATTATTTAATTGGTTACTTTTCTGATGTTTTGTGATTATTATTTAATTGGACTGTCATTTTGGGGGTTAATCAATGATAAGAATAATAATATTATTAAAGATTTGTAACCATATTGTTGCAGATTTGACTGTGGTTGCCCTGGGACATCTCTGACGTTTACTTTATTTAATTTTTTGTTATTTTGGGAGTTTAAAATTTAATGGAATAGAGTAATAGGATGGTCGGAAATTAAATAGTTGATTTGAACGGGTGGGTGCCGGCACCGGAGATCGGGGACCGATGATTTTGAGATTGTTTTTGTTCTTACTCTTTAAAGTAATTTCAAGTTGTTGCATTTATAATATTCTTACTTGTTTTAGATAATGTGAAAATAATTAGAATGCTGCAAATAAGGCACTAAACCATTGCTAGTAGTTAATTATCGAATGTTGTAGCGTTTGACTTTTATTTAGGACTTGATTATACTATACTACAAAGACTACTTACCTTTCCAAAGTTTAATTTTCAATTTTTTTTTTGTGTAATCGAACAAAAATCAGTTACATAATTGCACTTTCAAAAATGAATTATGTAAAGTGTCTTCTTTTGGTTTTATTATTTAAAATATTTGTAACGTTTGAAGAATCGAGAAAAATATTAGTTTCAAACGACAATTGTCCAAAAGATTTGAATAGCTACCGTTTCAAACTAATATTTTTCTCGTTTCGTTGTCTATCCGTAATGTTCAACTTTTTATAGCAGTAGGTAATTCTCTGTAAACTAATATATTTTTCGATGTTTTCTTATATGTAACATTTATTTTTGTCCAATAACCTATAATTCGGTATAAACATCAAATACTTGAAAAATTATGTTAAAGATAGCAACTAGTCTTTTGTGTGTATATTATATTTTTGCTCACTTGTGTAGATAACATTTGATACTATTATTTTCCTAAGTCTAACACACTTGACATTGAAGTTATAACAATGGGTACGAAATATTATACTATTAGTCATACTGAAATTAGTTCTCTTCAACCACCGGAAGCTTAAGTATTATTCTGCATATTTTCAAACTCGGCCGAATAAACATTTAATGCACGTTGAACTTGGACCATGGACAAAAGGATATGGTATATATAGATTTAGACGAATATAAGAAAAATCAGAGATAGCTGAAGATAACCTAACTAATAGATCCAAAAAATCAATTTTGGTACCACTCATGAGTCATGACGAATAAAAATACAAAAAAAAAAAAATCAATATTCTTTTAGAAATTGGAGACATAATATATAGATAACTGAAAAAAATAAAATAGAATTGTGGATGGGTGGACAAGGGACACTGCAACTTCTTATCTCCTTTTTCTCACTTTCACGGACTTAAATGCTTTCTCTTGACATTTTATTTTTGTTTTAGTTTACATTTTGTATGATTCATTCGGTAAGTACCGGTTTGGTTCTTTTGAAGTCGATCCGGTTCATGTCCCAAATTAGTTCAGGGCTAAGAATGGGTCGTCTCGTTTTTATTTTGATTGACAAAGTACTATATGGCGTATTTTTGGATAGTAAATGTACCCATCCCTTCACCAAAGCACCCATATGGGAAACACTTCCATCTGACATGGTCAATTGCTACTACAATATCCGTTACTAGCAAAATCCTTTGTTATTTTTTTTTGTTTAGACCCCTATAGTTCATTAGTTATCTTTTGTTTAGTGAATATATATACGTTCAACCACAAAATCATTGTTATTTATCTTTTTTTTTTTTTCTAAATTATTTGTTTTGTTACATCGTTATCTTCGTTTCTCTTTTAAAACTATCGTTTTATCCTTTTCAGGGGAAAAAAATATCTATATTACACCACTTTAATGATGACTACGTATGGAAGAGATATGCTAGGACTTCTTAGGGTTTAATTATAAGACGAACTAAAGTGAGATTTCTAGAAATGATTAGATATCAGATTATTATTAGTGGAAGAATATTGATAAATCTATAAAGTAGATAGTTCTTCCGTCTCAATTGACTCAAATATATATAGGGGTTATGATACTTTTCTTAAAGTAAAATTTAGATTTTAAATTAGAAGAGACGCGTAATAAAGGTTTCAGAAAATTAGAAGAGACGCGTAATAAAGGTTTCAGAAAACCATAGAAACGAGGTTTAAAAATCCAAAAGAAATATGCAACCAATGCACAAAACAAATTTAACTCGACAAGTAATAGTCAAGTAGTAGTGTTCTATTAGTTAGTAAGATGTATAATTCTCAACACTGTTATAGTCCTTTTATGGGCTATTTTTCCTCCTCATGTAATTATTGTGTGAACACACTTTGAAATTTTATAAATTTTGATTAAAACAGAAATACAATTTGTATTTAATGTTCAAAAATAAAATCGTTTTGATCGAAAAGAAAAAAAAATCTTTTTTCTTTGTAATAACTAACGTGTGGCATAACCAACTAACAACATTGTCCCATTTCAGCTACTCCGTGCAAAACATTCCCAAAAAATCCACTACTCACCACTCTCACAAAACAAAAGAATGGGGAGGGGAGACTATTGGGGTGACTTTTATGTCTGTCAATCCAATCATGAAATCTAGATAAAATCTACAAGAAGGTACGGTTGACAAAATATTCATCACTCAACAAAATTTTTGCAACGGACTTCAGTGCCACCTGCAAAACATGGGCTATTAGGTTCAGAGGCTCACCTTCCTAAACGATTTTGGTAGGCGGATCACATAAAGTGTCTATAGAGACGACCATGAAATAAATGCATTAGTACAAAAAACATGTTTACCTCAACTGCGCGGGATACATTCTCCAGACCAAATTAACATCAGTCATGAGTCAACAGGTTGCACCAAGCATATATGTCACATTGCAATCACCAACTCACATTACATTCGATCTTTTAGAAACTTTTGACTAGGATGCCTCGACCCGACTACAAAAAACTCCTGTCCCAAAGCCTAGGTTAGGTATTTTCTTATAACAAATACTCCTTCATTGTATCTGATGAAGGGATGGATGGACACATACTAAAAATTAGAGAAAGGGATATAGAAATGATCACCAGAAAATCATAACAACCTAAGTTATCAACACCATAACTAAAGATATCTCATCCTCCTCCTCTTTTCCCTGCTCTGTCCAGTCAAATCGTCTCATTTTGACTTACATGTCAAACAGAGGCGGATCTAACAATATTTTTATGAGACCATATATATTTTTACTTGAAATACTGGGGCATAAATACAAAACATTTTAAATAAAAACTACAATTTATTGAAATACATGGAAAAAACAAAAACAAAATTTTGGTGGAACCACTGCCATTGGTAAATGTGGTTTTGCCACCGTGTCGAAGAGTCTTTGAGGGCATAATTTCCATTAAGTCCTTTTGAATGTCATTTTTACTATGGTATTGCCTAAGGAATGCACATTTGCAAGTGGAAGCCAGGCTAACTGAGATCACTATGCAGTAATTAACATGAATGTTAAAATGTAATGCCGTAATTAACATGCAAGCTCTTTGATTTACACATTTATTCAAATTTTGTTTTAATGATCATAGTTATTGCCAAACGATATACAGTAAGTATGGACACATTTTACATCATTTTCGAAGTTACTGGTCCGTCTAAAATCAATAATATGCAAATACTCACATGACGTAATCACCTCCTCTAATAAATAGAACCGAAGGATTCGGATATCCTAAGGAAACATCCTCATGATAATAAAGTAACATAATCGTATTTTTAGATAAGAATAAAGTAATTACCTGACTCATGATGATCAGTGTGCCTGCACAATTATATTTAAAATTGCAAAACAAAATTAAAAATTAAAAAGGTTCTCCTTCGTGGATACATCCCTACGTCCCTACCTAATATTTTCACCATTCATTGATTTTGTACGAACTTTATTGTAAAACAAATAATAATAGCTAAAGTTAAAATTTAGATTTGCATATATACGGAGACCTAATCACGTTGACGTTTGTACGGCGACCAACACGCAACAAAAAATTAAAGATTTTGGATCGCAAACTATGTTTTTTGGTTCTTCATCCACCCAACATCTCAAATTATAATAATCTTTTACTTCCGTTAAACACAAACAAAACCAGCTATTCTTCCAGAGCATCTTGGACTTGTTGGTGAAAAATATTGAGATGGTTAAATAATATATAGGAATAATTGAAACAAATTAACTAATTAAAATCCCGAGGATTTAGCTTATATTTTTAGTTTAAGACTTTAATTGTTGACATGTGTGAACACATGATCTGATACAACGGTCAGAGAGTGTGTGTGCGCCATGTGAAGGTGTTGGAAGGTCTTTGGTCTCTCAACTTATTAAATGTCTTTGACGATTGAAACTTCATTTTCAAGTTTGTTCTCTACATCGATATAACTGCACATCGTAATCGATATAACCAAATAATAAAACTTCCAAAACCCAAAATAACTTATTTAATCACAACTACTAAACTTGTAACATTTTAAACCGGTCTATCATTTTAATCGTAATGGGTAAAATATTTTTTTTTTGTTTGGTTTTCTTTGTTGTTTGTTTACAATGTCACAGTAAAACGTTAACAAATTTGGGACCTTCAACCGGTTGATCCTATATCACCGGACTTAGTCTTCAAATATTTATAACAAAATTACAATGTTTGGTATTACATTACTTATAGTTATTCATCCTAAGAGCAATATCGTTTTATAAAAAGTGCAATCAGAACATTCAAAGTCTCAAACAAGATCCTGATGTTAAAAAAAAAGTTAAATTTTTTGTTTAATATTCATATTAAATATAAATATTATTAAAATAATGAGCACATCAAATATATTATCAATAAAAAAATTTGCACAAGACTTAAAAATAATTTGAAAGATCATGCCTATGAGATATCTAAACCTAGTATGCTTCGTATATATATATAAGATTAAATTGGAAGGGCCTGAAATAATGATGATCTAAACTTTCATAAAGATAGCTAGGCATATGACTAACCAGGGTATTGGTTGTAATTCAACCCCAAATATCATCATCACGAATTTCATTCATCCACTATCAATGTTTTATTAATTGGATGTTAATAATAAATTGTGACTATATAAGTAAAAAAAACAAAAGAAAGTTTCTTTTGGGCTTTGAATACCAAGCCGGGTAAGAATAATCATTCGAGATGTAAAAGTTCAGGTGAGGTGTAATCATCTTTCTTTGGTCTACGCATTGAAGGTGTTTTTTTATATATGCATGATGACTCCAAATGATATTGTTTGGTTCATGTTTAATTTGTTTTATGCTTAAGGCTTAAGCATGTCAACAAATGTCAGGGGTGGGAAAAGTTATTTTTTCTCTTACAATCACTTATAGTACGTTGGTTTAAACTCGAGTGGTGACACAACGACAACAACAACACAAATCATTAAATTATATGTTAGTGATTGCTGTCACCTAAAAAAACTATGGTTACTGTTATTAAGTTGATATAACCGTTTTATTCAAAAAAAAAAAAAAAAGTTGATATAACCGCAAAATTGTACGTAACCACGAGTTACGAAATTTAAAGTGGTGGATGATACAACCAAAATTTTAGTCTTCTAGTCGTGGAAAGGTCAATCACGAGCACTAAATCATTTTAGATTTTGTAAGAATCTAATTTTACTGGAGATAATTATGATATATTTTGTGATTAGACAAATATAAGTTAAGACATAAGTCCTAATTGTAAATTGATAATGATGTGTTTAGGAGATAATCTCAAAGTCGAGATTAGCCGACTTAGAAGTTGTATATATACGTTTGTTCTCTTGTTAATAACACAACACTTTTCTCCTAAATTCTACAAATTTTATGTTAAGAAAGTATATAAAAATTGATCTTGATTTTAATTCGATATGAAAGGAGAAATTATTAACTCATTATTTAAATTTTATAAATTTTCAATATAAGATTTCTAATCATATTACTGACTAAATTTGTGTGGGTAGTTCTCTTGATAAACTTAAATCGACTTTCATATGTTTTTAGTAAAGAGTAAAATAAACTAAAACGGATCAAACAGTTACATATATTTTATTGCCCTTTGTTTCATAAATGATCAAAAAGTAAAGGTGTTCTTTTGAAGAAAAAAGTAAATTGTCCTATTGTGTTAGTAATCTTCGTATAGATAAGGTAACCACTTATTAAGTGGACAATGAGGTGTTTAGGAGTGTCCAAAGTTAGGTTTAGAATGTCGTTTTGTAGTTTTGCATGCCACTAAGTATCCAAAGCTCTAATATTACATCCTTTAATAACTGTCTTTTGGATTCCTCTACCAAACCACAGAACATTGAACCAAAGGATCTTTATTCTCTCCCTTCTCTATATATAAACTATTAAATAGCATACAGAAAAAGAAAAAAAAAAAAAGAGAGAAAATGCTTCCTAAGTTCACATTATCACACATTTATATCCCACCTTATTTTAATTGAAGAAAAACATCCAAATATTGAATATTTTATGATATAAAGAATGATGTGAAGATTCTTTTCACGTTTAGGTTCCAATTGGTAATGGTGATATGATCGGTGGGGTAAAAATAGTACATGGAGTAGAATTTATATGAATGATAAAGGCAAATACAATACAAGTATCCAATGGCTGACAAAAGCGATAGAAGCAATTAGATAGTTTTAAACCGATAAATCTTAGCATTATGAATATTGTAGATATTAAAAAATTTCCTATGTACGAAGACTAATTTCTCTTATCATCAATTTTCTATGTTTTTGACATCACCAATTCTGATTTCTTTCTGCCTCACATACTTTTAATTACAAAAAACATTTGTGTGAAATGTCAAATCGTTTTCCGACAAAGAGAATCGGTACCAGAACACTACATCAGCAATCACCAACTACTGAGAATCCTACAGAGCATGTCAACTTTTTCCTAAATGGTTTTAGTAAATATTATATACACGTTCAATCATATGAGAATATTATTGCACAATAGTTTCTTTAAAAATACTGCAAAGTTTTTCTATAAAAACTTTTGTGGAATTGACATTTTATCCTAGGGTTAATAGATACATAGTTATATTAGGTCTATTAGTTATTATTATTTTTTTTTTTATAATATGTAAACTCCATTAATAAAGGGACAAAAGTTTACAGAAAACCAAATTTAAAACATAATGTCCGAAATCCCAAAAAAAAACAAGAAAAAAAGGATTAGGTTTCGTTAGGTTTATAAAAATAATGTCTATAAAACCAAATCTATTAGGTTTCGTTGTCCCTAACCACAAGATCAATTTTTTTTTTATAGTTGTTATCTAACGACATATTATGGTGATCAAATTCAATTTTTTGGTTCACTGACATGTTTTAACGATATATAATTAATAAAAAAATAGTTATTACATAAAAATTTTAGCTTTTAAAAATTATTGATCGCTAGTCATGAAATATGTCGCGAAACATATATCTTTAAACCAGCGATTACAAAACATTCATGATTTTGATCAATGTCATTTGCCTTTGGTCGATAAAAGAAAAAACAAAAATAGAAAATAGTATCATTGACGCTAGTCGCTACTCTGACAACAACAAAAACAAGAAAAAGAACAAAGCTAAATTAATTTCATTGAATTAAAAATGCACGAGGTATAGAAACTTTAGATAACAAAAATATGTATTATATGTTCGATCTCCCCCTTAATTCCTAAGCTCGAATTAGTGAGGTCTTCCACACCGATCATACTTTTCATTTCTGCGAACTTCACTCGTGCTAATGGCTTGGTAAGGATGTCTGCCTTTTCTTCTTCACCCGAGACATGTTCCACATTGATTTGTTCATTCTCGACACACTCTCTAATGAAGTGATAATGCTTGTGAATGTCCTTGCTCCTTTCCATGAAACACATGATTCTTCGTTAGTGCTATCGCCGATTTGTTATCCACTCGTATCGTTACACTTTCATGATTCCATCCCGTAACTTCACTCAAAATATTTTGAAGCCAAATCGCTTGACATGCTGCTAAAGTTGCCGCCATGAACTCTGCTTCACACGAAGATAAGGCCACCGTAGGCTGCGTCTGAGAACACCACGCTATTGGGGACGAACCAAAGTAGAAGACATAACCAGCTGTACTCTTTCCGTCATCCTGATTTATGTCGTGACTGCTATCGCTATAGCCGATGAGTTTCTTTGATCCTTTGCGCATGAATTTCAATCCGAAGCTTGTAGTTCCTCTGAGATATCTCAAGCAATGCTTCATGGCTGTTCCGTGAGAGCTCCGTGGGCTTTGCATATAGCGACTGAGAACCCCAACAACATAAGACAAATCCGGACGCGTGTGGAGCAAGTATCTTAGACATCCGATTATCTTCCTTTAGCTTGTTGCATCTATCTCTTCTTCGTCTTCTACTTTACACAGCTTTAAGGTTGTATCCATTGGAACATGAGTTTTATTACACGAATCCAAGACAACTTCCTTTAAAATTTTCTCCGCATATCCCTCTTGTTTTAATGTTATTCCTTGATCGTTTTGTAGCACTTCTATTCCGAGATAGTATGTCAACTTTCCAAGATCGGACATTTCAAATTCACTTGACATTCCTTGCTTGAAATTTTGTATCATCTTCACCGTTGTCTCCGTCAGGAACAAGTCATCTACGTCAACTGCTACAATGAGTAATTGATCATTCTCAGTTTTATAATACACCGATTGTTTCTTAGAGCACCGTTAAAAATTCATCCCTTTTAGTATTCCATCAAGCTTTGTGTTCCAAGCTCTTGGAGCTTGTTTTAGTCCATACAAAGCTTTGTAGAGCTTGTACACTTTACGTTCCTCTCCTTGCTTAACAAACCCTTCCGGCTGGTAGACGTACATTGTCTCCTTCAAGTCTCCGTGTAGGAATATTGTTTTGATATCAAGATGATGGATTTCCCAGCCACTTGTTGCGGCCAATGCAACTAGAACCCGAATGGTTTCAATCCGAGCTACTGGAGTAAAGAGTTCATCGTAGTCAACTCCGTGTTGTTGGACGCATCCCTTAGCTACAATTCGAGCTTTGTGCTTATTGATATTCTCATCAGCGTTTTTCTTAATCTTGAAAACCCACTTCAAGCCAATCGGTTTAACATCCACCGGTGTGTCCATCAATTCCCATGTCTTGTTCTTGTTGATAGAATCGATCTCTCTTTTCATCGCTTCTATCCATTCTTGTAAATTCTTAGCCTATTAGTAACACTCCGGTTCTCCATTAATGCTCAAAAGCAGCTCCTCTCCTTGTATATCCGCCAATAATACATAATCCTCAAGATATTTTGGCTTACTCGTCTCACGAGTTAATTTTTTCAAAGCTGGTTCTTCATAATCAAGCCTTTGAGAGACGTCTTCAAGATCGTGAGAAGCTTCAATCTGTCTACTTCGTGAACTGCTCAGATTTTGATTTTGTATCGTTGATGGAGTTGCTTGTGTCACAAGTCTCTCTTGTTCTTCTACTCCTCCGACGATGAATAGTCTAGCTCTGGTGTCGATGCTTCTTCCCCACGTCATCGTAAACCTCCCTGGTTCACCCAATTTATCGTCCTTTGTACCATCCCACTTCTAACCAGCCTTCTCGTTGAAAGTCACATTTCGAGTCACGTAGACTTTTCGATTTTATGGATTGTAAAATCGATATGCTTTTGAGCCAGGTTTTGTACCGAGGTGGACTAGTGGTCTTGAACGGTCATCGAGCTTTTTCAAGTTGACTGCTTCAACCTTTGCATACGCCATACAACTGAATACTTTCAAATGGAAAAGGTTTGGTTTACGATCCTTGAAAGCTTCAAATGGTGTTTCATTCTCCAAGGCTTTTGTAGGCACTCGATTAATCAAATATGTAGCATGACGAACAGCTTCTACCCACATAAATTTTGGAACCTTCATCGTCTTTAACATACTCCGTGTTATCTCCATCAAAGTACGATTACGTCTCTCCACCACACTATTTTGTTGTGGTGTGTATGGAGCCGTAAATTATTTCGTTATTCCGTTTTTTTCACAAAAGGTTTGGAATTCCATGGAAGTGAATTCTCCTCCTCGATCGGTTCGTAGCGTCTTGATCTTCATCCCCGTTTCCGTTTCTACTAAAGCCTTAAAGTTCTTGAACTTGTTGAAGGCTTCGCTTTTCTCCTTTAAAAGAATCGACCGCATGTATCTTGAGAAGTCATCGATCAACACAAATATATATTTGTTCATTGCGATCGTAGATGGTGTAATCGGGCCTCACAAGTCTCCGTGTATCAGCTCAAGTTTGTGTGTTGCTCTATACTTCGCCGCTTGTGGGAAAGGTCGTCAAGTTTGTTTCCCTACAAGACAAAATTCACACATTTGATTCTCGATTCCAATATGTGGAATTCCGATAACCATCTCCTTTTTAGTTAACACCTTCGTGACTTTGAAATTGACGTGCCCAAGCCTTGCATGCCATCGCCAAGCTTCATCTTTATCTTCTATCTTGGATTGCAAGCAAACGGGAACTACGATGGTCAAGTTGATTTTGTATAACCGATTCGCCGTTCTCTTCACTTTCATTAGTAATCTTCCATTATCATCATGCATAGTAAGATAGTCTTCCTTCATCCTCACGTCACAACCAAACTCTGTGGCTTGTCCAAGGCTGATAATACTGCTCTTCAAATCCAGAATTAAGTAGATATCACTCATCAACCTTTGTTCTCCGGTTTTGCCTTGAAAGATTATCGAGCTTTTTCTTTTGATATCGACAAAAGATCCGTCTCTAAACTTAACTTTTTTGGTTATTTTCTCGTTAAACTCAGAGAAGTAATCACGATTTCCTGTCATGTGATTACTAGCTCCATTGTCCAAGTACCACCTTTCTCCGTTTTCTCATTCTCGTACTTTTTGGGCACAAGGTTCTCTTCATTGAGAAAAACAATCTCGTGCATGTACAATGCAGTCTCGGCTTCTTGAATTTTGGCTACATTGGCTTTTTGTGCCTTCTGGACTCTCTCGGGACAAGTCTTCACGTAATATCCTGGCTTGTCGCATCGCTAAAATATGACTTTGGACATATCCCTCTTTGGATACGAGTTGGGTTGATTCTGTTCTATCGTGTCGTTTGACGTGGATTGTTCGTTGAATCTCACCCAACCTCTACCATGTCCGCGTCCTCCTCGACCTCTGCCTCGTCCATTACCAAAACCTCCTCTGAAACTTTGTGAACTGGATGAAGAAAACATAAGATTTCCTTGGTTGTCTTCACCAATTCGTTCCTCGTATGCCTTTAACCTCCCAACAATGTCTTCAAACCCGGTTGTGTTGAGATCAAACACCTATTCTAGAGACGCAATGATGTGTATATATTTGCTTCTCGAAAGACAATTAAGAAATTTTTTCACGAGCTTTGACTCTTCCAAAGTTTTGCCCAAGGATGCGGATCGTGATGCGAGACCCGATATCCTTCCAACAAAATCATCAATGCTCTCAGATTCCTTCATGTTGAGTCGGTCAAATTCTGAGGTTAACGCTTGTAGTCTTGCTTCTCTTACTCGGTCAGCTCCCAAGTAGCGATTCTTAATAGCCTCCCACATCTCCTTCGCCGTGTCATGATCACCGATTTGTAGAATCAAATTTTCAGGCACAGATTGGAATAACAACGTCGTGGCTAGGTTATTCTTGTCACCATCAGTAGATCCTGGTTCAATTGCTTCCCACACCTTATGAACCTTAAGAGCGATCTTCATACTCATCGTCCAAACTGTGTAATTTGTTGCAGTGAGCATCGGACATTGAATCGATGAGGTGTTTGATTTTTTTATCTGGTTAGGCACCGTTAATGCACCCTCCATGTCTTCGTCTATGTCTCCAATCACAAACCCCTCCGCTTAGGCTTATGAATAACGCGTTAGATCACCTTGCTTGTAATGCAAGTCTCTTGCGTTTCTCTTTGACAACGATCCCAAGAACACATCAATCTCACGAGCTCAACAATCCCAAGAACACAACACTTGCTTTACTACCAAATGTAATTCACCCAATCGTATGAACACAAGATATAAAGCCAAACTCACCTTATTAATGTTTTCAGGTCACAAAGAACACATCTCTAAAGACCTTTATTTATAGAGTAAACCTATTTGGATTCACAAACCTTATCTCTATTAGCTAACCTTATCACGTTGGCTAATATCTAATTCCCTGATCCTTAGGAATTTAAACTAACAATATGTATATTTCCTTAAATCAACTATAAAAGCATGTTTAGAGACGTGCATTTATTTCTGCACGAGGGATCTGACGGCACTATGAGTATGTATTTTTTGGCATTTTAACATTTTTCTTAGAATTGGACATTTTCAATTTGTTTAACCGACAAATCAAACAGAAACAAAGGTACATGTAATCTTCTGACGAGAGATATGATACTCTGTGGCAACTTTTACACGTTTCGTTGATTAGTTAACTTTAATAATATAGTTTTGCATGATGTATAACGATAATAATAAAAATTATTATTGTCAGCTTTTACTAAATAATGGAATTCATATTGGCTTCAATGTGCAAGTGTGACGATTCCCCCGAAATAACTTTTTTCATTAATTTTTTTTTTTTTTTTTGTCAACTGCCAATTTAAATCCAGATAATAACGTAAAGAAAATATTAAGCTAAACTACTGAATTACAAGTCATGGCCATCTAGATTGAAATAAGTTAAGAGACAGGAAAATTATTAAAGTTTTGGACATGGAAAAGCCAAAAGGAAGAATATAAATTATCCATATTTGTATGGATATAAAAAAAAAAAGAAATCGCCATTTTAATATCATATATTTCATGGGGTCATATGACTTATTTACTAATTAATCTGGCTTAGGCATTTCAAATGCAACTGAAAAATGATAGATCGTACTGGTCTATTATATATGTGAAATAGTGCACGTATTAACATATACACGCATACATGGATCAATATGTCAAAGAGATAAGCTTGAGTACGGGGCGGATACCCGCCATTTTCGTCCGCTTTAGTACTTGACCTGTCCCATACGAGTAATACTTTTACCCGTCTTGATACTTGACCCGTCAAAATTAGTCCCGCCTTAATACTTGATCCGTCCCAAAAACGAGTACCCGCCTTGATACTTGACCCGTCCCGTTTGAGTAATAACAAGTATTTTTTTACAGATAACGGATATTTTTTTAGGCGGATAACGGATATATTTTACAGGTAATAGGTATTTTTTTTCGGGTAACAAATATTATTTACAGGTAACGAGTATTTTTTGCGGATAACATATATTTTTTTACGGGTAGCGGATAACGAATAGCGGGTAACGGATGCGGAACGGATAACGGAAACAAAAATTCGGCTTGGACTTGTCCCGTTACTTGCAAGTAATTGAAAACTGAGACTTGTTACTTGACTTAAACGAGACGGGTACCCGTTTTTATAAAGCGGGTACGGAGCAGATCGGGCAGGTAACGGATACCCATGCCCAGACCTACAAATCATCTCTGATGTAAACGCTTTCAAGGAAATTAACATATAACTATGAGAGTGTACACAAAATTTGACAAAGAAAAGACTAAAAGATAGAAAAAGCTCAAAAGGAATGAGAGAGAATAAAGAGAAGGAAGAGACAGAAACAGAAGTCACTGGCCTCTCTTGTCGCTCAAATTGCTTCAATTTCCTAAGAAAAATACAAATTTGTTGTACGCCATTTTCCTAACACTATAACATCATAATCACCTTAACCGGTAGACTCTTTACGCAACATTAATCATATTAATCACGTGATTTTACCAGAAATCCAAAAATAATCTTCCCTACTTCCTCTGTTTTATTGTAAGTATTATTGTAGGATTTTTTAATTGTTATATATAGAAAATTAATCCAATATTTATTGCACTTTTTTTTGTTAATATACACTATAAATTTATTTCCATGGTTAAGTAGCTAACATTTCTAGGAATATATATATGGACATACAAAACGACATGTTTCTGAAGATGGTTTGAAATTCACAGTATAGGGAATACTCTAAACTAAGAAGAGGGTCTATTCGAAGAAACAAAGAAGAAGACTCTTTCGCGGTTAGAGGGGTTTACGAGGGTAATGAGTTCAAGATAGTCTCCTACTTGGCCATTGTTGCAAGTTTAAGCGAGTGTAAGAAAGAGAAAAAAAACATAATCAGCTCTCAAGGGTGAGGCTTGAGTCTGAGCAAAATTTAAGTGGATTATACGGGATCATTCTAGGCAAGACGTAGGATTTCTCAACGGAATCAGAATTCACATATTTTCTTGTGTTTTTAAATTTTCAGTTATGTTTTCATACAATCATACTTGATACACACACGATCGAGAGATTTTAAAGAGAGAGATAAAGAAAGAGAGTTGAAGCTTGAATCTTTCTAAGCCAATCTTCGATCTATAGCTCAACAAAGTAATATCAGAGCTTCATGTTCTCAAAAAAAGGAAGCTAAGTACATAAACCTCCACAATTATGTATACATGAAGAGTTGAGATGGAAAAATTTGATGGTAAAGAGGATTATGTGCTGGCTTATATCGAGATTCGAGATGTTGGGTCTGTTGAAAGGTTTAGAAGAAGAAGAAGAATCTTTTGAGGTTGAAGAATCAACAGCGAAAACTGGAGAAGGGACTACACTATAAACAATAGAAATCTCAACTTCAAAATCAGTGGATACAACTCTAAAACAGAGGAGAGGAAATGCCATATCAACCATCATTCTGAGTGTAGGTATGACAATGTTTTAGAAAAAAATCATTGAGGAGAAGATAATAGCGGGTTTACACAATAAGAAGACAATGTTTTACATCATCAGGAAAAGTAAACGGGACGCAGTTTGAGAAAACAGAGTTGATAGATACAAAATGTTATGCATAGTAGGAGTCAGTCAAGCCAATGAACTCTTTCAGCATCATTTTCAATTATCACACTGAGGGAAAATACTTGTTGAGATTGAAAGGCAAAGAGTAAAACTCTTCACTTCTAGAATCGGATTTAAACGACATGAAACGGTCCCACCAAAACATCCCTCGGTCTTTCCTCGTTGCACTGTCTTTAGATGACAATGTTACATCAAGAAAGAATGCCAAAATCCCAGCCACAAATGCTTTAGAAGAGAATGGAACATTGATCATGTCATTGAACTGCAGAAAAACACAAAATCAGCATTGTATTTTGGTTATAAACTTATCATAAGTGAGAAAGATATCGAAAATATTAAGATCCCTTTTTTTTTTTTTACCCATATTGCGTGCGTGTGAACTGGTCCATACTTTTTAACAGCTGTATACTCGTTGAAGTACTGTGGTATCGATAAGCCCATGAAGACCGAGAATCCGAGAATGAATATTGTTCTGAAGCTGTTTAGATTACAGAACTGAAGTAAGCTTAGACCACCAGCACCTGCAGTTTTATTGGTTTGCTCATTTTTTTTGTTTTTAAAACATAGCGGTTTGAACAAAGAAATGGCGTTTCAGGAAACCTACCAACGTATGCAAAGAACAAGCAATATAATGCTGCGACTATTGAACCTGGAATCGAAGCAAATATGGCACCAAATTTACCAAGAATAGAGAAGAAGATCATGAAACCAGCTGATATTTGAACTACCCTTCTGCTACCAACGCGTGTTAGCGCTAACAAACCGGCATTTTCTCTGCAAGATCATCAAAATAACCATTGGATTTTGCAATAAAGACCGTTGTTTTCAGGTCAAGTACTTCATTTGGTCATAGAGAAACAGGTCTTACACTGATACTGATGCTCCATTTCCTGCTCCAAATAATCCACAGAGAAGAACACCAACACCCTATACATAAATGCATTTGTTTAAATATACAATCTAGTAATGGAAATTGGGATGAATAATTTTCTCAATGTTACCTGCCAACCGATTCCGCGGCTAAGAACAGAAGGTGGAGGCGGCGTTGCGCTTGCAAACCTCGACACAGCAATGTAAGTCCCTGTGGACTGTTTCCATGAATCACAAGAATAAGAACATGAATATGCGCGATGAACTAAGTGTTTAGTGTTGTTGCAGCAAAAACAAAACATTTTTTTAGATGAATTCTGACCTCAACAAGGGAAACAAATGAAACAGCCATCATAGCGAAAGCTTCACCGGCATGAAATGTTGGAGGTCCCCATTGAAAAGGATAAGGCACTCTTATCCTGGAAGCATCAAGAACCAGTCTGAATTTGAAATAAATTATGTAGCCTAATAATTTCACTAGAGAATGCACAAAGATAGAAGACCAAAAAGTTTTCTAACCATGGAGCACCGCCAATGAGGCCAGAACGATCTGTTCTGCAAACTTGAGTGTTGATTCCTGTGTTCTTATAGGCTCCACCAACAGTGAGTAGGTGCGCGTAAATCCAGACAATAACAACAGAGAAAATGACAGCAAATCGGTGGAACACTTGTCTTTCTCCTCGCATGAGATGAGGAATATACTGCAGAAAGACACCATAAAGATGAATCTGGTTAAGATCTCTTTAGAAATTGTTAGAAGAGTTTTTAGCAGAGCTCTAACCTGTGAGAATATGAGTAAAAGTATGATTTCAGGCAGTCCAATCTCAATGCATTTGGCTAGCTGCCAGAGACAGAACAAGTCAGTACTCAAGAAAATGTTATAAAACCATACGAGAGATCAAGTAAAGCAATACAGACCAGAGGGAAACCGTGCTCATAAAGTCCAAAACCGGCTAGTGCTACTAGAGGAACTGCAGAGAGAGGACTCAAGAGCCTAAAGAAAGTAAAAAAATATCATTAAAAAGCAGCAAATAGAGTCAGTTGGTTTTGTATGAGCGAATGTTCTTAGCTAACCTAACTACATTGCGCCAAAGCCCGCTGAAGCCAACAACGATCTGAAGAATCGAAGCAACGATAAGAGCACCCTGGATTCCTCGCATGATCCTCTTAAATTTCTGCAATTTATTTCTCTATCAATGACAAAATCTGACACAAAACAGAAGGATTCTCAGTTCTTTTTTCACTAACCTCCTGAGGATCAGGAATGTCGCTGTACCGACTAGCCAAGATGATTGAAAGCGTGGTTGGTACATAGGTGTAAGAAGCTCCAATGACGGCGGGAAGACGAGTCCCAAAGAAGCTTTGTAACAAAGTGTTAAGTCCAGAAACAAAAAGCAGTGTCTGAACCATCTTTGCCTTCTCTTCCTACACCAAATGAATACAAATCCAATCAAAAACAGAGCTTTTCCATAAATGTTCATGGAATTGACTTGTCTAAGAAGAAGACTTACGTTTCCTCCACCCATCTGTGGAACTAATGATGTTGGAATGAGAACTGCTGTTCCAAGCATCACCAAGTAATGCTGAAAACCCAAAAGTACTGCCTCCGCTGATCAGAAAAAAAGAAGTGATCTTTTAGTTGTTAAATCAAAGATAACATTGCAATAAATGATATGAAAGTAGGAGAGAAGAGAGTTACGCCAAGGAGGAGGACTAGTGATGCAATAAGAGACAGAAAGAAGTTGATCTTTCACCGGATGTGGCTCAAGCTCATCTTGTTTTAGCTGCGGCGCCGCCCCTCCTCCTCTTCCACCACCGCCGGCCATTTCCTTTCACTTCTGATGAAACTCAAATGCAACTCAGGAGAAGTAAAACAGAGAAATGTTGAACCGTTATGCCGGAATCTTGAAGAACAAGTGAGTTTTGTAGGAGCCTAGGAAGAGAAAATGCAAACCTAAGGCACCGAAAGTGAAAAAGGGCTTAGGAATGGAGAGCAAGAAAAGTGAAAGAAGACGAAAATGAAGCTAGAAAAAGAGAAAGACATTTGTCGGAGAATTTATGTAAGAAACCGTCAATATAAGCAAGAACGTCAAAAAAGTTGATTTTGCGCGTTTTTCGTTAATCAAAAGACCTTTGAGAAGAAAGAACCACTTGGAGAACACGGAAACCATGAAAAGAAAAATATATAAACCAAAAGCTTCAATGTGAAGAGGAAAAAGGAAAAGAACCATTTTAACTTGCTTTTTTTTTTTTGTGAATATAATATAAAACACCATAGATTAGTTCAGACAAATAGGTAAACTATATTTACAAATACAACAAAAATCTGACGTAAAAGACAAAACCTCTTTTGAGTTTGACAATATTTGTATGTTAAAATTAGTTCAAAAATCTCTATTCGAAGTGGCGCGCTCAACCTCAAAATATCTTATTCCGCTGTAAAATTGATTAAATGAAGCGGATTACTCCATTTGACATCTTTAATATCTAGAGTCGATGCTCAACCAACATATATACTCCACTATTTAATGTCTCAAAGAGAATAGTGGTCCTAACTCCTAAGTTTCAGCACCACCAATGGCATTGTGGAGATAATTAATTAACCTGCTCTAGTTATCAGCCCGAAAAAATTAAGGACCTAAGTCAAAAACGTCTTGGTTTAAAAAGAATTTGATAGGTAGTCGGATGGAGGAAGATAGCTCAATGGCATATAGGGTTAGATAGTTGTAATATCCATTTGATCTTATTACGTTTTCCTAGTCTTATTTAAAATATTTAGATTTTTCTAGGTTAATTACTTAATTGAGCAAAGCAAAATCTCAAATCCAAAATAAATAATCACAAATATTAAAATTGAGAGAAAAATGAAAATAAACACTTTTTTCTCTCGCTGGAAGCTTCCTAGTGTGGGTTAGGGCTGGGCAAAAATATATGTTCGATTCGTTTCGATCCGTTATTCGTTTTGATTCGATTCGGAAAATATATGTAACTATATGAAACAAATCATATACTAAAAATCAATATCTGTTAAAATAGAAACAAATCACAAATATTAAAAATTTAAAAGATGTATATCTGCTATGCTTCGGTATACATATATATATGTATATATATAGATAATTACATATATAATTTGTAATTATTCTTCATATATGTAACTTTTATGAATTTCTATTTATTAAATTAATTATTTAAATATCAAAGCTTAACAAATAAAGAAATTTTTTTTATAAATAAAATATTATTATTTTTGGGTTAAAGTTTCCTTTTACGGATATATGGACAATGGATACAAATAAAAAAAATGATTATCCAGATAAAATGGAGGGAATTGCATATACATAAAATTATAGGATATTCACTTCGTGCCAACTCTTAAATTGCAGATGGTAATAACTTAGCCAAGTTACCCAAACATCGGTCTCGAGATCTTTTTGTGAGGTTAATGGGCCAAGTGGACAGGTCCATATAGGTCCTTGACAAAAAAAAAAAAAAGAAAAAAAAAAACACTAGTTTCTCATCCCTTTACATTTTTTCGCATTACGTAAAGTCGAAGCAATCCCTAGACGCATTTCCCCACTTTTATCATTAATACCTTCATCGTCACACTTTACTATGGTATCTTATTCTTATTATATAAAGTTGAACGTGTTTAACGTGAGCGTGACACGTGTCAAAGTGATAACTCATTAGATTTTGACATGTGTCATTACTAATTTAGATTGTGACACGTGTCTCTTTCTAGTTATAGAATATTCAAATAGTCTTTTTTTATTTAGTACTATAAGTTTTCTAAATCGGAACCACATTAATGGAATAATGGGGTTGTCATTTTGGATATTTTTTATTTAGTTTAAAATTCTTCTTTAGTTCGACGTTCTTACTTCACCTACCACCGGTTTAAATTTTGAAATTTTATAAATAAATAAAAATGTTCACGATATTTTATTCAATCGAACTATATATATTTTTAATCAAACACTTTTTTTTTCCGATTTAGAAACAACACGTTAATCCATCAATGATTTTTCAGAAAAATATTTCCATTAATAGCTATAACCATTAAAATTTAGGAACAATTTCAAAAATGCCATTTTTACTCTACTTCATTTTAAAAATGCCATAATTAGTTGTTCATTTTAAAAATACCATTTATTAATATGAAATTGACTAAATTACTTTTAATGAAGTTTCTTCGGTTAGTTCTTCATTTTGTTGAAAAACAACAAATTTCGTGCAAAACAAAATGGAGAAGAAGCGATGAGGATTAGAGACGAAGAACAATAGTTGATTTTTTGTTTTGATTTCTCACGATCTGGTGACGCCGGTGAAATGTTTTTATATACAAGAGCAATACAAAATAAATTTCTTGTAGCCATATTGTCGATAACATCTTTGAGTAGGGTTCTCTAAAATGACATAACTTGTAACAAAATAAACAATGATTGTCGACCTTCGTTTCTTTCATCTCTAAAGATTTATCTTCACAAGCATAATGTGTGCATATACCCATAATGAAACTAATATTTCCTTTCCAATGAATTCAAATGCCACTCATATTGGTCTTTTCATGAGAATGGAACATAACTTGACATTAATGTTCATTAGAGGTAAAACAACCAGAAAAATGGAAACTCAAACGTCTATTCATAAGAGGAGATAACGAGAAAATAGACACAGTCCACCGTTATGCCTTGAAAAATTGGCTTTAAATTCTTTTGAGAACTTTTAATAACCATATATTTAAAATTGATAGAAATGAAGTTATTGTCCAACTGAAGAGTTTCAAAAGAATACAAAGATGTTAGTGATACAACTACAAAACTGAAACAAGGAAGAAAATGAAACTGACATTTATCGCCCACTTAAGTAAAGCTCGATCTATTGAACCTCCAATAAACTGATCTTAACCATTCTATCAACAAAAAACATATATTCATTGTTACATTCATTCAGCTGAAGTAAAACTATAATCAAATAGAAAACTAAGTATCATCCTAATCATACCTTATTTTGAAACACATTCCCAAATTTATCATGAAAAATTCCTTCAAAAAACAACGTTGTCATATATTCTGAGGTTCTGACTTGCTGGTCTACTTTTTGTCCATCGATATAAACTACAATAACTTCCTTTTCAAAATAGAAAACTCAATTCATAGCTATGCCACTTACATAACAATAAACAGCAGTTGACGAGGTATATGATTGTAATTATGAAGTGTTAGTCAACAAGAATTGAAAGAAAATACTACTTCATATTCTTTTCGGACATCTCCATAGTAAAACGACTTGATCTATTGACCTAACGATGTAAAAGATGGTTTTGTTGTTGCCTCTAGTTCCTATAGTATAACATCCAAGGATATCTTATGAAATCTTTTTTTAGTACCATGACATGTGAAGAGCAATTGCCTTTAGTTTCTCAATGCTAATAGAACACAAGGAGACATCATGCCAGCCAACAAATTTAGATTTAAAAGATGTGGGTGCACGATAAATTCTCTACACCATAGAATACAACATAATTTTAGTTAAAAAAATCATTAAATAAGTAATGAAAATACCATATCAAAATTTGCATCACTTACTCCTCCTAACTTAGTGAAGTCGGGAGAGAAGAGAACAAACCATCTTCGTATTGGTTGAATTTGAAAGAAATGGAGAGCTTTGTTCACGTCGGTAAAAAATCTTACATCATTTAGAACATGAGTCAATTTGGCATCACACTCAGGGGGATTTCTACAGTTGAGCAGCCACTATACTTATAGGCCTCACATGCCGGCATTGCGAATTTTAAACTTAGCAAATCTGAGTAAGGATAACAGTAATATTCTCTTTTGGTCTCCACGTATCTTTCCGTTGTTTCTTCACGGTTCATGAAATCAATTAGGTATTGCCTCGAATATGAAGTGAGTTCTTATCAATTTCGTGGATGTGACGTGCTTCACTTACATGATCAACATCCATGATAGACCAACAGCAGTTTACAAATTTGGCTATGAGTATTTTTTATAATGCAAAGAACAATCATAAAGAAGAAAATGAATGAAAATTTAATAGCTTACCATGATGTCCTTGGTCTTGTACTTGAAGCATCCACTCACGCCAATTTTTTTTTTTTCACTTTCTCTGGAACATCCTGAAAACAACATAAAAGCTATTGGTCTTGGGTTATAAAAACTTCATCATTATTTTCATTAATTTCTTCAAGAACTTTTTGTGCACTTTTGTTTTCTTCTGGAAAATTATCCGTTCGACAAAATCTTCGAGGAAAATTATATAAATCAACACATGCAAGTACAATATCTCCTTGTGTCTCACAAAGAAAAGGAGGTGCAGAGTTCAAAATTAGAAATCAAGATTTAAACATACAAAATATTCTCTCAACTACGTTCTTTAAGAATGCATAGCGATGGTTAAACAACTCTTTTTTCATCTGCTGCTTGTGAATTTGACCATAAAACTCTTGTAGATGATATTTGACACTACGATAAAGAGCTAAAAAGTTTCGAAGATTTGGAAATCCACTATCTACTATATAAAATTTTCCTGAATACAATAATAATATAAGTCACTTATCTTGTTGAAGAAAATATATTTACAATAAAAAGACATGTACGTCCTTCTGGAAGTGGTAGTCAAAGCATCATTTAATACTGTTGAGTCATGAGCTGAACCTTCCCATCCACTAAGGACATACATGAATTTGATATCAAAATTACAAGCAATCAACACAATTTGCCATATATCACATTTTCTGTTACGAAAAGAGGGTGTTTTTTTTTGTTTGATGCCATTACAAGGATATGTGTACCATCAATAACTCCAACACAATCCTAAGTAAGCAATGATATATATATTCCATGGAAGATAATAAAAAGTAAGGACATAACTATATGATGAAAAGTAACTGTTTGTTCTTATAATTTTGTATTTTTCTTCGATGTAAATTTCACATTTATTTTAATGTAAAATTTTAAAATGTAAATGTGATTAAAGTGGTGTATTCAGCAAATTTAGAATGGAAAGAAAAATACTACCTATTGTTAATCAAAAACATGGGGGTGTCAAAACTCATAAACACTACATAAACAAAATGAACATCTTGAAGGGAAAATATTTAAGTTATGTTGAGCTTCTTCGTTGTAGCTACAAGTTTGGATGTGATCCAAACACAAAACGGTTTACGGCTTCAGATGAGGTGTGGAGTAATTCGAGTGTCTTTGTTTATTTTTATTTTTTTGTTTAGGCGCATTCGAGTTACAAATTTTTGAGATGAAACGTTTGAAGAATTTGATGATCTCAAGATTATATGTGAAGACAATATAGCAAGTGGTGGGAATGCAATTGGATTAGGTGGTGGTATTGATGCTCGAACATGTGGAATTATAGGAAAAAACAAATTCTATTGAAGATTTTTCCATGGACGTTGATAAAAGATCATGAAACACCTTCGCTTTTTTTATGTAGTAGCTCAAGGAACTCTTTAGAAAAACTTCATTTATGGAAAAAGCATAGAAGTAATAAAACAATATAGGTGAACAAACCATTCAGAGTGAAGATGCAGAAGAACTTCATACTGAGATGAATTCATTGACAAGAGTAATTCATAAACTTTTCAATCTAATACAAGAAACAGAAACAAGACAATAAAGAGAAGTTGGTCAAAGAGAGGCTGAGAAGAAAAAAAAATGTGTGAAAAGCTATAAAAAAGTCTCTAATTTGGAAGAAAATGTTTGTTAAGATGCGGTTAAAGTAATTCATCAATTAGGGATGAAAAAAATCTTTGTTATTATGTCTACTGATGAGCGTTATGGTTAGATTAAGCGTAACGTTATGAAGTACTAGAAATTATTATTTGTTAGGTTGGATTGATTATTTTTGTTTTCTAGTATCACTTGCTTTGGATCTTGGTTTTTTAGTGTGAATTCAAAGATGTTAAGGGGGGTTTATTGGTTCATTGAAATCTTTGTGAAATCATGTGTTATTCAATCATTAGTTTTAAAATCTTTATCAAAATCATATGTTATACAATCATTAATTTTAAAATTTTTATGAAAATCATATGTTATTGGTTATATGATTTACAAATACTAGTTAAAATTATTCTTTATTCAATATTAAAGATTTGAATATGGATTTGATTTTACATTGGATTTGAATGGATTTGAAAATCTATTTTACTTAAAAATAGAGAGATTGAAATCCGTAGTTCCAACCATGTTATTTTGGTAGATTTGCAAAAATGAAATGTATTAATATACTAAGATCCAAAGCACGTGATACTAGAAAAAAATAATAATTAATCCAACCTAACAAATAATAATTATTTAATCCAACTATAACGCTTTTCAATAGACATACTAACAAAGAGTTATTTCATCTTTAATTGCTGAATCACTTTAACCGCATTGTAACGAACATTTTCTTCCAAATTGGGGACTTCTTTGATAGCTTCACATACATTTTTTCTTTGCTCAGCCTCTTTTTGTTCAACTTCTCTTTGTTGACTTGTTTCTCTTTCTTGTATTAGATTGAAAGGTTTTTGAGTGATTGTTGTCAATGAATTCATCTAAGTATGAATTTCTTTTGCATCTTCACTATACATGGTTGGTTCACCTATATTGTTTATATTACTTCTACGCTTTTTCCTTAAAAGAAATTTTTCTAAAGTGTTCCTTGAACTATTGCATAGAAAGACGAAGGTGTTTCATGATCTTCCTCGACATCTATAGAAACATCTTCTATAGAATTTATTTTTTTCTTGTAATTCCACATGTTCGAGCATCAATACCAACTAAGAGCTCATTAATGATGACATGAAAGATTATTTATTATTTTTATATACTAAATTTTTATTTTATCATAATGATTATTTTTGAAATCCTTTTTGTATGATTTTGAAATCTCTTTTGTATGATTTTTAAATCCAAGTTATTTAACTTTCAAATCTACTTTATTTGATTTTAAAATCAATGAAAATCCATGGATTTCCAAATCCTATAAAGATTTACAAATGTTTTAAATTCATGATTGAATAAATACCCGTAACTCATGTTATTTATATTCTTATCGGAGGGTTCAACTGTTTGTGGTTAATGGGTTAAAGTAATATATTTTTTTTTGCAAATCCACTAAAATAACGTGGTGGGACTAAGGATTTCAAACTCTCTAATTTTAAGTAAAATACATTTTCAAATCTATTCAAATCCAAAGTGAAATTAAATCCTTTTCTAAATCTTTAATGAATAAATGGTGATTTTAACTTGTATTTGTAAATCATAGATAACATAACACATGATTTTGATAAAAATTTTAAAATCAATGATTGAATAACAAATGATTTTGATAAAGATTTTAAAATCATTGATTAAATAATTTTACATGGATTTCTAAATCTTTTAAAATCCATGAACCAATAAACCTCCTATGTGAAGAACTGAAATCAACACAAATCAGCATAAAAGCTAAGTGAGAATACAAAGTAATAAAAGAGAAATGAACAATACCAGGTGGTTAAACCAACTTGATCACCGGTGACATTGTTCCGATCTCAACGTCATTGCGATCCAATCTCGTTTTCACTGGTGTATTCGCGGCGGAGGAGGTGCCGAGGTGGAGTTTTCTTAGGTAAGTCTTTTTAACTAACAAGTTAATGACATATTTCTGGTGAAAATCAAACTCGATTGGGTGATAAACACACTGGAAGAATTGGAGTTGACCGAATATATTAGCATGTGGCATTAAGCAATGACAATACATGCTAGCGTATGAGATACACTCGGGGGACAGAAAGAAGTCCAAACAAGCGGTGCAACAAGATGGCCAATCAAGACGGTCATTGATTGCACACTTACAAGTTTGATTCAAAGTGTCCATGTGGTAGCCATTTAGCCACTTTGGAGCTAACATACTATTTTATTTTTTCACGGGCATTTTGTCTCATATTGTCACACTGGTCATCACTAATCTTTATACTGGCCATTATATGGAATCCTTGAAGATATCTGGAATTTTTCAAGGATTCCATCACTAACCTCACTATATCAAAAATTAGTGATAGCTAAATTCCAGATATCTTCACTAATTATTCCACATTTGAGGTTATAAGATTGCATCGTGAGTTTCGTTTGTATAAAAGTAAACAAGAAAAAAAACAAAATTATAATAGCTTTAAGTTTCATAGACTTTGACACATTGCTCGCATTAAAAAAATGTTACAAGACTTTGATATTATATTTGTTTTGCCTCACAATATTTCCTTTTTTTGTTTGCTTTAGTTCCTGCCATTTACTTACCCTTAATTTATGTTTAACATAATACAACTAAAAATATCTTGCAACCAACCGTTTTGAATTAAACTTGATCAAAATCACCATTTCCGAGCAGAAGTGGAGTTGTTTGTTCATCTGAATCCAATTGATGATTATCGTTTTTCTCCACCGTTTCCTTTTGATCTTCTTTTTGATTTTGACTCCACATTATCAATAGATATCCAGTTCCTGCTATCGCAGCTCCTAACACACTGTTCACAAGAAGTTTAACATCATATCCCGAATTTATCAGAATCAAATTGAAATTAAAATTGATACGAAACCGAGCCAAAATTTATTTTGTTTTAAAATCAAAACCGAATCCGACAAAATATACCAAAACGTAAATTTCTATACAAAAAATTAAGAAATATCTGATAAAAAAAAATTTCGAACCGGAATGAAAATCATATCAAACAATCCATATTTGATTCGGTTTATAACTTCTTTATTATTTTTAAGCAAAAAGCAAAATGAATTCCAGATTGGAAACAAAATTTTAATTGAATTAAGAAGAAATGATCGTTATCAATAATTGAATGGGAACTCTCTTTATCTTCTATGATTATTTGTACCTTCCATAGTGAAGACTATTGACAAAGAAGCTTGTGCCAAAAATGGAAGCCCAAAGGATCCCAAATGGCTTAAACAATGGTACATAATAAGGCCCCTTCATTTTTGAGCACTTCACTTGAACACTTGTTCTGATTATGCTCCCAAATATTCCCTATAAATTAAAAACATGATTTATACAGCCCTAAACTGAGGAAACATTATATATAATAGTAATTATAATATATGATCACAAATATATATACCGTGGCAATAATGAGATATAGGTCCATGTTAAGTTCGAGTTTCCATGCACTTAGGTCTGGCTCCATGAACGCTGAGAAGATTGCACATTGGAGTGTCCCAGCTAAGCTATAGGCAGACACTACTTTCATCACTTGAGGATATTTCTGGACTGTATCCAACTGATATACCGAAACCCGAAAAAAAAAAAAAAATGATAACTTTTATGCTCATAAGAATCTGATTTTAAGTCGAGAGTCGATTCATCTACAAGTGATAAGATTTTTTCGAAAATATATATTTTGAACGTGATTTTGATTACCTGTATGATATTCCAGATGGAGATAGAGAGTGTGGCACATGCAAGAAGAAGAGAGCCGAGAGCCCAATTCTCAGAGTTCTTGAAGAAAGTCAAGTAGTGTGAGATTGTAGTGAGGAAATTGGAGTTTGGAGATGAAGAAGGAGAAGGTCTAATGAAAGGGCCTAAGTAAATAACTTCTACAAAGGCTCCTGTGAAGCATATCAACGTGCCTATCACTCTTCCTTTTGTTCTCTTACTTTCCCATCTTAACCCTCTTTCCCTATTTATTTATATTCCAAATATTTTATAATTAAAGGAAAAAGTGTTAGTTATAATTCAGTTATTAAAGAATAATAGAAACAAAAGCTGAACTTTAGAGAAGTTATTAGTTTACCCGAGAGCAAGAGAGAGCAAGAAGGAGAAAGCAGGTGACTGCAACCCCATTGCACATACCACAATTGGAGAGCTATAACTTAGCCCCAAAAATGCCATATTTTGGTACAAAAACACCCTGTTCAAGAAAAGAATTAATTAAAGAATCTTAACTCTAATATAATTATTTTATTACTAAAAAATTAGTACAATCTCAAAATATATGTAGTTTTGATCAGAGTCGGGAGAGAAATAAGAACGAAAAAATATATCAATATATCTTATATAAATAGATATAGAATGATATAAACATAGAGATTTAAACTAACCCTGTAAACCCGAGTAGGAAGATACGAACAAGGGAAGGCTTCGTGAGGAACGGTTCATCGTCCCTGCATACGAAATAGAACATATATATATATATCATCATAACATCTTAAATTGAGAAAGACATATATAGACACATAGATCGATCTTGTGTGTGGGATCGATCGTCTGTGTGGGGCCTATATAGACACATAGACACTTTAAGTACCTTTCATCTCTATGGAAGTAGAAAGAGTAAGGGAGGAGAATGAGAGAGCCAAGAGCGTTGGTGTAGACGATAAACACGAAAGGGCTCATGCCACCCGTCAACGCGGTCTTAGCCAAGATGGTGAGTGCAATGGTACATGCCTCCATCAACGCCATAACAATAAATGGAACTATGGTTTCCCATCTTGTATCCATTAATCCCATATCGATCGTGTGTGTGCGGCTTATATATATATATATATATATATTTATGTCAATAATGCACGGCCAAGGACCACCAAAATGTGTATCAATTTATATATAGGCTAAGAAGGGTCGAAATTTTGTTGATCTCTTTCTTCTCTCTCTCCCGGACAAAATGAGAGACCAAGTCCACAACACAACTGTGTTAGGGTTGTCTTGTAATGAAAATGTTAGTGTGTCTTCATTAATATTTATATGTGTGTTTGCATGTGAGTGGAAGGCCAAATGAAGAGGGTTTTCTCTAGACGTGGAGAGAGTCATTAGTTAACCTTTGGAGACACGATGAAGCTAATAATTCGTTGCGCCTCAACTCTTACGACTTATATATCTGAATAGTTTTTTGTTGGAAGAAATATGAACATTACCTTCTATTTAATAATATACTATATAACTGCGAAATGAATACATCAAATTTTGGTACACTAACATTCCACCAACAATCCTTAACAAGACTATTTTTCGTTTTTTTACATATCATATTTACTTCTAAAGAAAAATATCATTTGATTTAACAATATTATAAAACAACATTTATTAAATATATATACAAAATATTACTTATCGGATTTTTTTTTGGCATTTATATATAGAACCAAAAATCTAACGCTTTTCTTAATGTATACAACATAATAATTTGTGGAAAACAATCCTAATGCAACGATTTACATTTTTTTTTTTTGTTGGGATATAATACCATGTTTGTGGAAGAAGTGGGCTCTAGTATAATAAAGTAAGACAAAAAATATTTGAATTATCAATTTTATGCAAGTTCAACTCCAATTTGTAGAAACTCCAAAAAAGCGTCCATATAATAATAATAATAATAACAATAATAATAATAATAATAATAATAATAATAATAATAATAATAACCAACAATTTGACTATGAAAGTTAACAATATGATTAATGATAGTGGCGGTAGTAGTAGTAGCAGCAGTTTTAATGCCACATTTAATAGTGCATATCACTTTGCAAGAGACCCAAAGTGCGACTCTAACACAAATAATGAGATTTAATATGTAAGCTAAAACAATGCCGTTTTCGTTGTTAACTTACATTGTCAAACCAGTCTAAAAGAAAATAGGATTCAGAGATGATGGCAATCAAAAATAACATAAAAACGGCAATGTGACTTAGATATCAAACATATTATTTGTGTATAGGAAGAGCCGAACTTCAAGATGAATGAGTCATAATATTCATCATTTTGAAAATATGTGTTAAGATCACAAATTGAAAATGTAAAGGAACCAACGCTAATGTATATATACAAGATATTGACCAATTTATCGACAATTGCAATATGATTTTGTGTTGAAAATCGATGATTATGTTACATAGAATTAGAGTCCATTAAACATCAATGGCTATAACCAATCCAAAAAATATGATTCTATTCAAAATAAATGAACTAAAAATTCACCACTTCGAAAAAGGTGTTAGGATCTTAAATCGAAAATATAAAAGATCATTTATATATAATTGACCAATTCATTTATTAAAAATTATGGGCTTGGCTGCTTTGTTAAATAAATAGCGGAATAAAAGAATAACTAAATAATTATTAGCTGAACGAACTGAACTAAATAAAATTTTCGTAAAATAATTGTATATGCTGAAAAACTAGTTTTAATAGATGGATCATGTTTTTTTCCTGTTATAATTTTAACACGGTAATGATATATAGCGGAATCACTTTTTCAAAACGTGAAAGCTTGATGAATATTTTGAATAATAAAATAATAGAGGAATCAAGTTTTGAAAATGTGAATAAATAGTATATCATTCATCCCCTATGTTTTGAGTTGTAAGCCTCTGTGTTTTTCATTTATATTGAAAATAGTTTTGCAGTTTCTATAAAATAATGTTTTTCTTGCATTAAAATTTGTAATTCAATTTTGGTTTTTTCTTTATGCATTCTAACCTACAGAATATTTTTTTTTTTTTGTTTAAAACTACAATGGGAACCTTACAGAAAAACACACCGATATACCCAGTTATGAATTATTTATCAGATGACTAGAGACACAAACAATATAAACTCCAAAAAAAAAAATATGAAAACCCTAATCTCAATAACGGTTTTTCAAACCATTATCTTTATAAAAGAAACAAATCTGAATAAATAATGTTTGACTTTGAATTTTTCTTGATCGATAAGAGTCGCATTTCCTTTGACGTAGCAGTTGGGGGAATGAAACGTCACCTTGACAATAATGTTGGAATGAAATGGTGATGACATTTGAAATTTTCCCATGATGGTGAGGCGGAAGAAAAAAAAAATACTATATGGAAAATATATTATCTATTAACTGTCTTCACAAATAAAATAAGTTATAAATGAAAAGAGGTTCCGTATTACTTTGTGGAGGAATAATCTTATTGTGAATTTATTATTTCAGTTAGGATTTATTTCGTAATTACATAAAATTTGTAGGTGGTAGCTATGTTTTTTGTTTCTTTTGGTTAATGTTACATTGTATCTCAAAATAAAACAGTTTCTTTTTACAGAAGCAGATTGCCAATGGTAATTCTACAAATGAGTCACGCATACCCAACTTTAGGGTCGGATTTTGAGATGTGAACTCAGACTTTTTTTTTTAACATTATATATTTAATTTAACATTATTTAATTATAGATTTCATTTTATAACATACTAAACTTACTTAAACTTAATTTAATTTTGATAATCTTACGTTCTCCCACATTATGAGAGATTCAGTAAGGATGTGAACAACGATTAAATGGCTCCATAACTATGTTAGAGGATATAAATGACCCATTACAGAATGTTTCTTTTTATACTATTTTAGATTATACTTGTTTTAATAATTAAAAAGAAGGTATTACTTGAATAATGTAAGAAGTCCAACTGGATTAGTCAGAAAGTATCTTAACAATGTATATATTACTAGTATATAGTCATCACTCATCACAATGTGATGATCGAGTCTTTATATTTCTATTCTTATTTAAAATGCTTCTTCGGATTTTGAAAGGATAAAAGTTGATTTTATAAATATGTCTCCACAATGATTATGGGTTTCGGTAAACCGAGTCCTTCTCTTGTCAAATATTAGCATCCTTGTTTAATTGAGAAAATGTGTTTCAATATGTCATTTACAAACGATCTATATATATGTTTCTGTCATTTTTCTTCGGTGCAACCGTGCAAGATTCTTTAAAACCTAAACAAACGTGGTAACATATAAGTTAAAAAGCGATGAGAAGACAAACCAAACCAAATTTTCCTCCAACAAAATCTAACCAGGCCAACCAGATATGTTGTATCAGGATTTTTTTCAGTTTTAAATCTTATAGACACTGAAAAATTATGACGTAACATTAAGTCATCTCTACGTTGGAGTAGCAAATCGCAATATTTAAGGTCTGCATGTGCGAGCATTCTAACTGCTAAGTAACCCAGGCTCGAATAAAATGGGCTGAAGCCCAACGATTATCTTTAAGTTCACGTCGCATCCGATCCATATTGCAAAATTATAATATCACTTTTTATTAGAGAAAATTATATAAATTTCTTATTTTGGTTGTTTAATCTTTTGGTAGCACATAACTGCATATAGCTAAATATTTGAAAATCACCTCTTAGAAAAACAACAATGAGAGACAGAAGACTGATATTACTGATACACTTGCAGAGGGTTAAAATGTGGAAAGAATAGTTGTAATTTATCATTTTGTAAGATACAAACAATACTTTACCAAATTAGTATTCTGGCAATAAATTGATTTTTTTTACATAAATTAAGAAAGCGAACAACTAGTTGTTATTACTAACAAAAAACCAAAATAAAGAAAAGTGGTCCAAATTTTTTGGAATCAAGACAAATATATTTCATTCACTCTGAACCATAACTAGCCACAAACAGTTGAGCATTATGTGTAACTTGTAAATCAACTTATATCGTTGAAGAAAATAGATTTAGATATTGTATACAGTCTTGCAATATTCCTATATTGTGACTAAGGTCTATTAATTATTTCGTTTTTGTTGGTTGAGAACAAGAATGGACTCCCACTTGATTCACATTTGACAAAAAATAAAGAAGATAAAAACAGTCTACATATTCAAAATACAGTTCTACATATTTAAATTGTAAATTTTATCAGATCTTAAACTTATTTTATGGTGAAATCCATCGTGATTTAAACCTGAATTTTTAACGAGATTACTGAATTAACAAAGAATTAAACTAGTTGGTATTTATTAATTAATTCTATAAAAATATTGTATTATGCTATAATTTTTTAAAATAATATATTCTTGGTAAATTTGTATATTCCATGGAATTTAAGAATGTTTTGAAATGAAGATGAGAAGATAAAATAGAAGAGGATATTGCCTACACTGTGACCATGTCTCCCATGTGCCATCCTTTCTGTAAAGAAAATGGAAAATTAATATATTTTTTTTTGCTAAGCAAAGCAAATGGACTGCTTTGACATTTGAAATGACAAATTGATTTTTCAAATCTAAAAATTTATTAAATTAATAAAGTGTTGAAAACTATGCGAGGATATCTTTGCCCAAAGTCCTTGGTTGGTTGTTAGGGAGAAGAAATGCTTACCAAAGTATACATCACTAAGCTTTCTTTGGCCCTTTGAGGAGGACAAAGCATTAGGCACCTTAGTACTATTATGGCTACCTATACCACGACTATTGTTTCATTTATATTTTAACATTTTTTTGAGTATTTTTTATTACCATTCTCTTTTATAATAATATCAACAAAGTTTGGTATTGAGTCTACAACTAATAGTTTAATTGCAAATTAGCTAGAAGACAATAACTTTTGGACTAATTAGCTAAATGGCAAAATTCATCATATGGTCTTTAAAAAAAAAAATTCACCACCATTTATCTCCATTTTAGTCTCACGCGATCATCATGCAACCTTCTCCGGTTTGTTAATTACAAGCTTCTGGACAGGTTCCCTTAAGAGGGTTTATTTTGTGATTTACCTGATTAATTGTCAAAATAATGCTTGCTACACCAGATTTCAATGTAGTTTAATTCTTTTGAAGTGTCATATACGACATTATATTTTTTTTTTTTTCAAATGGGGAAAAAAATTAGTTCATAAACATGTTTTTATGGGGTTTCTAAAATATACCATATTTTTAGTTTTGGTACTCTTATATATATATTTAAAAGTACCTCTAAAATTCAGGAAGCTTTTAAGAACCCTAGTTAAATAATTTTTGTTAAATTGTTTAAGAAACCTTGTTAAATAATTTTAGTTAAAACTTTTAAGAACTTTCTAAAAGAAAGAAATTTTTTGAGGAAGTTAAAAAACACTATGGTGTTTTAAAATAAAGATATATAAAAAATGATAGCTTAGACAAGTTTTCTCTTATTTTTATTTGAAAATTTGGGTTTTAAACACATTGGTGCAAATGGTCGAATTGAAAGTTAACAATATATAAAAAAGAAGGGAAAGAAAAATAAAAGAAAGAATCAAATCAAAAAGATAAAAAGTGTAAGAGAGAAGAGGGAAAAAAAAAAAAAGGTAACAAGTAAGATATTAGTGGACGTGATGGATCCAATTATAAGTGTCTCTATCTCAAAAGAAGACCCCACATTAAGAGATCTCAGTCATATTGTCCTCCAACCCATAGGAGCTTTAAGATGTTTGTTACCTCTTTTCCTTTTCTCTATCATTGTTAGTCCTTTTCATAGAACTATTGAGTTCACACTCTTATATCATCATCCCCACCTCTTTCTCTCTACCCACGAGTATGATCCATCTTGATGATGCATCATACTACTAAAAGTTTTCTATGTGTAAACCCGAGATTATGTCAGTTTTATCGATATTGTAGTGATGCGAAAGTTTATCTAATAGATTTCAATTTTATTCGTAATAAATCAAGTTAATCGTTAATCATTTGTATTAGAGCCTTTCAAATGAGGAGTACTTATAAAGTATCTAAAATTGAATTCTCGGACACTAGATGGTTCATAGTTCCTCTATGAATAGCAAGTACAAACACTATACAACGTACACACGTACGTACACATATATCAAGATTAGATAAATATATATATATTTGTGTGTAGCAATATATCTATAGGTGGACACCGTTGGTGTCGCGCATGACTTTCTAGATTCCAATAATGTTTTGATGAGTACTGTTCCGAATCGCATACTTAATATTTGTTCCTGCTGTCATGCACAAATGAAATAACATTAATCTTTAAATAATATTGATAAATCTGTCTTCCACACGATGATAAATATATTAATGCTTCGTGGACCAACTTCGTTTCAGAGTTGTCTAATTCATATATTAAAATTTACGGAAAGTGGGTGTCCTCCAAAATTTTTGATAAATCGCTTTCTCTTTTGACCTTATAAGCAAAATAAAGCTAAACATTTATTTTTATTTTTTCCTTTTTTAAATTAAAAGATAGAAAATTTTCTAGGTTTCTTAATATTCTTTTTATGCGTGAGAACGCTTCCTTGACCTGTTTCGTAGAAATGTTACAAAAGATCGGAAAATATGTAAAATTTATTGTAATACCCATCTTGTGAAATCATAGAGATACGTGTAATAATAATTTAAAAAAAAAAAAAACAACTCCAAAATGTTTGTATGAAAACAAGGTTGCTGACTTAAAATCCAATTAGAAGATCTTGTTTTGTTAATTGAAAGCATAGATCGATTTTCATTGTACATGATTACCAAGTTATACTATCTACGAGTGTGTACTAACATTGTCATTGTATCGTCACTTTACATTGTATAAATGAAAAGCGTTTCAATTCATATATACGTTGAATTTTTATTGTTACATTAAATCGTTTTAAGATCGGAAGTTTTGGGCAAATACTCCACTCACGCTCTCGAATAGACAGCGTCGCAGCGATGATAGCAAACTTGATCATTATAAAAATTACAATATCTTGATTATACCAATAAAAGGTAAGTTTTGATGAAATATGTTACCAAATGTCCTAAGATGATCTCATTTCTGAATTAAGAGAAAAAAATGTTTCCACAATAATTATAAACCACTTCTTGAGGTTTAAGATTAAAACAAGTATGTTGTGTGACCGTTTTTAATAAATTATAGCTAAAAAGAGAAGGAGGACAAGAAAGGCCTTCACGTGATGCTTTGGGAGTTTTAATCTCCGCAGCTAAGCTTAATTTCCATACTGCCTTTCTTACACTTGACCAACTTCTTGTCCACAATAAGACCTCTGTATCATTCTAATTCAAAACCATATTATTTTCTCTGTTTCGTCCTCTCATTGAATTGGTAACCAATATTCTAATAGAGCTTAATTATGTTTTTAAATCTCTACTAACTTCTCATCAATCTTATCCATATATCTTTAGTACATGAAATTTTGAAAACTTAGAATATTCTTGTATGCTACAATCACCATATATATAATCAAGTATGTGAATTTGAAAAATCTATGGCTTATTGATGTTATTTCTATTATATATGTGTGTATTTAGTACAAAAAAATATTTGAATTAGAATTGATTTTTAAGGATTTTTAGGGCTTTGGGGTTTTCAGATTTTCTTTTTAATAAACTACTTATGCTTAAAATTTTATGAAATTGTTTTGAGATTAATAAAACAGTTAGAGAAGAAGTTTTCGTTTTGCAGTAAGCGAATAATGATTTTCATTTTTTCCAACGAAATTAAAAAAAAAATTTGCCAAAAAAATATATTTTATATAGGGATTCTTGTATTAAAAGAATTTGCAATTTGTACTGATTTTTTTTTTCTATTCAGACAATCTACAGATTATTAACTTATCAATAGAAGGTTCTGCCACGTCATTTTTCACACATAATACATATAGGTTTGCATCTGTGCATAGAGCAAGAATTGATCTCGGCCACTGATCTACATTAATTGTATCTCAAAACAAAATTCAATTACAAACAACAATCACACGTTTTTTTTTTTTTGTCAAAATGAACGTGTATTGAATTGGTATCAATAAACAGCTGTTGTTCTAGCCATATAGGCGGATGTACAATATCGGAGTAGAAATTAGTAGTAGTACAACCAAACTTAGCTAAAATATGAGCTGTTTTATTACAAAAATCACTTAATTAAATTTGTATGTCTATAATTAATATGCATTGACCTATTTTTACTAATACCATAAAAGGTTGAAAATTTCGATAGTGCAAAAGATTAACTTATATCACCCACCCACCCCTAATTATTTAAAATTTTGTTATTGTGAAGCCAAGTTTTTCTTCTTGTTGTTATTTGATTTTTGCTAATCATTTGATGGTCCAGGCGAATAACTTAAAACATTCAGTCGCCAGTCACTGACATGCATGCTAAAACACGTTACTACTCATTTATAAATCTCTAGGTAGGATTATATTACATCGGAACTTAGAATAATATATCCAATATACATGTATTGTATATATTTAATTAGTAGGAAATGATTCACTTCTTTCTTTTTGTCCACTAGATTTAAGTGGACAGCTCATTTTATTTAACTTTTCTAATCGGATCTCATGGAGAATAATCGTAAAACATATTATTACCGGCTAAAAAATGACAGCAGCATATGACTCGCTCGTACGTATTCTCTCACCCAAATGTATATGCCAATAATATATATAAAACGTGTTTCATGATATTGCACGGAGGCTACAATATGAGATACGGCACAGGATGATGACCATAATTTGGACCAACAACAAATCGCTCATTCATCAGAGAATTCAGATTTTACAGGCTATCTTTGTTAGATGGCTCTTTGAAAAATACAGATTTATTTCCAAGTTTAGGATGATTTTTGCTTTCAAGCTGATGTAATCGGTTAGAAGTTCGGAATATATAAAAAAAAGCATATGTCCGCTACACTCCGAATTAGAAGCACTCATCTAGACCTATATTGTATGATCAACCAGCAGAAAACGATAATAGCTTTTGCCATAAACTGTTTCGATTTGGTGAAAATGGTGTTTATACCGACGGACTGGCCTGATTTATGTTTACAGTTGGAGGAGTTCATGAAGAGTAAAGAGTTATTTATTTATTTTTTCTATCTTGTTTATACCTCGAAGTTTGAACCTCAAAACGGACATGTTAACACGTAGTGCTTGACTATACTTAAAAAATATTAATTATATCAATGTTAATGTTGTACCGCCGGTTTGGATGGCGAAACCGTTTTAATTATATATAAGTTGTTACGAATAAAAAACTATATATATTGCATCGAGGCGAGTGGTGAGAGTCATCGCAATCGAATATTTAATCAAGCGTTCCCCTTTTCCATTTATAAGTGGAGCTACTTTGCGAGCTAGCTAGATTCTCTTATCTTGATTGGTCTTTTTATATGGAAATTCATAGACAATTAAAATGTAAATACCTCAAGTGTTGCTTAAACACGCATATATACATGCACGACACCTTTCTTTTTAGAAACAATAGGAAGCAACTTCTTTTTTATGTGATAAATTTACATGAGTTAAGTTTAAATTCATATAATTAATAATTTTAATTATTTTAAAAATAATTTTATAATGTGGAAAATCCGTTAACGAGTAAAGTGGTAGAAAATTCATGGAACATTTGACAGACTGTTAAGTGTTGGGAAATCTGTTAAAAATATTTTTTTATGACAAAAAGTATAAAAAAGTCGGTGGAAAAATTTTCGATCAATTTTCTACAGAAATTTCCAAAGTTTTATTCAGTCAAAACTTTTAACCAATTTTCGATGAACAATATTTAACTTTTCTGAAAAAATATGTTAAAAAATACCTTGTTTTCACCGTTTTTCCCATATAATTATCTGTGAGAATTGACATATTTTCTTGTAAAGAAAATATTTTTTTGAGATTTTTACAATAAAACCTTTGAACTATAGAACAATGGCATTGTGTATAAAATTAATCTTTATAACATTCGGTCGTATCAGAAGCGATTTTATTTTTTTGTATAGTCCAAATACATTAACCAATTTATGTAAATTTTTGAATTTCGAAGGAAAATGTTACAGTTTTTTCTTGGTTCGATATTTAACATGCGAGACTGTTTATTCATCTTTTTAGATTTTTTTGGGTGTTACATGATTTTCTCTAATTAATTGCTCGCGTCTACATTTCTTGTTAAAACCGACCTAGGCATTAGGCTGAAACGCAACTTTTTTTTTTAAAATGAAACGCCAATTATTTGGAGTCAAAACTGTGTATATTAGAATTTGCGGAAGTGAATCCTAAAACTTGAATTGCATTTGTGATAACCCGAATTTGTTTTTCCATTTGATTTACAATTAACGGTTATCCACATTGACCCAAATTTCTAATCTTTAGAAGTTCTTCGTGTTCAATATAAAAGGTGTTTTCTTAATTTTGGATTTACGGATTTTAGATTATTATAAACCCCCCTGTGTTTATGCAGATATTTTATTGTTTATGGGTTTCCACCATTTACATGGTTCATATGTGACTTACTTTTGAAAGATTTTCATAAATTGACTTACCCAAAAAATAAAAAAGAATAATTGACATTGTTGTAGTATAACCATGCTATCAAATTAGAAAATAGTTTTCTGATTGTTTATTGAATCTGGATAAAAAGAGTTCACAATAACAATATCCATAGATCAGTTTATGACTAAACGAACTAAACAATTAGATCTAAATGTAAAAATAAAATAAATAGTATTGGTATAAAACAAGAAAACATGGTCTTTTCCGATGGTTATAATTTCGTCGAAAAGTTTTGACGGTAATTGGACGAAAGTAATATCTGTCGGAAATTTTCGACAGATTTCCGATGCCAGAAATTCGTCGGAAAATTTTCGACGGATTTGCGACAGATGTTCGACAGATGATATAGCCGTTGCCGACGGATTTCCGACGACATCAATCCGTCGGACCCATTCCGACGATTTTCCGACAGATTGCCGACGGATTGTAGCTGTTTGAAATAATATATGTTACATGGCCGTTTGAATATAGCCGTTACATTCGTCAAAAATCCATCGGAAATCCGTCGGACAACGCGTACATTTTTCTTATAAAAACGTATCCACCCTTTCATTTACAATCACAAAAAAAAAACCTCTCATATACAATTCCTTACAAAAATATCTTCTTCAGATCCTTATAATTATTTTCGATCATGGATGGACAAGCCTCATCAAATTCTGGACACGGGCCTAGTTACGGAAAAATTCAGAGAAGGTCTGCAGGAATTCATGGTATTTGCGGCTAAGAAGAAGAAAGCGAAAAAACCCGGTAAAATCTACTGTCTTTGTACGAATTATCGGAATCGTAGGTTAATCGTGATAGATGAAGTATGGTCACACTTTTATTGTCATGGGTTTGTGCCGGATTACAAGATTTGGTATAATCATGGAGAAAATGATACAATAGTTGATAATTATGTTAGTACTAGTGAAAAGTATATTGGGGATAGCGCTAGCTTAGTAGAACCTGCAATGGAAGTAGAAAGTATTGTAGGTCATGTTCAGATGGTGAACGATGCATTCCGTGCAAGTATACCATTGGTTGCTGAGTATGGAGATAGAGGGGAAGAACCTAACGCAGAAGCTCAGAAATTCTTTGATATGTTAGACGCTGCTAAAAATCCTTTATATGATGGGTGTAGAAGTGGATATTCCCCTTTATCAGCTGCAACTAGGATAATGGGTATAAAGACGGATTTCAATTTGAGTAAGGAGTGCGTGGATGCAATCGCTGATTTTATGAAAGACATTTTGCCAGAAGATAATCTTGCACTGGCATCATACTATGAGATACAAAAACTTGTTGCTGCGCTAGGATTACCGTATCAGATGATAGATGTATGCATCGATAACTGTATGATATACTTGAGAGAGGACGCAGGCCGTTCGACATGTTATTTTTGTCGCAAACCTCGGTATAAGGAAACAGGTGGAAGAGTGTCAGTGTCATATAAACGGATGTGGTATTTATCGTTAACAGATAGATTGAAGAGGTTATATCAGTCAGAGCGCACAACGGGAGCAATGAGATGGCATGCAGAGCATACAACGGATGGAAAAATTGTTCATCCCTCAGACGCAAGAGCATGGAAACATTTTCAATCAATGTATCCTAGTTTTGCGTATGAGGTGAGGAACGTATACCTTGGGTTATGTACTGATGGTTTCAACCCTTTTGGAAAGCACGGTAGACAATATTCATAGTGGCCAGTAATTGTAACACCTTACAATTTGTCGCCATCTTTGTGCATGAGACGGGAGTTCTTGTTCCTTAGCATTCTCGTTCTTGGACCAGAGCATCCGAAGAGAGCACTCGAAATATTTTTGCAGCAATTGATTTATGAGATGCAAATCTTATGGGAGCATGGAATTGAGGCGTTTGATGTTTCTTATCAGCAGAAAGCACTTATGTGGACCATTAGCAATTTTCCAGCATATGACATGTTATCAGGATGGACAACGCACGGAAAGTTATCATGTCCGTACTGTCAAGATAACACAGATGCGTTCTAATTGAAGCACGGACGCAAAACGTCTTGGTTTGATTGTCATAGGTGATTCCTACTAAGAGATCATCCTTATCGTCGGAGCACCACATTGTTTAGGAAGAACTGGATAATAATTGATGGTCCACCTTCTAAGTTAGATGGACAGTATTTGTTGGACCAGTTCAAAGATTTTGGTACAGATAGTACCGTTGATTGTGGTGGTAACGGGCATCATCATGTTGATGGTTATGGCAACGTACATAATTGGCACAAGAAGAGTATTTTCTGGGATTTGCCTTATTGGAAGGACCATCTTTTGAGACATAATCTGGATGTCATGCACATTGAGAAAAAAAATTTCGACAATATTATGAACACCATTCTTAATGTCCAAGGGAAGACGAAGGACAATCTGAAGTCTAGATTGGACTTGCCAGACATTTTTTCTCGTAGTGCACTACATGTAACAGGGAACGAGAAGCCTCCGGTCCTGGCTTTTCGTTTGGATGAACTTTCAAAGGCCGTGTTTTTTTACTGGATTGCCGAAAGTGTTAGATTCCCGGACGGATATGCATCTAACCTTCGGAACTGCGTTGATCATGGAGAAAGAAAGTTTACTAGGATGAAGAGTCATAATTGCCATGTGGTGATGCAGCGCCTCCTTCCATTTTTCTTTGCATATCTTCTACCACGTAATGTCCACGAAGCAATTGCAGGTATACAATCATTAAATTAATTTTAATGACTTGACACAATACTATAATAATAATTTATTTATTCATTTGTTATGCATATTATGGAGAGATTGATACCTTATTTCAAAATATATCTTTGCGGTCTCTTACATCAAACGGTATCCGCAATCTTGCAAATAATATACCCGTAATCCTTTGCAATTTGGAGAAGATATTTCCGTCTTCTTTCTTTGATGTTATGGAACATCTAACAATTCATCTTCCTCGAGAAGCAGAGCTTGGGGTCCCTGATCAGTATCGTTGGATGTATCCTTTTGAACGGTATATGTTTTATCTAAAGAAGAAGATAAAAAATTTGAACAAAGTGGAGGGTTCTATTGTCGCACAGAGCATCAATGAAGAAACCTCATATTTTGCGGAGTTCTACATTCCATCACAAGTCAAAACGAAGAGTTGTAGACCAGCTCGACATGATGACAGAGGCGTACTACCTTTTTATACGGTCGATGTTCTTCATATATTCTTAGAGATTGGACGACTTAGTGGAAAAGGTAAGAAGCGGAGACTTTCAGCACAAGAACGGGATCATTTGCACATGTATATTCTTACAAACTACGACGACATTGAAGAATATGAGAGGTGTTATATTGAACGATTTTATTTTACTTATTGGGTCTTTGATTATATATATGTTAACGTGATGATCGCTTCAATCTCACAAGATGTATATGGCATATCAACGTTTTGCATTTCCGAACAAAACAGAGGACAAGCTAATGGAGCTCAAATAGGAAGAGTTCGGACGTTGGTTAAGAGATTATGTAGGTGTTTTAATTGCCTTGTTTTTAACTATCATAAACATAATGAATGATTTATTTTACTAAGTTTAGATTTTATTCGTGCAGATCACGACAAAGAAGGCTAACGGACAAAGATTTCCCACGTGGTTAGAAGAAATTGTGCGTTTTCCACTAGCAAACGTACAGTCACATGTGATGTATAGCACACGGGGGTATGCTTTTAAGATACTTCGGGATGGTAGGAGTGCGACAATTTCAGATTACGGTGTATCTACTCAGTCCGGTGATCTTTTATACTATGGTGTCGTACGTGAGATTTTTTATGTTCAATACCCAGGAATGTTCGGTTTGAGATGTGTTGCATTTTTATGCGACTGGTACGACCCATTAGTAGGAAGTGGTGTGCGACACGACCAATCTGGTGTTACATCAATACATAGCAGAAGGCAACTCCAGAATTATGAGTCATTCGTACTTGCTTCACAAGGAGACCAGGTTTGTTTTTTTCTTTTACGTTAATTTTTAATTTAGTATTTTTAAATTCCCGTGGTTAAATTTTTATATAACTTTATTGCATGGTCTAGGTATGCTATATTCCCTATCCTCGGATGACAAACAAGCAAGATCCATGGGTTACAGTCACATCGATAAACCCGAGAGGTAAGGTATATGGGATGTCCGATCATGAACCCAGTAGGTTTGGGTTTAATCGAGCATTCCCTTGAGGTCGACCTTGTTGTTGATTTCACCGTACACGCGGACGATCGGGTATTTGATAATTCAGAGGAAGAATTTGACGAATTTGGGGAAACTTCAGATTCAGGAGAATCAGATTACTCATTATCGGATTCAGAGTAGTTTTATAAACTTTGAATTGTAAAATATGTACTTGTGTTGTACTAGATATTTGTTATGTGGAATGTATTAGTTACGTGTAATGTACTTGTAATATGAAAATTAAACATTTTAAAAAATGGTAAGTATACATCCGTCGAAAATCCATCGGAAAGTTCTGACAGAGTTCCGACGGATACAGTGTTAGCCGAGAAGAAAGTATACATCCGTTGTAAATCCGTCGGTATTACACCCATATCCGTGGGAAATTCGTCGGCATTTTCTCACGGATTTCCGATAGATGTATAAAAATGTGGTTTAGGGTATAGGGTATAGGGTATAAGTTTTTTTTAAGAAAATGGTTACAAACACTTTTGTATGATGTATATACAGTAGTTTGAACTTGTGATATTTCAAAATTAATGTGTTATATAAAATTTAGAAAATTTGATGGAACTGTTTATATAAGGTATAATATAAGATATAGTTGATTTATGTTAAATGTATAGCTTTTGATGTTGTATAACTTATACACTCATGGAAAGTCTTTACCAACGGTATATTTCTTATTTTTTGAATTAAACATGTACATTAGGGTTCCCTAAATCATATAACCTAAACCCTAAATCCTAAACCCTAAATAGACCCTAAGCCGTCGGAAATTTCCGACGGATAATATACTTATAACGCGTGTGTGTTGACTGGCCAATAGCAACACATGCAGAGAATATACGGTATATTCAACTATCCGTCGGAAATCCATCGAAAATTTTCGAAGGATTAGGGTATATTTAGGGTTAATCGAGCCGCAGAAAATTGAACCGCCTAAACGAAAAAAATCTAATGTTCCGACGGATATGGCCGTCGGATATCAGAATAAATCTGCAAAACGATCTGCTTCTCCTTCATTTCTCTCTTCTCTCTCTCGATTTCTTTCAAAAAAACGCCTAAAAATCTTCAATCTCTCCTCTCAATCCTCTTCTATCCTTCAATCCTCATGGATCCCAACATTTAAGTTCCTAAATCGATCTCCTCTATCCTTCAATCCTCACTAATTTTCGTTGTTAGAATTGTTAGATTAGTTTTTAGAATTTGTTAGATTTTTGGAATGAAATAATAGGGTTTATGAGACGAGGGAATGGTATTTAGAATTTGTTAGATTTTTGGAATGAAATAATAGGGTTTATGAGATTAGGGAATGGTATTTAGAATTTGTTAGGTCTGTTAGAATGTTTTAAAAATTTTATGAAATTTTAGGATTTTTTGTATTTTTTTGGGAATTTTTAAAATTTTTGAAATTTTTTTGAATTTTAAGAAATTTTTTTGAATTTTAGAAATTTTTTCAATATTTTGAAATTTTTGCCAAATTTGTATTTTTCGGGACTTTTGAAATTTTCAAAATATTTTAAATTTTCGGAAAATTTTGCATTTTTCTTAATTTGTGGATTTTTTTAAATTTTCGTAAGTACTAACGATTTTATTGTGTTTCCCGCAGGAGTAACGTGGACGCGCTACAGTTGGGCGGCGACTCCCAAGGCCGCCGTTCTCGGGGTTTTCGGGCCACGCCTTTTGGCAGATCGAGCTCGGAAACTCAAATCCTGGAGTCCTAGCAATCCGCAGCTCGGAGCCGGATTAACATCGAGGACCTAGTCCAACAGCCCAACCGGAGCCATTGCATCCGTCTCGACCCGAAGTTTGAAGATGAGACTTGGTAAGTGAAATTTTGATTGTTATTTCAATTTTTTAAGATTTTGAATCTAATTAAACGGATTTAATTCTTTTTTTAATTGTTTTCAGGTTTAAGTTGTCGCTTGAGATAATAAAGGCGATCTTACGGATGATCCACAACATGTTGGGCAAACAGTACAAGAAGTACTCGGACATCCCGAAAGACGATAAGGACTTGTGGCACCGGAGTTTCGCGGTAAGTAAATTTTCTATTTGTATTATTTTTTTAGTTTATTTTGTCAATTTTAATTTCGAATACTAACATTATGATTTTTTATAAGGTAGAAAGAATTCACGTGACACCCTTTCCTTACGAGGCAAGTAATTGCCCAATTCGACAAGTATGCCGCGCTTTCGTACTCGAACCACATGTACTAGTGGAAGCAGAAGTGGAAGCACGGCAAGGACCCGCCGAAGGACCTCGACAACGACGTCTGGAAGGGCTGCTGCGAGTATTGGAGCAAGCCGAAGACGAAGAAGCTATCCGAACCAAACACGAAGAACCGGAAGAGCGACCGAGGAGGGAAGGGGATATACATTCACAACGGCGGCGCAAAGACCGTCGAACGGGAAACAATGGAAATGGTCAGTCTAAATTCAATTTTTAATTATTAATTTCCTGTTTATGATTATTTACTTAACAACATTTTACAGGCGCAAAGAGACGGCGTACCTCCCGATTACCTTAGAGTGATCAAGCAGAGGCACACCAACAAAAAAACTGGTGTGATCCAGGATCCCGGCATGCGTGACCTCGTTGAGACGTGCAAGAAGAAGAAGGTGGATCGGGAACGAGAAGTTGCACTCTCGCAACTCACTCTCGATGGATCGTCATCCTCGAACGAGTTACCCCGGGAAAAGATCAACGACATTGTCCTCAATGTAAGTGTCTAATTGTTTTCAATTATTATTTTTCAAAATTTTATTACTAACATTATTTTGATGTTTTATTTTCATAGGAAACTCGGAAAGTCAAAGGGTGATTCGCTGGGTTAGGCGGACTTCCGACCCAGAAATCGTCTTTTTCCATTCCTCAGTTTCTTTCCGAGTACAAAGACGAGATCGAGAGGCTCACCCAAACGGTGAAAGAACGTGACGCGGAGGTCGAGAAGCTAAAGTCCGCATACACCTCAACCCAGAACCAGCTCACCTCAACCCAGACCCAGCTCACCTCTTTGCAGCAGACCATAAAGGCCGCCTTTCCTCATCTCTTTCCACCCGACGATCCCGATAATTCTCCTACCGTTTGAATTTTTTTTTAAAAATATTTTGTTTAATAAATAATTTTTTATGATAATGAATTTTATTATTTAAAATTATTAAAAAAATTAAAATAATTTCATTTAATTATTTATTTATTCTAATTTATAAATAAAAGAATTCATTGAATGAAATCACAAATCACAAAAAAATCAAATAGAATATCCGTCGGAACGAAATCCGTCAGAACTATAACCGTCGAAAATCCGTCGGAATTGTTACCGACGGTTTTCCGATGGCGTTCCGGCTTATACTTCCGATCAAAAAGTCGTCGGAATATCCGTCGAAAATATGACCCGTCGGAATATTCGTCAGAAAATATGCCGTCGGTAATCCGTCGGAATATTCTGACCCTTTTCCGACGACCGTGTTTCGTCGGAATAGTCCGACAGATTTTCGACGGATATTAAGTTCCGACGAATTGTAAACGACGGAATATATTCGTCGAAAAATGGATGTTTCCGACGGAATCGTCCGTAAGAAATCGCTTGTATTCTTTGTAGTGTATATAAACTTGAAGCCAATGACTATATATGACTACATACAGTTGCATCTTTCTCTTTCTCTTCTCTGTTGCATCTTACTCATTCTTTTCTAAAATAGAAGGCACAAGTGCATGTGTATGGTTTACGAGAAAGCCACGAAATATTGTACATATTGACTAAGAGAGGTGAGGAGCATTTATTATTTAGTTGAAGGAATCATTATAATATATTTAAATCATTTTCATAATAATTGAAATAATTTTGAAAGTCCGAGGAGCTAAACCGATGGATGTTGGATTGTTGGGAAATGTGGGATTGGTGTATGCTTATCAATTTAGAAAGGATCGATGTGTTTCTAGTTTATTTGTTTTTTTAGTTTTTTTTTTTATTTTTGTGGTATAGTTTGATTATATTGGTAAGATAATAATATAGTACACATTTATTTACGTTTATATTAGTATCTTATTTTTTTATTTATCATTTCAAGAAAGACGCTGAAATTTAGGTTTTTGTATTGACATCATCTTCACCTAGTCTAATCATGTCATATGCTATAAAAACAAATATTTGGCATCTTCCTAATTATTATTAAATGCATAGAACATACTGTAATCTAGTTAATTGTTTTTTATTGTCCTTTTTTTGTAGTGTGCATGTATAAAATAGGCAATGGAATAAACAATATGGAAGGTCAAGGGAGACAATGATTATAATCACTTTCCACATTAGTTTATTTATTAATGACCTTTCAATGTTTTAAATTTAGCTAGCATGTGGTAGTTAAACCAAGAAATACTTTTGTATTTTTAGATATAATAAGTTTATCGAGGAAAAGTAAATAGAAATATAAAAAGTATACATATAAAATACACTTTGATTTTAAATCACTTTCAACGACAATATATTTTATGTTTTGTATCATTAAAAATAATAAATTATATATAAACAAAACTCACACAACTAATCTTCGAAATCTATTACTATATATATATATATTCGGTAAAAAATTTGGAATAGCTTAGAAGGAGTTGATAGTAAAGATACTTAGATGGGAGGATTCGATCTAAGTCGTATCATTCAAAATTCGCCACAGTATCACAACTCTATATCCACAATTTATATGAATAAATTATTAAAGTATCAATCCAAGTCTCACATCAGAAGATCAGAAAATGACGGTCTACTACTCTCTTTGTTTTATAATAAATATTATTTTGACACTTTTCACATAAATTAAGAAAACATATTGTAATATCTCGTATATTTATACAATTCAAATTGACTTTTGATACTTTTTTATGAATTTGAGGGTAAATTAGATATTTTCTATCAAATTTTATATTGAAAAAAAAAAAAATTTAAACAAAAAATAATCCTTAAATAACATTTATTCTAAAATGGAGGAGGTTATAAGTTTAAGTTCAACTCCAACCAACATGAGATATTTTGGAAATAAACCTTAAACTCCAACTAATATGATTTATATAACACAACTGATGGATTAAATTACTAGAAATATTCCATGCATGCTTTATATAATGCTCAATATTATCAGTTTATGTGTATACGTTCTCTAGAGAATCCTAGTTATTTTTTTATGTCAATAGAGAAAATCCTACATATTTCTATGAGTCTTTTAACATTTATTGCTAATCTAATGAATATTATAATGTTTTTTCTATTAAATTTTGAACAAGATTTTTACAGAACATGGGATAATTTGAGAGAATGGGTGGAGCAGAGATTCCACGTCCTAAATGAAGAAAAGGGATGGGGCATTCTCTATCTCAGTGTACTTATTTATCTTAGACCCCAAAATATATTAAATGTAAATGAATTAGATGCATAGATATATATATATATATATATATATATATATATATATATACATGAAATAATAATTTTCTCGACTTGTGCCCATATCAACTTTTACAACATAAACAATTACTCCAGATTACCCAGCAAATATTGCCATGTAATCATTAAAGGAAAAAAATAATTAATACTTTTGAAATCAATTTACAATTATTTATCACATAAAAGAAATATTAAATATACAAAGTAACAAATATGATTGAAAAATATTTATGTTACAAACCCAAAAAAAAAAAAGCATTTATGTATATTCCAGGATTATATCTAAATTTTTGAAAGGTCTTCAACATAAGTAAAAATACTATTAACGAAAAAATTCCTGAATCATATAATTCAACTAAATAAAAATGATCATGAAAGGAATAATTTAAATACAAACAGTAATAACGTTAAATAAGTAGTTGTGTACATGTATCCTACATTACAAGAAATATGTGATTTACGATGGAAATGTAACAAAATACTGTTCTTCAGAAGAAAAAAAAAATGTAACAAAAATACAAACGGAGTATTCCATTTGGAGAGATTGTCATAAGATAGACAATGAGGCTGCTCGACTGGGTATTCAGCTTGTTTCTCTGTCCATACACTATCTTGGTTTGTCTCTAACAACAAAAAGTATAACTCGTCAAGACTATAAATCATTACCTGACATAATTAGATCGCCTTTTATCATAGTCAAGTAAGAATTTTTTCTTTGATGATTGTTTTGCAGTTGGTTAGCTCAGTTATCTTGAGCATAACTAATTGTTGGTGTTCTATTTTTCAACAACTTAAACGCTGTTTGTAGGTCATTCTCTGAAGCAATGCCTAGATTTTTGTTTATTGTTTGGCTCGTGATAAATGACAGATTAGCAACATGAGTGCGAATGAGACTATGGGTCAATCCTAGTCTTGTCTTCTTGCGTAGAATGTGACTAATCTGAGGATCAATTATCTCGGGATCACTTATTTTTAAGCCATTCGTTTGAGAAGTTCGAAACCATGACCATCTCCATGCATTCTAACTCAAAGTGCTAATAATTTATCCCACGAAAAAAGATATTTCACATGGCCTATAAGAATACTTCAATTTCAGAGTTAAGAAGCGAGCGGGTCCGTTATTGACATTTCACCCCAACGATCATCGTCATCCTCCTGAATGCAGATCTAACACAAACACAACATGGGATCATTGGTTTTTAAGAATCATCTACTTGATGAACAAAATCTTGAATATATTTTTTTACCAGATTTCTGATTCCCACCGGTAAATATGTAGATAAAGTTTGAGCTTCTTTCCAAATATTGTGCTCACTAAAAGCATAGTTAACTATTTTTTATGGACTTTTAATTACACCTTGAAATATATTTTCATTCCCAACTTTTCATATATATGATATTAACGATAGAAAAACTTTATGATCGCCTCTCGGTCCGACTCTAGTAAAATTAATCTAGATTTGAGTAGACGAAACTGAATAGGGATGATATTTGGTGTCGATAAAATCGGAGATAAAACCCAAATCCATAAAAAAGGAGGAGACATACGAAAATTGTGTGATAGATGGTCTCTTCTTATACCCCACAACTTAAAAATATTATGGCATAACTAATTTATGGGCTTGACTGGTATGGCAAATTAATAGTTAAATAGCAGAATAACTGAATTGTAAAATAGCGGAATAAATAGGACGACAATAATGTTAAGCTGAACATAGATGACTTTTCTTAAAACGCTAAAAAGCTACTATAGCGTAGGTAAATGAACTTTCCCAAATTTAGTTATAATTTTAAAACGTGTAGAATAAGTTGAAAAATCAATTGTTATTTTTCACGTTTTATAATTCAAAACAAGTTTTTGTGAATGATATGTATTCAGCGGAATCACGTTTTATAAACTTGAAAACATAAAAAAAAAAAAAATTGTATACCATTCAAGCCCTATATGTTGTTTAACCTAGAATTATAGCCAAACAATCATAGGCTACTTACCATAAAAATCATGTTGAGTTGTACCACAATAAATTTTATGGAATATATAATATTAACATATGTTCTTTGAGTCGTTCATCGTAATAGCATATATTGCATATAGGTAAATTTGATACACTGATCATCATTTATTATAATATTAAATCAAAATATTAATGATGGTAATATAGGAACGATTTTTTTTAAAAAAAAAATCTTCCGCCCACTTAACACTATTGAAAATCTAAAACTTTATGTATTTTACTTAATATCCGAATTTTATGAGTCATAATTATTGGTTAACAAATTACACATCTTATTGCGCAAGTTATCTCCAATGCTCATTCATTGGTTATACAAAATTTGACTTTAGTGTAATATATATGTTCTATATGTGTGTGTCACTATTGAAAAGTTTTATAGTATTCAAGTGCTTACCTCATCTCGTTCAGAGCTTGTCTCTAGTTCTGCTATGGCATCTTACCGTGTCGGAAATATTACAATTGTTTCTTAAGAACAAGAAATAACGCAAACACATAAAAAGAAATAATATATGTATATATATAGCATTATTTCTTGTTCTTAACACTTATAAGAAAGAAAAATATTAGGTGGTACTATGGCCTAATAATGTATATATACCATGAAACATATTAATATTTATTATATTTTATAGTTGTTGAAAATATTATCGATAAATTTATTTGTCTAGTGGTTAAAGGTTTAAACACTTTTATATTAGATTTACATATTAAATTTTTTGGAATTACAGTTTCTCGCAGATTAATAGATGCAAAGTTTATCAAAAATTTGAGAATGTTGTAAATAGAGTCGTTTGTCGTGATCTTGTTTGTTGTAGGGAGAACCTATCAATCGGATGTCGTATATAGTTACATCGTGGAATAGTTGTTTACAAAAACTATTCATCGTAATCACGTATGTTGTAGGTAGTTGAATATCATTATAATATGATTATATCAAATATGGTGTTACATATGACCAAAAACAATTGTTGAAAATATTATGCTGACCAGTAAAGGTAAGGTCACAATGATATACATTTTCTGAAGTTGTTAAATGATTTTTTTCTCACGAATCCTAATTTATATTAGAAGACAACTAATAAACCTCAGCGAGTCATCTACCTAAAAAACACTCAAACTATGCTAAATGAAATCAGAAACCAACTACCAAATACTTGGTTATCATATGCTTCAACTATAACTTAGGATTCACTTGAATCTACCTTAAAGAGTATCTATTACAATGATATATTATTAAAATATTTTTAAAAGGAGCATAAATGCATTTATATATATACATACAATGGTACATGGATATATAAAAATCTAACTCTGTGTGTATATATATGTATATATGTAGATGAAAAATATGGGTTGCCAGGGGAAGAAGCCAAGCTAGAGAGATAGTAGAGATTGCAATGTCTGTCCCTATCTAGAAAATCTAAGAGGTGTGGACAAATTGCTAGACCTATGAACATTAAAGACGATGCATGTGAAAAAAATTCATAATTATTTTCACATGAATTAAGAAAAAACGATTGTTTCTTAAGATGGATCAGCAAACTTATTAAAAAGATACTCTAAAATTCTAACAAAATCGAATCTCCAGATTGAAAGTTGAAACAAACATATTTTTTATGTGAACCCCATAACTCACAGATATTTACATTTCGATTGCTAGATACCAGTTTACGTTATATAAAATCTAATCATCACCCCGGGTAAAAATATTTTCACCATTTCCGTAGGTAACATAATGTAAATCATAAATCGTGTGCCCTCTTTATAACTCTTTTTTTTTTTTTTTGGTGTTAAAGGCCCTCTTTATAATTTAGGATTTCCATGTTAACAATGAAAAATAATGTCTTGAGTTTCAAAAAACTTATCGGACATGCATCAACTTAAAACGTGGGCTATCCAAAATTGTGAGAGAAAAATAATGTAAAATATTTTGATCTTTACAAATTTTGCAAGCACTTGATAATTGAGTTGGCATGTTGAAATATATCCGAAGTTATTTCCATTCATTTTTTTACTATCTAGATAATATTTAGTTGGAAAAACTTTTTTTTTCTTTTCAAGATTTTGTAAGTATACACCAAAATATGCAGCTAAATTATGAGAAGTAGAACCAAAATATGTATACATAATTAGAATAGTTAAATGGAAAAAACAAAAAAAGAGAGAGAAGGTAGGAAGAATGGTCAAAGACAAGAGCATAATGGTCTGCCCAAAAACACTTTCTTAGTGTCAGCCTCAGAGCTGAATTGAAAGCACTGAAAGCTCCTTTTAGTCATCATGTCTTTTTCCTCCAATCTATTTCCATTTTTTTTCTTATTATTCTTACCATTTCCACATTTTTTTATTGATTATTTCTATCCGTATAGAGAGAGATGTATGATAAATTAAATGAAGCATCTATTATTATTTCTACATCTAGTCCCTAAAACCTATCTACGTGGGCACACAATCTTCGTACCAAAATGATAAAAGTTTTCCAACGTACACTGCTCTTTGATTTTGGCTTCAATCTATGACTACGTCAACCACTGTGCTTCATCGAGGATTAATTCTAATTTAAAACTGGACCTATTGAACAAATGATATGGGGAGGGAAAATGTTTCAAAGCTAGCTTCGTTGTTAAGTTGAATTATCTAATATTTTTTTAAGAAATCAAAGTCTGCATGGATGGACTAGAAAATTTAACATATATATGCTACAAAAAATAATACAAAAAAAAAATGACAACACTAATTAAGGATATGCCCTTTTCGAAATATTGTAACAACTTAATATTTGATTTTATTACTGTTTATTTTTATTTGTCAAAAAATTATTGTTTAGAATGATCAATTATCAAAATATGTTTTTAAGTAGTAATTTTTATAACAAAGTCTATTGATATGGATTTCATTATTTTTATTTTTTAACTCATTCCACACTATGTAACCACTCACATTAGTATGAATTTTGTGTATTCTCTTAAAACCAAGATTTACATGAATAATCAGTTTATTAATGTTTCTTAACTTCTACTTTTAATAATGTCTTGAAAATATATAATACTAAGGAAAGATTGTTATGATTTATGTACAAGAATGCATGCCATCCAAAATGGAAATTTGAACAACAAAACCTATCCTTGATTATATCTTAGTAAGATGATGTTAATTTTGTTTGAGTGGATACTTGGCTTGAATAAAGATGCAAAATAGTTATTGAATTTGATTAGTTAGTCAGATAAATATTTTAGAACAACGAAATAGTGAAAATGATCGAATAGTATAAATAATTTATCTGAAAAGAGCTTCAGCATACTAATCATAAAACTCTAAAACTTTGGTTTTTGTTAGATTAATTACATCCCATTTTAAAAAATTAGTAAAATCAATTTTTAAAACCATAAAAATTTGATCAATATTAAAGAAAAATAGCGACATCACATCACGTAGTAATATGAAAAACTGATATATCATTAATCAGTAATCACCACCGATTCCCATTAGCCTGATTCTCCAACATCGGTGAATTTAAATTCGAAAATAACATCATTGAGACCTCTCGGGAGAAATTGATGTTGCATATTATACAACAGTAAAAAATGAATTCGTAGGCTAGCTTTGACCAGCATAGGAGAAAAATCATTGGACTAAATTTATATATATTTATAAGATATGCTCAAGTAGCTGTTAAAAAAAAGATAAATAAACTTCGAATATATGTCTCTATATTCTTGTCCAAAAACTTATCATTTAATTCGTCAAAACTATCATAAGGATCCATGTGACACATTTGAATTAGTTCTACGCCTCTACCGCAAACTGTGGGGTCCTTTAAATATAATTTTCACAAACGTAACATCTCCTTATGTAGAGATGTCTTCTTAAATTCCTAGGTAAATGATTTGGATTTTGATTTGACTTAAATATCATGTGTTTTCTGATTTTGGTGATATAATGTCGTTGATTAAATCCCTAGCATCATCAATGAGATTTTGATTCCTATAAGACCATGGCATGTGCATAAATCCATACACACATGTATATGTGTATGTATATTTTGACTTTTGTGCAAGTAATAGTTTTCGAAAAATATTGATAGATTGAAGTATATGATCAACTCTCGTGCATATAATGACAATTCTTTTTCGAACTCATACATTTAAAATCATGGTTACTTATACATTGTATGCAGAAGCATATACATGTAAAGATGGATTAAAAATAATAAACAAATGTTTTTAGTTAACTAACAAAATTATATGTTATATGTTGACGATTGAATTTAAGTTTTTCTTTAAAAGAATAAGAAAAGAGAAGAAGGGAAGTGTGAGAGAGAGAAATTAAAACACATGTACAAAAGAATCAAAAAAAGAGGTACAGTTTTCGTTAACTGACCACTGAACTGAAATTAAATGAATGTGTTGTTGGAAAAAGGAAAAGGGAAAACCCCAAAGTTTATTTCATAGGATTTGAAATTAAATCAGTTTGGCAGTTTTTTGTCAGAAAAAAAAAACTTATTTAAAAGTAGTTTTCATTAACTTAGATATGATTTTCAGTTAAATAGACAGTTTCTCATTTAGTGTAAAACCCAATAATGATGAATATTGACATTATAGTCAGAATTAAAGGTTGACATAGTCATATATAACTTAAAAAATTTGGTATTCTTGGTATATGATCTGGTCCGGATCACTATCAATAGATTTGTTGTATATTCAGCTTAAGAGATTATGTAGCTGAAAGGATATTATAAGCTTTGCATAAGGATAATCAAATTGTTAATAGATGTGCCAATCCAAAAATCTGGTGTAGTTTGATTTTGGATAGGATACATCATATATGACGATGAGGAGATGGATAACACAACATGTATTGATGTCTCTACCCATACTACATTCTACATGTTTTTCTATTGATTTCATTTGTAAATACATGCACAAACATATATATGAAAACTGAATAATTGTTCTTAATTATATTATTTTAATATTAACTCATTCGAGGAAACCTTAACATTAATTAAAGAGATTACAGAAGAGAATTCTACACTTAAAAATAATAACATTTTCACATATTGCAAGGTAGATCAGTAGCAGCTTTACCGCTACAATTTGGATATGACAATAAGTTAAAAATCAACTTAAAACAATTAATAATATGTAAGGTTCAGGTCTGCTTACAATTTTTTATGCGTCACAAAATTATGAAATTTTTTTACGTACTTGGGAAGAAAAGAGAGAGTAAATAAAACAAGAATAAAGAAACGTTAGGTAAATGGCTAAACACGAGGAAAAGCCAAAGAAGTAAAGTATTTAATTTCTTATCTTCATCCAAATTTAATGAAAAAAAAAAGAAAAAAAAAATTAAAAAAAAAAGATGCTTTGTGGGGTGGATCCATAAGCTTGTTATATAAAGGAGGTTCGATAGTGAGGGTTTTCTACCTTCTTCTATCTAAAGAAAGTCTTTACACAGAGAACCCCAACCCAAAAAAAAAAAAAGAGAAAAGAACAAAAAAAATATATATTAAGCCTTTGTAAATTTAGAATAAATGGAAGAACATCTAAATCCATTAGCAGTGACTCATCTTCTTCAACACACACTAAGAAGCTTATGCATCCATGAGAATTCTCAATGGGTTTATGCTGTCTTTTGGAGGATCTTGCCCAGAAACTATCCTCCTCCCAAGTAAGCTTATGATCAAAATCAAACGTATAATTATATTATATATATAACAAGTATAAAACTTTGGTGTTTCTTTAAGAAAAGATTTCGAGTTTTGTGTTATTCTTTTCCTTTTATATTCTTCTATAATTTATTATGTATATATTATTCTTTGAATTTTGTTTGGGGCTTATATTATAATTAAGTGTAAATTATAAAATAAAATTTTTATTCAAATGATAAATATGTGATGATCATTTGGTGTTGTTTGCAAGTAGATGGGATGGTCAAGGAGCTTATGATAGATCGAGAGGAAACAGAAGAAACTGGTAAAGTTAAAACCAACTATACAAACTTGTATGTATATATACAAAGATCGAGAGGAAATATGTTTGTGTATTAATTATTGGCAGGATCTTGGTTTGGGAAGATGGGTTTTGCAACTTTGCAGCTTCTGCCGGGGAAATGAGCTCCGGTGAGTGTAGCGGTGGCGGCTCGGCCGCTTATGGAAGTAGTGATTTTCAACAATATCAAGGGCTTCAGCCTGAGTTGTTCTTCAAGATGTCTCATGAAATCTACAATTATGGAGAAGGGTATGTTAGGATAAAATACACATTTTTTTACCACAAGTTAAAAGATTTGTATACAAGGAAGTATAATCTTTTTTCCAAAAAATATTTCGTGTTCTTTATATAGTACTTTCTCTCTTTTGGGATTCACTTTTTTTTTTGTTAACATACAGTGTTTTTTTGGACCGAAGTCCATACTATTTCCACACCTATTTTTTACTCAGATTTTCTATCTATATGTAAGTAGATGTAAACAAGGTGGTTTTAGAAAGTTATGAGTCAAAGTACCTCTTTTCTCAATTCAAAGGTTATCATCTATAACTGTTTAAACGCCTTGAAGATAATTGATGGAAAAGTTGATAAGTGAGGAGTATTTAATCATTATTTTTTTTGGCAAAGGTGTATTTAATTGATCATTGTCAACTTAATAAAGTATTACTTGTTAATTAATTTAATAATACTCTAATGATTGAAGTGTTATTAAATTTTGTGCAGGTTGATAGGAAAAGTAGCTGCAGATCACAGTCACAAGTGGATTTACAAAGAACCTAATGACCAAGAGATTAACTTTTTATCTGCTTGGCACAATTCTGCTGACTCAGTAAGCATATGCATATACCTACCTATCCACCCCTTTACATACACCCGTGCATGCTATTACCGTTTTAGAGGAAATAAAATGTATCAATATATGTAAATTTAGATACACACACATATGTATAAGCATTTCTATTCACTTACACTAATTGAAATTTATGTAATTGTGCAGTACCCTAGGACATGGGAAGCTCAGTTTCAGTCTGGTATCAAAGTATGTTTCTCCAACTCTTTTTTTTTTTTTACTTCTACATATATGCATGATCATACATCTAACTAGTAAAGTACATCTCTTTATATATAATTACATGAAAATGAAAATGTTTTGCAGACCATTGCCTTGATTTCTGTTCGAGAAGGTGTTGTCCAGTTAGGAGCTGTTCACAAGGTTTATCTCTCTCTCTCTCTCTATATATATATATGTATACGTAATACACTTCGTATATACATATATATATATATAAGATGATATATTTACATATTAAATTGTTATATTAAAGGTGATAGAGGATTTAAGCTATGTTGTGATGCTAAGAAAAAAGCTAAGCTATATTGAGAGCATCCCTGGAGTTCTTCTTCCTCATCCTTCTTCTTCTGGTTACCCTTTCATCAACTTTTCTCCTTCTGACACATGGCACTTCCCCGGAGTGGCTCCTCCGCAGCAGCAGCCTGAGCACCAGTTTTACCACTCTGACCACAACCACCGCTTCTTGATGGGCCACCACAACCAGCCACAAGCTGTAGGAGCGGCTGCTTCGCCTCTACCTCTTTCGATGAAGATAACACCGTCCATGAGTAGCCTCGAGGCGCTTCTCTCTAAGCTTCCATCGGTTGTACCTCCGGCGACGCAGCCAGGATACTTCCCGTTTCACCACAGTGCTAAAGAAGAAATGAGTCAAGAAGATCAAAATGATTCGTTTAGGGTTGAACGTAATGATTTGGTGGGTGAGGGTAGTAATAATCATAATAATAATAATTACAATAGTAATAATGATATTTATAACTATAGCAATAATTGCAACAATAATAATTACGATAGAGAGAATAAGATCGGTGGGTTTCTTAGTGAGGATTATTGAGTCTAATCAAATCTCTCTCCCTTTTCGTACAATAAATATAAAATTGTACTAAGAATTTTCGTAGTCTGACAATTTCAATTCTTAGATTTTATTTTTCTCTTAGTTGGCAAAAACATAAATATTATTTTATAATAATATTGGTATTGTAACAGTATGTATGTCTCGTTTCTGACATAGTGACATAGTACGTTGTTTTAACGGTACTTGTGTTAAAATGTTGCAGATTCCATGTCTTGAACAAAATATCACGTATAATTTATAAAATGAAAAAAAAATATGAAAATAATCTGTAAAACATATAATCTTATTTTGGAATGGAATTTCTAGTGTTCTACTTATTTAGACTATAACCGAGTTTTTCTTCTCTATTTCATCACCCTTTATATAAATACTTAATTCATTTGGTCAAGAAATCATTCTATTATATAGATAAAAAAATTTTACATTCAAACCCATTTCAGAGAAATCATTAGACTAAAATTCTGGAGAGGCTAGTCTGATTTAAGTTATCAAGGATATAAATATAATCCACAAATTTTTTAAGGTATCAAGGACTTCTTTTATTTTGTTTTGTTTAGCTATATATAGCTACAATAAGTGTGAAAATGAAATTGCTATTAGATTGATGAATATATTCATATTATAAACCAGAAAATTAATCATATGATTGCAGTACATAGTTGTATGTTTTAATAAATGTTCAAGAAAATGGGCTTGGCGGCAAAAATAGCATCCCACTATGAAAAATGAAAATTCAACAGTTTGGCGGCATGTAAACACAACCTAAACAGTAGTGGATAAACAATATAGGAGGCCTACCTATTGAGGCGTCTTTATCCGTCACATACAATTTTTCAATTTTTTTTTATCATTTCAAATTATTATACTGATTTAGAATATTTTAAAAATTAGAATTAGATGTTGAAGAAAGTGTATGAGATTACAAAGCAAAAGAAAAAAGAAAAAAGAAGGAATTTTGGTTCTTTATTAACCAAATAGAACCCTTTTTCTCAAGATGTAACTATGGTTTTTATTACATCTTATAAGATTTAATTTATCAATCTTGGTTGTATAAATCATGTTATTTCATTAACATTATATTTTAGTATATATATATATATAATATAGTAATTTAAAATTAAATACTTCAACCGTCTAAATTGTCTATGTTCGATTTAAACGTTACATCCACCAGTCGTAACTCGTTTCGTGCCCAACCCCCTTTTTTAACTGTAGTTGTAGTTGACAATTGAGGCCGGACGATGATTTTTTTATAAAAGAGATAAATTCGGTCATGAGCGATTTGCAGTACTATCCGATGTTGTCCTTAATCCATGATTGGGCTAACTTAAAAGATCTGGCTATAGTCGATAAAACATTTGACATCAAATGCCAAGGTTATGGTTAATTTTTGTTGTATGCACATACAGGCCCGGCCCTCTACATATACATAAGAAACATTGGTATTGGGCCCCAAAATTTTGAGTTAAGTTATACATGTTCAGTCTCTAAAATACCAACGAAACAATCAGCTTAACAAATAAGAAAAAGCTTAATAAAACAATCGTTGGTTCCTTCTACTAGGGCCCATATATAAGTTATAGCTACAATATCTAGGGCCCAACAATAATAAATTAAATTAAATATGATCATCGTTGACAAAACTAAAAAAATCTAGAACTGAGAGCAATCCCTAATTATATAAGCTTTTCCTTCTACTTTATTTTCAGATTCCTCTTCGATCGGCTTAATGTCAAAGGTAAAAACAATTATTATTTGAGTTTCAAGTTAAACGATAAAATAACATTCTAATTATCATAGTTCATGTATGTGTATCGTTTAATTTCAGAAAGATGAAGTCAAGATATGAAATTGGATCTGAAAAAAGAAAAAAGAAGAAAAGAGAAGAAGAATTGACAAGATCTCTAGCCAATTCTATGTTCAGGTATATCAAAAAACCAGAATCTTTTAAAACATACGAGGATGCTGGAATTGATAAAAGTATTAGAATAGATAATGAACATTGTGAGACTTCTAAGAAAGGAGAAGTTGATGGAATTAGAATGGAGAGCGAAGAGGAAGAAGCCAATAATAATAGGGTTCAGAAAGATGTTGAGAATGTCAACAATAATGCAGATTGTGTGTATTTCAAAGAGCATGATTCATCTATGGATACTTTGGATCCAGCAAATTGGGGAAACATTGATCGAATGTTAAGGGATTTTTTAGTTGGAAAGGGTCCTCTAGCACGACCGTCTGAGGATTATAGTTTTCCCAGAAACAACAACGGTCGACACTTTTCTCATAAATTCTACAAAAGACAGATGAAGAATGGTGATAAACAAGATAGACGTTGGCTAGTTTATTCAAAAAAGTCAGAGAAAATCTTTTGTTTTTGTTGCAAATTGTTCGGTGGGGACAAAGATACTTCTCAATTGGCAAGCACATGATTCAAGAATTGGAACAATGTTTCAGCAAGGCTTGGCCAACATGAAAGTAGTCATGCTCACATTGTGTGCATGAGCCAATGGATGGAATTGGAGTTCAGATTGCAAAAGAATATAACAATTGATAAGTATGTCCAAGAAGAAATCAAGAAAGAGAAGAATCACTGGAGAGAAGTTTTATTGAGATTATTTGCATTAGTGAAGACTTTGGCTAAATGCAATATAGCATTTCGTGGAAGCAATGAAAAGATTGGTGAGAATAACAATGGGAATTTTCTTAGCTTTATTGAAATGTTTGGAGATTTTGATCCAGTGATCCGGGAGCACATTAGGCGTATCAAAGAAAAAGAAACTAACTATCATTTTCTTAGCCACAAAATTCAGAATGTATTGATAGCAATGTTGGGATCTGAGATGAAGATTATGATCATTAAGAAAATTCAAGAAGCCAAATACTTTTCGGTTATTCTTGATTGTACTCCAGATGTAAGTCACAAAGAGCAAATGTCTCTTATTATCCGATGTGTAAATGTTTCTATGGATTCAGCTCAGGTTGAGGAGTATTTCATTCACTTTTTGGAAGTTGTTGATAAATCAGGAAAAGGGTTGTTTGATCTACTTTGTGATACGTTGGTTGATCTTAACTTAGACTTTGATGATGTGAGAGGACAAGGCTATGACAATGGCTCAAATATGAAGGAAAAAAACAAAGGAGTACAAAAAAGATTGCTTGATGTTAATCCACGGGCATTTTATACGCCATGTGGTTGCCATAATCTGAATTTGGCACTTTGTGATATGGCTAAATCATCTGCAAAAGCGATTGATTTCTTTGGCATCATCCAACGTTTATATTGTTTGTTTTCAACTTCTACGACTAGATGGGATATATACAAGAAAATGATTGGAGGTCCTACACTTAAACCCTTATCAGAGACTCGTTGGGAAAGTCATCTTGAAAGCGTTAAAGCAATTCGTTTTCAAACTCCAGAAATCCGAGATGTTCTATTTTACTTGGCTGAAAATACTGATGATCCTAAAACTCGGAGTGATGCTGAATGTCTTGCAATAAGTGAAACTCATGGAATTGGAGGATTTGAGTTTTTAGTTGGTATGGTTATATGGTATGAGATTTTGGCTGCCATTAATATTGTAAGCAAGATTTTGCAGTCTGAAGATATGGATATTGATGTTGCTATTACTCAACTTAAAGGGTTAGTCTCTTTTTTTCAGAAGTATAGAGAAACGGGTTTTGAAGAAGCAATGGCTGAAGCGAAAAAATTGCTGTTGTTATGGATATCGAACCCATCTTTCATGTGAAAAGGAAGCGTCTTATTAAAAAGAGAACACATTTTGATGAAGAGCAAAGACAAGATAATGATGAAAGTGTAGTTATGAGTGAGGAGGAGAAGTTTAGAATCGATTATTTCATCAAAATCATGGATCAAGCTTTAGTTTCTCTTCAAACAAGGTTGGACCAATTTCAGGAGTATGAGAAAACTTTTGGTTTTTTGTTCGATCTAAGAAAACTCAACTCAGCAAATGATGATAGCTTGAAGGAATCATGTATCAATCTTGAAGTTTCTCTTAAGCATGGAGCACGTTCAGATATTGATGGAAATGATTTATTCTTTGAAATCAAGGTCTTTCGAGAAATTCTACCAAAAAGTATAAAAAAGCCTGTTGAAATATTAGACTTTTTGAAGAGGTTGAAGGACTGTTATCAAAATACTTGGATTGCTTATCGAATTATGCTCACAATTCATGTTTCAGTAGCCTCGGCAGAAAGAAGCTTCTCAAAACTGAAGTTGATAAAGTCTTACTTACGATCAACTATGTCATAGGATAGGTTGAACGGTTTAGCCATGTTATCGATTGAAAGAGACATGGTTAAACACCTTGATTATGAAAGTTTGATGAATGACTTTGCAGAAAAACGTGCAAACAGAGTTATCTTCAAGAAACTAGATTAAGATATTGGTTGTTTTTGGTTTTTTGTGGAACTTATGTTTTCGACAACTTTGTATATATAGCGCAGGCCCCGATTTTTGGTTCCGTATTAGGCCTCGAATTATGCCGGACCGGTACTGTGCACATATAGGAGATGAACTTACGATAATATCTAAATTGAGACTTACGCTACGGTGATTTTTAAAAATTTGGATACCAAATATTTATAACTGCCATGCAAGATTAGTATTCATGAATGTTTTCTGAGAAGTATCATATTGTCGTCTTATATATTTTTCATTTTAAGGACTCTTGACTAAATGAATCTATAATCCCCACTAACATGACAAATCCACTAATTAATTTAAACTCAAATCGTGGGGCAATGAACGTATAAACTCAATACATATTTCATTCTAAACTCCAATCTTTAAATTTAAAATCTACAATAGAGCACGTAATAAAAATTATGGGTACATATTGAGAACAGGTTATAGACTTCCATTCTTGGATTCCCAATTTCGACAGAATTATCAATAAAGAAACAAACCCTCCAAATTTTTATGAAAATATTTTTTTAAAATAACAAGTTCCATTAATAATGATGAAAAAGAACTTGAACCAGCGAAGAAAATAATGACGAGACACATTCTCATAACTCAAAAGTCAAACTATCATCAAAAAGATATCTCTCTTTAAACCCAAATTTCACACAAAGCCAACGATTACACACACAAAGGTTCTATGAAGAAATTTGTTTTAGTCTATGGGAAGTGATTATATATAAAATTAGGAATGTGTATATGAATCTTGGAATACCTGAAAAGTTCTCATAACCCACGTGGGAAATTGTTGATTTGTCCTTCCTCTAAAACATCTTTGCCATTAATCTTGTAACTTACCCGCATCCGCATCACAATGGGTTTCTGAAACGGTGAACAACAGCGATTATTTTGATGAGTTTGGCGGTCTCGGTTTCACAGCAGATCCGAGGGTTGTGCTAAATATTATATAAATCTGGTCAGAAGAATAAAGGGACTGATACCTTTCCGTGTTGGATATTTGTAACACTCATAGTTTGTTTGATGCTCCCGTTGGCTGGAAGAGAGTTGCTGCTAGCGGGATCCAGGTGAAGTTGTAAAAACTGCAATGTGTGTGATTACAGAAATTAGGAATATAGTAGAACATCGTCAACAAAACTTTGAAACCAGATCATTTTCAAATCTTTTTAATGTCAGATCAAACTAAGATACATATCGTGGAAATTTAGACAGATGAGAATCTTAATCCAAAACAGTTCCAATTTATGAACTTAAGTCTAAAACATGAATTTATCATGGCTATGAAAATGTGGACCGTTTTTAGCCAAGAACCCAAGCCCACGGCGGCTTTTTGTTTTTGAGAGATTGTCTAGTATAAACTATGAACCGAAAGGCTTATAACACACACAAAAAGAGCAAGTTTGAGACCTGACCTTTGGAACTGCAGCCTGGAAAAGAAAATCTGTGTACACGTTAGGAGAAAGATTTGTGAAATTGGCTACAATATCTGTCGTTTGAGGGTTTTCCGGTTGCTTTGTGAAGTTGAACTCAATCTTCAAAGAGCTGCTTTCAAATGCAACAATGGACGGATAGGCTGGACCCTTGTCCTCTGTGAAGAAAAGAGATGCCAACATCACATTTTAAAAACATGAAAACTGAGGGAAATGTGCAAAGTAACTTTTCAGTGCTTAACATCATATCTTTACCGCTCTTTGGTGGGGTGGGACCAAATCCATCCAATAAATCCATCATCGAAGAAGGCGCAGTGGGAGAAGTTGATGAAATTGTATCTATGGAGGCTATTGGAGCATTGTTATCTTGCATAGATAACAAGTCTCCATTCGTCGAGCCATTTTGCACAGGGGCAGGAGTTCCGATTGACAACAGGTCCAAAAGAATATCCGCGCCAGCTTGGGATGGCTGCATACCTGAAACTGATAGACACAGGGGTAAACAACAAGCACAAAGATTTAGACATTAAGTTGCAACTTCACAACTGAATACCTCAAACTCTCTACAAAACGTAACACTATTTACTTACTATAACTACACAAAAGTTTACAGTTTTCTTTAGGTCATAGTTAGGACAGGCCATACTACAGCTGAAGCAAACAAGTTGAAGAAACATGACAAGACAAAATTATCTGGCTGAAGAAACATATATGAATTATGATCCAACTAAGACTACAAGAAGATAATGCTATACAGATGGTTATCATTATCAGTTGCAATACCAAATCTCTGATCAGACAGATGCTATAAGTTATTTTTTGTTCCAACTGGTGGAGTGGAATAGTATAACTTTGGAAATCTAACCAGGTTGTGCTGAAGGCTGCGTTAAATCAACACCAAGAAGATCTTGAAGAAAGTTGGCACCGGAGGAGGTAGGTGCAGGAGTATCATCAATACTTAGGTCGAGTAAATCTACAAGAGGAGCTGCAGCAGCTTTAGCAACACCATTTGGAATACTAAGCGGAGATTTTTCAGAAGTTGACACAGCTGCAGGTAAAGAACCAGCTCTCCTTCCACTAAATGTTGCCTCATCAAGGACCGGCATTCTTTCAACCAGGGAAGATCTGCATATATTTGATCGATTATGATGGGTAATTCAGTTCTGTATTGATCCATGGAACCTTCTCATCCAAAACCGATGAGAACAGATATGTTCAGTATAATCGAAAAATCGATGTGAACAGATATGTTCAGTATCATCGAAAGAATTACCTTATATTCTGATGCTTTTGAATAACTGAACTGAACTCCATAGATCTTTGTTGCAGTTCTAAGACAAAGCTACCTTTGTTCTGTCCTATAATACTTTTAACCCTCCTGTAAGCAAATACAACAAGCCTATCACTGGTGAGAAGTATCATTACTAATTTTCATTGCGACCTAATTTATAAGAAAATTTTCACAGGGACGTGAAAAGAGTTCATGCATGATTATACCCTAATAACCAGAAACCCTAGAATCAACTGTGTAGACATTTTAGAGCTAGGTAGGAGTTGGCATACTCTGAACAAGAAGGAAAACGAGATGAGATCTTTAACAGAGCAATGAGTGCCATTGCCTTAGTTGTGACATCCGATGTATGATGCTTAAAAGCAGTCTCGATAACATCTACTGCATCTGATTCTGTTACCTGATTACAGAAGCTTGAGAACTCAAATTAGTGTCTATCCTTCTAATATCTACATTAAACAATATATCTTTAGCATGTAAAGATGATCATTCAAAAAGTCGCAGGCAGAAATGTTCAGCAATGAATCTATTTGACTGAGCAATCAAATAGGAAGGAATAAAAACCCACATAAGACACAGACAATAACAACTGAAACCATTTTCTTTCCAGCTCAGAAAATCCACAAAACGAAGAGTTATTATTTTCTAGGGTGTGAGGATCCCCAAGCAAATCAGTGAAACACAAAAATGTTACAAGACAAAAAAAAAAAATCAAGAAAGAGATCCCGTAACTGCACCTCCAGTATCAGTCACAACAAAACGCCCTTTGTGCAGGATGATAGTACTCACCGTTATTGGATCTTCTAATTCAAGCATTCCAGCATTGTTAACCAACAGATCAGCATATTCTCCTATGCACCATATTGCAACCCGCACAAGAGTTTCCTGCACCAAACATCACAAATGATCCTCTTACTCCTAAGTTACAAGATATTACAATTTAGGAAATGCCTGACCAAAGAAAAATGTCATCTAACCTGTTCACAAGATGTATGTAATGCTCTGTACAAAGCCCTGACAGTGTACCCATGGAGATCAGGGGCATTTGTGATTACAACAATCAGCGCGTGCCATACATCCTCTTTCACATAAGTTCCAGCCTGCATGTCTCAAATTAATCAAGATTAGAAGTCTCAAATTAAGATCTAAATATTTTCATATGAAGTAAAAAGTTTGTTGTTAGTTAAAGAGGCCTGCATCTCCATGAAGTGTATGGAAAAATGTAATCTCACAACCTAGGTTAAAAGTATACCTCAGATAGAACCTTTAGCATTTGATCAATGTACCAGATTTTCTCTGGAGCAAACCTAGTCAGAAAGGAAATACAATCAGGTCTGATGGACACCATTCATCCAGGCCAGCATTCTTAAAATATTTAGGGATTACTTGCTTGACTCACATCTTTGTTACATTTAAAATGTTCAGTTACCATCTACCAGATGAATGAAATATAAGTACATGCTGGCTGAAAAGTTGTGCAACTTACTTTTCAACAATGGAGCATATTTTTGCAGTAAGATCTCCCTTAAAATCTTGTTCGCTTACTTCCAAATATTCTATAAGCTCCTTTGTTAGTGGCTTCACGTTATTCTCATTCACCAGAAGGTAAATAAGTTCAAGTGCCCTTTTCTGAATTGAAGCATCTGAATCCTAAACCAGAAGATATTAAAGAACACTTTCCATTTAGTCTACCTAAACAGAATTGGATGGTTACATGTAAAAAAATAGATTCAGTGACTATACTAAAACACCAAGCCGGGAAGCATGTTATAGCTCAAGAGGCATAAATTGAATTCCGAATCCAGTAAAAACAGTGGACGTAAAATCGTGGTAAGTCAATAAGATACACCCAACAAAGAAAGTGTAACACCATATAAAATACCTTAACACACTCCAGGATTGTAGCTCTGTGTCTCTGAACCGCTTGGGAATCAACAGTTAAAGCTCTCATCAGCATGTTTAATGCTACGTATCTGAGAAAGCAAAGCTAAGGTTTATCTTTTTTGGAAGGTGGTCAATGGAGAGACAAGAAAGGCATCAGGTGAAGTGTGTTATCAATTCTCACAAAATGTCTTCAACATACAATAGTTCCATCCATACACAATACTGTCAAAACATGTCATGTTTGGTTTATTTTATCTTTATAAAAGCTACTCCTTCATGCAGAGGAAAAAAAAAAAGAATCACGGAAAACTAGTATATAGTTTTCATTTGTTACCATTGTTTGAGATACTGTAGCAAACAAAAATTGGAAGATACTGTAGATGAATAGTAAGATGTCAAGAGATAAGGTTACAGAAAACTCAAATAATGGTGGTACTCGATAAAAACCTGATGTTATTATCTCGGTTGGACAAGAATTTTCCCAAGATATTGATTGCAAGGACTCGTAAGCCACCATTTTCTTCGATGCTCATTATCGTTTGAACGCATTCATATAGGATAGCATTGCCTGCATTTTTGTTTGACTCGGTTTTTGATGCCACCTAAGACATTAAAAATCAAGTTGGGAATCAAAACGATTATTTGTGATTATAGATCAAAAGTTTCTTCAAAGCAAATGTAACAAAGATCCTTGTAGCAAAAAACCATAAAGGTGAGAAAAAGGCTTCATTTGTTACCATTGTTTGAGATATAGTTTTTGTGGAATTATTTTATTAATTTTGGAAAATCAGAAAGAGCAAAACAATATGAAAATAACAAAAAGGAAGCTTTTGAAAAACAAATAAAGGATCACAAAGATAGCGAAACATGAAAAAGCAGGTCATTCAGGCCAGCATAAACCTTGAGAAAAAGCTTGACAGAGTACGTACAAACAAACCTGAGCAAGTATATCAGTCATACAGTCACTGGCATCTGCATCCCCTCGGCCCAAAACACGCAACAGTTTGAGCAATCTGATGTGAAGAAATGGATCCGTAATTCCAGCAACATCATACTCAGGTGAATATGGACTGTTTGCAATATCTCTCAGGGTTTTAACCAAGCCCTCTGTACATTTCTGTCAATCAGATAAGGAAACCGCTAATTTGCCATCATGACAAGAAGAACAAAGATTGAAAACACTCAAATCAGTTCAGCATATAAGCGAAACTTATGCAAGGGTCCGAGGAAAACCATGAATCCAAAGAGAAAAAATGGGGATGCAGGGATGATATAGATTCCAGATACAAGGATCATGAAACCATGAGACAGTAGGAGGCTAAGAGTTACAAAGAGAAGTCTAATGAACAGATGCAGAGCTACTTCTAGATTCTCCAAGAGAGAAGAAGAGGGCACACCAACATACAAGGCATCCTAATATTCTTTTAACCAAATAGAAAGGATATCAGCAGATTACCTTGCGGAAATATTCGAGGGCTTCGGAACTGACATTACAGATTTCCGTGCAAAGATGAACTCCCGTAATGAGAACACCATGATGCTTTTCTTTGAGTAAAGCAGCACCAGGATTAATAAAATTCTCAGAAAGATCCGGAACTTTTCTGATGATCCTTATGGCGCAAAGAGCTGCCTAAATAAAGAAAAAAGTTAATGAATGAAAAGTTCATTATAATGTATTAGTCTGTGGATACAAAAATAACAGAAATAAAGTGAAGATTCATGAAAATAGATACATAGCTCTTAGATTACTGTCTTTATTTGGTTAAAACATGCATGTCAACTTAGCTTCTAAAATTCTGTTATCTGAACGGGTACAATGACAGTAGGAGAAAACACTCACTTTCTTGCGTATATTTGGATCACGAAATTGAAGTAATCTTTCAACTTCAGGGGCGAGATCACGAGCCATTTCTGCTGAACAAATATTTCCTAAAGCACAGAGAGCAAGCCCCACAATGTATTGGTTTGTGTGATTAAGATCTCTAGACTTGAGTCAAGGTTCTCACAAGGTGAATTTAAAATTTTGGACGAAGCTGCCAGCAAAAAGTTAAATGCTACTAGGGAATCAAATTCGAAAATTTACACCAAAAAGGATACTGCTTCAGCGAGTTGGTGACCAGCATTAGTACTTCTTGCCTTTCATCAAGAAGCAACATCAATCCTAGATAACCAATCCTCTTCTCTGGAAACCCAGGAGAAGCAATTAACTTCAGGCATTCCATCTGCCCAAAATGAGTGGGGTAACCAAGCATGTGAATAAACATGAGCTTTGCTAGATCCCGGTGTCTGTAGTCCTGGTCATTTTCATTAATAGAAGCACGAATAGCAGCACATTCTTTCCTCACAACAGCACGTTCCTCAGCAGCGGTTTTACTCGCACGTATAGCCCGAATCATGTCGCTATAACATAAAATGTCAATAAATGATAAATGCATTTGGATACCCATATACATATGGTCAATTTATAAATAATGAAAGCGGAGTATAACTTCAGTTAGATATATTACTGTAATGCTAGTACAAGCTACCTTTAATCACCAATCGTAAAAGGTGTCAACAGATACAGAATACAAAGGGACATACAATCATATAAGTATACGTTCTATAAAGATGAAACCAGCAAAACCAATGTCAAACCATATTCTTCTTAAAATATTGTGAAAACCCAACCTTTTTTCCGTCCAATCTACATGTTCTTCACCGCAAGTTTCACTTGCATCTAGTTACTACAGATAATCTTTAATCTATCTACCGAGGGCTCAAATATGTAACATTTTCAACGATTTACAAGAATAAAAATACCAATTCATCAATCGACATTATAATAACTGACCCTCCCACGATTATATTCATGATACCTTGTCATAGGATATGTTGCCATACATCTCCAATCTCAATTTCCACGATTTTACTTGAAAATAAAGCATACACTTATATAATCAAACACTATAATGAGCTTGATCAAATGCTAAGAGGATTCTACAACATGCCTAATCTCACTTCTAAAAAGTGCTAAAATGAACTGCATTCCAGAGCCCCCCATACATTTTCCGAAAAACTTCAATTTCCAAATTGAATTACCAAAAAATAGAGATTCCCCAGTAAAACTTTAAGAATCAAGCTACATTACGGATTTAGAAACTAGAAAACGCAACAATGGAAGTATCGCATAGTCCGCAACAGAAAAAAAGCAAATTACTAGTTAGAGATCGGAGCAAAGTGATTCCTAACCTGAGGCGCGTGCCGGAAGAGAAAGGATTCATGATTTGTATCCACGCCCGATGGGTACGAAGCTAATGAAAATCAGATCCGGGACGGTTTGCGCGAGAAAATGGATCAAAAGATTTGACAAATCATAGATCTAAGAAGCTCAATTTCCAGATCTGAGAGTTATGAATTCACTTGATCTCTCTTCCACTGTCGATGAAAAGATGAACAGAGAAAGAGAGAGAGAGAGAGGTCTGTGTGTAAATTTTTTTTCCTTCACTAAAGGAAAACGGAAAATTATTAACGGAGTTGCGGATTCAAACGGAATAATCAAACCACGACAACACTTTTAACGGTAACAGATCAAAACTCAAAAGCCTCTGACCGAATCAGGAAGGTTTGTTTTATTTATTTATTTATTTTTTCTCTTTTTTCTTGGGGAACAATTTTTTTGTTTTTACTTTCTTAGTAATATAAATACGTGAGAGACAGAGAGACCAAGACCAAAATGGATAGAGACAGACGCCGAAATATATCTCTCATAGACAGTCGAAATCTATCTGTTGTGAAATCAAACATGAGTATGAATTTAACCTAAGGGGGTCTTTTTGATTCATGTTTGACTTCACAAGAGAGATATCGACGTCTATCTCTTCTTTTCAGAGTGATTATGTTAATTATGGTGATGACACTGTGGTTCTATCTCTTGTTAGAGAAAAGATTGATATGTATGTTCTAATCCATGAATACTGATATATATGTTTTGTATTATTCATTGTTAATAATGGTACTAATCACTTCTAATCTTAAGTGATCAATATATGTTTCGTATTATTCATTTTAAATAATGGTGCTAATCTAAAATTTCTATTAAGTTTTCTTTTCTTCTTCTTTATCCTATAAAGAGAGTGAATAGAAGGAGCTACTTTTTTTCCCGCCGTTGAACAAGCTAGATTAGAGCGTTGATAATATGGATTCATTTGAGATTAAGATATGGGTGACCAATACTAAGATCGATGAGGCCAAAGACTAGTCGTGGTAGCAGATTTTGGTCAATTTAAGTTACCAAAGTGTGACAAGTTTCTTGTTGGTCGAGGGGAATACAAAGCCCTACTATGTATCCAATCATGCTTTTTACTATGTAATTAGTACGGTGATCATGTTATTACCTTGCTATACTTTCACTGGTTTTTTAGTCTAGTATATGATGCCAGCTAAATCCGCTGCGAAGTTCCATTGGGTCTCAAAGCTATGGTCATCCATCACCACTCGTCCAGATTTCATCAGCTCGTTCGCGAGTCAGTCTTGAACTCGGTTGTGTCTTTTAGTCTGCGTGAAAACAAGGGACAAGCGTCTCTTCAGCTCAATGCCGCCCAAACATGAGCATCCGGACAGATCTTATTATCCTCATGTGGAAAGTTATCAGATAAATGCTCCTAAATTTGATTATTACGAACAGTCCGAATCAGTCCATGGTTTGATATGTTTCGGAGATTTTTTTGGGAATATTGTAGTTTGGAATCCAACCATGAGACAACATGTTACCTTACCCAAACCCAAAGTGGGATATATAAGTAGCTGTTTAGGATATGATCCAGTTGAGGATTAGTATAAAGTATTATGCATCTCAGACTGTAGAGATCAAGATCCTCTTGTTTTTACATTGGTAGGACCTCAAGAATCATGGAGAGTGACCCAAAATAAGCCTAAACATATTCCTACATTCTTTGTAGGACGAACAGGTATATATATATGCATCAACGGGCATGTGTATTATGACACTATGATAAATGTTAGAGTTGATGATACTTTTGAAAAGAAACAAATCATCCTTATGAGCTTCGATTTGAGGTACGAAAAGTTCAACACAATAAAAAAAAAACACCAGCTGATAATTTAATTCGCAAATTTTTTCCTCAACTACGAAGGAAAATTAGCATGGGTTTGCTCCAGACGTCTCTTGTATAAGATTTTGGATTCTGGAGGATGAAGAGAAACAAGAATGGTCGCCTAGAAAATTTCCTCTGCATTTTCCAAGTATTCCTCTACGTGACCCGATCTGGGAAGTTTTTTTTGACGTTGAGAGGTATTAGTCATGATACTGGTGAGTTTATTCATACTGAAAAACAACGTTTGAAGCAATTTATGTTTTATATTATGATCCAAAGAGAAACCGTATAAGGAGGGTTAAATATGAAGGTATTGGATACGAAGAATTCAGGAAGCTTAATGATTACACTATAGAAGAAGTCCGTTGTTATCCCAATCACAGTGAGAGACGTTCATCGCTTAGCATTTGATATTTCTTCCATAGATTCAGAATGATTATTATTTCATGTTTTTTAGTATTTAGTCTCGTGATCATGTTGCTATAATTTCATTGGTTCTTTTAATTTTTTTTTAATCTAGTAATTTTTTTTTAGCTATAATTTCATCGGTTTTGTTATGTTGCAAAAACAAAACCGGTTAAGTGAAAAGATATCATTTTCGGTTTTGTAGGTCAGATATATTTGCTTCATTTTGTTTGGTTTAGTTTTTATTAACACTACTAGTGATGAAGTGAGCAATTCTCTCGCGAAGAAGTTCGAACAAATCACAAGCTTTAAAACCGAGTAATTCATAATAGAAATGCACATACTAAAAATCGAATTCTTCAATTCTGAGTTACCGCAAAAATCTAAAGACTAGAGATGTTATGTCAAATGCGTTAATCCATCCAAATGCACATTTCTCTTATTTGTTATTTATTGCAAATAAACATTTTACCATATATAGATTATAAAAAATACATTTTAACATACCTTAATTTAGAACATTTTTTAGTAAAGCCTAATCAGAAACAAACGTGCCATGGTTGTCAAAAAAAACAAACAAACTTGTTAATTACTTTTGGTTTGAGCATATTTTGGTTCGTTTGAAATGGAGATCATATAATTGCACTCTTACACTAACATTAACAGTCGTTATACGATCAACGAAACCGTAACACAATGAAACAAAAATGGTGAAGAGCTTCTTCCTTTGGCATTAAATGGGGTTTTGGTAGTCTGATTAAATTATGTAACACAAAATTTCAACAATGTTATGGAATGATTCACATTCCATCTGATAAATTAGTCGATATCCATCTCCCCCAAAATTTGCTTAAGCTCCTTTGCTCTCTTCCTTGCTAACTCGACACAGCTCTGTGCAAAGCAAATTCCGCAAGGCAACTTTATAAGCAAGAAAAACGGTGAAAATCAAGTTGTGGATTAACATTAGAGAAAGCTGAAACTCTCACCTTGATGGCTGATGAATAGGCAAGAACGGTGCCTCCTGATTTGTAGAAAGAAACCATTTGATCCGAGGAATCTAAAACAACAGTCACTAGAGTGTCCATGATCGATTCTTCTTCGGTTGTTGGATCTGCTAAGATGTAGTTCTTGTGGAGTATGCAAGTTAAAGAGAAAGGGATGTTCTTAAGCGTAAGTTTTCTCTTCTCCTTGTTCACTGCTTCTTTCTCGATGATCGAAGCATTGTCTTGATCTTTTCCTCCAGTGATGGCAACTATTCTTCCATTGTCATTCAGAGCAACAACTGGAATTTGCACTGCAATATAAACATCTCTTATGCATCAGAGGAAGAATTGGTTTGAATATAAACTGGTGCTGTGCGGGGACGAATATAACTTTGGTATGACTTAGTAAAAGTTAGGATTTGGGCTGCTTTTCTACAGATATATAATGTCATATGGGTTAATAATTAAAGGTTGATCTAAGGCTTACTCGTCTTTGATAATTTCAAATTTCAAGCTTTCAGTTTTAGCTTAGGAAATGGGTTTAGTCTAAGGAGTTCTAGTAGAGCTGTGAAGCGAAATGAAGGATAAGAATGAAGAAGAACTTACAATTCAAAAAGGCTGCAACAGCAGAAAGCAGAGCAGCATCAAAAAGAGCACCATCAGCATCCAGGCAATATATGTCCTATGAGAAAGTTTAGAGAGCAACAACATTCATAAATAAACTAAAGACCTCACTAATTTAATAAATTTCAAAGAGATACTTCCATAGAATCAATAGCTAGATAATATGTAGGGAATCAATTGACGTGCAAGCACGATTTAAGACTAGCATGTACTCACCAGATAAGCCATCCAAGCAGCTTTTCCACTAACTAGGCACAGTTCTTTAAGATCAATCATTCCAGAACTGTAACAAAGGGACACAATTTAGAAAGTGACGACTTTGTATTTGAAGCCCAAGGAGAATGAGAAAAATTCAAATGGAAAGATCAAACCAAAACACCTTAAAATTGTATCAGACAAACGCTTTGAAATAACAGGAGCAGCTTCAGCTGGTCTTCCAGGACGAACAGTCGGAGAACATATAGGAGGCATGTGGAACTCGAGAGCTAACAAAAGGAATCAATCAGTCACAAAATGAAACACCGAAGAAGAAAAACAAAACCCCATAGAACGAGACAAGGGGATATAATAAAGTCAAGGCAACAAACAACCTATGCATCCTTCGTCTGGTGAGTCTGTAGAAGGAGTCATAACTTCCATTCTAATAGCAGCAAGCATAGTCTATAAACAAGAAAAACAGAAACTATGTAACAACATGGAAACACAGTAACATTGCTGATTATATGCGAATCTAACCAAAACGATAAGTCGGCTTACCGTGGAACCAATCTTGGCAAGAGCAGATCCATCGGCAGAAGAAACAAGTCCTATACACAATAAAATACAATAAAATGTCAAGTTTAATCGACTTAATGTGAACAAACTAAAGAATCAACTAAGTCATCTACCAATGTTAACAATAGTGTCTCTGGCTTTTCCAAGTGGTCTACCGTCAGGTCGAAGAGATTCAGAGAGATGACGCTCAAAGAAACGAAGAGGGAAGATTCGTCTGAAAGCATCAACCTCCATCTCTGTCGACAAATCTTGAGATGAATCAGGTAAACCCATGTTTTTGTCTCTGCTTCTGTCACAAATATAAGAGAATCATAAACCAATGCTATGAAAAAACATCATATGAACAGATACAGACACAACTTCATCGTTAGAGACAGTCATAGAAACATTACTCATCGACCTTGAAAGCAAGTAAAAGAGTGTTTTTTTTACTTTTCAAATACAAACATATGGATGATGTTTACTCATCGACAGTGCACTTAGGCACGGCACTGCACTGTCCTAGGCACGGCACTGTCCCCAAATACAGTACAGAATTAACCGAAACTGGTGCTGTACTTAACAAAGTCTCAAGGAATAAAAAGCTTACCTGGGAACAAAAGATAGAACTGGAACTGATGAACAAGCAAGAGGTTGTAAGAAGATTAAGAGCTCGCAGCGCCGCCAGTAATGGAGATTTCGACGGGAAGGAGAGTGAGACGGTGACGGTGACGGTGACGACGGCTAGGTTTCTCTGATTTTTTTAACTAAAGTACTTCTTAATACTAAATGGGCCAAATAAAGCCCAAACAAATAATGTTTCTCTGAATATATATTTTTTTAAGTATTCTAGACTCGGCGAAGCTGAAGCACTGAGTCGTATACACAGAGCCAGAGATCGTTTCTAAAAACTTGGGGTATCTTTCTTTATTGTATAGAAAACTTTAGGCTCGGGCATCCACCTGAAGGCAAATTCGAGAAGATGAAGTTTGCGATTTCGATTACGGCCTGTAGATTTCTTCTCGAGAAAGGTTATGCTGGAACAACTGCTTCTCCCTTGTTTTCCATTTTCAGATTGTGTTGCTGGGCACGAGCTTTCTCTGGTAAGAGTTATGATTACAGAGAGAAATTGAGTAGAGATGTGTTACATGATTTGAAGTTAGACGATGCTGTTGATCTCTTCACTGATATGGTCAAGTCTCGTCCTTTCCCTTCCATTGTTGAGTTCAGTAAATTGTTGAGTGCCATTGCTAAGATGAAGAAATTTGATGTTGTCATCTCTCTGGGCGAGCAGATGCAAAACTTGGGAATTTCACATAATCTCTATACTTACAGTATTTTCATTAACTGTTTCTGCCGCCGCTCTCAACTCTCTTTTGCATTAGCAATTCTTGGCAAGATGATGAAACTCGGTCATGAGCCTAGCATTGTCACGCTTTCTTCTCTTCTCAATGGTTTCTGTCATGGTAAGAGGATTTCTGATGCCGTAACTTTGGTTGACCAAATGGTGGAAATGGGGTATAAACCCGATACAGTTACATTTAACACTCTAATCCATGGACTTTTTCTCCACAACAAAGCTTCCGAAGCAGTGGCTCTAGTTGACAGAATGGTTCAAAGAGGCTGTCAACCGGATCTTTTTACTTATGGTGTGGTAGTAAATGGATTATGTAAGAGAGGTGATACTGATTTGGCCTTAAATCTGCTTAAGAAGATGGAGCAAGCAAAAATAGAGCCAGATGTTGTAATCTACAGCACAATCATTGATGGTCTTTGCAAATACAAACATATGGATGATGCGCTCAACCTATTCAACGAAATGGAAACCAAAGGAATTGGACCAAATGTTGTTACCTACAGCTCCCTCATTAGTTGCCTTTGTAATTACGGGAGATGGAGTGATGCCTCTCGACTGCTGAGCGATATGATCGAGAGGAGAATCAACCTCGATGTAGTCACTTTCAGTGCATTGATCGATGCATTTGTGAAGGAGGGGAAGCTTATAGAGGCTGAGAAATTGTACAAGGAAATGATCAAAAGGTCTATAGATCCTGATATTATCACTTACAGTTCATTGATCAATGGGTTTTGTATGCACGATCGCTTAGGTGAGGCCAAGCAGATGTTTGAGTTCATGGTTAGCAAGGGTTGTCTCCCAGACGTAGTGACTTATAGTACTCTTATAAAGGGATTTTGTAAGGCTAAGAAGGTAGAGTATGGTATGGAGCTCTTCCGCGAGATGTCTCAAAGAGGATTGGTTGGCAACACAGTCACTTACACCACTCTTATCCAAGGGCTTTTCCAAGCAGGAGATGTTGATATGGCCCAAGAACTATTCAAAGAGATGGAATTTGATGGTGTGCCTCCCAATATCATGACATACGGCATCCTGTTAGATGGACTTTGTAATAACGGGAAGCTAGAGACAGCATTGGTCATATTCCATGATCTGCAAAAGAGTGAAATGGAACTTGGTATCATCATATATAGTATTATGATTGAAGGGATGTGCAAGGCTGGGAAGGTGGGAGATGGGTGGGATTTATTTTGTAGCCTCAGCCTTAAAGGAGTGAAGCCTAATATTGTAACGTACAATACAATGATCTCAGGCTTGTGTAGGAAAAGATTAAAGGAGAAAGCAGATGCCTTGTTTAGAGAAATGAAAGAAGATGGGCCTCTTCCAGATAGTGGTACATATAATACACTGATCAGGGCACGCCTTAGAGATGGTGACAAAGCTGCATCAGCGGGACTCATCAAAGAAATGAGGAGTTGCGGGTTTGCTGGAGATGCTTCAACCTTTGGCTTGGTCACTAATATGTTGCATGATGGGAGATTGGACAAAAGCTTTTTGGAAATGCTTTCTTAAGACATCCTTGAGGTTGAAAATCGATATACATGTAGTCATTATGTTCTCATGTTACATTAGAAAAGATAAATGCATTTTTTATTTGAAAGCAAAAAATCTTATGCGATTCTTAAGAAAGTTTTCAGATTCCCTTTGGAGCCACACCAACGGAGTTCATTCAATGTCTCTGCATTCCACCATGGATTCCGGAGAATCGAATGGCTTTGATACCTTTGGTAGAGGAATTTCAATAGAAATTCTAAAGAGATCTAATGTTCATAAAACAAAGAATTCTCAAGCTCACCTTACAAGAATCCAGAGATAAGAATCGATTCTTTGAATTGGATGAACAAATTATTTGTTACAGAGAAGAGGAAGAAGAAAGAGAGAACAATCTCAACAACAAATCACATGAATGATCCAAATTCTGTTTTTGCTTTCCTTTTACGCGGACTCTCCACCGCCTTTGAGCTCCAAATGATCTCCACCGTTGAGTCCAACTTCTAATGTCCACCCTCCACATGTCCATCACTTCTTAACCCTCCTTTTACTATATCAACATTGCTACTAAAAGTAGCAAGCTCGTGGGACGTGGTGGCTTGGTGGTGCAATAAGGTTGCTCATCCGAGTGCCCTAAGTGGTCATAACTCGGTCCATACTCCTGGCAAAGGTCGTAGGGGCAAGTCTGTCTCTCGACAGATGCTCTCTGTCCATTCTCGTGGACACATCGAGCAAGTGTACTATGATCCCATGAGCTCGCATGGGTAAATCACCTAGTATACTAGTATTTCAGATACCCATGGGTATCATTCACGGAATTCAATTCAAAACTAATATCATGACTTCAGAACTGATAAGAGACAACAGAGGTAGGAAATTTTCACTTGCAGCAAAGGGAAAGAAGATCATTGGGTTTCATGGATATGCTGACAGGAATCTAAACTCTCTTGGAGCATATTTCACAACCTCTCCTTTTACTAAATTGGAATGCAAAGGTAGTATTACTCCTGGTAATCTTTGGGATGATGGTACTTTTGAAGGCGTTAGAAAGGTGTACATTCACTATGATAACAAAGACGTATATAGTGTCAAGTTCGACTATATCAACAGAGGTAACGTGGAAAGGCGTACGTGAGCATGGGTCAGTGGCTACAAAAGAAGGAGATGTCATAATTCCTACGACTCTTAATATTCGTTTTTGATTTGTATATGTGTGGCCGTGTGGGTTGTTGAATAGATTTTACGAAGCCTTTTTTTGTATTTCAGTTTGTGGTGGACTATCCTAATGAATTTATCACATTTGTGGAGGGGACTTTGAAACTTGAAAACAATTGGGCATATTCAATAATTATTAATGTATACATGCATATATGCTCTACTTAATGCTTTTAATGAACACTAAGCTCTCCAAAAAGCCTTACCAATCAAGTCCTACGTATTATTTCCTATGTTTTATGTCTTGTATTCCCCATTTTCATGTAATAAGAGAGCGTTTGCTTTTAAAAATCAATTCTTTAGGAAATTAGATTTGAATTCCAGCAGGGAAAATTATTCTTGTTATGGAAGAAACTACTAAACTTAAGAGTAATCACTAATCAGAACCAAACAAAAACCAAAGAAAATTAATTATACAGAAACCAAAAGCAGAGTTTAGAAAGCTTAGGCCTTAAAATGCTGCAGTTGTAAGTGATGTGAGCCTTTAATTACACATACCTCAGCATTACTTTCGTCGCTGATAAGAAAGGAGTTGTACCCTGAGCCACGTCGCTAATATGCCACGGTTTTACGAGGACTTCTACGTTCCTCATTCGCGAAAAAGAGCTGTGTTGGTCACTCCTCAAAACTGTTACCAGATTCGAGTATTCGCCATCGTGTCTTTAACTACACAGCTCTAATACGACTTGTTATACTGAGAGCATTCAATTTTCCTGATCTAGCTTGATCGAATAATCTACTTATCTCACAATACTCGAACGCACGCAAAACACACTGACTTTAAAAAGGGGTTAAGAACAGAGCAAAATTTGAGGAGGAGGGGGAGAACAGAATCGATTTCACGAGTTCGGAATCTCGGAAAGATAACTCCAACGTCTCAAAGAATGTGCTATAAATGTGATCTCATTGAAGACGGTGGTTTTGTCTTCCCTTTGACATGTTGTTTTATTCACTTTGTTACCAACGAGAAAGTATGAGAACATAATCAAAGAGAATTTGTAATTAACTACATGTTGTTTTTTTTTTTAACTTGCACACTCACTGAGTTTGTTGAACTCTGTAACAGAGGCTTAATTCTACAATCAAGTGGCATATGATCTTCGAGACAGTGGATTAATTCGAAAAGCAGTTCACTTTTGTTGTATGTGTTGAGTACATTCTTTCATTACCACTCAGGCTTATTATAATTCATCCATGTGTTAAGATAAATTGAATGAAATTCATATGAAAACCAAAAGAGAAAAATGACAACTGAATCATATGATAATACAATTATTTTCAGGGATCATGCATGATTTCTAATTGTTTCATGGAGTAAAATTTTGAGAATTTGTGCAGGGAAAATCTCTTATAGAATAAATCATCAGAGGAAACAAAATGATTAAAGGAAAAAGAAAAAAAACCTCAAACCGGTAGGCCCCAATAGGCGAGTAGTGGTTCACTAAACCGGATTCAGGTTAACTAAAACCGTTTCAGGAGTCCTCAGTGGTTAATTTGGTCAAACGTTTAGGGTTTATTGAAGACTGAGAAGAAACGCAATCACCTGAAGGCAAATTCGAGAAGATGAAGTTTGCGATTTCGATTACGGCCAATAGATTTCTTCTCGAGAAAGGTTATCCTGGAACAACTGCTTCTCCCTTGTTTTCCATTTTCAGATTGTGTTGCTGGGCACGAGCTTTCTCTGGTAAGAGTTATGATTACAGAGAGAAATTGAGTAGAGATGTGTTACATGATTTGAAGTTAGACGATGCTGTTGATCTGTTCAGTCATATGGTCAAATCTCGTCCTTTCCCTTCCATTGTTGAGTTCAGTAAATTGTTGAGTGCCATTGCTAAGATGAAGAAATTTGATGTTGTCATCTCTCTGGGCGAGCAGATGCAAAACTTGGGAATTTCACATAATCTCTATACTTACAGTATTTTCATTAACTGTTTCTGCCGCCGCTCTCAACTCTCTTTTGCATTAGCAATTCTTGGCAAGATGATGAAACTCGGTCATGAGCCTAGCATTGTCACGCTTTCTTCTCTTCTCAATGGTTTCTGTCATGGTAAGAGGATTTCTGATGCCGTAACTTTGGTTGACCAAATGGTGGAAATGGGGTATAAACCCGATACAGTTACATTTAACACTCTAATCCATGGACTTTTTCTCCACAACAAAGCTTCCGAAGCAGTGGCTCTAGTTGACAGAATGGTTCAAAGAGGCTGTCAACCGGATCTTTTTACTTATGGTGTGGTAGTAAATGGATTATGTAAGAGAGGTGATACTGATTTGGCCTTAAATCTGCTTAAGAAGATGGAGCAAGCAAAAATAGAACCAGAGGTTGTAATCTACAACACAATCATTGATGCTCTTTGCAAATACAGAGAAGTGGATGATGCGCTCAACCTATTCAACGAAATGGAAACCAAAGGAATTAGACCAAATGTTGTTACCTACAGCTCCCTCATTAGTTGCCTTTGTAATTACGGGCGATGGAGTGATGCCTCTCAACTACTTAGAGATATGATCGAGAGGAAAATCAACCCCAATGTAGTTACTTTCAATGCATTGATCGATGCATTTGTGAAGGAGGGGAAGCTTATAGAAGCTGAGAAATTGTACAAGGAAATGATCCAAAGGTCTATAGCTCCTAATACTATCACTTATAGTTCATTGATCAATGGGTTTTGTATGCACGATCGCCTAGACGAGGCCAAGCAGATGGTTGACTTCATGGTTAGCAAGGGTTGTCTCCCAAACGTAGTAACTTATAATACGCTTATAAAGGGATTTTGTAAGGCTAAGAGAGTAGAGTACGGTATGGAGCTCTTCCGCAAGATGTCTCAAAGAGGATTTGTTGGCAACACAGTCACTTACACCACTCTTATCCAAGGGCTTTTCCAAGCAGGAGATGTTGATATGGCCCAAGAACTATTCAAAGAAATGGAATTTGATGGTGTGCCTCCCAATATCATGACATACGGCATCCTGTTAGATGGACTTTGTAATAATGGGAAGCTAGAGACAGCATTGGTCATATTCCATGATCTGCAAAAGAGTGAAATGGAACTTGGTATCATCATATATACTATTATGATTGAAGGGATGTGCAAGGCTGGGAAGGTGGAAGATGGGTGGGATTTATTTTGTAGCCTCAGCCTTAAAGGAGTGAAGCCTAATATTGTAACGTACAATACAATGATCTCAGGCTTGTGTAGGAAAAGATTAAAGGAGAAAGCAGATGCCTTGTTTAGAGAAATGAAAGAAGATGGGCCTCTTCCAGATAGTGGTACATATAATACACTGATCAGGGCACGCCTTAGAGATGGTGACAAAGCTGCATCAGCGGGACTCATCAAAGAAATGAGGAGTTGCGGGTTTGCTGGAGATGCTTCAACCTTTGGCTTGGTCACTAATATGTTGCATGATGGGAGATTGGACAAAAGCTTTTTGGAAATGCTTTCTTAAGACATCCTTGAGGTTGAAAATCGATATACATGTAGTCATTATGTTCTCATGTTACATTAGAAAAGATAAATGCATTTTTTATTTGAAAGCAAAAAATCTTATGCGATTCTTAAGAAAGTTTTCAGATTCCCTTTGGAGCCACACCAACGGAGTTCATTCAATGTCTCTGCATTCCACCATGGATTCCGGAGAATCGAATGGCTTTGATACCTTTGGTAGAGGAATTTCAATAGAAATTCTAAAGAGATCTAATGTTCATAAAACAAAGAATTCTCAAGCTCACCTTACAAGAATCCAGAGATAAGAATCGATTCTTTGAATTGGATGAACAAATTACTTGTTACAGCGAAGAGGAAGAAGAAAGAGAGAACAATCTCAACAACAAATCACATGAATGATCCAAATTCTGTTTTTGCTTTCCTTTTACGCGGACTCTCCACCGCCTTTGAGCTCCAAATGATCTCCACCGTTGAGTCCGACTTCTAATGTCCATCACTTCTTAACCCTCCTTTTACTATATCAACATTGCTACTAAAAGTAACAAGCTCGTGGGATGTGGTGGCTTGGTGGTGCAATAAGGTTTGCTCATCCGAGTGCCCTAATTGGTCATAATTCGGTCCATACTCCTGGCAAAGGTCGTAGGGGCAAGTCTGTCTCTCGACAGATGGTCTCGGTCCATTCTCGTGGACACATCGAGCGAGTGTACTATCCTGTGAGCGCCACTTTTTTTGAACTGATAGAGAACAAAACTCTCACTCTTATTTAGGAGATAGCGAATCTTTGTAAAACAATCATAGTGGTAACGAAGAGCTTTTATATTTGTCTCTACAACTTCCAGAAATATATCTGTTGTTAAACATGTATATGAACTAATGGAAACACAGCCGAAATAGATTCTTAAGGAGAAAATAAAACAAACTTAAGATCATACACAATATTATATACAAACACAATTGGAAAGAGCTGTTTCTTGCTCACTCGTAGATTACGTACATGTTACAAACCTGAATTAACACAGGCCCAAATCGCAACATTAAGTTTTGTGTCTCTGTTTTTCGTGCTTTCTATGTACAAATCATGTTTTAATCATGATTCAGATTCACATTTCCCCCCTAAATAACTTGGTGAAACCCCGTTGATCTCTGATTTCTCATACTACGCTTTCGAAGGAGACTCTCAGATGAGAACGGCACCTAGGCTTTGGACTCGAAGTGTTGGCAAGTCCTTGTAGCAACTTCACCACATCGCTTACTTCATCGAGGAAGTATTTGGCTTTGCTTGGTTTTCTTCCCACTGTACACGCGAATATCTCTGTAGACATCGACGATGATTGAGCTGAGAGGGTTGTTGATATGCTCTCAAACATCTCCTCGTCTGATCTGTCATCCCCAATGCATAACACGAAATCCGGTACTCTCCCATCTTCAAGCATTCTGCTAAGAATTTTCCCGGTGACAAGACCTTTGCTTACTCCCTGTTAGTCCAAAAATCTCAGTTTATGACTACGTATAAACCAGACAATATAAGGACTGCTTCAATTTGGTGCAATGAAACAGGGACATAATGAATCATAGAAGATTTGGAGATATTTTTCTACGGATCATTGTGTTATGGGTTCCTTATTTCTCATCAACAGAAAATGGGGTGGAGAAAATTTATTTACCTGTGGCTTAACTTCAACGATTTGGTGGCCTCTATTAACAACAACCGGTTCATTCACAAGAACGGTTTCTAGATGGTCCAGTAGTTCCTTGGCTTGACAAGAACCAAAGTCTGGGTCAGCATCTTGGTGATGCCAGACTAAAGCACTCTCTTTCGTTTCTATATTGGATCCATCAGTAGTCTCTGTATATAGCCTCATAATAGGTTCCACAACTTTCTTCCACTCAAGGTCATCAGATAAGCCGCTTGTTTCCCAGTCAGAAGACTTATTCCACCTGCATTACAAAGATTATCTTCTAAGTTTTTCTTTCCCACCGAAAAGTTTCACAAAACTTTCAGAGTTAAGACAAACCAGTAACTTACCTTGTGAAGTAACCGTGTTCAGCCGCTATTCCAAGATTCTCACACGGTGCAAGCCACTCGCTCAAAGAAACTTTTCCTCTCCCGCTAACAATAAATATAGTGTTGTTAGGATCACTACACAGTGTCTTCAACGCAGATATAACTTCAGCACTTGGGTCCTTTACGATCGAGGTCTCAGGAACTAAAGTACCGTCATAATCAAGAAATATTGCTCTCTTGCTCGATCTTCTGTAAGCACTAACAATTTGCTCAATGGATAGCCTTCTGAAATTAGGAGAGAGAGCGACGAGCCTAAAACCCAAACCCCAACCCACACCCCAGCACCGTTTACTGTAATGATCTCGAGATGCCCTCTCCAAATCCTGCGAAAAGCTGCGCGCCCAATAAGCCACATCATGTGTACTAATGTAGTGAAAGTGTTTTTTATGTCGTAGTTGCTTCTCAAAATCAGACATGGTGATAGCAGAATATATTGAATCGGCTACCGCATCGACGTCCCAAGGATTAACCCTAATCGCACCACTTAGAGAAGGCGAGCAACCAATGAACTCAGACAGAACAAGCGTGCTTGTGCGAGGAGAATCCTCACTTACTCCCAGAGACTTATCCATGTTAGGAGTTCCCTGCCGACAAACAGTGTACTTGTACGGAACTAAGTTCATCCCATCCCTCACTGCATTGACTATGCAGCATTCTGCCATGGCATAATAGGCAGACTTCTCAAACCGGGGAACAGGACGATCAATCAGAACCACTGGCTCATAATCAGGCGAACCATAACGCTCGTTGATTCTTTTAACAGTATCATACGTTTCTTTCTTCGCTTCTTGAACGTCTTTACCGGAGCCTCTGGCAGGGTTCACAATCTGAATAAGAACTATTTTCCCTAGCATGCTAGGATATTGCTGTAGGAGGTGTTCAAAGGCCAAAATTTTAAGACTTAAACCTTTGAATATATCCATGTCATCAACACCGAGAATTACTTTTTTACCCCGATACTTTTCTTGAATCTCTTTCAGTTTGTCAGCTGTGGCAGGAAGATTCAGAACGGATTCCAGCCTTCCCATATGAATACCTATAGGAAGAATCTTCAGAAAAACTGTACGGCCCAAGTAGTCAAGAGCAATATGCCCTCTCTTAGATTCATACTCCAATCCAAGCATTCTACAGCAGCATGACAAGAAATGCCGTGCATAATCAAAGGTGTGAAAACCAATTAAGTCACAGTTTAAGAGCCCTCTTAGTAGTTCCTCTCGAACAGGTAAGGTTCGATAAATTTCTGAAGAAGGGAATGGACTGTGGAGGAAGAAACCAAGCTTGACCCTGTGAAAACGCCTTCTCAAAAATGTTGGGAGAACCATTAAATGATAGTCATGAATCCAGATATAATCTTCCTCAAGATTGATCATACCCATTACCTTATCTGCAAATATTTTGTTGGCAGAAACATATGCCTGCCAAAGACCACGATCAAAGCGTTCACCATGATCAGGGCACATGGGTAACATGTAGTGGAAAAGTGGCCATAACTGCTGTTTACAAAAGCCAAGGTAGAATTTTTTATGCACATCTTGTGGGAGGAAAGTCGCTACGCAATTAAATTCCTCAAACAGATTTTGGGAAACCTCGTCTTGCTCACTAACATCAACATGTGTCTTGAGCGATCCAACATAAATGACTTCTGTCTCTGGAGAAAAACCATCCTTCAGATGTAACAGGGGAGAATCATTGTCGAGGCTGAATTTCCACTTTCCAGTTTCTGAATTCCTATTACCATTTAAAGGAAGAAAGTTGGCCACAATGATCTTCCGCTCGCGGCAAGGTAATGTAATGACATCTGAATCACCACCAGTAATTCCATATCCATCGACATCAGATATGATGCCAGGAACAGTCATCACTCTTGGAAGAGCTCTAGGGGTCGGAGGAAAGTCCAAAAGATCCCCAGAGGCCAAGTCTAAGAGATTTCCAAATGATTTTGACCCCATTATTCGAACAAAAAATCATGAAAAGTAGATACTCCCAAGCTGAAACAAATTCCCAAGGAACTCTGCTTTATATTCCTACAAGTACAAAAGAGAAATCCATCACATTTGCATTCAAATCATATAATTTGAATCCCCACACCAATCAAACTAAATCAGTCAAATACACTAGAGACGAAACAAATGAGAGGTAGAATTAGATATGTAATGAGCAATTTAAAGGTAAATAATTTAGGTTACCCTTCAAAGAGCACAAGGCCAGAGAAAGCAAATTTCAAGTCTTTACAGGATTAGGTTTCAACATCAGATGCAAATCATCTTACTCAAAATTGCAAAACTAAACGAACTCATAGGCTATAGAGATTACAAAACACAGAGAAGGTGACCTGATCATCAAGTAGCAGAGATGATTGAATTCAAATGACAACAGAAGCAAAGATTTCGTAATTTCTCATCATATCGATGAAAAAAAACTACATCATAATTTTATAAAATTCTTCATAACAATCAAGTTTCAACATCGCACAACAGTTCAATCACTAGAAGTGTAGAATCTGATATTAAAAAAACTACTTCACGAACAATAACAAAATCTCAAAATCCAAATCATAGTATTTTGCATCACTGAAAGAACAATTTCACTGTTCTAAGACCAAATTTAGAAACCAAACCCCAAAAATCCCCAATCCATAGGTCACACGATTCCGCATAAAACCCAAAGGATCAGACGAATATCAATCATACAAGAAAGGATCGTATGATTCAATAGCTTAATAAGTAAAGATCAGAAGAGAAAGTAAAATTGAAAAAAAAAAAAAAAAAAAAAAAGAAGAAGAGCGAAGAATTAAAAACAAAGTCAAATCTGATTACCAAAAGGAAAGGTAAGAAATAAATCACCGGCGGTCACTGTCTGAGAGTTTGCTCCGGTCACCGGCGATCAAAACTATCCATTCGAAGTAGGAGACGAGAGAGAGAGGAATTGGAATCAGAGAGATGGGATATTCTTGGAAGAGTTAATACGTTTTAATATTACACAAAAATGAGTTTGGTTCATTCTTCTTAGCTCTTACTGTATTAATTATTAAAAGTTGGATAAGACTCAATACACTCCTACAATATTTGTTTTATTTTTATTTTTTCCACTATTTTATTTCGTTGTCGACATTTTCTAATCTTTTTTGAGAATTTACATTTTTCTAATCTTGGGAACGAGTTTTTGTGATCAATCAGACAATTATATTTTGTTGTAGGGCAATGTTGTTGTTGATAATTTGTAGGTGATTTTAGGGTAGATGATTCCACCATAAGAATTGTTGTTCATTCTTCTTTAAATAAATGTATTTGATGATTGTTTTTTGGTTGTCCATGTGAGTCTTTTTTTTTTCGTGGCAAAATAAGATAAATGAAATGGTTTTCAGAAAGATAATATTGGACTTGTCTTTTTTGAAAACTCTCTGATGTTTAAATTAAAAAAGATTACTGTGACTAGTCAGAAGACCGATATTTACGAAAAAGAAAAAAGTAAGGATTTAAAAAGGATCCTAGACTCTATTAAATGAACACTTTTAAATTAGTTATTTTAGATAAACTTTATCCATTTTAATTATATTTATATTGTACCACATGTATGGAATGAATTTTTATTGTTATCTTTCAAAAACCAATGAGTAATATCCTTATCTACATAAGATAATATAAAACAAAGCAATGAGCTTAAAAAGAAATCAAAATTAGGACATGTCATTTTCTATTTTCATTGTAAATTATAATCAATATAATTGTTCTTACATGAGATATATATATATATATTCATAGTTACAAAATATCCTATAAATATGTTTAGATGAAATTTACTTAAAATGAAATTAACGAAGAAAACAAATACAATTCATTTGTTATATACCAACACAATTAGTCAATTAAATGAACGTTAAAAAGGATTAATTAGCGAACTTCTAATTCAAAGAAAAACAAATTGATATTTATTTTATATATTTTTTCAATACAAATATCATAAGAGATCTCGATATATATATTTTTTTCTTTTCTGAAAGAGGGTTGGATCTCGATATAGTTGAGTTTTTAAAAGCTAGTTTCAACAAAATTAGAAGCAGTAAATCTTACAATAAACGACTCACTTGCTCACGAAGAGCCTAATTTCTAATGCTGGCTCTTTATTTTAACTGGCTCTTTATTTTGCTAACCAAGTGTTCCTCATCTAAGATAAAATACAAGGTGATATCCAATGATATTGCACCTCATTGAACTTAGCCGTCAACCTATTTTTATAACATTCGTTTATGATTTATGTACTACTTAACTATTTCATGTGTGGATTGGGTTAATCATTTACTCTGCTTTTGTTAAGTTCTTCAGCATTTTTCTTTGTTTTTTATTTGACTAGTGTAAGAAAAGAGCTATGTTTTTACTCTGTTTTTTATTCTAAGTTCTAACTACTGCACTAGTCACAGCCAGAATGATGTAGTGTTTTCTTACAAACGTTAATATTAGTAAAAATGTATTAGGCTTTTAAAATATTGAATTTATTTCAAACATGTGTGAAGGAGGAAAGATTAACGTTCTCGCTGAGGCTCCAAATAGTGGATAACCTAGGTAGACAATCATTGCCATTAGCACATATCATTGCGATCCAAGGTTCATGTAACGAATACACCCACAAACTTAAATGTTGCATGACAATTAGATTAATTACCATTTTTTTTTTCTTCGGCAATTAGTTATTTTCTTATCAGTGGGTTTGGGGCGACAAGAAACGTTTTGATACGAAAAATTATCAAGATTTAAAATGTTGACAAGCACCAAAATCTCCACCCATTTATTTACGATAGATGTGAGTATTAAATATAACTTCAATTTTTTTTTATGGATGGAAAAAATTATAAAAATTATAATAACATAGATACCTCTCTGTTTCATGCACAAACATATTAATTAAACAAATGTTTACTCTTTAAACTAATATTGTTACAAATCCCCCCCCCCAACTCTTTCTAATTGTAGAATAATCATAAAATTACAAAGATTAAGATTATATATTGACTATGATTCAATAATGTTAAATCTCGATTTGGTATTTTTATTTTATGATAATATCAATTATTAGTTACACATACAATATTAGTATATCAAATTATGATAATTGTCTATGTAGATTTCTATCCAGACTGTAATTCGTAATTTCTTTAGGATAAAAAAGTGGGCAGAAAAATATGTACCCACTGTTTTACGGTAAATTTTCTAGCTAGTCTTAACTAGAGTAAATGTTTCAATGGAAAAAAAAAATCAAGTTATTTGATAACAAAATTTGTTTTTTACTCTAATTACGGTGAATCCAAAAAAAAAATTATTTATACTCTTTATTCTCGCCTACACTAAATATCTTACCAATCACACCCTTAAACTATCTTGACATATTTATGAAATTATTAAGAATTTATTGTAAGTGTGCATATAAATTAAAATATATTTTATTTTGCTTAAAAGTTACGTATTTCATCCTCAAAAAAAAAAAGAACACACACACATAGACTCTGAATTCTATTATCAAAATTTCAACAAAATGCAAGAAAACGAAAACAAAATGTTTAAAAAAAAATCAGATTAATATACGATCATTCTTTAACATAAAATAAAATAAAACAAAGAATCCAATTATTATGGATTTTTAGTATAAATCTTCCGTTTTCCATTATCGTACTATGGTTTATACTTTATAGTAAGTGTTGTTATTATGTCTTCATTTGTATTTATTTTATGAAAAGATTATTATTTTTTGTTCAAAATTTATTTTGAGGTTTTGTTTTTCTTTTTAAAAATAAAATATATTTAGGCTCGAAGGCATGTGGTCGCCACGGCGGTGCCTTGTGGTGCTGTGTCTATATGGGGCCCACTGTAGACCCCACTGATTATCCACTTCGCCGTGTCTGAACTCTGACGGTTTTTAGCTCATAAGGTGGGACCCAACACTCCTAATGGCCGCATCATCATCTTCTCACCGACGAAAAATCACCACAAAAAAAAAAAATCTTTTTTATTTTATTTCTTTTGAGATATGAATAAACTACGTAGAAGTAACAAAAAATCCGAAATACCTTAATAGAAGTACTTAAAAACTATTTTATGGAATAGTTATCAATGAGAGTTAACCACGTACGGAGTTATTAAATAATAATAAGAAAAAGTCTTTTGATTTGGAAACCGACATAAAATTCCCGTATAGAAAACCTTTTAACATTTTTTTTGCATAACGATACACATCACATATTTAAAAGTATTTTATACTTGTATAAGTTATTATCAAGAAGGCAAACAAAATCTTAGGCAGACCCACTAATGGTATTCTTAAGTCCTTATAATCAATGGTCCGATATTTATACAGTCACAATCACCAGAGATCTTACAATATCAACTTTGTTTGTCTCTTACCTTACTAATCTTTTTTGTCTCAATTATTAACTTTTTTAATCAGACAGTCATAGATCAAAACTTTTACTAATCAAAATCTTATCCAAAATTTAAATTTTCTGTTGACAATTATTATAGGCTTATGGCCGATATGAAAGCGCGGCAAGACGACTTGGATCAATTTACGAATCTTTAATGGTTGGACTATATATCCTAACTTTTTATAAAAAAATTTAGAAAACTTTTTCATGACATATTTTTATTTTGTGAGTTAATATATTAATTTACTTTATTTTTAACATTTTATTTATATTTTATGAGCTCGGATCTTGGATCCAAGTAGTTGTTTTTATATTCGAATTAGAATATCATAAAATTCTAGCATATATAATACGTGTACAGTGTACTAACCCAACCCTAGTCGGCAATGGTGACACCAAGAAACAAAATAAATGTTCATCTTTTCAAAAAGGACAAAAATTAAAGAAGATAACATAGAGATAAGAAAAGGAAATGGAAAGTTGTGAAAATGACCTAACGAGTGGATAAATACAGACTAAGAAGGAATAATTAAATTGTCTCGAAGTTATAGACTTATAGACAACCGTGCAAGTTATTTTTTTTTATATGGACATAAATCAAAGACCACTTTAAATGTTCTAGCTCCAACATTTGTCCGCAAGTCGACAAAACTAATATCATATCTATTTTTTAAAAAAATCCCACAAACTCGTGTTTTTTTATGTGAGACCATAAAATTTGGGAAATTACATAGAATATAGAATAAATCCTAATTTACTGTAATAGCTTGGTTAAAATCTGGTTAACTAAAAGAGCACATAAATTTTAAAAATAATTGTGGGTTCTTTAGCTGACGGCAAGCGATCCTAATCAATAGCTTCTACAAATCTATTTATTATCATATTATTCTATTTTTGTAGTTTCAAACACTTCAGATGAAAATTCTAAAAAAAGTTTGTTCTCCATTTATGTAAAAGATACACTATGTATCTTTGTATTACAGTATTGACAGGCTTAATATTACACTATGTGTCTTTGGATGATTAGTAAAATAATTGTGAAATGATGTAACAAAACCCAAATTTCATCATTTTAAAAATTACTAATTAAAACCAGTCTATGCAAAAAAGGAAAGTCTATCAATTTAGTGAGGATCTTAGGTATGAGTCAAAATCTGTAGACCAAACACCAACCGAATTGACACCAATGCACCCTTTTACATTGTTTTCCCTAGGTCGCATTGCTACAGTTAATTCATGTAATTTTGTGGTTTGGTTGTCCAACCCACTATTTTTAAAGTAATTTATACATGTTGACAAACAAAAAAACACAGCTTAAAAATTAACAACTCTTAGGTGAAGAAAAATAATTTCTCCTAACTCACGTTTTCTTCTAAGCCACTCTTCTTTAATATCCAGTGTTTGTTAAGTCTTGAAAACCATGGAGAAATTATTAATTTGGCCCTCCAAACATTTGGTTAATAGCGTGAACGATCAAATCCCTAATCACAAAATGCATGAGTTTTATTTCAGCTAGTAGATTTGATATTACGATCACACATGTATAATCTCTAAACATGTCAAAATTAAGATGTCGTACATGTATAGTACGTGGATTAATAATGTAAATCAATGATGACACATTGACACAGAAATATGTGTTTTAACCTACTCGAATCCAATGTCTTAAGTTCACTAAAGAAACAAATAGTGTACATGACATAGAAAAACATGGAAATTACTAGTAGATAACAATTGTGAATGGAAATCAAATTGATAGCTGTATATAAACTTCAATATATAACAACTATTAATTCATATATAACTCACATATGCATACTACTAGATTTAAATATGAATTATAAGACGATACTTACACATATTATTATGTAATATGTTATGGTCAGTAAACTTGTTTCTATTAAATTATTGATAGTAATATAAAAAATTCTACTTATCTGAGAAAATGACTCCTTTGGCTACTTTCAATTTTTTATAAACAAAATAAATGATGCAGTTATTCAATGTATAGGTGAAGGTATCCCTTCACTTTGTTGTATTGACCTTTATTTATTTACTTTAATAAGTAATCCAAACTCGACCAATACGAATAATCTACTACAAAAACTTGAGAGTTTTATATGTACACTCATCTTTTGAATTTGACATTTGTGTGTGAAGGTGTCACAAATTTTATAATATTGAGTTATTATAGAAAAATATTGTGGAGGGGCAACTTCAACCATGTCACTAGCTAGTAGCTAATCAAATTAATTTCAAAGCTTTGTATTTAATGGGAATTTATAGCTTTAAGTAATGTAAAGGGATAAAAAGAAGAGCAGTGAGTTACAAGTCGGATTCACTTTGTATTTAGAAATTTGTTTTAGACATAAATATGAAAAAGAAAGTCACATTATCTACTTTAACATCCAATCAAAGACTCACTCAAATCCCACTTACCAATTTGGTCTTTATGGTTTTTAAACAAAATTCATGAGTCAAAACTCAGAATACTGTAACAAGATTATAACCACCATGAGAATTTTGTAATGATGAAATATGCACATATAGTCAAATCCATTTATCAATTTTGAAGAACATAGCAATGCACTTACAAGGCTACAAGCACTAGTGAATTTGGTATACTTATATAAGCAGATGATAAAATTTTATTTCCCTAAATATTACAATATGAATATGAGGAAATCTTCCACCTTTGCTTCTCCCCACGGTAACAACAATCACAAACGTGTACCGCAAGAAACATGCCCTAATTCATGGAGAGATCATAAGGAGAAATGATCCAAAGAGAGTATAACTAAAGAATCAAACATTAGACCATATAAGTCATCCCAGCTTGCAAGATGTTCATATGAGGAACAGTGAGATTTGCAGCCCCAGCTCTGCAATTCCTCCTCAGAAACGCGTAGAAGTAATTAATCACAAGCTTCTTCACAAAAATCGAATTCTTCTTCGCCCTTACATCTCCATGAGCCAGCAAGTACGTTAGCCCCGAGTCCGTGGCTTCTCTCAAAGCCGAAAGTTCATATTCCAAAGCTAGATCTTCCTCCATTGACGACCCTACGCTTGAAGACGGCAAAACCTCTGAATCCAACTCTTGCTCTGGCTCAGACCGCTTTGCACGGTTAATGAGAGGAACAGTGAGGTCGTCTGTGTAAGTATCACTTGAAACGGAAACCCTGTCAGGATCAAAATCATTCAGAGTGCTCTCTAGAGCATCCTCTAACGCTTCACATCTCAAGAACTTCTCTAGACTTTCAATAAGAAGCTGTTCAAAGACTCTAGAATCTTCTTTTCTGACATCTTTGTAACCGTACCTTGCAATGCACCTGAACATATGGTAGTCCTTAGGACATACCCGCCTGAAAAGGAACCTCTCCTCTTGAGGAACGACCGGTACAGGAACATATTTGATACAGACAAAGATGATTGTTGAGTGAATTGCGGGAAGAGTGAGCAAGAACTGTCCCAAAATGGAAGGTATGCCTTGGACAAGCTCATTGTATAGGAGTCCAATTCCGGGGATTCGAATTGTTCCAAGAGTTGAACCGAGTTCACGCATAAAATCCATGGAGATTCTTTCACGCACCTCGCTTTGGTACTTGAGCACGCTTCCGTAGTTCCAAATGTACATTACGATGAGGAAGAAAGTGGCGAATACTAGCGGAACCCAACCACCTTCCAAGATCTTGGTGAGAACCGCAAGCAAGTAAATGGTCTCAACGGATCCGAATATAAGCGGAAAACAGAGAGCGAGAAATAGATTGGTTTGCCAAATGAGAAGCATCACTAGTGTTACCAACACTGTGCTCACCATCATCACACCTACCTCTGCTATGCCTGAAACAAGAAAATAGAAGCATGGAGAAAAAAAAAATCAAAAAACAGAAAGCCTTTTCTAAGACTCGGCATAAAAACCGAACTAAACGAATTGAGCGAAACTGACCGTAAGCATTGGCGATGTGGGTTGTGCTTCTGAAGATGGAGACGACGAGTATGCACATGATCATCAAGAACCAATTGATGACGGGAATGTAGATTTGACCAATCCGTTTCTTAGAAGTGTGGATTATCTTCAGCCTCGGGAAGCAACCGAGAGCCATGGCTTGTTTGACGCATGAGAAAGTTGCTGAGATCATGGCTTGGCTCGCTATCATCGCGGCTAATGTCGCAATCACAAACACCGGCCAGAACAAACTCTCTGCTCAACATTGCATTTTATCACAATTTCAGCATTTTTGACATCTACTATGATAGTAGCTGAGACCTTGGGGATATATTGATTGGTTACCTGGAACTGAATCATAGAATATGCGAGCCGAGGCATCGGGATGCTTTGTTAGATAAGCAGCTTGACCCATGTAAGCTAAGAGAAGGCATGGGAATACCACGCAAGTGAATGCCATCTGTATAGAACGAACTGAGAAATGTCCCAAATCTGCAAACATTGCTTCGGCTCCTGCATAGTTTCAAACACTTTGTAAGAGAGGTTTGGTTTTTTATAGACGTTGTGAGTTGAGAGTGCGTGTTTACTTACCTGTAATGCATAAGACACATCCACCAAGAGCAGACCAAGCCTGTTTGCTATTCTTATTGAAGAACAAAACAATGTAAAAGGGGTTTAATGCTCTTATGACAGTGATGTCGTACTTCAACAGATTATAGATTCCAATAGCACCGAGAGAGAAGAACCAGAGCGCGAGAACTGGAGCAAATAGAAAACCCACTTTACCAGTCCCAAACCGTTGTATGCTGAACAAAGCCACGAGAATCACAATTGAAGACATAACCAAAGCATCTGACAACAACACACACCAAGCTCAAAATGACATTAAGACGCAATAACTTAGACATACAGAGAGAAATCATGTGATAGTGATACCCACTTGTTCCAAATCCTTCAACTTCACCTTGTAAACCACTCATTGCAGACATCACTGCATAAGAATCAAAAGGAATATCAAACCTTAATCTTGACCAGACCACTTCTTAGTTTATCAAATCTCAACTGTAAATGATTTGAAAGTTTACACTAGTGTATGAATCCAAATCTTTTGGGAAACTCTATTGCAACAAATACAATACAAATCAGACTCACCTGACATAGCTGGTGTCAGAATGCCATCGCCAATAATCATGGAAGTTCCCATTAGGACTAAGAGCAGAAGAAGAGTTTTCAAATACCCTTTTGTCTCTAAAGCTTCTTTAATGCCCAGAGCTCTTTCCAACTCAGGAGTTGGGAGTTTAAGCCTAAAACTCGAGATCTGCTCATCTGCAGGTTGTTGATTTGGCAGCTTATTCACCTTTGCATACCTACAAATAAGCGAATACAACGCAAATGTCCCTCCTGCACACACACACACACAAACACATACACTGAGAAACTACATAAACTCCACTTTACTAAAAACATTGATTCGGATGCATTACCTTCGCCATTGTCGTTGGCTTTAAGGACTACAAAGACATACTTTGCCAAAGGAATCACAGCAATAGTGTAGATGACTAGAGACAAGGCACCAAGAACATCAACGTCTGATCTTATAGGAACTTTACTGAAAACATCACTGAACACATACAAAGGGCTTGTCCCCATATCACCATAAACAACACCTAATGTCTGAAACGCTATCCCAAGTGTACCCAAAAGTGATAAATCCTTTAAAAAAATTCCATTTTTCAATGTCAATAAAACAAACACCAAAAGGGCAGTTATAAAGATCAAAACTTGATTTATGGGGTTTTAACCTTGAGATTGTGACCATGAGAACCTGCAATTTCCATGGCTTCAACATCAAGAGAATCAGCTCTTTTAGGCTTTTTCATTAGTCTTCTCCTCAAATTCCCAAAACTGTAATCTCTATCTCTGATTTCTGAAAACGGCGGCGTTTCAGAGTCCACTTCGCTTCCATCAACCCATCTCCGGTCACTGCTTCCGGTACCAACACGTCTCAGGCTGTTATTGCTGCTACCTTCTTCAATTTCCTCCATTATTTGAGAATTCTCCTCCTAAACGAGAAGTAGAACAATTAACAACAAGAAAGAAACTCTTTTTTTCTTCAAAGGATTTTGGTTGGAGGAAAAATTAGCAAAGATTGGATTGGTTGAATGTGACTTCACTGACAATATCTCTCACGGGTAACATGTTTAGAATTATTTGAATTTCTTAGTAAAGTTATTACAACTCCTAACGTTCCCAATAAAAAATGGTATTTTTTTCTCGATTCTGTATCCTCGAAACATTATCCATTGTTTTGTTTGTCTTTTATTTTTTTCCATTGTCTTTTCTTTTTTTACGTCATTTAATTCCATTAGTTTTAACACTCCGTTGACAAACGACAAAAAAAAAAAAGAATTTAACACTCCCATCTTTGTTATCCCTCTTAATATTTGTTTCATGTTATAAATCAGGTTATTGGACTTGGGTGCACAAGATCAAAGATAAAGATGTTCCACAGCCTGTGGAAAGCCCCAACCTCTAGTCTTTATTCTCTGCTCTGTGGAAAACCAAAACAAGCCCAAAGATTAAGCATTTTTTGTGGAGATGCATCTCAGACTGTCTAGCTGTGGGAGCTAATATGCTAAAAAAGAGACTGACAAAGTCTGGAGAATGTCCAAGATGCGAGTCCCAGTCTGAGACAGTGAATCATCTCCTCTTCAAGTGTCCTTACGCTCGGGTTATATGGGCGCAATCTCCGGTTAGTCACATTTTCTACCCATCTCCATCTGACTCCTTGTATGAGAATTTGGCAGCCTTGTTGCTCCCAGAGCACACCAAGACTGAAGAAGAGCGGAGAAGATACAGATCATGGCCATGGGTCTTATGGTATGTGTGGAAAGCAAGGAATGACCTGGTGTTCTCAGCCTGGGACCATCCCCCAGACTCAGTGATCACTAAAGCTGTTGAGGAGACTGAGGAATGGTTTCAGGTAAACTCTGGCTCTGTCCCATCTACTCTCTCTGCTCCTAGCAGGATTGTTAGCAAAAAATGGACTCCTCCTGGTCACCAACAACTCAAATGCAATGTTGATGGCTCGTGGAATCCTAATCTAAGTACTTGTGGAATCAGTTGGCTTTTGAGAGATGAGCTGGGACGTATTAGATATTTGGGAGCTAAGTGTTATCCGCGTTTGGCATCTCCCCTAGTCACAGAAGCCACAGCCATGGTTTGGGCTATCAAGAGCATCCGTCTTCTTGGATACATGAATGTTGTGTTTGAATCTGATTGACTTCAGATAGTTCAGGCGATCTCCACCCCGACTGCTTGGCCACGACTTGATTCCTTTACTTCGGAAATTGCTGCTAATGTCAACCTTGGAACTGACTTCTCTTTCAAGCATATTCCTCGGGAGGCAAATGCAGCCTCAAATATCATGGCAAGGACTGTAGTCAACTGTCCTTTGTACTTTGCTCTCTTGTTTGTTGTCCTGCGTGGCTTCTGCCTTAGGCTTCTGCCTTATGTGGCTAATGACAATCTCTGTGTTTCCAAAATAATTATGTGGTTTAATTGATTGGTTTCTTCGGCGAAAAAAAAAAATAGTATTATGTGGATGTATATTATTTGTGTATATATTTAATATCATAATATTGTATTTCTGTATATATTTAATATCTTATAGAATAAGAGATAACAATAACGAAAATAACAATCCCATATTCTCTTTTATTCACAATATTTTCGTAATAAAATATTACTCTTTTATTTGTTTTTTCGTTTTTTTCGAGTCAAGATTTTTTATTTTTCTTACAAATTAAATTTTGAAATAAATTTTCTATATAAATAAAACATGAGTAAATTTAACAATATATAAAATAAATGATGAAAAGTAAATTTATATGATACTTTTGGTACAAGAACCTTATTCGCTAATATATCAATAAATTCGTTTTTTTTTCATTCTTCAAAATCAATTTCAATCTTATGAGATCGTCTTTTTGTTATGATAAAAAAAATTTTTTTTATAGATTTTGGTCTTTTTTCGAGTCAAGATTTTCCTCATTGGAGAACAAGGACTCACATTAGATCTTTATCTCAATTATTTTTGTAGATACATATTATACTCTTATTTGATTCACAAAAAATGTTTATTTTGTAGTTGTTAGAATTTTATTTTAAATTTTCAAATTAAAATTTGAAATAAATTTTATGTATAAATAAAAATATAAATAGAACAGAGAAATTCAAAAGAGAACGTTTCTTTTGTTTTTGTTGTAAGAGCATGAATTTCTACAAAAATGGTAGTAAAATATTTATAGCGAAATTATATAATTGGGAATTTGCAGAAGCCCATTTACTAATTTAGGTGCAAGAAAGGCCCATTTAAATAGGCCCAACTGTGATTGCCGACTTCGAAACTCGACATCTTTTAAGAGTACACAAAGTCAAACATTCACATTCTTCGCCTTCAAGGAGAATACTGACTGCTCCTCCTTCAATTTCTTCTCGAATTTGGGTTTCTTCATCGATTCAGGTACCTTTGATTTTCCTCATCTGTTTAATTTTGTATATCCCAAGCTTTCTGTATAAATTAGGGTTTCTGATTCAACGATTTCCTCTTCGTTTAATCCGCAGGTGAAACACTGAGGCTTTTGTGTTCCAAGTAGAAAGATTATGGTAAGCGTTCATTAACCCTCCTCTCTTCATTGTATCATCTGCTTTTGTTCTTCACCGAATCGTTTCCTTAATTGTGTTGTTCTCGCTAGTTTCTTCCATAGCTACTTCTCCGTTGATTATTCGCTAAAAAAATCACTAAATAACGAATCTTTAATTTGATTCGCCATTGACTGTTTTGACACTGGAAATTTCTATATTATCGAGAGATGTTTTTTTAATTTTGATTTGAATCATCTTGTCAAATTTTCAATTTCAATTTTAGGGTTTCCGAGTTGTTAGATATTGCTTTCTTGTTTCTCTTTGTTTGAATCATTTCTGCTATGTTTCTATGTTTGTTTCTGAAACATTGGTAATACTTTCTACTGGCTCTTGTTTGTTATATGAACATGATTTGTTTTTTTGTAAGCTTGGACTTGCTAACTAAATATGTTGGATCTATTGTAGGCAACTCTTGAAGATTCGTTCCTTGCTGATCTTGACGAGTTATCTGACAATGAAGCAGAATTGGTGAGTGTTTTAAACATTTTGATTACTTTTGTTTCCGCATTTATTTTGATATTTACTTGGAGGAGCTATGGTTTTAGTTGTCGTTTGGTCGATTATTCATATTCAGGACGAGAGTGATGGTGATGTTGGAAAGGAGGAAGAAGATATTGACATGGACATGGCGGATTTAGAGACCCTTAACTATGATGATCTTGACACCGTTTCTAAGCTGCAGAAGAGTCAGAGATATGTTGATATTATGCAGAAAGTGGAGGAGGCTCTTGGAAAAGATTCTGATGGAGCAGAGAAAGGAACTGTATTAGAAGATGATCCTGAGTACAAGCTTATTGTGGATTGCAATCAGCTCTCAGTTGATATTGAGAATGAAATCGCCATTGTCCACAGCTTTATCCGTGACAAGTACAGGCTTAAGTTTCAAGAGCTTGAGTCGCTGGTTCATCACCCAATCGATTATGCCCGTGTTGTGAAAAAAATTGGCAATGAGACGGATTTAACTCTTGTTGATCTTGAAGGACTTCTTCCATCTGCTATTATAATGGTTGTTTCAGTTACTGCTCTAACCACGAAAGGGAGCCCACTACCAGAGGATGTCCTGCAAAAGACGTTAGAGGCTTGTGATCGGGCTCTAGATCTTGATTCCGCACGGAAGAAGGTCCTTGACTTTGTTGAAAGTAAGATGGGATCTATTGCACCAAATCTTTCCGCCATTGTGGGAAGTGCTGTTGCAGCCAAACTCATGGGGACTGCTGGAGGTTTGTCAGCACTTGCTAAAATGCCTGCCTGTAATGTTCAAGTTCTTGGCCTCAAGAGGAAGAACCTTGCTGGGTTCTCTTCTGCAACGTCACAGTCCCGTGTGGGTTATCTGGAGCAGACAGAGATTTTCCAAAGCACACCTCCTGGACTTCGGGCTCGTGTTAGCAGGCTCGTGGCTGCAAAATCAACTTTGGCAGCAAGAGTTGATGCTACTAGAGGGGACCCGTCAGGGACAAATGGAAAAGCTTTGAGGGAGGAGATCCGTAAGAAGATTGAGAAATGGCAAGAACCTCCTCCTGCAAGGCAGCCTAAGCCACTTCCTGTTCCTGATTCTGAGCCGAAGAAAAGAAGGGGTGGTCGCCGTCTAAGAAAAATGAAAGAAAGGTAGCCTTTTTCATCCTACTTTGTGTCCTTAATGACTCTAGATGGAATTCTACTACTTGCTGTATTCTCACCATTCTCTTTTAATCAGATATGCAGTGACAGATATGAGGAAGCTGGCCAACAGGATGGCGTTTGGTACACCCGAAGAGAGCTCCCTTGGTAATAATCTTGTACTTTTACTTGTTGTTAATGGCCACTTCTAAGGCACTTAAGTCTAATAATCTTGTACTTTTACTTGTTGTTAATGGCCACTTTTAAGGCATTTAGTCTAATATCTGTTCTTCATGATGATAGGTGATGGACTTGGTGAAGGCTATGGAATGCTTGGCCAGGCGGGAAGCAACAGGCTGCGAGTATCGAGTGTTCCGAGCAAGCTGAAACTTAATGCCAAGGTCGCCAAAAAGTAAGTGTTCCTCCATTTTTCTCGTTTTTGTCGACTTTTACTTTTTTTTTTTTTTTTAAATGGTCAACTTTCGACTTTTACTTTGTTCATTTTCTTACCCTGTATATTAATCTTTAGTGATCCGGGCCTGTTCTTCCATGAAATCTCCTGTGTGTCCTCTTTGTGAACTGTTTATCAATGGCTTTTTTCAGGCTCAAAGAACGACAGTATGCAGGTGGTGCGACTACCTCTGGTTTGACATCGAGCCTGGCTTTCACTCCTGTGCAGGTACAAACATTTCATTCGATTCTTGACAAAAGTTTTATCTTGTAACCCATTTGCATCGCTGTCTGACTCCAATTGGTTATCTATTTGACAGGGAATAGAGTTGTGCAATCCTCAGCAGGCTTTAGGATTAGGCAGTGGGACTCAAAGCACTTACTTCTCAGAGTCAGGAACCTTCTCGAAGCTCAAGAAGATTTAAATTTGCAAGACAGAGAGACAAGTTTGCAAGTGTTGAACAGCCGAGCACTACGTACTCTTGGGATTTTATCTTAGAAGATGATGGTGTAAATGAATGAAGACACAATGAAATGATAAATGGTGTAGAAAGTGGTGTTATTACTGCTTTCTATTTCTCTCGTCTGTTTTAAGGTTTCTTCTTCCGCCTTTAAAGAGACAAAAGACACTGTTTGATATGGTGAGTCTCCGAATCACTTTTGTGGCACCACCAGACCTTAACACCTAAAATTTTTAGAAACGTTTCATTAGTTTTATTCTGCCTTAGAGCCATATCTATAGATCCATACCAATCTTCTTGTTACCGTACATCCATTTTCAACATCCGAAGATTCTTTGTCTTCATGTATCAGCCATATGATGCACACAAGCCACTGCAACTTCAACCACTCTCTTCAAACAAAATTAGTTGCTTTAAAAATTAAAACTCCCCATCCAAAATATCCCGGAATCTTCAAACTCTCTAATTAATGTCTCCTTCTCCAACATAATCTGGAATTCTGGATCCACATCTAGCGATATGTGGACTTTGGTATTTTCTCGTGTTATATATATATCACAGGCTGGTTCGTTATCCATCTCAAGTAGAAACAACACCAAAACTGATATGCTATCCCACAATTGAAAACTTAAAATTGAAAAGAATTAGATCTTTACTCAATTTCGGATATTAGGGTTATATATATATTCGACAAATGTGATGATTATTTCCTAATTAATCTTAAAAATAAAGAAGGTGACTTGTAGTCTAATAGTTTTTACTAATATAGCCATCGTGTCATCAACAGAATTCAAATCCCGATAGGATGTGACTTGTGAGTAAATACAAGAAAAAATACACACCATCTGGTATATATTTAAATGAGGTTCAATGAAAATGTTCATTAAGACTCAAGACTAAACCCTATGATTTACCACTCATATAATGTCATCGGCGTGGCTGAGAGCACGATCGAGACATTATTGTTGTGAGAAAGTGTTGGACCCAACTCTTTTAACTTAAACCTTAGGTAACGTTCGTTTAACTGTACGACCAGCTTGTCAGTCTAACGTCTTTGTGTGTTTTAAGCATAAGTTCCACGAATGAAGCCACGTCCTTTGACTCTAAATTCCAACGGGATTTATTCCAAAAGACCATGGATTCAAGCCTTGCCAGTCCAAGTAGTTGTCAAAATATCTACCTATACACAACAGAGATTTCTTGGATTATTCGAACTGGATGATAGTTAGAAAGGAGGCCAATTAAGGACAATAAAAGAAGTTTATGGTATATTTACCGGTATGATGTTGCAATCGCTTGCACGAACTGCAACGTCTTTAAATCAGGTGAGTTTTGCAACAGTCTTTCTATACCAGGAATGACATTTTGAAAGATCCCTGTCTCAAGAATCAAAGCTTTTATTTTGAAAGATACCAGGTAAATGAATCTTAACCTTTAAGTGTTTTTGTTCATATCATTTTTTTTTTTTTTGGTAAAATTTTTGTTCATATTTTTCTTCTTCTCTAACACTATCTAATGACTTCGTTTCCTACTTTTTTTATCACGTATTTTTCCATATTTGCCTCATTCTATTAACACAACAGTTTTACGTAACATTAAAGAATTCAAGATATACAAATTCTACCTAATTCGGTGTAATATATACGTTTAAATCTTAATTTTAGCCACAAATTATTTTCTATAAATAAAAATTTATTTCAAAGTGCTTGCCAAATAATATATAGCAGATTTTTTAAACTATTTAAAAAAAAAATCTTAATTTTAGCCACATATTGTTTTCTATACATAAAAAAAATCTTTAAAAAGTACTTGTCAAATCATATATAGCAAATTTTATTAACTATTTAATGATTTTTTAAAATCTTAATTTTAGCCACATATTGTTTTCTATACATAAAAAAAATCTTTAAAAGTACTTGTCAAATCATATATTAGCAAATTTTATTAACTATTTAATGATTTTTTAAAATCTTAATTGTAGCCACATATTGTTTTCTATACATAAAAAAAATCTTTAAAAGTACTTGTCAAATCATATATAGCAAATTTTATTAACTATTTAATGATTTTTTAAAATATTAATTTTAGCCACATTTTGTTTTCTATACATACATCATTTTTTTTAATGCTTGTCAAATAATATATAGCAATTTTTATTAACTATTTAAAGATTTTTAAAAAATTTCCCTCGAAATGCTCTTAGCACAATAATTGGCATTTTGAATAGATTATTTTTCTCTCTTTTTTTCCTTAATTAATATAAGCATGATATTTTTATATTATTAGTGGGCTACACTGGACTTTGCAAAAATGTGGTTTTTATCTGTTTATATTAGGTTTTGACTAGAATAAATGAGAAATTGATTTAAAAAAGAGACAAATGAAGATGGGCCCTCTAAATTATTATATGTTTGATTTTTCTATGAGAAAACTGCACCGTCCAATGTTTCTCGAAAACTCTTATCTGATCCAAAGAAAAAAAGGGGAAATAGAAAAAGAGGCGACTCAAAAACGACTCTATAGCACAGTCTCTCGAGTCATCAATAAGATTGAAATTTTCTTTCTTCGAAACAGTGTCTAAAACCAATGTACAATTATCAGTTTATCACAATAGGAACATCTTATTAGTCGCATATTACATAAAATGATCAGCCATAATTTAACTAAATTCATTTCACCTACGTTGGTCTAACACAAACTAATAAAAAAAAGTCACAATTTTTTTTTTTAAAAAACCTCTTAAATAGTCCTTCAAGAACAATTATAAAAACCTTAATAATGTTTTTCACCCAATAACATCCTCGAAGTCTCCTCTAAAAATTAATAAATCAATTACACCATCATTGATTGGATCCATCAATCAATGAAATTTCGTGTTTATCAAAACAATAACAATATAATAATTAAATTCGAAAAAATATCAGAAGCGTCATAGAAATTGTCGGCTACCTCCATGCACGGTACTTTCACGACAAACTTGGTCCCTCACACACTTCATCGCCACGGTACCAAGTGGCAAATTTACAGACTTCAAAATTTTATCAACGAATCATACCTCGTCACGTGTCGCGAAGTACGATAACACGTGGCAATTACAGACCCCAAAATTTTCAACGAATCATAACTCTTCACGTGTCGCAAAGCTGTAAAAAGTTCAAACCCACACGAAGTGTATATATCTTCACAACACAAAACATAAACATAATCTCAAAAAAGACTTGACTATCTTTATTTTTCCTCAAATCTTATCCAAATGAACCATACAAAAACCGGGTCAGGTCGTCGGATTCTCACCTTTCCGGCGGTAAATCCATGCGAATCGATCTCCATAACCACTCTACTCGACTCACTATTACAAATCGCCGGCGAGATTCTCAGCTTCAAATCAAAACACTTCTCAACCAACAGAAGAAGTGTTAAAGAAACTCTCCGACATGTCCAATCTCTTGTGATCTTCTTAGAAGAACTCCGGATTCAAATCCGGGTCGGGTCAATACCGACGGATCGTTCAGTAATCCTGAGCCTGTCAGAGCTCCATGTCATCTTCCAGAAACTCAAGTTCCTTTTAGAAGACTGTACACGAGAGGGAGCTAAGCTATATATGTTGATAAACTCCGGTCAAGTCTCATCTCATTTCCGGGTCTTGATCCGATCCATATCCACTAGCCTCGACACGTTTCCAGTCGGGTCTGTTGACTTACCTGGAGAAGTGAACGAGCTAATCAATCTTGTAGTGCGTCAGACTCGAAAATCCGAAGCGAGACCCGACCGGGACGACAAACGGGCTATAGACTCTGTTTATTGGTTCTTTAATCTGTTCGAGAACAGAATTAACCCGAACTCGGATGAAATACTCCGAGTTCTGGATCACATTGGTGTCAGGAAATGGAGCGATTGCGTCAGAGAGATCGACTTTTTACGAGAAGAGATATCGGTAGAGAAGAAGAGTAACGTCGAAATCGAGCTTATCAGCAACTTAATGGGATTCATATGCTATTGTAGATGTGTGATATTTCGAGGCGTTGATGTTGATGATGAAGTTGAGAAAGAAGAAGAGGATTTGATGATGATTCGAGGTTTAAACATTGATGATCTTCGTTGTCCGATTTCTCTAGAGATCATGAGTGATCCAGTGGTTTTAGAAACAGGACACACGTATGATCGGAGCTCAATCACAAAGTGGTTCTCCTCCGGTAACATCACGTGCCCTAAGACCGGTAAAAATCTGGTTAGTACTCTCTTGGTGGATAACTTCTCCGTCAGGCAAGTGATCCAAAGTTACTGCAAGCAAAACGGCGTAGTTTTGGGTCAAAAGGGAAAGAAGAAGGTGGCTGTGCCAGAGAGTTTAGCGGCGGAAGAAGCCGGAAAACTAACCGCGGAGTTCCTCGCCGGAGAATTGATCAACGGAAACGAAGAAGAGATGGTTAAAGCTTTAGTAGAGATTCGAATTCTCACCAAGACGAGTAGTTTTAACAGATCTTGTTTAGTGGAAGCTGGAGTTGTGGAATCGTTAATGAAGATTCTTCGTTGGGAAGATGCGAGGATTCAAGAAAACGCCATGGCTGGGATTATGAATTTATCGAAAGATACCGCCGGAAAAATTCGAATCGCCGGAGACGACGGTGGTGGATTAAGGCTGATTGTGGAGGTTTTAAACGACGGTGTGAGAAGAGAGAGTAGACAATACGCAGCAGCTGCGTTGTTTTATTTATCTTCTCTCGGTGATTACAGTAGAATGATCGGAGAAATCTCTGATTCGATTTCAGGATTGGTAAGAATCGTTAAGAGTTGTGATTTTGGCGATTCAGCGAAACGCAACGCGTTAATCGCGATTCGGAGTTTGTTAATGAACCAACCTGAGAATCACTGGCGTGTTCTCGCCGCCGGATCTGTTCCCGTTCTTCTCGATCTTTTGAAATCTGATGAGGTTAGCGACGGAGTTACGGCGGATTCGATGGCGATTTTAGCGAAAATGGCGGAGTATCCAGACGGGATGATTTCTGTTCTCCGTCGTGGAGGATTGAAGCTCGCGGTGAAGATTTTGGGTTCGTCGGAGGTTACGCCAGCGACGAAGCAGCACTGTGTTGCTCTGCTTTTGAATCTGTGTCATAACGGCGGAAGTGACGTCGTTGGGTCTCTCGCTAAAAATCCGTCTGTTATGGGGTCGCTTTACACGGCGTCAAGTAACGGCGAGTTTGGAGGTGGGAAAAAGGCAAGTGCGCTTATTAAGATGATACACGAGTTTCAAGAGAGGAAAACCGGTCAGGTTGAACCGGTTCTAGGAAGAGAACGGTTCGTACACGCCTTGTGATTTTGGTTTATACATAGTAACTCTTTGAGCTTTTTTTATCGAAGGGTTAAATATTACTTCAATTTTTTATAGATTAAGGATACTATTTATATTTATACGTACATACTTTTACTTATACCTGTATATTTAGCTCTGGGATTTTTTTATAACCCAAAGAGCTAATACTAGTAAGTAGTAATCAGTTTCTGGTTTTCAAAGACAAGCTGTGCACAATAATGGCAATGTGTACTTGTAATTATAGTATTAATTTTCTGGAAATAAACTGAACAATATAAGTCATTGTTATCATTTATTTCCACTTTCCTTTCAAATAAAATCATAGTATATTTTGATTTAGAATAACCATTGCACTTTGTAAAAGTAATATAAATGGACTAAAAGTCTAAAACCCACGAATCAATACTTGTCCTATATTTCGTAAATCTGTTTCCACTATCATCTTCATTTATAATTTAAAATAATTCCCCCATAAAAAATAAATTAGTTTTACGTACTCAGTGAAAAAAACTCATTTCTTAAAACTTTTTTTTTGGGTAAAAAAACTCATTTTTTTAAATAGACTCTTTAAAACTAAAGAGAAGAACAAAGAGAGCTTTAAACTATGTGGTGCAAATATTTATTCTGTGAACTAGAATGTATATATTTTTTTTCTTGTTTCAATCTCTTCTTTTGCATTAAGCTTGTAAACATGGCGATTCTTTTTTAAATCCAAAGACAAGAAGACTTCGAAAAAAAATGGGATATGAAGCAACATCAGAAGAAAAATCTTTAAAGAAAAGTTTCAGGCTTTGGATTTTACCGGGACTCCAGCTTCGACCCGCTTGATCTCAAAGATAAGCATTCTCCACATCTTCAGCACAAACATCTCAGCTTCTTCGTCAAGAATCGATTGCAACAGCTCAAGCATCTGAGACGCTTTCACGTGTTGTTGAGTGTTTGACACGATGAAATCTACCAGCGTGGCTTCCTCTTCTCCGAGAAACTCCATGATTTTCTTTGAGATCCATGGCCTCATTCTTTCGTGCAATTGGTGCTTTTCAATTAAAGAAAAAGGCGAAACATGTAAGCACCAAAACAAACTCACAAGCAAGGCAGCAAGTAATCATCTAAGGGATCACTGATCTAGTAAAAATGGAATGAGATATGAGATTTATGAGCAGATTACCTTGTCATACATAGCCCAGTTTATCTCGTATGAAAATAAGTCTTCCTTTGTCTTTGGGATTGTATCTATCAATTGTTTCGCATCCAGAAACTTGGTATCAGGTATCTTTGCTTTTCCAGGCTCTTTAGCATCTTTGGTTGGACCACTATGCCCATCACCTCGGTCCCTGACTCTGTCTCTGTCTCTGTCTCTATCCCTTTCCCTTTCCCTGTCCCTGTCTCTATCCCGGTGGCTTGCCTTATCATGAGAACGTCTACTCCTTTGTTTTTCGGTTTCTGTTGTTTCCTCCTTGGGATTAGTACTTGAAATTCGTTTTGCAAATTCAGCAGCTAAAGCCAAATGAGGTGGTGTATTCCCTGAGCCACCATGGGCCACAGCCTCCTGTTCCTCGGTTGAGTAATCTATAGGAACCAAAGGTTTCATCTTTTTATCCTTATGAGCTTCGTCTTCATCTTCCTCATAAAAAACAGAAGGCACAGATGTCCGCTTTCCGGATCCCACAAGCCCAAATCCTAATTTTTTTGAGGGAGCATGGGTCTCTGATCCACTATTATTATCAATAGCCATGGATTCATTACCAGAACCATTTTGTTCAAAATCTGCAATTGGCAAAGGGAGCCATTAGAAATAGAAAGAGAGAGAGAGAAGAAGGAGACAGACGATAATGAGTATAAGACAAAGAGAGAATATAAATCCTTACCTGCTGCATGGTGCTCATGGACAGATTCACCGATAGTTTGGAGAATTGCCTTATGATCGTTTTCAATAGGTGATGTCTGAACCATTTCGCTTCCAATAGCTGCCTGTCCAGATAGGAGCCTTAAGGCATCTAATTGCTGTTGCTGCAACTTTTGCTCCTCGGCACTCTTCTTTGCCTCAGCAACCTCTTCCTCTTCTTTCAATCTATCAGCTAAGTCATCCTCCTTTTCTCTTAGTCGCCGTCTTCTTCTCTCATCTAATGCAGCCCTATGCCATCTTCTTCTTGAATCATCATCGTCTTCATCCTCCTCTTCCTCATAGCGGATTTCCTTTTTCCTCTTACGCTCTTTATCTTTCTCTTTCTCCTTCTCATACTGTCGTTCCTTCTCCTTTTCTCTTTCTCTGCGTTCCCATTGTCGAAGACGAGCCTGGTAAGCACGCTCTGCATCCTCAAGTTTCCTCCTTTGCTCTCTCTCTTTCCTTGTCCGTTCTCGCTCAGCCTCCCTCTCGTATCTATCCATTTCTTGCTCCTTTTCACCTCTTTCTCTGCTTCTTCGGTCATTTCTCTTACTCCAATCAGGTGAGCTTGTGTCAGGCCTATTGTGTTCTCCAGAAGTCTCAACATCATTTGCTGCCGCATCTACATGAAAAAAAAAATCCTATCAGACCAATATTAAAAGGGAAATAGACAATGGCAGCTGAATTAAGGACAAAAAAAGAGAGAAGAAGATTAGTGGAGGTGTTGACCAAAAAAAAAAAAGATTAGTGGAGGTAAAAACAGACCACTCCTAGCTATGTCAGTGTTGGAGTCACCATCCTTAGATTTGAAAGCAAGTTCCATGCCTGAACCATCAGCAGGTGGTGGTGGGGGTGGTGGAGGCAGAGGGTTGGACTTTAACCTTTCTTCAATAGCACTTTCAATCTTTTCCATAGCCTCTCTGTCTGCTTCCCTTTCTTCGTCAGTTATGACCGCAGAATTCGCAATATCGATGTTTTCTTTACTCTTTAGTTCTCCATCCTTCCCTGTCTCATTTGCAGCACTCTCACGTTTTTCTCGCTCACTCTCAGGACCTTCAGCTTGGTTCTCTTCGGTTCCTACAGCTTGAATTTCCTTGGCTTTCTTTGCAGTCTCTATTTTCTTCTCAACGTATTTTAGCAAATACTCCTTTGTTGCTTGATTAACATTCACCTACCCACCATATAGGAAAAAAAAATGTGAATAAAGTTAACAGTATACCGTAGAAGCTTATATAGATTTTGGTAGACACACAGAAGTGCATCTGTTTGGAGAAACATAAACATATTTTGAAATGAGAAGAGAAATCCACAATTACCAAAAGCTCTTGTCCATCTATAGTACGCTTGGTCAGCAGGCGTATTGCACGGAGAATCCCTTCAGCTGATTCAAATTCATAGAATCCAAAACCTTTAGGTTTCTTGGTGGTAGGATCTTCCGCACGTAAACAGCTTTTGACATGACCACAAAACTGCAGAAAAAAATGACAAAATCAATTCTTATAAAATTTATAGCAAAAGAGATGGAAGTAAGTGCCTCTAACATAAACAACCTTAAAAGTAGTAGAAGAGGACAATACAGATAGAAAGAAGAAAACAAACCTCAAGAATAGACATCATAAAGTCATTTTCCACGGTTGCTATCTTGCCAATGTAAATTGTGGTCTGGGGCTTTTCTGCAGGTGCTACAAAAGGAAGAGAAGGTGGTCTAACAATAGGAGGCATTACGGGACGGAGACCAGGCATTCCTGGGACAGCGGGTCGTGGGGCTAGTTGAACAGCACCGATTGTACCAGGCGGACGCATAATAAACCCAGGACGAACCATTGTTGGATATGGTGAAGGATACCGGAGAAGCCCTGCATAAACAAAAACAAGTCTCTACAAATTCATCAATAAATGTTTACATTGTAATACCCTGAACAACTGCATTGGAATAAATCAAGAGTATCAAGAAGCAGAACTGAAAATTCATTTTGTATTGTTACCACAAATTAGAGTTAATTAGATATGCACACCAGAGGCAGTACAAATACCACCCAGCTGAACAGAGATCCTGAAGGACACATTGAGAAGATAGCACCAGTATCGTAGTCATTATTACCACATTAAGTAGTCATACCTCATAGGGCAACTTGAAATAGGTAAGAATCTATAATCATCTGATAAATGTTGAATTTGAAATTCAGTAATATTGAAACGCCCATCATCTCATGCCCATATGGATCTTATAAAAACTATTATTACTCATCATAATAGCTTTATTTCAACCGTTAGCAGCTTGACCACAGGAGGGAAAAGGAAAGAGAAACATGTGGAAGATGTAACGGAAGGTGTAATTTGAAAGAATTGCAATACCTCAAAACCAAGACCAAGGAGCACTCAGTCGCTAGAAATGCTTGCTGCCGGCAGTTGGCATCAAGTTCAAAGTTCTTAAAACTACAGTAAATCTCAATTTTACATAAAAATTGGGGAACATGAGGCAAATCTTTCAAGAACCTTTATGTCAGCGGTTTGGTTAAATTGTGTTAGGAATGCTATCTTCAAAGGAGTTACACTAACTAGCAAAAATTAAGGAGATAATAAGAAGAACAAAAGCGAATTTGCGCATACCAAAATGAGGAAGTCGTAGAAGTGAGTCCCTACCCAATATTTGATGCCTTGCAACCATTCTCACGGAACTCAATCAAGACACTGTATGAGAAAACACCCGGTCATCGGTGTCCCTGTTCTAGTTTTCTCCCTATTTCCTCTTTCAATGAAACTTCTTTCTACTCTAACCTTTAGTCTCATCTAACTACATTGACATATCGTTCCACTTCACTAATTTATGAATCACTTTCAACATACACAGAAAGCAAAATGCCATGGAAACAAATTCTACACCTAAAGTGCATAATGAGCGTGTAAAAATCAAAACTTAGAAAATTAAAAGAAAGATAATGGCAGAGAAGGATAGAAGAACCCACCCGGAGAAGGCATGGCACCTGGAGGAGCAACACCATGAATTCCTGGGTAACCATTAGCCATAGGCTGGAAAGGTCTCATACCAGGCTGCCCAGGTTGCGGTTGATACGTCGGAGGTATGGATCCTGGAGCCCCCATAGAGTTCACGCCAGGAGGAGGAACTCCAGAGCTAGGGTTTTGAAAATTCGCAACGGGAGTGAACTGCATACCGGGACGGAATGGTGGTGGCGGCGGAAGATTGGTGGGGACAAGTGACCCAGGAATCTGAGACGGAGCCGCATAAGGCGGACCAGGTGGAACAGGCTGAACCAGAGCAGCGACTTGCGGCTGTTGCGAATGTTGTTGAGGCGGGGGTGGAGTTGGTGAAGGATTGGGATTTGGATTGGGAATTGGAATCGGAGTAGTGGGTTCTGATTTCTGCGAATTGAGATCCCCCGTGGCCGGAGAAGAAGAATCGCCGTCGGCCATGGGAGTCTATAGTTCGGTAAAAGCTTAAGGCAATGGAGTAGTGACTTCACGGAATCTAGATTTTGTGCCCTAGAATAGAAATATATACTTCAATTTAATTACTCTTTATCTCTGTGTGTGTCAAAATTATACAATTTGTTTGGCCAAAGAAAAAGAAAATAAAAAAATAAACCTTGTTTATTGTTACACGTGTTTGTATATTAGGCTACTTTTCTCCATATTTTTTTTAATAAAGGATAATTTTCCATCTAAAACAAGGCAATAATAGGCAGTCGAGAAATTATATAATAGATATTAGATAATTTCAATTTTATACGCGAGATAAAATATTTATAATATTTTTTATTAAATTAATAAACTAAATAAATATTTTTAAAAATATTTTAATAATATATTTTTGTATAAATAATTGAAATTTAAAATTAAAGTTTTTACATATTTATGTTACTAAAGAACTACTAAAACACGTAGTTATCCAATAATACTACTGGTTCTCTTGCTAATGGGAGAACGTTTTGTTTTTGTTTTTGTCAAAAGGAATAAGACGTTTTATAATGTTATGTTGTAATATGTGATTAGAGGTCGACGAAAACACTGAACCAAAATGACCTCAACCAAATCGAGATTATCAATCCGAATTCAAACTAAATTTTATAAGAATCTGAATGATAAAAAATTTATATACTGAAATTACTTTAATCGATTTGATTAGATATATAGAAACATTATATTTAACTGTAATAAATGTCTACAATATTTATTACTTATGATTTTATTTGTAATATTGTTCAAAATTCGAACCGAACTCAAACTAAACCGAGATAAAATGGTTCTATTTCTATTTGTGATCTTTTTACCAAATTCAAAAAAATCCAAAATTCAAACTGATCTAACCCGACAAATCCAAACGGTTTTTTTGATCGTTCGTTACCGCGTAAAAATATACTATTTTAACAATAATGATCTTATATTTTGAAACCTTAAATTAATGTTTTGAGGAAACTAAATGTTTCATTACACATTTCCCCAAATCTTTTCCTGTGAACAAGCATATAGAAGCAAATAATTTCTCAAATTACCAAAATTTATGAAGGAACCAAATTTTTTTTTTGTTTTGTTTTGTTTTGTTTTTGTTTTTGTTTTTGTGAAGAGAGTGAGTCCATAACAAGTGAAAAAGATTAAAAAAAAAAAAAAACTGATAGTGAAGGATTCTGAACAAAAGAGACAAATGGGCGATTGAGAAGAAGAAACCTTGTGTTGGGAAATGACGAAGAGGATGAAGGAAGTAGTAGATGTCGATTGTTTGGAGAAGAAAGATTTTGTGATTGATTGGAATTCGGCCATGGACAAGGAAGAAGATGAAGTTCCCGAGTTGGAGATTGTTAACACCAAACCTCCGCCGCCAACGTTTCTCTCCGACGATCAGATGGATTCTCAGAAATCCCTAACCGATCGTGCCCTCGACGAGCAGCTGGAGCGTAATAAAATGCATCTTCTGACATTAGGTCCAAGCTTACCCGATAAGGGTGAGAGAATCCGCCTCAGAATCGCGAGCCTCGAAGAAGAGAAGCAGCGTAGAGTTTTACAGGGCTCGAAAATGGTTTGCATTCTCATTCAATTGCTTGTTATGGTTGTCTGTTTGATTACTCATCAGTATTGGGGTTTTATAGTTTTTGCTAAAGCTTCACACTTGTTAACTACATTTCTATGAATCTTAAGTGTTCTTTCTCTCATCTTGCAAGCTAGATTTGAGCTCATTTATGTGTATGATCCATAGTTATGGTAGATACGACGCATTGAACATCTGAAATTTATGTAAATCAAGGGGTCTTGTGATAGAGATCTCTGATAAGAAATGGAATTGATATTATCTGAGTATGATGCTACAAGACTCTTTCATTTTGGCAGGATGTGGATAGAAGTTCGAAGCTCATGCAATTGACAAGCTCAGGTATTCTGGGTGGACAATGTTAAATTGGTTAATTTCAATTAACTATGATATGCGATTTGCTTTCTTAATAGCTTAGCTCAGTGTCTCATTTTTCGGTATGGTTTATCTCCCAATTTTTTTACTTAAGTTTAATGAGCCACGTTTCATGTAGGTTCAGATGTCTTAACACAAAGGAATACAGCCTCAAATGACACCTCTAGACAAGGGAATACAGATTCAAAAGACACCTCTAGACAAGGGAATGCAGACTCAAAAGAAGTCTCACGGTCAACATTTGCTGCGTTTTTTACTAAACCGAAAGTATGGAAACTCTACATTTTGCCATTTTAAACTGTTTTAGATGTGTACTTCATCATGATACAACTTTGGAATCTGTGTTCAACAGACGGATACTCAGTCAAAGAAAGCATTTGGTAAAGAACTAGAAGATTTGGGATGTGAAAGTAGGAAACACAAGACTGATAAAAGGCCCGTAACAAGGCTGAGCAACGGGTGGCGGATGTTGTCAGATCTAGGGAAAGCTGAGCACAGTGAAAAGCAGTTTAATTCTGGATTGAAAGGATCAAGAGGCAATCAGAAATCCAAGGAATCTTATGGAAAGAAAAATCCCAAGGAAGTTTCCACTTGTTCTCTACTTGATGATGATGACAACGACCCCATTGGCCATGAAACTCCTAGGTCCATTACTTTTCTTCTTTTCCAACTGTTTCTGCTACTAGTTTGTTGTTTTTTAAAGGGTTCCCAAGTATACCACCAGTGGTTAGTACTATATTTTTGTGACATGCTGTTCTGGTACACAAGAGGATGAGTTGTATTGTAATCGCTCAACCTCTTTCTTTCATAGGGAGTGGTCTTGGGAAGAATATCCATCACAGAGTTCAAAGCGCCGTAAGGTATTCTTGTTTACTCCTGATACCATATATCATGCAATTGCATTTTCTTTTGCAATCATTATAGCCCTAACGAATTTACTCCAGAAGAAGCATGGCTCATTTCTGAAAAAACTTCTGTTAGTTTCGAACAGACAATTTTATGAATTCTTTACAAAAGACTTCAATTTTCGAACAGTTAATTGCTCTTTAGATAAACTGCAGATCTGTGCTGTTTAATAGATTTATACTTGCTAGGAAAATCTTCCTACTTGGCTCTGGCAATGTTTTGGCTTATTTAATATTGTTCTTACTCCATCTCATTCGCTATGTTGTTTTTTCAACTTACTGATGATATTTCCCCAAAATAAAACTACAGAAATCAGATGATACAGTGATAAATGTGGATGAAGAAGAACCTCAGCCTTCAACAGTGGAGGAGCAAGCGGTTGAACTGCCTGAAGGGTAAAAATTGCTTATTTTCTTTTTAGCCTCATCAAGTTACAACTCGTATATAAACTAATCGTTGATGAAATCTGCAGCTTACAGGAAGAGATATGCTACCCATCAAGGTAAATCTATGTCAAGACTGATCTAGGGTAACTTACTGTATGTTTGTAACCCTCAAAATATTAATGCTTGGTGATCCAGGGATGATCCACACTTTGTTCAAGTTTGTCTTAAAGATCTTGAATGTCTTGCGCCTAGAGAATTTCTAACATCGCCTGTTATGAATTTCTACATCAGGTACTTTGGGAGTGATAGACTTGCGATATATGTTATCTTATATTAATTGCATGATTTCTTTATATGATATTTTCCCCTGTTTTCTTTGTTTAGGTTCTTGCAGCAGCAGATATCATCATCGAATCAAATCTCTGCTGATTGTCATTTCTTCAATACCTATTTCTACAAGAAGCTCAATGACGCTGTTACGTACAAGGTGATTATAAAAAATGTGATCCTTAGAAAATAATTCTCTGCTGGCATTCTTGCGATTCACATTGTTTATCCATGTTGCTTATGTCGACTGGTCTATTTGTCTTGTACTTTCAATAAAATAGGGGGATGACAAGGATGCCTTTTTTGTGAAGTTCAGGCGGTGGTGGAAGGGGATTGATCTATTCCGTAAGGCTTATATATTTATGCCAATACATGAAGAGTAAGCTCTTTTCCTTTTAGCACTGTAATTTTAGCTTTTATGAGAAAAAACTGAGCTTATTTCAATGGCCACTGTCATTTTAAAACAAAACCTGTCTCTGTCTTTGTGATGGAGAAATGTTATCTGCCTTGCAAATCTTTAGATTTTTTCACGAGTTCTAAAGAGCTTATGTATTCAGCATGATTCTTGTACCATGTTTCAGTCTCCATTGGAGCCTTGTGATAGTTTGCATCCCAGATAAGAAAGATGAATCGGGAATTATTATACTTCACCTGGATTCGTTAGGACTTCACTCGAGAAGATCAATTGTTGAAAATGTAAAAAGGTGAGATGCCAGGAGCTTTACCTGTGACTTTATCTTTTCCCATGCTTGACGTTGTATGCATATGGTTCCAATTCATAAAAGGAAAAGTTATTGCATTGGCTTGAAAATGCATATATCACATTCACTAAATTCTATGTCAACTTGTTGCAGGTTTCTAAAAGATGAATGGCATTATTTGAATCAAGATGATTATTCCTCAGATCCACCTATCTCAGAAAAAGTATGGAAAAACCTCCCCCGTAGGATCAGCGAAGCTGATATACAGGTCAGTCTTTTACCTTCTTAATCTCATGATCAAGGAACTTTGTTAGACGGTTTCTTCTAAAATATGATTATAGTTAGATCACAGGAAGATCATTCGTCTTATGGTTTTCTCTTTGTGTAACCAGGTTCCGCAACAGAAGAATGATTTCGACTGTGGTCCATTTGTTCTCTTCTTCATTAAACGGTTCATCGAAGAGGCACCTCAAAGGTTGAAAAGGAAAGACCTGGGAATGGTGAGTTATCTCAAACTCTTTTCCTGATACCGAATCACATATCTTCTGCTTACTCTTGTTTAAACTTGTGTGTTTCAATTCATCCAGTTCGACAAGAAGTGGTTTAGACCCGATGAAGCCTCTGCTCTGAGAATCAAAATCCGAAACACACTCATCGAGCTATTCCGTGTCAGTGACCAGACAGACCAAACCAGTACAGATATTGCAGCATCCAAATCAAGACATTGCTCACCGCTCTAACAGAGTTCAAGTTTTTTCTTGTATAGACGTTAAGGCAGAAGTATTATTATTTGGGCCAAAAGTTAAATTAAAAAGAAATGGCTTCATACTCCATAGGTTCAAGTTTTAATGCACTTTACATCTAATTTATAACACCTTTGGTAGAAACTTACAACAACAATAAAAAAAAAAAAAAAAACCTTTTAACTTTTAATTGTAGTTTCCACTTTTAACAAAATTTCATTGTTACAGAACCTCTGAGGAAACAAAAAATTGGCATCTGATCAGAGTTAGGTTACAACAGGGTGGAGATTTTATTTTCTTTACCCTAATCCGACATCTGACAAATCAAACTGATGCTCTTAGAGCAGTGAAGAACTGCTCAGGCACCCGCATCACTGGTGCCTGAATCGCCCCAAGCATGCCAAGCTGCCCACATGCTGCCATTTGATCGTTGCCTCGGCTAAACCGCATGAGAACGGTGCAGCCTCCTTCAGCCAAAATGTTACGAAACTTTATCATCTTGTCTTCATCAGTTTGTATGAACTGAGAACTACTGTGTGGGTTGAACTGGATAAGGTTGATCTTGCATGGAATCCCCTGCACAAGCTCCACTAGCCTCCTAGCATCATCCATGCTGCACAATTAAAGAGTTTATATCATGGTAGTTTCAGATTTGAACCATTTAAGCGGAACAGAGTGCTTAACAGTGGTCTCTAGTGATGATTTCACTTACCTGTCATTCACTCCTGCGAGCATCACATATTCAAACAACACTTTGTACTTATGCCTTGAGCTGAGTTCTTCTCTGAGCGTCTCAAGGAGCAAAGATAACTTGTATTTCCTGTTGATGGGCATGATCCAGTTTCTGACCTGCACGGTTCAAGTTCAATGAGGTTAGATCATACCTGATGAAATGATTGACTGTTTTAAAGAGATAGCATGAATCAAAACCTCATCAGTTGTTGCATTCAGACTGACTGCCAAAGCACAGTTTGACTCACGGAGAAAACGCTTCAGCTGAGGAACAAGGCCACTGGTCGAGACTGTGACTTTACGGGGACTGAAATGAAGTCCATGCTCGTCTACCATTATGTTTGCAGCTTTGATGACATTGTCAATGTTGTGAAATGGCTCTCCCATTCCCTACAAAACACATCCAGCTCCATGAGAAACTGGAGACACCAGTATAAACAGACCTTAAATGTGATCTACATATGTTGAATGCCGAAAATTATATGTGGAGTTTTTTGGTTTGTCTAACGAACATGCATACCATAAACACGACATTTGTTATTGACCCAACTTCATGGGAAAGCAATCGCCTGGCGTAGACAGCCTGCTCAACTATCTCAGCAGTAGTGAGATTTCTCTTCAAGCCCATCCTGTGAAATCAGTACAAATATACACTAAACCACAAATCAATAGCTGAGAAAGTGGCTCAAGAGAATATCTGCATTCTTCTGCTTACCTGCCGGTGTAGCAGAACTGACAATTCATGGCACAACCTACTTGACTCGAAACACAAACTGTTGTTCTGCCACGATCACAAGGTATAACAACTGTCTCAATCACAAGTCCATCATCCAACGTGAACAGAATCTGCAACATCCTGCGAGTTATGAATCAATGAGAACATTCCCAAAACCTCAATGCGATATAAACGTTGCCCAGTCAGTGACTCATCCAACATCATCCAGGCATCACAAAAATGCAACATTCTGAATACTCTTAACTAGTTTTACAAATAAGAAGCGATCAATTCACCTTCCTAGTTCCATCTGAAGCCAAACGAATATCCTTAAAAGATAATACCCCAAACACAGCATGTTCACTAATCATTCTCTTGAGATCTTTGTTCAAACCTATAAGAATGAACACATAAATGATAACCATTCCGCATTGCTAAAATCAAAAAAAATTTGAATAAAGACATATCAGAAGACAAACCTTCAAGTTCATCAACATCATTTGCCCATATATTGTCCTTATATAATCTCTTCCACAACATCAAAGCCTGTCCTGGTCGAAACCCATGAGATTGAACCCATTCCTACACGTTGAAAATAACCCCAATGCTAATCAAAGATCATGAACATTTGTCTCCATAGACTCAACCAGACCTTAAAAAGGAGAAATCGAAACAGAATATATAGAATAATGAAATTCAAAACCCAGACAGATGAAGAAAAGATTGAGAGTTGAAAAAAAAAAAACTTACTTCGAGAGCAGCATAAGTCATACCCTTCAAGATCACCTTCTGATTATCATCTCTCCCCACAGAACCTTACAGATATAATCATCAATAAATACTTACTACATTTCTCAGCAAAAAGACCCAAATCCGGAATCGAAACGGTGCTTAGATAAAAAAAAAAAAAAATGTATTCACCTTTAGTTGATGAGAACTCTTCTAGTGAAGGAAGATAAGCTGCCGATGAAGAAGAAGAACAAGAGAAACAAGAGAAGGAGAGGCTTCTGGATTCGAGGAAACTAATTGAATTGGTAAGACGCTGGTTGCGGAAGGGCGAAGGTAGAGTTAGGGTTCCGGGGAAAACCGCCGTTGAAGAGAGTAGCATCGGAGTGACGACGGCGGCGGAATTGGTGAGAGTGATGATTCCAAGACGCCTCATTGTCGACATACGAATCACAAAATTGAAAATTTTTAATGAAAATTATCTAATAATAGTATAATACCACATTTTTCCTTCCTTTTTTTTTTTCGTAAAAATACCATTTTTTTTTTTAAGGCTTGAGCACAAAGTACGTTATCCGTCCGATCCGCTTCATATTTATCTCGTAAAAGCAAGTATTTAACTTAAACAAGACGGAACAAGACGAATATTGCAAATATTTTAAATTACCAAGCTAAGGTAAGGTCAATGTTTTTTCCTAATACGTGTCCTGTTAACCATTATCCGCAATTATCCGTTATTACCCGCAAGTATCCGCAAATATATACAAGTACAACCAAGTAACAAACCGACTCAAAAAGGCGGATACTTGATTGAGCGGGTATCCATTCGGAGCAAGGTAAATATCAAATCGAAAAATTTAGTTACTCGTTCGGGACAAGGTAAATATCAAACTGGCTTACAAAGGCGGGTACTTTCTAAACCTATCTTCCTTCTTTATAAATGTATCACTTCTTCATTTAAAAAAGAGATAATTGTGACAAATACCATAAAAAATTAATTGTATCCCCCTCTGTGCCACAATTTTTTTTTCTTGTGAAAAATGCCACAAAGTCACTGTGCGTGTATGGGTGGAATGACGATTTTGACCTCAGCTATAGTAATTGTTTTTTGTGTATGAATTTAATTTTTTTTTCTGCTTATCTTCGTAGACAAGCTGATGAGATATTTTTGGAAGACAAATTTTGAGCGGCAAATTTTGTGGACAGAAACTGTCATTTTTAACAAAGTTTGTTCTCCTGTAGCATTTCCTAATCTACAGTATACCAAATATGGTATTTTTGACAATAGTCCCTTTAAAAAACTATGTTATTTCTCCCACCAAAAAATTTGATTTTGTCAATTTCTTTTTCTTTCTCCTTTTCTTTATGGTATCTTCTCATCTTCTCTTTCTGCTACTTCATCTTCCTCCTCATGAACCCCCACAAATTCCACGCCCGACTCGAAAAATCTAGCCATGTCAAATTCGAATCTGGAATTTTCTAAAAGAAAAGATTTTGTTATGTTGTCTACGCAGGTTCCGATTTCTACATTGTCCCCGTTAAGGCTAAATAAAATCCAAGCGAGTGTAGACTCAATTTGCTTGGATCTAGTATCAATCTCAACTCTTCTCGATTTTTTTTTTGTTTTATCTTGGTTGTTGAAATCTCTTTCGGATTTTAGATCCTCGTTTATTTAAGGGATGTATGGTTTCGTTCTATATAAAAAAACTGTAATTGTGGCTAGTTTTTCTTCTTAATTCTGTTTTGACGATTTTAGATCCTTGTTTATTTAGGAGATGCGTGGTTTCGTTTATATTGTCTATCAAAAACTTTCTGATTTCATAACTCTGACTTCATGGACAAATCGTCAATAATAACTCTCGTCTATTATCCACAAGTAAAAGCAAATGGTTTTTGGAGACGAGATCGTCGATGAAGAAGATGTGAGTTTTAGTTTTCGAGTCTAAACTTAAGGTAAGATGGTTTTAGTCGTATATTTTTTGGTCAATGTTATGTATATATTTGGTCCATGAAATTTGTTTACAAAATTATTTTAATTTGGTCTACAAAATATTTGTAATTTGGCCTTCACAAATAAATCTTATTGATCCACAACATACAAATCCTAAGATTATTAGTCCACGGTATATGTGATATTTTGGATAAGATGGTTATATTTTTGTCAATACTTTTGTTTTGTCCACGATTTTATTATATACTAGGATATATTTCGTGCTATAATACCGATAAATTGCAATTATAGAAAAATATCTAAAAATTATAAAATCAGGATATTAGAAAATTGTAATTCTTCCAAAACTTTATGAAATTATAATATCAGTTTTTATAATATCGAATTTTTGTAATATCCGCCTAAACATTTTGTAATCAGAAATATAAAACCAATCTTTCATACTCGATGATATTAGAAATTTTCTGTTGAAAAAATTATATATAAAATCAGGATATTTTCTTTGACTTAACCGAATAAAAAATTAAAGTTTTGGAAGATTCCGATATTCTCAGATATTAATTAAGATTTTTTGGAAAATATTAACTCAGAATATTCTAAGATTGATTTCGTAGAATATATTTTTCTATTGAGAGATAGTATGTCTATTAACGATATTGGATATTGCGATATATTGTTCGCAATAGAAAATTTCTGGATAATTTTTATTTGAATTTTAATTATATCTTGTTCTATTTTAATTACAAAATTTTACAATTTAAATAGATTTGAAAATTAAATTACAACGTTACATTGTTATGTTAAATTGTACATCATGTTAAAATAAGTCAGATATGAACTAACATTTTTAAATTAACTAAAAATCTATTAATAGATTCGATATTATAAAGAGGAACGAACATTAACATTAAACATTTCAAAAAAAAAATCGCAATCTACATCAAATCTATTTATTTTTGAAAATTTAAATCAACATTTAATTTAATTTAATTTAATTAGTGTATTAAATTAAATTAATAAATTCTTCGCAAAATCTATTTTTAACTACTTTTTAAAAAAAAATAAAAATTAATAAATTAATTAAAAAGAAAATTATAATCTATAAAGAAAAAAAGTTGACAATCTACATAAATTCTTCCTTCAAATTTTCAAAAAAATCGCAATCTACATGAACTCATATTCTTTTTTGATTAGCTTAAATGTATCCACATTCTTTGGATTAATTTTTTGAGAACAATGTCATTAGATAATGTTATTATTGGAAGATTTTAAAAATTGTAGATTTGTTAATTAATCCGTTTTTATGGTCAATAAACTTGTTTTTTTAGTCGATTATGGTTCTTATGTTGGTAATTTATGGATCAGAAAGGTTGAATTTGTAGGTAGAAAGCAAAAATTTGTAGAAAACTTTTAAACCATCGATTTGGTACAAATGGTACAAATGGTACAAATAGGTACTGCTATGTTTCTAGGCAGATACGAAAAATAAAAAATTATAGACATGTTTTTTTTTTCTTTTTTTCAGGTGGTAATGGGAAAGAGTAGTTTAACAGTCATACACTTTGATTTTGAGGGATATTATTCAAGTGAAGAGGAAGAAGTACAATGGATTTGAAAAGAAACAAAAATGTATTCTTTTCTTATAAAGAAAGGTGAGGAATCATATTCTCGATTGATTGAGAATATATGCAGAAAGGCAAGAGTAGATGAGGCTACGACAATGCTAAAAATCAATTACCTTCCATCACTAGTAACGAAATGTAAGAAACCAAATGAAATTTGGGACGATGAAGATGTTGTGTGTTATTTAATGCAAGTGAGTAAAGAAGGGTGTAGAAGTGTTTTGCATGTGGAGATTACCAATATTCTTGCCCAAAATCAGAGGGCTGAGGAAAATGTAAGGTTTGATCAAAGTTTAAGAGAGGATCGGGTAAGGAAGTTGTTGCAAGTAATGAAGTGGTCCTTCCAATTTGTGGAACGAATGGTAGCAGTACTCTTAGAGTGAATGGTAGCGCTACTCTTTACGTAGGAGAACCATCACAACAAATGGTGGTAGTGGCCAATGATGGATACAATTATAATGGCAATGATGGAAACTATTATAGTGTCGATAATTATGGAACATATGAAGATATTGGTGTAGAAAGTGATGAGTCTGCAAGTTTTGAATGGGAAGATGGTCTTAATATTATAGTAGGCCAAGAATTTAAAGCAAAAAAAAGTGCAATGTTTAGTTGAAAAGGCTGGACATAAGAATTGTTTTGAGTTTGATGTAATCAAGTCGGATACGACGAGATATGTGGTAAAATGTTCTGGTACAAATGTCGAACATGTACAACTACTGGTACAACTATGTTTTATTATGAACTTTGCAATTTTCAACTGTACTGGTACAAATGTGTCAAACAGGTACAACTACTGGTACAACTATGTTTTATTATGAACTTTGCAATTTTCAACTGTACTGGTACAAATGTGTCGAACAAGTACAACTACTGGTACAACTATGTTTTATTATGAACTTTACAAGTTTAAGAAAAAAAAAAAAACCTGAAAACCCCATCTTTACTTTAATACAAACATACAAACATACCATATTTTAGCACATTACTATATTATCATTTTTATAGTTCATTTTTATAGTAAAGTTCATTTGCTATAATAAACACTCCATATACTTAGATGGTTACTTTGTAAATTTTAACCAAGTAACTATGTCAAACATAGAAACAACATAATTTACACTAATATTATGTCAAATTGTGGTAAATGTACTTTAGTTATTCAATATACTAAGTACAACTAAAAATTTGAATTTATGGTAGAGTATAACTGATTATAAGCTTAAACTACAAAAGTACAACAGTGTTCATGTACAACTAGAACTATTGGTACAAAAACTTGTCAATATTTAATTAGTTTTAAAAATATGGCGCCATGTGTTAATTTATTTTTAATTCATTATGAATTCATTTTTCATTCATTTTCAACTCATTTTTTTTATAGCTCATTTGTACCAAGACGTACCAGTTGTACCGATACAATTAACTCATTTGTACCGAGACGTACCAGTTATACCTAAGAATTCCATTTGTACCAAATCCAAAAAACATCCAAAATACATCGAAACAAATCCATCTTACATCCTACTCGTCCAAAAAACATCCATCTTAATTCCTACTTCTGCAAGTCCATAACAACAACCAAAAACATCCATCCATCTTACTTCTTACGTCTCTTTTGCCTGGTATACGTATACGGACTCTGGATGTATTTGGAAGGTTTTTGTTGCCTCTTCAAACGTTGTTCCTCTTCTTCATCTTGCCTCTTCAAACATTGTTCCTCTTCATATTGCTGCTTCAAACTGGGACTCTTGGTGTTATTTGTACCAAAATTTTAATAACTAACTTATTTGCTAAGGAGAAGAAGTTCCTGCTGGCTACGGAGAATCGTTTTCTTCATCCATATCCATCTCTGCTTCCTACAAATACCAATTTCCCAAAATTTTAGTACACAATACAAACCCTAAAGCATAAGATCAGTTATGACCAAAAGACTAGCAATTGAGGACGCGTTATGAACAAAAACCATATATAAGCTAATAACAATGTTGCTCAAGCTTTCATATACAGTGAGGAAACAAGAGAGCAGCCTTACATGATTCATAATTCATAACCTAGTCATGACTACCACACACAAGAAACTCGAAATTCTATCAAACTTTGGTAAAATCAAGATGAATTATAGGCATATCGATATTGACATAAACAAGATTTGCAAGCATAAGACAAGATTACACTAGAGCAAGTCCTAGGATTGGTTACGCAGAATCTAATAAAACGTAAGCTATATCAGAGTTTAATTCAACAATCGTATAGATTTTTATTCAAAATATTTTTCAATTCAAAAGAGAGCAATGATTAAAACTCGAAACATTCACATAAGAGTGAAACAAGAACACAATAAGGTTGAATTATTATTTTCCAGACAATTCGATTCAATCCTATAAAATATTAGGATCCCTAAGAACACACATCTCCATTGTCAAAACGCGATTCGCCATTTTAATTACACAATACAATCACCAAACTCATATAGGAGACTCAGTAACAATCAAACTAAACAGTATGCATTAACATAAACCCGATAAAAAGCAAAATTGACAAAAATATGGCTGACGAAAAAAAAAGCTCGACCCAGAAACATATGAGGAAGACGGAAATTAGATAGAGGGCTTGAGAAGACGAAGACGGCGATGGATCAAAATCTAAAAATAGCTCAAACTGAGCAAAGAGAAGAAGAAGAAGATATCTCAAACACACATTCCATCTCAAGATCCAAAAATTTCAGCAACAAGAGATTAACAACTGAGAGAGAGAGAGAGAGAAAGACCAAAAGCTAAATTAGTAGACAAGTACATACTCACTATCAGGACCACCGAGCTGAAGTTTTTCTTAGAACGGCGGTGAGATGAACGACGACAAAGGAGGAGTCGCGAGAGAGAGAAGAAGAGAAGAAATGTCGAAATCCAATCGAAGAAAAAGAAGGGTGAGTCGCGTCGCGAGGGATCAAACGCTGTAATGCTCTCCAAATCGAAAAAGTTTGCTATTTTACTCTCCTTATAAAATGTATTTTATTTTCTTTTTTTTCTTAAAATAGAGAATTGAGTAAAAGACTATAGAACCTTATGAATATCAGTTATTTACAACCCAACCAACTCAATCCATACCCGAACCCAGATAACTATACCCGACCCGAATTTTGCATCTCTAAAACCTCAGAATCGCGATTTAGACTTAGATTTTTTTAGTTTCCTCTCATCCCCAATTTCAAAATCGATCCTAATCCTTCTTCACTTATTCTTTTCCCTCGCGATTAGTATAACTAAGGATAACCCAATTTAAAAATCAAATACTTCTTCACTTCTCTCTTTTTCGTGTTCTTCCTCTCTTCTCCAGCAATCTCCATCGACAGGTATGTATTTCATTTAACGCCATTTCACTCCCTCTCTGTAATTTGAATCGGATTCTTCACATCTTCTTAGTCTTCTCGATTTGGGTTGGGCTGAATTTGAGTTTGTCTTGATTCTTCGCTTCTTTTTCTTCTTCTTCTTCATTTTCTTCTTCTTCTTCTCGATTTGGGTTGTGTTGAATTTGAGTTTGTCTTGATTCTTTACTTCTTCTTCTTCTTCTTCTCGATTTGGGTTGTGTTGAATTTGAGTTTGTCTTGATTCTTTACTTCTTCTTCTTCTTCTTCTTCTTCTTCTTCTTCTTCTTCTTCTTCTTCTTGTGTTCAGAGAAATAATATGTATATAATGTGTATTTGTGTTTAGAGAGTCCTAATCGATTTTTCTATGGTGTTGATTCTCTTCACTATCGTGATCTTTACTTTTAATTTGGTTTTCTCGTATCGAATTTTAATGCTTGATGTGAGATTCTAGGGGTTTTTTAATCCTTGTTCTGAAGAATTTTCATCCAGAATCCTTCTATATCGATTTCGAAGAATGACTCGTTGATTTTGTATGGATCGATGTGGTCAATGTTGGTTTCGGGTTTAGTCTCTGCGCTCATCTAGTATTTACCTTCATGCTTATGGGAATATTAGGATCTTTGAATCTGGATTATGTATTTTGAAAAGATTCAATATTCAGAAACATTTTATGTGTTATCTTTTTTGATCCCACAGCTTGTTGTAGCAATTTGGATTCATAGATTGCTTTAGCTGCATTCTCTGTATATGCCTTATAGTTTCCTTTGAAAGATTATATTTAGTTCTTGGCACTCTTGTATTGGAAGTGTCTTAGTTCGTGTGGCCAATGCGAATATCGTTTTTAAGTTTTCTTACCTATTTATCTCAGCGTTTCTCGGAAGGATAATGGTGCGTAGTAAGAACCCAAATGTACCACTAGAAAAAGAGACTCTTCTTGAAGAGATGGGACCAAAATATTTAGAAGGAACCGAGTATAATGCAATGGTATGTATCTAAACTATGTACAGCCAAGTAGGATTTGGTATAACTATGTTAAATTAGTAACTTCGTAATTTGTAGAACTTAGTAAAACTTGACATAACTATGCATATTTTATAACTTAGAAATTACTAAAACAAAAAGTACAACTTAACAAAACTTGGTATAACTACGCTTTTTTTGTAACTTAGAAATTACTGAAACAAAAAGTACATCTAGGTAAAACTTGGTATAACTAAGCATATTTTGTAACTTAGAAAATCATGAAACAAAAAGTACAACTAGGTAAAACTTGGTATAACTATGCATATTTTGTAACTTAGAAATTCCTGAAACAAAAAGTACAACTTAGCAAAACTTGGTATAACTACGCTTATTTTATAACATAGAAAATCATGACTCAAAAAGTACAACTAGGTAAAACTTGGTATAACTATGCATATTTTGTAACTTAGAAATTCTTGAAACAAATAGTACAACTAGGTAAAACTTGGTATAACTAAGCATATTTTGTAACTTAGAAAATCATGAAACAAAAAGTACAACTAGGTAAAACTTGGTATAACTATGCATATTTTGTAACTTAGAAATTCTTGAAACAAATAGTACAGCTTAGTAAAACTTGGTATAACTATGCCTATTTTGTAACTTAGAAAATCCTGAAACAAATATTACAACTTAGTAAGACTTGATATAATTCCTGAAACGTTTTATTTATAATTCCTGAAACTTTTTATTTTGCAGGAATCTAATGAGGAGACTGAAGTTATACAACCTCTTGAAATGTACTTCAGTCCGACCGAGTATATAAAGCCTTATAAGATATCGGCGAAGTGTTATATTCACCAAGTAGTTAAGCTGTTTGAGGTTCATCTCCACAAGGATGAGCTGACTTGGTTTAAGGAGCATCCACAATTTAGACACTTTTTCCATATGCACACTGAATCAAATCATAGATTGATGGTCATGTGGATGCTCTTCCTTCGAACAGCTCGTTTACAAAAGAAGAAGGAATGTTGGTTCATTTTGCTACATGATAAAAATACAAGTTATTTTTGACTACATGAACAAGTTATATAAAAACGTAGAAATATGTAGTAAAAATACAAGTTATTTTTTTGCTACTAGAACCACTCTTACTCGCTACTAGCACCACTCGCACTCTCAAACCACGAAGCCAAGTTTCTGCCTTGCACGGACTTATGCTTACAACGACGTTCTCCAACTGATGGATGTCTTGTTTTTTGAACTCTTCCCTTTTTTTTGGTGTAATGCGGAGATAATTCATACAATCCTTGAATGTGATCCGGAATAATCCACTCAGACATATGCGGCACCGGATAAATCGTCCTGTAATATGCTAAAGCCCATTGCTCAACCAAGTAATATCTCGAGCACAAATTTGATAAATCACGTAAATCCGTTGGTATAATTTCCTGCTTCCAAGCATTTTATGGCAGCGACTATTGTATGGACACAAGGGTACTTGTCTATATCAAAACACTTGCAACTGCAAGTTTTTTTTCTCAAGTCCACCACATAATTCTTCCTATCTTCTCCACTGACACAATATTCAAGATGAAAATGTGTTTAGCTCTGTCACCGGTAGTTTCGATGCATCCACACATCTATCGTGCAATACGTTCTCCACAAAAGAGACCAGTTTTTATGCGTCACATCCAGCAACAGACTCTTTCCTGTATTTGTTAAACCACTCAGCCAATTTTTCAACAATCGCATCAATCATAGGTAGTAACGAGTATTGCCATGCGTTATTAAAAGTAGAATTCATAGACTCAGCACAATTGGAAGTGTCTATGTTATACCTTGCTCCGGGAAAATAACATCTTGCCCAATTTTTCCACTTTTACCTTTTTACTATCAAGGTACACGACTACAGAAGGATACCTTCTCCTATAATCAGCATATTGATGTTGGAACTCAACCTCTGAATAAATCTTAGCAATTTCGATGAATTTTGCTGCCACTACATCTTTCTTGACATGTGAAACTTTGTTTCTCACATTCTGAGACAAATGATAGATGCAATAACCATGTTGAGCATTCGGATACACCTTACCTACAGTGTTGATGAGGCATTGATTCCTGTCAGATACAAAAACCAATTCAAAACTATCCGGTATAATGGTTTTCAAAGTATTGAAAAACCACGTCCAACTAGCATCTTTTTCACCATCAAACACAGCAAATGCAATGGGATAATGATGATGACTCGGATCCTGATCTGTGGCAAAAACAAGCATACCACCATGTACAGTCTTAAGAAAAGTTGCATCCACAATGATCACTTTCCACATGGCTTCAAACCCTTCAATGAAAGCTCCTAAAGCTACAAATAGGTACTTGAACCGTTTTGTTTCTTCTAATACCACACTTGTTTTTGTACCAAGATTCACCTTCTCTAACATGTACAAATAAGCATACAACATCCTAAAACTATATTCTGGACCACCCCGCACATCCTTAACAGCTAGTTTTTTCCCTCTCAATGCGGTAGAGTATAATGGTTCCACACCATATCTTTGTTGAACTAAACTGACAATACTTTTAGGAGTTGGAGTCTCGAATTTACCTGGATAATCTTCATGCAAAAGAGCTGCAACTAATCGTGGTGTGCTTTTCTTTTTGTAACTTGTACTAGAACTAGCCCGAGAGCATGTATACATCTTGGTGTATACTCTAACCGAAAAACAAGTTGAATTCTTAAGCTTCGCAACACGCAAATACCATTTACAACCTTTTTTTGCTTTACGACATTTTACCACATATCGATTTGTATCCGAGTTGGCTATATCGATCCCAAAACAATTTTGATGTGCGGCTCTATCAACTAAATCTTGTACTGCCCGCTTACTTTCAAATTCTTGTCCTAGTTCTATACCAATACCATCTTCCCATGCATCTACACACTGAGATTCTTCTCCAGCACGTGGAAGCTCAACATATTCAGGAATACTAGAGGTATACAAATCCATATCCTCACTGTTATCAACACCATTATCCACATCAATATCAATATCGTTATCCACATCATTACATGAAAAGTTTGGCTGGTTCTCACCATCTCCAATATAAACATTTCCCATCAACTCATGAGGTTGTTCTACTGATTCCTCGTTTGCGTAGAGGGTAACGACACCAACATTAACTACATCACTTGGAATACGCTCACCATAATTCATACCAACTGAACTTCTTCTCTCTACTCTTGAATGTTGCTCGCGCATCGGAACTATTTCCAAATATGTGATGACTTCTACATGCAAAACACTTCTACGTTGCTCTTTATCCATAGAGGTTAGATAAACATAAACATCCTCATCATCAACAATATATGATAGTGTCTGAGGTTCCACTACTAATGGAATGTAACTCAATTTCAGCTTCAACGCAGATTCATTCATCTTAACCTTCTTGCATATCCTATCCACTAACACCAAATAAGTTATCTCCCCTATAGTCTTAAACGATAAACCGTACATGCTACCTTCTCTTGGAATCCATTGATTATTTGAATAATATCCTTCATAATCAAAGAATATGTTTATGGATCGGTTGCTCATTGTCACCTGAAAAAAAAGAAAAAAATTTCTACATTAGCATATGTTTTACCAGTTATACCAGTTATACCAATTATACTAGTTATGCTAGTTATACCAGTTATGCCAGTTATACTACTTCCACCAGTTATATCAGTTATACCAGTTATGCCAATTATACAAGTTATACCAGTTATACTAATTATACAAGTTATACCAGTTATATAAGTTATACTACTTCCACCAGTTATACCAATTATACAAGTTATGCCAGTTATACGAATTATATCAGTTATACCAGTTATATCAATTATGCCAGTTATACCAGTTATACGAATTATGCCAGTTATATTAGTTATACCAATTATGTCAGTTATACCAGTTATACTAGTTATACCAGTTATACCAATTATACCAGTTATACTACTACACCAGTTATACCACTTATTCTAGTTATACTAGTTATACGGGTTATACTATTTACACCAGTTATACGAATTATACTTGCAAATATTCAATCGGACGCTAATCTACCTACGATTCACTACGAATCAACCACTATATTCCATTGATTATCAATTCAATGTCCTAATCGACCCAGAAAACATGGTTGTCAAACCAATGTGGATTAATTACCAACACCAATTTCAAATCTAATTGAAATACCCTAATTGCCAACCGTGAATGATTTATACAGATTAATCAACTTAAGACTCAATAGATTTAAGTTAAAACGCAATAACCTTAGAAGAACTGACCTGAACTTTGAAGTTTCAACTTCAATGGTAGAATCGACGCTGCTGCCTTTTTTTTCGATTTGAGCCAAAGAAGACGATGGTGAAGAGATGAAAAATAAGGGATGGATTCTGATTGGTCAAGAATCCTTGAATATAATTGGTTGAAATTGTTTTATTTGTAAGGACAAAATGGGGTTTTCATTCTATAGTAAAGAGTAAGGAGTAGGATAGATTAATGAAGAGTATGTGAGATTGAATTTTGAAAAATAAGAGTGTTATAGCCCTTCGCCCCGTCGCGAGAGAGAGAAGAAGAGAAAGTTAGGGATTTTAGGGATTTTGGGAATTTTGGTTGGTTTTTGATTTTGGTTAAGGGGATCCGAAATGGATCCGGATCTAGCTCCGCGGGTCGGTTTAGGCTTGGTTAGGTTTGTAATTATTTTGATTTTGTAAGGGTGATAAGTCTTGTCTCAGTTTTTTGATTTTTAGAAAATGAAAACAAAATGAATAATTGAGTGAGGTGCAAAGTACAATAGTTTTCAAAGTAAAAGGGCAATGTAGAAATTGATCTATAAAATCTCTTATTAAAAAAATTAAATCAATATTTAATTTTATTTAATTAGTTTGTTTAACTAAATCAACAAAAACTTCATAAAATCTATTTTTAAATATTTTTCAAAAAATTTAAAATAAATAAATTAATTAAAATAAAAAATTATAATTAATTAAATGATCACATAATAACTAATGACTAAAATACCTTTAATGAGAGATTAAAATTTGTTTTTTGGATTAATGGCAATGTGATGTAAATATTAACACTTTTTAATATTTATTTATAAATGTACTCAATAAATAATATATAGAGGATACAAAAGAAAATATTTTCTATAGATTTTTATCTCTCGTATTGTCCATTAAATTTTTCTGGTCAAACTTGACTTATACCTCGTCCACTTAAAAATCTAAATAAAAACTCTGAAACCTATATATTTTTGAAAAGGTGGAATGGATCCAGAGCATTGAATTAAAAATAACAGAAAGGATAAAAAGAAAATGTATGAGAAATGTTGTCAAAAAAATATAAAATAAATTAAAAGTTGTCATGTCTCATCTTCCCCCATATTTGGAAAGGTTTATCTAAAATGTGGTAAAATATTGGACAATGTGATAAATTTCTTTTTTTATTATTATCTCCATCTATTCTCTTTATTGTTACCATTTAGTTTTAGTCATAAAAATTGTTCTAATTTCACAAAAATTACAGAAATTGTTATACAATATGATAAATTAATAATGTCCACTTTTACTGGAAATTAATAAATAAATTTGGATTTTTTTTCCATTAAAAAAAGACAATTTTTCAGTTAAAAAAAGGTGTTGGAATGTGTAATCTATTGGTTTGTATTAATATTGTCATATCACAAATATGAGTTTCAGATTAGTAGTGTGATATGTGCGAGTTGTCAAGGACAAACAAAAAAAGCTATTACGATTTATGAACATGTTAATTTTAGACCTTATCAGAAATCCTTTTTTATTTGTGAATCCAATTTCATTACTTTTCAGGTGTATATTCTTTTAAGGATTCATATTTTGATGGTGTTCTACTTGTCATCTTGCGTTTTGTAGAAACTTTTTTTTAGAGTGTTAAGACATTGTAGAATTTTGTGTTGGTTAACAATCAAGATAATGTATTATAGTTTATGTTTTAAAAGTAAAATAAAATCTAATTTTGAAGTCTTTGATTAATTTTTTATTTAATTTATCATTTTATGATATCTACTCTTTTAGCAAACTAAGCTAAAATTATTGCAGTATATTTAACAACAAAAATTATTTAATCATAGCCATCGGGCCTACATTTAGTATATAATTTTTTCATAGGTCATTTGAGAATCGCATTTGATTGGTAGCGATAGTATAACTTATGCGTTTGGATAAAGAAATTTATATTTAATCTTAGAATTCCAAATCGAAACACTTAAAAAGTCGAACTCGATCATAACCCACCGATCAAACACCCTACATCTAAACATTTCATTGCAAAACACTACAATTGCATAACCAATAAGTTGCAATAAACACTTAAAAATGCACCAGTTTCAAAACGATTACACCAATCTATCTGTTTCAATTCTAGTAACAACAAATCATAAAAGATCAAAACATGGGGTGGAAGATCATAAACCCATCCAGGGATAAAAATTTGTAAATCAAATTGAATATAGAGAATGAGAGAAATCAAGAAACTGGGTTCATGATCATCATATCATACGATTCATCATACATAGTAACCTCGAATATGGTTGCACAACATGAACTCAAATGGGTTTGGATTAAGAAATCGAATCTTGCAGATCACGTAAATTTGTTTCCACTGACTTGCAAGCCTATACTCTTCCATCACCCATATTCTCTTATCTCTTACTCGTCTCTTCTCCTTTTCCCAGAACATAAAAACCGATTTCAGTTTCTCCTTTTCATAGAACTTACAAACCTTCTTGAACCCTAGAATATTCTCGGTCTTCTCCGACTTGATCAGTTTATCACGACCCATAATCCTCCAGCACCGGATTCACATCCATCAGTTTTACCAGAATTCATAATTCGGTTAACGAAGAAGTATCGTCCGTCGTGTAGGATCAAAGGTTTTTGGGTATCGAAAAGCGTCCATGGATTCTTGCAGTACACGTCTTGGCTTCGGAGGAAGTGGCGAGGCCAATCGTTTCCATTATCGATCATCATCTTCAAATAATGTGCGACGATTTCATCTTCGATTAATTGGTGACGTCTTGACTGAAGCGTGCTTCAGTTTTCTTTCAGTCAAAAAAGCTTGGGCGTCTCATCTCCGAGGCTCGTGGTCCCCGCCTGCCCTCTCGATCTGCTCCGGCGAGCTCAAATCCGCCGCAAACCCCTCCCGGCGAGTCCTCCGACCCCAATCTCCCTCCGGATCTGGCTCCAGTCTGGTTCGGGTTCCCAGTCTGGATCTGCACCCGTTGAAGCTTAAATCCCTAGATCTACTGTAGCCGTTTCCTCGCCTTCACAGGTTGCCGCGACTTCCCTGGCTCTTTCTCTGCTCGCTCTGGGACCGGATTTCGCTGAAGCTTTGTCGGTCGGACCCGTCTCCTCTACAAGGCTCCAGTCGTGTCTCGCAGCTGATTGTGTAGAGTCGTCTCCGGCGATTGCAACCCTTATGGACTCTTTGTCCGACTTTTCTCCAGCTTGGACTTCGGTCATCCTCGACCAACTCTTCTCAGCAGAAGATTTCTGAAGCTTTTACAATGGATCCCTCTTCTGGTCTTCAGTCACCGAAGCCCTTTTCCTGCAGATCAATGTTCTGTTCCCACTCCCCTTGGCCCGGACTCAGTTCTCCCTGTTTCTCCTTGAGCAACACCCATCGCTCCGGCTCCTCCACCGAAGTTTGACCCTCAACCACAGCAGAAGAAATGGACTAGTCTCTTCCAGGACCAGCTACAGTTAGGAAAATTGGTGAACCTTCCACTCACATCTCTGGCGTTCCCTTTGTTCTGATTCCAGAGGACAACCTTCTAGCAGCAAAAGAAGAATTTAAAGACTTTATCTTTGCATAATTCCACGGTCCTCCACCTGATAAAGGTAAGATAATTGGCGTAGTGAGTGCCCTCTGGGCAAGATAAGGACCAAGAATTTTTGTTCACAGTATTGGAAATGGTTATTTTCTCTTAAAAGTTCCTAACCACAGAACAAGGTCCATTCTCCTTATTAGGAATCTCTGTAATATAGCAAGACATCCGGTGTTTGTCTCTCCTTGGTCTCTAGACTTTATGCCCGAAGAACCACCTCTAACGTCTGCTTCGGTGATGGTTGAGCTCTGTAACGTTCCCTATCTCTTATTTAATATTGAGAGTTTGGCAAGCTTAGCTACAGCTATTGGATCCGGTTGATCTGGCCCCAGAAACCGTGCGTAAGAGGAATTTTGAGGTTGCCAAAATCATTGTTAATGTCAACCTTCTGTAAGATTTGCCTCAAAAGATCATTTCAGGGAATCAGAGATCTCAATCACCTATCCCTGGCTTCCACCCAAATGCAGATACTGCAAGGTTTTCGGCCACACTTCCGTAGGCTGTCGTTTTGCACCGCCTTCAGAACCATCTTCTTATGATCTAGTTAATCCTGCTCTTGTCCGAACTAGTAGACGAGATATCAGCAGAAGCAGATGCAGAGGCAGCAGTGGCCGTCGTAGGTCAGTAGAGAAAATCTACTCTTCTTAGTCTAAAATTTCTCGGCAGGGGCGTTCTTGCTCACGAGTGGTTAAGAAAACTAAATGGGTTCCTAAGCGGGCAAACTCATCTGCTTCCTCTTCAGTAAATGTCTCCTTTCAACCAGATTAGACACCCTTATGTGTTCCTGATGCTCAGCTCACACCTCTTATAGAAGGTTCCAATGCTCTTTTTTCAGCTCCGGCTGTTTTGGCCAGAAAAACCATTTCTCCTTCAGTGCCTGTTCAAGATTCTCCAGAATTTATTCAACATCCTAAGGAAGTGTCTCTCCTAGCAGTCTTACTGCTGAGTGTCGGGATCTTTGTCTAGCCCCAGCTTCGCAATGGCTAAGTCTGGATCCAGAGTCTCAGCCAGTTAGCCCGCCTCCTATCCTCCCGGTGCAAAACGGAAGTGATCGGACGGAATCTGAAGCTCCCTTCTTCCTTGTGTCGCATAGGAAGCGTGGCCGCAAGGCCTCAACTAACTAATCATCATCATCATGCATTTTGCTTGGAACATTCAGGGGCTTAATAGCCGTAGTCGTCAAGATATAATAAGGCATTGGATTAATATCCATAAGCCTCTTTTGGAGCGTTTTTGGAAACGCACATTCAACCACAAAATTTAGGAAGTGTTCAGCGAGCAATCCCTCGTGGGTGGAAATTTCAGGGTAATTTTGAGTCGCATGACACAACAAGGATAGAAGTTGTTTGGGATCCCAGAGTTGTTTGTCACTTTCTACTCTTTCTCAGCTCAGTGGGTTACTTGCGGTCTGGTTTTAAAAGCAGAGGGTCTTAACTTCACCGTTTTGTTTGCCAATGGTTTCAACACTCCTGAGCAGCGTGAGTCTCTTTGGGTCGAGCTGAGTTCTGAGACTCCTCTTAGAAAGTCTCCTTAGGCAGTTTTTTGGGGATTTTAATCAAATCCTCCGAGCGAGTCATAATTTCTCTTATCCCGCAGCGGAGATTGACCATTCAGGTATGGAAGATTTGAATTTAGCATTGCAGGATGCTAACCTTTCTGAAGTGTAGGCAAAAGATTTACCGTTCACCTGGTGGTCTAATCGCGACAATGCTCCGCTAGCAAAGCGGATTGATCATGCTCTCATCAACGAGCATTGGCTGAAAAGTTCCCTGGCGTTTATGCTGATTTTTTGGAGCCTCTGCCTTCAGATCTTGCATATTGTTTTTTTCCATCTATCTTCTCTCCAGCGGAGGGCAATGAAGCCCTTCAAATTTTTTCAGCACGTTACTGACCATCATGATTATGCCGTAAAGGTAGAGGCATGTTGGAAGAGTGCTGAGCAGAATGGAACAGACCAATTCAAGCTAGCAAGGGCTCTCAAACTCTTTAAGCCTACTCTTAAAGATCTAAATCGCACCTCTTACAACAACATTTCAGCGCGTGTTAAAGAAGTTGAGGCGGTTTTATCTTCTCTCCAATCCAGGATTCTTTCCGGTCCTACCAGAGATCTAGTCAAGGAAAAGCACTCGGTGCGAAATAAGTGGCAAACCCTAAAAACAGCTGAGGAAAAGTTCTTCTACCAGAGATCGAGAGTCATATGGTGTCACCTTGGGGATATAAACATTTTTTTTTTCATAACACAATCACTTATCGGAATGCAATTAATCATATCCATTACCTTAGGGGCTCCTCAAATCAGAAAATAGTGGACCCTACTGCCCTAAAAGGTCTTGCTGTAGACTACTTCAAAGGGATCTTTGGCTCGGCTCCTCTCACCTCTTCGAGCAGTTCATTTCAAAATTTTCAAAATCTCCTCAGCTTCCGTTGCTCTTCAGACCAATGCTCAGATCTCATGAAGCTTGTGAGTAATGAGGAAATAAGGAATACTTTGTTTAATCTGCCTCTTAGCAAGAGTCCTGGACCAGATGGGTACCCCATCGAGTTTTTTTAAAGCTTCTTGGGGTATTGTGGGATTCAATGTCACTGCAGCAGTTTAAGAATTTTTTAGCAGCGGAAGGCTACTAAAAGAGTTAAATTCTATAATCATCTCCTTAATCCCAAAGCGATCTTCGGCCGCCTATTAGTTGTTGTAATCTAATCAACAAGGTCATCTCTAAGATCATTGTTAATCGTCTCAACGAAATCCTTCCGCACTTCTTATCACTAAACCAAGCTGCTTTCCTGAAAGGAAGAGGTCTCGGGGAGAATGTTTTACTGGCTTCAGAGCTGATCAGAAAGTACAAGCAAGCTTCTTGTCCAAAAAGTGCAATGCTCAAAGTTGACGTCAGGAAGGCCTTTGACACCGTCCGTTGGGATTTCGTTCTCAATATTCTTACAGCCCAAGGCTTCCCACCTTTCTTTATTCGTTGGGTCAGAGAATGCATAACCTCTCCTCGCTTCTCCATTGCTTTAAATGGAGAGCTTTCAGAGTTCTTTGAAGGGAAGCAGGGGCTTCGTCAGGGTGACCCTCTCTCGCCATACCTATTTATCATGGTCATGGAAATTCTAATGCAGATGCTCAACAAAAGTGCCGAGTCAGGGGAGTTTTCACTTCACCCAAATTGATCTGAACCTTTAATCACTCACTTATTATTTGCTGATGATTTTCTCTGATGGTTCTCAATTTTCTCTTGCAGGAATTTCGAGAGTGCTTAAAGATTTCAAAGATCAAAGTAGACTTGATACAAACGTCTCAAAAACGGAGCTCTTCTTTGGGGGATGCACTCAGGATCAAATGGAGAGCTTGAGTGCATTGGCGGGAATAAAGTTTGGATCATTTCCTACTAGATACCTCGACCTCCCTCTAGACTCCTCTTGAATAAATTTTGCAACTCTCTGACCCTTTTTTGAAAAAATTACTTCGAAGTTGCATTCTTGGACTATGAAATCTCTCTCTTTTGCAGGAAAAGTTAGGCTCATATCCTCTGTTGTGTATGGGATGGTAAACTTTTGGAGCCAAGTTTTTGATCTGCCAAAACGCTTCTATGCTAGGATTGATTCCTTATGCGTTGGTTTTCTCTGGAAAAACAATACAACCTCAGCGATAGGCTCCCGTGTGGCTTGGATTGATGTTTGCAAACCAAAAGAAGAAGGAGGTTTAGGGATTCGTTATCTTGAGGATTTTCAGGAAATATTTAAGCTCAAGAGATTATGGGATTTCTTCACTCGGCCAGGTTCACTTTGGGTTGCCTGGCTTAGTTACTGGACAACTGAAGACTCTCCCCGCTTCTCTCCTTCAGTTTGGAGCATGATATGTTCGAAACAGCTTCTATCAACCTTCTTGCGGAGATGGAAAAAGAGCTTCTTTTTTGGTTTGACATCTGGACAGATTTGGGGCAGCTTTTTGTTCTTCTTGGATCACAAGGACCAAGACAACTTAGACTCTCTCTGGTAGCAACGGTTCATAAGGCAGCTCCGAATGGAAATTGGACCCTCCCATATGCTATATCTCAACGAGCTGAGGAGCTTCTCATTGCATTAGCAAGCTGAGACCCCCCAAACTCTACCCGGAATGCTGATACTTATCTTTGGAAACAGTATAATGGGACTTTCACTTCCTCCTTCAGCTCCAAGGAGACTTGGCAGCAGCTTAGACAATCTTCACCGCACGTTCCTTGGGCACAAACTGTGTGGTTCAAGCAATCGATACCGCGCTTTGCTTTAATTACTTGGCTTTCTTTTCTTGGCAGGCTTCCAACCAGAGATATACTTGCGGGCTGGGGAGTTCAAGTTCCATTTCATTGTGTTTCCTTTCCAAGTCTTCTAATTTTTTGTATCCTACCTAAGGGTATCTCGAAACTTTGTTCTTTTTGATGATGATGATATAGATTAACATTTTACGAGAAAAAAAGAAAAGATGATGATAATGTTTTTTGGGAAAGAAGGTACCAAATTTACTGAGAGGCGCTTCTTAGTTACGTTGGTACCGTTTATATGAAATTATTGTATTGACCGATTTGTCCTTTGTTTTCTCTATTTTATGCACTTGACGAAATTATTTTATAATATTTGCTTATTCAAATAATTAGACGGATAGTTATTCACATTTCTATATTTTTACTTGTATTTAAAGATTATTTTCTTTAACAAAATGTGGAGGATTTACAAAATGTGATTTACGATTGTTCATTTTTATTTATCTTTTATTTATCAAAATAGTCAGGAAATAAAATATTAAATAAAAAATAGTTATCATATATTCATATCCTCTATATATATATATATTAATTGAGAATCATTTTAACAAAATAAACTTATATTTACGTGGAATATTACAACACTGCCATGCTGACGTGTCGTTGCTATAATAATTCTCAGAAAATATATTTTATAGAACAATAATTACTAGACTAATTACATAATATACCTTTACATTAATCATATATATAAAGTGCCTTTATTTTAAAGATTATAATCTTACCTAAATTAGATTTATTTATTTATGGAAAAACAAATAAGTAAATATTCCATAAAATTATAACTGTTTCCTAAATTATAGATTTCAATTATTTATACAATAATATACTATTAAAATTTTAGAAATATTTATTTAATTTATTAATTTTTTTAAAAATATTATAACTGTTTCCCTTATCTAGTTCATATTGATGGACAAAGCTCTTAATTTGTTATTCAAAGGATTGAGTTTGATTCCTACATCTCAAAGATACGTTCTATGTCTGAGAAGAAATCTGGGTTTCCTGAAAGAGAAGGTTTTGGTTTGATGTTTGTGATAGTAGCCGCAAGAAAGTGATTGATTCCTATATAGTCAGATGAGCCTTTAGCTTGTTCTGATTCTTCCTCCGAGAAAACTGGCAGTCTTGATCCAACGGTTCTTTTCATTTCATTGGGATAGTCTCCTAATATAAGAGGCCTAAGCATCCTGAGTTTTAAAGAGCATTTTGGTTTTTCTTTTCATTTCATGGGGATATGTTGAAATTTTGTAAAAAAGGTTTGGAACAGTTTGTGCCTGACTCACCAGCCGTTGAAGAAATCGTTGGCTCTTTGAGTTGCAATGGCATCATCCTTGGAGCTTGTAGAAGGAGTAACCCCTATCGTCAATATGCTAAAGCCTACGGAACCTCCCTGCGTATCCTGCACATTGTATATATAGTATATTGCTCTCTTGTCATCAACTCACACATTCAAGAAGGGTTATGTAAAGTATATATATTCTTGAAACAGAGGCGTGTGTAATCAACAAGTTATGGCCTACAATATATGGTTCAGTGGAAGAGTTCCCTGATAAGCAGTTTTGGCCTAGTTTGGAACAACGACCAGGTGGTGAATCCCCATCGTTCGAAAGCCATCTTTCTTTATCTTTTTTTCTTCTAAGTAAGCTTTTCTGTCTTCAATCAATAATTTAATTTTCAATCGTCTCTTTTATCTATAGATTATTTTGCGTTGCTTGTTCAGAAATTGTGTGGTTGGTTTCGAATCGTGTACATGTTTGTGAATTACTTGTGTGTGTTTGGTTTCATTCTATGAATTTGCTCAATTTTTGTCTCGTGTGTTTACCAAATCACTGTTGGGTTTTATGAATAAGTCTTCAGTCAAGAATAAAAGCTCCGAAGATTCAGGGGTCAAGTAGTTGTTTCCTATTTTCAAGTTTGTTTCCGAGTCTTTGGCTTTATCCCTGTTTTTGCTGCTTCGTTTGTAACAGAGGACTCAGTTTTCTTTGTTTGGCTATTTAACGCCACTTTGATTTGCTAATAAAAACCATCGAAGCTTTCACAGCTTTTGTTGAGTGATATTTGAGCTTTGAGACAACAAATCTGGTATCAGAGCAAACACGGTGAGTGAGAGAGAGCAAACACTGTGAGTGAGAGAGTAAACACAGAGAGAACGATGGGGGAATCGAGTAATTTTGGGCAACCCAGCATACCAAAATTTGATGGAGATTATGACCATTGGAGTCTCCTTATGGAAAATCTTCTTCGATCAAAGGAGTATTTTGGCGTTGTAAAAGATGGAATTGATGAATCAACTAACGAAGATGTGCTGACCGAAGCACAAAAGAAGATCCTTGCCGAATCAAGATTAAAGGATTTGAAGGCGAAGAATTATTTGACATGAACTCAAACTTGGTATAACTATGCATATTTTGTAACTTAGAAATTCTTGAAACAAATAGTACAACTTAGTAAAACTTGGTATAACTATGCATATTTTGTAACTTAGAAAATCATGAAACAAAAAGTACAACTAGGTAAAACTTGGTATAACTAAGCATATTTTGTAACTTAGAAAATCATGAAACAAAAAGTACAACTAGGTAAAACTTGGTATAACTATGCATATTTTGTAACTTAGAAATTCTTGAAACAAATAGTACAACTTAGTAAAACTTGGTATAACTATGCATATTTTGTAACTTATAAAATCATGAAACAAAAAGTACAACTCAGTAAGACTTGGTATAATTCCTGAAACTTTTTATTTCTAATTCCTGAAACTTTTTATTTTGCAGGAATCTAATGAGGAGACTGAAGTTATACAACCTCTTGAAATGTACTTCAGTCCGACCGAGTACACAAAGCCTTATAAGATATCAGCGAAGTGTTATATTCACCAAGTAGTTAAGCTGTTTGAGGTTCATCTCCACAAGGATGAGCTGACTTGGTTTAAGGAGCATCCACAATTTAGACACTTTTTCCATATGCACACTGAATCAAATCATAGATTGATGGGCATGTGGATGCTCTTCCTTCGAACGGCTCGTTTACAAAAGAAGAAGGAATGTTGGTTCATTGTGAATAGTGTTCCCATCCGCTATTCTCTCAGAGAATTTGGGCTAATTTCTGGATTAGACTGTCAGCAGTATCCTAAGCAGTATCTTAATAACTGTGAAAGATTGGGCAGTATGAGCTTTGTTACGAAATATTTTAAGGCTGGGTCAGTTGTGACATATGCAGATGTGGAGGAAAAGCTTATGTCCATGAAGAAAAAATCTTTTTCTACAGATCGTTTGAAGATGGCAATCCTTTACTTCCTATCAAGCATCATCATTGCAAAGAGAAAGACCGGGAAAAATGCACCATCTGTGGAGCAGTTCTTCCTTAGAGCCGTGGATGATCTCGAATTGTGTAAGACATTCCCGTGGGGGCGGTTGGCATTTGACGAGAACATGAAAGACATCTTTCATCTGATGGACCATTTTGGAGGAGTTGTGGGCCCATCAACGATATTTACTAGTTTTGTTATGCCCTTGGAGGTAAGCTTTCCTATCTTAGTTTTTATCATAGTTAACTTGGTACAATGGAAAAACTGGGTACAATTAGGTTTAAAAAACTTGGTGCAACTAACATATGTTTTATCTTATGTTATGTGTAGCTTCTAGCGTTCGAGACAATTCCTGTTCTAATGAACAAATACCGAAAACCTGTTAGAGATGCAGATCCTGAGTGCCCTCGGATGTGCAAGATGAAGTTTAGGGCAAGTACCATGAAAGGCATTCCTCTCTCAGAAGTGAATGAGACGCTTGGAGAAAATAAGGTTAGAAATCATCATTAGTGAAAATTATTTATCATATGCATTATGTGTCATCGGAGTTGTTGAAAAATTGTACTTCTTTATATTCACAGAATATTCAGAGTATCATGGTTCCAAATCCCGATGAGGAAGTTCTCTTGGCTCGAATCATGGATGATGAGGATGGATGGAATGATGTCGATGATGCAGCTGCTGATGGGTGGAGGAAGCGTCTAATTGACGAAGGAAGGCCAATTTGGTTTGAAAAACTTTACAACGAAGACGTTGCCAATCGAAAAATTAAGGCTAATCCGGATATGGCGAGTACAAGTGCGAGGGTGCCACAGAGGGATACTTCTCAGGGATATGTGGTTGCAAAAAAAGTTAAAAAAATGGTTTGGTTGAGATGATAAATGGGTTGAAGAAGACCATGGAGGATGGATTTAAGGAAATCCATCAGAAGTTGGAGTTGTTGGATACAAGAGTCAAACCATTGGAAGAGTATGTCAACTTCCAAAGAAAGAAGGAAACGTTTTGGTCTGATATCCTAAATGAGGAGAATGAAATGGAAGAGGCTGGTGAGAAGGAGAATGAAATGGAAGAGGCTGGTGAGAAGGAGATGGAGGAGGCTGGTGAGGAGGAGAATGAAATAGAAGAGGCTGGTGAGAAGGAGATGGAGGAGGCTGGTGAGGAGGAGAATGAAATAGAAGAGGGTGGTGAAGATGGAGGTCAAATGCTGAAGACGTATGAGAGAAAGAGAAGAGCAAAAGAATTAGAAGGAGAAGTTGTTATGACGAAGCAAAAGAAGAAGGTGGCAGTTCGAAGCCCTGTTGTTACGAGGCAAAAGAATAAGGAGAAGGTTTAAACAGTTGATGAGTCGATTCATGTGAACTCTTTGTGTTGTTTTGGATTGTGTGCACATGACTTGGTATAACTTGATCTTGTGTTGTTTAACTTGGTATAACTTGATCTTGTGTTGTTTAACTTGGTATAACTTGATCTTTGTGTTGTTTTGGATTGTGTGCACATGGAGGTAAAATGCTGAAGACGTATAACTTGGTATAACTTGATCGTGTTGTTTGTTTAGCAGTCGTACCAAGTTATACTTAGTTGTACCCAAATTGACATAGTCAAATGTTAGCGCCGCCAAATTGACCAGAATGACACGTGGCGCCGTTATTTTGGACACAGTTATACCTAGTTTTCCAGTTATGCTCTCATACACACAGTTGTACTTTTGCGATTTTTCTTTGCAATTAGTTATACCTTGCATTAAACTCAAAATTTCTAGTTATACTCATGAGTTTATGTATTTGAGATACATTCTTTACGTTTACCCAGAATAATATTTGTGAAAACATTATTTTTTTGGCTTTTACAATGTTAGTGGTCAAAATTAACAAAGTCATCATAAAAGTATAGGATGTTACATGTATAATCTTGAATATGTTAGAGATCAATTTTGTAAATTTGTAACTCTAATATAATTTTGTTTACCTAAACATGTAATCTCATATTAATAAAGAATTCTGTATATCAGAATTTAATTTTTTTTAAATTAATTGTGTATATCAAGATTAATTGTTGGACATCAAGATTATTAGTTGGAAAAACCAGATAATAAAATATAAAATTACAAGTTATTTTTTGCTACTAGAACCACTCATTTTTTTGCTACTAGAACCACTCATTTTTTGCTACATGAACAAGTTATATAAAAACGTAGAAATATGTAGTAAACATACAAGTTATTTTTTTGCTACTAGAACCACTCTTACTCACTACTAGCACCACTCGCACTCTCAAACCACGAAGCCAAGTTTCTGCCTTGCACTAACTTATGCTTACGGCGACGTTCTCCAACTGATGGATGTCTTATTTTTTGAACTCTTCCCTTTTTTTTGGTGTAATGCGGAGGTAATGCATACAATCCTTGGATGTGATCCGGAATAATCCACTCAGACATATGCGGCACCGGATAAATCGTCCTATAATATGCTAAAGCCCATTGCTCAACCAAGTAATATCTCGAGCACAAATCTGATAAATCATGTAAATCCGTTGGTCTAATTTCCTGCTTCAAGCATTTTATGGCAGCAGCTATTGCATGGACACAAGGGTACTTGTCTATATCAAAACACTTGCAACTGCAAGTTTTCTTTCTCAAGTCCACCACATAATTCTTCCCATCTTCTCCACTGACACAGTATTCAAGATGAAATGCGTTTAGCTCTGTCACCGGTAGTTTCGATGCATCCACACATCTATCATGCAATACGTTCTCCACAAAAGGGACCAGTTTTTGTGCGTCACATCCAGCAACAGACTCTTTCCTATATTTGTTAAACCACTCAGCCAATTTTTCAACAATCGCATCAATCATAGGTAGTAACGAGTATTGCCTTGCGTTATTAAAAGTAGAATTCATAGACTCAGCACAATTGGAGATGTCTATGTTATACCTTGCTCCGGGAAAATAACATCTTGCCCATTTTTCCACTTTTACCTTTTTACTATCAAGGTACACGGCTACAGAAGGATACCTTCTCCTAAAATCAGCATATTGTTGTTGGAACTCAGCCTCTGAATAAATCTTAGCAATTTCGATGAATTTTGCTGCCACTTCATCTTTCTTGACATGTGAAACTTTGTTTCTCACATTCTGAGACAAATGATAGATGCAATAACCATGTTGAGCATTCGGATACACCTCACCTACAGCGTTGATGAGGCATTGATTCCTATCAGATACAAAAACCAATTCAGAATTATCCGGTATAATGGTTTTCAAAGTATTGAAAAACCACGTCCAACTAGCATCTTTTTCACCATCAAACACAGCAAATGCAATGGGATAATGATGATGACTCGGATCTTGAGCTGTGGCAAAAACAAGCATACCACCATGTACTGTCTTAAGAAAAGTTGCATCCACAATGATCACTTTCCGCATGGCTTCAAACCCTTCAATGGAAGCTCCTAAAGCTACAAATAGGTACTTGAACTGTTTTGTTTCTTCTAATACCACACTTGTTTTTGTACCAAGATTCACCTTCTCTAACATGTACAAATAAGCATACAACATCCTAAAACTATCTTCTGGACCACCCCGCACATCCTTAACAGCTAGTTTTTTCCCTCTTAATGCTGTAGAGTATGATGGTTCCACACCATATCTTCGTTGAACTAAACTGACAATACTTTTAGGAGTTGGAGTCTCGAATTTACCTGGATAATCTTCATGCAAAAGAGCTGCAACTAATCGTGGTGTGCTTTTCTTTTTGTAACTTGTACTAGAACTAGCCCGAGAGCATGTATGCATCTTGGTGTATACTCTAACCGAAAAACAAGTTGAATTTTTAAGCTTCGCAACACGCAAATACCATTTACAACCCTTTTTTGCTTTACGGCATTTTACCACATATCGATTTGTATCCGAGTTGGCTATATCGATCCCAAAACAGTTTTGATGTGCGGCTCTATCAACTAAATCTTGTACTGTCCGTTTACTTTCAAATTCTTGTCCTAGTTCTATACCAATACCATCTTCCCATGCATCTACACACTGAGATTCTTCTCCAGCACGTGGAAGCTCAACATATTCAGGAATACTAGAGGTATACAAACCCATATCCTCACTGTTATCAACACCATTATCCACATCAATATCAATATCGTTATCCACATCATTACGTGAAAAGTTTGGCTGGTTCTCACCATCTCCAATGTAAACATTCCCCATCAACTCATGAGGTTGTTCTACTGATTCCTCGTTTACGTAGAGGGTAACGGCATCAACATTAACTATATCACTTGAAATGCGCTCACCATAATTCATACCAACTGAACTTCTTCTCTCTACTCTTGAATGTTGCTCGCGCATCGGAACTATTTCCAAATATGTGCTGACTTCTACATGCAAAACACTTCTACGTTGCTCTTTATCCATAGAGGTTAGATAAATATAAACATCCTCATCATCAACAATATATGATTGTGTCTGAGGTTCCACTACCAATGGAATGTAACTCAATTTCAGCTTCAACGCAGATTCATTCATCTTAACCTTCTTGCATATCCTATCCACTAACACCAAATAAGTTATCTCCTCCATAGTCTTAAACGATAAACCGTACAACAAAGAATATGTTTATGGATCGGTTCCTCATTGTCACCTGAAAATAACAAAAAAGAAATCTACATTAGCACATGTTTTACCAATTATACCAATTATACCAGTTATACCAATTATACAAGTTATACCAGTTATACCAATTATACCAGTTATACCAGTTATACCAGTTAAACCAGTTATACTAGTTATATCAGTTATACCAATTATATCAGTTATACCAATTACAACCAGTTATACCAGTTATACCAGTTATACTACTACCCAGTTATATAAGTTATACCATTTACACCAATTATACGAATTATACTTGCAAAAATTCAATCGGAAGCTAATCTACCTACGATTCACTACGAATCAACCACTACATTCCATTAATTATGAATTCAATGTCCTAATCGACCCAGAAAACATGATTATCAAGCCAATGTGGATTAATTACCAACACCAATTTCAAATCTAATTGAAATACCCTAATTGCGACTGTGAATGATTTATATAGATTATTCAACTTAAAACTCAATAGATTTAAGTTAAAACGCAATAACCTTAGAAGAACTGACCTGAATTTTGAAGATAAAGCTTCAATGGTTGAAGAGGAGCAGCTGGGTTCCCCCTGTTCGTTCGGGATACAAAGAAAACGAGGAAGAAAGAGGAGGGAGCAGGAGATGAGTTGTGATTGGTCAATTTCTTTATTTTGCCTAGGGACAAAATGGGGTTTTCATATTGTTATAAAAAGAGGAGAGTACTTAGATTAATGAAGAGTAGGTTAGATTATTTTTTTGAGAATGTGAGTATTTTAGATCAGTCCCCCATACAATTCACAAAATTGAAAATTTTTAATGAGAAGATAATTGGAAAAAATGTTAAAAAACGGCCTAACTTTCAAAAATATCCATTTTAATTGACTATGCCGATCTAGACACTCCGTTAAGTGAGATAACAGAACAAAGTAGCGGTGTTTATAGCTCGTTAAGCCTCGGTTAAGATGATTCAGTGCTTTTTGATAATAGGCTAAAAATCCCCAAATCGATTTGTTTTCTAACCCTAACCTCAAAATCGATTTAACAGAGAAATCCCTAACCCCAAATCGATTTTCGATAGCAAACCGTCGAATCGATTTCCGATAGCAAACCCAAAAACTTATGCGCTCAGATTGATTGAATCCATGGGAAAGAGGAATAGTAGTCGCCAAAAGCGTAACCCTAGAAAGGTTCTGCGTACGAAACCACATGTCGATAAACCGTGCCATTAAACATGATGGACCCGATTTTGTTGCTGGAGGCGCCGCCGGTTGGAGAGGCGAATGGAGAGGCTGCTTTTAGAGAGGAGGCTGCGATTGGAGAGGCTATGATGAAAAAGAAGGAAGACCAGAAGTTGATGTAGAGTCTGAAGATCCAAAAGAAATTCTGAAACTTGGGAAGTGTTTCAATACGACAGACGAGTTCAAGCTGTCAGTGCTAAGGTACTCACTGAAAACACGGTATGACGTAAAGCTTTATAGGTCTGAGTTATGCAAGATTGGTGCAAAATATACAGACACTGATTCTCACTGCTCCTAGAAATGTTACGCATCATATGAGAAGAAGAAGCACAAGATGCAGATAAAGATTTTTATCAATGTGCATACATGTGTCAGATCAAGTTACAGTAAGATACTTAAGCAAGGTACGGTTGCTTGGTTGTACCAGGAAAGACTGAGGCTGAATCCAAAGATAACCATGCAAGAGATGGCTGCTGAGATACAGAGAGAGTACAATCTAGTCGTTAGTGAAGAAATATGTGGGAAGACAAAGACACAACTCGCCAAAGAAAGGAAACAATCTCATGAAAACCATTTTTCATGAGTGTGGGATTACCAAGCTCAGGTGTTGCAATATAATCCGGACTCCACCTTTGAGATTGAGACTATACCAGGGCCATTAATTAGAAGCAAGCAAATGTTTTTTCGTTGCTACATTTGTTTTAAGTCGCAAAGAGAATCATGGAAGCTGACACGTAGGCCTATCATACGGATAGATAGTGCGTTTCTAAAGTGGGACATAAAGGGACATCTACTAGCTGTAGTTGGAAGAGATGGTGATAATAGAATAGTTCCTCTTGCATGGGCAGTGGTTGAAATAGAGAATGATGACAATTGGAATTGGTTTGTTAGACTCCTAAGTAGAAATTTGGATCTTGAAGATGGAAGCAATGTGGCTATCATATCAAACAAACAGAGAGTCAGTGAAATATTTGTTAGACTCCTATTTTAGTGATATATTTGTCATTATGTGGTTTAACTAAATTTTTGACAAATATTTTTTTCAGGGAATTGTTAAAGTTGTCCATAACTTACTTCTACAGGCTGAGCATCGACAATGTTCAAGGCATATTATGGATAATTGGAAGCGTGACAATTATGAAATGGAGCTACAACGTTTGTTTTGGAAGATTGCACGAAGTTACACACTTCCCTTGTTGTTATGTTCCTCGTTTATCTCTATAAATAACCACTCATGGTTCATTTGAATCTTCCCCTTCCTCTTTCATTCTCCAACTTAAACACCATTTATACCAATAACTGGTTTAATACTAAACCAGATATCTTTTTCCACTAGCATCAATGTTTTCTACCAATTTAGAGCTGGTTCATATCTGCTTTGATGATACTACGATAACCGGAGATGAAATCACTGAGATATTGGCGTTTCTTCAATCAGACGAGTCAGGATAATCCTAGGGGTACAAACGAGTTAGTACCGGTTAATGATAAGAAGAGCAGGCGGACGATATCAAACCGAGAATCGGCAAAGAGATCGAGGATGAAAAAGAAGAAATGTTTTGAAAAGTTAACCGAAGAGGTGACCCGGCTAAACCTAAGGAATCAGGAGTTGAAAGGCCGGCTTGTTAATGTGGTCAGTTGTTGAATGTCATATCTAGTGAAAATAACCGGTTGAAAACCGGATCGGTTTGCCTAGAAATCAGGCTTCTAGAGTTGTACCGGTTTTTAGTGACCATTCAATCGCCAATCTCAACGAGAGTAAATTACATCACAGAGCTCGAGATTTAAGTTTGAAACAAAATAAAACAAAAAACGATGCCAAGTAACTTGAGCATTTTTGTAAACGTCAAACGAATTTTATTAAGAATTTTCACATTTTGGTTCAAAGATGCATATGTGCATGTGTAAATATTATGTGTAATCTGTATAAATATAACATTTGTGTAAAAAAATTCCCTCTACATAAACACAATCATAATACTATTGTCGAGACATATACAAGACGAAAACAAAACCGGTTCATCTTCAAACTGAATCAAGATGTACATTCCTCAAAAATCGTTGTTTTCTTTATAAAACGAAAAAGCCGAAAGACAACTTCAAAGTTCCACAAAAAAGAAAAGAAAAAAAAACAGTATAAAAAGGAAAAAAGACGGTAGAGTATAACATAATTATTAGCAAAAAAATTTAATTTAGGATGGTCAATTTTATTTACATTTCCGAGTTTGGTTTTGGAGTGAGAGTATCCTTTGTACGTTGTATCCCATCAACTGTACACCAACTATTCTACTCGAGAGGAAGATAACTGTACACCAATTTGTTATATGACCCCATATATATATGATTGTTTTTTATTTGCAAAAGACAATATACGACGGTTACAACGTTGTAAATAAGTAAACAAAAAAAGTTGTAAATAAGTGAAATAAATTTTGCATGTTATTTGAACAATTAGCGTAATATCGTAAGAGACAATATGGCATTAGCTAAAATAACTTGCTAGTTTTTAAAAGAAAATCACAAATTCCATGTTATTTTTGAAAACACGTGCAGTAACATTCTACTTATTTACCATGTTTACAGCTGGTGTTTTTGCAAATAAATGACTCATCATATGACTATCTAGTTCATATGCATTTTGTTTAAGTCTATATTTTAAGTCCATATATGTACTTTGGTTTAGAACATGGAACTTCAAATTAAAGGATACTTTCAAATTAAATAGGTTATCTGTATAAAGAAACTTCATCGAAAATATCAAGATGAAATATTTCCAAGAATTGTACTGCAGCTACCAACGTTAAAGAACAAAAAAATATAAGGTTGTGTCAATGTGTCTGAAGAAGGAAAAAGAGAGATGTGTCATGTGATGGGATCTTCTCAGTGGCTATCATATAAAGCTTTCTTCAATTGAACTCAAATCTATTTTCGTCGCTTTTATTCAGCCGACATATCTTCGCAGAAATTCTACATAAATTTTGTCCTTTTTAATCCCTAAACAACTATATTTTCAAGATATTTAACATGTCGGCTGTATAAAGATAGGAGTATAATTTCTCTTGACATATAAAAAGAAAGATACAATTTTTCTTTCTTAATTTCTCTTAGATATTTACATATATGGATATGATTGGGCTTTGACGGTTCATTGTTCATTAATTGATTCGTAAGCTGAAAATGCATTTTTGTAAACATTTAAACTAGAATTTATCCCGTGTTATAACACTGTATTAATGTTTCTTTTAAAATTCGATATCATAAATTTTTATTTATAGATTATAAATAGGGCAGGGCAAAATATCTAAACCCAAAATCTGGACCCGAACCCAAACCGAACCCGATTTTTGAGAAATACCCGAATGGTTCTTATGTCCCTGGTGGTTCGGGTTCGGATATATCCGAAAACCCGAAGTACACCCGAAATAACAGAAAGTATATAAGCCTAACCATTAACTCTGATTCCTTTTTTTTTTTTTTTTTTTCTTAGTCGGCTGCTAAAAAAAAGTAAAGTGGGACGATGATACAACTTCCTGGCCTAAACTAAATCTAATTCTAAAGCAGTAAAGTTGGATCAATTAAATCTTCAAAATTGTCACTCTCCTCCTTCTCAGATTTCTAGAAATTGCTCTGAGATATGAATCCTCTTTCTCTTCAATTGTGAATAGAAATTTGTATTATTTCTATTCTTATTTGTTTATTAGGATGTTATTTTTAGTGTTTGGAACGTCGTTGTTTATTTTTCTAGATGAGGACTGGATAATATTTTGATTTCAATTGTTTAACCTTTAGAATTTGGACACGTCATTATGATGTGTATGTTTTGGTTCGGTTACTTTGGGTGTAAAATACTCGAACCGAACCCGAATGAACCCGAATCCGAAATCCGAACCGAACCCGATCCCGAACCAAAATTGTCAAACATCCGAATGGGGGCTAGAAGCCTAAATCCAAAAACCCGAAAAACCAAAAAACCCGAACCGAACCCGAATGGGCCCCCGAATGCCAGTCCTAGTTACGTTACACACATGGAGAATTTCTGGCAAATATGGAGGAGTTAAGTAGGTATAATCCTGGATCTTATGGAACACTTCAATTGACTAATCCTGAAACTTGGTCTAGACCATTCTTTAGGGTAGGATCATGTTGCAATGATATCTTTAACAATCTCTGTGAATAATTCAATAGAACAATAAGACATGCAAGACGAAAACCAATACTGGAAATGTTAGAAGATATTAGGAGGCAGTGTATGGTGAGGACTGAGAAGAGGTTTGTGTTAGCTGGTAGATTGAAGACAAGGTTCACTAAGAGAGCACATGATGAGATTGAAAAAATGATAAAGGGATCACAGTTTTGTAAGAGATCCATGTCGAGACACAATCTGCATCAGGTAAACAAGGAAGGGATTGATTATCGGGTTGATATGAATCAACTGACATGTGGTTGCAGGAAATGACAAATGACTGGTATACCATGTATACATGTTGCACCTGTGATCATAGGGGAAAAACAGAAAGTTGAAGAATATGTAGTTCATTGGTACACAACTGAAACGTGGAGATTGACTTATGAGAACTGGATTGCGCCAGTTCAAGGTGAATTGTTGTGGCCAAGATTGAATAGATTAGGGGTCTTACCACCACCATGGAGAAAGGGTAATCTTGGGAGACTATGCAATCATGCTAGGAGGAAAGGAAGAAATGAGACAACCTCTTTACAGACTTGATTATCAAGGAAAGATATAATCATGACTTGCTCAAACTGTAGGGATGAAGGTCATAACAAGGCCAACTGTAAGAATCCGAGGGTTGAGAGTCCACCACCGAGAAGACCTAGCTGCCCAAGGAAAGAACATGTAAGTTTATTGTCTTATATATATGATGTAAATGTGTGTTTCTGTCTCATTTAATTTATTGTTTGAATCAGGAACCAAGAGTTGTTTTATTTGGACAAGGGCAAGCTTCTCAAGGTCAAGCTTCACAAGGGCATGGTTCACAAAGGCATGCTTCTCAAGGTTCACAAGGGCATGCTTCTCAAGGGCAAGCTTCTCAAGGTCAAGCTTCACAAGGGCATGCTTCTCAAGGGCAAGCTTCACGGGCACATGGTGCACAAGCACACTCACAAGCACACTCACGGGCACATGGTGCACAAGCACACTCACGGGCCCATGGTGCACAATCACAAGGTCAAACTTCACAAGCACACGGTTCACAATCACAAGGTCAAGCTTCTCAAGAACATGGTTCACAATCACAAGGTCCAGCTTCTCAAGCACACATTTGGGCATCATGGTTTGGCATCTAGATGTGTGTTTCTATTTTTGTGTGTCATGATATTTTCTGTTTTGTGTTTCTTGGTTTTAAACAAAACAATGGTATGTTTTCTGTTTTGTCTCTCATGTTTCTGGTCATGATGTTTTCTGTTTTGTCTCTCATGACATTTAAAACCTTCGTAAGACTTGGTTGGATGTATTTATGATCAATATTATGTGTCTATTTTGGTCAATCACTTGTGTGCCATGTTTTGTGTTTGGTTTTGCAGGTTATTTACAGGTTGTGTGTTTGGATGAATTTGTTTTTTTGGCAGGTTTTTTTGTAGGTTTTGTAAAGTCTCACAATCCACAACATAAATGGCCTAAAACATTTTCAAAATAACATGAACGTGTTTGAAACATAAGTCTCACAAGAACATTGATTGGTTTCATTAGAATAGTCTCACAAACACACAAATACAACAAACCAAACAGACTACTTTGCATTTGATTTCACAAACACAAAGACACAAACCAAACCAACTAAACCCATCAACTTCAACATCCGAATTTGTCTTTTGCTCTGTTGAACATCTCGATTGAGCTCATGGATCATTTTCTTCATCTCCTCATACTCGTGTTTTCCATTACTAAGCTCCTCAAAGAAAGCATCATCAACCCGCTTAAATAAGTGGGTCTATTACGCGATTTTGATTGGGAAAAAAAAATTCCAAATTAATTTTGAAATTACGAAATCGAATACACATAATCAAATCAACACTTACATCTCTTTTATTTGTCTGTGAGTTCATCTCTTGTTTACTAATACATCTGAAGAATGGGTGCCCAGGATTGTCTTGAGTTTTTGAGGTGAAAATAGTTACATCCATTCCCAAGGACATTTCGAAGGAATCCCTCGACATTCATCAATAGACATTACTTCGGATCGTGTCAGAGATGATGAAATTGGAGATTGCAAGGTCGAGGGTTTGCTATCGGAAATCGATTTGGGATTAGGGATTTCTCTCTGAAATCGATTTTGAGGTTAGGGTTAGAAAACAAATTGATTTGGAGATTTTTAGCCTATTATCAAAACGCACCGAATCATCTTGACCAAGGCTTAACGGGTTATAAACGCCGCTACTTTGCTCTGTTATCTCACTTAACGGAGTGTCTAGATGGGCATAGTCAAAGAAAGTTTTTGAGAGTTTTAAATGCAATCAACAAGAGTGCGTGTATTAAAATATGTTCTCGAAAGTCCGTGTGTTAAAATGAGTATTTTTGAAAGTTGGACAGTTTTTTAACATTTTTCCCGAAAATTATTAGTACATGGTATATGTGATATTTAGATAAGACAGTTATATTTCCGTCAGTAATTATATTTTGTCCACGATTTTATTATATATACAACAAAAATTGTCTATAGAAGAGTTGTTTTATCTCTCGTATTATCTATTAAATTTTTGTGGACAAACTTGGATTATACCTCTTAAACCCATATATTTTTGAAATGGTGGAATAGATCCAACGCATTGAATTAAATAGAACAGAAAATTTCTGAAACCTATATCTTTATCTTCTCTTTCTTTTTGTGGCGGTGATTCATGCACTATGCAGGCCAAATTTGTGGCATGCTTTGAGGCCACAATTCATGCATTGTGGTTGCAGAACTTTATCTTAGGGCTTAGTATTGTCGACTCTGTAGAAAAACCGCTGACAATTTACTGTGATAATTCTGCAGCTCTATTCTTCTCGAAAAATGATAAATATTGGAAATGTGCTAAGCACATGGAGCTGAAGTACTTGTCTGTCAAAGAAGAAGTACAAAAACAAAATGTGTTATTTGAGCATATTAGAACGGACATGATGGTAGCGGATCCGTTAACTAAATGATTACCACCCAAGACGTTCATTGGTCATGTAGAACGTATGGGTAGTATAGATAAGACCTTATTATTATGATGAATGATGCTCATTTTGTATATGACACTAGGAATTCAATTAAAGTAATGTTTTGGTTTTATATCAAATATATTATTTATTATTAAATTATATGTACACTTACCGTTAAAATATAACATATGGTCATTTTGATAAAATTAAGGTTCATCTCAATGTAAAGAGTTTTGAGAATTAAAGTTCATCTCAAATGTAAAGAAAATGTAAAATTGGAATTGGTTTGTGATACATGGAAGGGAGCATGTCGCACAATAAGATGTAACCACCTTGATTAGATCAATTCTAATTTTACCTAAATGTTAAAAGAGAATTTGATATAAAAGTGTGCATTGAATTTTTAAAGATCAAATTCACATTAAAGAACGATTCTAATATAAAAGACGATTTCGTGATGGATCGATTTCGATTAAAGAATTAGAATCCGAGTGTATAGATAACCCTCCTCTCTCACCTTGTTATTTTTATAAATACCCAATTAAGTTTATGTATATATAATAGATATTTCTAAGTTTTTGTGACATATGTCAAGTGGGAGAATATTAAAATATTATTCTCAAAATGACACATATGTCACATATGTGTCATTTTGTGTACAAGCATCATATGTCTTATATCTAGAAACTATTAGTGTCATATACGTGTCTTTGTCTCATGTATTAATGTTTTTATCTCATGTGTTATATATATGCATGTACTCATTACAAAGTAAAACACGAAGAAGAGAGATGAGAGATTAATAATAGAAACATAAAAGAGAAATATAAAAACATTAAAGATAAAATATTTCTCTCCATCAAGAAATCAATTAAGGTTCAAGGTAAAAGGAAGAAAATCATCAAAATTTCATTTCCATTTCAATTTCAAATTAACATGGATCAAGGTTAGTATTTCTTACTTTTGATTAATAGAATGTTTATGGTTGAATTAAAATGAATCTAGATTTAGTGTAATAGATTTCATAATTAGAAATCATTAAAGAAATCAACCATAAACTCTCAATTCTCGTACCAAAAAGCGCACATTGAATTTTTAAAGATCAGATTCATATTAAAGAACAATTCTAATATAAAAGAGGATTTCGAGATGGATCTGTTTTGATTAAAGAATTAGAATCTGGGTGTATTGATAATCATCCTTCCTTACCTTGTTATGTTCATAAATACACAATTAAGTTTATAATAGATATTTATATGAGTTTTTGTGACATATATCAAGTGAGAGAATGTTAGAATATTATTCTCATAATGTGACATATATGTCACAAATGTGTCATTTTGTTGTACAAGCATCATATGTCTTTTTAGTGTCATATACATGTTTTTATCTCATGTGTTAGTGTCTTTATCTCATGTGTTATATATATACATGTACTCATTACAAAGTAAAACATGAAGAAGAGAGATGAGAGATTAATAATAGAAACATTAAATAAAAGACTTCTCTCCATCAAGAAATCAATTAAAGTTTAAAGTAAAAAAGAAAAATATCATGAAAGTTTCATTTCCATTTCAATTTCAAATTAACATGGATCAAGGTTAGTATTTCTTTCTTTTGATTGATAAAATGTTTATGGTTGAATTAAAATGAATCTAGATTTAGTGTAATAGAATTCATAATTATAAATCATTAAATAAATCAACGATAAACTATTAATTCTCATACCAAGAAGCGCGCATTGAATTTTGAAAGATCAGATTCATATTAAACAACGATTCTAATATAAAAGACGATTCCGAGATGGATCTGTTTCGATTAAAGAGTTAGAATCTGAGTGTATTGATAATCCTCCTCTCTTACCTTGTTATGTTCATAATTACACAATTAAGTTTTTGCGTATATATTAGATAGAGACAATTGCATAAAGAATGTCAAGTGTGAGTATTTATATGAGTATTTGTGACATATGTCAAGTGGGAGAATGTTAGAATATTATTCTCATAATGTGACAAAGAATGTTAGAATATTATTCTCAGAATGTGACATATATGTCACATATTTGTCATTTTGTTGTACAAGCATCATATGTCTTTTATCTAGACATTATTAGTGTCATATACATGTTTTTTTTCTTTATCTCATGTGTTATATATATACATGTACTCATAACAAAGTAAAACACAAAGAAGAGAGATGAGAGATTAATAATAGAAACATTAAAGATAAAAGACTTCTCTCCATTAAGAAATCAATTAAGGTTTAAGGTAAAAGGGAGCAAAATCATCAAAGTTTCATTTTCATTTCAATTTCAAATTAACATGGATCAAAGTTCGTATTTCTTTCTTTTGATTAATAGAATATTTATGGTTGAATTAAAATGAATCTAGATTTAATGTAATAGATTTCATAATTATAAATTATTAAAGAAATTAACCATAAATTCCTAATTATCATATCAAAAGGTGCGCATTGAATTTTTAAAGATCAAATTCATATTAAAGAACTATTTTAATATAAAAGGCGATTTCGTAATATATGTTTCGATTAAGGAATTAGAATCCGGGTGTATTGATAAATATCCTCCCTGACATTGTTATGTTCATCAATATATAATTAAGTTTATGTGTATATAATAGATATTTATAAGAGTTTTTGTGACATAAGTCAATTGGGAGAATGTTTGAATATTATTCTCATAATGTGATATATGTCACATATGTGTCATTTTGTTGTACAAGCATCATATGTCTTTTATCTAGACAATATTAGTGTCATATATGTGTCTTTATCTCATGTGTTAATGTCTTTATCTCGTGTTTTATATATATACAAATACTCATTACAAAGTAAAACACGAAGAATATAGATGAGAGATTAATAATAGAAACATAAAAGAGAAAGATAAAAGATTTCTCTCAATCAAGAAATCAATTAAGATTCAAGGTAAAAGGGGGAAAAATCATCAAAGTTTCATTTCCATTTCAATTTCAAATTAACATGGATCAAGGTTAGTATTTCGTTCTTTTGATTAATAGAATGTTTATGGTTGAATTAAAATGAATCTAGATTTAGTGTAATAGATTTCATAATTAGAAATCATTAATGAAATCAACCATAAACTCTCAATTCTCATATCAAAAAGCGTGCATTGAATTTTTAAAGATCAAATTCATATTAAAGAATAATTCTAATATAAAAGACAATTCCGTGAAGAATTTGTTTCGATTAAAGAATTAGAATTCGGGTGTATTGATAATCCTCTTTCCTTACTTTGTTATGTTCATAAATACACAATTAAGTTTATGTGTATATAATAGATATTTATATGAGTTTTTGTGACATATGTCAAGTGGGAGAATGTTAAAATATTATTTTCATAATGTGACATATGTCACATATGTGTCATTTTGTTGTACAAGCATCATATGTCTTTTATCTAGACACTATTAGTGTCATATATGTGTCTTTATCTCATGTGTTAGTGTCTTTATCTCGTGTGTTATATATATACATATACTCATTACAAAGTAAAACACGAATAAGAGAGATGAGAGATTAATACTAGAAACATAAAAGAGAAAGATAAAAACATTAAAGATAAAGATATCTCTCAATCAAGAAATCAATTAAGGTCCAAGGTAAAAGGGAGAAAAATCATCAAAGTTTCATTTCCATTTCAGTTTCAAATTAACATGGATCAAGGTTAGTATTTCTTTCTTTTGATTAATAGAATGCTTATGGTTGAATTAAAATGAATCTAGATTTAGTGTAATAGATTTCATAATTAGAAACCATTAATGAAATCAATCATAAACTCTCAATTCTCATATCAAAAGCGCGCATTGAATTTTAAAGCTCAAATTCATATTAAATAATAATTCTAATATAAAAGACAATTCTGTGAAGAATTTGTTTCCATTAAAGAATTAGAATCCGAGTGTATTGATAATCCTTCTCCCTTACCTTGTTATGTTCATAAATACACAATTAAGTTTATGTGTATATAATAGATATTTATATGAGTTTATGTGACATATGTCAAGTGGGAGAATGTTAAAATATTATTCTCATAATGTGGCATATGTCATATATGTCATTTTGTTGTACAAGCATCATATGTCTTCTATCTAGACACTATAAGTATCATATACATGTCTTTATCTCATGTTTTATTGTCATTATCTCATGTGTTATATATATATACATGTACTCATTACAAAGTAAAACACGAAAAAGAGAGATGAGAGATTAGTAATAGAAACATAAAAGAGTAAGATAAAAGACTTCTCTCCATCAAGAAATCAATTAAGGTTCAAGGTAAAAAGGAGAAAAATCATTAAAGTTTCATTTCCATTTCAATTTCAAATTAACATGGATTAGGGTTAGTATTTCGTTCTTTTGATTAATAGAATGTATATGGTTGAATTAAAATGAATCAAGATTTATTGTAATAGATTTCATAATTAAAAATCATTAAAAAAATCAGGGATGACGATCTATTCACACCCGAAAACTATCGCATAACAAAAGATCCAATCTTGCAAACAAAAACCCACCTATATCTGAAGTTCAAATCTATTCACACCCAGCGGTTGATTTTGTTGGTATACTTTTCGAATTATGGTTTACTGTATACCAATTATGGTTTAACTACTTAAAAACGAACCAAACAATAATTAAATTAACCAATTACACCATAACCGGAACCAATTTTTTTTCTTTCTCCTCTTCATCTTCTTCCTCCACAAATCCACATTATTCCCATCCTTTTCAAATAGAACTAATTAAGAAAAATTATACATAACTAACAACAAAGATCGAGAAAAAGGGCGGTATAAATCTTGTCCAGTATGTCGTTTCTTTCTCCGAACTTTTCCGCATTCATACAAACAAATCCACAATTGATAAACAATTTCGACTTGTCCAGATTTTACAAAATCAACAAAATTAAAAATTGTTTCCTGAATTTTAATAAAATTAATCACACATCTTTCTTTGTTCCTCAATTCCAAAACTGGGAAAATCTATGGAGGAACAAGACGAAGAATTATTTGTGCAAGACAAAAAAAATAAAATAAAATAATATGGCCGGGGATACACACACACCAAATTGGAACTCCGGTAGCAATTTGGCCACCATATCCATCTGGCGACTCCGATCTCGGCCTCCACAAACCAGTCTCTGCCGCTTGAGAAGAACACGCGCCGTAATCCCTCAACGTCGTCGTTGCTGTGTTGGATTGGGATTTAAACGGCTTGGAGATAAAATTTTACGGCTTTATCTGAAACAAAAACCTCTGTCTGACGTCGCCATTGAGGATGGATTCGAGCTCTTCTTTGATGGCGTGGAAGACTGCTTCATCGGGCGATTCTTCAGGCTTCATCTTCTCCGACAGAGGACGAAGTCTCTCTTGAATACACCCATCGGACAATTCCTGGTGAGCTTCCACGAGGATTCGACCGGATTTTCCAATAACTCAGAACGGTGACGACGTTGACAATCCAATAACTCTTCTGGGTTGGATTGATGGCCATCTGCTTCATACTCATCGCTGGAGTCGTATTTCTTCATTTGGGAAAGATGAGATGGGAAAGGATTTGGTTTCAGGTTATTGTGTTGATATTGGTTTAGGTTTAGGGCAGGTTTAGACATTAATCGGATCATAATCGGGTATTATTACGGTTTAGATTGGTTAAGCATATCAATCTGAATCTTGTGGTTAAGGTTAAATCTGAAGGGTGTGTAAATATGTTTTGAACTCTGATTTGGGTGGGTTTTAGTATTTAACTTTAGATATGGGTGGATTTTAGTATTTAACATTGGATCTGGGTGGGTTTTAGTATTTAACTTCATATCTGTGTGGGTTTAGCAAGAGGGTCAAAGTTGGGGTGTATCGCTTGTTATATGATAGTTTGGGGGTGGAAATAGAACGTCATCCCAAAAAATCAACCATAAACTCCAATTCTCATATCAAAAAGCGCGCATTGAATTTTTAAAGATCAAATTCATATTAAAGAACGATTCTAATATAAAAGAAGATTCTGTGATGGATCTGTTTCGATTAAAAAATTAGAATCCGAGTGTATTGATAACCCCCCTCCTTTACCTTGTTATGTTCATAAATACACAATTAAGTTTATGTGTATATAATATTTATTTATATGAGTTTTGTGACATATGTCAAGTGAGAGAATGTTAGAATATTATTTTCATAATGTCACATATGTGTTATTTTGTTGTACAAGCATCATATGTCTTCTATCTAGACACTATTAGTGTCATATACTTGTCTTTATCTCATGTGTTAGTGTTTTTATCTCATGTGTTATATATATACATGTACTCATTACAAAGTAAAACACGAAAAAGAGAGATGATAGATTAGTAATAGAAACATAAAAGAGAAATATAATACATTAAAGGTAAAAGATTTCTCTCCATCAAAGAATCAATTAAAATTCAAGGTAAAAGGGAGCAAAATCATCTTTTCTTTTTTTGTATGAATGTTAAAATATATTCAAAAAGAAAATGTAACGTTTTTACAACAAGTGCAACATGAATTTGAAAGAATTTTTGAAATCCGGCTTTTTAGAGATAACAAACAGGAGCCTCATTAAAACCCGAAATTGGAAAGCTCGATATGGGAAAACCCAACCTCGGGAAAAAGTGTACTATCTGTTTGCTAAGAGCCGGATACGAAATGAAAGACAATAGTAAATCGACCAAATCCAAATAGCTGAATGATATGACATGAATGTCAGCGGCATTGTGATCTATGTTGAGAAGTAATCTTTGAATTGGTTGTCGCTTGTTAGGTTTGTAGTTAATCGATTTCTTACCCCCTTTCAATGTTTTGGTAGAGATTTTGGACCCTCGATGGAAGCTTGCCATGTCGCCTTGCATTTCTTTCGCCCCATATTAATACACCGCTGATTGTAAAGTATATCGTAGAAGGAAACGAATTGGAAGTGCTGAAATCGAGCTGAAGGAGGATGTGAATGACCGCCACTTTGTTGAGAGTGTTGATTTCCCATCAAATTTTTGGCTAGCACAGCCCATAAGGAACTTGTATAGCAGCACTCAAAAAACAAGTGGTTTCGGGACTCCTCATACATGCCGCATAAAAGACATGTTGAGTTATAACTTAGATTCCATTGTTTTATTTTATCTCCCGTAGTTAAACGACTGATAAAAGCTAGCCAAAATTGAAATCAGAATTTCGGTATGGAATGTTTAAACCAAACATTGACGTACCAGTTAACATGTGGCTTACTTGTCCGGATAAGAGGAATTGTACGCTTGGTATTGAAATCATCTTTTATCTTTTATGTTTCTATTATTAATCTCTCATCTCTCTTCTTCGTGTTTTACTTTCTAATGAGTATATATATATAACACATGAGATAAAGACACTAACACATGAGATAAAGACACGTATATGACACTGATAGTGTCTAGATAGCAGACATATGATTCATATGCTTGTACAACAAAATGACACATATGTGACATATGTCATATTATGAGAATAATATTCTAACATTCTGCCCACTTAACATATGTCACAAAAACTCATATAAATATCTATTATATACACATAAACTTAATTGTGTATTTATGAACATAACAAGATAAGGGAGGAAGGTTATCAATATACCCGGATTCTAATTCTTTAATCGAAACCGATCCATCACAGAATCGTTTTTTATATTAGAATCGTTCTTTAATATGACTTTGATCTTTGAAAATTCAATGCACGCTTTTATATCAAATTTTTTTACCTTTAGGTAAAATTAGAATTGATCGAATCACGACGATTACACCTCATTGCGACATGATCTTTAAATATTTCTAATTATGATGTGTGCAAGTTGTCAATGACAAACAAAAAAACTATTACGATTTATGAACGTGTTAATTTTAGAGGGGTTGTATTCCTATTTAAAAATAGTTACGTAGACCTTATCAGAAACCATTTTTTATTTGTGAATCCATTTTCATTACTTTTCAGGTATATTTCCTATTTTGATGGTCTTCGACTTGTCGTTTAGCGTTTTGTAAATTGAAGCAGCTAAGATTAGAAACTTTTTGTTTAGAGGGTTAAGACATTGTAGAATTTTGTGTTGGTTAACAATCAAGATAATGATTCTTGTGTATGTTTAAAAAGTAAAATAAAATCTAATTTTGAAGTCTTCGATTAATTTTTTTTTTTTACTTTATCATTTTATGATATCTACTCTTTTAGCAAACTAAAATAAAAAATATTGCAGTATATTTAACAACAGCAAAAATTATTTAATCGTAGCCATCGGGTCTACATTTAGTATATAATTTCCAATAAACACTTAAAAATGCAACAGTTTCAAAACGATTACACCAATCTATCTGTTTCAATTCTAGTAACAACAAATCATAAAAGATCAAAACATGGGGTGGAAGATCATAAACCCATCCACGGATAAAAATTTATAAATCAAATTGAATAGAGAGAATGAGAGAAATCAAGAAACTGGGTTCATGATCATCATATCATATGATTCATCATACATAGTAACCTCGAACATGGTTGCACAACATGAACTCAAGTGGGTTTGGATTAAGAAGTCGAATCTTGCAGATCTTGTTTCCACTGACTTGCAAGCCTATACTCTTCCATCACCCATATTCTTTTATCTCTTACTCGTCTCTTCTCCTTTTCCCAGAACTTAAAAACCGAGTTCGGTTTCTCCATTTCACAGAACTTATAAACTTTCTTGAACCCTAGAATATTCCCGGTCTTCTCCGACTTGATCAGTTTATCACGACCCATGATCCTCCAGCAACCGGATTCACATCCATCGGTTTTACCAGAATTCACAATCCGGTTAACGAAGAAGTATCGTCCGTCGTGTAGGATCAAAGGTTTTTGAGTATCGAAAAGCGTCCATGGATTCTTGCAGTACACGTCTTGGCTTCGGAGGAAGTGGCGAGGCCAATCGTTTCCGTTATCGATCATCATCTTCAAATAATGTGCAACGATTTCATCTTCGATTAATTGGTGACGTCTTGACTTCATCATCCTCATCCTTCGATGAAACTCAGATCTCTTTAGATGATAAAGATTTGCAGAAAATGGATGTAAATTATGAAAAATGATGATAATGTTTCTTGGGAAAGAAGGTACTAAATATACTGAGAGGCGCTTCTTAGTTACGTTGGTACCGTTTATATGAAATTATTGTATTAACCGATTTGTCCTTTGTTTTCTCTATTTTATGCACTTGACGAAATTATTTTATAGTCTTTGCTTATTCAAATAATTACACGGATAGTTATTCACATTTCTATATATTTTCACTTGCATTTAAAGATTATAATATAAATAGCTTAGCTGTTAGTTAAATTTCTTTAACAAAATGTGGAGGATTTACCAAATGTGATTTACGATTGTGCATTTTTATTTATCTTTTATTTACCAAAATAGTCAGGAAATAATATATTAAATAAAAATATAGTTATCATGTATTCATATTCATATTGATGGACAAATCTATTGTTCTAAACACTTATTTGTTTAGAAATTTAATTGTATAAGGAATCTTAATTAAGAATTTTGCATCTGAATTTGGTAGCCATCGAAACTCTTACCTCAGAAGCTGAAATATTCGCAAAGATTGTCCCTCCCAATCCCAAGCAGTAAAACGAAGAAGAGATGATTAACGAAGAAAAAATAAATTGCAAAGAGATTGTTTTGTTATTCGAAGGATTGAGTTTGATTCATACAACTCAAAGATACGTTCATGTCCGAAGAAGAAATCTGGGTTTCCTGAAAGAGAAGGTTTTGGTTTGATGTTTGTGATAGTAGCCGCAAGAAAGTGATTGATTCCTATATAGTCAGATGAGCCTTTAACTTGTTATGATTCTTACTCCGAGAAAACTGGCAGTCTTGATCCAACGGTTCTTTTCATTTCATTGGTATAGTCTCCTAATATAAGAGGCTTAAGCATCCTGAGTTTTAAAGAGCATATTTGGTTTTTCTTTTCATTTCATGGGGATATGTTGCTTAATTTAAAAAATCTTTTGGAACAGTTTGTGCTTGACTCACTAGCCGTTGAAGAAATCGTTGGCTCTTTGAGTTGCAATGGCATCATCCTTGGAGCTTGTAGAAGGAGTAAACCCTATCGTCAATATGCTAAAGCCAACGGAACCTCCATGCATATCCTGATTGTATGTTGCTCTCTTGTCATCAACTCACACATTCAAGAAGGGTTATGTGAATCCCCATCGTTATATCCTCCAATAGAGAATATATTTATTGCCCTCGTTGATCGTGGTCCAGAATTTGACGTGGTTTTCTTTTTCTTTTTTTTAACGCTAATAAATTTCATTAAGCCTAAACTGAAGAAACAATACAAGTCGTGTCCTGATTCACTATGGCTTAGAGCCAAGGTGGAGAATGTTGGGGAAAGGACGCACAGCGGCGCAGCGGAATAATGTTTTCCAACACTTGTGTGAACTTATGAGAAAAATATTTTGACAATAGCAGAAGATTCTCAAAGCAATAATTTAAATGAGACACAACAATTTTTACGTGGAAACCTCTTCGATGTGAAGAGTAAAACCACAGGACCATAGTCCACTCAAAAATCCACTATATCAAATATTTTTGAGTTACAACCACCTCTTCACTGTTCCCACATAACAGATCCAGAGACTAAGGCTTCAAAAATGCAATTTCCAACACAAGAGAAAACAACAACAGAGCAATACAAGAGCCTAGAAATATGCAGTCCCAAAACGACCTCAGTTCACTAAGCTTCCGGCCACCAAACAAGATCTCCACCGTACAAACCCTAGATAAACAAGTCAAGAACACCTCCTAAAAATTTCAGCTAAATCCGAGAAGAACTCACAGTTGGATTTCTCAAACACTCAGACAGATGCTGCAGAAAAATCTGGAACTTTCTAGACACGAACAGCCACGCTAAAACCCAGATCTCTCCCAATCTAACCGCTGAAACTTTAATCCCACAGTTGAATCTGAAGACCACTGAGTCACGAAGCTACCCTCCAAAAATCAGCAAGATCGGAGTTTGTTTGTGTGTCCAAACGTTATCAACAACAAAACCTGGCCGTTCTGTTTTCTTCTCCTCTTTAGATCCGAAAATCACAACTTCTCTCTTTTCTCTTCAGGAAAACCAACAAACTCCCTCTCCGACTAGTGGGAGGAAATAGCCATCCTTGCTATCTCTCGACAAACTTCAAGTTTCGCCTTAGGCAATGACTTCGTCATCATATCAGCTCCATTATCAGTCGTATGAACCTTTGAAAGTTCTACTTTCTTAGAAGCAACCACATCACGTATCCAATGATACCTCCTATCGATGTGCTTCGAACGCGAATGAAATGTAGAGTTATTCCCAAGGTAAATTGCGCTTTGACTATCACAAAGCAACACATACTTATCTTGTTTGAAACCAATCTCCTCAAGATAATTCTTCATCCACAACAGCTCCTTACAAGCTTTCGTTGCAGCAATAAACTCAGCTTCAGTGGTAGAAAGTGCAACACACTTCTGTAATCTTGACTGCCATGATACTGCTCCACCCGCAAATGTTACCAAGTAACCCGAAGTAGATTTCATAGAATCAACATCCCCAGCCATGTCAGCATCAGTGTAACTAACTAGCTGTAGCTTATCATCTCTAAAAGTAAGCTTCAAATCAGAAGTCCCTCGAAGATATCTTAAAATCTACTTCACAGCATTTCAGTGTTCTCTTCCAGGATTGGAAAGAAAACGACTAACTGTACCAACAGCGTGAGCTATATCTGGTCTTGTACATACCATGACATACATCAAACTACCAACTGCAGAAGCATATGGAACCCGTGCCATATCTTCCTTCTCTGAACTTGTACTCGGACTTTGTTGACTGCTTCATCTAAAGTGTGTAACAACAAGAGTGCTAGCAACTTTAGATTTGTCCATGTGAAACCTCGGAAGTATCTTCTCAATATACTTTTCCTGAGACAAGTGAATCAACTTCTCACCTCTATCTCGAATAATTGTTATACCAAGAATCTGCTTCGCTGGACCCAAATATTTTATGGCGAATGACTTGCTAAGCTGAATCTTCAACTCTTGAATTCTGCTCATGTTCTTGTCTACAATTAACATGTCGTCAACATACAAACATAAGATGATAAAATCATCCTCACCAAACATCTGCACAAACACACAATGATCGGAAGTAGTCTTCTTATATCCATGCTCCCCGATAATTGAATCAAACTTCTTATACCATTGTCTCGGTGCCTGTTTTAATCCATAAAGACTTTTCTTTAAGTGACAAACCAAGTCCTCTTTGCCCTTTTTCTCAAAGCCTTCTGGTTGTACCATGTAAATCTCTTCCTCCAAATCACGATGAAGGAAAGCTGTCTTTACATCCATTTGCTCAACCTCTAGATCAAGACTCGCTGCCAATCCAATTACAACCCGAATGGATGACATCTTCACAACTGGAGAAAAGATTTCATCAAAATCAATTCCCTTCTTTTAGCTGAATCCTTTCATAACCAATCTACCCTTGTATCGAGGATGCAAACTGTTTTCTTCATGCTTAATTTTATATACCCACTTATTAAGCAATGCTTTCTTACCCTTAGGTAACTTTACAAGCTCAAATGTACGATTCTCATCAAAAGATCCATCTCTTCTTTCATGGCATTCCACCATTCATCCTTTTGTTCATCTTCCAATGCTTCACCAAAGCATTCGGGTTCTCCCCCATCACTAGGATCATATCTTGCCGAAGGTATAAGACCTCTCTCAGATCTTCTAATAGCAGGTTGGTTCGTGGTAGTTGGTGTCTCACCATGATCGTCACCATGATCACCAAAACCATCATCATCATGTGCGGGAGCATCTGCACTAGGTGTATCAACATGAACCTCACCCTCAGCCTGACCGTTAACCGATGTAGAAGGAGTACCTCTTGAATCAATCAAACTTTCATTACACTGAGCTTGTTTTCCAGACTTGTCAATGTCCTTAATCGTTTGACCTTCCATGAACACAACATCTCTGCTCCTAATGAGCTTTTTCTCAATGGGATCATAAAATCTGTATCCAAACTCATCTTGACCATAACCAATGAACACACATTATCGTGACTTCATCTCAAGCTTTGACTTTTCATCTTTGGGAATATGGACAAATGCATTGCATCCAAATACCCTCAAGTGACTGTAAGAAACATCCTTACCAGTCCAAACCCTCTCTGGAATATCACCATCCAATGGAGCACTTGGTGACAAGTTCAACACATGAACAACTAAGCTCAAAGCTCCCCCCCCCCCCCAGAAAGTATATGCCAAGCCTGATTGTGAAATCAAACATCTAACTCTCTCGACAATCGTTATGTTCATCCTTTCAGCTAACTCATTTAACAGTGGAGTCTTAGGTGGTGTCTTTTGATGTCTAATTCCATGATCACTGCAAAAAACATCAAATGGTCCAGAATATTCACCACTAGTATCAGTGCGGATACACTTTAACTTCTTTCCCGTTTGTCTTTCAACCAATGCTACAAAATGCTTAAAATATCCAAGAACCTGATCCTTCGTCTTCATAGTATAAACCCACAACTTCCTAGAGTGATCATCAATGAATGTGACAAAATATGATGCACCACCAAGAGATCTCTTCTTCATTGGACCACACACATCTGAATGTACCAGATCAAGTATCTCGGGTTTTTTAGAAGGTACAAAAAACTTGAACGAAACCCTGTGTTGTTTTCCTGCAAAACAATGCGCACACTTTTGCAAGTGTAAACCAGAGATATTAGGAATAACCTCTTTCTTTGACAACACAGACAATCCCTTCTCACTCATGTGACCGATTCTCTTATGCCATAACTCCATGTCATCATCATTTCCACTGTATTAATAATGTCTTTGGAGACCTTAGCCTGCATCTGATAGAAAGATGAAGACTTCTCACCTCGAACCACAACCATAGAACTACGTGATAGTTTCCATTTACCTCCTCCAAATAAACTATAGAAACCATCATCATCAAGTCTTCCTGTAGATATCAATTTCAATCGAATATCTGGAACATGCTTAACTCCCTTAAGCAACAACCTAGTACCAATACTAGTCTCCAAGCAAATATCACCAATGCCAACAACCTGAGCCAAACCCATCTTCACAGAACCATAATTACCTGAAGTGTAGGTAGAGAACAAATCCCGTTGTGATGTAGCATGAGTAGTAGCTCCACTGTCAATCACCCAACTGGTGTCCAGGCATGCAATATTAATGGCATCTTTATTCTCAAGAAGAATAAGAAACTGATCGTCGGTGACATTCACCCGATCTTCACCTTGCTGCTTGTTGTCCTTTTTCAACTTACAGCAATCCTTCTTCAAATGTCCTTTCTTATGACAATAATGACACTCCATATTTGTAAATTTGTTAGATTTGCTCCTGCTCCTGTTTTTGTCTTTCTTGGGCTCTCTATATGTACTCCTCCCCCTTGACCCAGTAACCATAACTTCTGAACGCGAGGAACTAGGATTTGACTGCCTTCTAGTTCCCTCATTCAACACACTGTTCTTCACCAAATCCATCGAAATGGTACCTTCCGATGTGGAGTTACAAAAAGACATCCTGAAAACCTCCCAAGAATCTGGTAATGTACCAAGAAGCCATAAACCGTGAATCTCATCATCAAACTTGATGCCCATGTCTGAAAGCTTGTTGAGCAATCCCTGAAACTTATTCAAGTGATCTGTCATCGGAGTCCCTTCCTGGTACCTCAATTCAAGCAACTTATTCATCATGTACATCTTATTATTCTCAGTCTTCCGAGCAAATAATTGCTCCAACTTCAACCACAAAGAACGAGCATTAGTCTCATTTTTAACATGATGCAACACATTATCATCTATTCATTGCCTTATCAGACCACACACTTGGCGATGTATGTTCCACTGATCATCAGTTTTCTCATCAGGTTTTGCCTCCTGAAAAACTGGAACATGAAATTCTTTCACAAATAGCAGATCTTCCATCTTGCCTTTCCATTGATGCTAGTTAGCACCATTCAAGCTTTTCATTCTGCCCATATTTTCCATCTTTCACACAAGCAACTAATAACCAAAGTTATCAACAAACCAGCAGCTCTGATACCACTCTGTTGGGGAAAAAACGCTCAGCGGCGCAGCGGAATAATGTTTCCCCACACTTGTGTGAACTTATGAGAAAAATATTTTGACAATAGCAGAAGATTCTCAAAGCAATAATGTAAATGAGACACAACAATTTTTACGTGGAAACCTCTTCGATGTGAAGAGTAAAACCACGGGACCGTAGTCCACTCAAAATCTACTATATCAAATGTTTTTGAGTTACAACCACGTCCTCACTGTTCCTACAGAACAGATCCAGAGACTAATGCTTCAAAGAAGCCTAGAAATATGCAGTCCCAAAACGACCTCAGTCCACTAAGCTTCCGGCCACAAAACAAGATCTCCACCGTACAAATCTTAGATAAACAAGTCAAGAACACCTCTACAAAATTTCAGCTCAATCCGAGAATAACTCACCGTTGGATTTCTCAAACACTCAGACAGATGCTGCAGAACAATCTGAAACTTTCCAGACACGAACAACCACGCTAAAACCCAGATCTATCCCAAACTAACCGTTGAAACTTTGATCCCACCGTTGAATCTGAAGACCACTGAGTCACGAAGCTATCCTCCAAATATCAGCAAAATCGGAGTTTGTTTGAGTGTCCAAACGTTATCAACAACAAAACCTGGCAGTTCTGTTTTATTCTCCTCCTTAGATCCGAAAATCACAACTTCTCTCTTTTCTCTTCTTTCTCTTGTCCCTCTTTTACAACTAGGTTAAGAAGCATATATATATATATATATGATCCTCATTAACCCTAAGCCCAATAAGAATCTCATGGATAATTATATGACCTAAGTTTGGTTCAATTAACCAAACTCAAATTGGTTTCCTCATTAGGAGGAAAACCAACAGAGGAGTCACGTGCAACAAAGCATAGTAAGGATGCGTGTTTGAGATCACTCCCGCGATTGCATCCGCACAATTATTACAAGAACGATGAGCAAATTAAAAGATAAAGTTTTCTAGAGACCAACAATATCAGAAATGAAATTGGCAAGGCAGGGCCATAAGGGCGAGTGATGAACAGCTTGCACCAAGTTTGAAAAATCTGACTCGAAGACTACCTCCTTGTAACCGAGATTCTTTACGCATTGCACAGCCCAAACGAAACTTGCAGCTTCAACATGAAGAGGAAATTAAATTTGACGTGGTTTCCAAACTCTCTGAAGCAAACATTAAAATGCAAATTAAATCAAATCAAATTCTGAATTTGACGTGGTCCAGAATATATCCTCTCATACTAATTAATCGTGATTTCGGAGATTACTCTGAAATTTGGTTTGGATTTCTCCTGATTGAAAAAAAAAAAAATTAAAATGCAAGTTTGAAGATTTTGTGTTAAAACACATTTGACGTTTTGTTTGACATCTAAAACACATTTCAACGTTTGGGTATTAATTAAACACATTAAAAAAAAACCACGGTTTTGTTTTGCCATTTTTTTTCAAACACGAATAGTAGTACGGCACATTTTGTTATTTCTTGTTTTTGGCTATAGTACGACGCAATTAAAGAGCTCTATAACGGAAAAAAAAAAATTAAAACTATAAATCAAAAGCGCCTTAAACGGCGTCGTTAACTATAAAGCAAGCCCAGCCCGTTTCATTGGACTTTCGAAAGCCATCTTTCAATATCTTTTTTTTTTGTTTCTTTTCAGAAATTGTGTGGTTGGTTTTAGACTGTTTTACTTTCTTGTTTCCCATTTTTTTTTTTTGACATCTGAATTAAAACATATTGCAACGTTTAGGTATTAATTAAATACATTAAAAATTTCAAGGGTTTGTTTTGCCCAAACACGAACATTAATTAGTACGACGCATTTTTTTTCCCCTGTGTTTGGCAATAGCACGACACAATTAAAGAGCTATATAACGATGAGAAAAAAAATTTACCGGTTTACTCCAAAAAAAAATAAAATTTAACAATGAAGTAATCAAAAGCGGCTTAAACGACGTCGTTTAACTATAAAGCAAGTCCAACCCATTTTGTTGGAGTTTCAAAAGCCATCTTTCGTTATCTTTTATTCTTCTAAGTAAGCTTTTCTGTCTTCAATCAATAATTTAATTTTCAAGCGTCTCTTTTATCTATAGATTATTTGCGTTGTTTGTTCAGAAATTGTGAGGTTGGTTTCGAATCATGTACATATTTGTTAATTACTTGTGTGTGTTTGGTTTCATTCGATGAATTTGCTCAATTTTTGTCTCGTGTGTTTACCAAATCACAACCACAAACAAACCACGGGAAATTGAATAAAGCATAGTATCTAAACCAAGCTGAATAGAGAATTAAGAAACTATAAAGTTAGAATACTGAAAAGGAAAAAAAACACACTCACAGACTCATCAATTTCGTAGATGTTTAACGAGAAAAATGTACTCTGGTTTCAGTTTCTTCTCTGCTTCTTCAATGGTCAAACTGCATTGTAGTTTCCATTGTTACTTTGATGTACACGATCAATTTGTCGATAAAGCACATGTAACCGAGCTTTTGATTTGATTCCAATTGCTGAATGTAAACCGGCCGGTAATACCCAAATAACATTAAAATAGCTAAATCGGCCGGTAATCCCCAAATAACATTAAAATAACTAAACCGGTTTCAGCATTCTCTCTCCCTCTCTCAGCCTCAGTGGTTCGTTTAGGGTTGGTTTTGTTGAAGTTTATAGAGACATTGAGAAACCAAATCGAGAGAATGTTTGCGAAGAGATTTGTTCATCGGAGTCTTCTGGAGAGAGGTAATGCTGCAACTGTTTCTCCTTCGTTTTCCATTTTCCGGAGACGAGCTTTCTCTGGTAAGAGTTATGATTACAGAGAGAAATTGAGTAGAAATGTGTTACATGATTTGAAGTTAGACGATGCTGTTGATCTGTTCAGTCATATGGTCAAATCTCGTCCTTTCCCTTCCATTGTTGAGTTCAGTAAATTGTTGAGTGCCATTGCTAAGATGAAGAAATTTGATGTTGTCATCTCTCTGGGCGAGCAGATGCAAAACTTGGGAATTTCACATAATCTCTATACTTACAGTATTTTCATTAACTGTTTCTGCCGCCGCTCTCAACTCTCTTTTGCATTAGCAATTCTTGGCAAGATGATGAAACTCGGTCATGAGCCTAGCATTGTCACGCTTTCTTCTATTCTCAATGGTTTCTGTCATGGTAAGAGGATTTCTGATGCCGTAACTTTGGTTGACCAAATGGTGGAAATGGGATATAAACCCAATACGGTGACATTTACAACTCTAATCCATGGACTTTTTCTCCACAACAAAGCTTCCGAAGCGGTGGCTCTAGTTGACAGAATGGTTGTGAATGGCTGTCAACCAAGTTTAGTAACTTATGGTGTGGTGGTAAATGGACTATGTAAGAGAGGTGATACTGATTTGGCCTTAAATCTGCTTAAGAAGATGGAGCAAGCAAAAATAGAGCCAGAGGTTGTAATCTACAACACAATCATTGATGCTCTTTGCAAATACAGAGAAGTGGATGATGCGCTCAACCTATTCAACGAAATGGAAACCAAAGGAATTGGACCAGATGTTGTTACCTACAGCTCCCTCATTAGTTGCCTTTGTAATTACGGGCGATGGAGTGATGCCTCTCGACTGCTGAGCGATATGATCGAGAGGAGAATCAACCCCGATGTAGTCACTTTCAGCGCATTGATTGATGCATTTGTGAAGGAGGGGAAGCTTATAGAGGCTGAGAAATTGTACAAGGAAATGATCCAAAGGTCTATAGCTCCTAATACTATCACTTATAATTCATTGATCAATGGGTTTTGTATGCACGATCGCTTAGGTGAGGCCAAGCAGATGTTTGAGTTCATGGTTAGCAAGGGTTGTCTCCCAAACGTAGTAACTTATAGTACTCTTATAAAGGGATTTTGTAAGGCTAAGAGAGTAGGGTATGGTATGGAGCTCTTCCGTGAGATGTCTCAAAGAGGATTGGTTGGCAACACAATCACTTACACCACTCTTATCCAAGGGCTTTTTCAAGCAGGATATATTGATATGGCCCAAGAACTATTCAAAGAGATGGAATCTGATGGTGTGCCTCCCAATATCATGACATACGGCATCCTGTTAGATGGACTTTGTAATAACGGGAATCTAGAGACAGCGTTGGTCATATTCCATGATCTGCAAAAGAGTGAAATGGAACTTGGTATCATCATATATAGTATTATGATTGAAGGGATGTGCAAGGCTGGGAAGGTGGAAGATGGGTGGGATTTATTTTGTAGCCTCAGCCTTAAAGGAGTGAAGCCTGATGTTGTAACGTACAATACAATGATCTCAGGCTTGTGTAGGAAAAAATTAAAGGAGAAAGCCTATGCCTTGTTTAGAGAAATGAAAGAAGATGGGCCTCTTCCAAATAGTGGTATATATAATACGCTAATTAGGGCACAGCTTAGAGATGGTGACAAAGCTGCATCGGCTGAACTCATCAAAGAAATGAGGAGTTGCGGGTTTGCTGGAGATGCTTCAACCTTTGGCTTGGTTACTAATATGCTGTATGATGGCAGATTGGACAAAAGCTATCTGGACATGCTTTCTTGAAACATGTTTGAGGTTGATCAGCTTTTCATGTTGCTTTACTATTGGTTATAATGCTCTCATGTTACATGTGGATACTCGAACAGAAGAAGCATATGGCCCTTAACGGATTTACTCCAGAAGAAGCATGGCTCATTTCTAAAAAAATTTCTGTTATTTTTGAACAGACAATTTTATGAATTCTTTACAAAAGACTTCAGTTTTCAAACAGTTAATTGCTCTTTAGATAAACTGCAGATCTGTGCTGTTCAAATAGATTTATACTTGCTAGGAAAATCTTCCTACTTGGCTATGGCAATTTTTTTAGCTTTTTTAATATTGTTCTTACTCCATCTCATTCACTATGTTGTTTTTTTCAACTTACTGATGATATTTCCCCAAAATAAAACTATAGAAATCAGATGATACAGTGATAAATGTGGATGAAGAAGAACCTCAGCCTTCAACAGTGGAGGAGCAAGCGGGTGAACTGCCTGAAGGGTAAAAATTGCTTATTTTCTTTTTAGCCTCATCAAGTTACAACTCGTTGTATATAAACTAATCATTGATGAAATCTGCAGGTTACAGGAAGAGATATGCTACCCATCAAGGTAAATCTATTTCCAGACTGATCTAGGATAACTTACTGTATGTTTGTAACCCTCAAAATATTAATGCTTGGTGATCCAGGGATGATCCACACTTTGTTCAAGTTTGTCTTAAAGATCTTGAATGCCTTGCGCCTCGGGAATTTCTAACATAGCCTGTATGAATTTCTACATCAGGTACTTTTGGAGTGATAGACTTGCAATATATGTTATCTTATATTAATTGCATGATTTTTTATATGATATTTTTCCCTGTTTTCTTTGTTCAGGTTCTTGCACCAGCAGATATCATCATCGAATCAAATCTCTGCTGATTGTCATTTCTTCAATACCTATTTCTACAAGCAGCTCAATCATGCTGTTACGTACAAGGTGATTATAAAAATGTGATCCTTAGAAAATAATTCTCTGTTGGCATTCTTACGATTCACATTGTTTATCCATGTTGCTTATGTCGACTGGTCTATTTGTCTTGTACTTTCAATAAAATAGGGGAATGACAAGGATGCTTTTTTTTAAAGTTCAGGCGGTGGTGGAAGGGAATTGGTCTATTCCGTAAGGCTTATATATTTATACCAATACATGAAGAGTAACCTCATTTCCTTTTAGCACTGTAATTTTATCACTTATGAGAAAAAACTGAGCTTATTTCAATGGCCACTGTCATTTTAAACAAAACCTGTCTCTGTCTTTGTGATGGAGAAATGTTATCTGCTTTGCAAATCTTTAGATTTTTTCACAATGTATGCAGCATGTATGCAAATAAGAAAGATGAATCGGGAATAATTATACTTCACCTGGATTCGTTAGGACTTCACTCGAGAAGATCAATTGTTGAAATGTAAAAAGGTGAGATGCCTGTGACTTTATCTTTTCACATGCTTGACGTTGTATGCATATGGTTTCAATTCATAAAAGGAAAAGTTATTGCATTGGCTTGAAAATGCATATACCACAATCACTAAATTCTATGTCAACTTGTTGCAGGTTTCTAAAAGACGAATGGCATTATTTTAATCAAGATGATTATTCCTCATATCCACCTATCTCAGAAAAAGTATGGAAAAACCTCCCCCGTAGGATCAGCGAAGCTGATATACAGGTCAGTCTTTTACCTTCTTAATCTCATGATCAAGGAACTTTGTTAGACGGTTTCTTCTAAAATATGATTATAGTTAGACACTAGAGCCTCACAGGAAGATCATTCGTCTTATGGTTTTCTCTTTGTGCAACCAGGTTCCGCAACAGAAGAATGATTTCGACTGTGGTCCGTTTGTTCTCTTCTTCATTAAACGGTTCATCGAAGAGGCACCTCAAAGGTTGAAAAGGAAAGACCTGGGAATGGTGAGTTATCTCAAACTCTTTTCCTGATACCCAATCACATATCTTGATTTAACAAATGAAGTAAATCAAAAGCGCGTTAAACGCTTACACTAGTGGGAAAAACAGTATTTTTTTCTGACTGAATATAGTTTAATATTTATTTGGAAAAAAAAGCGCCTTAAACGACGTTGTTAACTATAAAGCAAGCCCAGCCCATTTCATTGGACTTTCGAAAGCCATCTTTCGTTATTTTTTTTTTTTTAAATAAGCTTTTTTTTTTTTTGGACAAAACTAACTTCAATGACTCCGAACAAACAATACAATATTTGTCTTTGTTCACAATTGTTTGATGCCAAATAGGAAAAACAACATCCATCAAAGCAAAATAAACTTTTCTGTTCGTCAATCAATAATTTAATTTTAAATCGTCCGTTTATCTTTTATCTATATCCCTTATATATTATTTGGGAAGTACATTTATAAAATAAACTTTATAAAGTATAAATATTTACATCACATTGTCATTACTTCAAAGAATAAATTTTAATTTCTCATTAAGGATATTTTAGTCATTAGTTATTATGTGATAATTTTCGTTTTAATTAATTAATTAATTTAATTGTTTTGAAAAGTAGTTAATAGATTTTATAAAGATTTTGTTTATTTAATTAAATACAATAATTAAATTAAATTAAATGTTGATTTAGTTTTCTAAAAATAAGAGATTTTTTGTAGATTGTGATTTTTTTGGAAAATTAAAGGAAGAATTTATGTAGAGAGATTTTTTTTTTCAACTTCTTTTTAGATTATAATTTTTTTTTAATTAATTAATTTTTTTTTTTGAAAAGTAGTTATTAATAGATTTTATAAAGATTTTGTTGATTTAATTAAACACACTAATTAAATTAAACTAAATGTTGATTTAATTTTCAAAAAATAAGAGATTTTATATAGATTCTGATTTTTTTTTGAAAATATGAAAAAAAAAATTTATGTAGACAAAGTTTTTTTTTTTTACTTCTTTCTAGATTATAATTTTCATTTTAATTAATTAATTAATTTTAAATTTTTTGAAAAGTAGTTAAAAATAGATTTTTTTTTATTTCATTCTAAATTATAATTTTTGTTTTAATTTATTTATTTTAAATTTTCATAAAATTAGTTAAAAATAGATTTTATGAAGATTTTGTTGATTTAATTATACACACTAATTAAATTAAATTAAACGTTGATTTAAATTTCAAAAAAAAAAGATTTATGTAGATTCTGATTTTTTAAAATGTTCGTGTATTAAGAAAGAGCATATCTCAAAATTTCAAAGATTTGAAAAAAGGAGAATGAAAAATTATCTAAGGATTTGAAGTTATTAATATGTTCATATATGAAAACATCAATCCGTGCATAAGCACGGGATAAATTCTAGTATAGATTATTTGCGTTGTTGGTTCAGAAATTGTGTGGTTGGTTTTAGACTGTTTTACTTTTTCTTTTTTTTTTTGCAACAAAACCACAAATCATTTAATTAAACCACATTGTTCTGAAAACACATATTGGGGGTTTGTTTTGCCATTTTTTCCCAAACACGAATATTAGTATGACGCAATTTTTTCCTGTGTTTGGCAATAGTACGACACAATTAAATAGCTCTATAACGATGAGAAAAAATATTATCGGTTTACTCCAAAAAAAAAACAAATTTAACAATGAAGTAAATCAAAAGCGGCTTAAACGATATCGTTTAACTATAAAGCAAGCCCAGCCCATTTTATTTGGAGTTTCAAAGCCATCTTTCGTTATCTTTTTTTTTTTTTCTAAGTAAGTTTTTCTGTCTTCAATCAATAATTTAAGTTTAAATCGTTTATATATCTTTTATCTATAGATTATATGCGTTGTTTGTTTAGAAATTGTGAGGTTGGTTTCGAATCGTGTACATACTTGTGTGTGTTTGGTTTCATTCGATGAATTTGCTCAATTCTTGTCTCGTGTGTTTACCAAATCACAACCACGAACAAACCACGGGAAATTGAATAAAGCATAGTATCTAAACCAAGCTGAATAGAGAATTTTTAAACTATAAAGTTAGAATACAGAACACAGACTCATCAATTTCGTAGATGTTTGACGAGAAAAATGTACACTGGTTTCAGTTTCTTCTCTGCTTCAATGGTCAAACTGCATTGTAGTTTCCATTGTTAGTTTGATGTACGATCAGTTTGTCGATAACCGAGCTTTTGATTTGATTCAAATTGCTGAATGTAAAGCGGCCGGTAATCCCCAGATAACATTAAAATAACTAAACCGGTTTCAGCATTCACTCTCTCTTCCTCTCTCTCTCAGCCTCAGTGGTTCGTTTAGGGTTGGTTTTGTTGAAGTTTACAGAGACATTGTAAATATATAATTGTCAATAATATGCAATATCGTTGACATTAACTTAGGTAGGGAAATGACATTAACACAAACTACTATGTTATATTATTGGTTTAATGATATTATTAAATTACATTAGTTATGTTACAACTCAATAATATTGTAAAACTAAATTTAATTTTGAGACAACTATACATTTTGCTCTTAAGTTGTTAAACAGTTAAAATTTGCTGCCATGCTAACGAAGAAAAAAAAAACTATTGAATATCTTTACGTTTTGAATATTCCAGCTAATGAAACAAAACTGAAAACCACAAATGACATATAAATAGCCACTAAACTTTTTATGCACTGGCGTCTTTATTTAGAATCATCTGTCTTGCTATAAATCAAAGCAACACAAATTAATAATTAATCACTAAATATATAATATTACAGAAAATAAGATCAAGAAGATTCAAATATTTTCTTTTTCTTTTTAAAAAACTATGGCTGCACACAAAAAGAGCCTTACATGTTTCTTCTTTGTTTCGATAATAATTATATTATCATTGTTCAGCGGATTCGGAGAAGGAGTAAAACATTTAGGATATGGAGCTCTAGTAAAAGACAGAACTCCTGGCTGCAGTCCTATCAACCCCACCGCATGTGTCAAAGTTCCGGTTAACCATTACAATAGGGGTTGTGAAATATCTACACATTGTCACCGTGATTCTTAAATTTAATTGCGCTGTCTAAATCATCTCAAAGTATGAAAAAATATTCTTTTATTAATTAATATCATTATGTGAATATTTTTAATCGTCAAATTTAATTTTATTGTAATATTCTTTTGTTGTTGTTTTTTTTTTTGTAACTTGGAATTATTATATATATATATAATAAATGAGAAATTACGGCCAATTGCTACAAAATTTGTGTTGACTTCGACAAATGTCATATTGCTCAGGTGACCTCAACTTTTGCAAAAAAATCATGTAGCTCTAACGTGTAATGACTGATTTACCCTTTTATTTAATAGCTTCCCTTCTCCCCGTTTTTTTCGTTTTGCCATATTGGCGGGATTTTAAATTTTGATTTTTAAATTCAATTTTTTTCCTTAATTTTATTTTGTTAAATACGTTTATCGAAGATGCTTTAAGTTCTGTAATTGAAGGACATAACAGTTATGTTTTGTGGACGGAATAACTTTTTCCAATTTTACCCTTAGCTTGTCGGTGGACAAAATGTGTGATTAGTCAACAAAGAGTAGGTAATTTGGGGACCGATGTTTAGATTGTGTTTATTTATCTTTCATGTTTTTGGCCTCTGCTTAAACTTTTTGTGTCTTCATTTTTTTCGTCGCCGGAATGGCAGGCCGGCGGAGAACAATCGGAGAAATTGAGGCTCCAGATCCTCTTGTGTTTCGTGCAGATCTGCTGTTTTTTGTGCGAAGTAATATTTTCCTTGTGAGATATGCGACTCGTTGGTACCCTGATTCATCGCTAATCCTATGCTATCGTCTCTTCATACAGCTGAAGTATCTTTCGTGTTTCTTGTTTTATTGCCCTCATCGCAAATATTCTTGTCGATTTCTGTCCCATTCTCTGGTCTGATGATTTTGTGTTCAATTGCAGGGGGTTTGTCGTCTGGTACGAGATGAGACGTTGCTCGTGCTTGTTGGTCAGTGGTCCTGTACCCATGACAGCTCTTGGAAATTTGTAACAAGCAGAGGGCAGATGGCTCGTTGTATTACTCTGACCAGCGAGATGGGTTTATGTGAATTGGAGGATCAAATTGCCAAAGTTTTTGATGTTGATTTAGAATGTACCGGTGTTAAAATCACTTTCTGGTATCCTGAGGAAACAATCATGTTCAATCAAACCAAAATGCCTCCAGTGTCAATTGTATATGACAATGATCTTATCCAATTTCGGAAGAAACGTCTTTTGTTTGATGACCTCAACATATTTATCTCGTTCTTCAGTAGAGGCAGTAGTTTCCAGTGCCCAAAAGAACCTTCCGGGAAGGGCAAGTATATGTTTGGCAATCTCCTATCGGTTGAGTTTGATGATTCACCTATTGCTGATGATGTTCTGTTGGCGTTTGTTGAGGGTGTTGAATCGTCTCATAGGCAGAACCAACAGGAGCTGAAGCGGAAAGCTGTTGGTGGTGATTGTTTGTTCCTACAGAATGTCCGTGTATTTGATCATGATGTCTGCAACCTGGTTAATCCCAAAGAAAGTGTGTCTGTTGCGAGGAAAAGAATTCGGAATCAAGGGGGTAATAGTCTTGATGCTATATACGCTGCCTCTGAAGGAGCTAATGTGCCAAAACCCGTGGAAATAATAGGTGGTATTGCTGGAAGGATGACTGATGTTGTTGGCTTGTCTGAGGATAATCCTGATTCTGGTTTTCATGTGTTGTTATCTGTAATAGATAAAGATTTGCGGGAAAACCCTTCTCTCTGTGGGCGATCGAAGGAATGTGTTGGTTATGGAGAGCCTCTTCTAGATTGTGCAAGTAAGATTCGTCTGCTTGAAGCTGAACCTTTAGGTTTCAGTCTTGGCCTTGATGAGGATAGCTCTGCAGGCACTCCCATTCCAAATATTATCGAGGAGCAAGAAACAATGGTGACAAGATCAATATTTGAAGTAGGCGGCCCGTCTGGTGAGTGTCCTAGCACTATACCTTTGCGCCAACCTGACCCTGCAAGTTTGAGTCGAGTTGTTGATGAGGCTAACAACCCAACCAACTTTATCGAAGTTGCAACTTCTGTCCCACTGAGTAGTAGCAATGATGAGGAAGAACTTATGAATGTGGCATCTGCTATGCTTTCAGCTGATGAAGATTTGTTGACCGATGCTCCTCTAGAACTTGATAATATGTTAGTACCCTCCGACGAAGAACGAAATATGGATTTAAAAAGGAGAGACGACGCTTTATATGTTGGGAGGATATTTCCCAATAAGGAGGATCTAAACAAGTTTTTATCGGTTTATGCAATGAAGAGGCTATTCTGTTACAGGGTAACAAAGTCAGAACCAGCAAGACTTATTGCCAACTGTGTAGACCAGAATTGTAGTTGGCTGCTCTATGCCATTGCTCACAAATTCTCTGATAATTTTGAAATCAGGACCCTTCAACTGAAACATAACTGTGGTATTGTGACGAGGTCGCGATATGGTGAGAAAGCTACGTCCAAGGTTTTGGCAGATCTTATCCAAACTAAATTTGTGAATGGGAAGAAAGGCCCCCAGGCATGCGAGTTACCTGATATATTTTTGGCTGAGCTTAAGGTTTCTATATCATATATGAAAGCTTGGCATGCGAAGGAGCTTGCAATGACAAGAGCTAGGGGGAATGATGAAGATAGCTTTAGATTTTTGGGTACTTACCTCCATCTGCTGCAGAGAACTAATCTCGGTACATTGACAGATATGGTGTCTTCTCAAGACAAATTTGGTAAGTCTCATCTTAAGTATCTTTTTGTGGCGCTTGGTGCTTCTATTGCTGGGTATGCCTACTTAAGGAAGGTTGTTATTATAGATGGTACTCAGTTGAAGGGTAAATATAAGGGGTGTTTAGTGACTGCTAGTTGTGAAGATGGGAATATGCAAATATTCCCATTAGCATTTGGAGTTGTAGATGGAGAAAATGAAGCTGCTTGGGTTTGGTTCTTCCAAAATCTAGCTAAGTTTGTTCCTGATGAGGAAGAACTTGTCATTGTTTCAGATAGGCATCCGATCATCTATGCTGCATTGCAGAAAGTTTTCCCTACTACTCATCACACTGCTTGTGCTGTTCATCTCTATCGTAACGTGAACCATCGTTTCAAGAATGAAGGATTAGCTGCTGTCGTCTCGAAAGGTGTGAGGGCTTACACTGTTGGAGATTTTAAATATTGCTGGGCGGAGATCGAGAAGCGTAGTCCTGCTTGTGCCCAGTACCTTCTTAAAATTGGCCTACCCCACTGGACTTTGTCCCATTTTGCAGGTTGACATTATAATATTATGAGCACCAATATTTTTGAATCATTGAACTCCGCAATTGGCAAAGCTGTTGATTATCAACTTGTTGCCATGTTGGAATCCCTCCGCATGCAGCTGATGAGATGGTTTAGTATTAGGCGAGAGAAGGCTAAACATCTGAAGACTCGGTGCATAAGAGAGATTGAGAAATTGCTGGTTGTTCATCACTATGAAGCTGCTGCTTGTGGTGTATTAGCAGCTAGCGAGTGGATTTATCAAGTTAATGATGTTATGGGTATTTGATGTACTTAAGGTCCCTTGTCCACATGCCATAGCTGCTCGTCACCCTAGGCAGCTTGATACGAACTCTTTTATCGGTGAATGTTATAGTGCGGCCCAGTGGTATAAAGTTTATGAGCAAGTTATTCTGCCACTGCCCAAAGCTGCCGATGTTGATGTCCCCGATGCGGTTACATCTGTTGATCTTCACCCACCAGCGACCAAAAGGCCTTCTGGGAGGCCTCGCAAACAGCGAATCCCTTCTCGGGGAGAAATCCATTTTGTATGTTATTTAAAAACATTCTCAGCTCCATTGTAACTCTTCTTTATTTTTCAGACAGGAAAGTCAAGGATGCCCAAGTGTGGGCGGTGTTCTGGTCGTGGTCATAATCGGCAGACTTGCAAGTTTCCGATCTAACTAACAGCCTCGGCAGAAGCGTATTTTACTTTTTGGGTCCATAGTTGACTTATCTCCTTTTAAGGTTCGTATATTTTGGATGGGTTTTTTTTTTCCTCTGCCTTAGTCTACGGTTGCACTCTGCCTTTTGTGTACAACTCCGCATGCTCTATTTTTTGGCAATTGTAAATTAACCATGTTAGGCTGCTGCGTCTGTTGCTTGGCCTCTGTTTAAGGCCTCTGTGGGTTGTCGCAATTTTCCAAGGAATTTTTTTGGCCTCTTGTAAATGATCTATGTAAGGCTTTTGCCACTGTTTTTTGTACACCTATGCACAGTCATTATTTTTGGTTATTGTGGAAAACTTCAACCCACTGTGCTAAAACTTGTGTGTAGGTGGCATATAAAATTGTAAACATTTGGTCATGTCCATTGAGTTCACCGATGCATGGACATACGCCAGTGTATATTACGGAAATTAATTGCCATTCCATGTTCGTCTGCTGATCTGTCCACGAGACACTTAGATATGTCCATATATCTCGAAGTAGACATAAGTTGTTTCGTGTATGGACATACCCCGCGCATTACATATGTCCATCGTGGTTTATGTTATTTGTCCATATATCTCAAGGTGGACATGAGCTGTTTGGTGTATATATCCATTTATCGATGTATGGACACATGAGCTGTTTGTCCATATGTCCGTATTTGGACATACACCCCCGTCTAAGTCTGTACATATATGGCCGTTCCAAATCCATTGAGCGTAACGATTTATTGACATAAACTCCTGTGTACATATGTGCATATGTCCATTTCATGTCCATCACTCGATATGTCCATATTGCCATTTCATGTCCACGGGATTCTTGGATATGTCCATAACACCAAAGTGGACATAAGTTGTTTATGGACATATACATTTATCGATGTATGGACTCACAACCCCGTCTACATATATCCATAAATCGATATGTCCATCATTTTTTCTGGATTCGACACAGGGGATGATTTGTCCATAAATTGACGTTTCATGTCCATAACTCAATATGTCCATCGTTCTTTATGGTATTTGTCCATATATCCTAAAGTGGACATAAGTTATTTATGGACATATACATTTATCGATGTATGGACACACAACCCCGACTACATATGTCCATAAATCGATATGTCCATCATTTTTTCTGGATTCGACACAGGGTATGATTTGTCCATAAATTGACGTTTCATGTCTATAACTCCATATGTCCATCGTTCTTTATGGTATTTGTCCATATATCCCAAAAGTGGATATAAGCTATTTATGGACATATACATTTATCGATGTATGGACACACAACCCCGTCTACATATGTCCATAAATCGATATGTTCATCATTCTTTCTGGATTCGACACAGTGGCTGATTTGTCCATAAATTAACGTTTCATGTCCATAACTCCATATATCCATCGTTCTTTATGGTATTTGTCCATATATCTCAAAGTGGACATAATCTGTTTGGTGTGTATATGCATTTATCGATAAATGGACACACACCTCCGTCTACATATGTCCATAAATCGGCCATCGTCCATTATGAACACGGTCCATTTGTGAGACACTTAGATATGTCCATATATCTCAAAGTAAACATAAGTTGTTTCGTGTATATGTCCATTTATCGATGTATGGACATACCCGCCTACATATGTCCATAAATCGGCCATCGTCTTGATTGTGCGAGTTTTTCACCGCTCGGCACGTCAATTATCCTCAACGTGCACAACGCCGCAATCATTTGTAGCACTTCAAGGTATCGATCCACAGGGAATAGAGACTACGCACCGAAGATGCGAGAAATGGACTAATCTAGAGCCAAACTCTTTTGAAGTTTGTTTTTCCAAAAATATAAGATATCTATCACAAATGTTCATGTTACATATTTAAGCACAAATACTAACTTAACTATGGCTAATAACTAACTATGGTAGAGTAAACATATCACAACAATTAAGCCTAAAAACAAGGAAAAGAAACAACTTGCAAATGTTGCAGTCAAAGAAAATACACAAAACTACAAGTTGCAAAGTTGGTTGGCGGAATGAACAGTGAATGGGGCTGGATCGATCGATCGATCGTTCGTTCCCCTTTTTTTTGCTAAGAATAATGTTTTGATCAGCTCGGACAGACTTCACGAAACCAGGCATAACTTTCGATCGCGCCGTTGGATTGGCCTCAAACAACTTCTCAATTAAAGCTAAGCCATTGCTCTAGCTTGTCTATAAATTTTAGCTTGATCCAACGGTGGAAAGTCTGTCATCGATCTCCGAACTTCTGACGTTTCTTCTTTTGCTTTGATCCAAGCAACTCCCAAATACATAAAATGACACAAAATATTACAAAAACTCTCCAGGACTTCTATAAATGAAAGATTATTAAACATAAAAACACTAAAACACACTAAAAAGACTCAAAAACAAAATAAAACTAATATAAATAAACACTCTAAAACGTGTAAAATATGCGTTTATCACGTCCATTAATCGATATATCCATCATAATATCTGGAGGTCCATTAATTGTCCATAAATTAACGTTTCATGTCCATAAATCTATATGTCCATCGTTCTCTATGGTATTTGTCCATATATCCCAAAGTGGACATAAGCTGTTTATGGACATATACATTTATCGATGTATGGACACAAAAACCCGTCTACATATGTCCATAAATAGATATGTCCATCATTCTTTCTGGATTCGACACAGGGTATGATTTGTCCATAAATTGATGTTTCATGTCCATAACTCCATATGTCGATCGTTCTTTATGGTATTTGTCCATATATTCCAAAGTGGACATAAGCTGTTTATGGACATATACATTTATCGATGTATGGACACACAACCCCGTTTACATATGTCCATAAATCGATGTCCACCATTCTTTCTGGGTAGTGAATTGTTGACCGCTGCAGTAGCCGCCATATTCTTTTGCCTTGCACTTGTGTAGCTGCTGGGTGGGCAAGCTTTACCCGCCCCAAACTGTTTTCATGCTCCTACCATCCTGGAAGGGCACAACTCACCTATTAGTATGTTGTACCTTTACAAGAGATGTATTCTCCTCCCGCAAATAATACATTGTCCTTTCTCTTACCCAGCACTTACTATTTTATTAACCCCTAATATAGTCTGCGTCTATCTGTGGACAAGATTACTTACTCCCTTGTCCACATATGTCAATGTTTACATATTCCAAATCTGTGGCCAATGTTTCCAATTGTCTACCCAAATCTCCGTGGTCCCCAACTATTTTCTGATTCGTACAACACTCTTTACAATTTTAAGCCCAATCCCCAACTATTTTCTGATTCGTACAAAACTCTGACCCTACCGGGACTACCATAATTCCTGGTTATGAGTCTTTAACTCAAAAGACAAGTAATTTTGCCGTTTTTGAAATCTTATCTCTTGATTAGGCCATAATTCGTTGGTTTTTCACCAGCTGTCAATGTGGCTTCCTCATCCCCTGGTCTTTCTTCTCTTCGAACCACTTCCTTTGCCCTGCGCTTACATCATTTTAGCCTCACATTCCGTGTAACAAATAATTTGTATATATCCTTCCTAAGTTTCGATTCCATTTATTAACCCGTAAAATGGATTCTCTTACCGGGTTAAGCTTTCGTTTTTTTCTTCCGTGTTTACTCTTTCAGGTTCCATTTGCTCGTCTTCAAATGGCGGCGACTCATGAATCTCCGCCTTCCCAGATTCAAACTCAGCGCCGATGTCACTGCTTCGTGTCATTGAGCGAACACCAAATTCTGGGCTTTAACTGCCAAACATGTTGATCTAATCGTCACAGCCAACGTTTCGTGTTTGTAATTTTGATTTTTAGTTCTTGTTTTTTCTTACGTTTATTTTGACATAAATTGTATTTCAAATTATTTTCATTTTTATCTCTCTTCAGTCTAATAGTCGCGAGGCATGGTACAATTTCCTTTTAATATGGGGGTAAATTCGTCTTTTTCCATGTAAAGACACAGTTGATTTTGGCATATCTCGAGGGTGGTTTGCCTTTTGGCATTTTCCGAAAGTCTTAAAAAAGTTTTGGCATTCTTCGTGAAATGCTCATAAATAAACTATAAATTAATATGTTACCATCCATATCTTAAACTTCTTGTAAATGGTCGTCTCTATTGCCCTTTTAAAAAAAATCATAGTTAGACGTGTATTTTGACATTTGGTAACTGAATCCGAGAACTTTGAATTGTTTGGTCGGCACTTTACCCTCGATCGATCACTTCTAAACTATTTCCCATCATTTTTTGTTATGTCTACAAGTTTTAACATGATCTTGCAAATCACATGATCTTGCTTCCAGTTCAAGTTATTGGCAACCTTATACTCTTCTATTACCCAACTTCTCTTGTATTCTCTAGGTTTTGTCTTCTTGCAAAACTTGAGAATCTTCTTGTACCCTAGAATCTCTCCAGTCACATCCGATTTTATCAGTTTATCACGACCAATGATCCTCCAACAACTCACTTCACATCCATCGGTTTTACCACTAGCCTCTGTTCGTGGTTTAAGGACCACAAAGTTAGGGGTCTGAGAATCGAATAACTCACTTGGATTCTTGTTGAATACGTCTACGTCGTTTAAGTGTTCAGGCCAAAAATCTCCGTGAACGATCATACACTCCAGTTCGTTTCTGATTAGCTTATAATCGGCAACCATACTTCATACTCAACCATAACAAAACTCAATCGATCAAGAAAAAAGATGAGATATAGAGACATAAAGAAACGCAAGAATGAGTATTTGTTTCCTGGAGATGAAGCGAAGAAGAAGAGAGATTTTGGAGGTGCTTTTAAGTTAATGGTGAGTCGCGACTAGGCCTGGAATTATTATTCGAGATCTGGGATCCGATCCAATCCGAAATTTAGGATATCCAGATCTGTAAAATTCCGGATCCGAATAATATGAAAAAGATAATTCGGATATCTGACCTCTATGGAACGTGGGTTTTGTCTGTATAATATAATGGACTGGGCTGAGTTTATAATATAATGGGCTTAGTTTATAACATTAAGCTCAACGCACTTAGAAAACAAAACCTAGATGATCCTAATCTCTTCCTATGCATCACAGGCTCACACCCTTTGATCTCGTCCTCCAAGGCCCAAGCTGTGGAAAATCTAGAAATATTCGGTTTTACCCGTTTCAGATCTTGACCCGATTCTTTGATAACCTTACCCGGTTTTCTCTGTTCTTATTCCTTGATCCTTGTCGCAAAATTTGGCGTAATTTTTCTACTGATTTCAGCTCAATCGATCGAATTCTTGCCCTTTATCGAGTATTAGTTTTGAAAATTTGAGCTTTTCACCAATCTGAAGTTGACTCTTTTTTGTTTGTTCGTGAATCGATCTCCGATCGTTGGAAAGTGGAAACTATCGCTATACCCGAAAATTGATTACTCATTGGACTTCGCTCTTTCAATTCGTCCTCAAGGTAGTAAATTACCCCTTGTTTTCCGCTTATTACTCTGCCGTCTCTGAGCCCTAAATAGTAATTTTTCTCTTCTCGATAGATGATGTGTTCTTCGGTCTTCCTATTTTAGGAACCTTGTTTTCGGTTTGTATCCATGAGTTCTGGTGCAATCGTTGTAGCTACGTCCCGACACGTGGGTTAAACGGTTAACCCGTTACATTCAGAGTTTCTTTTGAAACGAAACCGTTTTGGTCTAGGGTTGACAGCTCTAAGGCGACGTCGTTTTGGTTTTTCATTTCACTATCTCTGTCGTGATTCTCTGACGTCGTCTCCGTCAAACTTCTCCGACGAAGTCTTAGAGAGAGAAAGAGAGAGAGAGAGTGTGACGAAGGGTTTAGGGGTATTTAATTTCACTACTATAATTGTCTCCATTTCTTTACATTCATAACATAGCTCAATCTCAAATTACATTGAGAGCAAAAGGATTAGTTTTTTTTTTTTTTTCTCCTGACTTTTGAATTGTTGCAGTATCCGATTCAAGAATGAGTACTGCGTCGGCTTTTAGTTCAATTTGCTTCGAACGAGGATGCTGGTTCAAGGTTTTTCTAAAACTCTTAACATCTTTATTTCCAGTTTCTGAATTTTCCACTGAATCCACATTGATCAAATTCAACAGAGAAAAGCTAGTTTTGATCCTATTTAAGCTCACTGTAGCTTGTTTTTGTTTTTCTGCAATCTGATAATTATACAAATGTGGGGTTTCTCTGTTTTGAAAGGGGGAAACGAAGATTCGTGTAGCAGATAAGCGAGTCAATAAGCTTACTTTGGGGATCCCATGTGGCTTCTTTATCTTCAAAGAGCTTCAGAGTTTCAGCCAATAGCTCTACTAAACCAGAAAAGGATATTCGGATTGGTCTTCTTGGTGCAAGTGGCTACACTGGTGCAGAGGTTTGTGCAATGTTGAATCTGTCTGTTTGAAGTTTAATTTCCTTGGAATTGTTTTAGTGATCTCTTTGGTTTTGAAATGAATCAGAGCTTAAGTGGTATGTATCTTGTTGCAAGTATGTGGCTTTTTGATATTGTCCTCCTTATTTAGCTCAAGGAGTAGACATATGCTAAATTTAACCTTTTCCCGATAAAAGGAAGAAAAAGAAGCCTTGTAGTCATTGATTTTTAAGGTTCTTTAAAATTTCATGGGAAAGAATGGATGAGGAAGCTTTTATTGGTATCTAAGTGTTGTTTTAAATGCATAAGTTAGTAAGCTTTTATTTGAACAATGATTTGGGATACCTTTTTTTATTGAATGGCAGATCGTTAGGCTTCTTGCAAATCATCCGCATTTCCAGGTCACTCTGATGACTGCTGATAGAAAAGCTGGCCAGTCAATGGAAAGCGTTTTCCTGCACTTGAGAGCTCAAGTATAAATGATTTATATCCCTAGTAAAATTCTAAGTGATGAATCTGTTCAATGTTACTTTGTGATGGTGTATAGTGATTGATGATTAAACCTTTTTCCTGTCCACAGAAACTACCTAGTTTGATCTCGGTAAAGGATGCAGATTTTTCTACTGTGGATGCTGTGTTCTGCTGTTTGCCTCACGGAACAACCCAGGTATATATTTCATTGCATGCTTCCATTACAATTTGTTTCAAAGCTTGTCCTAGCTTAACAGAAATAAGTGTGTATATTTTTGACAGGAAATCATCAAGGAACTTCCCAGCGCATTAAAAATTGTTGACCTTTCAGCGGTAATGCCCTAGAGAAATGGCTTATTTTTTTTCTGTATGTGATATGCTTATCTAAAATGCACTTTTTAGGACTTCCGGCTGCGTAATATCTCAGAGTATGAAGAATGGTATGGTCAGCCACACAAGGCAGTAGAGTTACAGGTTCTTTTCTCTCAAAAATTAGCGCTTGATTTTGTGTTCATAATGCTTACACTTACCAAGTGTCGTGCTGGGTTCAGAAAGAAGTTGTGTATGGTCTAACAGAGATTCGAAGGGAGGACATAAAAGAAGCGCGCCTTATAGCTAACCCAGGCTGTTACCCGACTTCGATTCAACTTCCTCTTGTTCCTTTAATGAAGGTTTTTTGTCTATTCTTTTCCAGAATGCGATTTTATTAGACTTTCTAGTCTTCAATCAACTCTACTCAATGTGTTGACTCTGATGCAGGCAAAACTCATCAAACATGAAGACATTATTATCGACGCAAAATCTGGTGTTAGTGGAGCAGGTTAGCTTACTCCCTGATCATTATTCATGAATGATGCAGTAGAATGTTTCTAGTTTCTTGACTGATATGAATTTATCATCAGGACGTGGTGCTAAGGAGGCGAACCTTTACTCTGAGATAGCTGAAGGCATTTCTTCATATGGTGTCACACGACATCGCCATGGTATGTTACAATTTGATCATTACAATGAGTAAAATTTGGTTCTATGATTTGAATTCAACTGTCTGTTTTATTTTGCAGTTCCTGAAATTGAACAGGGATTATCTGATGTTGCACAATCAAAAGTAACAGTCAGTTTTACGCCGCATCTCATGCCAATGGTACATAAATCTTAAGCCTGTTCTCTATGGTTTTAGCCTCAAAACCGATTAATTGGTCTTCGTTGTTTGTGTAGATCCGCGGTATGCAATCAACTATATATGTGGAAATGGCTCCCAGGGTTACAACGGAAGACTTACACCAGCAATTGAGGACATCTTATGAGGTGATGATTACTCTTGTGTTGTAAGCCAATTACTACTTTTGTTACTCATTATGTTTCACAAATGTTTTGTAGGATGAAGAATTTGTCAAAGTGTTGGATGAAGGAGTTGTTCCTCGGACACACAACGTTAGAGGATCCAACTATTGTCATATGAGTGTCTTTCCTGATCGAATCCCCAGAAGAGCTATCATAATCTCAGTGGTAATTGAGCATAACCATGCTCTGTTATAAACTCATCTTTAACTTTTCCACAATGCCAATTCGTATATAAAAAGCTCTATGGTATTGCAGATTGATAATCTCGTGAAAGGAGCTTCGGGACAAGCGTTGCAGAATCTTAACATAATGTTGGGATATCCCGAAACAACGGGACTCTTACACCAGCCACTTTTCCCTTGAGATATTCCAAATTCCGCCTTTAAAACGGTGAAAGAACTTTCTTTTGGTTTGCTCCGCTTCTAGAAGGTTTCTTCTTTCATTACCTTTACGGCTTTACCCTTCTAATTTGTTTGTTTTTACACTTATATTCAGATGACGAACCTGAAGCTGTTGAGACGGCACTGTTGAGCATAAAGATGGTTATATGATTCATTATATAGACAAACAAATGGTTTTGTTGTTTGTGATATTCGGAGTTTTTGAGATATCCGGGTCCGGTTCTGGATTGAACTTCAGGGTGGCCAAATTAGGTACATGTTTCAGTACCAAACTAAACGGAGATTTTTGGTTACACTAGAGGCAGAGCTCAGGTTTCAGAAAATAAGTAAAACCGAACTAAAGTTAAACCTCATTTCAGTTCGAACTGGTTCGGTTCAATGCTTTTAAAACCATGCATATCAATAAAGCGTGTATAAACCCCATTTTCCAACATCATTATGTTCTTCACATTCCAACGGTTCAAAAGAGAAAAAAAAAATCTGTGCAATATGGAATATCGTGAGAAGCAGCCTGTATATAAAAGGTTTAAAACCTTCTCTATAATCCATTGTTATGCTTCTTTCTTCCACATTTCTCACTCAGCAATCTCTTGAAAACCCCATCGGTTGCTTTCTTATGGAATCTGGTATGGTCTGAATACGTTGTTGGCCTGTAGATATGTAATAAAGATTCCACTTTCGATCAGTGCAAACGAAATCTTTTTTTTTTTTTTTTTTGTGCGTAGGAAAGCATCTTTCTCGTGGGTCTTTATTCTCGGTTTGGTTGAATATACCCACTCCTAATTACCAGTACTATACAAGTGTTACTCCATATCCTTTCCAATAGATTTCAAAGTTTACAATATTCAGTACATATGTTACACTCTCAGTTTAAGACATTTCTTTAGGCTCTACAGAATCTTATTGACATGTCGAAAGAAGTTAATGAAAACATTATAAAACCAGTAAAAAGAACGGAGGCAGCGGAGAAGAACAACGGTGGCCGATGGTCCACAGAGGCGTTACGTTTTTGGAGATGCTTTCCGGCCTCCGCCTCTTCCACCTGTAACTCCATGACTTCCTTTCCCAGCCACCCGGAAGATGTCGATGCTCTTGTCATCTTCTCCTCCTTTTATGTCTTTGATTGTAACTTCCGCTATAAAATGAACAAACACTAGATAATGATGCTTAACTTCTCTGGTTATATAAACAAAGAGAAACATATATGCTTAAAACAGAGCACCATGGGCTTGTTCTTGGTTGAGTAAGCTCGTCGATGGATCGACTTTCTGGGAATCGGATGAGAAGGGGAAGCAGAGAAAGAAGAGGAAAAGGAATAACAATGCAACAGATCCTCTCCCCATTGCTTGTCTGAGCTTTGTGGATTTGAGATGCGACTGTTATGAAGCGAACAGTGAATATATATGTGTGTGGGAGGGGCCAAGACAGAACATGTTCTGAAGTGACAAGTTAGGGATCAAATATACTTTTCTTTATGACACTTTAAAGTTCAAAGATCAAAATTCTCTGTTCTGACTCCTTTTTCGGGACAAAGACATATCCAACAAGCAAAGGAAATTCATGGTTATCTACACACTTCCTTAAAAACATATGTGTGAGATAAGAGCTCAATGTACATGTTCATAGAGAGTTGTGTTTATGCAACAAAGACTGGACAAACTTCATGTAGAATTGGCAATGTAATAACACTAGGCACACTTTTGAGAAAAAGAAGACAAAATATTCTTTATTATTCGAAGTACTGAAATGTGTAAAGCATACAACTAAATTACTTTCATTGGTCTCCCTAGCAGAACACTATGTCTTAAACTCTCACACAATACACAAAGAAAGACTCCAATGGCGCATAATCACTCTGTCTTTACACTCTGCATTCTGCACACGCTCTAATCCACCTCTTCAATCTTTGGACCTCCAGCACCGCTGGAACCACCATCTGTTGGCATACCCCCTGTGGCATCTTCGGCACCTGTACCACCCTGATACATCTTTGAGATGATTGGGTTGCAGATACCCTCTAACTCTTTCAACTTATACTCAAACTCATCAACTTCCGCCAGCTGGTTTCCTTCAATCCATTCGATTGTCTCATCAATCGCCTTCTCAATCTTCTGCTTATCCTCTTGATCTAGCTTCTGAGCGAGTTTCTCATCCTTGATAGTGTTTCTCATGTTGTAAGCATAGTTCTCCAGCGAGTTCTTAGCCTCCACTTTCTTCTTCACTTGCTCATCCTCAGCTTTGTACTTCTCAGCGTCTTGCACCATCTTCTCTATCTCCTCTTTACTTAACCTTCCTTTATCGTTTGTGATCGTGATCTGGTTTTTTACACCAGCGGTTTTATCCTCCGCCGACACATTTAAGATCCCATTTGCATCGATGTCAAAGCAAACATTGATTTGAGGAACTCCACGTGGGGCAGGAGGAATGCCCTTGAGCTCAAAGGTTCCAAGAAGGTTGTTGTCTTTGGTCCTCGCACGTTCTCCTTCATAGACTTGGATCAGAACGCCTGGCTGATTGTCCGCATACGTGGAGAACACTTGCTCCTTCTCACAAGGAACCGTCGTATTTCTCGGGATTAACACAGTCATCACCCCACCGGCTGTCTCAATTCCAAGACTGAGCGGCGTAACATCAAGAAGCAAGAGGTCTTGGACCTTGTCACTTCCTTCACCAGTAAGGATCGCAGCCTGAACCGCAGCTCCTTATGCAACAGCTTCATCTGGGTTTATGCTCTTGCATAGCTCCTTCCCGTTGAAGAAATCTTGCAAAAGCTGCTGAATTTTCGGAATCCTCGTCGATCCTCCGACCAGAACCACCTCGTGCACACGGGCCTTGTCGAGCTTCGCGTCTTTAAGAACTTTCTCGACAGGATCCATACATTTCCTGAACAAATCCATGTTCATCTCCTCAAACCTCGCACGTGAGATCGTAGCATAGAAGTCAATACCCTCGTGCAACGAATCAATCTCAATAGTCGTCTGAGCTGTGGATGAAAGCGTTCTCTTTGCTCTCTCACAAGCCGTCCTCAACCTCCGAAGTGCCCTCGCATTCACACCAATATTTATCTATAGATTATTTTGCGTTGCTTGTTCAGAAATTGTGTGGTTGGTTTCGAATCGTGTACATGTTTGTGAATTACTTGTGTGTGTTTGGTTTCATTCGATGAATTTGCTCAATTTTTGTCTCGTGTGTTTACCAAATCACAACCACAAACAAACCACGGGAAATTGAATAAAGCATAGTATCTAAACCAAGCTGAATAGAGAATTAAGAAACTATAAAGTTAGAATACTGAAAAGGAAAAAAAACACACTCACAGACTCATCAATTTCGTAGATGTTTAACGAGAAAAATGTACTCTGGTTTCAGTTTCTTCTCTGCTTCTTCAATGGTCAAACTGCATTGTAGTTTCCATTGTTACTTTGATGTACACGATCAATTTGTCGATAAAGCACATGTAACCGAGCTTTTGATTTGATTCCAATTGCTGAATGTAAACCGGCCGGTAATACCCAAATAACATTAAAATAGCTAAATCGGCCGGTAATCCCCAAATAACATTAAAATAACTAAACCGGTTTCAGCATTCTCTCTCCCTCTCTCAGCCTCAGTGGTTCGTTTAGGGTTGGTTTTGTTGAAGTTTATAGAGACATTGAGAAACCAAATCGAGAGAATGTTTGCGAAGAGATTTGTTCATCGGAGTCTTCTGGAGAGAGGTAATGCTGCAACTGTTTCTCCTTCGTTTTCCATTTTCCGGAGACGAGCTTTCTCTGGTAAGAGTTATGATTACAGAGAGAAATTGAGTAGAAATGTGTTACATGATTTGAAGTTAGACGATGCTGTTGATCTGTTCAGTCATATGGTCAAATCTCGTCCTTTCCCTTCCATTGTTGAGTTCAGTAAATTGTTGAGTGCCATTGCTAAGATGAAGAAATTTGATGTTGTCATCTCTCTGGGCGAGCAGATGCAAAACTTGGGAATTTCACATAATCACTATACTTACAGCATTTTGATTAACTGTTTTTGCCGCCTCTCCCAACTCTCTCTTGCTTTAGCTATTATTGGCAAGATGATGAAACTCGGTTATGAGCCTAGCATTGTCACGCTTAACTCGCTTCTCAATGGGTACTGTCACAGTAAGAGGATTTCTGATGCCGTAGCTTTGGTTGACCAAATGGTGGAAATGGGGTATAAACCCGATACGGTGACATTTACAACTCTAATCCATGGACTTTTTCTCCACAACAAAGCTTCCGAAGCTGTGGCTTTAGTTGACAGAATGGTTCAAAGAGGCTGTCAACCAGATCTGGTTACTTATGGTGCAGTTGTAAATGGATTATGTAAGAGAGGTGATACTGACTTGGCTTTAAATCTGCTTAAGAAGATGGAGCAAGGGAAGATAGAGCCAGGTGTTGTAATCTACAGCACAATCATTGATGGCCTTTGCAAATACAGAGAAGCGGATGATGCACTCAGCCTATTTGACGAAATGGAAACCAAAGGAATTAGACCAGATGTTTTTACCTATAACTCCCTCATAAGTTGTCTTTGTAATTACGGGCGATGGAGTGATGCCTCTCAACTACTTAGAGATATGATCGAGAGGAGAATCAACCCCGATGTAGTTACTTTCAATGCATTGATTGATGCATTTGTAAAAGAGGGAAAACTTATAGAGGCTGAGAAATTGTACAAGGAGATGATCAAAAGGTCTATAGATCCTGATATTATCACTTACAGTTCATTGATCAATGGGTTTTGTATGCACGATCGCCTAGACGAGGCCAAGCAGATGGTTGAGTTCATGGTCAGCAAGGGTTGTCTCCCAAACGTAGTAACTTATAGTACTCTTATAAAGGGATTTTGTAAGGCTAAGAGAGTAGGGTATGGTATGGAGCTCTTCTGCGAGATGTCTCAAAGAGGATTGGTTGGCAACACGGTCACTTACACCACTCTTATCCAAGGGCTTTTTCAAGCAGGACATGTTGATATGGCCCAAGAACTATTCAAAGAGATGGAATCTGTTGGTGTGCCTCCCGATATCATGACATACAACATCCTGTTAGATGGACTTTGTAATAACGGGAAGCTAGAGACAGCATTGGTCATATTCCATGATCTGCAAAAGAGTGAAATGGAACTTGGTATCATCATATATAGTATTATGATTGAAGGGATGTGCAAGGCTGGGAAGGTGGAAGATGGGTGGGCTCTATTTTGTAGCCTCAGCCTTAAAGGAGTGAAGCCTGATGTTATAACCTACAATACAATGATCTCAGGCTTGTGTAGGAAAAGATTAAAGGAGAAAGCATATGCCTTGTTTAGAGAAATGAAAGAAGATGGGCCTCTTCCAGATAGTGGTATATATAATACGCTAATTAGGGCACAGCTTAGAGATGGTGACAAAGCTGCATCGGCTGAACTCATCAAAGAAATGAGGAGTTGCGGGTTTGCTGGAGATGCTTCAACCTTTGGCTTGGTTACTAATATGCTGTATAATGGGAGATTGGACAAAAGCTATCTGGACATGCTTTCTTGAAACATGTTTGAGGTTGATCAGCTTTTCATGTTGCTTTACTATTGGTTACTTCTAAACGCAGTCATAATGTTCTCATGTTACATGTGGATCTAGATACGTATAGCGCTAGCTGCTGTGTCTAAGCTTCATGAACATGACTGAAGTTCTTTGTCATTTACCTGCTAGGTTGCAAACATGAGTTGATCCACACTCGTTGATGCCAAATCGTAGTTTGTTCTTGCCTTGATGTTCCCATGGCTCAGTTTATTGCACACATGAACAATTTGCCTTAATCAGTACTGAAATCGAGTTGGTTTATATTGTTTCTATACTTATTTTCTATTCTTGACTCTCTATAAGTACGTTTAGAGAATTTATGTTTTTGTCTGAATCTTTCTTAATTGCTGTTTCCTCTTCCTTTTCTCTTTGCGTGTGTCATCTTTGTCTGAAAATGTATTTAATTTCTGGAATCTTGCTTTCCCCCTATTGATGCGCATCTTATGACTTCGTTTGTTGACAAAGTTTTGGTTTTTATTTTAAATTTTTCTTGCAGTGATGTTCCCATGGTGCAAACCATTGTACATATGAGCAATGTGTTGCATTCTTCTCTAAATTTCATAATTTAACTACTGAAACTGGACACTACTTGTATGATCTCCGGCGAGATCTCCATGTTTGGGGACCAGAACTCTTACGCAAAGCCTGACTTGATTGGTTTCTCTCGGTTTTTCGATGCTAGAAGTCAATTTGGATCTTTATTTAGTGTGAGATTAAGAAGGATTTGTCTAAAATCTCTGATGAAAACGTGGTGGTAGTTTAACTTATAGTTAAGACTAAGTGTGCAAAATTAGATGAAATGTGTAATTTTGGTCTGATTACTTGATCCGGTTTGGTTCTGGTGACCAAAATTTCCTCTTCCTGCGAGAATGTTGTTTAGCCAAGCATTTCTCGTATCTCTACACATCATCATCACTTCCTCTTCCTGCGAGAATGTTGTTGCCAGATTATGGAATCGGTTTACCTTATTCACCAGAGGTTATATCCTATCTGCAGATGCTCATCGATAGAAAAAAAGGAAACAATTGGTCTGCAGATGCAGACGTGTACTGTGGAGCCATTGACGCAAAGCCAGAAACGCAATTCGGATGCCTTAACTTTTTCAAACTTCGTTGCCACATAAAACAGAACTATCTATATTTACTGAAAAACACAAGCAAAATCTCTCATTTTACATAATTATTTGTCTCAGTATTTTGATATCATTAACGATGATAAGAACAAATAGAATGAGGGTTAAAGATTTTTTTTTTTTTTTAAATGCGTATCAGAGTCTTTTGTCACTTGTGAGCATGTATATTTGTGTCTAGACCAGCTCTTTTTGCCAGATTTTGTAATATTTCAATTTAACTAAGTTGAACAAACATAGTATTAAGTATTATAGTATACTATAAAAATAAAAATGGAAGAAAGTTTCAGTTTTGCGAAATGAAAAGAACCGATGAAGCAAATCTCAAATTAATTTTTTTTTTTTTAAGTATCCAAAAGGTTAAAAATAGCCAAAACCTTACTCAATGATCAACAATATTCCACGTCATATCATTCTCAAGGATTCAGTGGCTAACTTCAAATAACGATTAACGATGTTTGGGCTCAATTTTTATCCGTTGTTTACATGCGATTAGCGTTAACTTGTATTTAACAAATTGCAACCAGAAGCCTCTCATCTCCAACCACAAACCACGGGAAATAAATATGCATATTAGTCTCGAAACCAAATTGAATAGAAAAATAAGAAACTATATATAATTGGAAAACCAGAAACACAAAGACTCATGAATCATGATCAGGTATGTAGATGTTTTAAAGACAAAAGTGTTCCTATCTAGTATGTTGCCTTACCATCATGAAATCCAAAGTAAAAGTCCCTAGTTACCATGGGTTTATTAGTGGGATGGGAACTTCTTGATAACGCACAACACTTTATTCTGCATCACCTCTTCGGCAAGCCTATACTCTACTATAGTCCAAGTTTCCTTCACATCTTTTGCTTTACGAACATTCACGGTTTCGGATCTTGCAAATCACATGATCTTGCTTCCAGTTCAAGTTATTGGTAAGCCTGTACTCTTCCATTACCCAGCTTCTCTTGTATTCTCTAGGTTTCATCTTTTCGCAGAACTTGAGAATCTTCTTGAACCCTAGAACCTTCCCAGTCTCCTTTGATTTTATCAGTTTATCACGACCCATGATCCTCCAGCAACCTGATTCGCATACATCGGTTTTACCACAAGTCTTTTTTCGTGGTTTAACGACCACAAAGTTAGGGGTCTGAGAATAGAATAAATCACTTGGATTCTTGTTGAATACGTCTACATCTTTGAAGTGTTCAGGCCAGGAGTCTCCGTGAACGATCATACACTCCAGGTAACCTGTGATTATTAACTCGTCGTCTCCATCGATCAGTTCGTTTCTGATATACTCATAATCAGCAGCCAATACTTCATCCATAACAAAACTCAATCGACCAAGAAAGAAGATGAGATCTAGAGACGGAAAGAAAAGCAAGAATGAGTATTTGTTTCCTGGGGATGAAGCGAAGAACTCATATTAATAGAGGTGCTTTTAAGTTAGTAGCGAGTAGTAGGCCTGAAATTATTATCCTAGATCCGGGATCCGATCCAATCCGAAATTTAGGATATCCGGATGGTTCGGATCCGGATAATATGCAAAATATAAGTTCGGATATCCGAGATCCGTGGAGTGTGGAATTTGTGCCTGTCTGAGTTTATAACATAATGGGCTTAATTTATTACGTTAAGCCCACCACACTTTGGAAAAAAAAAAAAAAAAAAACCTAATCTCTTCCTTTGCCTCAGTCACGCCCTCTGATCTCATCCTCCAAGCTGTGGAGAATCTAGAAATATTCGATTACCCGTTTCAGATCTTGACCCGATTCTTTGATAACCCGACCCGGTTTTCTCGGCGAAATTTTCACCTGCTCTTATTCCTTGATCCTTGCCGCAAAATTTCGCGTAATTTTCCTACTGATTCAGCTCAATCGATCGAGTTTTAGTTTTGAAAATTTAAGCTTTCCACCAATCTATACCACCCGAAGATTGATTACTCATTTGGACTTGGCTCTTTGAATTCGTCCTCAAGGTAGTAAATTTTCCAAATTTCCCCTTTGTTTTCCGCTTATTACTATGCCGTCTCTGAGCCCTAAACAGTAATTTTCCTCTTCTCGATAGATAGATGGGTTTTTAGGTCTTCCTATTAGGAACCTTGTTTTCGGTTTGAGTGCCGAGAGTTGAATCACCAATGTGGCATTGAAAACCTGAAATTACTTGGGATTTTGAAGTAGAGTATGTACATATTAGAAACAATACAGTTCAACATGAGCTTGTTGAAGAAGCTACCGGAAATGGCGTCCATGAGTTCTGGTGCAATCGTTGTAGCTACGTCCCGACACGTGGCCGTTTAATCCACGAGTTTATTTTGATACGACACCGTTGTGGTCTAGGGTGACGCCGTTTTTTTTTTTTTTTTTTCCTTTTTCATTCCACTATTTCTTGCTTTATTCTCTGTCGTCGTCTCCGTCAAACTTCTCCGACGAAGTCTTAGAGAGAGAGAGAGAGAGTGACGAAGGGTTTAGGGGTATTTCATTTCACTTATAATTGTCTCCATTTCTTTACATTCAGAACATATCTCAATCTCAAATTACATTGAGAGCAAAAAGATTAGTTTTTTTTTTTTTTTTTTTGTTCCCTGACTTTTGAATTGTTGCAGTATCCAATTCAAGAATGAGTACTGCGTCGGCTTTTAGTTCAATTTGCTTCGAACGAGGATGCTGGTTCAAGGTTTTTCTAAAACTCTTAACATCTTTATTTCCAGTTTCTGAATTTTTTCCACTGAATCCACATTGATCAAATTCAACAGAGAAAAGCTAGTTTTGATCCTATTTAAGCTCACTGTAGCTTGTTTTGTTTTTCTGCAATCTGATAATTATACAAATGTGGGTTTTCTCTGTTTTGAAAGGGGGAAAGGAAGATTCGTGTAGCAGATAAGCGAGTCAACAAGCTTACTTTGGGATCCCATGTGGCTTCTTTATCTTCAAAGAGCTTCAGAGTTTCAGCCAATAGCTCTGCTAAACAAGAAAAGGATATTCGGATTGGTCTTCTTGGTGCAAGTGGCTACACTGGGGCAGAGGTTTGTGCAATGTTGAATCTGTCTGTTTGAAGTTTAATTTCCGTGGAATTGTTTGTTTTAGTGGTCTCTTTGGTTTTGAAATGAATCAGAGCTTAAGTGGTATGCATCTTGTTGCAAGTATGTAGCTTATTGTCCTCCTTATTTAGCTTAAGCAATAGACATATGCTAAGTTTAGCTTTTTCCCGATAAAAGGAAGAAAAAGAAGCCTTGTAGTCATTGGTTTTTAAGTTTCTTTAAAATTTCATGGGATAGAATGAATGAGGTATGAGGTATCTAAGTCTCGTTTCAAATGCATAAGTTAGTAAGCTTTTATTTGAACAATGATTTGGGATACCTTTTTTTATTGAATGGCAGATCGTCAGGCTTCTTGCAAATCATCCACATTTCCAGGTCACTCTGATGACTGCTGATAGAAAAGCTGGCCAGTCAATGGAAAGCGTTTTCCCGCACCTGAGAGCTCAAGTATAAGTGATTTATATCCCTAGTAAAATCCCAAGTGATGAATTTGTTCGATGTTACTTTGTGATGGTGTATAGTGATTGATGATTAAACCTTTTTCCTGTCCACAGAAACTACCTAGTTTGATCTCGGTAAAGGATGCAGATTTTTCTACTGTGGATGCTGTATTCTGCTGTTTGCCTCACGGAACAACCCAGGTATATATTTCATTTCATGCTTCCATTACAGTTTGTTTCAATGCTTTTCCTAGCTCAACAGAAATGAGTGTGTATATTTTGACAGGAAATCATCAAGGAACTTCCCAGCGCATTAAAAATTGTTGACCTTTCAGCGGTAATGCCCTAGAGAAATGGCTTATTCTTTTTTCTATATGTGATATGCTTATCTAAAATGTACTTTTTAGGACTTCCGGCTGCGTAATATCTCAGAATATGAAGAATGGTATGGTCAGCCACACAAGGCAGTAGAGTTACAGGTACTTTTCTCTCAAAAGCTATTGCTTGATTTTGTGTCTTTTGTGTTCATAACGCTTACACTTACCAAGTGTCATGCTGGGTTCAGAAAGAAGTTGTGTATGGTCTAACAGAGATTCTAAGGGAGGACATAAAAGAAGCGCACCTTGTAGCTAACCCAGGCTGTTACCCGACTTCGATTCAACTTCCTCTTGTTCCTTTATTGAAGGTTTTTTGTCTATTCTTTTTCGGAATGCGATTTTATTAGACTGTCTAGTCTTCAATCAACTCTACTTAATGTGTTGACTTTGATGCAGGCAAAACTCATCCAACCTGAAAACATTATTATCGATGCAAAATCTGGTGTTAGTGGAGCAGGTTAGCTTACTCTGTGATCATTATTCATGAACAATGATGCAGTAGAATGTTTCTAGTTACTGATATGAAATTATCATCAGGACGTGGTGCTAAGGAGGCGAATCTTTACTCTGAGATAGCTGAAGGCATTTCTTCTTATGGTGTCACACGACATCGCCATGGTATGTTACAATTTGATCTTTACAATTAGTAAAATTTGATTCTATGATTTGAATTCAACTGTCTGTTTTATTTTGCAGTTCCTGAAATTGAACAGGGATTATCTGATGTTGCACAATCAAAAATAACAGTCAGTTTTACGCCGCATCTCATGCCAATGGTACATAAATCTTAAGCCTGTTCTCTATGGTTTTAGCCTCAAACCCGATTAATTGGTCTTCGTTGTTTGTGTAGATCCGCGGAATGCAATCAACTATATATGTGGAAATGGCTCCCGGTGTTACAACCGAAGACTTACACCAGCAATTGAGGACGTCTTATGAGGTGATGATTACTCTTGTGTTGTAAGCCAATTACTACTTTTGTTACTCATTATGTTTCACAAATGTTTTGTAGGATGAAGAATTTGTCAAAGTGTTGGATGAAGGAGTTGTTCCTCGGACACACAACGTTAGAGGATCCAACTATTGTCATATGAGTGTCTTTCCTGATCGAATCCCCAGAAGAGCTATCATAATCTCAGTGGTAATTGAGCATAACCATGCTCTGTTATAAACTCATCTTTAACTTTTCCACAATGCCAATTCGTATATAAAAAGCTCTATGGTATTGCAGATTGATAATCTCGTGAAAGGAGCTTCGGGACAAGCGTTGCAGAATCTTAACATAATGTTGGGATATCCCGAAACAACGGGACTCTTACACCAGCCACTTTTCCCTTGAGATATTCCAAATTCCGCCTTTAAAACGGTGAAAGAACTTTCTTTTGGTTTGCTCCGCTTCTAGAAGGTTTCTTCTTTCATTACCTTTACGGCTTTACCCTTCTAATTTGTTTGTTTTTACACTTATATTCAGATGACGAACCTGAAGCTGTTGAGACGGCACTGTTGAGCATAAAGATGGTTATATGATTCATTATATAGACAAACAAATGGTTTTGTTGTTTGTGATATTCGGAGTTTTTGAGATATCCGGGTCCGGTTCTGGATTGAACTTCAGGGTGGCCAAATTAGGTACATGTTTCAGTACCAAACTAAACGGAGATTTTTGGTTACACTAGAGGCAGAGCTCAGGTTTCAGAAAATAAGTAAAACCGAACTAAAGTTAAACCTCATTTCAGTTCGAACTGGTTCGGTTCAATGCTTTTAAAACCATGCATATCAATAAAGCGTGTATAAACCCCATTTTCCAACATCATTATGTTCTTCACATTCCAACGGTTCAAAAGAGAAAAAAAAAATCTGTGCAATATGGAATATCGTGAGAAGCAGCCTGTATATAAAAGGTTTAAAACCTTCTCTATAATCCATTGTTATGCTTCTTTCTTCCACATTTCTCACTCAGCAATCTCTTGAAAACCCCATCGGTTGCTTTCTTATGGAATCTGGTATGGTCTGAATACGTTGTTGGCCTGTAGATATGTAATAAAGATTCCACTTTCGATCAGTGCAAACGAAATCTTTTTTTTTTTTTTTTTTTGTGCGTAGGAAAGCATCTTTCTCGTGGGTCTTTATTCTCGGTTTGGTTGAATATACCCACTCCTAATTACCAGTACTATACAAGTGTTACTCCATATCCTTTCCAATAGATTTCAAAGTTTACAATATTCAGTACATATGTTACACTCTCAGTTTAAGACATTTCTTTAGGCTCTACAGAATCTTATTGACATGTCGAAAGAAGTTAATGAAAACATTATAAAACCAGTAAAAAGAACGGAGGCAGCGGAGAAGAACAACGGTGGCCGATGGTCCACAGAGGCGTTACGTTTTTTTGGAGATGCTTTCCGGCCTCCGCCTCTTCCACCTGTAACTCCATGACTTCCTTTCCCAGCCACCCGGAAGATGTCGATGCTCTTGTCATCTTCTCCTCCTTTTATGTCTTTGATTGTAACTTCCGCTATAAAATGAACAAACACTAGATAATGATGCTTAACTTCTCTGGTTATATAAACAAAGAGAAACATATATGCTTAAAACAGAGCACCATGGGCTTGTTCTTGGTTGAGTAAGCTCGTCGATGGATCGACTTTCTGGGAATCGGATGAGAAGGGGAAGCAGAGAAAGAAGAGGAAAAGGAATAACAATGCAACAGATCCTCTCCCCATTGCTTGTCTGAGCTTTGTGGATTTGAGATGCGACTGTTATGAAGCGAACAGTGAATATATATGTGTGTGGGAGGGGCCAAGACAGAACATGTTCTGAAGTGACAAGTTAGGGATCAAATATACTTTTCTTTATGACACTTTAAAGTTCAAAGATCAAAATTCTCTGTTCTGACTCCTTTTTCGGGACAAAGACATATCCAACAAGCAAAGGAAATTCATGGTTATCTACACACTTCCTTAAAAACATATGTGTGAGATAAGAGCTCAATGTACATGTTCATAGAGAGTGTGTTTATGCAACAGAGACTGTACAAACTTCATGTAGAAATTGCCAATGTAATAACACTAGGCACACTTTTGAGAAAAAGAAGACAAAATATTCTCTATTATCGAAGTACTGAAATGTGTAAAGCATACAACTAAATTACTTTCATTGGTCTCCCTAGCAGAACACCTATGTCTTAAACTCTTACACAATACAAATAAAGACTCCAATTGCGCATAACCACTCTGTCTTTTGCACTCTGCATTCTGCACACGCTCTAATCCACCTCTTCAATCTTTGGACCTCCAGCACCGCTGGAACCACCATCTGTTGGCATACCGCCTGTGGCATCTCCGGCACTAGCACCACCCTGATACATCTTTGAGATGATTGGGTTGCAGATACCCTCTAACTCTTTCAACTTATACTCAAACTCATCAACTTCCGCCAGCTGGTTTCCTTCAATCCATTCGATTGTCTCATCAATCGCCTTCTCAATCTTCTGCTTATCCTCTTGATCTAGCTTCTGAGCGAGTTTCTCATCCTTGATAGTGTTTCTCATGTTGTAAGCATAGTTCTCCAGCGAGTTCTTAGCCTCCACTTTCTTCTTCACTTGCTCATCCTCAGCTTTGTACTTCTCAGCGTCTTGCACCATCTTCTCTATCTCCTCTTTACTCAACCTTCCTTTATCGTTTGTGATCGTGATCTGGTTTTTTACACCAGCGGTTTTATCCTCCGCCGACACATTTAAGATCCCATTCGCATCGATGTCAAAGCAAACATTGATTTGAGGAACTCCACGTGGTGCAGGAGGAATGCCCTTGAGCTCAAAGGTTCCAAGAAGGTTGTTGTCTTTGGTCCTCGCACGTTCTCCTTCATAGACTTGGATCAGAACGCCTGGCTGATTATCCGCATACGTGGAGAACACTTGCTCCTTCTTACAAGGAATCGTCGTATTTCTCGGGATTAACGTAGTCATCACCCCACCGGCTGTCTCAATTCCAAGACTCAGCGGCGTAACATCAAGAAGCAAAAGGTCTTGGACCTTGTCACTTCCTTCACCAGTAAGGATCGCAGCCTGAACCGCAGCTCCATATGCAACGGCTTCATCAGGGTTTATGCTCTTGCATAGCTCCTTCCCGTTGAAGAAATCTTGCAAAAGCTGCTGAATTTTCGGAATCCTCGTCGATCCTCCGACCAGAACCACCTCGTGGACCCGGGCCTTGTCGAGCTTCGCGTCTTTAAGAACTTTCTCTACAGGATCCATACATTTCCTGAACAAATCCATGTTCATCTCCTCAAACCTCGCACGTGAGATCGTCGCATAGAAGTCGATACCCTCGTGCAACGAATCAATCTCAATAGTCGTCTGAGCTGTGGATGAAAGCGTTCTCTTTGCTCTCTCACAAGCCGTCCTCAACCTCCGAAGTGCCCTCGCATTCCCACCAATATCCTTCTTGTGTTTCCTCTTAAACTCCGCAACGAAATGGTTGACAAGTCTGTTGTCAAAGTCTTCACCACCAAGATGAGTATCTCCGGCAGTAGCTTTCACTTCAAACACACCTTCTTCAATCGTCAACAGCGAAACATCAAACGTTCCACCACCGAGATCGAAAATCAAAACGTTCCTCTCACCGGTCTTCGTGCCCTTCTTGTCCAGACCATAAGCTATAGCTGCAGCAGTCGGCTCATTGATGATCCGCAAAACATTGAGCCCAGAAATAGCTCCAGCGTCCTTGGTAGCCTGTCTCTGAGAATCGTTAAAGTACGCCGGGACCGTAACGACGGCGTTTTTAACAGTGTGACCAAGGAAAGACTCAGCGACTTCCCTCATCTTCACCAACACCATGGAAGATATCTCCTCAGGAGAGAATTGCTTCTCTTCGTTCTTGTACGAGACAACTATCATCGGTTTATCTCCGGGACCTGAAACAACTTTGAACGGCCAGTGTCGCATATCACTCTGTACAGAAGGATCAGAGAATCTCCTTCCGATGAGACGTTTCGCATCGAAGACAGTGTTCTGAGGGTTCAACGCCACTTGATTCTTCGCCGCGTCTCCGATCATTCGCTCGGTGTCAGTGAAAGCGACGTACGATGGTGTCGTACGGTTTCCCTGATCGTTAGGGATGATCTCCACACGATCGTTCATCCAAACTCCGACACAGCTGTATGTAGTGCCGAGATCGATGCCAATAGCCTTATCTGATTTAGTCGCCATTGTTGCTAGATATAAGCTCCAGTAAATTGAAGATTTCGCTGAATTAGAAAATTAGGGATTTGGATTTCTTTGATGTGCTGTTTTGTTTATCTGCTTGATGAGGAATCTGAATCGATGGAAGCAGCTATATATACGAATTCGAGGAGAGAAACGAGACATTTCGAGAGAAAGCTCCAACGGAAACGTGGAAAGATCGCGCTAAAGTACCAGAGACTTCTGGATTCGCCGGCACATATGATATCACCGGCAACCGCTTACCATAAATTGATGGGCCTATTACAGCCCATTAATGTATACCCCATATATAGAATAAAAGGCCCAATGTGAGAAATTTATAATATTTTTCGAAGACGAAGAATGGAAAGCTATGAAAGAAGCGAAGAAGAAGCAAGAAACCTCCATTGCTGTGTTGATATCAGCTTTGGGGGATTTTTTTGTTTATTTGATTACTGGGTTATTTCTGGCCGTCGGATTCTGGGTGGTCCGTGACAAATACTCCGTCGATCTCATTTCTGATCCATCTCTCACTCTGCGTCTCCTATGGGTACTAAAACTTTATTTTACAACCTGGTTATTAAATGTTTTAGCCTTGTTTTTGATGTTAATTTTCAGATTATTGAGTTCTCGATCGTGGTAATCATCTACAGCTTGTTCAGAAGAAACCCAGAGAAATGCTCAGTGAGTGTAGTTCATCTCCGCGTTCTATGTGATTAAAGAAGCTGACTTTCTCGTTTAGCTCGATTGCTTTGTGCTGGGCTCATTTCCCTTTTATAGAAATCGACAAAGCAACCAAATATCATCACTTTTTGATTTCATATAGAGAAGATTTGGATTCCTGTTTTTTGACTCCCTGAATGATTCCTCATTGCTTTCCAGTACTTTAGAGTTGTTGGGAGAAGCATTGTAGGACTAATTTCCGGTTAGTAATTTGGTTTTTCAGCTTATTATAGCTCACTACTTTTTCAAAGAAGTTGATTGCTGAATGAGTTCACTTGAAAATTCAAAATGTTAATCTTGACGTGAAGATGTGAATGAGTATTAGCTTCTTATGCAATCCTCTTGCGGATTCAGTATCCCTTAATTGTTGTGACTTGTCTAAACTTGTATGATAATTCACACAATATCTGTTGTTAATCCATCTTTTTGTTTCTTTAGACCAACCGGAAATATAGAATATATGATCTTAATTGATTCCAGCATATGGAGCACTTATTGGAGGATGGTTTGGAGCTTGGCCTATGCCACTTGACTGGGAAAGGCCATGGCAGGTAATGTCTATTCACCTCAATATACAATCAAGACCTTGGTTCTTGTTCTTTGGTCATGGTCTCGGTTATTGCAAGAATGTAGTGGTGATTATATACATAAAACTAATCCTTGTATCATTCTCTAAACAGGAGTGGCCTATATGTGTGTGTGTTATGGAGCTATAGGAGGCTACATTGTTGGGAAAATTGTCTCCTTGAGTTTGATGCTTTTTGTCAGGAAACACAAGAATTTGAAGCTAGCCTGGAATAGATCAATCGCTTTGGATCTGCAGAATGAGTTTCATCTTGTTTTCACTTGATTGCTACGTTTTTGTTAGCTTGAACAAAATTTCTTATTTTCCACATAGAATCAGGCGTTCAAGAATTGTAAATTGGAGAAGTCCCATCTCCGTTACCTTCGTAACTCATCATCCACACCGAATCTCTTCTTCGATTCGTTGAGTGTGATTGTCTGAAGAAAAAACCCTAGGGATTCTGATGGAGGATGAATTAAATTATGAAGATTCTTTGTGGAAAAAGAAGGTTAAGGGTATTATTGTAAATTGATCATAGAACTTTTTGGTGTTTCGAGACTACACGAATTGTAAATGGGCTTAAATAGTCCAAATTTGAAAAAGTGTGGGTTCATTATAGTTAATGGGCTTATTAGCTGTAGTTGGGCCATTTGAGATTCTTGGTCGTTACCCCAAATATATCCAATATATATTTACACAAATTCTTTCTTTTGCAGGTTGGGGATGAGAATCTTTGTTTAGACGTGGTGAGTTCTTTCTTTCTTTGAATCTTTGTTTTTTTAAACGTAATTTTTGTATTAGTCGAATTTGTGAGTTTTTGAGTAGTCTTTCTTAGGAATGGGCAAATGGAAATTCGGAACGAGAATTTGCGGAAATGGGACGGGAATTTTCGGAATAGAAAAACCTGTCCCATTTATATCCCATTTGAATTTCGAGACGGGACGGGAATGGGAATTCCCAAAAATGATCTTAAATAATATGTAAATAATATGATATGTTAAAATTTAAATCATGTTCCATAAACTTCACTAATAGTTCTATTACTTTTTTTTCTAAGAATATTGGTAGATTATTTTTAAAGCCTATTATATATGAATCTTAAAATTAACTAAAACTTTCATTAGATCTTATTTTTAAAGATTAGGCTCACATATATGGTACTCTCACAAACTTTGTTGCCGCACACAAGAAATAAGTACGTCTTTTTCAGTGACAATGCATATGTAAAATTTCTAATTACACATATTTATTGAGTGAGAATTAATCGCTACTTTTTTTTTGTTGAAGGTATCTAAACCAAACCAAATTGAATAGAGAAATAATAAACAAAAGGACTCATAAATCATGAGCAATTCTAAAATGTCCATACGCAAGTTGATCCATCATGAAATCCAGAGTAGAAGTCCCTATCTAATTATCTTTCTTTCGGTAAACTTGATAATGCATATGTAATTTTTTTCAATTTGTAAGACGTAAAATTTCCAAATACACATATTTATTGACTGACAGAAAAAAAAAGAATTAATCGCTACATTGATTTATTTTATTTTGAAGGTATCTAAACCAATTGAATAAAGAAATAATAAACACAAGGACTCATGAATCATAACCAATTCTAAAATGTTCGTACGTAGGATGATCGATCATGAAATCCATAGTAGAAGTCTCTATCTAGTTATCTTTCTTTCGGTAAACTTGATAACGCATATTTAAAAATTTTAGTACAATGCATATGTAAAATTTCCATTTACAAATATTTATTGAGTGATAGAAAGAAAAAAAAATTAATCGCTACATTTTATTTTATTTGAAGGTATCTAAACCAAATTGAATAGAGAAATAATAAACACAAGGACTCATGAATCATAAGCAATTCTAAAATGTTCGTACGTAGGATGATCGATCATGAAATCCATAGTAGAAGTCTCTATCTAGTTATCTTTCTTTCGGTAAACTTGATAACGCATATGTAAAATTTTTAGTACAATGCATATGTAAAATTTCCATTTACAAATATTTATTGAGTGATAGAAAGAAAAAAAAAATTAATCGCTACATTTTATTTTATTTGAAGGTATCTAAACCAAATTGAATAGAGAAATAATAAACACAAGGACTCATGAATCATAAGCAATTCTAAAATGTTCGTACGTAGGATGATCGATCATGAAATTCATAGTAGAAGTCTCTATCTAGTTATCTTTCTTTCGGTAAACTTGATAACGCATATGTAAAATTTTTAGTACAATGCATATGTAAAATTTCCATTTACAAATATTTATTGAGTGATAGAAAGAAAAAAAAAAATTAATCGCTACATTTTATTTTATTTGAAGGTATCTAAACCAAATTGAATAGAGAAATAATAAAGACAAGGACTCATGAATCATGAGCAATTCTAAAATGTCCGTACGTTCATGAAATCCAGAGTATAAGTCCCTATCTAGTTTTCTTTCTTTCGGTAAACTTGTTAATGTAGATGTACATTTTTTCAATTTGTAAGATGTAAAATTTCCAATTACACATATTTATTGAGTGACACAAAAAGAAAGAAAGAATTAATCGCTACATTTTTTATTTTATTTTGAATGTATCTAAACCAAATTGAATAGAGAAATAATAAACACAAGGACTCATGAATCATGAGCAATTTTAAAATGTTCGTCCGTAGGATGATCGATCATGAAATCCAAAGTAGAAGTCTCTATCTAGTTATCTTTCGTTCGGTAAACTTGATAATGCAGATGTTAAATTTTCCAGTATAATGTAGATGTAAAATTTCCATTTACAAATATTTATTGAGTGACATAAAAAAAAAAAATTAATCGCTACATTTTTATTTTATTTTGAAGGTATGTAAACCAAATTGAATAGAGAAATAATAAACAGATGGACTCATAAAATCATGAGCAATTCTAAAATGTTCGTACATTCATAAAATCTAGAGTAGAAGTCCCTATCTAATTATCTTTCTTCCGGTAAACTTGATAATGCAGAAGTAAACTTTTTCAGTGACAATCCATATGTAAAATTTCCAATTACATATATCTATTGCATTTATATGTAATAGATATAAAATTTCTTTTGGTGCAGATCCTCCAATAACCACCATTGCATTTATCGGTTGTATCAAAAGTCTCGTTAGCAAAGATGCATGTTCCGTACTGTTGAAACGTCTGATCTAGAAGATCCACAAGCGTCAATGGATTCAAGCGGTACACTGTGTTGGAAACTGTTAAGTCCTTGAGAGTTTACTTTCGCAAGAAGGGAAAGCATAATGGTAAGGAGAAGGATAAAATTGGGATTCAAAACACAAATGTGGTGATGTGGCAGGAGGAAAATCAAATGCAAGACCACAGAGAGAAAAAGAGCTCAATTGCTGGACAAAAAGCAACAGTGAAGGAAAGTGTTAGCCAGCCCATGACGTGTTAACCAAGCAGCAGAGACAACACGTGAAGAAGACCACTCCACCAAGCAGTAGAGACGAGGTCGAGAAAGTGAAGAAGACTAGCAACATTTTCAAGACTCACGCATGCCTAAACAGAACACACAAACATCAACACAAGCATGCCTCTAACGTTGCCTCCACTCACTCACGTTTCTCACCCATTATTAGAACAAGCTCAATGTTGCTTATTCAGCCACGTCACTCTTCTTGATTATGTAACATAATGTCTTCTTCTATAAGTACCCGTAAAACCTCTCAAGTTTGTACTTAACCTAAAACCTATCTCATCTTATCAATACAAAGCTTTAATTTTCTGTTTTTAATAAAGCTCATATGAGCTAGTTTTTGTTTCAATAAGTCAATGGTTGATGTTAGGTTTTTAACATGGTATCAGAGCTAATCGATTCCCTTGGGTTTGATGGTGTAGATCTCAACTTCTTTATGTCTTCTATTTACAAATCTATCTCTCCAAGTCACTTTACTTGTCATTATGTTCTTCTTATATTTCGCCCAAGCATCAAGAGGCAAAGACCCGTGTAAGACTCAAAGATGGGAGAAAGAGGCGATGGTGAGTTAATCTCTATCTCGCGTGAGATGGAGAAGAAACAGGTTTCGAGTTTGGATGTTGGATTAGAAAGAGATGAAGATGAAGATGGTGAAGATGATTTCCAAATCTCAGATTCAAGCAAACTCATGGTCATGTTCAGTACACCATAAGTTTGAGGGGGGATGTTAGCCAGCCCATGACGTGTTAACCAAGCAGCAGAGACAGCACGTGAAGAAGACCACTCCACCAAGCAGCAGAGACGAGGTCGAGAAAGTGAAGAAGACCAGCAACATTTCCAAGACTCACGCATGCCTAAACAGAACACACAAACATCAAAACAAGCATGCCTCTGACGTTGCCTCCACTCACTCACGCTTCTCACCCATTATCAGAACAAGCTCAATGTTGCTTATTCAGCCACGTCACTCTTCTTGATTATGTAACATAATGTCTTCTTCTATAAGTACCCGTAAAACCTCTCAAGTTTGTACTTAACCTAAAACATATCTCATCTTATCAATACAAAGCTTTAATTTTCTGTTTTTAATAAAGCTCATATGAGCTAGTTTTTGTTTCAATAAGTCAATGGTTGATGTTAGGTTTTTAACAGAAAGCATAGGAAAGGACGATGAGCTGTCCTAGGGCTTGGCAGAAGGGGAAAAATTGGGCTGCGGCATTGGAGACACTCAGGTGGCAGATAGGTAGGGCATTAAGTGTCTTTAAAGGGAGTGGCTACAAGATCATTTAGGGCAATTTTTTTGGTTGTGTTATGTTGGGCTAGTTCTATGAACTAGAGGCAACATTGTTTGTTCGGGAGGACAAACATTTATATCGTTTTTCTATTCTACATTTAATAAAGATTAAATATTTGTAACCTCGTCCTCTTTATTTATAAAATATCTCAGCTTTACATTATTTTTGAGAGAAAACAGAAAGAGCAAAAACAGAGCATACAGGGAAAGAACATAACTTTATACATTGAGTGTCTTCGAGAATGCTAAGGAGCATAACAGTAACGTAGCTAGGCCAATTGTTACATCCTCGAGAAGCCATTATCGTTATCAGATAAGATTCATTCTTCTTTTGTGGATCTTGCGAATAGAATCCATAAGATAGCAACAGCTCATTTGCAAGAAGCGATTATGATGTAGTGTAGAAATGCTTGGCTAGCAAGAAACCAATTTCGGTTTGGAACAGAAGCCGGATCTTGCAAATCACATGATCTTGCTTCCAGTTCAAGTTATTGGTAAGCCTATACTCTTCCATTACCCAGCTTCTCTTGTATTCTCTAGGTTTCCACTTTACGCAGAACTTGAGAATCTTCTTGAACCCTTAAGAAAACGTGAGATTATGTCGTCTTCTGCGTTGTGCATATCATAATCATAATCTGCATCCAATTCGTCCTCATAATGAAACTCAAGAAAAAGATGGGATCGAGAGAGATAAAGGTCAAACGCAAGAATGAGTGTTTGTTTCTTGGAGATGAAGCGAAGAAGAAGAGAGACTTATGTTAATGGACGTGCTTTTAAGTTAAGTTGCATCCGTTATTTATATCTAATTTTCCTGTTGACCTATTTACCCCTGAGTATTCTCTCTTTACTTCGCAACTACCCATCTTCTTCCACGGATATTTAATTTTTACTGTTTTCCAAAAACTTTTTCTCTTGAGCTTATTAAAATAAATTAGTATCAGTTTTAAATGTATGCGAATTGTTGTTTTGTTGACATATGTATAATCTTATTTCGATACAGATACTAAATTTCTTAACTTATAATTAAATACCTTTTAAGTAATGTGTGGAGGCTTAACAGAATTGGATGCTCATATTTGGTTCTATTTTTTCTTCTTCATAGTTAACACTTTAAAGTTGTTAAACTAATAAAGGCAGTAATGAAACAATGTTTTCCTCTCATCTCTTTCTAAAATCTTTCATAGAGAAAAGCTTATCGTTTTTTTATTTTCCGATTAAAATTCGATCTTGTTCCGGCTAAGTTCGGATTTGTTTTTTTCTGCCTAAGTGTGAGTATATCTTAGCCGTTTTGGATATTTCTTTTAGTATGTGTTCTTTTGTTTGTTTTCCCTTTTGCAGCGATTAGATCTCTTCCATTTTGGAGTAGACAAACGCCGTGTGGCGATTCAAAGTATTTGGGATCATCAGCTGCTCGATTCCCTGCATGAGAGGATAAAACTTTCATACCACCTGATCAAGCCATTTTTAGGCAAATTACGCTGGTGAATCGGTAGAAATGAAAATAACATTAGGTTATAAATAAATATATATGTAAATTCACTAATTTATGTACGGATTGTAATGGAAAATCATAGTTACGTATGAATTGACCGTTTGGTATATATGTTGAAGACAATTTCACAAATCTACCGTATAAAATTTATTGAACAAAAAAAAACTAGAATCCGTCACTTTATCAATGATTGTGTATCAAATAAATATATTCGTTTTCTAAGAAAATTGATATACTATTTTCATGTTAAAAACTATTATATATGAACCTTAAAATTAAACAAAATTTCCATTAGATATTATCCTAAAAGATTAGGCTTACATGCATGGTAAGGGACATAGCAAAATCATGAATATCATGCCTTAACTCTCTCATACTTCGTTGCCACACACAAAACATAAGTACTTTTTTTTAAGTGACAGTGCATATTAGTGTCATTAGAATACAAGTAAGCATATTATTATTAGTGACTATTGCCGATTCTTGTTTTTTAAAATACTTTTGCTAAGAAATTCAAACATATTATATATAAATAAAAATGGGAGAGAGTTACAGTTTTGAAAAGAAAAACCCGATAAAGCAAATCTCAAATTTAAATAAATAAATAAAAGTATCCGAAAAGTAAAAAAAAAAGAAGACCAAAACCTTAATCAACGATATTCCAAGTCATATCATTCTCAAAGATCCAGTGGCAAACTTCAATCCGACCCGGACCCGAACCTAAAGCCAAAAATGCTCCATGACTCGGACTCCAAGCTGACGTGTCAATATGACAGATGGCAACACCATGGTTAATCTTCTCTAAACTCTTCGGGTCAAGTAGATCTGTTTCATAAACCCGTACCCGAGGAACCGAGTGACAATAATACAGTAAATACGGGTACAAACTCTGGTGACACGAAACAGCTCTCGTTACATTTCCACCGTTGATTCCATTGACTTTTCCAATCACGATCTTCTTCTTTGACCCGACGACATTCTCCGTCGTCCTCACCACCACGCCACGTCCAAGCACCGACGTAGCGAAATCTATCATATCCTCCGCCGATCCAACACACCGCTTCGTCTCGCCGAGACTGGCCGGTCTCTCACACTCTGAAACCGCCGACGATATTATCTCCGCCATCGATGAATTCTCTCCGGCACCAAAAACCCTCCGTACCTCTCCGATCTCAGAGGACGAAAACGGTAAATTCGAAACAATGCTCCGGGGCAAAAACGTCCTTGTAGGCATTTTATCTTTAATATCCGGCATTTGCATAAAAGTCCCTTCTTTCAACATCGATTCTCTAAAGAATTTACCCTCCTCAACCCATTTATTTACCGTTTTGCCACTGGAGCTCACATTATTAGAGTAATGCGAAAAAACGACGCCGTCTTTAGTGTACTCCTTAAAACTCGGTCCTTGACCATAAGTTTTGAAGCTGACGTTTCCTCCGACGTTACCTTGGCCGTAACCGGTGAAATTATCGGAACCAAGGTTAAAAGATTTACCGTAATTTACGAAATTGACCTTCTCGTTGTTTGAGTTCTTAGCGTAAGAAGAGAACGAGTCAACACCGATGTTGGATTGGTCTCTGTAGTTTTTAAAACCATAAACGGCGCCGTTTCCTCCGTCACCGTAACCTTTAAAATCGTTAACGGGAACATTCCCGTTTCCTCCGTAGCTCGTGAAACTGTCGTTAGCTCCGTTAGCGTTATCTCCGTATTTGGTGAAACCCGAATTGACGACGTTTGACCCGGTTCCGTAACCCGAGAACTCATTCGGAGCTCCGTTTCCGTTTTTGCTGTAGCTTGTGAACGTTTGATCTCCGGTGTTTGCGTTATCGGAGTAAGTAGTGAAGGTTTGTGATCTTCCGTTAGCTTTGTCGGAGTAAGAAGTGAATCTTCCGTTTGGTTCGTTTGCGTTTGTGTTGTAACTCGTGAAATCGCCGGAGCCTCCGGTTGTTCCGGTGGCGTATGTTGTGAAGCTTTGGTCAGCTACGTTGACTTCTCCGGCGTAATTTGTAAATCCGTCGTCGTGTCCTGCGGAGTTGCGGCTGTAACGTCGGAACGAGTCGACGGCGATGTTGTCACCGCCGGAATAGTTTTTGAACCAGTCGGCTCCGGAGAGACGGTCGGAGCCGTAGTTTGTGAAGTTCTTGCCGCTGTATACGGAGAAGGTGACGTCATCGCCGTGTTTGTCGAGGGAATGAGCGGCGACGAGCTCAGGGAAGCAGAAGAGTTTCGCGGCGGAGCAGAAATCGGAGCGGCGCGTGTGGAGCGAGTGATTAGAAGCGAGTGAGGCGAAGCGCGTGGAGTCCACGGGTGTTAAAGGAGAGGCCTTTGAGAGGAAAAAAGAAGGTTTTGGTGAATCGCCATTGATGTGATTGTTCCAATAGCGAATCAATGAGGCTTTTGGTGTAAATGGATTCTCCGACGCCGTGATGTTGCTGCCGGCACTTTGTTTAGCTCCAGCGAAATACACCTACATTTTGGTGGCGGACAAAAAAAAAAAAATCAAACAAAAATGCAAATGGTTATGTTAAATGGAATCTATCAAAATGTTTTTAAGTAAACTAAAGATTGAATCTTTCTTACATGAGAAGATGAGAAGATGCAGAAGAAGCAAAGGAATAGAGTTGCTTCAATATTGTTCATCTTCTCTGGTGAGAGAGTTTTGTTGGTTGAGAAAGATAAATAATATGAAGAGAGTAGTGAGACTTCAATATGATTTCATGAAGAGAGAGTGTATTGAGACTTCACTATGAAGTGAGTCATAATATAAATTTCAAAAGTAAACAGTTTTTTTTACTTATTTATTTATGTTTCCGACTTTATTAGGTACTACTCGATTAAGACATGTATTTTTACGCGGGTTATTTTAGTGATACCTTTTTTTATAATTTAAAAAGTTATATATATATATATATAATTATAATTTAACTAAAAATTTTAATAGTTTATGAACGTTATGTTTATAAAAAAATGCATATTTAAACTTCTGAAACTTTTTATATGAAAAATTTACCAATTGTAAATGGCTCAAATTTGGTCTTTAATGGTTAATAGTTTATTGTCGGGCTTTTGCTTTTAGTTTTTAGTACATTTATGACCAATTAAATAAATTTTAGTTATTCAAATAAGATAGAACGTAAACCAAGACCTGGTTTGAAAATATTAAAATTTCCATAATATTGATTGGTAATTAAATAAATTTTCTTAAGACAAAATCCAAAACTCACTCAGAAACGCACTACCATATCAGTTTCAGAAGCTTCAGGTTAAATTTGAGGATTAAACACTTTTTATCAACTTTATTAGGTATCTCGAAAGAACATTAAAGTAGGTTTTACTGTTTTAATCAACTGATAATAGGTTAAAAGAGTCCAAAAGAGGAAGAAGCTTCAGCTGGTATAACTAAAACTTACAAAAAGTCAAAAAGAGGGAACATATCTTTTAAATTCAGTTAAAATATTATAAGAACGAATCTGAATAACTAAATAAGGCTGCATAAAGTAAAATATTAAAGATGAATCTCTCCCAATAGTTAGTATCAAAAAGATCAAAATTATATGAAAGAGAAATTTAAAGAAAAAGAAAAAGAAAAAGCTGAGAGAGACTGCTTGTTGCTGAATAAAGAGAGAAAGTAAATAGTAAAAAAAAAAAAGAATAAGAAATTAATTCAAGATTTTGGAAATTAGTAGCTTTTCTCTGCTCCTATGCTCGACTCACTTGGGCCCTCTCCCCTGTAAGACACGTTTTTTACCCTATTGCAGACTTATCTCTGTTTGAAAACATGGCACAGCTTCTGCTCTTTCGAGACGCCCCAGGATCACCACAACACTCATCCCAAGCTCCAGCAGTTAGGCCCTCTCTGTCATGGCCATGGATCCTTTGGAAACTCTGGAAGAGCAGAAATGCCCTCATTTATACTGCAAATGACCAATCAGCTCCACAATTAGTTGAAGATGCTATTTTGGAGCATGCTGAATGGGTGCAGGCTGAGACTCAGACCCCACAACATCCTCAGAGGAGCCAACATCAAGGAAACCTTCAGAAATGGAAAGCTCCCAGCAGAGGAAATCTCAAATGCAACGTGGACAAAGTTTCTGGTAATTATGGAGTGGCTTGGATTGTTAGAGATTCGGAAGGTAATGTGAGACATTTTGGAGCCAAAAGATACCCTCTCTTGCGCTCATCTTTAGAAACAAAGGCTACAGCCCTGTCTTGGGCAGTCTCTTGTGTCTCTCGTTTAGGTTATCGACATGTGACTTTTGAAGCAGACAATCTGGATGTGATCAAAGCCTTACGCGAACCTGCTCTATGGCCTCGGCTACAGACTTTCATCAAGGATATTCAGGGATGGAGTTTAGAAAATGATTTTTCTTTTACTCATATTATGCGTAAGGCAAATGGTTGCTCGGATTTGTTAGCAAAACATGTTAGCGGTATGCATGAGTGTATTATGCATATCTTGATGTTGTAATCCCAAGCTGGTTATCACCACTTGTTGAGATGGACAAACATTGTATGGTTTCTACCAATTAATTGGAAGTTAGTTTTATGTGTCAAAAAAAAAAAAAAAATTTAGTAGCTTTTGATTATTTTAGTTCTTGGGCTTAGTGTTAACGAGTAATGATAGTTTGGAACACTAAAAACTGGTATTGATATGATGGACTTAGATCCCTGAACCCTAGGTATAAAGTATAAACTACTCCCTCATGAATACACTATGTACTTATATACCTGGAAATTAATATAGACATATCATGGTTTGTTAAGAGTGACTAATAATAATAGGTGACTTTATAATTCTGTCTCCCACCAAAACAAGGATTCTTAAAAATTATTAGATTACTTTTTCTTCTTCTCAAATTATTCAAAAGTACATAATCCTATATCAAGAGCGCTGGACAATGTCAATTACAAAAACAAAAGCTACAAATAAATAAGAGCCGAAATAGTCAAATAAACTTATAAGAATTATCTCTTGCACCATTATTTTTGTTTTAAAGTGATGACTCATAATTTTTTCACAAACATAAATGAATTAAGAAAGATTTAAAGTTCAATGTCGATCTTTAGATTGGATGTATGCAAGAAATGGATCATCAAATACGAAGAAATGTGGTGGTGGCTAACGTGCGACCAATGTAACTTTAGTACTTTTATAGTTTTTTTTCTTTCCATTAATGGCCATAGATTCCCGCGTTTTAGCACTTGGTGCGATGATGGCTCTACGACGTTTGCTGACAATAATTTTCATACATTTATATTTTAATTAGCAAATAATATAAAAAAGGGAAAACAACATTCAGTATATATATATCCCCAAAAAACTTCATTATATATAGTGTCAAAACAACATTTCATGAATAAATTTTACTAATCATTTTTATAAAAGAAACCTTTTTGTTTAATTGATTGCATTAATTCAAATGTGGTAAGAAAACCAATGATTTACAGAAATCCCATATAGTGTTAACCCATAAAAAATGCTTATGAACCAAATACACGAGAGTAGAAGCCCATGAGGTAGTAGTAGAAACTCATGCAAGAAGGAAGCCATTAGGAGAGGGACATGAATCCCAGTCGGCGTCAAAGGGGACGATCAGATGCGGGATAACCACAATTTGTATGCACTCACTTGAGGCTGAGATCTTGTTTTCTTAATGATGCCTTCACTGTTCCGATAATCCATTCAGGAGATCGATATATCAATGAGAGTTTTGATGTAGTATATTGTTCCTCTCTTTCCAAATTTCAAATATCATTGTTTGCCAAGCTAGCAATAGGAGGTAGCGAATCTTCTTGTTTACTGAGAAGGAGATGAATTCGTCTAGTACAAGAGAATGAGAAATGAAACTTCTAAGATATCTAATATTTATGTCTCGGGTTTTAACCCAAATAGATTACTACAAGAATGCATTACAAATCACATTAGAATAATCACGATCGAATCCTCATAGACCAAATTGACACTAAGAATCTAAAGGAATAAGGAGAAGCTAAGATGAAAATATAGTTTTGTGGATTTTCGCCTAAATTAAGCGAATAAATAAATGGTATAACTATAAACGATGTATACATATTAATTAAAAGAATTGGGCATAAGAAATTCTCCGGAAATCATAATTATAGAACACAAATTTAAGACATAGAGATAAGCAATGTTCTCGGATTCAATACACGATAATCAAATAACATCTTGCCAAAGAGTCAATTTTTATGCAACAAACCTTAAAAAACTAACATTCGTTGAATATTAGAGATTGAGCGATCATTTAGATCAAATTTTGATATATTCATAAAATGTCTTAACATCAACCTTCATTAGTTACGATATTTTGCTCATTTATATTAATAAATAATAAAATTTCTTTTACCATATTAGTTACTATACTGAAAGACCAAGAGTTGTACAAAAGTCAATCATTTGTAGGATATTTAAGGTTTATATAATACAATTTACTAAACAAAAATTCCTACAAATATTTAAAGTTTATAGAAGAAAAATAACATTTCAAAGGAAGAAGATGAACAATATTTTACAAAGTACAAACACGATAAGATTTAGTATCTTAATTTTGAACTTTTGCTTTTAAATATCTTTGTTCTCAATCTTTTTTCATAATTTTTATTTACGTAGTATATTTACTGCAATTCACTAAACAAAAATTCTCACGATTAGTTATTTACTGATCAAATATTTAAGATTTATATATGAAAATGAAGAAGATTGAACAATATTTTTACAAGATATAAACATAATAAGGTTTAGTATCTAAATTTTGAACTTTCGCTTTTAAAATTTATTTGTTTTCATTATTTCTGTCCATAATTTCACTTACGTAGTTCTTATAATTTACTTATATTTTGCTTTTTAAGTAGCTAGTTAATTGTTAACCAATATTATATTCAGTGTTAGTTCTTAATTATTAAAATAGTATGCTATTTTATCATAATTAATTGAAAAAAAAACTAGCTATGTTTGATGCAGTATTTTAATTCTTTTTTACCAGTATTTTTCAAAATAAGCTATATTTTTTTTGTAACATCTGATTATATTAATAAGAAATTGGTTTGGAGTAGTCTAAATGTAACGTATGATCAGTTACATAAGGAAAATAAAAATGATATAAAAAAAAAAAAAAAAAAAGACAAGTGATGGGGAATGTGGTGTTTGGCAAAATAAGCTATTTATTTTTGGCAAATTTATACACAAAGAATTAAGAAAAAAATTACCATAGTAATTACAAAAGTAGAAAGTAAAAGACCAAGAGTTCAACAAAAGTTAATCATTTGTAGGATAAGTTTTTCGAACTCTTCTCTGATGTATTAAAGAGAAAATAATCATTTAATTAAAAATACCCAAAAGAAGTCAATAAATATTGAATTTTGAAAGGTCAAGTTTCGTAGCCTCTTTCTATTTTCAATTTATCATAAAAACTGTCAAAGAGAAAGAAAATCAAGCGAGAAGATCTCTGGTCGTAAATTGAAGGTTTTTCTTCCTCTCAATCTCGACTAATCTCTGAACTCTCTTTGTATTTTGTTGATTAATCACAAACTAACCTAATCTCTGAACTCTTTCTTCTCAGGATCAGTTATTTATTTAGATAATTTATTCTTAAAGAAAATGAACAATATATTTAATACAATTCACTAAACTAAAATTCTCACAGATATTTAAGGTTTATATATGAAAACTAACATTTCAAAGGAAGAAGATGAACAATATTTTACAAGATATAAACACGATAAGGTTTAATATCTAAATTTTGAACTTTTGCTTTTAAATTTATTTGTTCTCATTCTTTTTGTTCAAAATTTCACTTACGTAGTATATTTACTACAGTTGACGTACTAAACAAAAACTCTCAAGTTTAGTTATTTACTGAACAAAGATTTAAGATTTGTATATGAAAACTAAGGTTTCAAATGAAGAAGATTGAACAATATTTTTACAAGGTATAAACCCAATAAGGTTTAATATCTAAATTTTGAACTTTTTTCTTTTAAATTTATTTGTTCTCATTCTTTCTATCCATAATTTCATTTACGTAGTTCTTATAAATTACTTATATTTTTCTTTTTAAGTATCTAGTTAATTGTTACCCAAAGTTAATTCTTAGCTATTAAAATATTATGCTATTTTATCATAATTAATTGAAAAAACGTAGCTATGTTTAGTGCAAAATATATTTTGGTAAAAATGTGCAACATTTAAACTCTTTTTACCAATATTTTTCATAATAAGTTTTTTTTTGTTGGTAACATATGATTATATTAATAAAGAATTGCTTTGACTAAATGTAACACCTGATCAATTACATAAAGAAAATAAAAATGGTAATAAAAGGACAAGTGATGGGGAATGTGGTGTTTGGCTAAATAAGCTATTTATTTTTGACTAATTTATACACAAAGAATTTAAAAAAATTACCATAGTAATTACAAAAGTAGAAAATGAAAGACCAAGAGTTAAACAAAAGTCAATCATTGGTAGGATAAGATATTCGTTTTCTTCTATCATATATTAAAGAGATAATTATTTAATTAAAAATACCCAAAAGAGGTCGATAAAGATTGAATTTTGAAAGGTTATGTTTCGTGGTCTCTTTTTATTTTCAACTTATCATAAAAACGGTCAAAAAAAGAAGAAAATCTAGCGAAAAAATCTCTGGTCATAAACTGAAGGTACTTCTTCCTCTCTATCTTTATCTCGACTACTTTCTAACCTAATCTCTGAACTTTCTTTATACTTTGTTGATTAATCACAAACTAATATCATAGCTTTGTGGGAAATTTAGAGTTTCCGGGAGAAGCCATGGTTAGAACCACTCTAAACACCTCTTTAAGCAAGAGGAAGTTTATCGAAACCAAAGGCTCGGGGAAAGATAGGTTAAGTGATTTACCGTGTCATTTGTTATGTCAGATCCTCTTTGAACTCTCTACCAAGAATTCGGTTCGCACTAGTGTTTTGTCGAGTCATTGGAGAAATCTCTGGTCACATGTTCCTGCTTTGGATTTGGATTTCCATGATTTCGAAGATGATCTTGACTTATGAAATCGAACCAAAAGTTAGTCTTAAAGAGATTCATGTTCATAATAGTTAGATTTAACTATTGGTTAGATTTCATAAATCAACTTGAATCTCTTTAAGCCTAGCTTTTTGTTAGATTTCATAAATCTATCTATGAATTCTCCAAGTCGAAATCATCTTCGAAATCATGGAAATCTAAATCCAAAGTAGGACCATGTGACCAGAAATTTCTCCAACGACTCGATAAAACACTTGTGCGAACTGAATCCTTGGTAGAGAGTTCAGAGAGGATCTGACCTAACAAATGAACCTATCTTTCAACGAGCCTTTGGTTTTGATAAACTTCCCCTTGCTTAAAGAGGTGTTTAGAGTGGTTCGAATCATGGCTTCTGCCGAAAACCCTAAATTTCACACAAAACTACGATATTAGTTTGTGATCAATTAAAAAGTACGGAGAGAGTTCAAAGATTAGGTTAGAGATTACTCGAGATAGAGAGGAAGATGAATCTTCAATATACGACCAGAGATCTTCTCGCTAGATTTCTTCTTTTTTAATAGTTTTTAGGATAAGTTGAAAATGAAAAAAGGCAACAAATCGTCACCTTTCAAAATTCAATCTTTATTGACTTTTTTTTAAAGGTATTTTAATTAAATGATATTTTTCTCTTGAGCTCACCAAGCTCTTGAGCAAGAAATCCAAAAACTTATCCTGATTGACTTTTTTTTTTATCTCTTGGTCTTTCATTTTCTACTTTTGTAATTATTATGGTAAATTTTTTTATATTCTTTGTCTATATATTAGCCAAAAAAAATAGCTTATTTAGCCAAACACCACATTTCCGATCATTTGTCCCTTTTTTGTCAACGATATTTCATTTTTAAATAGTAAGAAACATACATAGTAGAGTTATAGATGCTTCAATGAAAGAAGTACCGTTACAATAAAGATAACGACAAACTTAAAAAAGATAGTGCACATTTTTCAAAGTGACATTGTCCGCGACTTGAAAGCTCATGTCAAGAGTAAGGTGTGCATCGTCCGCGATTTTCAACACTAGTAAGTACGATTCGGGTTGAAATTAGAACTTTAACCAATTGGTCATTGAGTTCGTAGAGGTATCACGATCTAACAAGCCGTCCTTCGTTAGATCTGATAGGGTTCTCTCCCCTATGGAGGAGGATGACTCTCCTTGCAGGAGGAAGTGTGAGGAATGAGGATCATTACTTATGATTAGGAGGCAAAACTCCAAAATAAATCTCTTAATACATGAATACTCTAATCACATTTCTAACAAAGTAGTAATTTGGGCAGGCCTAATGGAGTTTTTATTTAGAAGCTTTAGGCCTCTTACCTGGCCCAAGAACAAAGGGAAGTTGGGCTACTAAATAATGGAAATGATAATTATGGCCCATAAGGGAAGAAAGGTACCCTAGTTTGGTGGCCCATCACTTGTCCTTTTATTATCACATTTTCTTTATATCTTGCTATACACAAGTCATACATAGCTACTCCAAGGTGGAATCGTTGCGTTAATTCTCTAACTAGTACTTATCTCGCTTGAATGCTTTGTTAGTCGAATCTTCTTGGAAAATTTTACCAACCTTTCTTGGTTCCTGACTTAATCTAGATTCCTTTGTCCTAGTACGTCTCATTTGATAAATTGATAATCTGTCTCTCAAGAAAACACTTCAAATTTCCTTTAGATATATTATCAGGAACTTGACTGCTTTCGAAACACAAAAGAGATTAAACTTAATGTAGATGCCCTATCTATTAAAGATCCAAATACCTCAATTCAAATGTGAATCACCTCTTATGTTAAAAATTTAATTTGAATCCAACTCTTATTAGACATACGCTAACAGGACTTGTGTTCTTTCAAATTGGGTAACTAATCATGGAGTCTCGACGAAATAAGAAACGCATTGATAAGGCAGACTTTTTTTTTTTGGTTGTAAAATGTAGAAAATTAAGTGAGATCAATGTACAAAACCCAAAGCTAGAAAATTAATACACACTGTTATAACTTTATCTTTAACCAGCAAACTTACTCACCATGGACTTTGATAGTGAACTCAAGAGCAAAAAGGCTTCATTAATTTGTCACACAGATTAAAACATGAGAATCTTTTTGGTTTTTTGTTTTTGATCTACAGTCAAATCTGTTTTTGTCTTCCAACATTGAGAGCATTCATCACTCTTCGACGAGGTTCACGAGCTCATACGCGAGTAGTGAGAGCTTATTATCTTCTTTTGCGGTAATGTCTGCAGGTTCAGCAACTTCAACACGACCCCATTTGTCCACTGCAAGACTCATCGATCCTTTGAACATTTCGATCTTTGCATTCCACAGTCACTATGTTGGTTTATGGTCGGTTTGCATCCAAGTAGTGAGACATGCTGAGATATGCAAATATTTTCTTTAGGGTTGTAGCAGTTATGTATCCCTTAACCGATAGTTTTGGGGAAGTTATTTCTCAAGAGACTCTAAATTAAAACCATTCATGTCTCTCTTTGACATTGGTGTCTCTCTATGGCTCATCTTGCCTTATCTATAAAAGGATGATTGCAGAGAGACGTACATGAGATACAACTTTGTGACCATTAACATAGAGAAAGAATTCTAGAGAGATAGAAAAACGTTTTAGAGAGAGAAAGTTTCGTGAGATCACACAGCTTAAATTCATGCTTACTCTTCGATTTTGATTGCACGAAGCAAAATCTGTGGATGGAGACAGAGATAGACCTGTTGGTGATAATAAAATCGTTGAAAATATATGATTAGCAAATTACAAGATTCTTTGCTACTCCCGATTTATTTATTTTTTTCTTATTTTTCGTTTCTTATTTTCTGTAAATTAAGGGTATAAAAACCCTAAAAACCTAATTAGCAAAGTAAGTTCTATTTTTCTAAGTTTTTCTAAGAGCTTTTCTACCTTTTATAAACAAATCTTTTGGGATTCGAGATCCATCCTTTTTGACACTTGGGAAAAGAATTCTAAACCCTTTTTTCTTAATTTCATTGCAATACAATTATGATTTTTCATTGATTTGTGTTGTCTCTTTTGCTATGTGTTGAGTAGTTCTTTAATTGGATTTTAGGATTCTAAGGATTCTAAGTAGGAGATTCAATGACTAGATGAATTGATTGTTGTTTGAGATTCTCTATCCTTAGGTTCTTCGATTCACATGTTCTTAATGCTAAAATTGGCTTGATCATCTTGTTTTAGATTATAGGTTTTTTTTTCTATGCATCAAAAATGTTCGATAGAATGCTTGAACAAATGTAAATTGAGCAATGCTAACTAATGAAAATTCTTCTTCTCTCGGCTAATCTCTCACTTATCGAAAATCTAACGATAAGATCTATGTAGTATATTGCCGGCCAATCGAATGTTCTTCTTCTCTCGGCTAATCTTTCACGTAATGTCTCACCTAATCTCTCAACTCTCTTCGTACTTAGGACTGTGATTAGTTTTGTAGGTTTTTGTAAAAATTTAGGGTTTTCCGGAGAAGCCATGGTTAGAAGCTCTCTAAGCAAGAGGAAGTCTATCAAAATTACCAAAGGCTTGTGGAGAGATATGTTAAGCGATTTTTCCGGAGCATTTGTTATGCGGATACTCTCTGAACCCTCCCCGAAGGATTCGGTTCGCACGAGCGTTTTGTCGAAACATTGGAGAAATCTTTGGTTACATGTTCCCGCTTTGGAATTGGATTCCAATTATTTTTGAGATGATCTCGTCTTTATGCAATTCATATATAGATTTTTGGAATTTAACAAAGAGTTAGACTTAAAGAGATTCGAGTTATTTTATGATGTTAAAGACCACTTTTTTGATGATTTGTGCCGAGGATCGATGATGTGGTTAAGCGTAGAGTTTGTCATCTAACAGTTCTGAATAACGTTTATGCTGATGAAGCGTTTGTTAAAATGCCTCTCTCGCTTTATTCATGTGCGACATTGGTGGATTTGACCCTCTATTGTGTTAAAGATACCTTCAACCATTTCGAAAAGATTAGTATTACACTTCCTTAGAAAGTATAATAATAAACATATCTTAAATAGTTGTATTTAGATGAAATCCGCCAGATTGAATTTTGATCCGTTACAACTAACTACCAATACGAAAATTGAATAATTGTCAACAATTACAAAGATGATCAAGATCAATGGATTAAAAGGGTTCATACTTTGCTGTGAAAACTGAAAAGGAATGTCTATGGAACTTTTCATAACTAAAATTTTTCTTCTTTGGGTTTCCACACTAAGTTTGTACTCAAGAGATTAACAGCTCGTGAAGCAAGCCGGTTTCACACAATCGCTACTCTTTGCGTGTTTGCTATCCTTTTGATTCATCTTTTTGTTTGTTTGTTTAATAATAACTAGGTTGATAATCTGTTCTGGTAATGTTTTAAAAATCTTTATTTGTTATTATATTAGTTAATATATTATTTTCTTTTTGTTGGTGTTAGTGTGAAGTGCATGTTAATTATTATTAGAGCCATTGAATTAAATAGTGACTGTTGGTGTTTTAGGTTCGATTAACCGTTTTAGACATCTAAGTAACTTTAAGCGTTCAAAATAACTGAAAACCGGGGATAAAGTTACCACGTAATTAAAAAATTTATTTATTAATTTTGTAATTAAACTGTACGTTTTGAATTGGTGGTCATGAGCGTAGGTATGTTAATATATGAGGATTAAAAAAAATATCAAATGTTATCAAATAATACAAATAGATTTTAACTTGTGCTGCCGCTCTGGGATAAAATTTTAACATATTTTATTTGTTTATTAATTTAGTAACTATATTTTAAAATTTGAGTGGTGTTAGTGTGTGTAATGTATGTTTGATATATATGAATACAATGCATTTTGTTTGAAATAATACAAATGAATAAAGTTTCTATCTTAAATTTTAAACGTAAAAATAGGATTTATAACGTAATGGATATATAAAATAGGGATTATGGTATTTGTAATATATGAAAGTGGGTAAAATAGTTGATAAAATTTTACTATTTTTATGAACCATCAAATAAACAATTGGAATCCTACTTTTTTTGTTGTCAAGTTAATTTTGTTTTTTATCATTTTAATTTTTGGACTACCATCCAATACCCTATGTGGAATTTTTTGTAATATTTTCTTGTAATATGATAATATCCCATCGTTAACACTTAACAGTTAACAATGCTCCTTCGTAGATTAAATAGAAAAAAGTTCAATTTAGTTTTTGCAAGGTCCATAGTGTGTAGCCCTTGTATACATTTATATAGTTTAATGAAAACCCAACTTTTCTCTCGACCGAAATAAAGAAATCAGAACAACATGACAGACAATTATTCTACCTTACGTTTCGTGGCTTTTTTTAATTTTCAACTTATCATAAAAACTGTCAAAAGAGGAAGCAAAATCTAGCAAAAAAATCTCTGGTCATAAATTGAAGGTTCTTCTTCCTCTGTATCTCTATCTCAGACTAATCTCTAACCTAATCTCTGAACTTTCTTTGTACTTTGTTGATTAATCACAAACTAATATCATAGCTTTGTGTGAAATTTAGGGTTTCCGTGAGAAGCCATGGTTAGAACCACTCTAAACACCTCTTTAAGCAAGAGGAAGTTTATCGAAACCAAAGGCTTGGGGGAAGATAGGTTAAGTGATTTACCATGTCAATTGTTGTGTAGGATCATCTCTGAAATCTCTACCAAGGATTCGGTTCGCACTAGTGTTTTGTCGAGTCGTTGGAGAAATCTCTGGTCACATGTTCCTACTTTGGATTTGTACTTCCTTGATTTCGAAGAGAATCTCGACTTGGGGGAATTCATAGATAGATTTATGAAATCTAACCAAAACTTAGTCTTAAAGAGATTCAAGTTGATTTATGGTGCTGATGAGCATTTTCATGATGATTTTGTGTGGAGGTTAAATAAAGTGGTTAAGTGTGGAGTTAGTCATCTAGCTATTCTGAATATGGTGGATGGTGATAAAGCCTTAGTTAGGATGCCTCTCTCGCTCTATTCATGTGCGACATTGGTGGATTTGACTCTCTACTTTGTTGCCTTAGATCATCCAGAATCAGAATTGGTTTCTTTACCTTGTGTGAAGACTATGTATTTAGAGGCGGTCAAGTTCGATGGCGATTCCGTTCTGTTCGGTTCTTGAGGATTTAACCGTGATTACACATCCTGATGATCTGGAAGTTGTATGTGTCGTTCTCAATCACTGAAAAACTTCACACTAGAGTCTCAAAATCTCGAGGTCGAGGGTGAAGATTCTGAAAGACTGGATGGACCAAGAACAAAACTTTCTCCAATCTCGAACACGAGTTTAACCTTTATTAGAAATCTCTTAAGCAGTAGACAACTCTTAATTGGATTTACACACAAGTAAAGAACACACTCTTAGTTTGTGACCAAATCAATTTTTAACATGAACAAATGCAGAGATGATATATGATAGCACGTTCACTATCACTCTCTTTTGTTACACAGTGATATACACGAAACACACTCAAGAAAGGAACACTCTCTTTTGTTCTTTCTTGCGTCTAAACGGCTGGCTACCAAAGAATCCTCGTCATGCTTCTTTTATGTGCACAAGACTTGGATACTTTAGTTTACTAGTTGTGATAGCCCATCACTTCATGTCTTCAAATAATATATTCATACCCATGACTTCATGTCTTCGATAAAATATATTACTCCCATCACTTCATGTCCTTAATATATTAATCTCATCTCTTCATGTGCTTAATATATTAATCCCTGACATAGCAGACTCCAGTTAGTTAAACACCCACACCATCGTTCAGTTAACCTCCGAGTCCATGTCAGCAGTTATAGTTTTGCAACTTGCTGACTCTCCTGATTAGAACAGCTTGCACCTTGTTCCAGCAACTTGTGCAGTTTTCCTTTGCCATGTAAAACTTGCACTTACAGATTCCAATGTTGCAATTGATGCTCCGAGACTTGAGTATATGAGTATCAGTGGTTACCAGCCTGAAAGCCTTATAATACATAATATTGGTCCCTTTGCAAAGGTAAACGTCGATGTTGTGTTTGATGTCGACCATGATGATCCATTGAAGATAACTAAGATCCGTAATTTTCTCATCGGCATGTCCACATTTCACGAAATGACAATCTCTGCTCGAACTCTAGAGGTACACATGATTGTTTGATTCAATAAGATTATGCTTTTACAAGTTTGTATATGGCATTTACTTTCTTTCTTGCTATACACAGCTCATCCATGGCTACTCTGAGGTGGAAATGTTGCCTGAATTTTCTAATTTGTCTCGCTTGGATGCTTCCTTAGTCGATTATTCTTGGGAATATTTACCAGCCTTTTTGGGTTGCTGCATGAAACTACATTCGCTCATCCTGATGCGTTTCATTTGCATATGTTCATGTAATGGCATTGAGATTCATATCCCAAGAAAACTTTTCAAATTTTTTGTTGTTTATATTACTAGGAACTTGACCACCTTCCAGAGATGGAGGAGATTAAACTTTCACCAGTGCCTAAATGTGTCTTATCCTCTCTCGACTTTCTTCAGCTCAAGACACCAAAGACACCAAGTAAAATGAAACTGGCAACATATTTTCGGAAGAACTGTCCAGCCTTGACGAAAATGCTTTTAAGTGGGCGGTAATATCATCAAGGAAATCAAAAGGATTCCAAAGAGGTATAAAAGGTGTAAAATTGTTATGCTTACAATGTTGTCTCTCATAAATTCAGTTTACCTTACCAACAGTTATCAAATAATCTATTGTAACACTTTCTAGATTTTATTTTGTTGACATGGCTTTATGTTTCCTAGATTTTGTAATGGATGTTATTTAGGTAAATTTCTCTCCTCTTAAAAACAAAATTGAAATTCGATTATGATATATATATAGGATTATAAAGTTTTTTATTCTTTCATTGAAACCTAATCGTCATCTATATTGCACCCACGTGATTTATTTCTTGGCTTTTTGTTACATCTACGGAAGATTCTGAAACCTAACTCTCTATGCCTTGTGAATATATATATATCGTTCCTTGCTTAATACTCTTTCATGTCGTCTATTTGAGTCTAATTTTTTTCCCCCAATAATTAACAATCAATACCAAAATGGGTAAAACTAAACAAAATCCAACACACGAAAAAGAAATATATATATATATATATATATATATATTTAAAGAGTAAACTCAAAAGTGAAGCATCTTTGACTTCATCCATGTTGTTAAGATTGGAGATTCAACGTCTTGTTTTTTCTATTAATTAATTTTTTTTAAAAATGTTAAATATTATATTTTATATAAAATAACAACATTTATGGTTTCTATAGTGTTTTTAGTGGCTTTGGCTCTTTGTCTTATGTTCGTTTTGAACCTTTTGTCGCGTCGAAGTCCGTCTTTTATGTCATTTTTGTTGTGTCTTGAGTCTTGTACAAGTTTTGGAAAGTTATGTTGGAATTGGATGCCTTCGGGTCGAGATAAGGCGCGATGAGCAAAGAAATGAATAAGACCGTTCGGTCCTATCAGTGGACCGATCAGTCCCTTTCAACGACAGAAAAATTTCATCTCCTATCTGCGACAAACAGATCAGTCCTTTGGTCCACTTCCCTGAAGAATCGATTTATTTTCTTTTTGTTATTTTCTTTTCCTTTTTTTGGTAAAGGGTATAAAAACCCTGAAAACTTAATTAGCAAAGTACATTATAATTTTCTTAGTATTTCTGAGAGCTTTTCTACCTTTTATAAACAAATCTTTGGGGATAAATGATCCATCCTTTTTGTCACTTTGGAGAATATTTCTAATACCCTCTTCCTTAATTTCACTGCAATGCAATTATGATTTTCCATTGATTTGTGTTGTCTCTTTTGCTATGTGTAAGTAGTTCTCTAACTGGGGTTTAGGGTTCTAAGTAGGAGATTCAATGATTTGATGAATTGATTGTTGTTTGAAACACTCTATCATTTAATGCTAAAATTGGCTTGATCATCCTGTTTTAGATTATAAGTTTTTTCTATTAATCAAAACTGTTCGATGAACCAATTTTAATTGAGCAATGCAATACTAGCCAATCAGAGTTGCTGCTAGATAGTATTGTAAAAACTGAATGAACTTGTTTGTTAATGCGAATTTGACTAGGAGATTTCAAATGAGAGTTTAGTTATTGAATAGTCAAGTTTAGTGATTGATTCCTTGAGAGAGGATTAGTCTAGTTTGTGTTCATGTTCAAGAACAATGCTTAACTGTTGAGTTTCTTATTTGGATATCTCATTCGTCACTGATCTCTAAATTACCCTATGAGTCAATGTTTTTATCATAATATCTACATCGTTTTTTCTTTGCATTTTCATTTACAAGTTTGAAATCATAAACCAAAAACTGTTCGCTTTAGCTAAGAACAACTCTCGCAAGTCTTTGGCATACCATTGGTTTTTGTGGATTCGATTTCGAATATACTACCGCGTACTTCACCGTACCCTTGCAATTTTAGTCTATTGGGTTGAACAATCAATTTCTTAAACTTTATGTTTTTAACTAGAAAATCTTATAAAATGGGACATAATGAGTAGTAACTTTAACTAGCAAACCCGCTCTCCTGACTTTGATCGTGAACTCAAGAATAAATTCTCACACAGACTAAGACTACAATTCTTATTATTTATTTATTTGGTTATAATTTCCTCCATACGTTCAATTCCCTCTTGCTTTTGAAAACATTGTAATCATTTCAAACAATTGATTCAATATGCTTTGTTGTCTCCTCAATTAATATATATATATATATATATATATATAATATAGAGGATATTATTACTTTTGTAAGAAAAAAAAGAAAAAACATTGTTTACATACATTATTAAACGTCATAAGAGTGCATCATCGTCAAATTCACCTTTCTGATATATCTTTCTCACTTTATGGTGCATGTATCTGCTTATGTAATAATTTTTATTCTGAATTTTTTGTATACTGACTTAGTAAGATCGATTTGATATCAATAAAATTGTTTGCCCTAAAAAAAAAATAGTGCATCATTAGTAATAATAGAAAAAAATAAATCCATTTCCTGTATAATACAAATGGAATGGCATTAATTAATTTCATGTAAGAAAGCTTGAAGAATTGGAAATATAAAAAAGGAAAGTAAATTAAACTATTGACATTAGAAACAAATTATATCAATATAACCACACATTCTAAAATCTAACTGACTAATTGATTTAATTAGTTTCACCTGTCGAACTGTTATAAAAAGAACAATGTAACAAATATTTTATTTGGGATACAAATTAATATACAAATTAATAACCTCTTTGAAAAAGAAATAAAAAAGGGGAAAAATGTTCGTGACAAGTTGAGATTGGGTTTCCGACGAGTTGATGAGGATTAAATGAGTGTTCGGATTTATAAGGTATTAGATAAATAAAAAAATTAGGGTTTTGAAGTTTTGGTATTAGAGAAATTTAGGGTTTAGAAGTTTTTTAGAGAAGTTAATTAGGGTTTAGATTTCATAATTTATATATGAAAATTAATATTTCAAATGAAGAAGATAAATAACATTTTACAAAGTGTAAACACGATGAAGTTTAGTATCACACTTTTAAAATTTAATTTTTTAATTTATTTTTCCATTTTTCTTTTTGCATATAATTTTACTTAAGTCTCTAGTTTTTTTTTTTGTTTGGTCAAAAACTTATAAGTCTTTAGTTAATTGTTAAACTAGTATGCTATATTGTCATAACATAATTCGTTATTTTTTTTACTCAGTGTCACACTATTTAATTATGCTTGGTGCAAAATATAATTTGGTCAAAATTCATAAATAAGAAATTTTCTTTTACCATATATGAATTACGTACCCAAACGACAGATTGAAAGACCAAGAGTTGAACAAAAATCATTCGTTGGTTTCTCGAGTTATCATTTTTTTAATAGCTGTAAATTAAAATTCATATCACTATTTTGATTAAAGATAAAATAATCGTTAAATATAAATTAAAAATCACCACCTCAATAAAGATTGAAATGCAAAATATTTAATTAAATTCAATTTTTTTTTTTTTTGGAACTTACCATAAAAGCTGTAGAAAATCTAGGATAAGATCTCTGTCGTAAATTGCCGGCCAATCGAATGTACATCTTCTCTCTCGCCTAAACTCTCACTTAATGTCTCACCTAATCTCTCAACTCTCATCGTACGTAGGACTGTGATTAGTTTTCGGGAGAAGCCATGCTTAGAACCTCTCTAAGCGAGAGGAAGTCTATCAAAATTACCAAAGGCTCGTGGAAAGATAGGTTAAGCTTTACCAGAGTATTTGTTATGTCGGATACTCTCTGAACTCTCCACAAAGGATTCGGTTCGCACGAGCGTTTTGTCGAAACATTGGAGAAATCTTTGGTTACATGTTCCTGCTTTGGACTTGGATTCCAATTATTTTCGAGATGATCTCGTCTTTATGCAATTCATAGATAGATTTGTGGGATTTAACAAAGAGTTAGACTTAAAGAGATTCGAGTTATTTTATGATGTTGAAGACCACTTTTTTGATGATTTTGTGCCGAGGATCAATGATGTGGTTAAGCGTAGAGTTTGTCATCTAACAGTTCTGAATTACGTGTATGCTGATGAAGCGTTAGTGAGAATGCCTCTCTCGCTTTATTCATGCACGACATTGGTGGATTTGACTCTCTACAGTGTTGTCATGGATCATCCAGAATCAGAATTGGTTTCTTTACCTTGTGTCAAGACTATATATTTAGAGGCGGTCAAGTTTGATGGCGATTCCGTTCTGGAGACTCTCATATCAAGCTGTTCGGTTCTTGAGGATTTAACCGTGATTACGCATCCTGATGATTATCTGGAAGCTGTATGTGTTCGTTCTCAATCACTAAAAAGCTTCAAACTAGAGTCTCGGCGTCTCGAGTATGAAGATCCCGATGTTGAAATCGATGCTCCGAGGCTTGAGTATATGAGTATTAGGGATTACCAATCTGAAAGCTTTATAGTACATAGCATTGGTCCCTCGGCAAAAATAAACATTGATGTTTTGTTTGATGTTGAGTATGATGATCCATTGGAGATAACTATGATCTGTAATTTTCTCATCGGCATATCCAAAGTCCGTGAAATGACCATCTCAAATCGAACTTTAGAGGTACGCATGATTGATTGATTCAATAATATCATGCTTATACATTTTTATATATGACATATTTTCTTTCTTTCTTGCTACATTCCCAGGTCATCCATGGCTATGCCGAGGTGAAAACGTTGCCTCAATTTTCTAACTTGTCTCGCTTGGATGCTTCGTTAGTCGAATCTTCTTGGGAACTTTTACCACCCTTTCTTGGTGGTTGCATGAATCTACATTCCCTCATCGTGGTGCGTTTCATTTGCATATGCTCTTGTAATTACATTGAGATTCATATCCCAAGAAAACGTTTCAAAGTTTTTTTGTTTGTATTATCAGGAACTTGACTACCTTCCAGAGATAGAGGAGATTAAACTTTCACCAGTTCCTCAACATGTCCTATCCTCTCTCGAGTTTGTTGAGCTGAAGACACCAGTTTCAGTTACAGAGACATCAAGTAAAATGAAACTAGCAACATATTTTATGAAGAATTGTGCAGTCTTGAAGATAGTGGCCTTATGTGAGCATTAACATCGTCAAGAAAATGAAAAGGATTCCAAAGAGCTATAAGGGGTGTAAGGTTGGTTCGCTAAAGCCAACTTACGTGGTTGTCTCTCTGAAATCCATTTTATTACCAGTTATCTACCAATAATCTAATGTAAGACTTTATTTTTTTTCGGTTGACATGACTTTATGTTTCCTAGGTATATGGATGTTTTTAAGGTAAAATTCACTTTTATCTTAAGAAAAACAAAACTGAAAATTAATTATGTTATATAAAATTATAAGCTTTTAGTCATTCATTGAGATTGTAGTCGTCAACTATATTGCATCCATGTGATTTCTTTCTTGGATCTTTGTTCCATCTACGGAAAACCCTAGCTTTCTATGCTTAGTACACATTGTTCCTTGCTCAATACTCTTGCCTGTCTAATTGAGTCTAGCTAGATTCTCTTTCCAACTCGATTCAAATCACACGACTTAAATTATGCTAACCCTTCAATTTTTCTTTTACAAAGCTAAGTCCATGGATGAAGGCAGAGATAACAACCTTGCAGGTGTTAATAGAATTGGTGAGGAAGATATGATTAGCAAATTACAAGATTCTTTTTTCGGTGATATACTTATGAATCTTCCCACAAAGGATGTGCTTAAGACCAGCTTTTTTGCCACATATAGATAAATATTTGGCAATATGTGGCTCTATTGGACTTGGAGTTTAATGGCTCGATTGGATTTGGAGTTTAATGGCTTTCATAGACTATGCTAAAAGTCGATTATTTTCAATAGGTTTATAGGTTTGATCAGTGACTTAATTGTGTGCTTTACAAAGAGTTATGGTAAGGCATACTGGATATCGAGATAGAAACACGATCGCGAGTTCTATAAAAAGAATAATTAGGCAGAGAATTCAACATATAGACGTTGAAGATAATACAAAGTACGATAGTGTTAAAGATGCCTTCAACCATTTATACATCATGCAAAAAGATTATTATTACACTTCCTTGGAAAGTATAATAATAATAAACATATCTTAAAAGTTGTATTTAGATGAAATTAGCCATATTGAATTTTGATCCGTTACAACTAACTAACAATACGGAAAATGGAATAATTGTCAACAATTACAAAGATTACCAAGATCAATGAATTAAAAGGATTCATACTTTGCTAAGAAAACTGAAAAGGTATGTCTATGGAACTTTTCATAACTAAAAAATTTCTTCTTTGGGTTTCCACATTAAGTTTGTTTCATCTTTGCTTTGTGTTAGCTCATGCCCTCGTACTCAGAGATTAACAGTTCGTGAAGCAAGCCGGTTTCACACAATCGCTAGTTCGCTACCGTTTGCGTGTTTGCTATCCTTTTGATTCATCTTTCACATAATCTGTTCTGGTGCCGGCGTCCGGGGCTAATGGTTTTAAATTTTTTATTTGTTATTATATTAATTCATATATTATAATTTTTAGTTGGTGTTAGTGTGAAGTGCATGTTAATTATTATTAGAGTCATTGAATTAAATAGTGAACTAGGATATATCCCATGCTATAGCACGAACAAATTACAATTATAAAAAAATATTTGAAAATTATAAAATCAGAATATTAGAAAATTGTAATTCTTCCAAAACTTTACGAAAATTATAATAACATTTTGTATAATATCGAATATTTGTAATATCTGCGTAAATCTTTTGTAATTAGAAATATAAAATCAATCTTTCATACTCGACGATATTGAAAATTTTATGTTGGAAAAATTATATATAAAATCAGGATATTTTCTTTGATTTAACCGAAGAAAGAAGTAAAGTTTTAAAATATTACGATATTCTAAGATATTAGTTAAGATATTTTGGAAAATATTAACCCATGAAATTCTAAGATTAATTTCGTAGAATATATTTTTCTGTTGAAAGATAGTATGTTTATTAGCGATATTGGATATTGTGATATATTGTTCCTAATAGAAAAAATTTCGGATATTTTTTATTTGTATTTTAATAATATTTTGTTCTGTTTTAATTACCAAATTTTATAATTTAAATAGATTTAAAAATTAAATTACAATATTACATTGTTATGTTAAATTGTACACCATGTTAAACTAAGTTAGATATGAACTAACATTTTTAAATCTTCTAAGAATCTATTAATAGATTTGATATTATAAAGAGAAACTAACATTAACTTTGACATTCCAAAAAAAAATCGCAATCTACATCAAATATCTTATTTTTAGAAAATTAAATCAATATTTAATTTAATTTAATTAGTGTGTTTAGTTAATTCAATAAAATCTTCACAAACCTATTTTTAACTACTTTTCAAAAATTTAAAATAAATTAAATAAAACGAAAATTATAATATATAAAGAAAAAAAATTGACAATCTACATAAAGTCTTACTTAAATTTTTTAAAAAAAATCGCAATCTACATAAAATCTCTTATTTTAGAAAATTAAATCATTATTTAATTTAATTTAATTAGTGTATTAATTAAATCAACAAAATATTCATAAAATCTATTTTAACAACTTTTCAAAAAATTAAAATAAATTAATTAATTAAAACAAAACTTATAATTAATTAATTAATTAAATAATCACATAATAACTAATGACTAAAATACTTTTAATTAGAGATTAAAATTTGTTCTTTGAAGTAATGGCAATATGATGTAAATAGTAACACTTTTTAATGTTTATTTATAAATGTACTCCCCTAGGAGATAGATGTTAATTGTTAGTTCAATATTGAAAATTATTTTGGTGTTTTAGGTTTTGACTAACCGTTTTAGGCACCTAAGTAACTTTAAGCGTTCAAAATAACTGAAAACCGGAGATAAAATTACCTCATAATTAAAAACTTTATTTATTAATTTTGTAATTATATTGTACATTTTGAATTGGTGGTCATGAGTTACATATGTTAGTATATGAGAATACAAAAAAAATCAAATGTTATCAAATAATACAAATAGTTTTTAACTTGTGCTGCCGCTCGGAGATAAAATTTTAACATATTTTATTTTATTTTTATTAATTTAGTAATTAAATTGTAAAATTTAAAGTGGTGTTAGTGTGTGTAATGTATTTTTGATATATATGAATACAATGTATTTTGTTTGAAATCTTACAAATGAATAAAGTTTCTATCTTAAATTTTAAACGTAAAAAATGGGATTTATAACGTAATGGGTATATAAAATAGGGATTATGATATTATTACAAATATAAAAGTGGGTAAAATAGTTAATAAAATTTTAATACTTTTATGAAGCATCAAATAAACAATTGGAATCCTACTTTTTTGTTGTCAAGTTAAAATATTTCTTTTTATCAAGTAAACATTTATAATATTTTTTTTTTTTTTATCAAATTAAATATTTATCTTGTTCGATCTAATATTAAGGAGTGTTCATATTCTTGCTTTTTTTTAATCATTTTAATTTTTGGACTACCATTCGATACCCTATGTAGAACTTTTATAACATGTTCTTGTAATATCCCATCGTTAACACTTAACAATGCTCCTTCGTAGATTAAATAGAAAAAAGTTCAATTTATTTATAGTTTTTGCAAAGCCCATGGTGTGTAGCCCTAAACATTTGTATAGATTTATTTAGTTTAATGAAAACCCAACTTTTCTCTCGACCGAAATAAAGAAATCAGAGCAACATGACCGACAATTATTCCACCTTAGGTTTCGTGGCCTCTTCTTATTTTCAACTTATCACAAAAACTGTAAAAAAAAGGAAGAAAATCTAGCGAGAAAATTTCTGGTAGTAAATTGAAGGTTCTTCTTCCTCTCTATCTCGACTAATCTCTAACCTAATCTCTGAACTTTCTTTGTACTTTGTTGATTAATCACAAACTAATATCATAGCTTTGTGTGAAATTTAGGGTTTCCAGGAGAAGCCATGGTTAGAACCACTTTAAACACCTCTTTAAGCAAGAGGAAGTTTATCGAAACCAAAGGCTCGGGGAAAGATAGGTTAAGTGATTTACCGTGTCATTTGTTATGTCGGATCCTCTCTGAACTCTCTACCAAGGATTCGGTTCGCACTAGTGTTTTGTCGAGTCGTTGGAGAAATCTCTGGTCACATGTTCTTGCTTTGGATTTGGATTTCCGTGATTTTGAAGATGATCTCGACTTGGGTGGATTCATAGATAGATTTATGAAATCTAACCGAAATTTAGTCTTAGAGAGATTCAGTTTGATTTATTACGCTGATGAGTACTCTCATGATGATTTTGTGTGGAGGTTAAATAAAGTGGTTAAGCGTGGAGTTAATCATCTAACAGTTCTGAATTACGTGTATGTTGATGAAGCGTTAGTGAGAATGCCTCTCTCGCTTTATTCATGTACGACGTTGGTGGATTTGACTCTCTATTGTGTTGTCATGGATCTTCCAGAATCAGAATTGGTTTCTTTACCTTGTGTCAAGACTATGTATTTAGAGGCGGTCAAGTTTGATGGCGATTCCGTTTTGGAGACTCTCATATCAAGCTGCTCGGTTCTTGAGGATTTAACCGTGCTAACACATCCTCATGATTTTCTGGAAGTTGTATGTGTTCGTTCTCAATCGCTGAAAAGCTTCACACTAGAGTCTCTGCGTTTCGATTTACTCGAGGGTGAAGATCCCAATGTTGAAATTGATGCTCCGAGACTTGAGTATATGAGTATCAGGCATTACCAGCCTGTAAGCCTTATAATACATAATATTGGTCCCTTTGCAAAGGTAAACGTCAATGTTGGGTTTGATATCAATGTATCAGAGATAATTAAGATCCGTAATTTTCTCATCGGCATATCCACATTTCACGAAATGACCATCTCTGCTCGAGCTCTAAAGGTACACATGATTGTTTGATTCAATAAGATTATGCTTGTACAAGCATTTACTTTCATTCTTGCTATACACAGCTCATCCATGGCTACTCCGAGGTGGAAACGTTGCCTCAATTTTCTAATTTGTCTCGCTTGGATGCTTCGTTAGTCGATTCTTCTTGGGAATATTTACCAGCCTTTTTGGGTTGCTGCATGAATCTACATTCGCTCATCCTGGTGCGTTTCATTTGCCTATGTTCATGTAATGGCATTGAGATTCAGATCCCAAGAAAACTGTTCAAAATTCTGTTGTTTATATTACTAGGAACTTGACGGCCTTCCAGAGATGGAGGAGATTAAACTTTCACCAGTGCCTCAATGTGTCTTATCCTCTCTCGACTTTCTTCAGCTGAATACACCAAAGACACCAAGTAACATCAACAAGAAAATGAAACTGGCAACATATTTTTGGAAGAACTGTCCAGCCTTGACGAAAATGCTTTTCGACGACGTTCACGAGGACATACTCGAGTAGCGAGAGCATATTATCTTCTTTTGCGGTAATGTCTACAGGTTCAGCAACTTCAACACGAAAAAGCTTTTAAGTGGGCGGTAACATCATCAAGAAAATCAAAAGGATTCCAAAGAGATATACCTTACCAACAGTTATCAAAAAATCTATTGTAAGACTTTCCAGATTTTTTTTTTGTTGACATGGTTTTATGTTTCCTAGATTTTGTAATGGATGTTATTTAGGTAAATTTCTCTTCTCTTAAAAACAAAATTGAAATTTGATTATGATATCCCCTATATATTAATTGAGAATCATTTTAACAAAATAACTTTATATTTACGTGGAATATTATGACACTGCCATGCTGACCTGTCGTCACCAGAATGATTCTCAAGGAATATATTTTATAGGACATTAATTATTAGACTAATTACATAATATGTCATTAGATTAATCATATAAAAACTGTATTTTAAGGATTATAACCTTACCTTAATTAGTTTTATTTATTTATGAAAAATCGAGTAAGTATATATTTTATAAAGTTATAGCCAGAAGAATATATTAATCTTACCTTAATTAACTTTATTTATTTATGAAAAATCAAGTAAGTATATATTCCATAAAATTATAGTGAGAGAAATCTATTTTTTCCCGCGTATAACGCGGGAATCACCTAGTATATCTTATTATATAAAGCTGAACGTGTTTAACGTGAGCGTGACACGTGTTAAAGGGATAACTCATTAGATTTTGACATGTGTCATCGCTAATTTAGATTGTGACATGTGTCTCTTTCGGATAATAGTAAATTTCTATATAAAAATATAGAATAAATAATTAATTAAGATTTTTGCCAGTTTAAACAAAAATGTCAATAATATTTAAATTTGATAATTTTTAACTTTCTGATAATGATAATTTTCTATATAAAAATGTAGAATCTTATTATATAAAGCTGAACGTGTTTAACGTGAGCGTGACACGTGTCAAAGACATAATTCCTTAGATTTTGACACGTGTCATTGCTAATTTAGATTATGATATGTGTCTCTTTCGGGAAATGATAATTTTCTATATAAAAATATAGAATAAATAATTAATTAAGATTTTGTCAGTTTAAACAAAAATATCAATAGTAGATAATTTGATAATTTTCAACTTTCTGATAATGGTAATTTTCTATATAAAAATGTAGAATAGATAATAAATTAAGATTTTTGTTTATTTAAATAAAAATATAAATAACAGAGAAAAAAATAATAGAAAAGACAACTTATTATTAATGTATCATCAGAAAAGACAATTGTTAGTTATAACAAAATGTTTAATATTTGATATTTAATATTTTACATCACAATTATGTTAATTTTCTAAATTAATATTGTAGTAGTTTGGTTATAAATATCAAAGTATAGATTATTAACAAATCATCTTCTCATTCATCTTTTAGTTTTTATTATTCATCATATTAAATCATAAAAATGAATTCAGAAGTTCATCTTACCTAGATAAATTATTTAAAAATCGTGTTTATCGTCGTAGTATAGTACGCTTGCTTCGAATATGAGAAGAAAGAACTATCAAAGAAAATAATATACTCATAATAATAGAGTATTTATTGGTTGATGAAAAGTTAATAATTTGTTTTAGCAAATCTTATTTTATTTTTAGAATTTTTTTATATTAGTGTTTATTGTATTTTATTAAAATATTATTTTAATATGGTTTGTTAAGATACTTTATATTAGTGTTTAGTGTTCGATTTACTTGATTTTTGTGAAAAATATTATTTTAAAATTATTAATTAATTTCAAATTTATATAGTTATTCACAAGAAAATACAAATTAAGGTTTTGCGCATAATTCTGTTCTTTAAAAATTTGTCGATCAATCTATTTATAAAATATATTTCAGATAAAATATATTTTCATATAAATATAGATAAAATATAATATAATATTATTTATGGTGCTTTAGCATCGGAGTATAATACTAATAGGATTATAAAGTTTTATATTCTTTCGTTGAAACCTAATCGTCATCTATATTGCACCCACGTGATTTATTTCTTGGCTCTTTGTTACATCTACTCTCTTTGCCTTGTGAATATATATAAATATATCGTTCCTTGCTAAATACTCTTTCATGTCGTCTATTTGAGTCTTGATCTTTTTGTTCCAGTTAACTAACAATCAATACCAAAATGGGTAAAACTAAACAAAACCTAACTGACACGCGCAATATATATATTATTTTAAAAGAGTAAACTTAAAAGTGAAGGATCTTTGACTTCATTTATGTTGTTACGGTTGGAGTATCAACGTCAAAGTTTCTTTGAACGTTTGTTGCATAGTTTTGCGTAGTTCACATGCTATGTGATTAGGATAAAAAAGACCCAGAGTTAATTGAAAAAAAAAGAAAAGATTATATTTATCAACGTTAAAAAAAAACCTATAATATATTATGAATTTTAGATACTTAATTGCTTCATTTAATCGCAAATCATTTGGTTATCCATTTCTTGTGAGCAGATATAGTATTACAACTTTAACTTTAACCAGCTAACTTACTCACCATGGACTTTGATATATCTACAGTCAAATCTGTTTTTGTCTTCCAACATTAATTGAGAGCATTCATCACTCTTCGACGAGGTTGACGAGCTCATACTCGATTAGTTAGAGCTTATTATCTTCTTTTGCGGTAATGTCTGCAGGTTCAGCAACTTCAACACGACCCCATTTGTCCACTGCAAGACTCATCGATCCTTTGAACATGTCGATCTTTGCATTCTACATGATCTTTGAATACAATGTATGTTGTTTAAAACAATACAAATGAATAAAGTTTATAGTCTGCCAAATGACCACCATCTCTACTCGAACTCTAGGGGTGCACATGATTGAATGATTCAGTAACATCGAGCATGTACAATTTTTATATGACATTTTCTTTATTTATCACTACATAAGTCACCCTTCTCCAAGTTGGAGTCGTTGCGTTAATTCTCTAACCTCTCTTGCTTGGATGCTTTGTTAGTTGAATCCTCTTGGATACAATATAGCCGTTATATTTTTCGACCATTTTCCGACCACTTTGGTCGGAAATTGGTCGGAAAAAAGATAGCCGTTGGCTCTTCCGACTTCGGTCCGACCCATGCTCGGAAGTTTGTCGGTACACTATAGCCGTTATATTTTCTGACCATTTTCCGACCATTTTGGTCGGAAAATGGCAAAATATTCCGACTAAATTCCGACCATCGGGATGCTATCCTCAAAAATTAGTCAGAAATGCGGTTATATATCTTTTTTTAAATTACTTATGACATTTAATTAAAACATTCCAAAACTTACACCAGGATTTCCGACAAAATTCCGACCACGGTGGTCGGAAATCGTCGGAAACCCCAAAAATTTAATTTCGACGAAATGCCGATGATATATTTTTCTATAAAACCAATGAACATTTACTCACAATTCAAAAACAAAAAGTTTTAAAACAAACGACCAAATAGCCAAAAAAAAAGAATTCAATTTTTTTTTAGTTACGTCTAAAAATATATATTTCGATATAAGAATCAAGCATATCAATATGCTCATATCAAAAAATATATTTCGATATAAAAATATTATTCGAAAATAGATTAATTTTTTTCGTCTTATTTCCAACCATGTTTTCGACTATTTATCGACGATTTAAGCTGGTCGGACAATTTTTCGTATTTTCGACGAAATTTTTAGACAAAATTCCGACTATATAAAGTTGGTCCAATTCCGACTAAATTCCAACTAATTTCCGACCAAAAATGTAGTCGTCGGAATTTTGTCAGAAATTAGTCGGAATTGGACCAAAAAATTTCCGACCACGGGGTTGGTCGGAAATGTTGGTCGGAAATCATCCCTTCTCTTGTAGTGCAACCTTTCTTGGTTCTATATTCCTTTGATGAAAGACTATATTTTTGATGAAAGACTGAATCTATATTTGTCCTAATATGTCTCATTTGATAAACTCTTATCTCTCAAGGAAACACTTCAGATTTTCTTTTAGATATATTACCAAGAACTTGACTGCTTTCGAAAGACAGAAGAGATTAAACTTAATGTAGATGCCCAATCTCTATTTAAGATCTAATTACTTCAAGTCACGTAGCATTTAATTATAGTGACCAGCGGGATGTGATTCCACCTCGTATATATGTATAAACTTTAATGTGAATCCAACTCTTATCTAGATATACGCTAACAGGACATATATTCTTTCAAATTGGGTAAAACTAATCATAGAGTCTCGACAAAATAAGAAACGCATTGATAAGGCAGAACTTTTTTCGAAGTATAATGTAGATAATTAAGAGAGATCAATGTACAAAACCCAAAAGCTACATGTAAATATAAGGGAATACGTAACATAAAGAAAGCCATCAAATTAATTCATTGTTATAACTTAATCTTTACTTTACCAGCAAACATACTCACCATGAACTTTGATAGTGAACTCAAGAGGCGAAAAGGCTTCGTTAATTTCTCAATTAAGACATGAGAATCCTTCTTGTTTTTGTTTTCCTTCCGGCACTGAGAGCATTCATCACTCTTGAACGACGCTCACGAGCTCATACTCGATTAATGAGATATTATCTTCTTTCACGGTGATGTCCGCAAGTTCAGCGGCTTCAACCCTACTTGTCCACCGCAAGTCTCATCGATCCTTTGAACATGTCGATCTTTGCAATCCTTAAGAGTCACCATGTTCCTTTCTTTCATCAAATTCACTGACCAACATCAAATTGTTGGAATCAATATTTGTAATCTACAAAAGTGCCGGTTCTATTAATATTTCCTTATTACGAAACTGTAAACAATCCGCATTTCCCGCTATATTATTGGATATGGCTGGCAATAAAGGTACCCAATCCGGTAACATTTTTACTATATATTAACAGACTGTAATCAGAACTGAAACAAGCCGCAAAAGGTAACATACTGATTAAAACCTAAGCATCGATCTTCAAATCGAACCACATGGCATTCAGTTTCTATATTTCTAATATGAGTGTATCTGGAAACCACCAAAGCATTAGACTTACCATGTCCGTTTCTTGCAGTAAAGATGATTATTCCCGTCTCATCTCCAACCAAACATTCAGCAGTTCGCATTTTGTGTAACTGAGGACCACTGGGACGACCTCTCTACATCACCATCTTTGTGTTGACTACTTTCACACTAAGAGTGTGACCACTAGCCATTGTAGATAAAGCCTAGCAATATCTAAAACAAGTACACTTGTGAATCAAAACACAATTATTAAGGATGTGAAGAAAGCTAGGGTTTTTTATTGTCAAGGAGTTCCGAGTTTCCGATCACTTTAATACTGTGATCCGTCGATTTATTACCAGAAACTGATCCTGACTGTACACGTGCCTGGTAGTCGTCACGAGCAATAACCCTTAATTTTTTTTGTAAATATATATGATTAACCCCAAATATTTGGATTTTACAATTACACCCCCCTCGAGAATATTCGAGATATTACTATGGCTGACTTTGAGAGTTTTTGTTTGACCTGCTTTGAGCCGACGATTCCGGTTTACCAGCTATGGTTTTCAATCACTACCTGAACCGGGAAGGAAACCAAATATAATTGTGTTGGTTAGTCAATAATTAATAATATTAATGGTCAATTTAGGTCTTTAATTAATGGGTAAGGAAACTACTTTTGGATTAAAAAAACACTATAAAACAGACGTTTTGTACAACGCTATGAGCATTGGCCCTCTCTAAAGAAACAACAGTCCAGTCTTCGTGTGCTCGTAATTGCGATTCTCAACTTCGATTTCCGTACAAGACATGGCCGAAATCGCGAAGGAAGTCAACGGCGGAGATGCCCAAGATCTTCACTCACTTCTCTCGTCTCCGGCGAGGGATTTCCTCGTTCGTAATGACGGCGAACAGGTATTTGTTCTCTCTTTCTGTAGTTGACCTGATTTTGAGTTTATGGTCGTCGATCTTCATTTAAGTCTTTGTGCTTGTTTCGCCATTCTTTTGGAGAACCGATTCTTTTAGAAGTTTTTGCTGTGTTCTTAGATGGCTTACAGATGATAGATAGCTTCGTGTCCTTGTGTTGCTATGACCTGATCTTCTGGATGATTTGGCTTGAGGTTTAGATCACATGTCTTCTGTAATTCCCTAGACTTCAGATTGATAACATTTGGGACTTTTGTGTGTTTTGATCCGTTGGATTTTTCTTGATTATTGCAGTAAATTTGCAAGTGTTTGGGTAGAGTTTTGACTATATGCATTTTTATGATGTTCAGGTGAAAATTGACAGCTTGATTGGGAAGAAGATTGGATTGTATTTTTCAGCTGCGTGGTGCGGACCATGTCAGCGGTTTACTCCACAGCTGGTGGAAGTCTACAACGAACTCGCTCCAAAAGTTGGCTTCGAGATTGTTTTTGTGTCGGGCGATGAGGATGAAGAGTCTTTTAGTAATTATTTCAGTAAGATGCCATGGCTTGCTGTTCCGTTTACTGATTCAGAAACCCGTGACCGTTTGGATGAGTTGTTTAAGGTTAGTGGAATTCCTAACCTAGTGATCGTTGATGATCATGGTAAACTTGTGAATGAGAATGGGGTTGGGGTCATACGAAGCTATGGAGCGGATGCTTATCCTTTCACACCAGAGAAAATGAAGGAGATCAAAGAGGAAGAAGAGAGAGCTCGGAGAGAGCAGACATTGACATCCGTCTTGGTTACTCCTTCACGTGACTTTGTGATTTCGCCAGACGGAAACAAGGTACCCTTAAATAATAGCTTGTGTGATTATATTTATTTCTGTTGTCAACAGGATGAGTATCTATACAACACTCTTGCACTAGTTAGGTATTACGATCCTGTTTCTTTTTGGCTTTGTTGACTTAATGAGACCGATCACTTGCATATTCATTAGGTACCTGTATCGGAACTTGAAGGTAGAACCATTGGCCTTCTCTTCTCGGTCGCCTCTTACAGGAAATGCACAGAGTTTACTCCAAAGCTTGTTGAGTTTTATACGAAGCTGAAGGAGAATAAAGAGGATTTTGAGATTGTGTTGATATCTCTTGAAGATGATGAGGAGTCTTTTAATCAAGACTTTAAGACCAAGCCATGGCTAGCGTTGCCGTTCAACGACAAAAGCTCATCGAAATTGGCTCGGCACTTCATGCTGTCAACGTTACCAACACTGGTCATTCTCGGGCCAGATGGAAAAACCCGTCACTCGAATGTCGCTGAAGCTATCGATGACTATGGAGTTCTTGCTTATCCTTTCACTCCAGAGAAGTTTGAAGAACTCAAGGAGATAGAAAAGGCAAAGATAGAGGCTCAAACGCTCGAGTCACTTCTTGTCTCAGGTGATCTCAACTATGTTCTCGGAAAAGATGGGGTTAAGGTATAGCTCTCAACACCCTCTTCATCTTCTAAACACCGTTCTTCGAGGCTGATCTGAAACAACCTGTAAAAATTTGGTTTTCTTTGTTAGGTGCTTGTTTCAGATCTGGTGGGGAAGAACATTCTTATGTACTTCTCAGCTCACTGGTGTCCTCCTTGTCGTGCTTTTACACCAAAACTTGTTGAAGTATACAAGCAGATAAAGGAGCGGGACGAAGCGTTTGAATTGATCTTCATCTCCAGTGACCGTGACCAGGAATCATTTGATGAGTACTACTCGCAAATGCCGTGGCTGGCTCTTCCATTTGGTGATCCTAGGAAAGCATCCTTGGCACGAACGTTTAAGGTCGGTGGGATCCCAATGCTAGCAGCTCTGGGACCAACTGGGAAAACCGTAACAAAAGAAGCAAGGGACCTTGTGGTAGTCCACGGAGCCGATGCTTACCCTTTTACTGAGGAACGTTTGAAGGAGATTGAAGCTAAGTACGATGAGATGGCAAAAGAGTGGCCTAAGAAGGTTAAACATGTTCTTCATGAAGAGCATGAGCTAGAACTGACTCGTATTAAGGTTTACATGTGCGATAAGTGTGATGAAGAAGGAAAAATCTGGTCTTACCATTGCAATGAATGCGACTTTGATCTTCATGCCAAGTGTGCTTTAAAGGAGGAGACAAAAGCAAACGGCGATGAGGCTGCGAAAGAAGGTGGCGGTGAGCCCAAAGCTAGTTGGGTTTGTGACGGAAACGTGTGCACCAAGGCCTGATTGATAGCTTCAGGCACAGTTATGTCACTATCTATATGCTAAGCTATTTCCTTACCCTGTATAATTTGATGAGAGAGTGGAAGTGTGGCTATATGTCACTATCTGTATGCTAAGCTATTTCCTTACCCTGTATAATTTGATGAGAGTGTGGAAGTGTGGCTACAATCTAATAAGACCTTGGAGATGAACTCTGTTAATCTACAGTAGTAATAAAATGATCTTCTTATGTAACTTTGATCTTGTATCAACAAATTTTAGATTCCAACAGGAGTTGTATGAAACAATACATTGGCACACCCTATGTATATATATTCAAGACAGAGAGAGAGCTTTCTGCTCTCAAATGGAATTTTCGTCTTCCTGGCTCCCATGGCTAACACCTATGCAGAGGAAGCTAAAAGCAGTGATGCTCATGATCTCCAGTGGCTTCGGATTTCATCATTCGTAACGGGCAGCAAGCAAGGAAGAATAACCAACTGCTAAATTATCAAAAATTCAGATCAAAAGAAGAACTTTTTAAGCTTGAAATGTAGAAATATTTGAATTATTTGAGATGGATCTAAGATCAATGTGGGATTTTGGATAACTGTATCCAGTAAATTAAAGTGATACTTACCAGTGATAATCACTTTATCATAGGACGACCACGTTCATGAATTTCCTCTTGGCGAATGCAAGCCACCATTTGTTTGGTGTCCCGTTGGCTCTATACGCTACACTCAGTAGCCTCCCACTTGTCTCCTCACGAACTTGCTTCAGATAGTTCCTGAAAAGATCTGACATTTGAAGCCAATAAAACACAAGGCTAAGGACCTAGTAACTGAAAGAAAAACTGAGGAATCAATAAGAGTTATTTAGACATGTACCTGCTTCATCCTGAGACTGAGGAAGCGGAAAGAGGCCTGGGAAAGGAAAGCCAGTTTCTCCAGGAACAGGAATATCTTCTAAACCCAAGTTGATAATCGCTTTAGTTCCTACGGCCAATGTTCTACAACCTTCCAGCCTCTTTAACGCCACATTTATGTAGAATGTCAAGTAGATAAGGAGCTTATCAGCAGGACTTTTGATATCAAAGTTTGTGAAGAAGACATTCGCACGAAAGAAGGTGATTGCCTCGTCTACTATATCAGTTTTATCTGCATATAAAACCAACAATCTATAAACGCTTTCATCGGACAGTTGAAAAAAATCACATGTATGGCTTTGTGTTTGATTAATACCTTGTTCTGAAACTGGTGCAGGACCCTTTATATGGCTCTTGAGTGGAAGCAATGGACAACCACATGCCTTTGTTATCCCTTCTTCTTCCACAAAGCTCGAGTGATAAACCTGATTAGAGCGTTTAACCAAGAGGATTAAGGAACAAAATGAGTATCACAGATTCAAATAATCCAAATCAAAGTTCGGCTCAATGAAACAATCTCAAGGATAGACCTAAATATGTCAGACGATCTAATCGAATCGAACTCGTTACTCGTCATACAGATCGAATAAGGATTAACGGTAACTGAAGATAAGATCATGATTCTGCGTACCATTTTGTGCCCAATTTGAAGAACGAACCGATATAGCAAGAAGTATTAAGAATCGAATCGAAGGTGGATCTACTGCCATTAAAGATCATGGAGATATAAGAATCTGGGCGTTAGGTAAACGAATGATTTTAAGATATAGAATGGAAAGTTTTTACCTGGAGGAGATATTGGTAGATGAAGATCAGATCAGTTCCAACTTGTTAAGACTCTGACGAAAGAGAATTGAAAGTAACAGAGCTGTGTAGAGTTCGCTCGCACCGGGGAAGAATACGCCGTAATGTTGCGGCGGTCGGATATGGTTTATTAGGAAGCTAATCTGGATCAATTGCTACTTTATCCCTAAATGTTGAAACTTATTCTCGTTTGCCCCTCAGCAAAATTAGTATTTCTTTTGTATTTGTTTTTAAATGAAAAACGTTTAAATACTAAAATATCCAAACTCTTTTTAAATAATTACGACCCATACCAAGATCTATCGGGTAAACCCAATAAATTCGGATCACCCAATTCCGAATCGGGTTAGGCATTAAATCGTACTCCTTCCTCTTTCTCTCTCCATTTGACAAAACCTCTCCGATCTATCGATTCTCGCTTCTCTTTAGTAAAATCTCTACTTCCCGTCGCTCTACGCCGGAGATCAACTCTTCTTCGCGTCTCTTCCGCCGCCGGAGCTTCCTCCTCTCCGACTCCGCCTGTGGTTCCAGCTCCGATTCCATGGCAAGGTGCTGCGATTAAGCTGCTTCTCGCATCCATCGCTACTGGTTGGGGCATGCTAAAAAAGAACAATAAAACAGCTTCAACGCTCTGCGCCGCGCTCTCTCTTTCTCTCTTTCTCTCAAACGCTCAGGTAAAGCTTCTTCAATTTTCCTCTCAGATCAATACTGCTTTCGCATTTCTAGACGTCATTGTTCTTCCTTTCCAAAGCTCTGTCTCGATTGTCTGCGTATTTGTAGCAACTTTACCATCTAGATTAGTTGTCTTTCAATCGGTAATACTTGTTGCGTCGAGTTGATTGCTGTGACAGTAATTTAGTGGGTCTTTTGCTGTTTCAGAACCGACTCTGTTTCTGTCCTTCCTTTTTACGGTGAACGAAACATTCGAGTGATGCAGCAAGGTGACTCGGTGTTGAGCTTGAGGCCTGGGTGGTCGTGGAGGAAACAAACTCTTTGCCCCACGCTCCACCTTATCTTCTTCTTTCTCTGATCTTACCAATGGCGGAGACGCTCCTTCTTTTGCCGTTACGGTATCTAAATCCTCTGTTTTTTGTTGTGTGCTGATTTTTTCTGTTATCACGTTCATATAAGTTAGATGAGCTGTAAATTTTGAGGGTCGGATTCGTTCTTGTGGTATTGAACTGGATTATGGATAAAGTTTGGATCTTTAGCTGATTCTTATTGGTCAGAGTTAATATTTTGTATGTTAAACATCATGCAATGTGTCCTAATTCTTGGTGGGGCGCTTAAGCAATGTGACCTTGCTGTAAATATGGACAAAAATCAATACCTATAGGCTTTTAGGTGGGCATTCTATTAGTTTTTGATGCTCATAAAGGACCTACATATATAACTGATACATTTTATATATTTGAGCTCATGTGTATAAAATATAACCTTGTTTTTATCTGTCGCTTTGAATTCTGAGGTTGAAGTTTAATGACTTGTATGTGTTTTGTAGAAGAGGACACTCGCGATTTGAGGGTCGTGAGCTTTTGAGGTTCACCCGAGAACAGCTGCTTCAGCTTAGAGATGTAATTAGTTAGTTTTTATTCATAGACTTGTCATGTTGCTTTGGTTTCTTTTTTTGCTCATAGAGGTAATAATTATGTGGTATTATTGTTTTGTTTATATAAAAGGGTGCAATGAAGAATCAATGGAGAGAAAATGATGGAGATGGAGATGGAGATGGAGATGGAGATGAAACTTTAGGTTTTTTAAATGTTTTCATAACATTTTCAAGATTTTTTGTTGTTAGATTTGTGAACTTTGGGAACTCTTTATGTGTAAGATGTATTTACATTTTTTCCTAACAGTGTATAATTAGGTATTACTATGTACAACTACAATTGTATTATTATTAGGTTAAATTAGAAAAAAGCACCAAATAAAATATTGTTAAAAAAATTTATTAAACAAAAATGAAAATATTATATTATTAAAACTTTTAAATTATTTAAAAAAACTATTTAAAAAATATTAAAAATAATAAAATATTAATATATTTATGTTCACATTTGTTTACACTACAATAATATTATTATATTTATCAGTTAGTTGTATCCAGTTTTGTAGTTGTATCCACTTACACATAGTTGTATTTTTATTGTTTTCAGGTTTATCTAGTTGTGCTATTAATTTAATAATTTTTTCTATTTGTACATATTACAATAGATAATAAAATTAAGGTTAGTAAATTTTGATAGAAAAATATTTGTAAAATTATAATTTTTGTATGATTCACATCATAATGACCTAAATATTTAGAAAATACTCACACATGTCTAAGATATTTTCAAAGAAAAACAAAACATTTTGATTTTTTTTGTAAAAAAATAGTATGCATAACTACATCGATAATAGTAGTATATGTAGAATATATATCAGTATATATGTAATATATCTTGGTAATCATTGTATCAGTAATACCCAGTTGTATTTCAATACATAGTTGTATCAGTAATACCTAGTTGTATTTTAATATATAGTTGTATCAGTAATACATGGTTGTATTCATATTAATCTTAAACAAACAAGTGATAATACGAAGTTTTCATAACAAAATACAAACAGATTAAACCTACACATAAATTTTAACGTATAAGTGACCTCCTCACTCAATTTTTCATCAAAAGCGTGTGATCAACATCTTCTCTTGAAATCTATACTAGGAGTGGGCAAAATTACCGAACCGAATGATAATTTACCAAACCAAACCAAACGGTAATTTACCGAACCAAACTAAAATATATAATAACCCAATCAGACATATTTTAAAATTAATTTGACATTTGGTTCCGTTTGGTATATTTACCGAAATCCGATTGGTTAATCGGTAAACTGAAAATAAAATTTGAAATATAATTTAGGGTTTTTAATTTTAGTTTATTTAAAACCAATATATACTTGAAAATTTTATTTTTGTGGAAAAAAGCAGGAATTTTGTTAGTTTTGTTTTTTTTAAAGATTTGTTTTGTTTTAGAATTGATAATAATATTTTGATAATTTTTAATTCTTTACGATGTTGAATTTTTAGTTACGTTAAGGAAAAACATAATTGCATAATTAAATTAAATTATGTTAAAAAAATTTAATAATCAAATATTTATCACATAATCTAAATAATCCAAAATAATCAAATAACTCAAAAACAAAAAACTTTCAAATAACCGAATAACCCGAAACAATCAAATAACTCGAAATAACCCGAAATTACGTTAATTTCATTTGTTATTTGTTAAAAAATCCCGAACCAAACCGGTCCGAACCAAATTAAGTTTGATTTTTATTCGGAGCTAATATTCATATTTCCGAATTTCCCGAATCCCAAATTTTCTGAACCGAACCGTACTGTTTTACCGAATGCCCATCCCTAATCTATAATACTTCATCTCTTTTCCTTAAATAATATTCTCATAATCAAAATGTATGATAATACGCTGTTTTTTATTCATTGTACCCTGAAAATGATAAAATTCAACATTAGTCAATTTTTTAGTAATACTAGTTATATCAGTAATACAAGTATTCTTAGTAATACCAGTTGTATCAGTAATACACAATATTTTAGTAATACCGGTAATATCAGTTGTACATATTTTCTCATAAATACATAATATCGAGCTACGAATTAGCAGATCACTCACTTACCAACTACAATATCTCTAAATTGATGATGCATATTAACTAAAACGAGCTTCAATCACCCAAATCTCTATTTTTTTTCTGCTCAAATGAATGCGATCGTAGGTTGGGTAGCTGGAGAAGAAGAAGAAATAAAAAGAGAGAGAAACGTTCAAGCATGTGGTTGTACTGAGTTCCGTTTACTTATTTTTTAAATTTTTTTTTGTTGATATATTAATATTAAAAGGAAAATGATAAAATATTAATATTTAAAGATGAGGGTAGTTTTGAGTTTTGTTATTTTTTAAAATGGAAAGATGTATTTAGAATAGAAAAGGCTATTGAAGAATTTTGTTATAAAAGTAAGGGCAAACTAGCAAATGATCCCTCATTTGGTTAAACATTTTTAAATTTTTTTTTTTTAAAAGCACTTTTAGTTAATAATTCATTTTTTATGTGTAAATAAAATTTAGAGGTGTCTTTATTGTCGGGAAAAAGTTACATACATATATGGAACTGAAAGGAGTTGTTATTAACTTTGCAGGTGACAAGAGAATCTTGAGACCAAAATAAAATTAAAGTCAAAATTTTCTTTTATTTATTAATTTCTGTTATAACCAAACAAAAAAAACTTTAGAAAAAAATTAATAATTCACTTCTGAATGTCAAACTCGTAAAGTTTTTCTTTTAAATTTTCTCGTAAAAAGAAAATTTAATATAAGCAGTAAATGGTTCCATTGACTTCAAGTTCCACCGCATTGCTGATAAGATGTCGTATTAAGATATGGAAGTGCTTGTCCTTCGTCTTGTCGTATTAATTAAAAATTTCTTTATTAATTAACCAGACAACAAATCAAAATAGTATTTTTCGATTGATTACTCAATCTGGATCTGGAGGAGTACTATTTACAAAAGAGACTAGGTAGGATTGGACAAAAGTAAGTGGTACCGAAAAACTAAACCGAACCGAACCAAAAAACGGTTATGGTACTGGTTCGGTTATAGCTAAAATACATGATGGTTCTTTTTCTTTGGTACTATAGATATCGGTTCCTAACCGAAACTGAACAGATACTATTCGGTTACACAGAAACCGAAAACATACATATACATTAGTATTACACATATATGAATAATGATTAATGAATATATAGAATGCATCTGGTTCTAAGATTATTGAAAGTTTGTGTCACTTTGAAGTTTACTTTTATTAAGCTACTTATTTTATTGTTTGTGAATTGTGATATTTTCAAGTTTGTGTCACTTTGAAATTTCTCTTACTTTTAAGTTTATGATTTTGTGTTCAACTTTGATTGTTTTTGAATCGGTATTGGTTTTATTTATTTCGGATATTGGTTACTATTTCGGGTTTTGATTACTATTTTGGGTATTGGTTACTAAAATAACCGATAAAAACTAAAACCAGTACCGAACCGTAGGTTATCCGATTGTTTATGGTTTTTATCGGTTCTTCAAATTTATAACCGAACCGAACCCGAACCGAACCGAGAACCGAATGGATATCCAAAATAACCAAAATATAATTATATACCCAATTACCTAAAATTACAATTATAAACTCGAAGATTTCAATTATTTTTAGACCAAAATATTCAAAATATCCGAAAATTCTTAGTTATATATTTCAAAATTTAATAAAATTTTATTTAAATTTAACATTTTTTATTTTTTCCTAATATTTCGGACACCCGGAACCGAACCGAAAATACTCGGAACCGAACCAAATTTTAAAATACCCGAATGGGTACTAAATCTTTCTACCCAAAAGATCCGGAATCGAACGGGTTCTACTCGGAATCGAAGCGAATAAGAGACATCAAGCCTTCTTTTTTATCATTTTGCCCACATATCTTCAAATGAATCCAAGGATGCCTTGTTAGCATACAAAAACTTGAATTTGATAATGTGACACTATTGATCCTCATGCATTTTGTCCTCATATCTTCAAAACCCCTCTCTTATTTTGTTATTGAACAGATAAACATAAATAGCAATAGGCCACTTGTAGTTTGAAATAAGTACTTATTGGCAGTTGGCACACAGTAGTTTAACAAAAACGAAATAATTCAAACCACACAAAAACAAATACAAAATGAGAATTAAAACACAACAACTTGCTTTTTTTTTTTTTTTTTTCACTCACACACCAACTTGCCTCAAACGCACATTCTTGTGTAGTAGTGTTTCAGATTTCTCAAGCGGCAGAAGGTGCATCAGGAGAGTATAAAAGTGGTGCTTCGGTTACTGAAGCTATAATTGTTGATTTCGAAAAGTTTGCTTCCAAATTTGCAGGGCTTTTCGGTTTGAAATCAAGAGACTCGTCGTTATAAATATCCCACCATTTCTTAATTAACATTTTAACATCTTCTCTGTCCATGTTAGGCTCTTCTCCTGTGTACCTCCATGGTTTGGATCCCTATCATTATAATTTCACCAATAATAGTAAATATAAAAAGACTAATTAAGTTTAGAAGCCAAACTAAACCGGCTAGGATACGTTCAATAAATGTTAATAAGCAAGAGAGAGAGCATGGGAAAACCTATCGTCATGTCCATCCCATACAAAAATGCATTTCCATATGGGACAGTACTGACTTCTGTTTAATAAAAAGGGAAAGTGAAGGTTTGGAACAAAAGAAAATATTAATTTATATTATGTATTATTATATAACGTATGCAGATGATATAATAATAGAGATATAACATTTTACAAAAGAAAAACTATATCTTTTTTGTTTAATATGTTCATGAGGATACTTATGAGTTTTTCGTCAGCCGAGTCTCCTCTATTTTTAGCTTTAAGCACGTCTCTTTGCAGGTTTTATTTCATCTTTTACGTGGTAATACAACCACTAGTGGGTTAAGGTCATATAATACAGCCACAAATGTCATTTATCGAAATCCCACAAAGTCATATATACCAATTTCCATCCTTAGAGCTTAAGAAAAAATTACTTACAGGTGGACAGTAGTGAACAACTTTGACTCTCTCCAGGTCAACGATCCCCGGATGGCGCCACAGCACAGACAAAATCAAGTTGTAAACCGAAGGGACCGGTTTAAAAACTTTCTCAAAGAACCTATTGAGAAAATCCTGACCATATCCAACAGATAATACCAAAACCATACATCAAAAACGATTTGGAACATTATATAAATCGAAACCCTAAATTAATAATCGAATAATTGATGTATATATGTCACTCACTTGCTCCGCAAATGGTGTAGGTGGTGTAACTTGGAGGGTCTGAAGGAGACTCTCATATGTCAAAGGATTAGGCTCAAACACAAACATACCAGCATTGAAGTATGGAGGAGGAGGAACAGATTCCATCTCGGCCGGCCACATGACCTTCTCTGGACAATATTGACAATAGCCGATCGAGTAGAGCGGAGTGTAACTCCATATTTTCTCACAGAAACAACTCAACACGCCGTGTAAATAGCCATCTTGCATATCAAAGAGGTCATCAATATTGTCAAAGACTTGAATATCTGCATCCAAGTAGATCATCTTGTTGTACTCTTCAAACTGCAAGTTTATTAGTCACAAACACATTAACTTACATTACATACCCCTTCTGTTTCATTTTAAGAATTTTTATTATACATTTTATTAATACACAATATCTAATTCTTTTTCTAATTAATAAATTAAAAATATAAAACACATAAATCTTAAAATGTGTTTAACAAGTATGCAAATATATACAATATAACATTCTTTATAGAACAAAAAATTAATCCAATAACGTAAAAGAGGGAGTATAAGTTTAAGTTTATATAGTCTGAACTCAAACACAAATAGTGTTTGTGTTTGGATATGCAAATATTTTCACATGTACAAAAAAAAAGTAAAATATTATTTTCTTATAAAATACTTTTGTAAATTGTAGCTAGAAGGTATAACACGTAATTTATAAAGAAAATATGACTAGAACACTACGAATTGAATTTCATTTGAAAGAAAACATACTTTTTAATATGTTTTTGTTAAAAACAAATGCAAAGAAAAATTCGAGAGCTCTTATTTTGTTTCATGAAGTCAATATGTATATACGTACGTACGTTCCATATTCGTAGTTTTGAGTAGTTAATTATGTAATAAGCCCTTGCGTATGCATCTTGGCTATCTGGAGGGTGGACAGGCTCGATCTCACGCACAACGCAGCCTTGAGACCTCAAGATCTCTCTATGTTCCTCAGGCACATCAGGCAACATAGCAACAACAAGAGGATAAAAACTTTTAACTTTACGCAATCCCTTTGCCAATCCCACCACTCCCTTCACGTAGTCTCCATTTCCTGCCAAAAACGACACGTAGGCTCTCTCCTTATGAGCCTTCTCGGATGCATGGCTCAAGTCCAGATGAGTTTCAGGGGTCATTTTGATCAAAATCTAGGGTTGGATTTTAGAATAAAAACAGGAGGAATGAAGAATGTGTATATATGCCAACTTGGTTACTTGGGCTCTCTTCGCTTCAGAGAAGTTTCTTTTTAAACTACCACAAAAGTTTGACTAATATATAAGTCTAGCACGTGATGACTAAATCTTGGCTTCAGAGAAGTTTCTTGTAACTTTTATGTAACACACGATGAATTACACTTTCATTCTTTTCTGATTTCTTATGAGTTAATTAAACGATATAATGCTCTACTTTTTTTTTTTTCTTATGAATTACACTAACATTTTTTTTTTTTTCTTTTCTAGAACTCGCATGCAATAAACATAAATCTAATTAGATCACAAATACATGGTAAAGCATCAATGGAAATTCGAGACAAGTAAGATATACATTTTTTTCATTTTTCTTAAAATTTTTGTATGCAGTATGATATAATTTTGAGTTTCGCGTGTCTACCATTTTACCAAGGCATATTATATAATGGAATCGTAGTGAATAATCCAATCAGAAAAAAACAAAATCTCTGTTATTTTAAGGAGACTTGAAATATAATATTACTGCTAAAGGTCTTTTTCGTAGACTAAGCCAGAATATAATTAGGCTTAGGATATTTTCCTATATTTCTATTTTTATTGGTATGAGTTTTGAGACCTATATAAATGTGTAAAGTTTTATAATTAATTACGTTATCTAAGATTTCTCTGACTTTTGTCCGAATTCATATTATTTTCTAAATAAGATAAAACCATTAAATATTGATTTTGTTCAAATATAATGATCTGCATATTTTGTGTGTAATTAAAACAAAAATTAAATGTTTTTTTCTGATCTCTTATGAGGTACGTGAATATGATGTAATGAAATTGTGTATAATAATGTTTAAAATAATAATGGAATTGTCTACAACACATGTACATACAATACTAGTGGTTGTGGAAATGAAATAAACCCTTCGATCTTTGTGTTTGGCTTAATCATGGGATGATGTAATTTCGGAATTTTCTTTTCATCTCGGTGAGATTGACTTTTAGTTATAGTTAATTAAGCGACGATTCTTGCGTTCCATGAAATGTGGAACTAAATAATTTTTTTTTTTGGTCGGCAAACTAAATATTATAAAAACATGAAGTTGATCCTATAAAAACATGTAGTTGATAGTTGATACTATAATTATAACTGATATTATATAATATTATTGCTAAAGGTCATATTCGTAGACTAAGCCAGAATATTTTTAGGCTTAGGATATTCTACTATATATCTATTTTTATTGGTATGAGTTTTGAGACCTAATAAACGTGTGAAGTTTTATAATTAATTACGTTTTCTAAGATTTCTCTGACTTTTGTCCGAATTCATAATATTTTCTAAACAAGATAAAACCATTAGAAGATAGATTTTGTTCAAATATAATGATCTGCATGTATACTATAAGCTGTTGACAAAAAAAAAAAATCTGCATATTTTGTGTGTAATCTTTTTTTTTTTTTTAATTGTTCTTATGAGGTACGTGAATATGATGTAATGAAATTGTGTATAATAATGTTTAAAATAACAATGGAATTGTCTACAACACATGTACATACAATACTGGTGGTTGTGGAAATGAAAGGAACCCTTCTTTGTGTTTGGCTTAGTCATGGGATGATGTAATTTCGGAATTTTCTTTTCATGTCGGTGAGATTGACTTTTAATTATAGTTAAGCGACGATACTTGCGGTCCATGAAGTGTGGAACTAAATATTATAAGAACATGTAGTTGATACTATAAGAATATGTAGTTGATACTATAATTAATTATAGTTGATATTATAAGAACATGTAGTTGATACTTTTAATCACAGTTCGTATGCTAAATCATATACCCAAAAGGCCAAAAGCATCTCCACTAGTTGATTGGTAGGCCAACAATACAAGCAACTTAATATAATGCATACTTCATTCATTTGCTCAATATCTCTTTGCCCAGAAAATATAGTTGAGAAGATTAAGATTATTAAGAACACATAGAAGCACATAAAACATATCAAGTCTGGATTTGTTGAGATGGCCAATCTTACATGTGACTGCATTTGTGATATCCAGAAGAAATGAACTAAGGAAGAAACCCATTGCAATGGAGCACCACCCCAATGCTACGCTCATACTCTTCATGCTCGTTGGAGCTTCTCTATAGAAAAACTCTTGCATCCCTCCCAAGGTCAATATATCCGAGAAACTTAACATGAGATACTGAAACATTAGCCAGAAAACAGAGATTCTTAAGTCGTTTTGAACCGCCTCGTGTTTCCTATTGGCCTCAACAAAGGCTGCAACCGCCATTGAAATTGATGAGAGAGTTAGGCCGAGTCCAATGCATTTCAAAGGTAAGCTTGATGTTCTGTTGATATTATTTCCAAAGAGTTCATAAAAGGGTATGGAAGAGAGAATGAAGATGATAGAGATGACGTTGAGTGAAGGTACGGGTATCTCGAATGAAGGAGATATTTTTTTATTCATGGTCATGCCTTGTTGTACGGTGAAGGTCAATAACTGTGCCACACAACTATTCATGACAATCGTGCTAAAAAAGATTGGTAGGAGACCGAGAAATGTTCTTGTTTCTTCAACTTGTGTTGCGGAGGTGTTTTTGTTCAGCAATGCTTTATCTAAACACCTGAGAAAAAAATATTAGGTCACAAAACAATCAAAATAAAATTCTAGCCTTGGTTCGTTTATGTTAGTACATCACATAATATCCCCACAAGTTTACTAAGTAAATCAATCTATGGAAGTCAAGACTAGGTTTCCTTAAGTAGTATCTGAAGGCAAAAAGAAGACTGAATACCAAAATCAAGACACACAAATATCTTTAAGTGACTTACTTTAACTTGTTGTGGTGAATGTTGTTGTTGTCGGTAGATGTAAGACTTTGCATCATCTCAACATCCAAAACAGAACCATCTCGATATCTTGCGGCAAAAATAAAAACATTTGCAATTCTTGTTAACGGACTTCCACTAGGACGTTTTAATCAATAAAATGGTAATCCTACTATGAAAATGCATAGCGCAATCGCTAGAAGCACAATTGATATATCAAAAATATCTTTGATCCACGCCATAACGGTTACGGCCTTGAGCCATCCAAAACAGATAGAAAAGTAGTACCAACTGAAGAATTTTGAGATCAGTCTCTGGTGTCTACTGTCAAACTGATCGCCTCCATGAGCAAGCAACGACAGCCTGGTACCACCCGTACCAAAAGCGATCGCATAAAGTCCCGTGAAAAGAACCGTTGATTGAAGAGTCGAAGGTATTTTATTTCCCTCAGGTTATAGATTAGGGTTATGAGCTTGGAATGTCAACACAATCAAACCCTATCAAAGGATTAAACTTTTAAGTTAATTGGGTTGTTTCATTTTCAGATACAAATTTTGATGGAGTTTTTCAATTACCAAGATTTCGATGCTACAGAAGATAACGAAAGTGGTGGAGCGAGTGAGGAATGAATCGGCCACGAAACCACAAAAGAGAGTGAGCAAATACGATGTTCCAATGAAATTGGTCACCATGTTTGCTGCTTTGGCCGGTGAGTAATGCATTGATTCACGGCCGGTTTAATAGAGGCCTGAGGCATATAAAAAAGTGGTGGCTCTTAATAATATTTTTAAAAAGTAAAATAATATTAAAAGTACTTACAATCCAGAAAAAAATAAATAATTAAAATTTATTTATGAAAATTAATCCGTTAAACTTTTATTTCGATGAATTCATCCATAATTTTCTCATAATCGAGTTTATCAGCCATATCCTTCTCAATAGATATCATTGATAATCCATTCAATTCTGTTTTCATTGATCTCATCTTCAACAACCGATGATCTTCTAACAAATTTAAGCATAGAATTAGCTTGTGATCTAACAAATTCTTCATCTTTTTCGATCCTGTAAGATGTTTTATAGTGCTTATCGGAGGCATTTTCTAGTGCTTATGAGAGTGTAATTTTAAATTTAACACACACAAAAATAAGTTGTATTGGAAAAATAATACACAATATTAAAATGCAATTTCACATAAACGAACAACTAAAAAAAATATAATTTTGTGTATGCTAAATTTTGAAAAAGAAAATAGCAGGCTAACAAGTCTGAATCTGATTACTCGTAATTCCATAGTATTTCTCCAAAATTGCAGCCTTTAAAAAAAATGATAACGATTTGCAAAGACCAGGATGCAATGATGACAAAGAAACTGACTAATGAGTTAAGTCGATACCATTACCAATTTGAAGAGACGAAGTCACAAAAATTAGATGATGGAGATTGGAGACATAAATTAAAAGGGTTTCTTTATATTAAAAAATTAGGTTTACTGAAAAAAAAGTTTTTCTGTATTAAAAGGGTTTACATAAATTAAAAGGGTTTCTCTGTATTCTATGTTAGAATACAACTTTCGTTTCTCTGTATTAAAAAAATAGGTTTACTGAAAAAACTAAACTTAATAAAATTGGGCCCTGTTGACAAAAAAAAAAAAAAATTGGGTTCTCAAATTTTGTAGCCTAGACAAATGCCTCATTTGCCTTACCAAAGGGCCGTCCCTGCATTGATTCCATGCAATGGCAGACACATGTTAAAGGGTGTGAGGGTACGGGCTCCACACTCTTTTTTTTTTTTTTTTTGTAAAATAAGAAAATTATACAAAAAAAAATAAAAGAAACGTGCTCACCCTTAACATTTCCTTTCACGTGCCACCCTTTCATTTTCCTTTTTTTTCACCCCTTACCTTTTTATTTAAATAGAAAACTTACGATCGATATTAGAATATTAACAAGTTTCTCGCCGCCCAAAACAAAATAAGTATTATCAAGTTTCTCTGTCTATCACGATTTTGATTACTTTTCTTCAAGGTTTTAGAATCACAAAAGTAAATTCAATTATTTTAATTACAATCTTTGTGTCTTACATCATGCTTCTAATCTTTATGATTGTGTATTTTTATTTATTTTTGCAATACACCTGATTTAGAAAAACTGTCTGATGTTAAAAAAAATTTTGAATCTTGCAGATGGAGAAATATTTCAAAAGAAAATTTGAAACAACGTCTGAAAAAAACTCTGAAAATTTGCCTTGGGATCCCGCAGATAGGAAAAGAATATTGGAATATCATCTCAATGAAAGAGATGAAGTTAGACGCAAATATCTAATTAGAGGTCCTTGTCAACCTCGCGTCATGATTTTAGTTGTTGAAGGGGAGCGTTCCGCCTTAGGGGGAAGCAACCGCGCGAGCGGCGGTGGACTCCACAGTTTTGGTTTGTATATTCATAATGATTTATCGTTTTCACAAAATCATTGTATTGCTTATTATTTTATTTTTATTTAATTACTAATTAATATTCAAAGATCTTCCTATTTCCAAAGGAACTGGAGGCTCAAGAGAAATAAAAAAAGATAATTATCAAAATATTCACCGCAAATACTAGTTTGGCTCATTATTGCCGCATCGAAACATATAAATGTTGACTAATCTGGCTAACATTGAACTTGGTAAAATGAAATGGGTGCCGAGTGGAAGGGTCGTCGCTCAACGGATAAAAGTTTAGTCAACATTTATATGTTTCGGGGGATATGTAAAAGATATTCGTTCTTTTCCATCACTTTGGCATGTTATCTGAATAATAGATTTAAAGGTGACAACGATCAAGCCAAGGCTTAGCTCAGGACCCCACTACTCGTCGTATTTGGTTTGGTAACTGGATCGGAAAAAAAGGGATTTTTGTTGTAAGATATCTAATGAAACCGTCGTCCATGATTATAAGTTCATTCCATACCGGACCAGACCTAAGGCCGACTTTCGTCCCTGCTTGACGGGATATTTTCCTCAAAAAATCTGATTCGTGCGAAATTGAGTCTCATTTCCTATGTACAAAGGTTAAACGGCTTTTGCTACTCTAACCTTCCCCACCACTATTTTTTGACATGGACTAAATGACCTGTCCAAGCCAAGGAGCAAAACTCGCGCAGTTTCTTGAAAACTTGCTTCGGATATATCCATGAGTATACCATGAAGTTACAAAGGTTGTGCCTGTGAACCAACCCCCTAAAGATCTTGCAGTCGAGGGTAATGAAATTATCCGTGACTAGAATTAAACACGGATATATAGCTCGGAGGCGTAGAACAAATGATAACTATATTTTTTTTATTGGATATTAAATTTTGAAAAAAATTAAGGCGATTCAATCCAGATTGGTTTGATCTTTATGGTAGTTGGTTGGAATACAGTGTGAGAAAAGACAAAACTTATTGTTTGTTTTGCTACTTATTTAGAGACTTCACTGAAAATAAAGGTGGAAGTGATGCTTTTGTGACAACTGGTTTTGATACTTGAAAAAATTCAGAGAGATTACGTGGTCATGTAGGATTGGTGAATAGTTTTCACAATACTGCTTTTAAAAGGGCTGATTCTTTGATGAAGCAAGGTCAATCCATAGTTCATGTTTTTTATAAGCATAATGACGTAATAAAAAATGAATACAAGATTATATTAAATGCTTCAATCGATTGTTGTAGATATTTGTTACGACAAGAATTACTTTTTCGAGGTCACGATGAATCGGTGGAATCAGCTAATAGGGGAAATTTCTTAGAGCTTGTGAAATTTACATCAGATCAAAATGAGTTTTTAAGTAAGGTTGTGTTGGGGAATGCTCCGAAAAATAATCAAATGGTATCTCCTAAAATTCATAAAGATATAGTGCATTGCTTTGCTGAGGAATTTATTGAATCTATTATTCAAGAAGTTGACCATGATGTATTTTGCTTATTGGTGGATGAATATGCAGATGTTTCTGATAAAGAACAAATGGCTGTGGTTTTTCGTTTTGTTGATAAACATGGAATAGTCAATGAAAGATTTGTTGGTGTTATTCATGTTAAGGAAACATCTTCTATGCATCTCTAAAAGGTAGTCTTGATTCATTCTTTGCTAAACATGGATTGAGTATGAAGAAGTTAAGAGGACAAGGCTATGACGGAGCAAGTAATATGAATGGTGAATTTAATGGATTGAGATCTCTGATTTTGAGAGAAAATAATTCTGCATATTATGTCCACTGTTTTGCTCATCAACTTCAGCTGGTTGTCGTTGTAGTAGCTAAAAAAACATTTTGAAGTCGGTGATTTCTTTGATATGATTTTTTCTTGTTAAATATGGTTGGAGCTTCTTATAAGAAAAAATATATGATTCGAAAAAAGCATAGGAAAAGAATCGAGGAAGCAATTAGTTAAGGTGAAATCAAGACAGGAAAAAGATTAAATCAAGAGATCGAACTAGTGAGAGCTGGTAATACTCGCTGGGGTTCTCACTACAAAACATTGTTGCGGTTGGTTGATCTATTTTCTTCTATCATTAAAGTGCTTGAGTATATCGAAAGTGAAGGGACTGATAGTACCAAAAGACGACAAGCTAATGGTCTTCTCAAGTACTTGAACACCTTTGACTTTGTGTTCTATTTACAGTTGATGTTGATTCTACTTGGACTCACGAATACTTTATCAGTGGCTCTGCAGAGAAAAGATCAAGACATTTTGAATGTTATGTCACTAGTGAGTTCCACCAAGCAACAATTATGCAAGCTAAGGGATAATGGATGGGATTCTTTACTTAGTAAAGTTTTTTCATTTTGTGAGAAACATGACACCGAGTTGGTTATTATGGAAGAAGAATTTGTTGATCCAAGGAAGCCAAGAAAAAAAAGCAATACTACCAACTTGCATCATTATCAGGTGGAATGCTTTTACACAGTATTAGATATGCAAATTCAGGAGTTTAATGATCGTTTTGATGAGGTAAACACTAAATTACTTGGTTGTGTTGCTTCTTTGAGCCCTATTGATTCATTTCATGACTTTGATCAGTTGAAAGTTTTAAGGTTATCTGAGTTTTATCCAGAAGATTTTAGTCTTGTCGAGCGGATATCTCTTGAGCAACAACTTGGTCTTTACATCGACAATATCCGACAAGATGAAAGATTTGCTAATCTAAAGAGGCTTGGAGACCTTGCACGAGCTATGGTGGAGACAAAGAAACATCTTTCGCATCCTCAGGTTTATCGACTTTTGAAGTTAGTTACGTTTTGACTTTACCGATAGCTACCGCTACTGTTGAAAGATGTTTTTCTGCGATGAGTATTGTGAAAACTACCTTACGCAACCGAATAGTTGATCAATTTCTAAACGATTGTCTAGTTTGTTTTGTTGAAAGGGAATTATTTGATAAAGTGACAAATGAAGGAGTGATAAAAAGATTCCAAAATATGGAAGAACGTAGGGTTACTTTTGAAAAAAAAAAAATTTGTCATGAAACTTATTTTTATATCAATACTATATTTTTTAAAAATAATGTTACTTTATATAATGTGCTTCGGATAACTTTTTGTTCTGGATCCGCTATTGATTCTATGAAATATAAAACCATGTTGTTTCCAATAGCTATGGACACCATGATCTCCATTAGCTCCACAGCTAAATTAACACTCACCAAAAGTACATATATTAACTCTTTAAAAGCATTATTATAATTCGAAAAATAAGTTTTTGAGTTTCAAGAAGATTCACCACAAGCAATAGAAGCAGCTCTAATCCCACCATGTTTGCCAGGAATTGTCTCTCTCCCTCTCCAGTCTTCAAATATTTCTTCCATCCCATTTTTCATCGTTACGTACGTTAGATTGGACCTTTGAGTTGGTAATGTGTATATATAAGGTTGTATATGTTGAAATTTAGATGTGATTTTAGATGTTCGAATTTTATATTGTACTAACAAAAATTTATAGAAACGTAATATTATTCAGATGGTGACACATGTAAAACTATTTTTGAAAATAAGAATCATGAAATAATAAATTATATATTATTTCTAAAATGTTTGAGATACTAGATAGATTTGAGTACTCATCTAGCCAGTATCTTTTTTTATGATATGTCAAATTATATACCACAATCTACATCCATTTTGTGAATGACATGTATCTACATTATGAATTAATTAATGTATCAAATAACAATGTTCGATTTTATTTTCAGAGAATTAATATATTTTTGATACATGCTGAAAAAGATGAGGTGGGTGACAATGTTATATTATTTGTATCATTCAACTGATTTCAGGTCACGCTTTTATTCTATTTTTATTTTCTATCTTTAATAATATTAATATACTACTAAATTTATAGGGAAGAAACGAACAAAATAATCATTTTAAATAAATATTTTATTTTAGTGTTTTTCATATTTTGGATAATAATTATTTTGTAACTTTTGACTCATATGAAGTAAAGATTTTTTTTTTTTTTTTTAAATACCGTCTCTGATCTTCGTAACATATATATATTGTTAATTTTTGTACGAAACCTAAAATATATGCTTTAAAAAATTAGTTCATTTAGCCCAAAAATCATTTTATTGTGAATTAATTTTTGCCCAAAATCATTTTATTAAATTTGGTTTTATTTATTTTGGACTCTACTTTGTAGGAATTGGATTTCAAAATTTTTGGCGATACGCGGGACAATATCGAAAGCGGAGGACCTGCCATGGAGATCACTGCTGTGGCTCCGAAGCTTCTTCTACAAGTAACTCACCGATCATCTCCGATCGATCTTTCTCCGTTTCCCCTGAAATTTTCTATGTTCTCAAGTTTTCATAGGGTTACGATTACTGCAGATAATCTCGTCTGCTTTTCAAAGATGCCGTTTAGCAGAAGATCTCTGTAGATTATCTGTTCTTCTTGATCAATCTACAGGTAGGGATCCTCCGATTACGTGTATTTCGAGTAATTTCACTCTCTTTATCCCTAATTTTGTTTTCGATTCTGGGTCGGTCTCGACTGAAATTTGAATCTTTCTTCGCTAAATTGGTCTCATTATCTATCAATTTGATGGATCGTATAGTTGCGCATACCGGAATTGGATGCAATTTGGAGGAATTTCAAAATCTGAGGTGCCTAGAGAATTCAATGGAGCGAAGATTTGGGGTCTGAATGATTTTAGAATTGTAGAAGTTTGAGCTGAAATTTTCGTCTCCTCTTCTTTCTGTAATGCAAATTCTAAGTTAAAGCGATTCTGACTGTGGTTTATGTGATGCAGATGGGTTACTCTCCGTCAAGACAACTTGTAAGTTTTGTCCCTCTGATTGATTCTTTTGGGTATAGACCTGAAAGCTTGCTTATGCCTTTAATAGCTTTAATTTCTCCTGGATTTGCCTATAAGTTCCATGGGTGAACATATACTTTTTAAAGTTCTATTCGTTCGAGACCACAAAGCTACAGAATATTTTTGAGTCATCTAAAGAACCACTGTGGAACTTGTTCTTGTTCTTGTCTTATTCTTCTCTACTGTGCTGATGGAAGTGCAGGCTTTTCTGACGATGAGGTATACTATTATCATATAAATCTTGATGAGTATATATCAAACAAAAGACTGAAAAGGCAACCTTCTCAGGCTAAGAATGGTGCAAAGCTCAGGTGTGCAAATTCCTCAATCTTCATCTTTGTTTTTTTTACTGATTTTTAAGCCACTGTGAGTGCCTTGACTTGTTTATATATTCGGTTGTTGTTGTTTTCAGTGGGACGGAAGTATCCCTCTGTGTTTTTGGAAGTATGGACGTTCTCGTGGCACCGATAATTGGCTTCTTTCAAAAGGTCTTCTCTTCTCTTCTGCATCCTTGTTTCTCATGTAACTACTTATTCAACTGGATTCAAGTATGCTTATTGGTAGTTAGTGTTCAGAATATGAGATAATGTGATACAAAACATCACAAAACACTGTTAATAACTTGTTATAGAACCAAGATAAAGAGCATACATATCCCATCTTTCAGGTAGTAAAAAACGGTTCTGAATTCCAATCGTTGTTCGCGAGGTTGGGATAACAGTTTATGTTTGAAGTTTTGAAGGTCGCTCTTTAGCTAACCAGTAGTTTAGTTAAGTCATTAGGTTAAGCAATAACTCTGTGTTATAAATTACCGAAGCTTGTTTAGTGGTTAAATTCAGCCTTGCGATCTTTGGAAATTGATGATCTTGCATATCTTTAAATTTCGAGTTTAGTCATTTTTATTCTGTAATGATATTTCTATCCTGTTATCTTGCAGATGCTTGTTCTACAGATACCTGTAAATTCAAGTTTCTCCCTTTGGTGATTTGACAGCTTTGTCTAGAAAATTGTTTCCCCTTGTTACACATGATAATCAAGTAACAGAACTAGGAAATCATGGAACTAAAAAGCTGATTCTTTTCTTCCTCTCAGAATGTCACAATGGATCTGATGGTTAAACAAGGGGCTTCTCCTGGTACTCAAACTCAATACATCTTTACAGTGAACGCTGAAACAACTCCATGCTTTACTGCCTCTAATCTTGAACGGTTGAAGTCTGGTATTGAGGACTATGTTTTAAGACATGGGAACTATTTGGATACGATGTGTGACTATTGCTTCTCTGATAGGTATATAAAATTTAGCACCATTCTTGTTTCTGACACACTTCCGACTTATAGTTCGGCTTCTACTATTTGAAGCACTATCAAGTCATTCCACAATAACTCTGACAAATCAGGTTATATTTACTTTTAGAGAGCATCTAAAAGTTGGAAGTGGAACAGTATGCCATGAAGAAATACATAAGAGAGCTGGAGGGACGATGGAAGTGGTGTTTGTCATATGTGACTTGCTAGAGACAACTCAGCATTGCAGCAGATCATGTGACGGCAAAATACAGGTTTGTTTAAGTCTCTACTAGCTCATATTGAGATGTAATGTATGATTGGTTGATCTTAAATGATGGATTTCCTCAGGTTTTATACTTTGACAATTACTCACCTTCCCCTATTCCACGTTTTGCCTTGAGCGCATTGAAAAAGATTGACTGGAAAAGTTACGGGTTGATCCTGGCGAATGTGAATGATCAAGATGGGCATGTGTTTCTTGAATGGGAAAATTTCCCTTCATATGTTCATATACAAATCGCTCTCCATTGGTATCACAATCAGTATCCAACAAAACAGAAGAATGGGCCTGGTATAAATCTTGTGAAGAAGGAAATAAAAAATGCGTTGGATGATTTGAAGGCTAAACATGAGGGTTTTCTTCTAAGCTCACATGCTCGTAAGGTGCTATCTCGGTCAATCTCCTTTGAACTTTTAGTGTCAATCTCTTAAATTTCGACAGGTTTAACCAAGATTTTTTTGTTGTTGTCGTTGTTTATCTTTCTTAGATTTGCAGCTATGTCCCTGACCTTGCAAGATCAATAGCAGGGCTAATATTCTCTCCTCTACTGACTTGGACTTCCAAGGAGATCGCTTATCGGTTCTTGGCTTTCAGCCTCAAGAAGTTGAACGTGAGGCTGTAGAAGACTGTTTCCAGAGAAAGATAGTTACGGTTATAGGAATGAATGAGAGGAAACCTCAGAAAGACCAAGAAGCTGCTCCTTTTCTGTTTTTTGATGGCGATTCTGAGACATCGTACTTTGAAGATGAGGAAGTAGAAGGTGAGTATTACTCTACCTCACTGGAATGATACATCTGCTTCTGACAATGGATATATACTAGTTAGTCGATTTGTGAAAATTGCATCTGTTATTGCTTCCACCATGGCTATGAATCCTCATGGTTTTGAGAAGAGTTGTTCATAGAAACCTTACATGATCTATGTTTAAGAATCTGCAACTTGTTATGTTCTTGAGATAGTTTGTCCAACACCAATAACACTTTTTTTGCATCCCTTACTGATCTTTTTGTTTTCACGGATCGAGGACATTCCCACGCATGAATATTGAAGATGATGCCACGGAAACTAAAATTAAGCTTTATACAGTTCAAAAGTCAGGCCACTATGATGCAGGAATAGTCAATAGGGCACCTGCACCTTGTGATTACTAGGCTTAACAGATTGAACATTAGTAGTGATATGTTCTTGTGTGTACATAAATATAGCAATACAAATACTTCATTTCATTAGTAGTTTTAACACCTTACACACTTTAGCAATACTATTCAAAACCTCTCGGGTCGAGAAAGGGCAGCTAAGAATTGTAATTCCAACTCACCAAGGTTTCTATTTCTGCTTATACTATTTCAAACTATGTATATCAAACGAAAATAGATAAAGGAACAAACCAAGTCTTGTGCCCTTCCCTGCGAGACATCTCAAGCAGCGGAAGGTGCAGGAAAGTAGGCAATTTCCGGTTCGAGTACCGAAGCTAGGATGCTCGATTTCGTAACGGTTTCATCCACATCTGCAGGGGCGTTCGGTTTGAAATCGAGAGATTCGTCATTATATACATCCCACCATTTATCAACTAACATCTTGATGTCTTCTCTGTCCATGTTAGCTTCTTCTCCAGTGTACCTCCATGGCTTGGATCCCTATTATTATCACCATCAACATGAAAATTATCAAATTTCAGCAACAAGCTACCGGCTAGGAATTGTGAGCAAAGAGAAAACTACTTACAGCTGCACAGTAATGAACAACCTTGACCTTCTCCAGCTCCACGTTCTCCGGGTGACGCCAAAGCATAGCCAGAACCAGATTGTATACCAGAGGGATCGGTTTGTACACTTTCTCAAAGAACATATTGAGAAAATCCTGTCCAATCAAAGTTACAAATCCAAAAATCATCAAAATCAAGTCTTGTTTTTGATTTGGAGCATTAAAAAACCGATAAACTAATGTAACTCACTTGTTCTGCAAAAGGTGAAGGCGGTGTGATCTCCAGGGTCTGAAGGAGACTCTCATAAGTCAAAGGACTAGGCTCAAACACAAACATACCGGCGTTGAAATACAGAGGAGGAGGAGGAGATTCCATATCTTCCGGCCATGTTACCTTCTCCGGGCACTGTTGACAATACCCAAGCGAATACTGCAGCGAGTGGCTCCATGTTTTCTCACAGAAACAGTCCATCACGGCATGAAAGTACCCATCAGGCAAATCGAAGAGGTCATCGATATTGTCAAAGACTTGGATATCTGCATCAAGGTACATCATCTTGCTGTACTCTTCAAACTGCAAGAAGTCTTTTAAGGTAAGAAAAAGAACAAAGAACTTTATCACATCTTAGCTAAGTTTTTTTTTTTGTGAAGAATCGAAATACTTACGTTCCAAATACGCAGTTTTGAGTAGTTGAGAACGTAATACGCCATGGCAAACTCAACTTGGTTGTCTGGAGGATGAACAGGCTCGATCTCACGCACAACACAGCCTTGAGACCTCAGGAGCTCTCTATGTTCCTCAGGCACATCAGGCAACATAGCAACAACAAGAGGATAAGCACTTTTGACCTTACGCAAACCCTTTGCTAATCCCACCACTCCCTTCACGTAGTCTCCATTTCCTGCCAAAAACGTCACATAAGCTCTCCTTGGAGGTGCTTGATGCGCCTTCTCGGATACGTAGATCGAGTTTACGGGAATCTCAGGGGCCATTTTAAGAAACGCAAAAGATTGGGGTGGGTTTCAAAAGAGAACTAAAAAGGTTTCTTGAGTGTTTGAGAAGTAAAAGAACAGTTTGGTCTCTTTTAACTTTTAGTTAGTTACTTCGGTCTCTCGCTTGTGAGTAGTTTCTATGAAGGCTACCACAACGTTTGATTAAATAGGCGTAGCACAAAGGTAAATCCGGAACGAATCAACTATGAATTACTATTTTTTTTTTATTGTATTTTATATAAATTTATTTGCAGGACTTGAATTTCACTGTCAGATATGAAAATTAATCTTTTTGTATTTGGCTTTTTTCCCCCCTTTTTTAATTTTTTTATCGTGGGGTGATGTAACTAAGGAAATGAAAGCTCAAATAGACTTTACGAAAAATTCAAACATAAATTTAAAAAGTTAGTGTGGAAACGAAGCGGTTGAATTAAATATATAAATGAATTTGTGAAAATCGTTTTCGTAGATTAAAAAATTATTTTAACGAAAAGGCATATTCAAAAAGGTGGTAATATAATAAGATTGGAAGAAGATTATGAATTCCTCGTGGAGGGTCGTTAAGGCCTCCAAGGATGTGGCATGTGTGTCGATATGCATATGTAGAAGAACTTGGCAATTATAGTTTTAGATGTTAGAAAAGAATTACGCCAATTTGTTATTATAAAACAGGTGTTAAGGTGGAGTTCAATGATTTTTAGATAGTCTATAACCGATTACCATTTAATTTTATTTTATATTTTGCTTTTTTCTGCTCCTGTTTGTTAAAACTAACTTTGTTATATTTAACTTAGAAAATATATGATTACTAAATTTATCATATGGTATTTAATTTAAACTGAAATTGTTTGATGATTTACCTATGTATTATCGATGTTCATAATGTACACACACCCACATATCTCTACATCATATTATACATCATAATATACATCATAACATACGTACATATATCTTATATGTACACCCACATATTGACTAATGTTTACAATAACATTGTGCATATGATTGTCGAAGCCAGGCTCGTCGAAGTTAGAAGACGGGCTTCGTATTTGGTTCGGTTCGAGAAGCTAAAAATCGATTGTGTCTAAGTTTTATCGTTTTTTTCCCTTTCATTCTTTAAAAGTTGAAACATTCTTCTCAAGGATGCATTTAATGTAACAATAGTTTTTCTATGAATAAATTTTACACTTATACAAAAAAAAAAAAACATTGTACATACAATTGACTATAGTGTTTACAATAACATTGCTATAATTCATGTAAATATAGCAATATACATTATATTAGTCTACTAAAATTTGTTAATATAGCAATATGCTACTAATATGAATAAATACTGAAAACAACATTCAAGAATAATTCAACAATTTTGGTAAAACATATAATAATAACGAAGAATAACGGAAGACAAAAAAATTAAATATAATGTAACATGTGAACATGAAAAAAAGGGTTTTGGTTTAAAAAATAATGTAACCTCAAGAACATGAAAGGAGAAGTACAAAAAGGCAAAATAGTAATTCACTATAGTTCAGTAAATGTGATAAAATACTATTTGACAGTACTGAAATTCTTCTTTTTATTGTTGTAAAAGTTATGGAAGTTATCAAAAAAATTGTCGTCACCTAATCTTTATTAAAAAAATCGAAGTTACCTAATTTAATGTATTTTAAATAAGAAATAAATTAATATAAATTAAAAATATATTTGATAAAATCAATATATTTTGTTTATAAGAAAACATTTGTAGTTTCTATGATTTTTTTAGATTGAATCTATACTAATAAAAGGAATGTTTAGAGGCTCAAGAAGACATCCACATCAGCAAAAGTGAAACCTCCTAATATTGACACATCACCAATTACAAATCTTTAAATTAAATTAAATATTCACAATTCAAAATCATAATATATAAATTAAATAATCACCAACAAAATAAAAAATGTGAACATAAATCAAATTGATAAAAAAAATTAATCATATTAGAAGCTCAAGAGGGCATTCACATCAGCAAAAGTGAGACCTCCTAATGTTGACACATCACCAACTAAAAATCTTAAAATTAAATTAAATATTCACAATCCAAAATCATAAAATATATAAATTAAGTAATCACCAACCAAAATAAAAAAAAATCTGAACATAAATCAAGTTAATAAAAAATTAATCATATATATACTCATATCTCATTATTAGTCTTTGATAATTATAAAATTAATAAAAATTTTAAAAAAACTTTGAAAAAATGTTTGAAGAAATTTTAAAAATCTATTTTCTTTTGGTCTGATATAATTAATCATATGAATATTCATATCTTATTATTATTGTTTCTTTAACCAACTACATATATATATATATATTTTAGCTACATCGATTTTTTTAATATGATTTTTTTGGAGGAATACGGTTTGAATTTTAATATTTGGGCTGAGGGTTTATATGCGTCGGTAGAGTGACCGCTCTAATGCCCACAATTTTAACAAATTTGGCCTGTTAATTACGGGTCGTGTGTCCATTAAACGTCTCAATTTTTAATGTGGCACGCTGTTTAAAATCTTTCCACACAACACGATTCATATAATTAAATAAATTTTAACATAAATAATCATGCGCCGTTTAAAATATTTCAATACCGTTGTTTATCCATAAATAATCATGCGACGTTGTTTATCTATATATTAATGCATACTTTTTTTTCGTGTAACGTCTTTTAAAAGGTTATTTAGTAGAGTAGTAATGTCATGCTATTATCTATTTGAGTTCATACGTGGGCCCTCTTTTAAACCGTATCAGCGGCTTAAAATTCATGCCTACTCTATTTTCGGGCCAAATGCCAACATACCCCTATATGTTGAATTTTATGCCAAGATGCCCTCAAATATTATTACATTTCATTTTAATTTTTTTTTAAAGTCAAAAACGTTTAAATTACAAAAATATCCAAGTCCTTTTGATTTATTTACGACCCAACCATGATCCATTCAGATAAATCCATGATCCAATCGGATAAAATCCATATCCAGTTATAAAACAATAAAAAAAATCTAAAAAAAAAAATTCTCCACGTTCGTCCCCACGTTCTTCTTCTTCTTCCTCCCCACCCCCCTTCTTCACCCGTTACTTTTCAAAATCGAAACCGCCAATTTTTTCCCATAAATTGGAAGCTTATCGCTCTAGTTCTCCTTGCTCTATACTTATATAGCTAATACACTTCGCAATTTCTTAATCCCCATTACCGAACCCAAACCCTAGAAAGTGAAATCGGAGCTCAACAATGCCACCTCGAACTCGGAACTCACCATTCAGGGCGAGTGGAAGCGGAAGGAAGACCAAGAAGGCTCGAACATCGAAAGAAGCTTCGCCGCCGCCTCCGGTTGAAGAACAGAACACTGCTCCCCTGTTCGTACAAGAGAGGGATTCCGATTCTTCTCCTCCTCCTCCTCGACAGGTAATTGGTTAACTGGTTGTGTGATGGGTTGATTTCGGTAGTTAAATTGCGAATTGGAAGCAAAACTAAAGTGTACAACTAATTTTCAATGATATAACTATGTCTGCGATTTTGTATATATATGTATAACTAGAGATAACTAAGAGAATTTATAGAACTGGGTTTCAGTAGGAATAACTAAGCGTATATCAACTGTACAACTAGGTATCACTATGTAGTGTGGTATCACTAGATATCACTATGTATAACTAAGCGTTCTGTTATAACTGTGTATCATTAGATGCAACTGTTATTGACATTTGTGTTTGTTTTGCAGGATAATGAGGAGGATACAGAGCCAATTCAACCTAAGAAGTTTTTTTTCCCACACACTGAGTATTGCAAGCCCATTAAGATAGCTTCGAAGTGTGAGAATTCAAATACAATCAAAGCTTTGGACAAACTTGAGAGAGATGAAAAGAAGTGGTTTACAAACCACCCTCAGTTCAAACACATTTTTCACATGCCTACACAGAAAAACCACAAGTTGATGGGAATGTGGTTGACCCTTCTTCGGACCGTGGTGATGGAGAAAAATTTTAAAATGTGTTGGTTTGTCGTGAACGGCGTTCCAATTAGGTATTCGCTGAGGGAACATGGCCAAATTAGCGGTTTAGATTGCCGGAAGTATCCATGAAACTATGAGAAGTTGGGGAGTACACGGTTTATAAAGCGAGTTTTTGGGAGAGTTGAAGGAATTACTGTTGTTGATGTAAGAGAACAGTTGAAGCACATGATAGGAGATGGAGATAGGCTCAAGATGGCTTTGCTCTTATTCTTAAGCACGGTGATCGGATCACAACAAAGTTATGGCGTCATTGATCCTTTCTTCTTAACTATTGTGGATGATCTCCGCGCGTGTGAGAATTTTCCTTGGGGGAGATACACGTTTGATCAGAATATCAGGGAGATATTCCACATGATGGAGCATTTTAAGGGGAAGGTGAAACCCGGATGCACATGGTGCTTTCCGGGTTTCATAATTCCTTTGGAGGTAAAATTAAAATCTTTCTTGTAATTTCAATACGTGTATTCATGCAAGAGATATCTAATGTAAGTTTTTTGTAGCTGTTGGCGATGGAATGCATTCCACGTTTGCGGAAAAAGTTTCGAGAAGATGTCTTAACTGCGAATAGTGGCTGTCCGAGGATGTGCAAGCGAAAGTGGAGAGCTGGTTATATGAAAGGCTTTCCATTGGAAGAGGTTAACGATGCACTTGGAGACGACAACAAGGTATCAAAAATCAATTTTTGCATATCACTGGTTTCTTTAGTTATATTAGTGATACTAGTGATCATACTGGTTAACTGAGTTATATTAGTGATACTAGTGATACTGGTTTACTTAGTTATATTAGTGATACTAGTTATACTAATTAACTTAGTTATATTAGTGATACTAGTTATATCAATAGTGTGTCCGTAAATGCGCAGGATCAGAATATCCAGAGCATCTTGATCCCAGAGGTTGGAGAGGCACCTCTTCTGGCTCGCATCATGGAGTATGATTCAGATGATGAGGTAGATGACCCAATGTTGCAGAGTTGGTACAATTGTCTATCTAAGAACAAGAAAATATGGTGGGAAGAGTTGTTCAACTTAGATGTGGCTGGGCGAAGGATGGTTGCTCTGAAGGAGTCAAAAGTTCCCATGGTGTCTCCTAACATTGACATTGAGGTTATTATGAAGCAAATACAAGAGATATCTGATGAAATGAAAGAGGGGTTTGCTAAAATAGGTAAGAGGCTGGATAGCTTGGAGGTAAGGATGACCGCTTGTGAGTTTGTGCTTGACAAAGGTGATGTTCCCATTGCTAAAGATTATGGATTCAGTGGTGGAGATGAGGTTGGTGATGGTGGGGGTGATGGGGGTGCTGATGGGGATGGTGATGGTGGGGGTGATGGTGGTGCTGAAGGTGGTGGTGATGATGGGGGTGTTGATGGTGGTGGGGATGGTGGTGCTGAAGACTCGTACTCCGAAGAAGAAGAAGATGCGACTATGGATTTTCTGTATACAGCATATGGTAGAGAAACTATTGAGGCAGCTGCAAAAGCAGCAGAGGAGAAGGCTGCTACTGAAGCGGCTGCCAAAACATCAAAGGGGAAGGGTGTTGCAGTAGAAGCAGAAGAATCCGAAGAATCCGAAGAAGAAGAAGAAGAAGAAGAAGAAGCATCCTCCTCAGAAAAAAATAGTTTTAGTAAGTTTTCAGCTAAGGCGATGGAAAAGGCTGCTGCTAAAGTGTTGGAGAAGATGAAGGGCGTTGCAGTAAAAGAGTCCTCAGAAGAAGAAGACGGGGATGAGGAGGAAAAAGAAGAAGAAAAGGAGGGGGATGTGCAAGAAGAAGAAGAAGAGGAAGAGAAGGATGAGGAAGAAGAAGAAGAGGAGGAAGAAAAAGAAGGAGAAGAAGAAGAAGAGGAGGAAGAAAAAGAAGGAGAAGAAGAAGAAGAGGAGGAAGAAGAAGGAGGAGAAGAAAAAGAAGAGGAGGAAGAAAAAGAAGAGGAAGCAGAAGAAGATGAGAAAGAGAAGGATGAGGAAGCAGAAGAAGAGAAAGATGACAAAGAAAAGGAAATGCCTCCAGCTGTTGGTGATAAAGAGAAGGATGAGGAAAAAGGAAAAGACAAGGATGAACAAGAAGAAGAGGAAGAAGAAGAAACGCTTGCAGCCATGATTCCGATTCCGAGGAAAAGCAAGAGGGCAGGCCCTCTTTCGAAGTTCAAGAAAAGTCCATTCGTGAATCCAAAACCTTAAGAAGGTGGTTGTTTTTAGTGTTTTATTTAGTGTTTTATGTTTTATGTTGCTGCATCAGAATATTTTCAGGATATTTTCATATGAATATTTTATGTTTTTGAACTTTTTAGTATTTTCAGTATATGTTGCTGCAGTTTCTGACTAAGTATTATTATGTATTACTAGATATTACTATGTCCAACTACATAAAAAGGCATCAAATTAAAGTATTATTTGATAAATTGCAAAAAGTAGAAAAACAAAAAAAATTATCCATTCAAAAATTTAAACAAGTGTGAACGTATGTGTTCACACAAGAAATATAATAAAATATTATTAAAACAAGTGTGAACGCATGCGTTCACACCATAAATTGAATAAAATATTATCCATTTAGTTGTACTCAGTTTACCAGTAATATCCACATACCCATAGTTATATTTTCATGTTTAACTAGTTATATTCCGTTTTTTATTGACTTTTTTAGTTGTACAGATTAAAATAGGTACTAAAATTAAGGTTAGCAAACTTTGACATAAAAACATTTGTAAAATGATGATTTTGTATCATACATGTCATAATGGCCCAAGTGTTTAAGAAATACTCATACATGTTCAAGATATTTTCAAATCAAAACATAACATTTTGAAATTTTTGTTTTTGTTTTTATAATTTAACAATTAAATTATTAATAGTAGTAATAAAATATATAATAGTAGTAATAACCAAATATATATATGTAAAATAACCTTATATATGTAATTTACCTTGTTAATAGTAGTTGTATTTTGCTATATAGTTATATCAGTAATTTGTAGTTGTATTTTGATATATAGTTATATCAGTAATATGTAGTTGTATTTTGATATATAGTTATATCAGTAATACGTAGTTGTACCAGATTACAAAACAATCCATAATATAGAGTTTTAAAAACAATACATAAACAATTTAAACAACACATAAGTTATCACTCTCCTTGGCTACCACTACACTCAAACCACGAATACAAACCTCCAGTCTTGCTTCTTCTCCTAGGCCCGTGTTCTCCTTGAGATGGATACCTTCTTACTTGGTGTCTTCCTTTTTTGCTGACATAATGTGGAGGAAGAGCAACCATATCACGTACATGATCAGGAACATTCCACTGAGACATATGAGGCACCGGATATATCGTTCTGCAGTAGGCCAATGCCCAATGGGACATCCAATAATACTTGGAACACAAATCATGTATTTGTATTTCCGTGTATGCGTTTTTCCTTGCTTCCATAAGGGCGGCTATTGCATGCACACACGGATACTTGTCAATATCAAAATGCTTGCATGCGCAAGTCTTCATCTTCAAATCAACCAAATAACCACGTCCATCTTTTCCATGTACGTTGAAAAGAAGGAAGAAATTGTTTAGCACTGTGACCTCCAATAACTTCGCTTGGGCACACAAAGGATGCAACATGGTCTCAATAAAAGGCACCAACATCATGTCTTCGGTAGAAGTATTCCGATGTTTGTTAAACCAATAAGATAGTTTCTCAATAATCAAATCGATCATCGGTAAAAGAGAGTATTTCCTTGCCTCCTTGAAAACACTGTTAATAAACTCAACAGTATTAGTGGTATAGATGTCGTACCTCTCTCCCGGGAAATAACATCTTGCCCATTTCCAAGTTTCTTTGCAACTTTTATCAAGATAAGTCCCTGCATTAGGATACCTTTTCCTAAATGCACCGTACACTCTGTCGAACTCACACTCTGTGTACACTTGTGCACATTCCATGAACCTAAACCCCAAATTTTCCTTGTTGACGTAGGAAACCTTGCTCTTCACATTCTGAGCCATATGAAATATACAATACCCATGTCGAGATAACGGGTACACCTCAGCAATTGAGTTTATAAGACTCACGTTTCTATCCGTAACGAATACTAGATCACCACTATCTGGTATCAGTGATTTCAATTTATTAAAAAACCAAGTAAGGCTCAAATCTTTCTCACCATCAACAACACCAAAAGCAATCGGATAGTGGTGATGATCAGGATCTTGCGCGGTTGCAACTATTAGGACTCCACCAATCACATGCTTAAGGTGAGTTCCATCCACTATGATCACTTTTCTCATGACTGCAAATCCTTCGATACATGCTCCCAACGCAAAGAAGAGGTACTTAAACCTCTGATCGTCATCCAATTCCACATACGTAACTGTACCCGGATTCACCTTCTCCAACATGTACATATAAGAATATAACATAGCATAACTATCCTCTGGACTTCCGCGTACATCATTACATGCTTTTTTTTTTCCTCTCCACGCTGTAGAGTACGACACTTTACAACCATATCTTCCTTGAACCAAACCCATTAGAATCTTTGGACTTGGGGTCTCAAGAATCCCTGGAAAATCATCATGCAAGAGAGATGCAACTAACCGTGGTGTGCCTCTTCTTTTCCTTCTACATGTTGTACTTGTACTTGAAGATGCACGAGAACACGTATGAATCTTGTGGTACGTTCTAATCGAGAAGTTATCTGAATTCTTACACTTCGTTGCTCGTAAAGCCCACTTGCAACCTTTTTTGGATTCAAAACATTTTACCACGTACCGCTTTGTATCAGACTTGTCAATATAAAACTCAAAACAGTTTAGATGTCCGGCTTTTTCTACTAATTCTTGCACCTCTCCCTTGGTTGAAAACTCTTGGCCTATATAAACATCCATACCATCTTTCCATTCAAGATTCGCAGCCTGACCTCCTTCTATAGAATGTGTGACCTCAATATCTTCATTGATAAACAAATTATCCAAGTCTCCTCGTTCACACGCAATATTATCTAAATCTCCTCGTTCACTTGCAATATTATCCAAGTCTTCTCGTTCACATGCAATATTATCCAAGCCTTCTCGTTCACATGCATCCAAGTCTCCTCGTTCTTCATCGTGGACAACCATAGCATAATGTTCGGACGGTTCACTTGCTGATTGATTCATGATGCCACAATCAACTCGGCAATTTCCTCTAGCACTAGAAATCAAGTCTTCTATACTCGCACCAACTTGACTTGATATACCTTCTCTTGGAAGTATATCGCACGCCATATTTTGCCCATGATTCTTGACAATCTCCACATGCAACACACTTTGCTCTTCATACAACTTCAAATAACTAAAAACATCATCATCATCCAAGATATATACTGGTTTCTTTGGGTCCACATTTAGCGGAATGTAACTAAATTTTACCTTAGACACTATCTTCATCCAACCCTATCTTTTTGCATATTTGTTCAACCATCACCGTATAAGTGACCTCCTCACTCGCTTTTTTCAACAAAAGAGTGTGATGTACATCTTCCCTCGAAATCCATAATACTTCATCTCTCTTCTTCAAATAATGTCCACCATAATCAAAATGTATGAGAGTGAACTGCTTTTTATTCACTGTACCCTGAAAATAATAACAACAAGTTATATTCACTAATACAAATATTCTTAGTAATACCAGTTATATTCAGTTATACAAATATTCTTAGTAATACCAGTTATATTAGTAATACATATATTCTTAGTAATACTAGTTATATTAAGTTATACAACTATTCTTAGTAATACTAGTTATAATTAGTTATACAAATAGTCATAGTAATACCAGTTATTGTAAGTTATACAAATATTATTAGTAATATCAGTTGTATCAGTAATACATTTTTTCGAAGTAATACACAAAATTGAGCTACGATTCCGTATATCTGTCACTCACCCAGTACAATATCTCTACGTTGATGATGTACATTACCTCAACGAGCTCAAAAATCAACGGAAACGAGCTTCACTCGAGCTCCAACCTTCAAGCGACACTGGCGGATGGAGATGGTTCGGAGTCTTAAAAAACAGCTGCCAGTGGAAGAAACAAAGCTCTTTTCGACCTCCCTTTCAACTTCCAATGGCGTATGGAAGCTTTTAAACGTAAATCTCCATTTTTTTCCTCTTCACCAACGTTTCAATGCACCACAAATGGGAGTAAATGAGATAGGTGAAGATGAGAGGATGAAGCATAAATAGAAGAGAGATGATGAAGCGTAAATCTCCATTTTGTTGTTGGGGTGGGACCCATTTTCTTGTTAAATTAAATTGTATTGTTGTTTTTTAAATTTATTTGTGTTTAGGTGAGATATTATTATTATATGTTGAGGGTAGTTTGTGGGATTTGTAAAAAGGTGAATGGATAAGGGGTATTGAGATTAGAGGTGGGTAAAATAGGTTGATGTTTGAGTTGTGAGGGTATGTTAGCATTTGGCCCCTTTATTTTCCTTCTACTTCTTTCTAACATCTCTAATTTTTACATTAGTCTTTCCATTTACTAACATTTAATTTTTTATTACTATCAGTTACGCAACCGGTCGTCGATATTACGACCCAATACAAAAACTGACCTTTCATTTGCGATCTCAACCAAAATATTTAATATCAAAACATAAAATTAAAATAAATTAAAAAGAAGCCAATAATTACACCATAAAATTACCTTCTAAATTACCATATGTCATATATATATAACAAGCATCTTCATATTCTTACAAAACAAGCATCATTCCATCATCTTACCAAAACTTCACATAAACATGGCAACCCATGTTACCAAAACATCTTTCCAAACAAATGTTTTCCAAATTTTTGACAGTCTTGAAGAAAATTTCTGCAATGTTGAAGTCCTGGTAAGACTAGTTCATTTCTGGAAAGCTCGCAACTTTAGGAATTGTAATATACTCATAGGAATGAAGCTGTTTTTCATCGACACCAAGGTATGCATTGAGTTTACTATATAATAATATGCATATTATTATCTATAATTAATATCTAAACAATACTTTGTAGTCAACAACGATTCATGGGTTTATATCGGCCAACCGACTATTCCGATATAAAGAGATCTTGAAGCCAAACTCGGTCTTCAAGTTAAAAAAGTTTATGTTCAACCCTGCCAAAAAAATGTTCCAAGTCGCATCTCACAAATTAGACATTTTATTCACTGACCAGACATTTTTGGTTGAAACAAATGAAAGGTTCCACAAAATAGATACCTAACAATTTAGGATACGCACCGTGCAAGATTTGACACCAATAGTTGATCGAAACGGCGAGCTTTTTGGTAAACATATCTTGAAATCGAGCAAAATACATACATAAAACTTATATTTTTTTTTTGTACTGTAGATATTATCGGTCACATCTACCTCATAAAAGGAAAAAACCTACAAGATTCAACACCAAACGCTACAGCTCCAATGACCGCACCTGGTAGATCAAAGGAGATGGTGTTCTTACATGTGAAGATGGAAGAGTAAGATTTATTTAGTTTCCATATACATCACTAATATCTACAATTTCAAAAACCTCTAACAAACTCTTACCAAACAGCGAGAAAATAGTTCGCGTCTATTTGTGGGACAAAATTATTGCAAATTTCAGGCTTAAGTGGAATGAAAATTTACAAAAACCGAACGTCGTGCTGCTAACTACGATAAATCCCAAAACAATTGGAGGTATGCATTCTCTACCACTTCTTGACTATTAGAATATACTAACCATATTCAAGAATAATATATATTTACTCTAATCTTATAGGAGCTCTGGCGCTAAGTTCCACATCTTCCACACGTCTTTTTTTTATAACGACATCGTTGAAACTCAAAGCTTCCTAACAAGGTATACATGATTTTATTTAATTATTTTAATTTCCAAGCAGGCGAGGCTGCTTAGTTACGAGGATTAGAAGCACATTATACAAATTTGTTTATAGTTACAACCAAAAAAAAATTGTGTGCTTGGAAATGATAAACTTAGCCAATTTCTTGACAGGATTAGAAAGTTGTGCAATAACATTTTCCTCTTTTTCTTCGTGCCTCTCTGTAGGTTAGGAAAAGATGGAGCTCTAATTGTCAACAGCTCCTCTTCTTCAATTACTAAATGAGATTCAACAGTTTCTATAAAATAAAACTCCACAGGTAAAACGTCGCTCTAAAGCTTCTCATATATCATTTTCTAATATATCATTTTTTAATTTAAGGCCGCCAGCTTCATATGTGTCATAACAATTGTTGATGTTTGCGGCGATTATGGATGACACTACATCTCATGCTCTGGGTGCAAAACCAAAATGCAAAAAACGGAAACATCGTTGTTTTGTACAAACATCAACTGTAAAACACCCAAAACTATGGGCATGAACAGGTTTTACAGCTATGAATTTTATTTAATTTTATGCAATTTTTAATAATTCCAAATATTTCAAAACAAGTTACGATGTTACTAAATAAACAAAAAACTCAATATATGATACAATTTATTATGTATATTTAGGTATCGATTTGAAGTTTCAGTCCGTGATGAGAATGATTTCACAACATTTGTGATATTTGATGATGATGACACCAAACTTGTTGGAAAAAAGGTGGCAGAAGTTTTGGCGGACATTGTCAAGGTACAATTTAACTAAATTATCATCACAATTTTGACATGAATAAGCTTCACTAAACCATTTGCCATACCTTACAGTGCAGCGAGCATGATATAAATGGAGGAATTTACCAACCAACACCATAATGTCTACTAAAACATTGTTGGCAACACATGCAAATTTCAGGTCAAAGTTACGCCGTATAATTTCAGCGCTCCTCGCCAGACAATCACGGTCTCTCGTATAATTTCAGGTTTAATTGTTGGAGATTTGACATCTACTATCGGCCACCGAGATGTTGTGTTAAAAATGCAAACAAACCACCTTTAACAAATAAGAGACGATCATCCACTATTTATGAGTTTACAATACCTTTTGTTGTTCCCCTACGGAGAATATGGATTTCACATAGAGATATCCCATGCAATAACACAATATGGGGACAGGAAAAGAACATATATCAGTATACGAGAATTTTATGCTTATCAAATTCAAAACAGATTGGCTGAGGGAATGACCATTATAAAGAGAAGTCGTTTACTTCAGCAATATGTCGTTGATGCATATGCATCCATCGAGCAAGAGAGACTTCGATGGGCAAAAAATAATCAAGATCAGTTAAAAGCAGATCTATACAGTAATGTCTTTGATGCTGTTGGGAAAGATGATATAAAGCTAGAAAACTTGGCAAAAGATTTATCTTACCATCCAGTTTTACGGGAGGCCCACGTTATATGATAGAAAAATATCATGATGCTATGGCTATATGTCGAACATATGGTAATCCAACTTTGTACATTACAATGACCGCTAACCCAAACTGGGAAGAAATAAAAGACCACCTTTCAGCCTATGGAGGTGTCTCCGGAAATGACCGACATGATATTGATTGTCATGTTTTCAAAATGAAACTTGATGAGTTACTTAAAGACCTAGAAAAAAGCATTTTTTTTAGTCCATACATTGCAAGTACGTATTCTAATTTCCCTTTGACAAAATTAAAATGACATGTTAGCATTACGCTTTTAATATATTCAATAACCACCACTTATCTTTTTTGTAGTGCTTCACACAATTGAATTCCAAAAACGCGGACTGCCACATGCCCATATATTTTTATGGCTGGATAAGACATCAAAAATTCCAACTGCTGCGGATATTAATGTAATAATTTCTGCTGAACAACCCGACAAAAAAGATATGATGCATGTACCATGTGGACAGAATAGGCCAACATCGCCGTGCATGGACAATCATGGCTGCACCAAAAAATATCATCGTCCGCATACGGATTTCACATCAGTTGACAATTCCGGTTATATAACTTACCGTCGACGTAATGACTCGGGGAACTTTGCCATCAAAGGCCGAACAAGGTTAGATAATCGTTTTGTTATACTCTACAATATCCATATTTTGAAAAAATATAAGGCGCACATAAACGTGGAATGGTGCAACACAATAAATGCTGTCAAATATCTCTTCAAATATATTACCAAGGAAGTGGATAAAGCAACCATATTGGTAAAAAAAGATACATCTACAGTAATAAATAATCAGACTATGGAAAATGTACTCCACGAAAGAAATGAAATTCAAGAGTATCTTGATTGTCGGTATTTATCAGCATGTGAAGCTATGTGGCGTACATTTGCGTTCCATATTCACAAACGGAAATCAGTAGTTCAGAAACTTAATATTCATCTCCCAAACCAACAAATACCTACAGAGATAGTGATAATCTTGGTCGTGTCATATCAAGAGGTGGTATTGAGAAAACAATGTTAACAGAATGGATGGAAATGAATAAACATTGTGAAGAAGCTAGAGAGTTAACATACGTCGAATTCCCTAAATTCTTTGTGTGGGAGAATGACAATAAAATATGGCGTCGAAGAAAGCAAGGAACTACAGTAGGCAGAATTGTTAACATTCATCCATTCGCCGGAGAGTTATATTATCTTAGAATTCTTGTGAATGTCATTAAAGATCCAACAAGCTTTGACGATTTACTCATAGTAAATGTTGAAAAAAGAAACAGTTTCAAATCAGCGTGCTATGCTAGAGGTTTACTTGAAAATGATTCTGAATGGCATAGAGCAATGGATGAATCAGCATTATGGGCAACTCCAAGATAATTACGACATTTACTTGTCATTTTGCTTATCTACTGTGAGGTGGCTAACCCACTACTTTAATGGGAACACTGTTGGAAAGCATTGTCAGAAGAAATTCTAAACATAAAACGTCGGGAATTCGGATTTCGAAGATTGGATCTGAATGAGGAAGAGGTTGGGCAATACACATTGATCGAGATAGAGAAACTACTACATCAATATGAGCGATCACTTACTAAGTTCAAAGAAATGCCTAAACCTGATTTGCACATTTTGAAGGAAATAGGCAGCAGTTTGTTGCAACAAGAATATCAGTACAACTTTAAAAAAGAGAAGGAAGATCATGACAAGAGCTATGAATGTCTGAACATGGACCAAACCAAAGTTTATGATGCAGTGCTCAACTCAATTGACAACAACCTAGGACAAATATTCTTTCTCAATAGCCTGGGTGGAACTGGAGAAACGTTTGTTTACAAAATGATCATCTCAAAGCTAAGATCTACTAAAAAAGTAGTACTACCTGTTGAGTCATTGGAAATAACAGCTTTACTTTTACCTGGCGGGAGAACAGCACATTCCAGATTCAAAATACCTCTAAATGTAAATGAAGATTCTGTATGTGAAATTAAGTATGGGACAATGCTTGCAGAATTACTACTCAGCATTGATCTAATCATATGGGACGAATCACCAATGTCTCATCGATACAAGTTTGAAGCTCTAGATAGGACCTTAAGAGATTTGATATCCACAACCGATTCTTCAGCAAGTGAAAAACTATTTGGGCAAAAAACTGTGTTACTAGGTGGAGATTTCAGGCAAATACTACCAGTTATACCACATGGTACACAAGCGGATACAATACTAGCATGTATTAGTCAGTCATATTTGTGGAACGAATGCAACGTATATAAGTTACACAAAAATATGAGACTGCAACCATTTGAGACAAGTTTTACAGCTTGGCTTCTAAGCGTTGGTGACAGAACTGCGAAGGTATGCCCTACAATAAGAACAAATAAAGATAACGAAGGAGACGTGGTGGTCGTTGATAAAATTTTTTGATGGAACTGAATGGAAATCCACTGCAACAAATCACAAAGGATACATATGCCTTATGCAATGAATTCTGTACTGAGGCTCTTTAGAAGGTTTTGCAGCAACTCATTATTATTCCCTGTTAACACCATATCATCTACATACAGGAGTAAATACATGATGTCCTTGCCCCTGATGTAGATAAATAAATACGGGTCAGAGATGCTGCAAATAAAACCAAATTTGAAAAGATAAGTGCTAAACTTATCAAACTAGGCACAAGGAGCCTGTTTTAGGCCATAAATAGCCTTATTTAAGCTTGTATACATAGTATGGTCTGGCGGGATCTTTAAACCCTGGTGGTTGTGTCATGTACACTGTTTCTTTTAAATAACCATGAAGAAATGTGTTTTTGATATCAAGCTGCTTCAGTTACCAACCTTTTGTTACTTCCACATGAAGAATTAGTCTGATTGTTGAGGTTCTGACAACATGACTAAATGTTTCAATGAAATCAACACCTTCTTCTTGGTTATATCCCTTTGCAACAAGCCTGGCTTATAGTCTGTCAAAGGAACCATCTGAATGTAGTTTAGTCTTGAACACCCACTTGCAGCCAAAAATATTCTCTGTTGCAACAGGAGGAATCAAGTCCCAAGCATCAGTCTCATACATATTACTCATTTCTTCTTCCATAACAGTCTTCCAACCCATGTCCTTCAGAGCTGTCTTAACAGTTTTTGGTTCTGGATAGTTTTCTTTTACTGTGAACAGATTTGGTTTGACAATACCTGACTTTGCTCTGGTCATCATTTGATGTGTTGTAGCTTCTGAATCAGTGATTTCAGGTTGTAAAACTAGTGTTATCTCCTCTATAGGTGATGTAGCCATGTCAGTCGGAGGAGGGGAGTTGTTGCCTATAGGATGAGGATCAAAGCCTCTCGTACACTCAGGAGTCCCTCTTTCAGCGGCCACATGTACTCCATTTTGTCTCTGACCAATCCCATCTTCATCACTGTGTTGTCCTTCTTGAGTCTCAGAGTGTTGGTTCTGCAGATTTATCCCAGAAGAAGAGTGCAAAAATCCACTTTGCCATGCAGAAAGCAATGGGGTGAAGCAGCTTTTCTTTTATATGCCTTGTATGTATCAAGAAAAGGAAAATGACTCTCCTCAAAAAACACATGTCTATTTATGTAGACCTTCCCTGTTGGTGGATGCAGGCACCGATAACCCTTATATTTTTCATTGTATCCTAAGAAGACACAGTGCAGTGACTTAGGATCAAACTTATTATTTGCATATGGTCTTAAATATGGATAACAAGAGCACCCAAAGACTCTTAGAGCTGTATAGGTTGGAGGTTTACCATATAAAGCTTCATAAGGGCTCTTATAATCTGAAAGAACAGAAGAGGGGATCAGGTTTACCAAGAAATTTGAGGTAAAAAATGCTTCAACCCACAGCTGATGAGGAGCATGGCTTTGAAATTACATAGAGAGACCAAGCTTTGTAATATGTCTATGTTTCCTTTCAGCTAAACCATTTTGTTGTGGCGATGGGTTAAGAGATCAACTGTTTCACTCCACAATTTGTCAGATGGGCGATGAATTTTCTACTGATAAATTCACCCCTCCATCACACTGAAACATTTGTATCTTGTGTTGAAGTTGGTTCTCTACCTGATTTTGAAACATAATGTATACTGAGTAAAAATCTAACTTCAACTTGAGAGGGTAAAACCATGTAAACCTTGAGAAGTTGTCTATAAAGATGATATAGTATTTGAATCCCTGAGCAGAAGCAACAGGTGATGGACCCCGTAGATCGCAATGGATGCGTTCAAGGGGCTTAGTAGCTATATATTCAGACGCAACAAAGATTATCTTTGAAATTTTCCTAACCGACAAGCATCACACAGACGATTACTTGTCTTATTCATTACTATGGCTTTAGTTTTTGAGAGATGCTGGAGAACTTCTTGATGAGGATGGCCAAGCCGCAAATGCCACATTTCATCACTTGTAGCCTGCTGTCTGCTTGAGTAGAAGGCTAGAAACTACGGATTCTCCAACACATATAAGTCTTTATGCCTGCTTCCCTGTGTGAGGAGCTCCTTTGTCCTCTTGTCCTTTACACGTACAGAGTTAGAATCAAAGAAAAACTTGCACGGATAATCATTAGTAATCTTTAAAACAGATAATAATGACTTTGTGATACTAGGACAAACCAGTACATCCTCAAGAGGTAGTATACCTTGAAGAGTAGTGGATCCAACATGAGTTAGGAAGAAACTCACCATTACCAACCATTACAACATCATCTCCTGAGTATGGGTGAGAGTGCTGCAGTTGAGACGTTGAATTTGTAATATATGCAGTAGCATCCGTATCTGGAAACCACTCATGTCCCTGCTCTTGACTTTGCATCATCTCTGGTTTGATAACTTCACTGTGGCTACAACATTGTACGCTTCATTACTTTGATAGTTGTTTTGATAGTCTGGATCAAACCTGTTGTAACACTTGACTGCAGAGTGACCAACCCTTCCACAGATTTGATAAGTTGGTCTCTCATTTGTTCCAGAACCAGACCCTGAACTGAATTACTGCTGAAAACCTCTACCACGGGTAGTGAAAGAACCTCTGCCTCTGTAACCACCTCTAGACTGACCTCTGTATCCACAGTTTGCATATCCACCTCTGTTATTATATCCTCCTCTGTTGTTATATCCATCATTCTTGTCTGTATATAAAGCCTGATGAGGATTGACTTCTACTTGTGTCTCATAAGACTGCAGTTTATCTTCAAACCCAGTAAGTTTGTACATAACATCTTCAAAGTAAACTTCTGCAGGATATTTTTCTAGAGAATCTTCAATGACAGTGATAATAGACTCATACTCTCTTCCTAATCCACTTAAGACCCCATGAATCTTTTTATTTTCAGATATAAGAGCACCTATTGAGTCTAACTGATCACACAGGGATTTGATTTCAGCCAAGTACTGAGACATACGCTTCTGCATCTTGGTTGTAGTCTGTCTCTTTCTCTGCAGATCTAGTTTTCTTATTGCAGAAATCCTATTATATTTCTTAGCTAACGAAAGCCATACCTCCTGTGAAGATTTGAGACCATAAACACATTTCAGTGCTTCTTCAGAAAGAGATCCAAAGAGCCATGCCATCACTAGTTGATCTGCTTTCACCCACTTGACAAACTCTGGATTGCTTTGTTCGACGTCTTGATCAGCATTTTGAACCCTTATTGTTGGTGAAGGACGTGGCTGATTACCGGTGACAAAGCCAAGTAGACTCTGTCTTGAGAGAAATTGTTCAAACTGTAACTTCCACAAGATATAGTTTTTATCATTTAGCTTGAGTGTAACACACTGAGAAGTCGTTAGTATAGGAGCTGAAAAGGAATAATCCATGGCTCTGATTTAGGGTTTTGCTTTTTTATTGAAGAACTTAGAGAATACCATTTAGGGTTTTGCTTTTTTATTTCTCAAAAGATTTAAACTTTACAATCAGTCTTGGTTCAATATTTATAGAGAAATACATTTGAATCATTAGGTTAAACTCTGATGATGTGGCTCTCTTATGTGCACTTAATTGTTGTGGCTCCTAAGGCTTCAAATGCGTTGAAGAAAAACACGTTGTAAGGACCACACTGAGCTGGTTGCACCGTACGACATGTCTGAGGCTCCTTTGAATCATTGACTCTGTTTTTGCAGAGTATTGGCGGGAGTTTCAAACGGTGAGTTGATGGGCCTGTTTGCTAAATGGGCTTGTCTCGATTTTGGTTTGTGTAATGTCAAAGCTTCTGAATCAGTGAGAGGCTTCAATAGACTGATAAGTAATGCAACTAATGATCTAGGAATTGTTCTATAAATTTAATTTATGTTAAAGAAGACTCACCAATGGTGGGGATGGTGGTGACAATCTCGCCAAGCTTGAGCTTGTACAAAATGTCGGTCTTACCAGCAGCATCAAGACCAACCATAAGGATACGCATCTCCTTCTTGGCAAAAAGCCGGCTGAAAAGCTTTGCAAATGAAAGCCCCATTGATTGCTTCTTCAGCTAGTGATTCTGAAATAAAATGCACCATAAAAAACATATAACTCAATATTTTTCGCTATTTCTCATTTTTTGCATGAAAATTGTATACAAAACAAAATATAGATTATATCAAAGTCAACCAAAATACGAATTTGCTAATCATCTCAATAAGATAATATAGCATCTCTGCTAAATTGAAAATTCAACACTCAAGCTACAACAATCATTATATGAATCAGCACCGAGAAATTTGAGATTCCAATTTACATAAATGCAGTATAAGGGAAAAGAGACATAAATGATATCGGAAAATCAACAGTCAGCAAACAACTCGGAAGCAAATGAAACCAAAAAGCCAAAAGAAACAAAGTATCAAACCAAATGATCGATCACATAATTTCACGATGAATCTCTTAACACAGATCAGGAAACAATGTAACTGCAAAATTATGAAGAACTAGATAACTGATTCGGACCGATAAAATTCAGATCAAGAGCTCCAAATCATGGATTTGGAATCACAAAACTTGTTAATGATAATAGTGAAAACGGAATCAACGACAGATGTCTTTGAAGAACTGAGACAATCCGAGACTTCAAAATCAAAATGATCAATGAAAGATTTCTCCACTGCATTGATAATAATTCAGATTCGAGAAGATCATAAGAAGCTAAAAAGATGATCAGAAGTAATTTTTCGAACTTAATGCCAAGGAGGGATCTGGAAAACAGTAATAAACGAGAGAGTAGAATTAGTCTCGTGCTGTATTTTTAAAATTCAGAATTATAAATTTATATTTATATTTATTCTGAAATCTTATACACGCTAATACGAGTTTTCGTTAAGATTTTATTATAATGATAAAATATATTCTTTTGTTAAGATTAAGTAACCATAGTCTAAAGTATAAAGAATATTGATGACATATAAGGTTTATATTCGTGATCTATATATAAATCAATAAATGAACAAAATCGTAATTTAGTTTTCTTTATTAGTAGTTATAATTTAAAATGTGTGTTTTAGGTTTTATTTTGATTTTTTTTTAAAGATAAACTTGTAATGTAGGTTTTAGGTTTTGTAAAATAAAATATTTGACAATATTTACATGTTTATTGACATTATTGATTATAACATTTTTTTTTGTAAAAAGTTTTTGATTAATTTTAAAAACAAAAATATACTTAAAATTTTATACAATACATGTCATTATTAAATTTGTTATTTATTAGAAGTGATATGCTTTTTATTGATAACAAGAGCACCCAAAAACCCTTAGAGCTGAGACTCTTAGAGCTGTATAGGTTGGAGGTTTACCATATAAAGCTTCATAAGGGCTCTTATGATCTGAAAGAACAAAAGAGGGGATCTGCGTGTTTGCTTCTCATCCGATTCTGGCTACTTCATGTTTGCTTCTCACATCTCTCTTCCAACGGGGATTTAATCAGGAATGCCATACTGAGAATACTGTATCACCATAACTACCACAATGTTTGAAAAATTGTGAAAAATGCCAAAAGTGTGTTTTTTGGCATACAACAAAAAGACTAAACTACCCTCAAAAAATAAAAGGGGGAAAACTTATGTTTTGCTTCTCACATCTCTCTTCCATCGGGAAAAGAGTCATGAACAAAATCTAAAATCAAAATTACTTTCGCTTTTTGTTAAGAAGAAAAAATCAAAGCTAGAGAAGGATTTTGGGCAGAAATGACACATTTGCTTTGCAGTGCCAATCAAGGTCATCTTAAACCCAAAATATCCGGTAAGCTCAAATTATCAGAGATTTGGTCCGAGTAAACCAGACGGGCCAATTTATTTGGGAACTCTAGTTTTACTTACAACAGAGAGAAGATAAGAGAATAGAAGGTCTCTCTCTGTGTTTAACTTAAAAAAATGTAATCCGGCAATGATTTCAGCAACGGTTTCCATGGCGAGCATCACCACGATCTTGAATGGGAAGAGAAGCAAGTCGATTGTCTCAGCTCTTTTGGCGGAGCCAAGAGACGCACTCGCTGCAGAGCTCGTGACCTTAGAGACGGCGAAGCCAATGTGCTTAGGGTTTGTGACCAGCTTGGCGAGCAGAAGTCACTGGTGTGAGAATATTGTCCATTAAGCTTATCCATTGATCATGTCCACTGATATTACCCTTGTCTATTAAACTTGTCCACTGATCTTGTCAACAAAGACGGATAAATGTAGATTGGAGCACCAGTTAAGAGATGATCTCGTCAACTAATTGTGTCTACTAAAATAAAAATATTTATGTCAATGTGGAAGAGTTGATTATGTCCACGGGATTACAATAACTACATTGACAGACCATAAAATAACTTGTCCCCTGGTGTGATAATATTGTCCATTAAGCATGTCCATTATTAGCCTTGTCCATAAAGCTTGTCCAATGATCATGTCCACTGAAATTGCTCTTGTCCATTAATTTTGTCAATTGATCTTGTCAACAGCGAAGCGAAATCGTTCCTTAAATTTGGAGGAAACACATATATAGATTTCAGATCGCAGGCTTTGTTGATATACATCTTAATCGAAGGATCTCATCCAGTAGACGAAGATGAACTTTAGACTAGAGAAAGAGTGAGATAACTCAAACTTAATTTTGAATTTTAAAAAGATCGATAGAAAGAGAAAGAGGAGAGGAAAATTGGAAAAATGAGGAAATAGAAGATATGTGACCCGTTTTTTTATAGAAAGAGGAAAGAAAAGAGAGAAGTAGAATAAGAGGGACATTTTTGTCTTTTTTTCACTTAGGTAAACAGTGATAATTGTGGTATTTTAGACAAGGATTCAAAATTGTGGGATTTTTGTGAACTACAGTAAAACATTTTTGGCACCGTGGCAAATTAACTCTAGAACTAATCCTATTTTTCACTTTCTCATTTGCTCACACGTTACTGGCCAGTTAGATCAATCCCGCTCCACACTTGTTAGTCATCTCTTCTCAAAAATTAATTATTAGATGAAATCGTATGATTCCCTTAGTCATACTCTCTAACCTTTCAGTTTCTTCCAAGCACAAAATTAATGATAAATATAGATATGAAAAAATTTGTAAACCAAAAATTGTATGTTTTTTTTAAATTATTTTTAAACCACAAATATCATAGATCTTTACACTTATATATTAATATGCACTTAAAATAAATTAGTTTTTGTTACATACACTAGAAAGATGTTATAAAGTTGTAATTTGTGAAAGGGTTTTATAAAATTGAAAATCATGTTTTGTAATAATCAAATTTAGAATAATGCTTCTAATAATAATTGTAAAGTAACACACTTGTTAAAAACAAAAGGATCAAAGTCTGTTTGGAAGAAATGGCATGTCAAAGCTGTAACAAATTGTATAACATAAATATTTAAAAAAAGAAAAAGAAAATAAAACTGTAAAACATTTGTAGTCACCAATCACCCTCGTAAAGTTTTATTTTTGGATTGGGCCTTCTCGTTTTGGGCTTTTACTTTGCAAAATTTTTGAAATCTTTAAATATCGAGATATAATATTCAATTTAACTGAATAAAATTGAGTCATTATCAAGTCGAAATAGCCGTTCGAACTTCGAAGAGCGTTTGGGTCTTCTTCTCTCGCTTCATGAACAGTATGTTTTGAATTTAAATTCTTTTGGGGTTCCTCTAAATTTTTGTGTGATATCTTAAAGTTTTTTTGAAATCTTTAAATATCGAGATACAATATTCAATTTAACTGAATAAAAGTGAGTCATTATCAAATCGAAGGAGAAAATAAAACTAAAATAGCCGTTTGAACTTCGAAGAGCGTTTGGGTCTTCTTCTCTCGCTTCTTGAACAGTATGTTTTGAATTTAAGTTCTTTTGGGGTTTCTCTAAAATTTTGTGCGATTTGTCTATGTAATTTCGCTCTTTTTCGTGTCTATTTTTCTAGGTTTTGAATCGCTTTTATCTCTTGATTAGGGGGGCTTTGTTTTAGATTTTAGTTTGGATAACGATTGATAGAATAGGGATACATAATCAACAACTTTCAGGAGCTTTCTCATAAAATTAGCCATCCTTACCCATTATTTGTTGATCGTCTCTATAGTCATATAACATAAACATAGCGAGATATGAAGTGATTCATGGTGTTTCTAAAATCTATGGCTATTTGGAAACCTAAATGTTACGCAACCTTGGGTATTGATTAGTTTCGTCTAATTTTTCATTTGGCGGCTTGAATTTATATGCAGAAAAAGTAATTCAGATGTTTGGGGATAAACCCTAAATCACCGTTACTCTCGCTTCTATGTAAGGCTCAAGAACGCATCTTCCTATAAGTTCATGACTAATTACCATGAGAAAGGTACAATTTTGTGATTATTTTCTCGTAGAATGTTTACCTTTTGTTTTCCTCCAAACTTCAAATATGATTCTTCACGATCATTTGTTCCTATTTTGATTTGTGTCTTCTGGGAATTTTGGTTCGTAGTTATTGTACTAAGGAAGCTACCAAGTTGATCACAAAGCTTTTTGAAATCATTAAGGAGGCGTACAGGGCATTGGTCCTATCAGAATCCATACAGCCTTGTCAAGTCAGTTTTTGTCTTTTTATCCTTGTTTTCTCTTCTTCTAATTGGTCATTTGAGTCTGTTTTTATAGTTTGATATCGTGTCTCTTTTCTTTTTGCAGCAACAGATATCATAGTCTACTATACGTACCTCAGAAACCAGAGGATGTTTCAAAAAAAAAAACCCACCTGTATTTATACATACATGCACATCTACATTCATACAAACATACATACATACATACATACATACATACATACATACATACATACATACATATATGCATACATACATACATGATACATGCATATATGCATACAAACTTGCATACTTGATTACTTGTATAAATTCACACTTACTTCCATGCCTTATTGTTTAATTTTGCTAACTTCTTTCGTACTTACTTGCTAGCTTCCTTACTTTCTTACTTGCATTCTTCCTTTTTTTAAAAACAATTCATTGCTTAGTTGCTAGCTTCCTAAATTAGATGTTTATTTATTTTATTTCTTATTTCTTATTTGGTTCCATGCGTGTGTGCTTGCCTTTCTCCTTGGTTCTTGTGTACTTGTTTGCTTTCTTATTTTCTTGCTTCATTCCTTGTTCCTTACTGAGTTGTGTGCTTCATTACTTACTTCCTTGATTTGTTCTGTACTAGCTCGCTTGGTTGCTTACTTGTTTCCTTACTTTTTATTTATAATTCATTGCTTAATTGATACCTTCCTTGATTACTTGCTTCTCAGTTTGTTGTTTATTTATTTCCTTTCTTCCTTGGTTTCATGCGAGTGTGCTTGCTTCCTTCCTTGGTTCCTTGCGTGCTGGTTTTTTTCCTTGATTCCTTGTTCTTTGCTGAGGTGTGTGCTTCATCACACTTGCTTCCAGAATATGTTGTGAACCGTTCTTGCTTGCTTCTTATTTTCTTCTTGGTTCCTTACTTAATTTTTTCTCTCTTTCTTCCTTGATTTTTTGCTTATTGTCTTTCTTACTTAATTGCTTTTTTTAGCTAACATTCTTAACTTGTTTACTTAACTTCCTTACCGACTGGAGTTTTTTAAATTCTGAACTTCCTTAATCATAAAACTCTTTGGTTTGATTTCTCAGTGTATTCGATAGTTTTAGGTTACCGCTAGAAAATAATACAGAAGGAGACTCATGAACGTCGATAAAGGAAAAGTCCTCATCGTCGCCAATGTCACAGCCACATGGACCATCCGTTTTATGTTTTGTATGATGACGAACAGTTTCACCGAATTATACAAGAATCAAGGTTTATGATCATTCTGCTCTCTATACTCTTTGACAAATATTAATCCTCAGATATGTTTGCTTATAGTTCGTTTTAAAATATACCTTGCTAAAAGAGATGTCTTGGGACTATTCTGAACTAAAAGAGATGCATGCGATAGTTCGTTTTGCAGAGCAAGCTCACTCAACAAATCTCAAGTAACATTAGTTCCACGACAAAAAATTTGAAGACATGTCGACTCAATTAAAGAAAACAACTACATAAGGTAATGCTGCATCACTTAACCATTCATGAAGGACATTCCGATGAAATGATATTTTTTTCTGCTTAACTAATCATCTATTTTTAATTAATTTAACATCTTTAGGTGAAATTTGGTTGAGAAGCAAACTGCAGATATGAAATCGGTGATTGTTTCTAGAAAACGTTGTACCAAACCTGGATAGATCGTCTATCCGTGATGACTGTACTAAATCAGAAAAGGTAGTAATTTCTTAACATTTCTCGAATAAATATCCAGTCAGAGAATCAACCAAAACCAGACACAGGTTTCTAAGTTTGATACTATTATTGAATAAATAGGAATGTGCATTATAAAGGTTATGGGCGCATCGGATTCTGGCAGTCAGCTCATTTTATAGTAGTAATCTTCATGATCATGAACACTGGATATTTATTATCAGATGGTAAAAAGGATAAAAAGGTATGCTCTCGATGCAGTTTATAAGCTCATTTTTGAATATGTTTAAATTAGTGTTCAATAAAATCAGTTTTACTTATCTGTTGGAATATTTTCTTTTGTTGTATGTAACCCACACACATGGAGTTTTAACATATTATACTGTCTTTTTGCTTCTTAGGTATACTCTCTTCGACACTTGCACATATCGCTCAATGCACTGAGTTTATATAATTAGGACATGTTCTTGCTCAAAAATAATTTTGTTTGCTTGAATACTCGTTTAAATCAATCGGCGACACTATTAGGGTATTTGTTAACCAGTTTCTCAAACTTTTCCGAACAGTAAAGAGGAAGGTAACATAAATTTTGACATGCTACTAGACAAATCTAAGTCATCTAGAAGGATATGACCATATACATATCCGTTCTATATCTATATCTATATTGTTGTCACATCGTCATTTGCATATCCAAGCTTATTCATTTCCTATATGTTTCTTTTTTCTCATTTAGGTATTTATATGCCAAACTGTGGTGATGATGGTGGGTCATCTCAAAGGATCTGCCACATACATTTTCATCTTGGAAATTGTCTTTTTGGTACTTTCTCACATCAGTATTTATGTTAACAAGTGAGATTACTGTATTATACAGTTAACTTTATCAATGATTCCCTTTTTGTGTGTTCCTTGCTCATTTTAGGTGTTATGTCCAAAACTATGACGTTGATGGTGAGGTCATTTCCAAAACAATCTTGAAAATGAACGTATGCAGAAAATCATTTTTTTGTATAGCATATTTCGGTTTTCTTATTTTGATAATTATTATCAATCTTCATGGTTATGATTTTTGGTATATAGGTCTTTACTCCCAACTCCCAGATAGATGTACGTGTGATTGAAGATGTCCACAAAATTCAAATGAGTTGCATGAAGCTGCTATATCTGGGTACGATTGTCAACGGTAATTATAATATTTATATCGGTCAGTTGAAAAGTATATGCTTTACTTAAAATGCACAGAACTGATCATGTCTCTTTTGATTAATTTAACAGTTTTGAGTGAAAAGCAGTTGAAGGAAACACTGCAGAAACTCCACTTGATGATGCCTCAAACCGAATGGGCAGTCTTATCCGCAGTGACCTTCTTTCGGTTAACTAATCAAATAAGGTATCACTATTTAAACTTGTCTTGAAAAATATACAGTTGGGTCAGTCGAACTAAACCAGAAAAAGGTTTATCATTCGTTTTCTGGAACTTTTGTAGTGCCAGAGATCGAGGATTGTTGGAAAAACAAGGCGGATAGGTATCTATGCAAAACCTCTTGTCATATTATTAAAATCAAGGTAGCAAGGCAATCTTTATTTAGTACATATGTATTGTTCTTTAATTCATTTTTCGTAATTTTAATTTATGGGTCATTTGTATAAATCTGTGAAGATGTCAAACTATATTATAAACATAAATTCAGTGGTAAAACCCATTTGTACGTTGTTGTACGATTTGCAGCTTAAATCACCGCAATCCATTGCTTTGAAAAATGAACATAATGTTACGTCCAAAGAAAAAGTTAAAGCAAGAAACCAACTTGTGGAAAGGTAATTTAATAGAAAACGACCGGGAGTTTGATGACAATGGTTTTGAAATTATTTTGTAGATTGCAATCTTTTGATATTTCTTAAATCAGAATCACATAATGTATGCAATTATTTGCAGGTCCATCGCAAAAGAGACAACCTATGGAGTTCCATTTTCAAGCTTCTTAAGTTGGATCCTTTCTCGCAGGTATTGGTCTTCAATCTTTTCTTCTACTTAGTATTCTGTTTTTTCTATTGTAGTTTTAAGTTGCATTCTCTTTGTCTGCATTTATGTTTTGTGTCTACTTTCAGTTGCTTATTTTAGGATAAACTATTTCATCTTCACCCGGTGATGATCTGGTCCTGGAAAGCAATGGACAAATAAGTAATGTATTACAAGTTTAAACTTTGACTTAATCAATATATAGTGAATCTAATCAAACTAATTATGAGCTTACATGCACTGTTATAGGCCATAAAAGTGGAAATTGTTGGAAGAGCTTGCATCTTTGAGTAACACACGCTACACCTATGCAAACCACTCTGTAAGTTGTCATTTTATTCATCTGAAACAAATTCTCAGACATATGTTTCGTAGTCTCACTATTGATGGGTCTTCTTGATGTTAAATTATTTCATATCAACATAGAAGCTGATGAATCCCTGCTACTTTTAGAAATTGTGGCGTAAAGATTCTCATTATGTAGCTGTGGAAACAAGAAAACTGAAGTTATAAATCAAATTCAAGAATAGGATCAAGAAATCAATTTGTGGAAGGTAATCCAATCGAAAAAGACTGAAGCTTTCATTTTTATAACTCAATATTCTTGTAGTGTTATGCTTTGGATGTGTTCTCAAAATGTATCCCATATTTTGCAGATCAAAATGTTTGGCAGACAACCTTTAGAGATCCTGTAGTTTCCAAGTTTAAGTCTTCTTCCAGGTATGTCTTTATTGAATTTATTTTCCCTTTTTTGTGATGCAGTATCAGATTTCAAAGCCAATGTGGATTAACTCGTAAGCCAAAAAGTTCTACATAGGTACTACGACTGGATTACGCTATTGACGGAAAGGAAGTGATTATTGCTAAAATATTTGAATGCATTCAAATTCTATACAATATTCTCTTCGAATTCCTTCGAATCTCTTGAATCTTCGAACATTTTGCATGCATACATGAATGCATATTTGTTTCTTGACTGTTTTCTTTGCTTATTGCTTCTTTGCGTAAACTTAATCTGTTCATTCTTTCCTTCTTTTACTGGCTTCGTTACTTTTTTCTTTCCTTGATTGATTCCTTACATGCTTCAATTGTTTATTTTCTTCCTTATTTGCTTCAATGAATTCATGTGCTTGAGGCATTGCTTTTTTGTTTGTTTTTTGGCACTTAAGGCATTGCTTGTTCTTTGCTTCTTTGATTTCTCTGCTTAGTGCATTGCTTGCTTCTCTCTAATTTGTTGATTTCTCTGCTTAGTTTCATTTCTTTTGTTTCCCTGATGTGACTTACTTCTTTGCTTGTTTCTTTTGCTTCTTTGATTTCTCTGCTTAGTGCATTGCTTGTTTCTTTGCTACATGTCGTATTTGTATACTCGTTTTTTAACTTGCCTTTATTGTGTGTGAGCATTATTATTACATTTAATTTTAAGAAAACTATTGCAAGTAGATGTCTCACAGGCGAAGGATTAGACGTCTTTGTACTCACGAAGCAGGTCTACAGCTTTCTGTTTTACCTCAGGTGGTAGAGATTTTCCCACCTGGACAACTTTGCCCGAGTTTGAATTGGGGAACGAACGATCTAAGTAAGGAGGTAGCTCCAGGAAGGTAGTTCTTTGACCCAGTTCAGTGAGACTCTTAGGGCAACAGGGGAACAAGGAACCAGGGAAAGAACCAACACAACTTTCTTTACTTCCTAGGCGACTCTACTTCTTTCTTCAGTTTCTTTTAGAAGGGAAGAAATGAGATCGATAGCGGGAGGTGCACAAAGGAAGTGAGCGAGCCATCTTCTCCAATCCAATAAGAAAGGAGCTAATCATCTCTTGTCTTCGGTAGGTCGTCGCATATAACAAGAAGAAGGGATTGGTGGGATCTTGAGTTCATGTCTGCAGTCCTATCAGATAGTACGCAGCTCATTTTCTAATAGAACCGCTTGTGCAATAAGATGTGCTGCTCCTCTTTCTCTTGAGAGGTCCCTTATTGAGAGTTCCCTCGGGCAAAGAGCAATCCATCCTTGTACCCATACAAAGACTCACTCTTTAGGGAAAGTAATTTCTTCTTCTTGGCGAAGAGAATCAGTAAGACAATCGGGATAGCGGAATGCCTGTCTAAGGGGGTACCTTGAGGATGGAGCCATATGACGCGAGAGTGTAGACTCTGGAACTCAGGGAGCAAGACCCTAAAGAAAGTTCAAGAAACTATGAAGAGTGGTAAACTCTAAAAGGAAAGATGGAAACTGGGGAGTTGGCTGATAAAGATGGACAGTAACGATTGCGTAATATAAATTTATCGGCCTCGTCATCGAAAGCGGCTTCCAATTGCTCGGAAATTTTCAGCTATATGGGGGGCTTGGATGGTGAGCAAAAACTATTGATCAAGAAGTTGGTCAATTTTCGCATGAAAGAAGGTAAAAGAACGAGAGTTCGTGCTATTGTTTATCAAACTTTTCATCGCCCAGCTCGAACTGAACGCGATGTAATCAAACTTATGGTTGACGCCGTAGAGAATATAAAGCCCATATGCGAAGTAGCAAAAGTAGGAGTAGCGGGTACTATTTATGATGTCCCTGGGATTGTAGCCAGGGATCGTCAACAAACCTTAGCTATTCGTTGGATCCTTGAAGCAGCTTTCGCTTTTTCGAAGCATCAGATTTGACTACCTAGTGGACTTTTTAATTCCTTATATTTAAAAAAATATGTTCAGCAGCGAAGACTTCAGAGATTTTGTAGGATAAATTTGTAATTTGATGTATGAATTCTAGACTCGATGACACATTGTACGAACGATTTTTTGTTTAATAATAATAAGATTTAATTTGTTAAGGGGGCAAATTCGTATTACAAGAAATTTATGGGACAATTTCGTAATTACAAGAAATTTATGGGACAACCTCGTAATTACGAAAAATGTGGGGCAATTTCGTCATTACCAAAAGTTGCGGGGCAAATTCGTGTAATAGCGAGAGTTGCGGGGCAACTTCGTTATTATCGAGAGTTGTGGGGCAACTTCGTAATTAGCGAAAGTTTCGGGGCAATTTCGTAATTATCGAGAGTTGTGGGGCGACTTCGTAATTATCGGAGTGTTTTGGGGCAATTTAAAATTGTAATTACCGAAAGTTGTGGCGCAACTTCGTAATTACCGTATTGTAATTACTGAAAGTTGTGGCGCAACGTCGTAATTACTGAGAGTTCCGGGGCAATTTCGTAATTACTGTAAGTTGTGGGGCAAATTCGTAATTACCGATAGTTCTGGGGTGATTTCGTAATTACCAAAAGTTCTGGGGCGATTTGATAATTACCGTAAGTTCTGGGCGATTTTTCATAAATACCGTAAGTTCTGCGGCGATTTCGTAATTACAGTAACTTACGGGGTAATTTCATAATTACCGAAAGTTGAGGGGTAATTTGATAATTACCGTAAGTTCTGGGGCAAAATCGTAATTACCGAAAGTTATGTGGCAGATTCGTAATTACCGGAAGTTATGGGGCTAATTCGTAATTACCGAAAGTTATGGGGAAAATTCGTAATTACCGAAAGTTTTGGGCAAATTTCGTATTTATGGAAAGTTCTGGGGCAATTTCGTAATTACCGAAAATTATGGGCCAATTTCGTAATTACCGAAAGCTGTGGGGCAAATTCATAATTCATAAATAGAGAGGACAAAAAAAAAACAAAAGAACATATGAACGTGAATTTTCATGGCATGTGATTATGATCTGTTATTTTCAAATGTAAATTTTCCTAATTATTATGTATTTTAATGATTAGATAGAATTGCAGGAACTAAAACTAACAAGACGAAAAATAAACAAACCAAGATGGCTAACAAAAAAAAAGTTTAAATAACAAAGAAAAAAATGTAAATGATAAATATTTTACCATTGATAAAATGGTAAATGATAGTGAGCAACAAAAAAAGGTTAAATTTTACCATTGCATTATTTTTTGCTTAATCAATTTTTTTCCATGAACTTTAAAAATTGAAAATATTTTTAATTTTAATTTCAGTAACATCTCATTTTAATTTTCACTCGTGCATACGGGTTGTAGTTTAAATTTTAGTAAAATTAATCAGTTAATAATTTAAATGAAATAAACAATAACTCTATATATTTTTGAATAATCAAATCTTATTTATATAAAACAAATAATCGTTCGTACAATGTCATCAAGTCTAGAAATTCATACATCAAATTACAAATTTATCCTACAAAATCTCTGAAGTCTTCGCTGCTGAAAATAATTTTTTAAATATAAGGAATTAAAGAGAGGTAAAAAAATGGATAATAATGCTAATTGCAATAATTTTCTTAAAATTAAATGTAATAAATACTTAAATACTATTCAAAAATCATGATGGACAAGTCAGTTGGTTAGTATGCGAATAAGTTAATCAAGCTAATCGCAATAAATTAATAAAACAAAAAAAATGTAATAAACACTTCAATTATATTTTGAAAACAAGTAGTTAGACATATATACTCACAATCTCACACACAATAAAGGCAAGTTAAAAAACGAGTATACAAATACGACATGTAGCAAAGAAACAAGCAATGCACTAAGCAGAGAAATCAAAGAAGCAAAAGAAACAAGCAAAGAAGTAAGTCACATCAGGGAAACAAAAGAAATGAAACTAAGCAGCGAAATCAACAAATTAGAGAGAAGCAAGCAATGCACTAAGCAGAGAAATCAAAGAAGCAAAGAACAAGCAATGCCTTAAGTGCCAAAAAACAAACAAAAAAGCAATGCCTCAAGCACATGAATTCATTGAAGCAAATAAGGAAGAAAATAAACAATTGAAGCATGTAAGGAATCAATCAAGGAAAGAAAAAAGTAACGAAGCCAGTAAAAGAAGGAAAGAATGAACAGATTAAGTTTACGCAAAGAAGCAATAAGCAAAGAAAACAGTCAAGAAACAAATATGCATTCGTGTATGCATGCAAAATGTTCGAAGATTCAAGAGATTCGAAGGAATTCGAAGAGAATATTGTATAGAATTTGAATGCATTCAAATATTTTAGCAATAATCACTTCCTTTCCGTCAATAGCGTAATCCAGTCGTAGTACCTATGTAGAACTTTTTGGCTTACGAGTTAATCCACATTGGCTTTGAAATCTGATACTGCATCACAAAAAAAGGGAAAATAAATTCAATAAAGACATACCTGGAAGAAGACTTAAACTTGGAAACTACAGGATCTCTAAAGGTTGTCTGCCAAACATTTTGATCTGCAAAATATGGGATACATTTTGAGAACACATCCAAAGCATAACACTACAAGAATATTGAGTTATAAAAATGAAAGCTTCAGTCTTTTTCGATTGGATTACCTTCCACAAATTGATTTCTTGATCCTATTCTTGAATTTGATTTATAACTTCAGTTTTCTTGTTTCCACAGCTACATAATGAGAATCTTTACGCCACAATTTCTAAAAGTAGCAGGGATTCATCAGCTTCTATGTTGATATGAAATAATTTAACATCAAGAAGACCCATCAATAGTGAGACTACGAAACATATGTCTGAGAATTTGTTTCAGATGAATAAAATGACAACTTACAGAGTGGTTTGCATAGGTGTAGCGTGTGTTACTCAAAGATGCAAGCTCTTCCAACAATTTCCACTTTTATGGCCTATAACAGTGCATGTAAGCTCATAATTAGTTTGATTAGATTCACTATATATTGATTAAGTCAAAGTTTAAACTTGTAATACATTACTTATTTGTCCATTGCTTTCCAGGACCAGATCATCACCGGGTGAAGATGAAATAGTTTATCCTAAAATAAGCAACTGAAAGTAGACACAAAACATAAATGCAGACAAAGAGAATGCAACTTAAAACTACAATAGAAAAAACAGAATACTAAGTAGAAGAAAAGATTGAAGACCAATACCTGCGAGAAAGGATCCAACTTAAGAAGCTTGAAAATGGAACTCCATAGGTTGTCTCTTTTGCGATGGACCTGCAAATAATTGCATACATTATGTGATTCTGATTTAAGAAATATCAAAAGATTGCAATCTACAAAATAATTTCAAAACCATTGTCATCAAACTCCCGGTCGTTTTCTATTAAATTACCTTTCCACAAGTTGGTTTCTTGCTTTAACTTTTTTTCTTTGGACGTAACATTATGTTCATTTTTCAAAGCAATGGATTGCGGTGATTTAAGCTGCAAATCGTACAACAACGTACAAATGGGTTTTACCACTGAATTTATGTTTATAATATAGTTTGACATCTTCACAGATTTATACAAATGACCCATAAATTAAAATTACGAAAAATGAATTAAAGAACAATACATATGTACTAAATAAAGATTGCCTTGCTACCTTGATTTTAATAATATGACAAGAGGTTTTGCATAGATACCTATCCGCCTTGTTTTTCCAACAATCCTCGATCTCTGGCACTACAAAAGTTCCAGAAAACGAATGATAAACCTTTTTCTGGTTTAGTTCGACTGACCCAACTGTATATTTTTCAAGACAAGTTTAAATAGTGATACCTTATTTGATTAGTTAACCGAAAGAAGGTCACTGCGGATAAGACTGCCCATTCGGTTTGAGGCATCATCAAGTGGAGTTTCTGCAGTGTTTCCTTCAACTGCTTTCACTCAAAACTGTTAAATTAATCAAAAGAGACATGATCAGTTCTGTGCATTTTAAGTAAAGCATATACTTTTCAACTGACCGATATAAATATTATAATTACCGTTGACAATCGTACCCAGATATAGCAGCTTCATGCAACTCATTTGAATTTTGTGGACATCTTCAATCACACGTACATCTATCTGGGAGTTGGGAGTAAAGACCTATATACCAAAAATCATAACCATGAAGATTGATAATAATTATCAAAATAAGAAAACCGAAATATGCTATACAAAAAAATGATTTTCTGCATACGTTCATTTTCAAGATTGTTTTGGAAATGACCTCACCATCAACGTCATAGTTTTGGACATAACACCTAAAATGAGCAAGGAACACACAAAAAGGGAATCATTGATAAAGTTAACTGTATAATACAGTAATCTCACTTGTTAACATAAATACTGATGTGAGAAAGTACCAAAAAGACAATTTCCAAGATGAAAATGTATGTGGCAGATCCTTTGAGATGACCCACCATCATCACCACAGTTTGGCATATAAATACCTAAATGAGAAAAAAGAAACATATAGGAAATGAATAAGCTTGGATATGCAAATGACGATGTGACAACAATATAGATATAGATATAGAACGGATATGTATATGGTCATATCCTTCTAGATGACTTAGATTTGTCTAGTAGCATGTCAAAATTTATGTTACCTTCCTCTTTACTGTTCGGAAAAGTTTGAGAAACTGGTTAACAAATACCCTAATAGTGTCGCCGATTGATTTAAACGAGTATTCAAGCAAACAAAATTATTTTTGAGCAAGAACATGTCCTAATTATATAAACTCAGTGCATTGAGCGATATGTGCAAGTGTCGAAGAGAGTATACCTAAGAAGCAAAAAGACAGTATAATATGTTAAAACTCCATGTGTGTGGGTTACATACAACAAAAGAAAATATTCCAACAGATAAGTAAAACTGATTTTATTGAACACTAATTTAAACATATTCAAAAATGAGCTTATAAACTGCATCGAGAGCATACCTTTTTATCCTTTTTACCATCTGATAATAAATATCCAGTGTTCATGATCATGAAGATTACTACTATAAAATGAGCTGACTGCCAGAATCCGATGCGCCCATAACCTTTATAATGCACATTCCTATTTATTCAATAATAGTATCAAACTTAGAAACCTGTGTCTGGTTTTGGTTGATTCTCTGACTGGATATTTATTCGAGAAATGTTAAGAAATTACTACCTTTTCTGATTTAGTACAGTCATCACGGATAGACGATCTATCCAGGTTTGGTACAACGTTTTCTAGAAACAATCACCGATTTCATATCTGCAGTTTGCTTCTCAACCAAATTTCACCTAAAGATGTTAAATTAATTAAAAATAGATGATTAGTTAAGCAGAAAAAAATATCATTTCATCGGAATGTCCTTCATGAATGGTTAAGTGATGCAGCATTACCTTATGTAGTTGTTTTCTTTAATTGAGTCGACATGTCTTCAAATTTTTTGTCGTGGAACTAATGTTACTTGAGATTTGTTGAGTGAGCTTGCTCTGCAAAACGAACTATCGCATGCATCTCTTTTAGTTCAGAATAGTCCCAAGACATCTCTTTTAGCAAGGTATATTTTAAAACGAACTATAAGCAAACATATCTGAGGATTAATATTTGTCAAAGAGTATAGAGAGCAGAATGATCATAAACCTTGATTCTTGTATAATTCGGTGAAACTGTTCGTCATCATACAAAACATAAAACGGATGGTCCATGTGGCTGTGACATTGGCGACGATGAGGACTTTTCCTTTATCGACGTTCATGAGTCTCCTTCTGTATTATTTTCTAGCGGTAACCTAAAACTATCGAATACACTGAGAAATCAAACCAAAGAGTTTTATGATTAAGGAAGTTCAGAATTTAAAAACTCCAGTCGGTAAGGAAGTTAAGTAAACAAGTTAAGAATGTTAGCTAAAAAAGCAATTAAGTAAGAAAGACAATAAGCAAAAAATCAAGGAAGAAAGAGAGAAAAATTAAGTAAGGAACCAAGAAGAAAATAAGAAGCAAGCAAGAACGGTTCACAACATATTCTGGAAGCAAGTGTGATGAAGCACACACCTCAGCAAAGAACAAGGAATCAAGGAAAAAAACCAGCACGCAAGGAACCAAGGAAGGAAGCAAGCACACTCGCATGAAACCAAGGAAGAAAGGAAATAAATAAACAACAAACTGAGAAGCAAGTAATCAAGGAAGGTATCAATTAAGCAATGAATTATAAATAAAAAGTAAGGAAACAAGTAAGCAACCAAGCGAGCTAGTACAGAACAAATCAAGGAAGTAAGTAATGAAGCACACAACTCAGTAAGGAACAAGGAATGAAGCAAGAAAATAAGAAAGCAAACAAGTAAACAAGAACCAAGGAGAAAGGCAAGCACACACGCATGGAACCAAATAAGAAATAAGAAATAAAATAAATAAACATCTAATTTAGGAAGCTAGCAACTAAGCAATGAATTGTTTTAAAAAAGGAAGAATGCAAGTAAGAAAGTAAGGAAGCTAGCAAGTAAGTACGAAAGAAGTTAGCAAAATTAAACAATAAGGCATGGAAGTAAGTGTGAATTTATACAAGTAATCAAGTATGCAAGTTTGTATGCATATATGCATGTATCATGTATGTATGTATGTATATATGTATGTATGTATGTATGTATGTATGTATGTATGTATGTATGTATGTATCTTTGTATGAATGTAGATGTGCATGTATGTATAAATACAGGTGGGTTTTTTGAAACATCCTCTGGTTTCTGAGGTACGTATAGTAGACTATGATATCTGTTGCTGCAAAAAGAAAAGAGACACGATATCAAACTATAAAAACAGACTCAAATGACCAATTAGAAGAAGAGAAAACAAGGATAAAAAGACAAAAACTGACTTGACAAGGCTGTATGGATTCTGATAGGACCAATGCCCTGTACGCCTCCTTAATGATTTCAAAAAGCTTTGTGATCAACTTGGTAGCTTCCTTAGTACAATAACTACGAACCAAAATTCCCAGAAGACACAAATCAAAATAGGAACAAATGATCGTGAAGAATCATATTTGAAGTTTGGAGGAAAACAAAAGGTAAACATTCTACGAGAAAATAATCACAAAATTGTACCTTTCTCATGGTAATTAGTCATGAACTTATAGGAAGATGCGTTCTTGAGCCTTACATAGAAGCGAGAGTAACGGTGATTTAGGGTTTATCCCCAAACATCTGAATTACTTTTTTCTGCATATAAATTCAAGCCGCCAAATGAAAAATTAGACGAAACTAATCAATACCCAAGGTTGCGTAACATTTAGGTTTCCAAATAGCCATAGATTTTAGAAACACCATGAATCACTTCATATCTCGCTATGTTTATGTTATATGACTATAGAGACGATCAACAAATAATGGGTAAGGATGGCTAATTTTATGAGAAAGCTCCTGAAAGTTGTTGATTATGTATCCCTATTCTATCAATCGTTATCCAAACTAAAATCTAAAACAAAGCCCCCCTAATCAAGAGATAAAAGCGATTCAAAACCTAGAAAAATAGACACGAAAAAGAGCGAAATTACATAGACAAATCGCACAAAATTTTAGAGAAACCCCAAAAGAACTTAAATTCAAAACATACTGTTCAAGAAGCGAGAGAAGAAGACCCAAACGCTCTTCGAAGTTCAAACGGCTATTTTAGTTTTATTTTCTCCTTCGATTTGATAATGACTCACTTTTATTCAGTTAAATTGAATATTGTATCTCGATATTTAAAGATTTCAAAAAAACTTTAAGATATCACACAAAAATTTAGAGGAACCCCAAAAGAATTTAAATTCAAAACATACTGTTCATGAAGCGAGAGAAGAAGACCCAAACGCTCTTCGAAGTTCGAACGGCTATTTCGACTTGATAATGACTCAATTTTATTCAGTTAAATTGAATATTATATCTCGATATTTAAAGATTTCAAAAATTTTGCAAAGTAAAAGCCCAAAACGAGAAGGCCCAATCCAAAAATAAAACTTTACGAGGGTGATTGGTGACTACAAATGTTTTACAGTTTTATTTTCTTTTTCTTTTTTTAAATATTTATGTTATACAATTTGTTACAGCTTTGACATGCCATTTCTTCCAAACAGACTTTGATCCTTTTGTTTTTAACAAGTGTGTTACTTTACAATTATTATTAGAAGCATTATTCTAAATTTGATTATTACAAAACATGATTTTCAATTTTATAAAACCCTTTCACAAATTACAACTTTATAACATCTTTCTAGTGTATGTAACAAAAACTAATTTATTTTAAGTGCATATTAATATATAAGTGTAAAGATCTATGATATTTGTGGTTTAAAAATAATTTAAAAAAAACATACAATTTTTGGTTTACAAATTTTTTCATATCTATATTTATCATTAATTTTGTGCTTGGAAGAAACATTCAGTGGTTAGAGAGTATGACTAAGGGAATCATACGATTTCATCTAATAATTAATTTTTGAGAAGAGATGACTAACAAGTGTGGAGCGGGATTGATCTAACTGGCCAGTAACGTGTGAGCAAATGAGAAAGTGAAAAATAGGATTAGTTCTAGAGTTAATTAGCCACGGTGCCAAAAATGTTTTACTGTAGTTCACAAAAATCCAACAATTTTGAATCCTTGTCTAAAATACCACAATTGTCACAGAGAATTATGCAGCAATACTCTGCCTTTAGTTTCTAAAACCTACAATTGGTTCATGAGTAGAATCTTTTGAAGCACTATGTTGAAGAACACGCCTTGAAGATGGAAAGAAGAAGAGGACGTGGAAGCGATATACAAAACCGAGGAAGAGGTGCATATCAAGGTGGAAGAGGAGGTCGAGGAAGAGGATACACCACATTTAGTAAAGAAAATGTTGAGTGTTACAAATGCCATAAATAGGGACACTTTAAGAATGAGTGTCCTAGTTGGGAGAAAACAGCAAATTATGTACAGATGGAAGAAGATGTGCTACTTATGGCACAAGTAACACTTGCTAAGGAAGAAGATGAACATGTATGGTATCTTGACTCTGGTTGCAACAACCACATGTGTGGAACAAAGGAGTGGTTTATTGAATTTATGACAAGTTTAGGCAACATGTTAAGCTAGGAGATGATAAAAGAATGCAAGTAGAGGGAAAGGGAAATTTGAGGCTAGAAATTAATGGCATAACACAAGTGATTTCATCCGTCTAATATGTTCCCAGACTAAAGAACAATTTGTTCAGTGTTAGTCAACTTCAGCAAAAGGGATTGAAAATCATTATCGAAGACGATTTGTGTGAAGTGTGGCACAAACAACAGCAAATGGTGATATGCAATCAATAATGTCCACAAATAGGATGTTTGTGATTCTCGTAAAAGTGAAGGAGGCTAGAAGCGAGATGGAGTTAGATCATTCACAAAGCTCGACTGACAGTGAAGATAAAATTTGGCATAAAAGGTTCGGCCATTTAAATCATGACAGTTTGGTGATACTAGTAGAAAAAGAGATGGTACAGGGTTTGCCGAAAATCAACAAAAATGGAGCCGTGTGTGAGACTTGTATGAAGGAAAAACAAGTCCGACAAAACATACCTAAGATGAATGCATGGAGGTCAAGCAAGGGTCTAGAGCTGGTGCATAGCGACATATGCGGACCTATTTCGCCAATTCATAAAGTGGAAAGAGGTATATAATCAACTTTATAGATGATTATAGCAGAAAATGTTGGACGTTCTTTCTTACAAAAAAATCTGAAGCTCTGAAGATGTTTAAGGAGTTTAAGGTCTATGCCGAAAGAGAGATTGGAGAGCTTCTGATGTGTTTAAGAACTGACAGAGGAGAAGAGTATAACTCTAAGGAGTTTCAAGAGTTTTGCGCAGAGAGAGATATAAGAAGACAACTTACGGCAGCATACACTCCACAACAAAACGGTGTTGCGGAAAGAAAAAATAGAAGCGTGATGAATATGGTGAGGTGTATGTTGTTTGGAATGAATGTACCATTGAGGTTTTGGATGGAAGCGACACAGTATGCGGTGCATATATTAAATAGAAGTCCGACAAAAATCTTGGGAGATGAGACACCGGCTGAAAAGTGGGGTAAAGCTAAGCCTTCGGTGGAGCATTTGCGAGTTTTCGGCTGTGTAGCTTTTGCTCTTTTTCCATATGAAAGGCGAATCAAAATAGATGAGAAAAGCATCAAATGTGTGATGTTTGGAGTTATCAAGGAGTCTAAAGCGCATTGACTTTATGATCCAATCGCTAAGAGGATCATAATCAGTAAGGACGTTAAATTTAATAAAGAAAAGGCATGGGACTGGGATGAAGAAACTGTTGGTGAAAAATTCATACATGTTTCTGGTGATGAAGAAGAAGAGGTAGAGACTGATCAAGTAAATCTAGAAGAAGACGGAAACAATCGAGATCAAGGGGAAGGAACATAAAATATGAGTTCACAAATAGGCGAAGGAGAGCCAAATGAGGTTACAACCGTGAACAGAGAAATAGGGGAAGCAAGTGTTGGTGCAAAACAAAGCGAAACTAGGAGAATCATTCAAAAGCCAGCTTGGATGAAGGATTATGAATGCAATGAAATGGGTTTATTTTTGGTAGAAGACGGAGAAGAAATGATTGCAATGTTCGTTGCCGGAGATGATCCTGAAACATTTGAAGAAGCTGTGAGACACGAAAAATGGAAGAATGCAATGGGAGCAGAGATGGGATCGATCGAAGAAAACCTTACTTGGGATTTAGTGGAGCTTCCTGAAGGTGTCAAGGCATTAGGAGTTAAGTGGGTATATAAAACCAAACTTAATGAAAAAGGAGAAGTAGACAAGTTTAAAGCAAGATTAGTGACGAAAGGTTTTCATCAAACACATGGAGTTGATTTCTTTGAAGTGTTTGCACTTGTTGCTAAATGGGACACGATTAGATTGATCTTGGCATTAGCAGTGCAAAAGGGATGGATTGTATATCAACTCGATGTGAAAAGCGCATTCTTACATGGAGAACTCGATGAAGATGTATATGTGGAGCAGCCTAGAGATTTTGAGATGAGAGGAGAAGATAGTAAGAAGGTTTACAAATTAAATAAGGCTCTCTATGGACTAAGGCAGGCGCCTAGGACATGGTACAGTAAGATTGAAGGGTATTTCATGCGAAAGCGGTTCAAGAAATGCTATTGTGAGCATACACTTTTCGTCAAAGCAGAAAATGTGTTAATAATCAGTTTGTATGTAGATTATCTCATCTACACCAACTGATAGAGCTCATATTTACATGTTTTTACGTCTTATATATATACTAATATCATGCATTATAACTATCGTTTAGCACTATTTTAGTGCATTTGCGTATGTTTATGTTATCTTAGGTACTTGGAGCAAAACGTATGTATTTAGAGAGTTTAAGCGCACTAAATGTAAAAGAAGAGTTTCGAATGCACGAAAGAAGAGACCATCGACCAGACCAAGCAACATCGACCAAGGCATCGACCGTGAGGGGGTCGATGCTGAGCCATGACGAGGACCATCGACCAAGCTTGGTCGATGCTGGCCCCGATGGAAGAAATCTGAAGTTCGACGTTTTGACCTGTCTTCATTGTTTGAAGGCTTACGGTCGAACCAAAAGGAATTTAGCTACGAAACCACTTGCTATGGAATCTTGACTCAAAATGGAAGCTATGAGAATGGAATTAAGTCAATATCTGCTCTAAATCAGAAGATATGATTTTTACAAGTTAGGTGACTCTGAACTTTCCTGATTTGGACATACGTGCACGTTTTGGAACACTACCATCGAACAAGAAATAATTAGGCTGAAAATGGACCTGGTATGGAATATTAATTCAATTTAGAAGCTCCACGAATTGAAATCATACCAAACCGAGATCAGATGCGGAAGTTATGCAAGTCTAAAGATGGAAGATCCTACACTTGCCTTATTTGGCACCTGTGAGTTTAATTCACAAGGAAACTTTCCCACAAGCCTCTAAGTGACGCCCTAGACCCCTCCAAGCCTCCTAAACACTATATAAACACATGTAATGCTCATTAGAAAGGGTTCTTCCTTCTTGGCCACCTTTGAGAGCTATCACTTAGAGAGAAAAGTCTCAAAACTCTTGTTCTTATGGTTTTGTTATGAAAGTTCTTTAAGTTCTTCTTCTCCTTACTGTTTTATTTTATTTACTGCTTTTGTTTATTGTTTATTATGTCTTCCTACTCATATCCTACCGTCACTCCGAAGGTATGAGTGAGTAGATCCTTTAGATCTTGGGGTAGAGATCGATGATGAGATCTATTTTATAGGATTTCATATGTTTGTTTGTTCTTAGTCGATCTAGCTACTCTAATATTCATCCTAATGCTAAGCCAAAATCCTACGGGAGATGTTTAAGGTTATAATCGAGAGATTATACGAATAGAAGCTCTTATCACCACGAGAGTGGGTTAAAATTTTAGATCTGAATATTAGGGAGTATTAGCTATGGTCAAGTTTGTTGTTTGATAAAATTAATCATTAATCTAACTCTAGCTAAGTTAGGTTAAAATCGTAGAAACACTTCGCCACGAAAGTGGGTTGTGTTTCGGAAACAGATTTATCAATCACTTCGTATTTCTTTTATGAATACTTAGTAATCGATGATGAGATTGTACACAATGCGTGGAAGTTGCCACGAAAGTAGATCGGACATAGTGACTAGCATACCACGATAGTGGACTAGCCTATAATCGATATCCCTAGATTGACGACCACAAACTTATTTGGTTAAAAATATTAATCCTAAAATATAGACTCCTTGAAATCGTTCTCATTCACCTTAGAGATTTATCGTTAATCTATTTATTTAAGTTATTTAATTTAAGTTATTTTATATTTATGCTATTTAATTTATGCCATTTATTTTATGTTATTTATTTTTCACACTTTAATTTATGCATTTTTATTTTCCGCAATTTACTTTTACGCAATTTACATTTATGCAATTTACTTTTTTGTAATTTACTTTTCCACACTTTACTTTTCCGCACTTTACATTTCTGCAAATTACATTTATGCAATTTAATTTTTTGTTATTTACTTTACACAATTTAATTCAGTAATTTAATTATTGTTTATTTAATTATTGTTTATTTATTTTATGCACTTTAGATAATAGAATTAAAACTCCAAAAACAATTATAATTCACCTAGATTAGATTTATTCATGTATTCTCTGTGCTTGGTTATTCTCAGTCTCTGTGGATCGATCCCGTACGTACTACAACTGCATTACTGTGCACTTGCGGTATCATCGGGTTAAACTTTCGAGACTACTCTTTAGTAGGACTCGGGTGAAACCTGAGAAAGATGTGAAACTAATACCTCCTGTATCAACTACAATTCGGAGGAAATGCTCAGGAATATAAGGAATCAATGAAGAATGAATTTTCTATGACAGATCTTGGACAAATGAGATATTTTTTAGGGATTGAAGTGATTCAGGATGAGCAGGAGTCTTCATTACACAAAGGAAATACACAAATGAAATCCTGAAAAGGTTCGGAATGGAAGAATGTAACTCTGTGAGGAATTCAACAGTTCCGGGAATCAAACTGACAACCGAATTCAAGAAATTAGTGGGAAGTCTGAGGTATGTAACTACCACCTGACCTGATTTAATATATTCGGTTAATCTTGTGAGTATACACATGGAGAAGCCAAATGAGCAACACATGCTAGCTGCAAAAAGGATTTTGTGATACATCCAAGGAATAACCGAGTTTGGCATACAGTATCGGCGAGAGTTTGGTGAGGAAGAGAAGCTGGTGGGGTTTGTGGATAGTGACTACGCAGGTGATGAAGATGATAGAAAGAGCACATCGGGTTACACCTTTATGTTTGGAAAAGGAGCTGTTTCATGGTCTTCGAAAAAAACAATCGATAGTAACTTTGTCTACAACAGAAGCTGAGTTTGTGGCAGCTGGCAGCTGCGAATGGAGCTTGTCAAGCTGTATGGTTGAGAAGTTCTTGCAGAGATTGGTTATAATCAAGAGAATGGGACTGTTCTATTTTGTGACAATAGTTCTACAATCAAGCTGTCCAAAAATCCAGTCCTACATGGAAGAAGCAAGCATATTTATGTTAGATTTCATTTTCTACGTGAGCTTGTCAATGACAAGATTATTGAGTTGGAGTTTTGCAGTACACAAGACCAGTTGACATAATGACCAAGACAGTGAAGTTGGAGGTGTTTGAAAGAATGAGGAGCAGGTTGGGAGTTGGACTGAAGGAAGAGTAAACTGGAACAGAGCGCGTATCCAATTTAGGGGAGTTGGAGTTTTGCAGTACACAAGACCAGTTGACATAATGACCAAGACAGTGAAGTTGGAGGTGTTCGAAAGAATGAGGAGCAGGTTGGGAGTTGGGCTGAAGGAAGAGTAAACTGAAACAGAGCGCGTATCCAAGTTAGGGGAGGGATTGAAGAATAAAAGCTATGACCGAGTTTTTAGCCACGTTTGATGTTTGTTTCACATGAGTCAAGTAGTGGATTGAGTCTTCTATTCCGTAGGAATCATTTAGCTTAGTTGCTGTTTTTTTGGAGTTTGTTTTTTCAAATTTGTTGGAGTCTTTTTTAAACTTTGTATCATCTCTTTCAGTGAAAAATAACACAGAGAATTATTCAGCAATACTCTGCCTTTAGTTTCTAAAACCTACAGAAATGTCGATACAAAAGAACAAAAATTGTCTTTTCGATTTTTTGTTTGAATAATTTTTGACAATTATTGGACATTATTTGTTAAAAACAAAAAGGCTTTGGGATTTTGGTATATAATAATTGGTCAATATATCATTTTAAAATTAACCATTATTTGTTTAATATTGGTTTGTTAATTAACATATGATTACAAAAACACCAATAAAGATCGAAGATAATTCGATTAAAAGTATGAAATATATACTACTAAATAATTACCATAATAGTCAATAATATATATATATATATTTGACATAAATAAAAGATGTAGATATTAATTGAATATTTTATGGAAAATAGCGATATCATATAATAAAAAATATAAACAAGTGTAATATGTATTCATCCTTTAAAAATTTAATGTCCTATATAAAAAATTATATCCTAACGAAATTTTATATTCGATAATAAAAATACATAGTATACAACAAATAATATCCAACCAAATTTTAAATTTGACAATAATAATACATAAAATTTTAATTATTTCTTATAATTTAACAACTTTAACTTTGAAAATATTATTGTACAATTTTTAGATAAAAAAAATTTCAGTGCTACAATACAGATTAATATATCTATATAAACTATTAAAACTTTACGTATTGGCGTTTCGTTTCGATTGAATTCTAAGTTTTAAGTTTCTTAAAAGAATTAAGTCAGAAAAATATTTTATTGCAGAAGTTAATTTGGTCTACCTTAAATGACTAAAAACTATAATGAATTTGTTATTATAATACGATCTACGAAAAATAGAATATTACTTTATGAGTTTGTATTCCTTTATTTTGATCTTCACTCCGATTATTCGTTCTATATATTTATTCCATTTCAAAAAAAGCATTTGATTATTCCAATACAGTTGTTAAGTCCCAAAGAAACATATTTTGAGACTTGAGATCCACAGTTACGAAGTTCAGATTCCATCGTCCTAACCAATAAGGTAGACCATATAACCATTTGGCACAGATCCAAAAGTTAATGATGATGAATGATGATGATATGATGATGAATTATGGTATGGCGATGATGATACGATGATGATAGTAAAAGATAGTGATGATGTTAAGTATGATAATTAAATAGTTAATGGTTAACCATAAACCATTACAACCTAACTTATACGACTCATCAACCCATTGATCCATAATCCATCAATCTATTGACCCATAATTCATTTGACCTATCAACTCATTAAGATATAAATAGTAAAATTATTAGGATTAATGATTCGGGTGGAATCGAATCGACCCATAAAATTTAACACATTTTGGCATCCTGCTCTTTTGCAGGAAAATCAGAAAATGTGGAATAATGTCAATAACTTCGTATGATGGGTTTGCTCGGTAGAGGTAAAGAAAAAAAAAAATAAGAGACAGTTCGTACGAAATTAAAGTAAAGTAAAACCTTTACAAAAGCTTCAATTAAAGTAAAGTGAGACCTTTACAAAAGCTTCATTAGCCTTGTAAGAATAATCAAATTTAATAAATTTTTATAACTAATGACAAAAATTTCATGACAATTAAGAAAATAGCAATATGACAATTTTTAAAATAGCAATGCAAATAAAATATGTCTATATTAATTTTTGATGAGTTGGGAATATTTTATTCCTATTTAACAGTTATAGAACGAGTAATAATTTTTCTTTACATGTTATTTCTTATATAGGGATCTAGTTTACTATATGAAAGTTAGGATTTCAGATTTATTTTTGTTAAGATGTTAGGTGGGAAACTAGACATTCATATAAAAATAATATTCTAATAAAAATAGGATGTCACAATTAAAATAGTAGTTTTCGTTTCAATTAAATGAAAGTAAAATCAGAAAAGTGAAAATATTGATTTTTTGCTTATTGTCATTTACTGGTTTTGTTTTTAGCTAGTTTCCATTTACCTAATTGACTATAATTTTAAAACTTCACTTTATTTTTTACTAGATAAGGGTCTACCTAAATACGCGGAGGTAAAATATAAACTTAAATTTTTATTGATGATATCTGAATTTAAGTAGTAATCCACACTTTCTTTAGATTTAATCTGGTAATTTTTGTTTTAAACCGAATTTCAACTTTACAAATTACATTTTGTAATACAACATAACTATCTATTTTATCATAATAAACCGAATTTTAAGTATATGCACTCCAACTTAACGAATAAGAGGTAAAACATTTATATCAGAAAAAAATATGCATCATATCAAATTTATATCTTAGTAAGTAATACAAATTAACAAAAAGAATCAGTAAAAAAAAAAAAAAATGTACAAAAGATTTTGGAAAACCAACACTGTTTTAAATAATTTTTCTATATGTCATAACTTTATAAGTAATAATTTTACCTTCATGTCAAAATAATTTTAAATAATTTGAATTTTATAAAATAAAACATAAAAGAAATATACTATAATTTTCATCGAATTGCGGATAATTCGATGTATATTTAAAACGTGAACGTCGGCAACCAAAATAAATATTAAAAACATGTATATTATTTTCTACAATTTTGTATAAACACTATGCATCATGCAGACTTAAATTCGAATTCCTACAACCATCATACAAAAAAATAAATTTGAATCATACATATTTAAATTCAAATAATTACATAACGACATTACTAACACAAACCATTAGACTATATCTATATGTCATGGTTTTTACATATTCTTTTTTCTACAATACAAAAAGTCAGGTTTGAATCATTGATGACTAAGATACAAATGCTAGTGGTGAAGCCACTAATCCATCCACAAACAATTTTTGGTATCTAAAACATTACAGATAACAGAATAGATAACACAAGAAACATTACTGACCACCACAAATATAACTCAATAAAAGCATTTGATTATTTCAATTCAGTTGTTAAGTCCCAAAGAAACATATTTTGAGATTTGAGATCCACAATCACTAAGTCCAGATTCCAATGTCCTAACCACTAAATTTGACCATAGAAACATATGGCACAGATTCATCCAATTACGATATTAATCTCAAATCCAAAAGTTGAATGGAGTTCCTTAGTAGGAAATGTGGAAAAAAATAATAACTTCGTATGATGGGTTTGCTCGGTAAAAGAAAAGAAAAAGAAAAAAAAAAGAAAAATAAGAGAAAGTTCGTAAGTAATTAAAGTAAAACCTCTATACATGTCACGACCCAACAAGCCAACGGCACACACTCTATATAAATCACGACCAACCAACAAGAGCCTCACTCACTAAAAACCTAAGTCTTTTATAGTTTTCTTACTTTCTTGGTCTCTTCTTTTTTTCTAATCTCAAGCAAAAATGGGAGGCAGTAAGATGCCGTATGTTCATGAAATTAATGTGGAAGCCGATGGGATGTCTTCTCTTTCAATAGCCAACACAAATATCCACGAGCATGTCCCCACTGAAGCACCAATTGTATCTTCTTACAACGACCGCATCAGGCCGTTGCTTGACACTGTGGACAGGCTAAGAAACTTGAATGTGATGCAAGAAGGGATTCAGCTTCCCACCATTGTCGTGGTTGGAGACCAGTCTTCGGGGAAGTCGAGTGTTCTTGAGTCCTTAGCAGGAATCAGTTTGCCTCGTGGACAAGGAATTTGCACTAGGGTTCCTCTTGTGATGAGACTCCAGAGAAGTCCTAGTCCTGAACCTGAGATATGGCTTGAGTTCAATGACAAAAGAGTTGATACCGACGAGGAGCATATCGCTGAAGCCATTAGCATCACAACTGAGGAAATTGCTGGTAAAGTTCTGACTTTCTCTTTATCACAGTGTTAAAAGTATGTTATATGGTATAGATCTGCATGACAAATTCTTAAAATTAGTCTCCTCACACATAGGTCCCCCAATATGAAACTAACTATGTACTTTAGAGCCTATATGTGTTATTTGAGTGATCTTGATTTTCATACTGGCAGCAACACTGATTGTAGCAAGTTTGAGACTAACAGATGAATTGCTGTGAATTGTTAATACGATGAGTAATTGTAAATATACCCATGTTGTAGGATCTGGTAAAGGCATCTCAGACACTCCCCTGACCCTCCATGTGAAGAAGGATGGTGTTCCTGATCTGACAATGGTTGATCTCCCCGGGATTACCCGGGTTCCCGTTAATGGTCAGCCAGAAAACATCTATGAACAAATCTCTGGGATGATTATGAAGTACATCGAGCCACAAGAATCCATCATCCTCAATGTTCTGTCAGCTACAGTCGACTTCACCACCTGTGAATCTATCCGTATGTCTCGACAAGTTGACAAAACAGGGGAACGGACTCTGGCTGTCGTGACAAAAGCCGACATGGCTCCTGAAGGTCTACTAGAGAAAGTAATGGCAGACGATGTGAGTATCGGACTAGGTTATGTCTGTGTAAGGAACCGTGTAGGTGATGAGACATATCAAGAAGCTAGGATGAAAGAAGAAATACTTTTCAAGACTCATCCACTGCTTTCTAAGATTGACCATGACATTGTGGGCATCCCGGTTTTAGCAAAAAAATTGATGCAGATCCAGGGAACAATGATTGCCCGTTGTTTGCCTGATATTGTACAGAAGATCAAAGAGAAGATGGAAGTAAGTTACCTCGAGTTGAATAAGCTGCCAATGGTAATGACTTCAACTCAAGATGCTTTGATGACTTTGATGAACATCATTGGTTCTGCCAAGGAGTGTCTCCTAAGGATTCTTGTACAAGGAGACTTCTATGACTATCAAGATGATCAAAGCATGCACTCTACTGCTCGTTTGGCTGACATGTTGGGCCAATTCTCAAACAATCTTCAAGCAGAGCCCGAGAACGAGTCGGAGTTCTTAATGGATGAAATCAAAGTCCTGGAAGAGTGCAAATGTATCGGATTACCTAATTTCATCCCAAGATCTGCCTTCTTAGCTATCCTTTCACAACGTATTGATGCAATTCATACTATGCCGGTCAAGTTCATCACAGAGACATGGGACTACATTGAAGGCGTCCTATTATCTGTTCTTTCCAAACATTCTGACAACTTTCCCCAGATCCAATCCTCCGTCAAAAGAGCCGGTCGGAATATAATCTCCAAGATAAAGGAACAATCAGTGAACAGAGTAATCGAAATCGTTGAAATGGAGAAACTAACCGATTACACATGTAACCCTGAGTACATGACTGTGTACACCCAGAAGATAGCTGCACAAGAAGGTTTCGCTAGTGCTGTACCAAACAGGAACTACTCATTAACTGTACCTGGATTCGGAGAGGTTACGATTTCGCATCTACGGAAGTATGACGCGCAATTGCTTAGGCAAGCGTTCGACATGAAAGTTAGAATCACAGCGTACTGGACGATCGTTGTACGAAGGATTGTGGATAACCTTGCTCTCTACCTTCAATTCTCTGTGAAGAATCTTGTAAACAATCAATTTCATAAGGAGATCGTCGCGGAATTGGTGAATCCAAGCGGCGGAGGAGAAGTTGAGAAGATGCTGGAGGAGTCTCCGTCGATGACGAGCAAGAGGGAGAAGCTTAAGAACAGTATCAAGCTCTTGAAGGAGTCAAAAGAAGCAGTATCCGCCATTGTTGATCAGATTTCTGGGTAGAGAGGTTCTTCTAGCTTTGGTGAAGAAAGACCGTGTTGTTAGGGTTTTCTAATGTTTCTTTTTCAAAGTTTGGGACTTTTGTGATCTCTCTGTTGTGTTCAAACTCTGTTTTTTTTATCTTTTTTTTTGTACGCTTAACGTTATGTGTTGTTCCTTGTTCTAATATATATAAAAATAACAATATGAAAAGAAAATCTACTTTTTTTTTGTTCAACAAGTAATATTATTGGATAACATAGTTTTGTTCATTACAACAGATTAAACAGAAACATTTGAAGCAACCCTCAAACACCAAAGCAAACAAAAGAGAACTTATACAGAGTTCTATACCCAAGAGCGAAGCTTAACTTAACAAAGTCTAAACCTTCGACTGGAACTTTTCTTGATCGAAGAGAATCTTTAGCTACAACGGAGAATCTGATGCAACATAAGAGTTCCATCTATGGTCTCTTTAACATTCTTCCCAATAAGAACCGCACCAACATTTTCAGCATAATCCACACAAACAATTTTAATCCCCTTTACCAACTTCAGCAATGCTAAAATTTGATTTGATTGAGAAAGAAAAGCAGGTCATGCTTTTGGTCTCTTGATCAAATTTACTTCATCAAATTTTGAATTTCAAAGATCATATTATCCAGCCTGTGACTTAAAACACTTTCAATCGCCCAGGTTAATGATAACAAGAAGGCTTCATCACGAGATATTACCTTAGTGAAGACTCTTCTAACGTGAATCAATACTTCACCTTCTTCATTCCTGAAAAAAAAATTATACTCTGTTGCGGCATTTTATCATAACATATTTTAATTTATTATCAATAATCTCAAAAAATATCTTTTACGAGTGTCTTTTTTTTTTATATTGCATTAACTCTAAAATTACATTTACTTATTTAGAGTGATGTATTTACATCATATTTTGTTCATGTTTTTTCATCACAATTGGGTTTTTTTTAAAGTTCATATTTGTAAAACTCTATATATTTGTCCATTTTCTTAGATAATTACCAAATTTTTGTTCTTTGACACGGATATTTCGTTTTAATAAACCCAAATCATTTAAATTTCAATATCCAACATTATTTTATACTCTCTATACTATTTCTTAACATACATATTCAACTAAAAATTTAATTTTAGAATGATTATAATAATGTATATATTTAAATTAACTTGAAATATGTATTCTACAGTTGCGTCTATTTATAGTAACTTTCGTAAAATATATTTAATTTTTTAACATTATCTATTAGTTTTTTTTAAAATTGCATCTTTTTATTATAAATGTCGTTGATATATTTTCATTTAGGGTTAAATATATTTTACATTTATAAATTTTAAAAACCTTAAAACGTTTTGTCTAGTTTTTTATAACTTTTTGTTTGATTTTTTCATTTAGGATCACCTCTTTTCACCATGTTTTTCTACTAATAATATAAATCTCAATAAATGATTTCCAAAGGTTATTACTCTTTATCATAATTCTTCAGACTTTTCGTTTGATACTTTTATATTTAGAGTCTCGTCTCCTCCCGAGATTGTTTTTAGTTATATTCATTTTTAAACATATATTCTTTTTGACTTTGGATGGTTGTATTTTTTACTAACAGCTATGTATGTTTAATATTTATGTTTTTTAAACTTTATTTAATTTTCTGTTTGTTAGATAATTTTATTTTTATTGTTAGTCTATACTTTCCAACTATTTCAAAGTATATCATTCTAAGTTTAATTCTTTTTTAAATTCTTAATTATCTACAGATTTTTATAATATTTCCACCCACGACATCGCGGGGGATCTAATTCCTAGTAAATTAATATTTTTATAAAATTTTATAAGTCAAAAAAGATTTTTATTGCATTCGTTAATTTGGTATATTTTAAATTAAAATATTTTGTCAAATTAAATTGTTCTCGAAAACATGGAGAATCTATGGTGGTTCAAAGTCCTTCACGGCTAAAAAATGAAAGATAGAGATAGTAACATTTACATCTCTTATATTCAGTAGTAAAATGTTTAAACACCAAATGTCAACATTTAAATTTATCTCGCTTGTACTAAAAACCATGTACAACTTTCAAACTTCTACTTCGTAAAAAGTTAAAATTACCACACAAAAATGAGAGACACTTAAACCAAAAACACATCTTCTCTGTTTCTATCTTTTGCCTACTTTCTCTGTCTCTTTTATTTAATCTCAAACAAAAATGGAAGGCAAGAAGATGCCCAATGTTACGTTGATGAACCTAATGTCGAAGCTGAGATGTCTTCTCCTGCTTTAGCCAACAAAAATCTCCACGAGCATGACCCCACTGAAGCGCCCATTGTATCTTCCCACAATGATCAGTTGCTTAACATCGTAGACGGGCTCAGGAACTTGAACCTGATGAGAGAAGGTACCCAGCTTCCGACCATAGTCGTGGTCGGAGATCAATCCTCAGGAAAGTCGAGTGTTCTTGAGTCGTTGGCTAGAATCTGCTTGCCTCGTGGGCAAGGAATCTGCACTAGGGTTCCTCTAGTGATGAGGCTTCAGCAAAGCTCCAACCCGGAACCAGAGCTCTAGCTTGAGTACAGTGGAAAAGTTGTTCCTACGGATGAGGAAAACATAGCCAAAGCTATTGGTGCTGCAACCGATGATATCGTTGGTATGCTCTGCATCTCTCTCTCTCTCTAATACCCCGGAATCTGGAGATTTGGTGGTGCATGAGAAGAGCTTAAAAGAATTGATTTGTCTACCTATGTCACCAAAGTGCACTTATCTTTTCGGTTGACCATCCCGAGAGAACTCCAAAGTTAAGCGTGCTTGAGTTGGAGCAATTTCAGGATGGATAACCTACCGAGAAGTGATTTCTGGTACCGTGTGAGTGAGGACTATACACGGAGAAAGATCACGTGGTGATTTGTAGGGTCGGTAAACAAATCTTTAAAGCCTTGAGAAGCAACGAACCGACCGTTTGACGAGTGTGGGGCCCATGGACCAGAGTGGACATGAGACCACGGGCGGGGACGGTTGGGGCTTTATACTCTCTCTCTCTCTTCTTAACCTTCAGAGTGAAACCTTCATTATGATTAGTATCTGATAATATTTAATGTTGCAGGATCTGCTAAAGGTGTATCAGACACTCCCTTAACTCTCCATGTGAAGAAGGCTGATGTTCCTGATCTTACGATGGTTGATCTCCCTGGAATAACTCGGGTTCCCGTGAATGGACAGCCTAAAAATATTTATGAACAGATCTCCAGGATGATTATGAAGTACATCAAGCCAAAAGAGTCCATCATCCTCAATGTTCTGCCAGCGACTGTTGATTTCTTGACTTGTGAGTCCATACGTATGTCTAAGAAAGTCGACAATACAGGGGAGCGTACTCTGGCTGTAGTAACAAAGGCCGACATGGCTCCTGAAGGGCTCCTGCAGAAAGTTACTGCAGATGATGTGAGTATTGGACTTGGTTATGTTTGTGTTAGAAACCGGATAGGGGAGGAAACATTTGAAGAAGCTCGGAGCGAAGAAGAGTTACTTTTCAGTACCCATCCAATGCTTTCCATGATAGACAAGGACATTGTGGGCATCCCTGTTTTAGCTCAAAAGTTGATGCAGATCCAGCAAGTGATGATATCTCGATGTTTTCCTGAAGTTGAAATGAAGATCAGTGAGAAGATAGATGATGCAGCTACAAAACCAGCTGAACCGACCCTGAGGAGATCGAACCGGAAACGAATTCCAATCCGCAAATACATGCAGTAAACGGTTCTTGTTCTATGTTTCTAAGTAATTATGTTATTTGTTTTAAGTTAAAATAAGAAGAGAACTTGGTCCTCCTTTGTCTAGGAACTACTTCTTCCACATTTCTATGTTTCTGCTTGTAGGAGTTAAGGCTCCATCTCTGTTCTGTTCACCTATTTAAATCAATGAAATGGCCAATAATAGGCAATCTTAATTGCCAAACAAAAGTGTTCTTGAGTTCATCAAGGAGATATGGGACTACGTTGAAGTTGTTCTCTCATCAGTCATTACCAAATATTCTGAAAACATCACACAGAGATCCAATCCTGTGGAACAATCTGTGAACAGATTAATCGAGATTGTTGAGATGGAGAAGCTGACGGATCACAAGTGTAACCCAGATTACATGACATCTTCGACTCAGAAAACAGCTTCACAGCAAAACTTTATCAGTTCTGTGTTGCACGATGAGAATAAACCTGAGTGCTTCTTTTTACCTGGATTCAGGGATGTGAAGATTTCGCATGTACGAAAGTATCACTCTCATTTACTGCAACAGGCGTTAGATATGAAGATGAGGATCACATCCTACTGCTAGACGATCGTCCTGCGAAGGATTGTGGACATGTAGAGAGAAGTGATGTACAAATTGAAAGCTTTTGAAATGGAGAGAGGGTTTGGATTAAGTGTATCTTGATTTGAGATTAAACCGAGGTTGTTATCGGTTCAACGGCTTTTGGTTTAGCTCTTTGTATAATAACAGATTCAAACAGACATATCTTGAACCTTATTATGGACCTATTATTGTTCTCTCTTAAAAAAGTGAACTGTTGGTGTGGATCTCGTCTGAGACGTAGGAATTCTTACCCTGAGATTTCTAACTTGTAAAACTCGATCATGTTTTTGGTCTCTCTCATTCTTTCTCGACAATTTCTCTGTTTCTTTGTTTGTGCGAAGTAAGATCGTGTGTGTGTGTGAGTGAATCTTTCATTTGCGAGCTATGATCGAGATTGAATCAGAGGTCATAGCGTCGTAGATTCTAGGTGTTTCAATTCAACAACATGAATTAAGTTGTTAGAGATAAATACAGAGAATGGGTTTGAAAAACAGAAGACGAACGCACGAAAAAAATAAATTGTTTTTTTACACAGTTTGTGTTTCTCATCTACATTAAAATTTAATTTATTGCACAAAATATGTAATACAATTAAGAACTTTCGCTTTAATTCAAAAAAAGAAAACGAAATATTAAGAAGAAAACCAGGAGTAAACATTTATGAAAATATATATATTCCACGAGAGTAAGCTCCTAGTATTTGTAAATAACAGGTTAAGATTTACATTTATCTCTTGTACTAAAAACCATGCACACAACACAACCTTCAAACTTCCACTTTTTAAAAACATCAAACGTCACCACAAGCCACTCTTCTCTATATATTGTATCCGTATTTGCGTCTATCAGCACCAACAACAATCTCACTCACCCAAAAATCTCACTCACAAAAAACCTATAGTTTTCTTATTTTCTTGGTCTCTTCTTTTTTTCTAATCTCACGCAAAAATGGGAGGCAGTAAGATGCCGTATGTTCATGAAATTAATGTGGAAGCCGGTGGGATGTCTTCTCTTTCAATAGCCAACACAAATCTCCACGAGCATGTCCCCACTGAAGCACCAATTGTATCTTCTTACAACGACCGCATCAGGCCGTTGCTTGACACTGTGGACAGGCTAAGAAACTTGAATGTGATGCAAGAAGGGATTCAGCTTCCCACCATTGTCGTGGTTGGAGACCAGTCTTCGGGGAAGTCGAGTGTTCTTGAGTCCTTAGCAGGCATCAGTTTGCCTCGTGGACAAGGAATTTGCACTAGGGTTCCTCTTGTGATGAGACTCCAGAGAAGTTCTAGTCCTGAACCTGAGATATGGCTTGAGTTCAATGACAAAAGAGTTGATACCGACGAGGAGCATATCGCTGAAGCCATTAGCATCACAACTGAGGCAATTGCTGGTAAGTTCTGACTTTCTCTTTATCACAGTGTTAGAGTATGTTATATGGTATAGACCTGCACGACAGATTCTTAAAATTAGTCTCCTCGCACATAGGAAGCCCAACATGAAACTAAGTACATTAGAGCCTATATGTGTTATTTGAGTAATCTTAATTTTCATACTGGCTGCAACACTGATAGTAGCATGTTTGACTAACAGATGAATTGCTGTGAATTGTTAATACGATGAGTAATTGTAAATATACTCATGTTGTAGGATCTGGTAAAGGCGTCTCAGACACTCCCCTGACCCTCCATGTGAAGAAGGATGGTGTTCCTGATCTGACAATGGTTGATCTCCCTGGGATTACCCGGGTTCCCGTTAATGGTCAGCCAGAATACATCTATGAGCAAATCTCTGGGATGATTATGAAGTACATCGAGCCACAAGAATCCATCATCCTCAATGTTCTGTCAGCTACAGTTGCCTTCACCACCTGTGAATCCATCCGCATGTCTCGTCAAGTTGACAAAACAGGGGAACGGACTCTGGCTGTCGTGACAAAGGCTGACATGGCTCCTGAAGGTCTCCTAGAGAAAGTAATGGCAGACGATGTAAGTATCGGACTAGGTTATGTCTGTGTAAGGAACCGTGTAGGTGATGAGACATATCAAGAAGCTAGGATGCAAGAAGAAATACTTTTCAAGACTCATCCACTGCTTTCTAAGATTGACCATGACATTGTGGGCATCCCGGTTTTAGCAAAAAAATTGATGCAGATCCAGGGAACAATGATTGCCCGTTGTTTGCCTGATACTGTACAGAAGATCAAAGAGAAGATGGAAGTAAGTTACCTCGAGTTGAATAAGCTGCCAATGGTAATGACTTCAACTAAAGAAGCTTTGATGACTTTTATAAACATCATTGGTTCTGCCAAGGAGTGTCTCCTAAGGATTCTTGTACAAGGAGACTTCTATGACTATCAAGATGATCAAAGCATGCACTCTACTGCTCGTTTGGCTGACATGTTAGGCCAATTCTCAGACAATCTTCAAGCGAAGCCCGAGGAAGAGTGCAAATGTATCGGATTACCTAATTTCATCCCAAGATCTGCCTTCTTAGCTATCCTTTCACAACGTATTGATGCAATTCATACTATGCCGGTCAAGTTCATCACAGAGACATGGGACTATATTGAAGGCGTCCTATTATCTGTTCTTTCCAAACATTCTGACAACTTTCCCCAGATCCAATCCTCCGTCAAAAGAGCCGGTCGGAATATAATCTCCAAGATAAAGGAACAATCAGTGAACAGAGTAATCGAAATCGTTGAAATGGAGAAACTAACCGATTACACATGTAACCCTGAGTACATGACTGTGTACACCCAGATAATAGCTGCACAAGAACGCTTCATCAATGCTTTACAGAGCTATACTTCTGAATTCGGAAATGTTTCGATTTCACATCTAAGAGAGTATGACGCGCAATTGCTTAGGCAAGCGTTCGACATGAAGGCTAGAATCACAGCTTACTTGAAGATCGTTGTACGATGGATTGTGGATACCCTTGCTCTCTACCTTCAGTTCTCTGTCAAACATCTTGTGAACAGTCAATTTCAGAAGGAGATCGTCGCGGAATTGGTGAATCCAAGTGGCGGAGAAGTTGAGAAGATGCTGGAGGAGTCTCCGTCGGTGGCGAGTAAGAGGGAGAAGCTGAAGAACATTATCAAGCTTCTGAAGGAGTCGAAGGACGCTGTGGACGCCATTGTTGATCAGAACTCTGGTTATGGAGATCGTTGAACGATTGCTCCATTCTCGCTTTGGTGAAGTCGGGTCGGGTTTTATGTTGGGCTTTTTAGGAGTTGGGCTTTTGTGTTTTTAATTTTCGGATTTTCTCGGCTAATGTTTTTTTTAATCTTCTTGTTTGGTGGTAATGTAACGCTAAGGTATATAGTAAACCTTAACGTTTATGTGGCGTTACCGTTTAATAAAGACTCTAAACTAATTCTAAATTAGTACTTTAATAAACTTTTATAAGTTGGAAAAAAAATAAGATTTTTATTGTATTATCATCTATATGTTGAAAGAATTAATTAAATTAAAATGTGTTTTTCGAAAACATGGAGAATCACGAGGTGATGGGCTGAAAGTTCTTGACCACAAACTTGCAATCTATGGTGGTTCAAAGTCCTTGAGGGTTAACAGAAGTTAAACCTGGTCCAGTTTCTTGCATCTTTAGAATCTTAAGAATTAAGAACTATGATATCTTTTTCATTGAACGGGACTTGATTAGCCAAATTAGTAAATCGGGTTGCGTCTTTCCAACCTCAAGTCCTATGATACTTTTTACTAATTTATCAACAAAAACTTGATAGCGCCATGGGTTCTAATGAAATGTCATGGTATTTTTACCAACAACATTGGTCGATCGCGGATCGTTGAAAAATGAAGACGATATTGTAGAAGAAATTGGGAGTTTCTTCAATGTGTACATTATACATCTATCGATGACCTATATTCAGATTTGCCTTATCTCTAAAGTGGATAAACATGCTCCAATCAGTGAATTTCAGCTAGTAAGTTCATAAAATATCATTTAAAAATTATACAATTAAGGAAATTTCTCCCTCGGATCATCTTGAATACTCAAACGGTGTTCATTCATGGTCAACACATCAACGACAATGTGCTAATCGCACAAGAGACCCTCACAAACATGCATGGCCGTTAAGACAAATGTAAGCAAAATTTATGACAGTGTATAATGGAATCTTTAGGAGAAAACTATGTTATCTATTGGGTTCTCGTCCAAATGGGTGCAATAGGTCATGTTATGCATTTGTTTTGTTTCTTAGTTGGTGTTGATAAATGTTCATGAATATTTGGTGTTGATATATGGTCATGAATATACAAGAAAGAGATCCCTTATTCCCCTACATATATACTAGAATTTGACCCATGCTATAGCACGGATTGATGTTTTTTATAAGATTCGATATTATAATTTTTTTTTATAGATTATAAATTAATAAGATAAATGCTAAATATATATATATATATATATTATATAGATAATTTATCAACAAAAATATGTATCAATTAAGTTTAATATTTTAGATTAGTTATATCAAAATTATGTATATTTTAGTTGATGTTAAATAAAAATTTAAAATTTGATAAATATTTTTTATTAAGATATTTTGTTGTTTTTACTCATTGGAAATTGCAATAATACTCTTAATGGAAAAATTAATTTGATTCTTTAAATGATTTATTCCAATAATATTATTATATATTTTTAAAAAACTTAAGGTTGGATTCTAAAATGTATTTCCGTAATATTATTAAGAGGATATTTTTTAAAACAATCAAATATATAAACATTAAATAATTTTATTTAAATAATTTATTAAATTATAATATTATTTAAGTAAAAAATTTAGTTTAATATATGTATATCAATTTTATTATTTTAGTAAAATATGATAATTGTTATAAAACATCTCGTGGACTCATTAACCGGCCCCATTAGGCCCATTAGGGTTTTATATTTCCCTTGTATCCCGAGATTTATATATATACATTCCCTTATCTCATTAATAAGTTGGATCAGTTTACAACACGTTATCAGCACGAGTTGCTCCCTAAAACCCTAAAAACACAAAACGCGGTTACTGTTCATCCGGCGTACCGTTCATCTGACGTTATTGTTCATCCGGCATTACTGTTCATCCGGCATTACTGTTCATCGTCACTGTTCATCGCGTTACTGTTCATCCGGCGTTACTGTTCAAAACCGAGGTCTTTAGCTCCCGGTTCTAGTCCGTACAACCCCTTAAGGTGAAAGTAAATCCGAAACCCTAAAAAGCTAAGAACCAACCATCGAATTCGGACTAGAGAAAGTGTAACCATTAAAACGAATCTTGATTGATTAAGCGATTGTTATTGCTTGTGTGATCTGATTGCTTGACTCGTTTAAGTTGTTAGAAAAGTTATTATTGCTTAAACCAAAGTCGCAAATTCGAAAATACTTAGCCATGGCCGAAACTTTAAAAACCTAAAATCTAAATCGGATCAAATCCGAAATCCCTAAAGTATAATCCGATTGATTGAGGTTGTCTAGGTTGTTTTAAATTGATTGTTTCTATGATTGGTTACATGCTAAAATTGCCAGAAACCAAAACCTAAAATCGCATGAACCCTAGAAACCTAGAAAGTAAGAATCCTATTGTAAATAGGAAAATCCTAAAAACCCTAAATCCTATTCTAAATAGGAAAAGTTTAATCATAATCAATAAAAATAAAACCTAAATAAAAAGAGGAAATTATCAAATCCTAAAATCCAAATTAAATTGAGGCACTCAATGTCTCAGGAGATAACTATCTCCAGTGGGCCCTTGACACTAAAATTTTCCTCAACTCCAAAGGCTTAGGTGAATGTATCATCGATGGTAACACCGCATCTCTCAAAGATCGGTTCTAGGCGATATTTCATATCCGCCATCACTTGGCCGAGAGCCTCAAAAATCAATATCTCACGATTGAGAATCCACTCGACCTTTGGGTGGCACTGAAAAGAGGTATGACCATCAGAAAACGGTCATATTGCCCCAAGCCAAGTTCGAGTGGAAGAACCTACGGTTCCAAGATTTCAAATCCGTTGACGCCTACAACTCCGAGTTATTTCGGATCGTTTCAATCATGAAACTATGTGGCGATGAAGTGTCTGACAATGAGCTGCTGGAAAAGACATTGTCAACATTTCATACTCAGAATATTGTGCTTCAGCAACAATACCGCGCGATGAAATACGCGACATATGAGGATTTGATCTCTTGCTTACTCCTAGCAGAGAAAAATAATGAGTTGTTGATGAGGAACAGTGCTCAAAGGCCCCCGGGATCAGCCCCACTACCAGAGGTCCGTCAAATCGAAGGAGCCAAAAGAGAATCCAACTACGTCCAGCGTGACAGATCCTCTGATTGTGGCCGTGGACGTGGCAATGGACGTGGGAAGCGTGGCAATGGACGTGGAAATTCGAACATAGGCAACCGACCTAACCTCAGTTACGGTCGCGGTAAAGGTCGTGGAATCTCTAAACCGACCCATTCAGCCAACTCGACCAATCCATCCCCTTGCCACCGATGCGGGATGTCAAATCATTGGTCCAAGAACTGTCGCACTGCCAAGTTCCTTTGTGATCTCTATCAGAAGCACGGGAAAGCTCATCCTGAAGCTAATCTGGTTAACCAAGATGATGAAGGTGACTTCAAAGATGACAAGGCTGATCACATGGATTACCAGACCTCAGACCTTCTTGATTGATTTCGACATTTAGATATTTGCTTTATATTGACAATATTTATTTGGGCTTTGTTTGATTTTGATTTGTGTTCTTCAGAACTTATTATTCGTACCTCTTGTCTATTAAAGTTATGAACGAGTTCAAACACATCATTGTGGTGGACAGTGGATCCAGCCATACCATACTAAAAGACAAGAGATACTTCATAAATCTCATAATAAAAACCGCAAATATTAGCACAATAGCGGGTACCTCGAGCCTAATAGAAGGCCACAGCCAAGCCCATGTGTTGTTATCAAACGGCACACATCTAGAAATACTAGATGCACTATACTCACCCAGTTCAAAGAGAAATCTATTGAGCTTCAAAGATATAAGACTAAATGGTTTCCACATCAAAACCCAGGGTGAAGGGAACAAAGAATCCCTACTGATTACTAAGATCTCACACGGCCATAAACAAGTCCTTGAGACTATACCCGCACTATCTACTGGCCTTTACTATGCTAAGGTCAGTATGATTGAGGCTAATGTGGCTATTAAAGCATAATTCAAAGAACACACTATTTGGCACGACCGGCTTGGTCATCCCGGTACGAATATGATGCGTAAATTGATTCAAAGTTCTAAAGGGCACACCCTTAAAGAAAACCGATTTTTCCCTCAGCAACTCACGTGCACAGCTTGTTCACAAGGGAAGTTGATCACTCGGCCTTCACCAGTCAAAGTGTTTAAAGAGATCTTGAATTTTCTGGAACGAATCAAAGGAGACATATGTGGTCCGATCCACCCACCTTGTGGGACATTTCGGTATTTCATGGTTCTAATTGATGCATCGACCCGCTGGTCGCATGTTTGTCTATTGTCTTCTCGAAACCAAGCATTTGCTAGGTTATTGGCCCAAATCATCAGATTGCGAGCCCATTTTTCAGATTTCCCACTTAAGACTATACGTCTTGATAATGCTGGTGAATTCACTTCCCAAGCGTTTAATGAGTATTGTATGGCCATGGGGGTAAGGGTTGAACATCCCGTGGCACATGTCCATACACAGAATGGATTGGCTGAATCATTCATTAAACCAATTCAATGGATTGCTCGACCATTACTCATGAGGTCGCAGCTCCCGGTCTCAGCTTAGGGACATGCAGTCTTACATGCTACTGAACTAATACGCATTCGGCCATCTAGTGAGCATAGATATTCACCATCCCAATTGCTAACGGGTCATGAGCCAGACATCTCCCATATTAAGATATTTGGGTGTTCAGTCTATGTACCCATTGCACCACCACAGAGAACTAAAATGGGACCTCAGAGGAGGATGGGAATATATGTTGGTTTTGATTCTCCCACCATTATCAAATATCTTAAGCCGACCACAGGAGACCTATTTAAGGCCAGATATGCGGATTGCCAATTTGATGAATCGGTATATCCTGTCTTAGGTGGAGAGACACACAAGCTGGTAAAGGAAATTTCATGGAATCAAACATCTTACAATGGCAAGATCCTCGGACTCTAGAATGTGATTCAGAGGTCCAAAAGATTATATACTTACAAAAACTAGCTAATCAATTGCCAGATTCCTCTGCTGACCCAAACAGAGTAACCAAATCGTACATACCAGCTTGTAATGCACCAGTACGAATAGATGTCCAAAAAGGACAGACTCAAGTTGCTACAGAGTCTGCATCACGTAATAAACATGGCAGACCATTAGGTTCCAAAGATAAGAATCCCCGGAAACCAAAGAGAGGTGCAACGGTTGAAACCGGGATTCCTGAAATAACAGACATGGCCGCGGCTGAGATTCACTCTAGTGAACCGATACAAGAGGTTTGGGACGCCAAATCTCAAGGTTCCGAAGGGATCAATAATAATGAAATCTCTATCAATTATAGCATGTCTGGAACTCAATGGAACAGAAAAGATGTCGACATAGATGCAATCTTTGCATACAAAGTAGCACTTGAGGTTGCGCACACGCAAGAGGATCTAGAACCCACGTCTATAATTGAGTGCACTCGTAGATCAGACTGGCTAAAATGGAAAGAAGCCATAAACGTGGAGTTAAACAGTCTAAAGAAAAGGAATGTGTTTGGTCCGATCATAAGGACACCATTCGATACTAAACCAGTGGGCCACAAATGGGTCTTTGTGCGTAAAAGAAACGAACTCGGTGAAGTTGTTAGATACAAGGCACGGCTTGTAGCACAAGGATTCTCACAGAGACCCGGAATCGATTATGAAGAGACTTATTCTCCTATGGTGGATGCAACTACTTTTCGATTCCTCATAAGTCTGGCCATAAAAGAAAATTTAGATTTGCGGTTAATGGATGTTGTAACCGCCTATCTCTATGGACCACTGGACAATGAAATCTATATGAGATTACCAGATGACATCGAGCTTAAAGATAAGCATGCATCTCGAGATCAGCACTGCATTAGGCTGAACAAATCCTTATATGGACTGAAACAAAGCGGACGTATGTGGTATAACCGGTTAAGTGAATATTTCATCAGAGAAGGCTACAAAAACAATCCGATCAGTCCATGCATCTTTATCAAGAAATACGAAAACAAAGGATTTGTGATCATAGCAGTATACGTGGATGATTTAAACATCCTCGGAACATCTGGTGAAATCGCCCAAACAGTAGAATGCTTAAAAGCAGAATTTAAAATGAAAGACATGGGCAAAACTAAATTCTGTTTGGGGCTACAACTTGAGTACATCAAAGATGAAATCCTTGTGCATCAATCAGCATACATTGACAAGGTACTCAAGAGATTCAATATGGACCAGGCCCACCCATTGACCAGCCCAATGGTTGTGAGGAGCCTCGGATTGGACAGTGATCCATTCGGTCCAAAGAAGGACGATGAAGAAGTTCTCGGTCCTGAAATGCCATACCTCAGTGCCATAGGAGTATTAATGTACTTGGCTAGTCACACTAGACCAGACATCTGTTTTGCCGTGAGTCTCCTAGCTCGCTTTAGCTCATGTCCAACTAAAAGGCACTGGAATGGTATTAAACACATCCTAAGGTACCTACAAGGGACTAAGGACTTAGGATTGTTTTACACTAACCAACACAAGGATGGGCTAGTTGGTTTTGCTGATGCAGGATATCTATCGGATCCGCACTGTGCCAGGTCTCAGACTGGTTATGTTTTCACGCATGGAGGAACAGTTATCTCATGGAGATCTATGAAGCAGACAATCGTTGCCACCTCATCTAACCATGCGGAAATCTTGGCCATTCACGAAGCTAGTAGAGAGTGTGTCTGGTTGTGGTCCATGACTCAGCACATCCGATCAAATTGTGGTATGAACGAAGATAAGGAGCCAACGGTTATGTTTGAAGACAACGCGGCTTGCATTGCTCAGCTCAAGGACGGTTATATCAAAGGGGATCGGACGAAGCATATTCTGCCCAAATTCTTCTTCACTCATGAATTACAGAAGGATGGTCAGGTCAAAGTTCAGCAGGTCCGATCAAGTGAGAATTCAGCCGACCTATTCACCAAATCATTGCCGACTTCAACACTCCGGAAGCTCATTTATCAGATTGGGATGCGTAGACTTAAGGATCTACAGTGATGCTCAAATCAGGGGGAGTAATGCGTGTTGTACTCTTTTCCCTTCACCATGGTTTTTCCCACTGGGTTTTCCTGGTAAGGTTTTAATGAGGCAACATTCCCCAGCGCATTATAGAGATCCCGGTTGAGTATCAGGCACGGTTATTTCGTCCAAGAGGGAGTGTTATAAAACATTTTGTGGACTCATTAACCGGCCCCATTATGCCCATTAGGGTTTTATCTTTCCCTTGTATCCCGAGATTCATATATATACATTCCCTTATCTCATTAATAAGTTGGATCAGTTTACAACAATAATATACTTTTGATGAAATGATTTTCAGTATGCAAATTAAAAATAATTTTTTATTTTTCATATTTTTGAAATTATAATTTAGTTAATAATAGTTAACATATTTACTTGTTTCTAAATTATAATTTTCGTTTTAATAAATTTATTTATCTGAAATTGTTTGAAAAAGGTTAAAAATAGATTTTGTGAAAATTTTGTTGATTTAATTAAATTAAACTAAATGTTGATTTAGTTTTCTAAAAATAAGAGATTTGATATAGATTGCGATTTTGTTTGGAAGTATTTAAATCGTAATCTAGATATATCTATTTTTTTAAAGGAAATAAAAAATCGATGGCCATGATTTAATTAAATGATCACATAATAATTAATAACTAAAATATCCTTAATGAGAGATTTTAATTTGTTCTTAGATGTAATGGCAATGTGATGTAATTATTAACAGTTAGTAAGGTTTATTTACAAGTGTACTCCCCAACTAATATATAGGAGATATGTTGTGCTGAAATGTTGATCCAATTGCTTAGTAAAGAAGCTCATAAACATTAAGGGCATATCCATCAGCAATATTGGACAAATGATTATCAACCTTTTATTCGTTGATAATTCGGCATTATATACTTATAAATCACAACGTATGAAATTTAAATTACTCCATACTTGTAGTATGACCCTAAATTTAATCTCAAGGGGTTTTTAATTCGGGGTTTAGATCGGATATGGCCCATAAATATCATACATGATAGATGATTAATTATATAATAGATATGTTTATATATATATATATATATATATATATATATATATATATATATTAGTCGGTTACAGACTTAGATCAAATATTTCTCAAAGTGAATCCGAACCTGATGAATACTTTAAAACTATACTCAAATGTTTATATAAGATAACTAAAAAAAACTATATTACTATAATTCGAATTGGTTATTCACCATTTTGAACACCTCTAGTAATAACACTCGGATCTTTAGAAGAATAAGTGGAATAAAGATGAATGAAATGGAGATAAATGGAATTGATACAATAATGAACATATTTGTCACACTCATTCTTCTTGAATATAGTAGATGAACAATTCTTTCAAAACTTTTAAAAACTCAATTTTTTATTATTATTGTTGCAAATGATTGTACAATTAAAACAGGTTGAAAACAGATATTTCTCTAAATCTTAAGATTTTTGTGATGATTGTGTTGATAGATTGCGAGGAAAAAGAGTAACAACAAAAGTTGCAACCAAAGTCATATAGTTCACAAAAGTTCATCAAATATACATAAAAGAATCGTTTTTCCCGACAGTGAAAACTAGTACGTATAATTTGTCAAGGTTTGACCAAACGTTTACCTTAGCGTTGTTAGATTACCATACAAAGAGATTAAAAACATAAGACATGCAAGATTTTTCGAAAGTTCAAAAAGTTCAAAAAGCTCCAACATCAAAGAACTCCATACCCGACCCGACTTCACCAAAGCTCGACGAAAGAAGCAATCGCTTAACGATCTCCGTACCCAGAATTCTGATCAACAATTGCGGCCACAGCATCCTTTGACTCCTTCAAGAGCTTAATACTGTTCTTCAGCTTCTCTCTCTTGCTCGCCATGGACGGAGACTCCTCCAGCATTCTCTCAACTCCTCCGCCAGATCTTGTATCCACTATTTCCGCAACGATCTCCTTCTGAAAGTGACTGTTGACGAGATGCTTCACAGATAGCTGAAGATACAATGCAAGGTTGTCTACTATCCTTCGCAAGACGATCGTCCAGTACGATGTGATCCTCATCTTCATATCGATGGCTTGTCGCAGCAAATGAACGTGATACTTTCGAAGATGCGAAATCTTCACATTCCCGAATCCAGTTAAGGAGAAGTATTCAGGTTCGTTGAACCCATCGTTTACAACATCTATGAAGCCTTGTTGTTCAGCTGTCTTCTCCGTCCAAGACTTCATGTACTCAGGATTACATGTGTAATCCGTCAGCTTCTCCATCTCAACGATCTCAATCACTCGCTCCACTGATTGTTCCTTGATCTTAGTGATTAGTTTTCGACCGGCTCTTTTGATGGAAGATTGAATCTGTGGGAAATTTTCAGAATGTTTAGCAATGACGGATGAGAGAACAACTTCTATGTAGTCCCATATCTCCTTGATGAACTGAACTGGCTTGTTATGTATACCATCCACATGTTGTGAGAGTATAGCCAAGAATGCCGATCTAGGGATGAAATTGGGCAGTCCAATACATTTGCATTCGTCAAGGATCTTGATTTCCTCCATCAAGAACTTGGTCACGTCCTCAGGCTTTGCTTGCAGATTGTTTGAGAATTGGCTTAACATATCAGCCAAGCGAGCAGTACAGTGCATGTTTTGATCATCTGGGTATTCAGAAAAATCTCCTTGGACGAGAATTCTTAGCAAAGACTCTTTGGCGGAACCAATGATGTCCATCAGTGCCATCAATGCTTCTCCGGTAGAAGCCATTACCATTGGTAGCTTGTTCAACTCAAGGACAGCAGTTTCCATCTTCTGATGGATCTTGCTTACAATTTCAGGCAAACAGCAGGAAATCATCGTTGCTTGGATACGCATTAGTTTCTGAGCTAACACAGGGATGCCCACGATGTCATCGTCGATCAAGCTTAGCATTGGATGAGTCTTGAAAAGTAACTCTTCTTGCATCCTTGCTTCTTCATATGTCTCTTCTCCTATACGGTTCCTTACACAGACATAACCTAGTCCGATACTCACATCGTCTGCCATTACTTTCTCTAGGAGACCTTCAGGACCCATGTCGGCTTTTGTCACGACAGCCAGAGTCCGTTCCCCTGTTTTGTCAACTTGTCGAGACATACGGATGGACTCACAGGTGGTGAAGTCGACCGTAGCCGACGTAACATTGAGGATGATGGATTCCTGTGGCTCGATGTACTTCATAATCATCCCAGAGATTTGTTCATAGATGTTTTCTGGCTGTCCATTTACTGGAACTCTAGTTATCCCAGGAAGATCGACCATGGTAAGATCTGGAACACCAGCCTTCTTCACATGGAGGGTCAATGGAGCGTACGAGACCCCTTTACCGCATCCCTGCAGACAGTATATTTATAGTTACTTAATCATAGTCAATACTTGTTAGCCTCAAACACTCTAAAAGTTCCATCATATATCAAAACTAGTGTAAACAGCATTAAATATACCAGATGAGTAAAGTCCTAACTAGGAGTTCCAGGTATATGTACAGTGTACACATCTAATTTCAGAGACTTCTAAGGTATCTCCTTCCTAACATCCATGTTTCAGATTAATGGTCTCATTCTCAGTAATCTCTTGTAGGTTTGCAGCAAAACAATAACACTCAGAGAGAGAGAGACAGAACTTACCAGCAATCACATCCGTTGCAGCACAAATGGCTTCAGCTATGTGTTCCTCATCCGTAGGAACAACTTTGTCACTATACTCCAACCAGATCTCAGGTTCAGGGCTAGAGCTTCGCTGAAGCCTCATCACAAGAGGAACCCTAGTGCAGATTCCTTGGCCACGAGGCAAACTGATTCCTGCCAGAGACTCAAGAACACTTGACTTCCCCGAGGACTGGTCTCCAACGACGACAATGGTGGGAAGCTGAATGCCTTCTCGCATCACATTCAAGTTCCGCAGCCTGTCCACAGTGTCTAGCAACGGTCTGATCCGATCATTGTAAGATGCTATAATCGGTGCCTCAACGGGAACAACATCATTGTGGTGAAGGGTATTCGTCTCCACAATAACAAGAGAAGAAGATGTAGGGACTACATGCTTCTTACTTCCACCCATTTTTTCTTCTTCAGACAAGAGATGAGTGGAACAGAAAGAGATAGAATAGAAAAGAGTTAAGGGTAAGTGAGATTCTTCTTAAGAATATGGGAAGAACTTGTGTAGTGGAGTAATCGTTTGAACTGAAAAGATGTAGGTGAAGACTGTAAAGTACTTGTTGAAATTGAACAAAGCTAATTAAGTCCATTATACACCTATATAGCTCATAGTTATAGCTAAAAAAAGCCTCTCTTAAATCATTTAATATATATGTATATCAATATTTTATTATAATCAGGTAGACATTTATAATCAGGCTAACAAAAACAGAGGAAATGATACATATTTGGTTCATAATCATAGCTAAAGAGACTCTTATCTGCCTGAATTTTTCATACATATCACTTTTGTCCAATTTTAATTAATTTGCTAATTTAAATTTGGACCGGTACTGTATTTTGAAAATTGACCTTTATAAAAATCGGTTATAATTTATATCATGAACATAAATCTAGTTTACAACATTTTGTTATTTTATCAAATTCAGTATATTTGTTTATATGTATCATGATTCTCTGTCTTCCGTGTTCGTACAACTGCGTCAGCAGCAGTCTTCTCACTTCCCCCAAATAGTTCCTCTGCTCATTACGTTCTGTCATTTCAATCCTTTCTTCTTTTACTTTTTAGTCCACGAAAATTGAAAACGTCACCACAAAGCTGCATAAGTATGTGATTGATTGATAACCATCGTTATGGTTTTGTTTAGATGTTTAACTTCTAGTCCAATTACAAATCAATCGCAGAGGCTGGCTCAGTTAAATTGGAACGGGAAGAGAAGGAAATGATTATAGGTATGGTGACCACTGGGTGGACATTTTAACCGAATCAAACCGTAACCCGAACCAAACCAACCAAATTTAAACTGACCTAAACCAAACCAGAGCTTACATTCAAATTATTCGGTTTGGTTCGTTTCAAACCGAGTTGAATACAACAAGTTAATATGCTATTTTTTGGGTCTTACTTGATTGGACATTTGCTTGTAGAAATTGGGCTTAATAAAAATGAGAGAGTATATTACATTTTAGGGACATAATTAACAATTAGAATACGATCAAAACAAATGCTTTCCGAGCTTTTACAAGCAAAAGCAAACTCTTCAAAACCGAAGCAACTTAAGAATATGCATGCGATTGTACTAAGGACAGGGTTCTGTAAAAAGAACAGCCTTTTAACTCAAGAGTCTAAGCTGTTAAAGAACATTGAACTTATAGGTGACATGTGGTACACATGCCACGTGTTCGATGAAATGCACAAGCCGAAAATCTTCTTTTGGAACACCCTTAGGCCTTAACAAAATGAAAATGCCTACTGTCTAGAAATATGAATTTTAATTAAAATGCCTAGCAGATCAACATACTTAGGCAATAAGGAAGGCAGATGATGGTACTGAGTATTACTTTTAACATCCAGACAAAACCAAAAGAGAAACAGAATTACATTAAAAAAAAGGGGGTTGCATTGTATCACAAGTTAAAAAGAGCAAAGAGGAGCTTTGTCTTCGCTTTCTACTCCCTTAGTCGTCTTCTTTCTTCTTCTTGTTACCCATCTTATCATAGAGCATAGCTAAAAAAAAAACCACGAAATTAATGAGAGGTTGTGATTTGTTACCAAGAATCAAGAATCAAGAATCAAGAGCATATTTTATGTACATCGGGAAAAGGGACGAAGATGCTTTCTTGGGAAGTCATTTGGAGGAAACACAAAGTTAACTACGATTTTGCACCCATCCATGTCAGATCCACTAAATTCGTGCGCCTTGTCTAATGCGCCTTCTGCCAGGCGAACGTGAGCAACGCTATAAAAAAAATCAACAAAGACAAGTATTTTAGTTATAGCATAGATTGAGAGTTGGGAAAATTAGATCAGGAAGAAGCCACAAACCTCTTGGGAGGAGGGAGAACAATGGTAACAGCCCAGACCTCTCCACATGAAGAGAAATGTTTTTTCAGCCTCATCTCGTTCTCATCCCTAGGAAGGGAAGTGTCAAATCCCGAAACTGCGATCCTAATAATTCGATTGCAGGAGACAATATTATCAGCATGACAGCAACACATCTTACATCCTACAGAAACAAATCTCGAAAATAATAATAATATCAATATACATGCGTATAGGTCCTAGAGGACGTCTTCCATCATCGGTGCATTTTTTCTGAGACGTTGCATCAGTACCATTCAATTCCAGCAATTCCAGCCCCTAATTAAGCACATAAGATCTAATAAATGCGTTAGGGAGGTTACTAGGATACTAGAAACAATACCACAAACACAAACATGGACGACATGTAACCACCAGCTCAGTTCGTTTGTTCTCAAACGTTATGCTTGCCATTGATAAATTTGTAAAATGGAAGTGAGACTGACATTTATATTGTGTTCTCTTTTAGTCATTTCGGAGAGAGATTTGAGGATATTCCACACGAAACCTTCAAATATTCCATCAACACTAGATCTTCTTGAGAACCAAGATGTAGCCATGTAGATGGAAGAGGACAACACAGACAAAAACATGGAAACCTAGGAACTTTGTTGATGGTATTATGAATTGTTCCTTTAGATTTTGATGTAAGTCCCAATTTCTAGAAACAATACCACAAACACAAACATGGACGGAACAGGGATATACCTGCATTTTATAGATACAAAGTCCTTGGAGTTTTACATCGTCAATCAATATAATAAGAACCTTTAAACATGACTCTTTTTTCTTTCATCTTCTTTGTTTGTATCACAAGTTAAAAAGAGCAAAGAGGAGCTTTGTCTTTGCTTTCTACTCCCTTACTCGTCTTCTTTCTTCTTCTTGTTACAGAGAGCTACCATCGTATCATAGATAATAGTTATAAAAACAAAAAAAAAACCATGAAATTAATGAGAGGTTGTGATTTGTCTTCTGAAACAAATATCTTTAAAACTGACAACTGTCTTTCCAATTAGCAGAGGAGTATAGCCATCGCCAAGCTTCATCATTGCAAATCTGACTGCTTCCAAGATCTTATTACACCATTTGCGGTAACCAAACACTCGGAGGATATCAATATTTATTATATCAGACTAGAAAAAGAAACAAAAGTCAATAAGAATATATACATTGAAAGAGGAAAGCATGTGTGATGTTTAGTATCTGAGCAGCGTAGGATACAAGTGCAAATCGAAGAGCATGGGCACCACATTAAGGAATACCATTTGAAAATGTCCCGCTTTGGAAACAAGATACTAGTCTCTAACCTCCTATGAAGACCCGCAAGAGTTTCAGCTTTGATAACTTCAAGCGGATCAATGCCATTTCAAAGAGTCTTTGACACCTATCTTCCATGTGCATCACATACAATAAGATGCATCTAAATCTATGTCAGAGACAAAATCTATTTTATTAGCACATACAAGTGTAAACTGAGGAGGATCTTCTTTTGGAATACCCTTAGGCCGTAACAAAAGGTACGTTAAAATGAATTTGACTGTCTTGGGATCGAGCTTATTCACAAGAAGCTCAACTGGATTTGTTGGTGTGTCAATCGACAATATAGAAATATGAATTTAAATGAAAATGCGTAATGTCTAGCAGATCAACATACTAAGGCAATAAGGAAGGCATATTATCGACAATTACTGAGTTTTACTTTTTAACATCCACACAAAAACAAAAGAGAAAACGACGAAGTACATTTAAATATAAAAGAAAAGGGGTGTGGTGGGGGTGTTGCATTGTATCACAAGTTAAAAAGAGCAAGGAGGAGCTTAGTCTTCGGCTCTTTGCTTTCCACTCCCTTGGCCCTCTCCTCTCTTCTTCTTCTTGTCACGGATAGCTACCATCGCATCATAGACAATAGCTAAAACAAAAAAAAAAAAAACCACGGAATTAATGAGGGGTTGTGATTTGCTACCAAGAATCAAGAATCAAGAGCATATTTTATGTACATGGGGGAGAGGGAGGAAGAAAGTTTATTGGGAAGTCATGTGGAGGAAACACATGGTTAACTACGATTTTGCACCCATCCATGTCAGATCCACTAAGTTCCAGCGCCTTGTCTAATGCGCATTCTTCCAGGCTAACGACCGCATAGCTGTACAAAAAAAAATCAACAAAGACAAGTTTTTTAGTTATAGCATAGATCGAGAGTTGGGAAAATTAGATCTGCAGGAAGAAGCCACAAACCTCTTGGGAGGAGGGCCAAGAATGCAAACATCCCTGACCTCTCCACATGAAGAGAAATGTTTTTTCAGCCTCATCTCGTTCTCATCCTTAGGAAGCGAAGTGTCAAATCCTATAGCTGTGATCCTAATAATTGGATTGCCAGGAGACAATAATATCAACATGACAGGAACACATCTTACATCCTACAGATAGAAATCTATAAAAAAAAAAAATTAATACTAATATCAATATACACGCGTGAAGGTACGATAACGCTTTCTTCGGATGGGCTTTAGAGGAAACACAGAGTCCACTACGATTTTGCAACCATCCATGTCAGATCCACTAAGTTCCCGCGCCTTGTCTAATGCACCTTCTTCCAGGCGAATGAGAGCAATGCTGTAAAAAATCAGCAAAGACAAGTATTTTAGTTATAGCATAGATTGAGAGTTGGGAAAATTAGATCAGGAAGAAGCCACAAACCTCTTGGGAGGAGGACGATGAATGGTAACAGCCCAGACCTCTCCACATGAAGAGAAATGTTTTTTCAGCCTCATCTCGTTCTCATCCCTAGGAAGCGAAGTGTCAAATCCCGAAACTGCGATCCTAATAATTCGATTGCAGGAGACAATATTATCAACATGACAGCAACACATCTTACATCCTACAGATAGAAATCTATAACTTCAAGCGGATCAATGCGTGAAGGTTGTCTTCTGGATTTTTTCTGCAACGTTCCATAATTACCATACAATTCCAGCCCCTAATTAAGCACATAAGATCTAATCAGAAATTCTACTACTTCAAATCATAACATAAGATCTAATCAGAAATTCTACTACTTCAAATCATTTTCTTCGAAACCATTAATAGATAAACATATATAGGTTCAACCAATATATAAAGAGTACGAAGAAATCCATAAGGAGAAGAAGATTACTTTTCTGGCGGATTCTTCCATCGATGTCATGTGTTGAGAAAACACATGAATGCTTTGTTTATAGGAATACATATATATATATATATATATTTCGTGTGTGTTTTTTGTGTGTGTGTTTAGACACTGATCTATTTCGTTGTTGATCAGAAAAAAGGAGAAGTTGGAGAAGATTATGAGTGCGAGTGGGTACGAAGAGAACGTCCCTGTGAACATGAAGGAAATTTGCATTCTTTGTTATCCATTCTTTGTTATTTTTAGAAGTTGTAGACATTTTAAATAATTAAAAGAAAAAATGATTAACTAATCAAGCCTCCCACATGTTTAGACTAGCTTTATACTAGCCCTAGCTTGGTTTAATTTGATTGAAACTAGAACCGTCTAGCCGTAGCTTGGGTTAATGATGTTGAATACTACAACTTAAAGCATCGTTTCTAGATTATCCATTTTTTTTTTGTAATGTGAATATATATATATATATATATATTTAATAAAAAGATTTTCGTACAAGAGACTTGTAGCTTTGCTGAAGTTTTTTTAAAAGAAAATTAAGCTAAGGACACATGATAGAAGAAGATGAAAAGAGAGGCTTAGAGTAATTGACGAATACCAACATCACCTTATCTTTTGTCACAGAGAATTTTTTTTTTTTTTAAATTAACTTTTAATTTCAAATCAACGGTAGTGTTTTCACTTTTTAGTTTAAATATTTACCCTATTTTTTTCCTTTGGCCTTTGACCATAAAAATCATGTACCTTTTCATTTTTCAAACATGAAAGTTTTCATTATAACTTAAATTTAAAGGGTCAAGGAAAACTCAAGAGTCCTGTCAATTAAACGACACGAAAACAATGAGATATTTTACAGGTGTAAAGGATTTGAGATTAGCCATATGGCTGGATTACCGTTGCTAAGGATTGCGATGCTGAGAAGAAGATAGAGATTAAAGAGAAAGACAAAATCTTTTCTTTTAATTCCAAAAAAAAAAAACATATTTAGAAGACAAACATAATTTTACAAGGTGAAAACGTAAAAGCAAAGAAACAATTATGTAGTCTTCATCTTCAAAATTAAATAATCGAAGATGTTTAATGTCTTTCGTCTCTTTTTTTTTTCCACACATACGTTAATTGTAATAGAAAATATTAAGGACCACATAAAATTGTATTGTATTATTGTAATTATTATAGGATGACCTTGTCGCTTTGTTACTGTTATTACACATCGAACCATAATCACTAGGTACTTTTGTTTTGTTTCCACGCTCGTTGCCTCATTAGCATGTTAATCTTATAAAGGATTGATCCAAGATTCAGAAATGACAAAACCAAATTTCTGTAATCCATGATGTATAAGTTTTTAAAAAACCTCTTAACCGTTCTATCAATCCAATCTTGACGGCAAACTCTTTTTGAATCAGTGAATGGTACATTTTTCCGTAGAGCTTATGTGCTTTATCTATCAGCTCTCAATGCCTTTTTAGTTTAGGGAATCATGCAAAACTGATTAATCAATCTTGCTCCAAGTTAACGAACCCACTAGATGTATACAAGTAGTTGGTTTGTTCCGGAAAATTCAAAATTGGCTATTATTTCTTGACTCTTCGTTTTTTTTAGGTATGAATAATTTTGTTTAGTCTAAATTATTTTAAAAACATTTTTAAAAAGTTACATTGCTAATCTTTTACAATACACCTTACAGTAAAATAAACAAAATCGTAACTTAAAAACAAAGTTTTTGGTGAAATCGAAAGAGTAGATTTTTACTTGTTACCTTTTTTCTGGTTAATCTAGGTAATATAGACTCCGACATTTGAACTGAAGAGAGCTTGGTTTAACTTGTTTTGCAAAGACCAAAACAAAGGTAACCAGATACGACACTGTATCTTATGACAAATCCAATCCACCAAGATTAGCGACTGTGTCGAAATCCAGCCCTCAGTCATGCTATGAAAATGGAAATTGAACCGAAAACGAGAAAGTGTATATGCTTCGTGACCAAGATAATTTACCACTAGACCACAACAAATCTGGCCATATGTTATACCAAACATTTTCTTTTTGTTAATGCCGATTGCGGACAAATTAACTCCTTTTGCTCTTTTCTTTAAAATTTTTACAAACTCGCATTGTTTTAGTTGAAATTGTATGATGGCCATAGTGTTTGGGTTACCAATTACCACTTTACTTTTACCACTCACCGATCATTTCATATTTTGACAATTCGTTAAATATCCCCATCGGTAAACTTTAAGCCTCTTTGTATTCGTTGGTGACTTTTCTATTGAATGAAATATCGAGGAAAAAATAAAAAGAAGAAGTTCCAATTATTATTATTTTTTGATAAATAAGATTGTTTTTTTTATATCTAGAAAATTTAGGAGCTCATATCTTCCATCTCTGAATAAGTTGGAGTTAGTTTTGACCTTGTATTCTCTTCTTAACTTGTTCAATCCAAAAGACTGGTTATTATTTTAGTCAAATCCAAAATTAAAGCAATAATACAAGTAGAAATTAAATTATTATATTGTTAATTAATCCAAAAGCAATAATACTATCATCTTGTTGACTGGGGCCCGTGGACGACGCCGCGGCTGCCACCGGAGGATGAGTCGGTGGTAAACTGAAATGAGAGGTTTCGATGAGAAAATTGCGAGAGATCTAGTCTCTTGAAACTCACGCAAAGTACAAACCTCATATGCGGCGGCACGGCCATGGCCTGGTGATGGCCTGATGGATACAGTGAATAATTCGGTCACAATTATCGCAGAGAAGGTGGTCGTGTTAAGCACAATAAACTACAGCGTTTGAAGCTACGCATGATTGACAGTTCATTGCAAACATCCATCTCTCGCAATTGTTATTCCCGTTGCAGCTCATCTCAAACATCCCTTCTCTTCTGTGGTGGTGAACCACATGATGAGGCATATGCTCATGCTCATGATTATTTTTATTGAGATGTAGAGGAACGAGATTGACGATTTCAAAGCGGTGGCGATAGGAAACACAATTGTAATGGAGTGAATAACACGATTGACAAAAGAACGATACGCTGGTCATAGCAGAGGAGTAAAGCTGGATTAACCCAGCATTTTTCGCAAAGTTGGTAACATACGTGTCCTGCATCACGTCCACGATGTCGCATGATAGTCTGATTCATGGTTCTATACTATAAAACAAGATGCACGGTGTATTTGAAGCATATAAACACGTATCACAGTAACAAGCATATAAGATTACCTTCTTATTTTGACTACATGTATATCTTATTCACTTTTAAAGCTTTAAAAGATATCTCAAGCTATTCATTAATTCTACGACCGATAAGCAATATCCTCTGTGTAAAGGTGAATAAGCCAATTTTTACAGACAATTTTTGTGTATAGACAATTTTTCTAGATTGGAATCACAAAGCATTTTTATAGATAATTTTTAAAAACCAATTCAATTCATTTGTCTATAGAAACTACATTTGGACAAAACAGAAACATGATTTATTCTTGCCAATATATAATTTGACACATAGAATCAAACTTAGAAAGAAAAAAAAATCATATAAGGATGACACATGGAAGATGAGTGTTGGTCTGTGTCCGGAAACAGCTCGGTCTGGGTTTAGTAGTCATGTAACGAATTTTAGACACGTGTTAATATGTCGTATCAGAAACCATCCTCAAATGTCATCTATCCTTCTTACTGTCATAATCTCAGCCATATATGAAATATTCAATCCCAAGACATGGATACATATTTATCTTCAGAGATTGGGTAACTAACATATGTAATTTTATATTAAACTTGAAAACTATCAGTTTGTACAAAATGCAACAACCAATTTAGAATATTATTAAAACACCAACAATATCAGAAATATCTTGGAACTCTAAGTGAAAATCACTTGCATACTTTTCACCGTCGGATCCAAATAAGTAAAATCTAGTAGTTGGAAAACTAAAGAGTTTCGTTTTAACGAGGGGAGATTAAAAGCGTCGTCGTTTTACGGGTGTGCTGTAGGAACTCTCGTCGCTTTGCTATGAAAACTATACTTTAAACTCCACTTATTAAGTAAATATTCCAATCATATCTAAGATGAGCGAGCAAGTAAAGTGAGTATTAACCCAACCATAGCGTCAGGCTATTATTATAAATTTCTTTAGTTTGGTTGACGTAATTAACTTGTAGGATAGTGATAGTCTGATTCATGGTTCTATACTATAAAACAAGATGCACGGTATATTTTAAGTAGCCCTGGAACTTTGGTTATTCGGTTCGGTTCAGTTTGATTTTTTCGGTTTTTGGTTTTTGAAATGAGTAACAATTCAGTTTTTTTTTTTTTCGGTTCGGTTCGGTTTTGGTTCGGTTCGGTTCGGATTTAGAATTAGAAATACTGGATATACTCAAAAATAACCAAAAATACCCAAAAATACTCAAAAATATCCGAAATATAAAAAATACCAAAATTTTTTGGTTTTTTTGTTTTCGGTTCGGTTCGGTTAAAACCGAAAACCGTTCAGTTATCAAATTCGAAACCGTTCGGTTGCTATGCAGAAACCGAAACCAAACCGAATCCCATATTGTTCGGTTTTTCGGTTTCGGTTTATATTTCCAGGGCTAATTTGAAGCATATAAACACTATCACAGTAACAAACTTGAATCATAAGATTTATTATTATTATTATTATTATTTTTTTTTTTTTTTATGGTTGTGTTGTTATGAAAATTCAGTAATGGTCATAATGAAATCATCGGTTCTAAACTCTAGGCAATTGCAAAATTTATAAGCATTCTTTCAATACACGTTTCTAATTATAGGCAGCCAGGCCATCATGAACCTGGACACAAACTGAGGCATAGATTCGTAGTTCACTTGTCGTTGTGTTTTGAAAGTGAAAACCATCAAAACCTACCAAGCCCATATCATATTAATAATGTTGAATCGCTTATTCAAATAATTGGGCAATCACAATATTCTTTAGTATATTATATTCCCTTCACATGAACTTGCTTTAAACGATCCAACCAAAGCTGGTACGTATGGAAAGAATCTGGAACGGACCTGTTCGTCTTATCTTCTGTCAATCTCATTTCGTATAGTCTCAAAACCTCAATTTCTCATCGCATGCCACGTATTAACACTTTAATACATCAAAGTTTTCAAAACGACTAATCATGTTTAGGGCTTTGATCGTCTTTTAACATTTGTTATTACGTCACCAATCAAAGTCGTAGTGAACAAACTTAGTGCAATAATGTAATTTGCTTGCATTGGAATTAGATTTTTCGTTTGAACTTCTATAATTTACAAAAACTGTTTGACAGACGACCATATAAAATAATATTAGAAAATGCAAAAAAAAAAATTGTAACTAGTAAAGCTGGAAACAATTAACCCCTATATCACTCAGTTTAATGGGTTCCACTAGACCATAATAAGACATAATTGACAACCCATCATACATCTGAATTTAAGATTATCAAACAAAATAAGATTTTAGTTCGTTCGTTCTTAGCATCACTCCTGAGTTTTTTTTCTTTTTTAATAATTCCATTAGTTAATTTTTTACACAATTTTCAAACATGTGAAATTAAGATTGCACTACATCAAACGTTTAAGTATTCAAGACCATAACAAGTTAACAATGTCCTGTTCTTTAAAAAGCAAGCTATACTAGAAGTGCTATGAACAAAACTATCTACCACTAACGAGAGAGCTTGAAGAAACATCCGAGAAAGTATTCGATAATAAAACAAGGAATCTTCTGATGCTAATAACTAAAGAACAGATATTACCTTTATGACGTGGTTTACTTTTCCGACATTTCACATGAAGTTTGAACTCAATGGTGTTCTTTTCATTCGACTGATCATGTTCAGAGATAAATAATTAAGCTAACAAGAAGAAATATTTGTTTAAGGAGATGGATCACATGCCACTGAATATATTCTTACATGATAAATATTCAAAGAGCCTTGGATCTGCAGCAATTGGAATAAGACCCATCCTGTGAGCAAGAACTTCATCTATAATAACCGATGTGTTGTTTGCTATTAGTACTTTTTCAATAGCCATTGAAGGAAGCTGCAATAAAGAAAGAAACACTCTAAGCCAAAAGTTACAACAATCAGGGATTCATCAGAGGTTGTGAGAAAAGTGGACAGACCTCAGCTATAAGGATCCTTCGGAATGCATTGGCAAATGCTGCATCGATACCAATCATATCAAACTCCATATCTGTCTCTGTGAGACTAATCACATCAACTTTTGAAATTCTCATAGAAGTTTCCTAGTTTGACACTGTCGTCTACTCCCATAGAAGAAACATAGCTACCCGAGTTAATGGCACCCGCAGTCTACAGAAAACACAAACACGAGATTAAGGACTTGAAATTTCAAACGACCATCCCTAAATTTCATCTGGATTTTGACAAAAAGGACTAAACCCATGGCGTAATCATGTAAAACTCTAAGACCAAACTCACAAATTCACGGCTTTTCACAGGAAAAATATGAAATTTACTATGTATCATGAACACAGCAACGATAAAACTCCAAGACCGAACTCACAAAGTCACGGCTTTTCACAGGAAAAATATGAACTTTACTCCGTATTATGAACACAGCAACGATTAAACTCTAACCCACATCGGACCATTGAGAAAAGCTACAAAATTTCAAACTAGTTGAGCTTATAACCAACAATACAGAGCATAAGGAACTGTAATTTTGATGCAGAAGAGTTCGTTCTTACATGAACAGAAGCGCTGTTTTTAGAGACGACGCGAGTTTGCTGGAGTTTTAGATGCGGAGGAAGTCCGGTAGGGACGTCGGGGGAGATCGTTAATGTTGAAATTCTTGGCGAATCTCTTTTCTTCTTCAGTCACCATCCTTGTTCAACAGAACTAGGGTTTATCGACTTTCAAATTGAGACAAAGAATTCAAGGGTTTACAAAGGAAACCACAGGGAATGAGAAAGCAGTAGTTTTGGGTTAAAGAGGGAAGTTGAAGAAGCTTACCTGTGGATGAGAAATCGAGCGATTTTGGGAGAAAGAGAGAGAGTAGGCGGCGGCGAGGAGATGACAACAAACGGCGAAGGGTTTCGAAAAAGCCGCCGTTTTTTTTTTTATTAATCCCTTCTTCGGTTTGGTTCGAATGTTGAAACTCATACCAAACAAATTTTATATTGGAAAATTATATAAGTATGCAAAAAAATACCTACATTAATTTTTCTTGTTGTTATTAATACAAAATTACCACCAAAAAAATACACACATCTCCTCTATAAACCTCCATAATGGGACTGATTGATGGAACCTCATACCATAAAATGGAGCAGAAAAGTTGAAGAAGAAACGAAACTAATGTTGTTGATAAAGATAAAGAAGAAGAAGAGTGGACTAGACTTTTGGTTAATAAACATGTGTTTTAATTTTATTAAGCACCTGTGGATGCTAAAATCACTCTTCATATAGTTGAAATTTTGTCTAACAGTTCTAATTTTCTGTCAATAATAGTGAATCAGATGAAACCCTCTTCTATGGAATATTTTACAAGTACTTAAAGTGTGTAACCATAATATATTAGCCGATTATATCTCGTTACTTCTTTACATTGGTTGAGCAAATGAGCAATATGACGGCCGCTAAACGAAAGCATGAAACGGGAAGGTGTGGAGATCAAAGAGTCATTTGAATATACGTGAACATCAAATCCTGTTATTATTATTATTATCTAATCGGATTCAGGAACAATGGTGCATTATAATAACTTTATATTATAGCATCATCGAGCTACTCACTATCAAATGCTACAACAGTTACAGTAACATGACCAAAGAGCATCCGTTTCATGATCTTTTGTACGTTTAGTAATCAATCAGCTTTTTCTTGTTTGAACAAAAGGTATTATTAGTATATTACTGACATTCTGCTAATAGAAGGAATAGCTCTTCATCGGTTATGGCTCCCATTTCCATTGCTCTTTCCAATACACTTAATCCTCCACCATCCTCTATTGATGCACCTCTGCCAAATTCAAAGAAGAGAGACATGTGTTATTGTATTAATCATGCAAAATGTTACTGATGAGGTAAAAAAAACAGGTTTTTGGAATCACTATTAGTTATTATGTTACCTTCTCAGTAAAACCTTTGCAAATGTGTTGTTCCCTGATGCGATGCAATGGTGTAACGGACTTCTTCCGTGATAATCTCTCATGTTTATGTCAGCCCTGAACTGCAACAACAGTTCAAGCAAGATTGGGTCACCGCTTTGACATGCCACATGCAACAACGAACAACCTTGAAGACATTTTCTTGCTTCGTTTGAATCCTTGATTCTCTGACACGCATTTGGATTGTGCCTTTTCTTTACTTCATCTGGTGCATCAACATAGTGGTGGTCATGTGCACCAAGGTCAGTAATATCATCAAACTTGGTATTGATGATGCTGTTACAATGAGTCGGTAGATGTCTCTTATGTTCTTGCTTTGAACCGCTTCCCATATTCTACTTGAGGCAGTAGAGTTTGCTTCCCTTTCATCTTTGACAACCAGCGCTTTCTCCAGGTATTAGTTAGGCAAAAACATGATCAGGTTTAGTATAATACGCCTTTTCTATTTACAAGCATATGCTTCTTTGGATGATGCAACAAGTTACATGAATCTGAGGTCTATCTATGTGGAAACTTTGAGCTAAATCTCATACCTTTCCGTTAATGTATTTCTCCTTCAGAGTAAAAGAATCTTCTGAAGATGGTTTCGTAATCGATGCAAGTAATAGTTATAATACGCATATGCTTACTTGGATGATGCACCAAGTAACATGAATCTGAGGTCTATGTATGTGGAAACTTTGAGCTAAATCTCATACCTTTCCGTGAATGTATTTCTCCTTCAGAGTAAAAGAATCTTCTGAAGATGGCTTCGGAATCGATGCAAGTGTGTCTGTTGATCCCTTTTCACTGAAAATATTCAACAGAATATAGGAAAGTAAAGAAACTGGACATTGGCATCTAGAACTATAACCAAGTTCAAAAGAACTTATGGATCTCTCTCATGGAAATGAGGCAGTAAAAAAACAGCTTGGCACACATACTGCTGATTTATTACCGGTATTTCTATAATAGTATAGGGATCCATGATTGTCAAGTACAAAGAACCTTCTTTTCCAATCAGCTCTCAAACTAGCTGATCGCTTTAATAGATACCCCTGTTTAATTACCTGCATTAGTACAGAAGAGAAAACACAACACATTAGCCTGTATGAAAATCAAAGCAGTGATGCGTCTGAATCATCACCAATTCATTGATCATAAATCTTAATGTCTGCATAGTTGCAGTATTAAATCATAAATTATAACAGAATGCCCAACTCAGAAATTGACACTATTGCTTTAACTTTATAAATATCCGTATGAGAGCTGGATTAATTGTGTCAGTTAGAAAACAACAGTAGAGCAAGCAAGATCCTGTCGACAAATATGGCTATATCCCCAAACAGAGAATGTTACGTCTTTAGATAGACTATGCCACTTTTACTCATTTTAGTTTACAGTGGGAAGACAGACATAACCAACTTCTTTACCAGAGATCCATTGGAACAATTAGTGCAAACTATGGTTTGCACATGACTACTACATGAGGGAGTTGGAGACCCTTACTTCCTTGTCCGCGGTTGAAATTGAATTTGCTTCTACGTTTTTACGCGGGATAGCTCTATAAACATGGTTTCCATCAACACCGGAGGGATCTGCTTTGGCAAAGGCCTGTTGGCTGTCTAATTCAGAACTTCAGATTGAGTTCTGAATTCTTGAATGCGTCTTGCAAATCGATCTTGTTCAATCTTAGACTGTTCTTTTGATTGTTGTGCATATGTCAATACCTGTAAGAAGAAAAGTAGCAAGTAGCTGTGTAAAACAATTTTACTAGAAAACAGAGAGAACTCTTTAATGATCAAACTTTTTCTCCTTATTTTCACTATTGGAAGCAAGTTGACATAAAGGTTGTACCTGATGGATATAAGGCTCCAATTGACTCAAGAGATCATACCCCTGGAGCACAAAGAGACCACATAAGGAATACATCGTGGCACATATGTTGCCCTTACTTGGTCACACTTGGTGACATCTCTAAATGCAAAATAAGAAGAAACCTACAAGCTTAAAGTATCTCAAATGGGAATCCATAATTGCACTTATAGATTCCAAGAACTCGTACTTCTTTTTCGCTTCAATGGTCATCAATGAATTTACCTGCACTCCTTAAACCAAAGAGAAAAACATTTAGACGCAGAAAGGTCAAAAGACAATAGTAGTAGTGGCTTCAGTACGTAGACTTAGCATACTAGATTGAAACGGCTTTTCTCAAATGCTGACTTCGAGTTCTCCAGATCCTGTAGATATGACACTACACGTTCGTTAGAATCCCAAAGATATAATATATCGTTATGTAGTGCAAAAATACAGTTTACGCATGTGTGAACATAGATAAGGACATGTACACACATCACTGGGTGAGATTTTTCTTGAATATTATATATATGAAATACAGTGCCAATACCTCTTCCAACTCAGCAACAATGTCTCCTCTGGTATTCTTCTTTAGCGACACAAACTTTTCACGTGCCTTCAAATGAATAAGACAATTCATTTCATAGCTTTAGATCAAGAATACCATGCACAACATTATATCTTTAATAGATTAAGCATCAACTACAATGCTTATCATTCTCTCATGTTTGGAAAATCTTTGTACTATGCAGAAGATGAAAATAAAACTTCACCCTTTTTTTTTTTCTGCAATCTTGTTTCACATAACTAAATAAACTTCCATTCTAGTCTCTATTTAGATGACCAGGCACAGGCCATTTCGATATTAGTGTTACTAACAAAAAACACTAAGTTCAAACTGTAGTGACACCAATAACAAATTTTATGCACAATAAGTAAGTGAAGCACTAGACTAAAACAAATTACCTGATCAAAGAATGGACAGCTTTATCGAAACGACGCCGAGACTCCTGAAAAGGTAGAAAACAATTAAGCAAATGATAGCTTGAGTTTTTGATAACATATATAAATATATCATAGATCAAGGCAAGGAGGAATATACTTTTCTTCCAAAATGATTCACGCCAAGAGAAGGAAAATATAGAAATAAGAAAATGACAACAGGTTTTTAAATTCGACCTAACTAATGGCAAAGGGTTTAATACTGCTTATCAACAGGTGGGTTCAAAAGATCAACAACCTAATCTTTCATTTATTGATCAATCTGGAGTCTAGAATATTTGACGATCACATTTTACACTTCCCAGTTCCCATTACATAAAAAGTAGAAAACAATCAAATTTTGCAGCGCAAAAAAGGTTACCTTTGCTTCTTGTAGATCAAAAGTCATAAGTTTGTCAGCCTCTCAAGTAATACGTTCTCCACCTACAAAAAACACGACAGTTCTACAAATGATGCAGTGAAGGGAAACTGCTTTAAAGAGATTATTCAAATTTGGTTTCCAAACTCACACTACATTTTAGATTTCTGTTCATTAAGTTTTTGCATCTTTCCTCTTTCTTGACACATGTACTGTTGATTACTTTACTCTAAGATAAGTCCCTACCAAACATCTGAATGTACGAATAAACAAGACTATTATGCCCTAAAAAGTTTTCAGAAACCAAACATATATATATATTCCAATAATGAGACATCGTTCGGTCTTGACTGACATTTATGTATATTCACAAGATACGATGGGAGTTACCTGTGAGCGAAGAAACTCCTTATAAGACGAGAGCTCTCGAAGTGGATTTACAAATATAGATATTACTGGACCTGGTGCCACCCAAAAGTATAACAACGAAATATATCAGAAACAAGAACTTCTAAAAAATGGGAAACTAGAACTCATGAACTTAGAGTTCTTTCATGGTTATCCAGAAAGCAATATAAAATCAAACGGACAAGGAGAACAATGTAATGAAATAATGCTTCAAGGCATGAAGAGAGATCTTCATAGCCAATTAAAAGTAACTTCACTTCAGCAAAGCTGACACAATAAACAAAAATCTATCTAACTCATACCTGGGTTATAATTAACTTTAACCAACGGGTTTGAGCATATAAGTTATGAAACTCTATTTAAGCTATGCTTCCTAATTATCATCCAACAGTTCTAACATACATAAGTGGGTTTTTTTCGAGCAGCGTTCCCACTACCACTGTCTATTCCAAGTGTGACCCAGACCTCCAACAAAGTTTACTTAACTAAAAACTATGCGTCAATAAAATGATTAGCTTCAAAAGTTCAGAAAATTAGTGGATGAGAAGCCGAAAAACCACCAGTACTTGCATACATCAGTCCTTTATAACTGGTGAGCTAAAAGAATGCATCATATTTATTTTTTTATATTAACGAAGCAGCCCACAATTTCCTCGGCGGAAAATGTATCATAGTTTATAGCACCTAAACTAAGTAACCAAACTAATAAAAATTGGCCATCCATAATAAGTGAATCAACAACCTCCAATTGAAACACTGACAGGATCATCATATCCAGCGCCAAACTTACTCCAGTAGATGCCTCTCCCAAAGCTCCCCTATTACAAAAAAACAAATGCAATTCCTATCAAGTTCCAATACTCTTCCTAGGCACATAGATTCATCAGCCAAAGTGGAATTGTAACAAAACATAAGTACACATAAAGCTTTAGAGTAAATCAGCATGAAACATAGAGTAAATCAAGAGAAGACAATTGAAGAGAAGGAAACAAACGAGACAGACAATTAAGGTGAGAAACTCTTACATGAACTTCTTAACACCTTTGTACAACTTCTGACAACGATCTTATTAGTAAGCGTGGGAATAACTCACAATCCAATTTCAATGGCGGATCCATCTTCTCAAAACCCTAACCTCACCACTCCCCCTCCTCCTCCTTCTCATTCTCCAACCCCTCAATCTGGTACCTCGGAATTATCGCCACCGTCTCCGCCGCCTTGCTCTGCCTTGTCCTTTCTCAAGACTGCGAACAGACCAAAACTCCGTGTGACATCTGAATTCGACAGCGATAGTCGCCTTTTCTTAATCAAAGTGTCTTGTAAGGTCTTCGATAACCTCGCGAAGCTCAAACTCTCGTTTCAGAACAATTTCCAGCGCGAGATTTCAAAGCCTCAGGTCTCGTTTACTTTCCAAACATGTCTCTGTTCTTTATGATCTTGAGGAGAAGCACACTTTCATTAAGAGCACTCTCGATGTTCACCCTCGCCTTCAGCTTCGAGCTCTTCATAATGTCAAGGTACATCTCTACTTCATATTAAAGTGTACGAATCGAGTCAACAAGACAAGACAAGTAAATCCTCGATTGCTTTCTTTTGCTGTCTTCTTCGATTTGGAATGGATCGAGAGAGATCCATTGGCGTTTTCAGCTGTTTAATGATGTTTTGATTTGCTTTGGGAAGAGACAAAAAAAAATCTGTGAATTAATTTTGTTTTAAATTACAAATAGACCCCTCGTTTTTTCATTCATTACAGAAACGGGAATAAATATTATAAAATGACAAAACCAGTCTCACGTCACATTTCTTACGAAATTGTTAAATAAGCCACGTTTTCGAAAAAGTCTATATATGTGATTACTCATTTAAGTTGATGCACCAATTCAATTGGCGTTTATAGATTTTTTAAGTTTCGAGGAAGATCTTTGAGTTTCATCGTATGCATGATAGCCAAATATACGAAGATCGCATCAATTTTTTAAGTGTCGAGGAAGATTTACCTTCCAAATATATTCATATAATTATATGTACCAAATTTTATAGTATGAATGTTTTTCATAACTATGTTGTCAAAATTTACAAAATAACCACAAGAGTATATTGTCGATGATGTAAGATGTTTATTGAAACAACCAAAAATTTATAAACTTTATAACTGTTTCTTTTTGTTTGTAATATGATAATATGTTAATTAGACCAAAATAGTAATTAGACCCGTTACAAAAACAAATAATGAATGATGGGTAAAAACTAAAAAGTGGAACTTACAAAACACAATTAAAAGAAAAAGAGAAAGACATGTTGCGAGGATTTTATATGGAATATATTCAAACTGTATGGTTGCATATGCGACAAATTAGTCCCCATGAAAGGCGCTAATTATATCACAATCCTAGTTACCGGTAGAGGAAATTAAATATAACAAATATTTAACAATCTATTCAAAGGTTTGTAAGAAAAAAAAATATTCATATAGTTTTAGTATGACGAGAGTGCGATTTGACCTTGTTTCTGAAAATCATTTGGATCTCATAATACTATATGAATAAGTTTTAGTTCAACCTTAAAATACTAGAGGATGAGCTTTACCTATTAAAATATACAGATATAAGAATGATAATTTTTTTTTGCCCTTACAAATTGACATAAACTTATAATTCTCATTAACATAAAATGTCATTCTATCGGGGTACCTAAAATTCTGGAAATTGTTGATGGGCGCTAGCGGGTGCAAAAGTTCTGGAAATTGTTGATGGGCGCTTGTGGCCGACGCATTCTGTCCGATAGGATGTCGAGAATCCGATTTTAAAAAATTTGTAAATGTTTAATAAATTTGATTAAAATGTTCGAAAATTCATTCACGTACATAGCGTGAAGTTCTCTCGGCAAGTTGGTTGTGTCATTTTTTTGTGGGTTGTTAAATTTATTATTCACAGGTCGTTAAATATAACCACTCACAAAATATGTTTAGTGGATTGGACCATTAATTTTAAAGTAACTATACGAGTATTAAAAATCTTTTTGAAAAAAAAAAATAAAACAGACTAATAGAAATAAATTTAGTTTTACTTAAGAAATTAGTGCCATTAGTTGTACCAAAATTGACTAGTTGTAAATTTTTAGGAATTAACTTTAAACCGAACTCTAAATTCATTTTTCAGTTGTACTTAAGAAAATGGTAACCTGATTTACATTCCAAATATATTCATATAATTATATGTACCAAATTTCGTAGTATGAACGTTTTCTATAATTATGTTATCAAAATTCACAAAATAACCATAAGAGTATATTATAGATGATGTAAGTTGATTGAAACCACTAAAAATTATCAACTTTAAAGTGTTTTCTTTATGTTTGTAATATGATAATATAATAATTAGGCTAAAATAATGAATTAGTTTTATAATTACCCACCATTCATTATTTGTTTTATAATTTAATAAGTTTCTCTTAGCTTCTTCGAAATACCTTATTTTTAAAAAAGCTTTTTCTTTCTAATGATTTTTCTTTATTATAATATTTTTAACAATTAATATTTTTGAAAAATAAATACTATTTATCATCGCCTACAAATACTGATTTTCATGTAGATATTTTAAATAATTAAAAGAAAAAATGATTAATTTACAAGTCTTGTGATGAGTTTGTATTTCAAGTTCCTACATAAAAGGCTAAAACTAAACGTTAATAAACTTAACCATTGGTTTTGATATGATGAAGTATATTAAATAGTTAAACTGGAATGTTTTGGATTTAGATTTTGATTTTTAGCATTTTCACGCATAAAAAATGAATAGATATCAGATTATATAATTTTCGTGACTCTTTTTTGCTGGTAATCTAATTTAGACTATATATAAAGCTAGAAACAAATTCTAACTTATATTGGTACCAACACTTAAAGCCACTGATTTTTTTTGTAAAATCTAATATCAGTATAAGTATTTCTAAAAGTATAAAAATTAAAATAAACATCAAACCCATGGACTGACCTAAACAAATAAAGTTGGGGGGTATAATTAATTAAATCAAGCCTCCCACATGTTTAGACTAGCCCTAGCTTGGTTTAGTTTGATTGAAACTAGAACCGTCTAGCCGTAACTTGCGTTAATGATGTTGAATACTACAACCTAAAGCATTGTTTCTATATTATCCAATTTTTTTTTGTAATGTGAATATATATTCAATAAAAGGACTTTCCTACAATAGACTTGTAGCTTTGCTGAAGTTTTTTAAAAAATTAAGCTAAAGACACATGAGAGAAGAAAACGAAAAGAGAGGCTTAGAGTAATTGGCGAATACCAAAACTACTTTATCTTTTGTCATAGATATTTTTTTTTAATTTTAAAAAATTAACTTTATTTCAAATCAACGGTATTGTTTTCACTTTTTAGTTTAAATCTTTACACTACTTTTTTCCTTTGGCCTTTGCCCATGAAAATCATGTACCTTTTCATTTTTCAAACATGAAAGTTTTCATTATAACTTAAGTTTAAAGGATCAAGGAAAACTCTTTTGACCATAATTACAAGGGGTAAACGTAAAAGCATGGAAACATAGACATGTCCTTAATATTTTCTAGGACAATTGTCATACAAAGAAAAAGTTATGTAGTCTTCATCTTCAAAATTAAAGAATCGAAGATGTTTAATGTCTTTCGTCTCGAGCTTTGGCGATAAACATTTTTTTTAATTAATACATAGATCGTAGAAATCTGAAGACTCGCTTCTTCCCTATCGCCTATCGCCTGGAAATTCCAACTTACGGCCGAGGTAATTTCTAAGGTTTTTTTTTTGTTTGTTTTTCTCACATTTACTACTTCTAAGTTGTGTATGTTGTTCGGGAGACAGATGGTGAATGTTCTTCTAAGGTCCAGATGATTTTTTTTTTTTCTGGTTTTTTCAACAAATTTGTCTTAAGTTCTATGTGATATAATCACACAAAATCTATCAAAAGGATAGCTTGGTATCTATATTGTTTCTTGTTTTTGGGTTGGTTATTAAAATTGTTTTGGAATGTCTCTTTATTTTGTAAACCTTAACCCCTTTTATGATATCAATTTAATTGATTTGCCGGAAAACAAAATCACACATGCATCTTTCGTACGAATAATTTTTTTTATAAGATCTTTCAAATTTTTTTTTTCTTCTCATAGTAATTTAAATCTATCATTTATGCAAAGGATTTTTTTTTTCTCAACAAAATTTCCCTTCATTTTTATGTGATATAATCACACGATCTTTCATCCTATAAGACTATCAAAAGGATAGCTTGGTATCGAGATTGTTTCTTGTTTTTGGGTTGTGTATTAAAATTGTTTTGCAATGTCTCTTTATTTTGTAAACGTTTATCCCTTCTATGATATCAGTCTAATTGATTAGCCCGAAAAAAAAATCACACATGGATCTTTCGTTGGAATAAAAAAATCATAAGATCTTTCAAATTTTTTTTTTCTCATAATGATTTCTAACCATCATTTATGTATTAATTAAAAAATGTTCACTTATAAGCCTCTTGTCCTATCTCCTCTAGTACACCAAGGAAATAGTCAACTTTGTTGGAGTATTCCATTTGTCAGGCAAATGGAAGCCGTGTTAAGGCTTAATGGCCATTTGAGAAATGGTGAATCTCTCTCCATTCAAGAACTTGTGAATGTGGTGACCGAGTTGCAACGCAGTAATCCGGAAAAGATATCTTAACTAATCAAGGAGAGATTCGGGGCATCAGATTTGCTTTAGATGCTTTGGTTGATAGAGGCACTGTATTAGACCATGATGGTCCAGTCTTCACCTGGTCTCTTGGGAAGAAATTTTTTATGATGTTAGTATACATTTGCTTTTTACCTTTCATTTAAAAGCTTTTTATGGTGATTTTCTTATTATTTTTTGTTTTTTATGGAACAGGGAGAAGTTATTAGGTATTCATTACGTGGTTATCATGTGTATTACCATGACAGTTACATGTTTGTCCATCAAGACATAGTAGAAGGAACCACTTTTCTTGAGGAAAGGATGATATGCATTTGCTGCGTGTATCTCCACTATCTGTTGCTGTGAGAATGTACAGCTCTGCTCTGCATGAGATGATTAATACTGAGGTAAATATGTATTTTTATCAATTTTGCTGTAAATATTTTATTTCTAGTCAACATTTTGAGTAACTAATTCATTTCTTATTTTGTAGTCAATTTATAACCCTACAGTTTGGTATCTATCAAAAGAATAGTTTGGTATCTAGATTGTTTCTTGTTTTTGGGTTGGTTATTAAAATTGTTTTGGAATGTCTCTTTATTTTGTAAACCTTTACCCCTTTTATGATATCATTTAATTGATTTGCCGGAAAACAAAATCACACATGCATCTTTCGTACGAATAATTTTTTTTATAAGATCTTTCAAATTTTTTTTTCTTCTCATAGTAATTTAAAACTATCATTTATGCAAAGGATTTTTTTTTTTTTTTTTGGTTTTCTCAACAAACTTTTCCTTCAGTATCTTTCATCCTATAAGACTATCAAAAGGATAGCTTGGTATCGAGATTGTTTCTTGTTTTTGGGTTGGGTATTAAAATTGTTTTGGAATGTCTCTTTATTTTGTAAACGTTTATCCCTTCTATGATATTAGTCTAATTGATTAGCCGGAAAAAAAATCACACATGGATCTTTCGTCGGAATAAAAAAATCATAAGATCTTTCAAATTTTTTTTTTCTCATAATGATTTCTAACCATCATTTATGTAAATGATTTTTTTTTTTTGGTTTTTTTTTATTATTATTATTTTTTTTGGTTTTCTCAACAAAATTTACCTTCATTTTATGTGATATAATCACACAAGATATTTCATGATTATGGAAATTGTTTCTTGGGTTGGGTATAAAAATTGTTTTGGAATGACACTTTATTTTTTAAACCTTTACCCCTTTTATGAAATCTATATAATTGTTTTGGAATGACTCTTTATTTTACCTCAACACATATCTTTGGTCGGGAAAAAAATCACACATGGATCTTTCGTCGGAATAAAAAAATCATAAGATCTTTCAAATTTTTTTTTCTCATAATGATTTCTAACCATAATTTATGTAAATGATTTTTTTTTTTTTTTTGGTTTTGTTTTATTATTATTATTTTTTTTTGGTTTTCTCAACAAAATTTACCTTCATTTTATGTGATATAATCACACAAGATATTTCATGATTATGGAAATTGTTTCTTGGGTTGGGTATAAAAATTGTTTTGGAATGACACTTTATTTTTTAAACCTTTACCCCTTTTATGAAATCTATATAATTTTTTTTGGTAGAACCATTGGCCTTCTCTTCTCGGTCGCCTCTTACAGGAAATGCACAGAGTTTACTCCAAAGCTTGTTGAGTTTTATACGAAGCTAAAGGAGAATAAAGAGGATTTTGAGATTGTGTTGATATCTCTTGAAGAAGATGAGGAGTCTTTTAATCAGGAATTTAAGACCAAGCCATGGCTAGCGTTGCCGTTCAACGACAAAAGCTCATCGAAATTGGCTCGGCACTTCATGCTGTCAACGTTACCAACACTGGTCATTCTCGGGCCAGATGGAAAAACCCGTCACTCGAATGTCGCGGAAGCTATCGATGACTATGGTGTTCTTGCTTATCCTTTCACTCCAGAGAAGCTTGAAGAACTCAAGGAGATAGAAAAGGCAAAGATAGAGGCTCAAACGCTCGAGTCACTTCTTGTCTCAGGTGATCTCAACTATGTTCTCGAAAAAGATGGGGTTAAGGTATAGCTCTCAACACCCTCTTCATCTTCTAAACACTGTTCTTCGAGGCTGATCTTAAACAACCTGTAAAAATTTGGTTTTCTTTGTTAGGTGCTTGTTTCGGATCTGGTGGGGAACAACATTCTTATGTACTTCTCAGCTCACTGGTGTCCTCCTTGTCGTGCTTTTACACCAAAACTTATTGAAGTATACAAGCAGATAAAGGAGCGGGACGAAGCGTTTGAATTAATCTTCATCTCCAGTGACCGTGACCATGAATCATTTGATGAGTACTACTCGCAAATGCCGTGGCTGGCTCTTCCATTTGGCGATCCTAGGAAAGCATCCTGGGCACGAACGTTTAAGGTCGGTGGGATCCCAACGCTAGCAGCTCTGGGACCAACTGGGAAAACCGTAACAAAAGAAGCAAGGGACCTTGTGGTAGTCCACGGAGCCGATGCTTACCCTTTTACTGAGGAATGTTTGAAGGAGATTGAAGCTAAGTACGATGAGATGGCAAAAGAGTGGCCTAAGAAGGTTAAACATGTTCTTCATGAAGAGCATGAGCTAGAACTGACTCGTATTAAGGTTTACATGTGCGATAAGTGTGATGGAGGAAAAATCTGGTCTTACCATTGCGATGAATGCGACTTTGATCTTCATGCCAAGTGTGCTTTAAAGGAGGAGACAAAAGCAAACGGCGATTAGGCTGCGAAAGAAGGTGGCAGTGAGCCCAAAGCTAGTTGGGTTTGTGACGGAAACGTGTGCACCAAGGCCTGATTGATAGCTTCAGGCACAGTTATGTCACTATCTGTATGCGAAGCTATTTCCTTACCCTGTATAATTTGATGAGAGTGTGGAAGTGTGGCTACAATCTAATAAGACCTTGGAGATGAACTCTGTTAATCTACAGTAGTAATAAAATGATCTTCTTATGTAACTTTGATCTTGTATCAACAAATTTTAGATTCCAACAGGAGTTGTATGAAACAATACATTGGCACACCCTATGTATATATATTCAAGACAGACAGAGGGCTTTCTCCTCTCAAATGGAATTTTCGTCTTCCTGGTTCCCATGGCTAACACCTATGCAGAGGAAGCTAAAAGCAGTGATGCTCATGATCTCCAGTGGCTTCGGATTTCATCATTCATAACGGGCAGCAAGCAAGGAAGAATAACCAACTGCTAAATTATGAAAAATTCAGATCAAAAGAAGAACTTTTTAAGCTTGAAATGTACAAATATTTGAATTATTTGAGATGGATCTAAGATCAATGTGGGATTTTGGATAACTGTCTCCAGTAAATTAAAGTGATACTTACCAGTGATAATCACTTTATCATAGGACGACCACGTTCATGAATTTCCTCTTGGCGAATGCAAGCCACCATTTGTTTGGTGTCCCGTTGGCTCTATACCCTACACTCAGTAGCCTCCCACTTGTCTCCTCACGAACTTGCTTCAGATAGTTCCTGAAAAGATCTGACATTTGAAGCCAACAGAACACAAGGCTAAGGACCTAGTAACTGATAGAAAAACTGAGGAATCAAAAAGAGTTATTTAGACATGTACCTGCTTCATCCTGGGACTGAGGAAGCGAAAAGAGGCCTGGGAAAGGAAAGCCAGTTTCTCCAGGAACAGGAATATCTTCTAAACCCAAGTTGATAATCGCTTTAGTTCCTACGGCCAATGTTCTACAACCTTCCAGCCTCTTTAACGCCACATTTATGTAGAATGTCAAGTAGATAAGGAGCTTATCAGCAGGACTTTTGATATCAAAGTTTGTGAAGAAGACATTCGCACGAAAGAAGGTGATTGCCTCGTCTACTATATCAGTTTTATCTGCATATAAAACCAACAATCTATAAACGCTTTCATCGGACAGTTGAAAAAAATCACATGTATGGCTTTGTGTTTGATTAATACCTTGTTCTGAAACTGGTGCAGGACCCTTTATATGGCTCTTGAGTGGAAGCAATGGACAACCACATGCCTTTGTTATCCCTTCTTCTTCCACAAAGCTCGAGTGATAAACCTGATTAGAGCGTTTAACCAAGAGGATTAAGGAACAAAATGAGTATCATAGATTCAAATACTCACAATTCAAAGTTCGGCTCAATGAAACAATCTCAAGGACAGACCTAAATATGTCAGACGATCTAATCGAATCGAACTCGTTACTCGTCATACAGATCGAATTAGAATTAACGATAACTGAAGATAAGAACATGATTCTGCGTGTACCATTTTGTGCCCAATTTGAAGAACGAACCGATATAGAAGGAAGTAGAAGAATCGAATCGAAGGCGGATCTACTGCCATTAAAGAGGGTCAAATTCTAGGATGCCCCTAAAAGTTGAAATTCATTCTAGTTTGCCCCTTGTAAATTAGAAGGAGAAAATGACTATTTTACCCTTCAATTGGGTTATATAGTTGTAAATGTAAGTAATATCAACGAAAACACGGTAGCGCAGATGGTAAGGTACTGTACGCGCGATCCGGGCGACCTGGGTTCGAAACCGAGATATTACATTAATTAGGAATAAATAGGTATAACTGGGTACAACTATGTGCAGCGGTATAGCTAAGTACAACTATGTGAAACGCGGTACAACTGGATATAACTGGGTACAACTATGTGCAGCGGTAAAACTGGGTATAACTAAGTACAACTGGGTATAACTGGGTACAACTACGTGCAACTGTACAACTAGGTATAACTGGATATCTAGTTGTATATAGGTCAGGGGTATTTTCGGGTTTTCATTAAAATGAGGGGCATGAGAGAATTAATTTCTATCTTTAAGGGCAAAATAGAATAGGAAAGGGCAAAATAGAATTAGTTTCTATCTTTGGGGGCAAACCAGCAATTGATCCCATTAAAGATCATGGAGACATAAGAATCTGGGTGTTAGGTAAACGAATGATTTTAAGATGTAGAATGGAAAGTTTTTTACCTGGAGGAGATATTGGTAGATGAAGATCAGATCAATTCCAACTTCTTAAGACTCTGACGAAAGAGAACCGAAAGTAATAGAGCTGTGTAGAATTCGCTGCACCGGGGAAGACTACGCCGTGATGTGCGGCGGTCGGAGATGGTTTTTTAGGAAGCTAATCGTCGGCAGACTAAGGATCAAATGCCAACATACCCCTATATGTTGAATCTTATGCCAAGATGCCCTCAAATATTATTAACATTTTGTTTTAATTTGTTTTTTAAATAAAAAACGTTTAAATTACAAAAACATCTAAGCTCTTTTGATTTATTTACGATCCAACCATGATCCATTCGGATAAAATCTATATCCAGTTATAAAACAATAAAAAAAAATCTTAAAAAAAAAAATTCTCCACGTTCGTCCCCACGTTCTTCTTCTTCTTCCTCCCCACCTTCTTCATCCGTTACTTTTTAAAATCGAAACCACCAATTTTTTTCTTAAATTGGAAGCTTATTGCTCTAATTCTCCTTGCTCTATACTTATATAGCTAATACACTTCACAATTTTTTCATCCCTATTACCGAACCCAAACCCTAGAAAGTGAAATCGGAGCTCAACAATGCCACCTCGAACTCGGAACTCACCATTCGGGGCGAGTGGAAGCGGAAGAAAGACCAAGAAGGCTCGAACATCGAAAGAAGCTCCGGTTGAAGAACAGAACACTGCTCCCCCGTCCGTACAAGAGAGGGATTCCGATTCTCCTCCTCCTCCTCCTCGATAGGTAATTGGTTAATTGGTTGTGTGATGGGTTGATTTCGGTAGTTAAATTGCTAATTGGAAGCAAAACTAAAGTGTACAACTAATTTTCAATGATATAACTATGTCTGCGATTTTGTATATATATGTATAACTAGAGATAACTAAGAGAATTTGTAGAACTGGGTTTCAGTAGGAATAACTAAGCGTATATCAACTGTACAACTAGGTATCACTATGTAGTGTGGTATCACTAGATATCACTATGTATAACTAAGCATTCTGGTACAACTGTGTATCATTAGATGCAACTGTTATTGACATTTGTGTTTGTTTTGCAGGATAATGAGGAGGATACAGAGCCAATTCAACCTAAGAAGTTTTTTTTCCCACACACTGAGTATTGCAAGCCCATTAAGATAGCTTCGAAGTGTGAGAATTGAAATACAATCAAAGCTTCGGACAAACTTGAGAGAGATGAAAAGAAGTGGTTTACAAACCACCCTCAGTTCAAACACATTTGGCACATGCCTACACAGAAAAACCACAAGTTGATGGGAATGTGGTTGACCTTTCTTCGGACCGTGGTGATGGAGAAAAATTTAAAAATGTGTTGGTTTGTCGTGAACGGCGTTCCAACTAGGTATTTGCTGAGGGAGCATGGCCTAATTAGCGGTTTAGATTGCCGGAAGTATCCACGAAACTATGAGAACTTGGGGAGTACACGGTTTATAAAGCGGGTTTTTGGGAGAGTTGAAGGAATTACTGTTGTTGATGTAAGAGAACAGTTGAAGCACATGATAGGAGATGGAGATAGGCTCAAGATGGCTTTGCTCTTATTCTTAAGCACGGTGATCGGATCACAGCAAAGTTATGGCGTCATTGATCCTTTCTTCTTAACTATTGTGGATGATCTCCGCGCGTGTGAGAATTTTCCTTGGGGGAGATACACGTTTGATCAGAATATCAGGGAGATATTCCATATGATGGAGCATTTTAAGGGGAAGGTGAAACCCGGATACACATGGTGCTTTCCGGGTTTCATAATTCCTTTGGAGGTAAAATTAAAATCTTTCTTGTAATTTCAATACGTGTATTCATGCAAGAGATATATAATGTAAGTTTTTTTGTAGCTGTTGGCGACGGAATGCATTCCACGTTTGCGGAAAAAGTTTCGAGAAGATGTCTTAAATGCGGATAGTGGCTGTTCGAGGATGTGCAAGCGAAAGTGGAGAGCTGGTTATATGAAAGGTTTTCCATTGGAAGAGGTTAACGATGCACTTGGAGACGACAACAAGGTATCAAAAATCAATTTTTGCATATCACTGGTTTCTTTAGTTATATTAGTGATACTAGTGATCATACTGGTTAACTTAGTTATATTAGTGATACTAGTGATACTGGTTTACTTAGTTATATTAGTGATACTAGTTATACTAATTAACTTAGTTATATTAGTGATATTAGTTATATCAATAGTGTGTCCGTAAATGCGCAGGATCAGAATATCCAGAGCATCTTGATCCCAGAGGTTGGAGAGGCACCTCTTCTGGCTCGCATCATGGAGTGTTATTCAGATGATGAGGTAGATGACCCAATGTTGCGAAGTTGGTACAATTGTCTATCTAAGAACAAGAAGATATGGTGGGAAGAGTTGTTCAACTTAGATGTGGCTGGGCGAAGGATGGTTGCTCTGAAGGAGTCAAAAATTTCCAAGGTGTCTCCTAACATTGACATTGAGGTTATTATGAAGCAAATACAAGAGATATCTGATGAAATGAAAGAGGGGTTTGCTAAAATAGGTAAGAGGTTGGATAGCTTGGAGGTAAGGATGACCGCTTGTGAGTTTATGCTTGGCAAAGGTGATGTTCCCATTGCTAAAGATTATGGATTCAGTGGTGGAGATGGGGTTGGTGATGGTGGGGGTGATGGTGATGCTGAAGGTGGTGGTGATGATGGGGGTGTTGATGGTGGTGGGGATGGTGGTGCTGAAGACTCGTACTCCGAAGAAGAAGAAGAAGAAGAAGAAGATGCTGAGGAAGAAAAAGAAGATGCGACTATGGATTTTCTGTATACAACATATGGTAGAGAAACTATTGAGGCAGCTGTAAAAGCAGCAGAGGAGAAGACTGCTACTGAGGCGGCTTCCAAAACATCAAAGGGGAAGGGTGTTGCAGTAGAAGCAGAAGAAGAGGAAGAAAAAGAAGAAGAAGAAGAATCCTCTTCAGGAAAAAATAGTTTTGGTAAGTTTTCAGCTAAGGCGATGGAAAAGGCTGCTGCTAAGGTGTTGGAGAAGATGAAGGGCGTTGCAGTAAAAGAGTCCTCAGAAGAAGAAGAAGAAGAAGAAGAAGAAGAAGAAGAAGAAGACGGGGATGAGGAGGAAAAAGAAGAAGAAAAAGAAGGGGATGTGGAGGAAGAAGAAGAAGAAGAAGAAGAAGAAGAGGAAGAAGAAGAAGAGGAAGAAAAAGAAGGAGAAGAAGAAGAGGAAGAGAAGGATGAGGAAGAAGAAGAAGAGGAGGAAGAAAAAGAAGGAGAAGAAGAAGAAGAAGAAGGAGGAGGAGGAGAAGAAGAAGGAGGAGAAGAAGAAGAAGCGGAGGAAGAAAAAGAAGAGGAAGCAGAAGAAGATGAGAAAGAGAAGGATGAGGAAGCAGAAGAAGAGAAAGATGACGAAAAAATGGAAATGCCTCCAGCTGTTGGCGAAAAAGAGAAGGATGAGGAAAAAGGAAAAGACAAGGATGAACAAGAAGAAGAGGAAGAAGAGGAAGAACAAGAAACGCTTGCAGCCATGAGGTCCAAGGTGGGTTGCAAAAGAAAAAAACACCGATTCTGAGGAAGAGCAAGAGGGCAGGTCCTCCTTCGAAGTTCAAGAAAAGTCCATTCGTGATTCCAAAACCTTAAGAAGGTGGTTGCTTTTAGTGTTTTATGTTTTATGTTGCTGCATCAGAATATTTTCAGGATATTTTCATATGAATATTTTATGTTTTTGAACTTTTTAGTATCTTAGTTTAGTATGTATTTGCAGTTTCTGACTAAGTATTACTATGTATTACTAGGTATTACTATGTCGAACTACATAAAAAAGCACCAAATTAAAGTATTATTTAAAAAATTGCAAAAAGTAGAAAAACAAAAAAAATTTATAAATTACAAAAATTAAAACAAGTGTGAACGTATGCGTTCACACAAACAATATACTAAAATATTATTAAAACAAGTGTGAACGCATGCGTTCACACCATAAATAGAATAAAATATTATTCATTTAGTTGTACTCAGTTTACCAGTAATATCTACTTACCCATAGTTATATTTCAGGTTTAACTAGTTATATTCCGTTTTTCATTGACTTTTTTAGTTGTACAGATTAAAATAGGTACTAAAATTAAGGTTAGCAAACTTTGACAGAAAAACATTTGTAAAATTATGATTTTGTATCATACACGTCATAATGGCCAAAGTGTTTAAGAACTACTCATACATGTCCAAGATATTTTCGAATCAAAACATAACATTTTGAAATTTTTGTTTTTGTTTTTATAATGTAACAATTAAATTATTAATAGTACTAATAACCAAATATATAATAGTAGTAATAACCAAATATATATGTGAAATAACCTTTTATATATAATTACCTTGTTAATAGTAGTTGTATTTTGCTATATAGTTATATCAGTAATTTGTAGTTGTATTTTGATATATAGTTATATCAGTAATACATAGTTGTATTTTGTTATATAGTTATATCAGTAATTTGTAGTTGTATTTTAATATATAGTTATACCAGTAATACATAGTTGTATCCTTAATAGATAGTTATATCAGTAATACGTAGTTGTACCAGATTACAAAACAATCCATAATATAGAGTTTTAAAAACAATACATAAACAATTTAAACAACACATAAGTTATCACTCTCCTTGGCTACCACTACACTCAAACCACGAATACAAATCTCCAGTCTTGCTTCTTCTCTTAGGCCCGTGTTCTCCAACTGATGGATACCTTGTCACTTGGTGTCTTCCTTTTTTGCTGACATAATGTGGAGGAAGAGCAACCATCTCACGTACATTATCAGGAACATACCACTGAGACATATGACGTACCGGATATATTGTTCTGCAGTAGGCCAATGCCCAATAGGACATCCAATAATACTTGGAACACAAATCATGTATTTGCATTTTCGTGTATGCATTTTTCCTTGCTTCCATAAGGGCGGCTATTGCATGCACACACGAATACTTGTCAATATCAAAATGCTTGCATGCGCAAGTCTTCATCTTCAAATCAACCAAATAACCACGTCCATCTTTTCCATGCACGTTGAAAAGAAGGATGACATTGTTTAACACTGTGACCTCCAATAACTTCGCTTTGGCGCACAAAGAATGCAACACGGTCTCAATAAAAGGCACCAACATCATGTCTTCGGTAGAAGTCTTCCGATGTTTGTTAAACCAATAAGATAGTTTCTCAATAATCAAATCGATCATCGGTAAAAGAGAGTATTTTCTTGCATATTTGAAAACACTGTTAATAGACTCAACAATATTAGTGGTATAGATGTCGTACCTCTCTCCGGGGAAATAACATCTTGTCCATTTCCAAGTTTCTTTGCAACTTTTATCAAGATAAGTCCCTGCATTAGGATACATTTTCCTAAATGCACCGTACACTCTGTCGAACTCACACTCTATGTACACTTGTGCACATTCCATGAACCTAAACCCCAAGTTTTCTCTGTTGACGTAGGAAACCTTGCTTTTCACATTCTGAGCCATATGAAAAGATACAATACCCATGTCGAGATAAAGGGTACATCTCAGCAATTGAGTTTATAAGACTCACGTTTCTATCCGTAACGAATACTAGATCACCACTATCTGGTATCAGTGATTTTAATTTATTAAAAAACCAAGTAAGGCTCGAATCTTTCTCACCATCAACAACACCAAAAGCAATCGGATAGTGGTGATGATCAGGATCTTGCGCGGTTGCAACTATTAGGACTCCACCAATCACATGCTTAAGGTGAGTTCCATCCACAATGATCACTTTTCTCATGACTGCAAATCCTTCAATACATGCTCCCAACGCAAAGAAGAGGTACTTAAACCTCTGATCGTCATCCAATTCCACATACGTAACTGTACCCGGATTCACTTTCTCCAACATGTACATATAAGAATATAACATAGCATAACTATCCTCTGGACTTCCGCGTACATCATTACATGCTTTTTTTTTTCCTCTCCACGCTGTAGAGTACGACACTTTACAACCATATCTTCCTTGAACCAAACCCATTAGAATCTTTGGACTTGGGGTATCAAGAATCCCTGGAAAATCATCATGCAAGAGAGATGCAACTAACCGTGGTGTGCCTCTTCTTTTCCTTCTACATGTTGTACTTGTACTTGAAGATGCACGAGAACACGTATGAATCTTGTGGTACGTTCTAATCGAGAAGTTATCTGAATTCTTACACTTCGTTGCTCGTAAAGTCCATTTGCAACCTTTTTTGGATTCAAAACATTTTACCACGTACCGCTTTGTATCAGACTTGTCAATATAAAACTCAAAACAGTTTAGATGACCGGCTTTTTCTACTAATTCTTGCACCTCTCCCTTGGTTGAAAACTCTTGGCCTATATAGACATCCATACCATCTTCCCATTCAAGATTCGCAGCCTGACCTCCTTCTATAGAATGTGTAACCTCAATATCTTCATTGATAAACAAATTATCCAAGTCTCACCGTTCACACGCAATATTATCTAAATCTCCTCGTTCACTTGCAATATTATTCAAGTCTCTTCGTTCACATGCAATATTATCCAAGCCTTCTCGTTCACATGCATCCAAGTTTCCTCGTTCTTCATCGTGGACAACCATAGCATAATGTTCGGACGGTTCACTTGCTGATTGATTCATGATGTCACAATCAACTCGGCAATTTCCTCTAGCACTAGAAATCATGTCTTCTATACTCGCACCAACTTCACTTGATATACCTTCTCTTGGAAGTATATCGCACCCTATATTTTGCCCATGATTCTTGATAATCTCCACATGCAACACACTTTGCTCTTCATACAACTCTAAATAACTAAAAACATCATCATCATCCAAGATATATACTGGTTTCTTTGGGTCCACATTCAGAGGAATGTAACTAAATTTCACCTCAGCACTATCTTCATCCAACCCTATCTTTCTGCATATTTGTTCAACCATCACCGTATAAGTGACCTCCTCACTCGCTTTTTTCAACAAAAGAGTGTGATGCACATCTTCCTTCGAAATCCATAATACTTCATCTCTCTTCTTCAAATAATGTCCACCATAATCAAAATGAATGAGAGTGAGCTGCTTTTTATTCATTGTACCCTGAAAATAATAACAACAGTTATATTCACTAATACAAATATTCTTAGTAATACCAGTTATATTCAGTTATACAAATATTCTTAGTAATACCAGTTATATTAGTAATACATATATTCTTAGTAATACTAGTTATATTAAGTTATACAACTATTCTTAGTAATACTAGTTATAATCAGTTATACAAATAGTCATAGTAATACCAGTTATTGTAAGTTATACAAATATTATTAGTAATATCAGTTGTATCAGTAATATATTTTTTCGAAGTAATACACAAAATCGAGCTACGATTCCGTATACCCGTCACTCACCCACTACAATATCTCCAAACTGATTATGTACATTACCTCAAATGAGCTTCAATCAACTGAAACGAGCTTCACTCGAGCTCCAACCTCCAAGCTTCAATGGCGGACGGATATGGTTTGGAACTTCAAAAGCAGTGGCCAACGGAAGAAACAGACCTCTTTCGGACCTCCAATGGCGGACGGAAGCTTCAAACCCCAAAACTCTAATTTTTTTTTCTCTTCAAAAATGAATCAATGCAGACGATGGGAGTAAATGTGGGATGGGTGGGAGGAAGAAGAAGCTTAAAGAGGGAGAGATGATAGTAAATGTTATTGGGAAGTGGGACCCATTCTTTTTATATTGCCCTTAAATTTACTAAATTAATATTTTATTCAAGGGTAGTTTTGAGTTTTTTGTATTTTTAAAGAAGTAAGGGGTATATAGAATAGGGGTGGATAAAATAGATTAAGGTTTTACAATTAAGGGCATCTTAGCATTTGGCCCGCAGACGAAGGACTAAATGCTACTTTACCCCTAAAAAGGTAAAGTAATTCTCCTATGCCCCTTTCTAAATTAAAAGGAAAATGACTATTTTATTTGTTAATTGGATTATATAGTTGTAAATATAAGTAATATCAACCGAAACACGGTAGCGCAGATGGTAAGACACTGTACGCGCGATCCGGACGACCTGGGTTCGAATCCCAGATCTGTTGAATAACTGGATACAACTAGGTATAACTAGGTAACAGCGGTACAACTGTGTACAACTAGGTATAACTTGGTTTTTAGTTGTATCCAGATCAGAGGTATTTTCGGATTTTCATTAAAATAAGAGGTATACTAGAATGAGTTCAACATTTAGGAGCATACTAGAATAGGTTGGGGAAATCGGAAATGGTTTATATCTTGAAGGACAAACCAGCAATTGATCCGGCAGACGAAATCGAAATTGAAATCAACGAAAGAAGAAAAAGGAATGAAGACTTGAGAGGTACGAATGACACGTGTAAAGCCTCCGGAATGTGGAACATTGCTTCGTACCGGGACTAGCCGAATGTTAAATCCGGTTTTGGTTTGATTTTTGAGTTTCTCGGTTTAAAAGGATATGAATTACATATAAATTTGATATGATTTGAAATTCCGTTTCGTATCGAAAATTTTGAGTTCGATTCATTCGCCTTTGCTTTTCGGATTTAGGTAGAAGAAAAAAAAAAGGAACCGAATAAAGATGTGGTTCATTTATTGGATTGCTTTTCCGGTTCAGTTTCGGGTTATATCAATGCGATTTAGCCGAATTAAACTTTGATCGTCAACAACAACAAAATGTCCATATTGTCATTTTCTTAAGTGTGCATTAGTGTTCGTATAACCGAGAGAGAAATTGTGTTTAAGTTTCTGCTATTTCTCAATTCTCATGATTGGATAAAAAGTTGTTACATAAGATATATATACAAACTCACTAAACCAAGACTAAACAGAAATGCACAAAATGCATACATAGAACCGAACTTAACCAAGACTTAAAAACAAGCTCTATAACTGTTAATAAGTGTATTTGATTCTTTATCCGACTATAGTACACAAGTTACATTGGACATACATTAGTAGTATTAATAAGTGAATCATCTTGAATAAATGTGTCTTACATATTCAACAAGTACTAATGAGCAGCTCTTGACCCAAACAGTTAATTAACATATTTCTACACTGAATTGATAACAATACAACTGGTGATAACTAAACTAAATTGATGCTGCATTCTATGGTTTCGCTATCATTAAAATTAGAAGTTACTGGGATGTGCCTTAAGTTATCACCTGAACAGTTGAGAATTGCTCTTTGCACAATATGAGTTTCGTAGCTCGTGAATGCGCCTAATGCTCCAAGAAACCCTTCATGTCGTAAAAACATTGCTTTTGCCTCACCTCTCGACCTGAAATGAGAAGGAAAAATGAGAAAATTTTACGAAGATCTGTGGACATACATGAGTTTTAGATATGGAGGGATTGATTAAGTAGTTTCAGTTTTGGATTACCAAAAGTGAACAGCAACAGATATTGTGTCCATGGTGTACTCGAGCCCACGGATGAAAAATCCACCAAAGAAAATACGCTTAAGACCGAATCTGAGAGCATTCAAATAAGCAATCTGGATAGAAAGTGAAACAGTAGAAAATGTTACAATCCAATCAGAAAAATCATCAGCTTCAAGTTTTCTGTAAAATGGCATTGAAATGTTCAGAGGAACTGACCTGACCGATGTTATTTGATATCATTCTTAGAAGGGATCTTGCGACATCTTCTGGCTGGTAATCTTCAAGTTCTTTGCCATCAGAAATTGCTTTCCCAAAGCTGGAAGCGATAGCTGTTGAGGAGAGACCAATCTACGGAAAAAAGATAATGAAAAAAGAAGGTTTGGATTTTACATATGAATCAAATCTGTAACTTTAGCAAACCAAGATTAGTAATTACCTTTGAATAATCTGTTCCACCGTAGATATCCCCCACAAGCATGTCAATTACTCTGTTATTTCCATGGTGACTTAACTCGAGCAGCTCATCAAAACTGAAATTAAGATATATTAATAGTTACTCAGGCGAGGAACTACGTACGTGAATACAGTTAACTAAGAAGTCACCTCTTGCATTTTGTTAAAAGCTTTCCAAGACCTAAAAATGTGCCTCCACCAAGGCTTGTTCCACTTATTCGCTCATACTTGCCATCTCCATCGACCTACAGAAGAACGAGTTTGAGTAAGCAACATCACTGATGTTGTACAGAAAACGATCAAGTATATAACAAGTCAAGATTGTAACAGCATAGAATGGCTCCAAGTTGCAATCAAAATCAAAGTGATCAGAGAAACCAAAACCATAATGACCTTGATCATGCTAACGCCAGAGCCTATATTAACAAGTAGATATGGATACAGATCATTATGGTCGATCTCGACAAACTCCTTCTGACCATCCAAGTAGGTAAAAGCTTCCCTTGGGACTGTCTGCAAAATCGTGCAAGAATTTTTTGTTATGTAATATTTCTTTTATGGATTAGTAGTGATGTACAATGGCAAAAACAAGAAGTTTGTCAAAAAACTATTCTGCCACAGATGTCTTTGATGCATTGAGGAAGCTATCTCATAGAAGACCTCAGGGAGCACACCGCATTTAAGCACAACTGCAGATTATCATTATCATCAAATATTTGATGTCCTAAATGGTAATATAGCTAATAGCTATTTATGCAGTCTTCTAGAAGTTAATCTAGGACACCACTCAGACCAAGAGATAATCTCTATCAGGAAAACATAATACAACTTCACACATATTAGAATTAGCAGACAGATAAATAAGTTTGTGGGCTAGACTCTTCAGAGTGCAGCATTACTCAAGTGTGTTAGCAAGGAAAAAAAAAAAGAAGTACACAGACACGATGTACATATATAACAGATGGGAACCTCATTTAGGTAATGTTAGAGGTAAAATGAAGAGAAGATGGTGATAGGGATGAAAAAACTAACCTTTAAGAGAAAATTAACACCCCCAACAAGAGAATGCATCTCATCTTCCTTATCGAAAAGAATTCCGAGTTTCTCCTTAAAGAGATCAGCAAACTTAAATGCCCCACCACCTGTGGCCTTTGCAATGATAGCATACCAATTAGTAGACCATAATCAACTACAAACTGAAATTCCCACTGCAACATTCCTCACTACAAAAGTTTTGCCGAGCTATAACCGATGATAGCTTTTACCTTAACAGATAGATAATCATGGACTGCGCCATTCTGATGCTGAACACCTGAATAAACCTCTGTCAGTGAAATAAACAAAGGAACTCAATTCAACTTTCCGGGCAAAGAAATCAATAAACTTGTTTTGGCTATCTTAGAACTTTCTACAATGGAACTTAAGGGAGATGATTCAAAGACACAATTTTTTTCGAAATCAGGAAACTAAGAACTCATTCAGCACTCTAAATGGTTAGAAAGCTTCTGAATACATATGAATCCAATCTTAAATCAGAAGTTAAGATCATAAAAACCCACACTTTACCGGAATGATGAAGAACATTGAATCGAATAAACTCTAAACAATCATCAATCTTTCTTGTCTCAAACTTAGCGAAACAAAGCCTCCCTTCCAAAACAGAGCAACCATTACGAGACTCTTCGCTATAATCTCCATTTGCCGAGAAATACACAAGCTTGATCAGAGTCCCTACGAAACCAGAATATAAAAATCCCCCATTGAAGTTAATCACACAAACCAAATTCCGGTTATATCATTTCAATCGAGACGAACCCAAAACCGAACAAATCTAGAATGAATCAAAGCAAAGCCAATTTTGGTTTTTTTAATTACCTCCGATGTCGAGAGCCAAATGAGAGATTTGAGTCGGATCCATGGCGGTTTTTTTGTTTTGTTTTTGCAAATTCTCTTTTTGATTCGTTTTCGAGTTTTAATTTTTACAAAGTTGAATTAAAAAAAAATGTTTTCAACGATCAACTACTTTGGATCTAACCTATCTATCTATCTACTTTTCTCATCCATGGCTGACTTTGATTTGTCTTCTCCATTGAGCAATGTTTGGCTGTCCCAATTGATTGCGTCAATACTAATTTGTTTTTTTTGAAGAAAGAGAGACGAATTTTGCTGACTTGTCATTTGGTCTTTTCAGGATTGGATATATTTTATTTACTATATATATATATAATATATTTAAAATAAAAAGATAATCTAAAGTGTTATAAAACATCTTATGGACTCATTAATCGGCTCCACTAGGTCCATTAGGGTTTTATCTTTTCTTTGTATCCCGAGACTCATATATATATATTCCCTTATCTCATTAATAAGATGGATCAGTTTACAACACGTTATCAGCACGAGTTGCTCCCTAAAACCCTAAAAACACAAAACGCGGTTACTGTTCATCCGGCGTTACTGTTCAAAACCGAGGTCTTTAGCTCCCGGTTCTGGTCCGTACAACCCCTTAAGGTGAAAGGTAAATCCGAAACCCTAAAAAGCTAAGAACCAACCATCGAATTCGGACTAGAGAAAGTGTAACCATTAAAACGAATCTTGATTGATTAAGCGATTGTTATTGCTTGTGTGATCTGATTGCTTGACTCGTTTAAGTTGCTAGAAAAGTTATTATTGCTTAAACCAAAGTCGCAAATTCGAAAACACTTAGCCATGACCGAAACTTTAAAAACCTAAAACCTAAATCGGATCAAATCCGAAATCCCTAAAGTATAATCCGATTGATTGAGGTTGTCTAGGTTGTTTTAAATTGATTGTTTCTATGATTGGTTACATGCTAAAATTGCCAGAAACCAAAACCTAAAATCGCATGAACCCTAGAAACCTAGAAAAGTAAAAATCCTATTGTAAATAGAAAAATCCTAAAAACCCTAAATCCTATTCTAAATAGGAAAAGTTTAATCATAATCAATAAAAGGAAAACCTATATAAAAAGAGGAAATTATCAAATCCTAAATCCTAATTAAATTGAGGCACTCAATGTCTCAGGAGATAACTATCTCCAGTGGGCCCTTGACACTAAAATTTTCCTCAACTCCAAAGGCCTAGGTGAATGCATCATCGATGGTAACACCGCATCTCTCAAAGATCGGTTCCAGGCGATATTTCATATCCGCCATCACCTGGCCGAGAGCCTCAAAAATCAATATCTCACGATTGAGAATCCACTCGACCTTTGGGTGACACTGAAAAGAGGTATGACCATCAGAAAACGGTCATCTTGCCCCAAGCCAAGTTCGAGTGGAACAACCTACGGTTCCAAGATTTCAAATCCGTTGACGCCTACAACTCCAAATTATTTCGGATCGTTTCAATCATGAAACTATGTGGCGATGAAGTGTCTGACAATGAGCTGCTGGAAAAGACATTGTCAACATTTCATACTCAGAATATTGTGCTTCAGCAACAATACCGCGCGATGAAATACGCGACATATGAGGATTTGATCTCTTGCTTACTCCTAGCAGAGAAAAATAATGAGTTGTTGATGAGGAACAGTGCTCAAAGGCCCCCGGGATCAGCCCCACTACCAGAGGCCCATCAAATTGAAGGAGCCAAGAGAGAATCCAACTACGTCCGGCGTGACAGATCCTCTGATCGTGGCCGTGGACGTGGCAATGGACGTGGGAAGCGTGGCAATGGACGTGGAAATTCGAACATAGGCAACCGACCTAACCTCAGTTACGGTCGCGGTAAAGGTCGTGGAATCTCCAAACCGACCCATTCAGCCAACTCGACCAATCCATCCCCTTGCCACCGATGCGGGATGTCAAATCATTGGTCCAAGAACTGTCGCACTCCCAAGTTCCTTTGTGATCTCTATCAGAAGCACGGGAAAACTCATCCTGAAGCTAATCTGGTTAACCAAGATTATGAAGGTGACTTCAAAGATGACAAGGTTGATCACATGGATTACCAGACCTCAGACCTTCTTGATTGATTTCGACATTTAGATATTTGCTTTATATTGACAATATTTATTTGGGCTTTGTTTGATTTTGATTTGTGTTTTTTTTTATGCACACATTATTTTATGCAATGGTTTATTTAATTACTTATTTAAATCGTACCTCTTGTCTATTAAAGTTATGAACGAGCTGAAACACATCATTGTGGTGGAGAGTGGATCCAGCCATACCATACTAAAAGACAAGAGATACTTCATAAATCTCATAATAAAAACCGCAAACATTAGCATAATAGCGGGTACCTCGAGCCTAGTAGAAGGCCACGGCCAAGCCCATGTGTTGTTATCAAACGGCACACATCTAGAAATACTAGATGCACTATACTCACCCAGTTCAAAGAGAAATCTATTGAGCTTCAAAGATATAAGACTAAATGGTTTCCACATCGAAACCCAGGGTGAAGGGAACAAAGAATCCCTACTGATTACTAAGATCTCACACGGCCATAAACAAGTCCTTGAGACTATACCCGCACTATCTACTGGCCTTTACTATGCTAAAGTCAGTATGATTGAGCCTAATGTTGCTATTAAAGCACGATTCAAAGATCACACTATTTGGCACGACTGGCTTGGTCATCCCGGTACGAATATGATGCGTAAATTGATTCAAAGTTTTAAAGGGCACACCCTTAAAGAAAACCGATTTTTCCCTCAGCACCTCACGTGCACAGCTTGTTCACAAGGGAAGTTGATCACTCGGCCTTCACCAGTCAAAGTGTCTAAAAAGACCTTGAATTTTCTGGAACGAATCTAAGGAGACATATGTGGTCCGATCCACCCACCTTGTGGGACATTTCGGTATTTCATGGTTCTAATTGATGCATCGACCCGCTGGTCGCATGTTTGTCTATTGTCTTCTCGAAACCAAGCATTTGCTAGGTTATTGGCCCAAATCATCAGATTGCGAGCCCATTTTCCAGATTTCTCACTTAAGACTATACGTCTTGATAATGCTGGTGAATTCACTTCCCAAGCGTTTAATGAGTATTGTATGGCCATGGGGGTAAGGGTTGAACATCCCGTGGCACATGTCCATACACAGAATGGATTGGCTGAATCATTCATTAAACGAATTCAATGGATTGCTCGACCATTACTCATGAGGTCGCAGCTCCCGGTCTCAGCTTGGAGACATGCAGTCTTACATGCTCCTGAACTAATATGCATTCGGCCATCTAGTGAGCATAGATATTCACCATCCCAATTGCTAACGGGTCATGAGCCAGACATCTCCCATATTAAGACATTTGGGTGTTTAGTCTATGTACGCATTGCACCACCACAGAGAACTAAAATGGGACCTCAGAGGAGGATGGGAATATATGTTGGTTTTGATTCTCCCACCATTATCAAATATCTTGAGCCGACCACAGGAGACCTATTTAAGGCCAGATATGCGGATTGCCAATTTGATGAATCGGTATATCCTGTCTTAGGTGGAGAGACACACAAGCTGGTAAAGGAAATTTCATGGAATCAAACATCCTTACAATGGCAAGATCCTCGGACTCTAGAATGTGATTCAGAGGTCCAAAAGATTATACACTTACAAAAGCAAGCTAATCAATTGCCAGATTCCTTTGCTGACCCGAACAGAGTAACCAAATCGTACATACCAGCTTGTAATGCACCAGTACGAATAGATGTCCAAAAAAGACAGACTCAAGTTGCTACAGAGTCTGCATCACGTAATAAACGTGGCAGACCATTAGGTTCCAAAGATAAGAATCCCCGGAAACCAAAGAGATGTGCAACGGTTGAAACCGGGATTCCTGAAATAACAGACATAGCCACGGCTGAGATTCACTCTAGTGAACCGATACAAGAGGTTTGGGACGCCAAATCTCAAGGTTCCGAAGGGATCAATAATAATGAAATCTCTATCAATTATAGCATGTCTGGAACTCAATGGAACAGAAAAGATGTCGACATAGATGCAATCTTTGCATACAAGGTAGCACTTGAGGTTGCGCACACGCAAGAGGATCTAGAACCCACGTCTATAATTGAGTGCACTCGTAGATCAGACTGGCTAAAATGGAAAGAAGCCATAAACGTGGAGTTAAACAGTCTAAAGAAAAGGAATGTGTTTGGTCCGATCATAAGGACACCATTCGATACTAAACCAAGGGCCACAAATGGGTCTTTGTGCGTAAAAGAAACGAACTCGGTGAAGTCGTTAGATATAAGGCACGGCTTGTAGCACAAGGATTCTCACAGAGACCCAGAATCGATTATGAAGAGACTTATTCTCCTGTGGTGGATGCAACTACTTTTCGATTCCTCATAAGTCTGGCCATAAAAGAAAATTTAGATTTGCGGTTAATGGATGTTGTAACCGCCTATCTCTATGGACCACTGGACAATGAAATCTATATGAGATTACCAGATGGCATCGAGCTTAAAGATAAGCATGCATCTCGAGATCAGCACTGCATTAGGCTGAACAAATCCTTATATAGACTAAAACAAAGCGGACGTATGTGGTATAACCGGTTAAGTGAATATCTCATCAGAGAAGGCTACAAAAACGATCCGATCAGTCCATGCATCTTTATCAAGAAATACGAAAACAAAGGATTTGTGATCATAGCAGTATACGTGGATGATTTAAACATCCTCGGAACATCTGGTGAAATCGCCCAAACAGTAGAATGCTTAAAAGCAGAATTTGAAATGAAAGACCTGGCCAAAACTAAATTCTGTTTGGGGCTTGGGGCTACAACTTGAGTACATCAAAAATGGAATCCTTGTGCATCAATCAGCATACATTGAAAAGGTACTCAAGAGATTCAATATGGACCAGGCCCAACCATTGACCAGCCCAATGGTTGTGAGGAGCCTCGGATTGGACAGTGATCCATTTGGTCCAAAGAAGGACGATGAAGAAGTTCTCGGTCCTGAAATGTCATACCTCAGTGCCATAGGAGCATTAATGTACTTGGCTAGTCACACTAGACCAGACATCTGTTTTGCCGTGAGTCTCCTAGCTCGCTTTAGCTCATGTCCATTTAAAAGGCACTGGAACGGTATTAAACACATCCTAAGGTACCTACAAGGGACTAAGGACTTAGGATTGTTTTACACTAACCAACACAAGGATGGGCTAGTTGGTTTTGCTGATGCAGGATATCTATCGGATCCGCACTGTGCCAGGTCTCAGACTGGTTATGTTTTCACGCATGGAGGAACAGTTATCTCATGGAGATCTATGAAGCAGACAATCGTTGCCACCTCATCTAACCATGCGGAAATCTTGGCCATCCACGAAGCTAGTAGAGAGTGTGTCTGGTTGCGGTCCATGACTCAGCACATCCGATCAAATTGTGGTATGAACGAAGATAAGGAGCCAACGGTTATGTTTGAAGACAACGCGGCTTGCATTGCTCAGCTCAAGGACGGTTATATCAAAGGGGATCGGACGAAGCATATTCTGCCCAAATTCTTCTTCACTCATGAATTACAGAAGGATGGTCAGGTCAAAGTTCAGCAGGTCCGATCAAGTGAGAATTCAGCCGACCTATTCACCAAATCATTGCCGACTTCAACACTCCGGAAGCTCATTTATCAGATTGGGATGCGTAGACTTAAGGATCTACAGTGATGCTCAAATCAGGGGGAGTAATGTGTGTTGTACTCTTTTTCCTTCACCATGGTTTTTCCCACTGGGTTTTCCTGGTAAGGTTTTAATGAGGCAACATTCCCCAGCGCATTATAGAGATTCCGGTTGAGTATCAGGCACGGTTATTTCGTCCAAGGGGGAGTGTTATAAAACATCTTATGGACTCATTAACCGGCCCCATTAGGCCCATTAGGGTTTTATCTTTCCCTTGTATCCCGAGACTCATATATATATATATTCCCTTATCTCATTAATAAGATGGATCAGTTTACAACATAAAGATATTTTGTTTTAGAATTTCAAAGTAGAAGATACGCTCTCTCAAATAAAAATAGGGAAGGATTAATCACTATTAGTAACTTAAAACTTCGAATTTATTGCTATAATGTTTGTATCTTATTAACATATTTTTTTAACCCCCAAAATAACCTTTAATCTTAGTGTAAAAAATAAAAGTATTACAAAACTACCATTACTGAATTTTGGCGCCATTTCGAAAAATTCCAGTTAATTACAAAAAAACTAGCAAAAATTTACGGTTTTACCACACAGGGTAAACAAATCTGCAAAAAAAAAAATCTGCCACAGATTTGTTTTCCGTCGCTGACTTGTTATAACATGTAACCACAAACTTGATATAAACTAATATGCGACCGATTTGTTATTGCTTGACTGCAGACTTGTAAATCTCTGGTCACTATGATCTGTCGTAGACACCGTAGATTTTTAAATCTGCGGCCACATTGATCTGCTGATTTGTTTGGCTGGCACCGCAGATTTTATAAGTCTGTCGCAGACTTGTCTGGACTCGCAGACTTATTCTATTGTTCACTCATAAGATAATAACTAGAATGACTCGAAGCGATGATAGATTTATCTTAGCAACAGCAGAGTTATTTTCTGCCACAGACTTATTTGCGAAGGCCACAGATTTGTTCCACACGTGGCCGCAGACTTAATTCTGACTAGACTAACGTTTTAAGTAGCTGCAGACTTATTACCCGCAAATTTATTTACAGTTTTTTGGCCGTAGATTTATATCTGCAGATTTATTTCCAGTAAAAATCTGCATACGTTTTTCTGGAAATGAGATTGGAGAAGTGGACCATAGGCGGGAACAAGGTTCACTGGGATACTAGAAATGGATCAATCATATGTGAATCCATTGGGAATGGTCCAAGATGAAGTGAATCATATGTTAATCCATTGGGAATTCCTTGTATGTTCATCACTGAGAGCATTGAATTTTTAACAAATGTATCGTAACAGAAATTCATTTTAGTAAAAGTGGGTTTAATACTTCGAAACGATGATCCAATGATTCTTTTAGCTTTTATTGGCTGTTTACCATGAAGATGTATGTGATTTGTGAAAATCTAGTGTTATATAAGTGTAGTTGGATGGGCTCTACAAATGATTAACTTCTCTACAACATGCATTGCAATCTTCCCACAACCACTCACAACACATCTGAAATAAAGAATATATGGTTTCAATGTTGTGATATTGAAGAGGCTTTTCATGAGCAAAGTCAACAAAGCTCCTCTTTCTCTATCTAGGCTGGTGGAATTTATGATGAGCAAGGTTCCATTTCGCTGAAACTCTCTCTCTCTTCTGTTTGTTTTTAATTTAGTCTTATAGATCATGATTATCTGTTCCATTTTTTTAGAAACAGGTTCCATGTCATTTTTCACATCGAGGGTTACCGCTTATAGTTAGTGGATCAGATGATGAAACTGCAAAGTTTTGGGACATGCGTCAGAGAGGAGCCATACAAACATTTCTTGATAAATATCAAATCACAGTCGTGAGTTTCTCTGATGCAGCTAATAAGATACTCACTGGCGGAATATGGGATTTGAGAAAAGGTGAAGCGATTATGAGCTTAAGTCCAGCCGGATCTTACCTTCTCACTAATGCCATGGACTCGTTTGAGCCTAAGTCCAGACGGATCTACTGAGAAAAGCTTGTCTTTCTCAGAGGACATGACAATAACAAACTCCAAGTCTCAAAGTTTTGGTTTTTTATTGAGTTTGTATGCTTGGAAGAACTGAGTAGAACAAAAAAAAAAGAGGTATACAAACATTCTATCTGAAAACTTGTCTTAAATCAAATCAATTGTGTTCATAGTCTTCTGATTTGAATCATCCTCACTAAAATTCACAAAAATATGAAATCTGCATAACTATTCATGAACTCTAAAGCTATGTTACCACATTGCCATTCACTTAAAAATTCAACTTGACACAAATGGAGACAATACCATATTGTTTTAGAAATCATACAACCCCAAGATCTATCACATGGTAGGTAATCACATTTGGACTTTCGAATGATCGCTCACCTTCGATATATATATAGTTTTTTCTCACAACACAACTAGAAGATTATATGAGCAATATGAATATAGCAGCAGCTTGGGTTTCAGAGCCCTGATTCAATGAGGTAGTCACCAAGCCTCTCCACGACCATATTGCATTGTCCATGAGCCATTAGTTCTTCATAGATACCAAAGACCAAAGCTTGAGTGGTCTTTTGATGGTAACACCACCAGCTCCTTACAATGGAAGCAAAAACAACATCAGTTCACAAAAATTCAGGAAAGCAAACTCTACAAAAAACTTCACCATTTCAAAATCACAATTTCTGCTTAAAAGAGATTTAAACTAGTGAATTGAACTTTTTCTACTGCATCTTTTGCAATTTATAACCTTAACGTCAAGAACATATGAATCAGAAAACAAAAACCAATCAGAAAATAGTGAATTTTGCCGATTTAGTAGATAAAGCTACAAAAACAGAGAATCATGGAAGAAACATTGATTAGTTTCTGTAAGTCTTTAAACCATTTTTTTCCCGGGTTATAACTTTGATATCTATATAAAAGACAACAAATTTGTAGACAATCATGCTCTAAGACCAAAAAAATCTGTGATAACTAAAAAATTTGCGGGTACAAAAAAATAAATTTGTGATAACTAAAAAGAATCTGCGGGTACAAAGAAATAAATCTGTGAATAACCAAAACAAATCTGCGGGTACGAAAAAATAAATTTATAAATAACTAAACAAATCTGCGGGTACAAAGAAAAAAATTTGCGAGTACAAAGAAATAAATCTGTTAATAACCAAAAAAATCTGTGGGTACGAAGAAATAAATCTATAAATAACTAAACAAATATGCGGGTACAAAGAAAAAAATCTGTAAATAAGTAAAAAAAATCTGCGGGTACAAAAAAATAAATCTGTGATAACTAAAAAAATATGCGGATACAAAGAAATAGATCAGATAATATACATGAGAAATATCAAAACTTTTGCCGCATAGTCAAATCGAAAATCAATTCTAGAAAGTGAATAGATCATATACGAGAGATGATTCAGACAAATCACGAGAGGACGAAGCAAATCAAAGTCAATAGAGACAAATTACGTAAAGAAAGAGAGACAAGGGAGGGGGAAGCGAGATGGATACTGTGAAAGGGAGAGAGACAGAGAGAGAAATGGAGATCTGAGGAAGATAACCAAACCAAACGAAGAAGACCCTATTAAGGAAAAAGGGTCGCTATAAGTTTTTCCTACGATAATTAGTGTTAGGAAAAAATTGGGTCAGATCTCAATCTAAATATATCACCGAAATTGAAGCCGCGGAAGCCACAGAAAAATCAACCACAACCAGTCTTCTACAACAACACCAACACACCAAAGCACCCAACAAAGCCAACCACCATCATCACCGGAAAACCGGAGGAGACGGAGAGCCAGAGAAGACACGAGATACCCACCAGAGAACCAAAAAGCCAAAGAACACCAGCCTGAGAAATAACCACTGACAGGGAAAATGAAGCCAGCAAAGAGGAGAGACACCGGAATCACAGAGAGATGGGGCCATTCACCGTCCACCGTCGACTCGCCAGATATGGCTTCCGTCCGCCCAGAACTTAACAGGGGGAAGAGAGAGACGAGAAACAAACTAACTACACCTAACTACACCTAACTACAGAGGCTGGCCAACGCCGGCAGAACGCAGCGGAGACCTAGAGATGAAGGCGGCAGCGAGTTAGGGTTTCCGAGAGAGAAACGCTATAATCCTAAAGTTTTTTTCTAATTTTTTTTTTTTTAAAGTGAAATTGTTGAAATGTTATCAAATTGAAATGTTGGGAAATTGAAAACATTTTAATTTTTTTTGTTTGAATAAAATTTTCGTTATTTCTTCTAAAATTTTGGTTTACTTGACATATTCAAAGATTTTTAGGTAATTAGTTATTAATTAGCAATAAAAAAATTCAAAAAGAAAAAAAAACAGTTTTTGTTATTAATTAATTTTTTACGTTTAAATAAAATTTAGAGGTGTCTTTGATGTCTAGAAAAAGTTACATACGTATATGGAACTGAAAGGAGTTGTTATTAATTTTGCAGGTGACAAGAGAATCTTGAGACAAAAAAAAATTCAAGTCAAAATTTTCTTTTATTTATTAATTTCTGTTATAACCAATCAAAAAAAACTTTAAAAAAAAATTAATAATTCACTTCTGAATGTCAAACTCGTAAAGTTTTTCTTTTAAATTTTGTCGTAAAAAGAAAATTTAATATGAGCAGTAAATGCTTCCATTGACTTCAAGTTCCACCGCATTGCTGATAAGATGTCGTATTAAGATATGGAAGTGCTTGTCCTACGTCTTGTCGTATTAATTAAAATTTTCTTTATTAATTAACCAGACAACAAATCAAAATAGTATTTTTCGATTGATTACTCAATCTTGCAAAAACCAGAAACCGAAGAACCGAACTAAAAAATAAGAACCGAACCGAATTCGAAACTGATAAAATACTTAAACGGATACTAAATGTTTATATCCGAAGAATCGAAACCGAACCAAAAACCGAATAGGTACCCGAAATAATCGAAATATAATTATATACCCAAAATATTAATTATATTTAGATTTGATATAACTCAATTACCCAAAATTACAATTATAAACTCGAAGATTTCAATTATTTTTAGATCAAAATAACCAAAATGCTCAAAATATCCAAAAAAATTTAGTTATATTTGTCAAAATTTAACCAAATTTTATTTAAATTTAACATTTTTTATTTTTCCTAATATTTCGGGTATCCGGAACAGAATCGAAAATACTCAGAACCGAACCAAAATTTTAAAATATCCGAATGGATACTAAATATTTCTACCCAAAAAATCTAGAACCAAACGGGTTTTATTCGGAACCGAACCGAATACCTGAATGCCGAGGTCTTGTTAGCATACAGAAACTTGAATTTGATAATGTGACACTATTGATCCTCATGCATTTTGTCCTCATATCTTCAAAACCTATCTCTTATTTTGTTATTGAACAGATAAACATAAATAGCAATAGGCCACTTGTAGTTTGAAATAAGTACTTATTGGCAGTTGGCACACAGCAATTTAACATAAACGAAATAATTCAAACCACACAAAAACAAATACAAAATGAGAATTAAAACACAACAACTTGCTTTTTTTTTTTTTTCACTCACACACCAACTTGCTTCAAACGCACATTCTTGTGTAGTAGTGTTTCAGATTTCTCAAGCGGCAGAAGGTGCATCAGGAGAGTATAAAAGTGGTGCTTCGGTTACTGAAGCTATAATTGTTGATTTCGAAAAGTTTGCTTCTAAATTTGCGGGGCTTTTCGGTTTGAAATCAAGAGACTCGTCGTTATAAATATCCCACCATTTCTTAATTAACATTTTAACGTCTTCTCTGTCCATGTTAGGCTCTTCTCCTGTGTACCTCCATGGTTTGGTTCCCTATCATTATAATTTCACCAATAATAGTAAATATAAAAAGACTAATTAAGTTTGGAAGCCAAGCTAAACCAGCTAGGATACGTAAATGTTAATAAGCAAGAGAGAGAGCATGGGAAAAACTATCGTCATGTCCATATGGGAAAAACTATCGTCATGTCCATACAAAAATGCATTTCCATATGGGACAGTACTGACTTCTGTTTAATAAAAAGGGAAAGTGAAGGTTTGGAACAAAAGAAAATATTAATTTATATTATGTATTATTATATCACTACAAGAAAACAGCCTTATAACTGACGGAATTTCCGACGGACATAATTCCGTCGGACATTTCCGATGGATTTCCGATAACAAAGTTACGACCATGTTGTTGTCAGAATTCCGTCGGTTAATATCGACGGAATTCCGACGGTTATGTAATAACCGATGGATTACCGACGGTTAATTACCGTCTGAAATAAGGATAAAAGTACGATGGTTAACAGATGGAAGAGCGACAGATTTCCGATAAACTTACTACGGATTTCCCACGGACAAAAATCCGTAGGTAATCCGTGGGAAATCGTTGTTTCCTTTTAAATACACATACGTATAATATTTTATATAAAATGAAAAAAGAAATTAAATTTAAAATTGCAATTTAAAATTCTAAAAATATATTAAGAAAAAATATTACATATAACAACTTATAATATATTTCAAACCAATTGAAAATAAAATTATTACAAGAGTCAAATAAAAAACATTTGAACTAATTATCATCCGATGTACTCTCTGAATTCTCTGATGATAATGAATCGGATTGTGAATCAAATTCTCCATGTTCCTCCTCGGAATAATCAAAAATCTCGTTATCACCTTCCTCAGTAAAATCAATAACAAGATCAACTTGTTGTGGTTCTGCGATCGGACCTAGAAAACCTGGAGTGGCGCATTGTTGCATAGCCTCATTATCTGCATTACCATCCACTCTACCTCTTGGTGTAATCAATGAAACAGTGATCCAGGGATCATGCTTGTTCGTGACACGAGGATATAGAATGTAACAAACTTGGTTTGCTTGTGATGCAAGGATGAAAGGATCGTACTTTTGGAGCCGTTTTCTGGAATGGATGGATGTAACCCCAAATTCATCTTGGCGAACACCTGTTCCTACGAACGGATCATACCAGTCGCAATAAAAAACAACGCATCGCAAGTCGAGAAGACCAGGGTAATGTACTTCTAGTATTTCCCTTAGAATACCATAGTAGACAATGTCACCCGATTCCGAAGAAATACCATAATCACTTGTTGGCCGGATCCTTCCTTCGCGTAAAATCTTGAAAGCATATCCACGTGTACAATAAATAGGAGAACTGTGGGCAACAGCCAATGGACCGTTGATCAACTCTTCTAACCAAGTTGGAAAAGACTAGCCTCTACTTGCACCTGTCCTTACCTGCAATAATTTTTTAAAATTTTTTTTTCTTAAATTAAAAAATGATATTTGTCGTAATATTAAAAAGAACGTAAGTGGATCAAATAAACTTACATAAAATGCAAGCCATTGAGCGAACTCGCTCTGTTTGAGCGCATTAAGTGCTTCCTCCGTGTAAGTTGAGTAATGAAAGCGTATGTGAGCCATATAAATCCTAAAAACAAAATTATAATTATTCTTTTAAATTATTTATTATTATATATATTAAGATTTTTTTTAAAATAAAATACCTTTCATACTCCAAAAGATCTTCACAATTTGTGAGAATATACATATGCAAATGATTTTGCTCCTCCTTAGTTAATCTTCGTTTTTTTGTTTTTCCACTTACTCGTCCAACCTACGTAAATAGATTTAAGTTGTAATTAATAATATTATTGAATGTATAAATTTTATAATAAAAATTGAAATGTGCCTTACCTGTCGGAAGAGAATAGGAACATAGACTGGATAACTTGCTTTTTTACCTCCGTCATCGTGCCGAGCGGGTCTACGACTCTTTGTTTGCACTTGTTTTGGAAAATAATATTCAGAGAAATGTGCCGCCTCTTCATTAATGCATTGAGCGACAATAGACCCCTCTACTTTACTCAGATTTTTAACCTTTTTCTTGAGATGATACATATACCTCTCGAACGGGTACATCCACCGATATTGAACAGGGCCACCTAATGCCGCTTCGCGAGGAAGATGAATTGGAAGATGCTCCATAACATCAAAAAATGAAGGGGGGAAAATCTTCTCCAAATTACATAGGATAATTGGTATCTGCGTCTCCAAATTACGAATACCGTCAACCGTCAGAGATCTCGTACATAAATCCCGGAAAAAAAAAGCTATACCTGAGAAAAAACATAAACTAAATAAAACAATTCTTGATGTATTATTTATCTGTAATATTTATGCAAATAAAAGTACCTGCAATTGACTTGTGAACGTTTTGTGGAAGAAGATAAGCAAAAGCAAACGGAAGAAGCCGTTGCATTATGACATGACAATCGTGACTTTTTAAACCAGAAAACTTCTTTTCACCATAATCAATGCAGTTACGTAGGTTCGACACGTATCCATCCGAGAATCTAACATGGTTGGCAATCCATTCAAAAAACTCATGTTTTGCAGTCGAAGGCAAACGAAATTGGGGTATAGTACCTTTGTTGTTATTCCCCACAACATGAAGAGCCCGTCGAGCACATATATCTGGCAAATCCAATCTAGACTTCAGATTATCTTTTGTTTTCCCTTGGACATTGAGAACTGTATTAATCAAGTTTTCAAAAAAATTCTTCTCAATGTGCATGACATCTAGATTATGCCTCAATAGATGGTCCTTCCAGTAGGGCAGATCCCAAAAGATACTCTTCTTATGCCAGTTATGGTATACACCAACTCCATCTACAAGACTATGTCCGTTTCCGCCACAACGAACTGATTTCTCCGTCCCAAAATCTCGTAATTTTGTTAAAATGCTATAACCATCTAATTCAGGAGGTGGACCATCAAAAACCTTTTTGTTTTTGGTAAACAATGTAGAGCTTCGACGATAGGGATGATCGGGCCTCAAAAAACGTCTATGACAATCAAACCAAGATGTTTTCGACCATTTCTCAATTGGAACGCATCTGTATTGTCTTGACAATATGGACACGATAATCTCCCATGGGTCGTCCATCCAGATAGCATACCATATGCTGGAAAATCACTTATGGTCCACATAAGCACTGCCCGCATCACAAAATTTTCCTGCACTGAAACGTCAAATGCCTGAACTCCATGTTCCCATAACATCTGCAACTCATAAATCAATGGCTGTAAGAAAATATCAAGTGATCTCTTTAGATTGGCAAATCCAATCTAGACTTCAGATTATCTTTTGATTAAACATTAATTATTGATTGACCAAAAAAATTAACTCATCTTTCTTTACTTTTTCTTTTAAAAGCTCCGAATATGAAGAATTACAACTAACTCCTCATTGCTTTCTTTACTTTTTTGTGAATACATTATTCTCTAGTTTTTTTTTTATTCTCTTATCATCAAAATGAAACAAAAAAATGAAATACAAGAAAAATTGAAAGAGAAAATAGAGTCAAGAGATGTTTATATGACCAAAAACTACACAAATCATAAATTGGATTTAAATAAATCATGGAACGAAGAAGAAGAGAATAATGGAGAATTTCATGGCAAACAAGAAATTGAAGAAAGTATCAGAGATATCCCCATCTTTTAGACGTCGACACAATGACGTATAACTTACGTTTCAAGAAGCTGCCAATGACCAGACGTTTAAATCTCTAACCTTTCTTCATCTGTCATTATTTTATAACGAATAGTAGCTTCTTGAGGATCTTGAGACATCTCATTGCTTTCCTCTATCATAAATATTTTTAAAATAAATAAGATACTCTTATCAAAATGATAAAGTCCATATACGTAGATATTAATAAGAAAATTAAAAAATATATATCATAATTTATAAGAGTTAATTAACACTCAACTACATCAAGAAATGATAAGGAATACAAGAATTTATATTATATAGCGCTAATTTTAATGCATGCGAAAAATCCGCTACCCATCGGTTTTCCATCGGTAATTACCGATGGGAAACCGACGGAAATTATTATTTATAAATATTTATATATTACCGTCGGTTTTCCACCGGTAATTACCGATGGAAAACCGATGGGTAGCGGATTTTTTGCATGCATTAAAATTAGCGCTATATAATATAAATATTTATAAATAATAATTTCCGTCGGTTTCCCATCGGTAATTACCGATGGAAAACCGATGGGTAGCGAACCTAGTGGCGCCAGAACACGTTTGGGCGGGAAAACGAAAACTGTTACCCACGGAGAACCGACGGATAAAACCGTCGGTTAAAAAACATTAAATCGTTCGCGGCTGTTCTCCTCTTCCCCATTTCTTACGAAATCAGATTTCCTCTCGATCCGGCTACTCTCCTCCGACGCGGCGAGCTTCTCTTCCCCGGCGACTCTCCTCCCGCGCTTCCTTTTCCCCGGCGACTCTCCTCCCACGCGGCTCCATCTTCCTCCTCCCTTCGCCACAGCTTCTCCTCCGGCGGGACTCTCTTCCTCCGCCGGCGCTCCACTTCCGGCGACTCTTTCTTCCTCCGCCGCTTGTCCTCCGGCGATTCTCTACCCATAACTTACAATGTAAGATTTTTTTATTTTAGATTTTGATATTTAGAATTTTGTGATTTAGGAAATGGATTTCGATTTTGATTTAGGATTTAGGAAGAAGAGATTTTGTGCTTTAGGCTTTAGTTAGAGTTTGTGATTTAGTATTAAAGATTTAGGATTTTGGAATTTTTTGATTTTATTTTATGCTTTTGGAATTAGATTTATGATTTTGCAAATTGAATTTTGGAATTAGATTAACGATTTTTAGATTTGTATATTAAATTGAATGGTTTGAATTTTTTTGATTGAGGAATGACATTTGGATTCACTAATTTTGTAATTTGTGTTTTATGATTTAGAAATTAGAATTACTAATTATTGATTTAGGTTTTATGCCGTACATTTTTTTTATTTTTGTAGCAAATTAGTATTAATAATTTAGGATTTAGATTTAGTCATTTTGTGATTTGGTTTAATTATTTAGAATTTTCGATTTAAGTTTTATGATGTAGATTTTTTTATTATCGTTGCAACTTAGTATTAAGAATTTAGGATATAGATTTAGTAATTTTGATATTTGTTTTAATTATTTAGAATTAAAAAATAAACATTAGTGATTTAGGTTATAGGGTTGCCTGCCTAATTCCCCCCCTATAACAGCAACCCACACTCTTTCCCCCCAGACTTTTTACCTCCGCCTATTTACATCCGAATTTCCAAACTTCTGCCTAATTCCACCCAATTTTGAAATTAGGCAAAATTGAGTTTAGAATCCCCAATCGAAGCTAAATTGTACGGATTGCGATTATAAATTGCGTTTATTGACCCGGTTTTGGTTTAATTTTGACAACCCAACCTTCTTCTTACCCCTAAACCGAACATATAGGCAAAATCCCCAAATTAGATTTAGGGTTTCTTTAAGAAATCGGCGAGTCAGGGAGAAAGAGAGACTGAGAAATCGACGAATCAGGGAGAGGATTTGGCTGATATGAGTATGAGATTGTGTTAGTTAGGTCATCGAGAGTGAGATTGAGTGGTCATCGAGAGGGAGATTGAGTTTCGAAATTGATAGTGAGTATGCGGAAGAAGTTTTATATCCCCGGTGTTGGAGAGTGCTACTGCAGGCCGTATTATCCAGAAGATCCCGATAGGCAGCATCCAGGTAACGATGATTCTGAGAATGTATTTGATGAGGAAGCTAATGATGAGGAAGTAGTTGATAGATATGAGTATGAGATTGACTCACGCGTTGAGAATTTCGTTGATGAGGAACCGGTTTGGAGGAATACTATCCCAGAAAGCTCCGATGATGAAGACGACGATGAAGGATATTACCCGCAGGAGAACAGAGAAGATAAAGATGATGCCTTATCTTTGGGGAGTGTATTCTACAATGGTTATGAATTCAAGGAAGCTGTGTTAAGGTACGCATTAAACACAGGAAATAATATTAAACAAGATAGATGGGATAAGAAGAAGTTATCGTATTGTTGTGGCATTGATGGTTGCAAATGGCGTGTTTACTGCTCTTATGAAGAGCATAGGCAGAAGTGGGTAGTGAAAACTAGGGTTCCAATGCATAGTTGCACACCAAATGGGAAATGCAAGCTTTTTAAGGGCCCTGTAATAGCCAAACTATTCATGGACAAGCTGAGGGTAGATGGAGATTTTATGCCTGAAGATATTCAAAATGCTGTGAAGGATACTTGGAAAATAATTGCAACAAGAAATCAATGCCAAAGAGGTCGGCTGCTAGCACTAAAGTGGCTTGAGAAAGAATACGCAGATCAGTTTCAACATCTTCGAGGCTATGTAGATGAGATATTATCTACAAACCCAGGAACCCGTGCCATGGTGGAGACCTCTCCTAATGCAAAAGGTGTAGATGTGTTTACTAGGTTTTATGTGTGTTTTGCAAACCTGCGTGATAGCTGGAAAGAGTCTTGTAGACCGATTGTGGGGGTTGATGGGACTTTTCTGAAGTCTGCTGTGAAGGGAGTTTTGCTGACAGCAGTTGGACATGATGCAAGCAATCAGATTTATCGAGTTGCTTGGGCTGTGGTACAATCTGAGAACACAGATAACTGGTTATGGTTCATCAAGAATATCAAAGTTGATTTGGATCTTCGAGATGGTTATGGGTTTGTAATTATTTCTGACAGAGGCAAAGTAAGTTTGTGTTCATTAGGTAAGTTTGTGCATTAAGTAAGTTTTTGTGCATCTAACTTGCCTATTTGTTGGTAATGTAGGGACTTATTGCGGCTGTCAAACAGGAACTTCCCAAGATAGAACACAGGATGTGTGTGAAGCATATTGTGGAGAATCTGAAGAAGAGGCATTCTAATAAAGATATGTTGAAGCCATTGATATGGAACTTGGCTTGGAGTTGCACTCCCACCGAGTATGAAGAGAATATCCAGCAGATTAGAGGCTACATCATGTCCATATATGAGGATGTGTTGAAAGAGGACCCTAAGTCTTGGTGTTTGGCTTTCTACAAACTAGGAAGTTGTTGTTCTGATGTAGATAACAATTCTACCGAGTCATTTAACTCGACAATCACCAAAGCAAGAGGCAAGGCAATGGTTCCAATGTTGGAGACTATTAGGAGACTAGCTATGATGCGAATCACCAAGAGACGCGGGAAAAGTAGCAGGCATGAGGCACGATGCTCAAAATATGTTGTCAAGATACTCGCAGAAGAGAAGGGAGACGCTGATAAATGTGAAACAATCTGTTGCACTCACGGCATCTATGAGGTAAGGGTTTATGGGAACTCTTACAATGTCAACACAACTAGGAGAACTTGTACTTGTGCAAAATGGCAGATATCAGGGATTCCTTGCGAACATGCATATGGAGCAATGATAGATGTAGGCTTGGATGTGGAAGACTATGTATCTGAGTACTTCTCAACAACCATGTGGCGACACAACTATGAGAGCAATATCCAGCCAGTTAGAGGCCCACGGTTTTGGATGAAGTCTGGAAACCAGTTAGTGGTAGCTGCACCAGAGCCTACTCTACCAGGTAGAAAGAAGAAGAAAAAGTTCCCTAGAAAGAAAGGTAAGCATGAGTCGCCCAAGAAGAAGAAAAAGGCTCATGTAGAAAAGCTAGGAAGGAAGGGCCGGATTATACATTGTGGAAAATGTGGTGAGGAAGGTCATAATGCAGCAACATGTAAGTTAAATTCAAAGAAGAAGCAGAAAAAAACACAATCACATGTTGAGGAGGTTAGTATAGTTATCATATGTTGTTTTGGTATGTTTTATAAGGTTTTGATTTTATAAGGTTTTCTTAGCATATGCTGTTTTGATTTGATTTTTAGGTTGTCAGCACACAAGCAAGCACTACTACCCAGTTAAGTCAGCCACAATCTGAAGTCTGCCTATGATCATTGTGGGTTTTTTTTATTTACTTTAGGCTATGATCATTGTCGGTTATTTGGATGTTAGTAAGTGATCTCTTATTTGGATATTCTTGTAAACGTTTGGATGTTAGTAAGTTATCTCTTATTTGGGTATTTTGTAAACGCTTTGTTGATATTTTGGATGTTATCATTTAGTCACCATTCATTAGATTAGCAACCATTAAAACAAAAACACAAAGTCAATCATTCATAAATCAACAACACTAAATCACAATTCATTAACCCTTAAACAAATCAACAACACAAAGTCACAACTACAAACACACAACCGATGCAATACAACTAACTAACCATCTTCTTAACCAACAATGTCATTGCTCCAACCACAAACACACCCACTCCAACTTTCACAATTTCCGCATAGTTTGCTTTCTCTTCTATCCTTGCTTTCATCTCTTTCTCAATCGTCCTTATCATAGAATTTGTGGCCAATAAACTATCGTTCATATTCTTCTTCAATTCCTTCACATCTTCAACGAGTCTACTATATTTTGCATCCACCATCTTTAACTCCTCAAGCATATCTTCATCTACCCATTTAAACAAATGATCTTCCGATTTTTTCTATCACCAATTCTCGCATCTGTAGAATCTCCTAAACGGGTTATCATTAGCTTCCTCATCAAATACATTCTCAGAATCATCGTTACCTGGATGCTGCCTATCGGGATCTTCTGGATAATACGGCCTGCAGTAGCACTCTCCAACACCGGGGATATAAAACTTCTTCCGCATACTCACTATCAATTTCGAAACTCAATCTCCCTCTCGATGACCACTCAATCTCACTCTCGATGACCTAACTAACACAATCTCATACTCATATCAGCCAAATCCTCTCCCTGATTCGCCGATTTCTCAGTCTCTCTTTCTCCCTGACTCGCCGATTTCTTAAAGAAACCCTAAATCTAATTTGGGGATTTTGCCTATATGTTCGGTTTGGGGGTAAGAAGAAGGTTGGGTTGTCAAAATTAAACCAAAACCGGGTCAATAAACGCAATTTATAATCGCAATCCGTACAATTTAGCTTCGATTGGGGATTTTAAACTCAATTTTGCCTAATTTCAAAATTGGGTGGAATTAGGCAGAAGTTTAGAAATTCGGATGTAAATAGGCGGAGGTAAAAAGTCTGGGGGGAAAGAGTGTGGGTTACTGTTATAGGGGGGAATTAGGCAGGCAACCCTAGGTTATATCATTTATATTTTTTTAATCATTTAGAATTTGTTATTTACGTTTTTTGATTTTGATTTTCTGATTTATGTTTGAAATCAGTATTATGAATTTATTATTTGTGATTATTTATTAGTCATTCATGTTTTACAATTTTGATTTTTGAATTTAGCGTATCAATTAGTAATATGAATTTAGGATTTCAATTTACTAATAATTAATGAATAATATTTTTGATGTAAGTTTTCAATTATGATATTTCTTACTAATCATATAATCGTTTTAGGAGTTATGAGAATTTCCTCCGTCAGTCTCAGGGAGCTCTGAGTGCTCCTACGATTCAGAGGAGTAGTTCCGCCACTCCTTCTAATGTTCCACCTACTGAGAGTTCTGAAGCCTGCACCAGAATCACCATTGAGGAGGTTCTTGCTCAACCGGGCCGAGAACATTTACCGATGCTTCACCCATAGCGCCTGAATGGAGCCACCTGGTATAAAATTTTAGTATTTTGTAATGTCTTTTAACACTTATTATTTATTTGTTGTTATTTTTTTAATTATAGGTTTCGTTATAAAAACGGGATCACCAAGTCGATTATGAGTATGCTCCATCACCAACTTCCGCAGATGTATCCCTCATACAGAGATATGCCAAAAGAGCGGCGAGAAAGCTGGTACCGTACTTTCGCGGTATGAAATTTTATTACTTTATTATGGTTTGTTATTATCATTTAATCTTGATGTAAGTAATTAATTATTATTTTTTTTTAAATTTTTTTAGCAAGATTTCAATTGGGACCCTAGCATTAATCTCGAGGTTCGAAGGGCGTTCGATAAGCAAGATAGTTCGCAATTCAGCGAACATGTCTACAGTTGGAAGCAAAAGTGGAAGAAGGGTAAACCGAAGCCCAGGGATCTCGACCCAGATGTTTGGGAGGCATACATTCGTTACTGGAGTACAGAAGAGGCCAACACGATCTCCGCACGAAACAGGGCAAACCGCTTGAGTGAACGGGATGGACTCGGAATCGCAACACATAATGTCGGTGCAATAACGTTCGAGAGTCGTGCTGACGAGCTGGTATGAATATAATCTTTTAGTAATTATTAATTTCTTTTATTTTTTTATTTACTAACAGTTTATTTGTTTAACCAGACTGCCAAGGCCGGTGGTGTGCGACCAGATTTGTATGAGATCTTCGTCGACACGCACACCAATAAAAAAACCGGCCAAGTACAAGACAAGTTGGCGTGCAAAATCATGAACAACGTCGAGCAGAAGAAGCAGGAGAAGCTTACTCAGCTATTTGAAGAAGGAGGATCTGCTTCGGGTTCCAATTCATTGACGCAGGAAGTCATGAACCAACTAGTCCTCGAGGTAATTAAATTTCCAGAAGTTGTATTATATTTATTAATTTTCAGTATTTTAATATTTGTTTATAATTTCTTAGGAAACTCCTAAGCACGAGGACGTGTTTTTGGATTAGGACGCCTTCCAGAAGGTGACACTGCAACGTCGTCGTTTACACAACCAGCGGATCCTGCGGTCACAGAAGAGCTTCAGAGGCTGAGGACTGAATTGGAGGAAAAGAATGCAAGAATTGCTAAGTTGACTGCCTCTCAGGATTACTTCTCGACGTTTATGAGCCAGCATTTTCCGGATTTTCGTCCTCCAGAGATGGATTAGTACATTTATGTTTTTATAATTACGTATTTGAACAATGTTTAACTTTTATTTAATGTTTATAAGAATTTTTATATTTATTAGAATTATTATAATTTTCATATCTATGAATTTTTAATTAAATTTTTAATTTTTAAAAAATATTAGAATTATAAAAAATTTAAATTTAAATCTGTCGGTTTTCCCTGGGAAAAATATTACCGTCGGTTTTCCCTGGGACAAATATGACCGTCGGTTTTCCCTGGGAAAAATATTACCGTCGATTTTCCCTGGGACAAATATGTCTGTCGGTTTTCCCTGGGAAAATTATTACCGTCGGTTTTCCCTGGGAATAAATGAGACCGTCGGTATGCCGCCGGAAACATCTTTGACCGTTTCTTCCCTCGGAAGGTCGTCGGAATATTATATCTGATAGCGATATTCGTCGGTCAACCGTCGGAACCTTTTCATTGGTAATCCGTAGGAATTTTGCTTCCGCTTTCTGACGGAAGTTGATTTCCGATGACTTCAAACCGACGGTTTCCATTGCGTAGGAAATCCGTGGGAAATCGTTGTTTCCGACGGGTTACCAACGGATTTAGCCGTTGATATGCTCAAATTAATACCCTATAATGATACTAAAGCAGTTGCTGCAGTAAAGTTAGGGGTCGAACACAAGAACTCAAGAAAACTCACTCAGTAGATAAAAGATGCAGATTGTGCTAAGCAAACAGTGAATGACGAGAAAACAAATGATCAAATTAAACTTAAGTTGAATTAATATGGATGGGAGCTAGGCTCAGGGAAATTCTCAGGAAATCAATGATAGATAACAATTAATCAATTAAGGTTCAATTCAATTAAGCGCCGTTCTTGAACTCAAACACGAAAGTATAGTTAACCAACTGTCGTTGCGAAAACTAACTAAGTCTAAAATCTAGAATTCCAAATCTCTTTGCGAATCCTACACAGTAAACCAGCAATCAATTCAAGTTTGATATGTTCACAATTCGATTAAACCAAATCTCTTTGCAGATAATCCAATTGCTCACCCTAGGTTTTATCAGATTACTCAATTGCACTGTCGTGCCTAATCGATTAATCTAGGTTCTATGTTCTAAGTGATCAGGTTAGAAATAGCTTTGAGAACAACCTATGGTGAAGAACTATTCAGATTTTGAACCCTAACGTACAAATCAATTATCATAAATCAGAGAAATCCATATGAGAAATCCCTAAACCTAAAATGAGACTACTCAGACATGATAGATGAAACAAATAACATAACTGAATAGATCATGAAATTAAATATAGCAAAAGAATAAAAACTAGGGTTCGGGATCTTCTCTATGATGAACAAAGTCTTGGATCCGTCTCCCTCACAAAAGCTCTCAAATCTCAATGGTGGCTCAATAATAAAAGTGAAAAGTAAAGTCTGCCTCCTTTTTTTTGACCTAATGACTAAAAACTTACTTAAATAGATCTAAAAACACGAGCTGGACTTCTTATGTAAATAAAAGGGATGATTGGGCTTCTTATGGGCTTCCTTGAAAATCTCTTCTGCGCGTTGATTACGTCGGTATCGATCGATACCATGATGGTGTCGATCGATGCTAAAGCTTCAAAACGGGTACTTTCTTCGGTTTGCTCCAAAAAGGCTCCAAATGTCTCCAAAATCTCCAATTTCGTCCCAAACGTGCTAAAACCCGAAAAGACTCTAAAATGATAGAAAAAGCACTAGAAAGACTCGATAAAACGACTTATATCATGGCTAAAAACGGGTAAAATCCATGATATATCAGCCGTCGGAATACGTTTGGTTTTCTTGTAGTGTATAACGTATGTAGATTATATAATAATAGAGATATAACATTTTACAAAAGAAAAACTATATATTTTTTGTTTATTATGTTCATGAGGTTACTTATGAGTTTTTCGTAAGCCGAGTCTCCTCTATTTTTAGCTGTAAGCACGTCTCTTTGCAGGTTTTATTTCATCTTTTACGTGGTAATACAACCACTAGTGGGTTAAGGTCATATAATACAGCCACAAATGTCATTTATTGAAATCCCACAAAGTCATATATACCAATTTCCATCCTTAGAGCTTAAGAAAAAAGTACTTACAGGTGGACAGTAGTGAACAACTTTGACTCTCTCCAGGTCAACGATCCCCGGATGGCGCCACAGCACAGACAAAATCAAGTTGTTAACCGAAGGGACCGGTTTAAAAACTTTCTCAAAGAACATATTGAGAAAATCCTGACCATATCCAACAGATAATACCAAAACCATACATCAAAAACGATTTGGAACATTATATAAATCGAAACCCTAAATTAATAATCGAATAATTGATGTATATATGTCACTCGCTCCGCAAATGGTGTAGGTGGTGTAACTTGGAGGGTCTGAAGGAGACTCTCATATGTCAAAGGATTAGGCTCAAACACAAACATACCAGCATTGAAGTATGGAGGAGGAGGAGCAGATTCCATCTCGGCCAGCCACATGACCTTCTCTGGACAATATTGACAATAGCCGATCGAGTAGAGCGGAGTGTAACTCCATATTTTCTCACAGAAACAACTCAACACGCCGTGTAAATAGCCATCTTGCATATCAAAGAGGTCATCAATATTGTCAAAGACTTGAATATCTGCATCCAAGTAGATCATCTTGTTGTACTCTTCAAACTGCAAGTTTATTAGTTACAAACACATTAACTTACATTACATACCCCTTCTGTTTCATTTTAAGAATTTTTATTATACATCTTATTAATACACCATATCTAATTCTTCTTCTAATTAATAAATTAAAAATATAAAACACATAAATCTTAAAATGTGTTTAACAAGTATGCAAATATATACAATATAACATTCTTTATAGAACAAAAAATTAATCCAATAACGTAAAAGAGGGAGTATAAGTTTAAGTTTATATAGTCTGAACTCAAACACAAATAGTGTTTGTGTTTGGATATGCAAATATTTTCACATGAAAAAAAAAAAGTAAAATATTTTTTTCTTATAAAATACTTTTGTAAATTGTGCTAGAAGGTATAACACGTAATTTATAAAGAAAATATGACTAGAACACTACGAATTGAATTTCATTTGAAAGAAAACATACTTTTTAATATGTTTTTGTTAAAAACAAATGCAAAGAAAAAATTCGAGAGCTCTCATTTTGTTTCATGAAGTCAATATGTATATACGTACGTACGTTCCATATTCGTAGTTTTGAGTAGTTAATTATGTAATAAGCCCTTGCGTATGCATCTTGGCTATCTGGAGAGTGGACAGGCTCGATCTCACGCACAACGCAGCCTTGAGACTCAAGATCTCTCTATGTTCCTCAGGCACATCAGGCAACATAGCAACAACAAGAGGATAAGCACTTTTTAACTTTACGCAATGCCTTTGTTAATCCCACCACTCCCTTCACGTAGTCTCCATTTCCTGCCAAAAACGACACGTAGGCTCTCTCCTTATGAGCCTTCTCTGATGCATGGCTCAAGTCCAAATGAGTTTCAGGGGTCATTTTGATCAAAATCTAGGGTTGGATTTTAGAATAAAAACAGGAGGAATGAAGAATGTGTATATATGCCAACTTGGTTACTTGGGCTCTCTTCGCTTCAGAGAAGTTTCTTTTTAAACTACCACAAAAGTTTGACTAAATATATAAGTCTAGCACGTGATGACTAAATCTTGGCTTCAGAGAAGTTTCTTGTAACTTTTATGTAACACACGATGAATTACACTTTCATTCTTTTCTGATTTCTTATGAGCTAATTAAACGATATAATGCTCTACTTTTTTATTTTTTATTTTTCTTATGAATTACACTTACCATTTTTTTATTTTCTTTTCTAGAAATCGCATGCAATTAACATAAATCTAATTAAATCACAAATACATGGTAAAACATCAATGGAAATTCGAAACTAGTAAGATATACATTTTTTTCATTTTTCTTAAAATTTTTGTATGCAGTATGATATAATTTTGAGTTTCGCGTGTCTACCATTTTACCAAGGCATATTATATAATGGAATCGTAGTGAATAATCCAATCAGAAAAAAACAAAATCTCTGTTATTTTAATTAAGGAGACTTGAAATATAATATTACTGCTAAAGGTCTTTTTTGTAGACTAAGCCAGAATATAATTAGGCTTAGGATATTTTCCTATATTTCTATTTTTATTGGTATGAGTTTTGAGACCTATATAAATGTGTAAAGTTTTATAATTAATTACGTTTTCTAAGATTTTTCTGATTTTTGTCCGAATTCATAATATTTTCTAAATAAGATAAAACCATCAAATATTAATTTTGTTCAAATATAATGATCTGCATATTTTGTGTGTAATTAAAAAAAAAATCCAATGTTTTTTTTTTTTTTTTTTTTTTTTTTTTTTTTTTTTTTTAATTAAAAAAAAATTTATATTTTTTTTTTTTTTTTTTTCTGATTTCTTATGAGCTAGGTACGTGAATATGATGTAATGAAATTGTGTATAATATGTTTGAAATAATAATGGAATTGTCTACAACATGCGGTCCATGAAATGTGGAACTAAATATTATAAGAACATGTAGTTGATACTATAATTATAGTTAATATTTAAGAACATGTAGTTGATATATACTTTAATTACAGTTTGTATGCTGAATCATATACGGATATACCCAAAAGGCCAAAAGCATCTCCACTAGTTGATTGCTAGGCCAACAATACAAGCAACTTAATATCGTTAATACATACTTCATTCATCTGTTCAATATCTCTTTGCCCAGAAAAAATAGTTGAGAAGATTAAGATTATTAAGAACACATAGAAGCACATAAAACATATCAAGTCTGGATTTGTTGAGATGGCCAATCTTACATGTGACTGCATTTGTGATATCCAGAAGAAATGAACTAAGGAAGAAACCCATTGCAATGGAGCACCACCCCAATGCTACGCTCATACTCTTCATGCTCGTTGGAGCTTCTCTATAGAAAAACTCTTGCATCCCTCCCAAGGTCAATATATCCGAGAAACTTAACATGAGATACTGAAACATTAGCCAGAAAACAGAGATTCTAAAATCGTTTTGAACCGCCTCGTGTCTCCTATTGGCCTGAACAATGGCTGCAACCGCCATTGAAATAGATGAGAGAGTTAGGCCGAGTCCAATGCGTTTCAAAGACTTCTCCATACCGATCGATGACCCAGAACCCAATGCTCTATTTTTTATTTTTTATTTTTCTTATGAATGACACTTACATTTTTATCTTTTCTTTTCTATAACTCGCATGCAATAAACATAAATCTAATTAAATCACAAATACATGGTAAAGTATCAATGGAAATTCGAGACAAGTAAGATATACATTTTTTCCATTTTTTATTAAAATTTTGTATGCAGTACGACATAATTTTGAGTCTCGCGTGTCTACCATTTTAACAAGGCATATTATATAATGGAATAGTAGTAGTGAATAATACAATCAGAAAAAACAAAATCTCTGTTATTTTAAGGTGACTTAAAATATAATATTATTGCTGAAGGTCATTTTCGTAGACTAAGCCAGAATATAATTAGGCTTAGATATTTTCCTATATTTCTATTTTTGTTGGTATGAGTTTTTTCTTTTGAGACCTATATAAATGTGTAAAGTTTTATAATTAATTACGTTTTCTAAGATTTCTCTGACTTTTGTCCGAATTCATAATATTTTTTAAATAAGATAAAACCATCAAAGATAGATTTTGTTCAAATATAATGATCTGCATATTTTGTGTGTAATTTTTTTAAAAATAAATTTCAAATGTTTTTTTTTTCTGATTTCTTATGAGGTACGTGAATATGATGTAATGAAATTGTGTATAATAATGTTTAAAATAATAATGGAATTGTCTACAACACATGTACATACAATACTGGTGGTTGTGGAAATGAAAGGAACCCTTCTTTGTGTTTGGCTTAGTCATGGGATGATGTAATGTCGGAATTTTCTTTTCATCTCGGTGAGATTGACTTTTAATTATAGTTAAGCGACGATACTTGCGGTCCATGAAGTGTGGAACTAAATATTATAAGAACATGTAGTTGATACTATAATTAATTATAGTTGATATTATAAGAACATGTAGTTGATACTTTTAATTACAGTTCGTATGCTAAATCATATACCCAAAAGGCCAAAAGCATCTCCACTAGTTGATTGGTAGGCCAATAATACAAGCAACTTAATATAATACACACTTCATTCATTTGCTCAATATCTCTTTGCCCAGAAAATATAGTTGAGAAGATTAAGATTATTAAGAACACATAGAAGCACATAAAACATATCAAGTCTGGATTTGTTGAGATCTTCCCCGCCCAACCATTGATGGCCAAGCTTTCCTGTGACTGCATTTGTGATATCCACAAGAAATGAACTAAGGAAAAAACCCATTGCAATGGAGCACCACCCCAACGCTACGCTCATACTCTTCATGCTCGTTGGAGCTTCTCTATAGAAAAACTCTTGCATCCCTCCCAAGGTCAATATATCCGAGAAACTTAACATGAGATACTGAAACATTAGCCAGAAAACAGAGATTCTGAAGTCGTTATGAACCGCCTCGTGTTTCCTATTGGCCTCAACAAAGGCTGCAACCGCCATTGAAATTGATGAGAGAATTAGGCCGAGTCCAATGCGTTTCAAAGATAAGCTTGATGTTCTGTTGATATTATTTCCAAAGAGTTCATATAAGGGTATGGAAGAGAGAATGAAGATGATAGAGATGACGTTGAGTGAAGGTACGGGTATCTCGAATGAAGGAGATATTTTTCTATTCATGGTCATGCCTTGTTGTACGGTGAAGGTCAATAATTGTGCCACACAACTATTCATGACAATCGTGCTAAAAAAGATTGGTAGGAGACCGAGAAATGTTCTTGTTTCTTCAACTTGTGTTGCGGAGATGTTTTTGTTCAGCAATGCTTTATCTAAACACCTGAAAAAAAAAATATTAGGTCACAAAACAATCAAAATAAAATTCTAGCCTTGGTTCGTACGTACTGTTAGTACATCACATAATATCCCACAAGTTTACTAAGTAAATCAATCAATGGAAGTCAAGACTAGGTTTCCTTAAGTAGTATCTGAAGGCAAAAAGAAGATTGAATACCAAAATCAAGACACAAATATCTTTTAAGTGACTTACTTTAACTTGTTGTAGTGAATGTTGTTGTTGTCGGTAGATGTAAGACTTTGTGGATGACATGTATCTGCATTATAGATAATTAATGTATCAAATAACAATGTTCTATTTTATTTTCATAGGATTAATATATTTATGATACATACTGAAAAAGATGAGGTGGGTGACAATGTTATATTATTTGTATCATTCAATTGATTTCATGTCACGCTTTTATTCTATTTTATTTTTATCTTTAATAATATTAATATACTACTCATTTTATAGGAAAGAAACGAACGAAAATAATCATTTTAAATAAATATTTTATTTTACTTTTGGTTTATTTCGGATAGTAATTATTGTTGAAACTTTTGACTCATATGAAGTAAAGATATTTTTAAAAATAAAAATAAAAAACCGTGTACAAAACCACTAAAATATATGCAAAAAAAATTAGTTTCATTTAGCCCAAAAATCATTTTATTATGAATTATCTTTTGCCCAAAATCATTTTATTAAATTTCGTTTTATTTATTTGACTCTACTTTGTAGGAATTGAATTTCGAAATTTTGGTGATACGCGGGCAAATATCGGAAGCGGAGGACCTGCCATGGAGATCACCGCTGTGGTTCCGAAGCTTCTTCTACAAGTAAGTCATCGATCATCTCCGATCGATCTTTCTCCGTTTCCCCTGAAATTTTCTGTTCTCAAGTTTCCATAGGGTTTCGATTTCTGCAGATAATCTCGTCTGCTTTTCAAAGATGCCGTTTAGCAGAAGATCTCTGTAGATTATCTGTTCTTCTTGATCAATCTACAGAGAGGGATCCTCCGATTACGTGTATTTCGAGTAATTTCACTCTCTTTAGCCCTAATTTTGTTTTGGGGATTCTGGGTCGCTCTCGATTGAAATTTGTATCTTCCTTCGCTAAATTGGTCTCATTATCTATCAATTTGATGCTTCGTACAGTTGCGCATACGGGAATTGGATGCAATGTGGAGGAATTTCAGGATCTGAGGTGCCCTAGAGAATTCAATGGAGCGAAGATTTGGGGTCTGAATGATTTTAGAATTGTAGAAGTTTGAGCTGAAATCTTCGTCTCCCTCTTCTTTCTGTAATGCAAATTATAAGTTCAAGCGATTCTGACTGTGGTTTATGTGATGCAGATGGGTTACTCTCCGTCAAGACAACTTGTAAGTTTTGTCCCGCTGATTGATTCTTTTGGGTATAGACCTGAAAGCTTGCTTATGCCTTTAATAGCTTTAATTTCTCCTGGATTTGCAAATAAGTTCAATGGGGGAACATATACTTTTTTAAGTTCCATTCGTTCGAGCCCACAAAGCTACAGAATACTTTTGAGTCATCTAAAGAACCACTGTGGAACTTGTTATTGTTCTTCTCTTATTCTTCTCCACTGTGCTGATGGAAGTGCAGGCTTTTCTGACGATGAGGTATACTATTATCATATAAATCTTGATGAGTATATATCAAACAAAAGACTGAAAAGGCAACCTTCTCAGGCTAAGAATGGTGCAAAGTTCAGGTATGCAAATTCCTCAATCTTCATCTTTTTTTTTTTTACTGATTTTTAAGCCACTGTGAGTGCCTTGACTTGTTTATATATTCGGTTGTTGTTGTTTTCAGTGGGACGGAAGTATCCCTCTGTGTTTTTGGAAGTATGGACGTTCTCGTGGCACCAATAATTGGCTTCTTTCAAAAGGTCTTCCCTTCTCTTCTGCATCTTTGTTTCTCTTGTAACTACTTATTCAACTGGATTCAAGTATGCTTATTGGTAGTTAGTGTTCAGAATACGAGATAATGTGATACAAAACATCACAAAAACACTGTTAATAACTTGTTATAGAACCAAGATAAAGAGCATACATATCCCATCTTTCAGGTAGTAAAAAACGGTTCTGAATTCCAATCATTTTTCGCGAGGTTGGGATAACAGTTTATGTTTGAAGTTTTGAAGGTCGCTCTTTAGCTAACCAGTAGTTAAGTTAAGTCATTATGTTAAGCAATAACTCTGTGTCATAAATTACCGAAGCTTGTTTAGTGGTTAAATTCAGCCTTTCGAGCTTTGGAAATTGATGATCTTGCATATCTTTAAATTTCGAGTTTAGTCATTTTTATTCTGTAATGATATTCTATCCTGTTATCTTGCAGATGCTTGTTCTACAGATACCTGTAAGTTCAAGTTTCTCCCTTTGGTGATTTGACAGCTTTGTCTAGAAAATTGTTTCCCCTTGTTACACATCATAATCGAGTAACAGAACTAGGAAATTATGGAACTAAAAAGCTGATTCTTTTCTTCCTCTCAGAATGTCACAATGGATCTGATGGTTAAACAAGGGGCTTCTCCTGGTACTCAAACTCAATACATCTTTACAGTGAACGCTGACAAAACTCCATGCTTTACTGCCTCTAATCTTGAACGGTTGAAGTCTGGTCTTGAGGACTATGTTTTAAGACATGGGAACTATTTGGATACAATGTGTGACTATTGCTTCTCTGACAGGTATATAAAATTTAGCACCATTCTTGTTTCTGACACACTTCCGACTTATAGTTCGGCTTCTACTATTTGAAGCAATATCTGTCAAGTCATTCCACAATAACTCTGACAAATCAGGTTATATTTACTTTCAGAGAGCATCTAAAAGTTGGAAGTGGAACAGTATGCCATGAAGAAAAACATAAGAGAGCTGGAGGGACGATGGAAGTGGTGATTGTGATATGCGACTTGCTAGAGACAACTCAGCATTGCAGCAGATCATGTGACGGCAAAACACAGGTTTGTTTAAGTCTCTAATAGCTCATATTGAGATGTAATGTTTGATTGGCTGATCTTAAATGATGGATTTCCTCAGGTTTTATACTTTGACAATTACTCACCTTCCCCTATTCCACGTTTTGCCTTGAGCGCATTGAAAAAGATTGACTGGAAAAGTTACGGGTTGATCCTGGCGAATGTGAATGATCAAGATGGGCATGTGTTTCTTGAATGGGAAAATTTCCCTTCATATGTTCAAATACAAATCGCTCTCCATTGGTATCACAATCAATATCCAACAAGACAGAAGAATGGGCCTGGTATAAATCTTGTGAAGAAGGGAATAAAAAATGCGTTGGATGATTTGAAGGCTAAAAATGAGGGTTTTCTTCTAAGCTCACATGCTCGTAAGGTGCTATCCCGGTCAATCTCCTTTGAACTGTTTGTGTCAATCTCTTAAATTTCGACAGGTTTAACCAAGATTTTTTTGTTGTTGTCGTTGTTTATCTTTCTTAGATTTGCAGCTATGTCCCTGACCTTGCAAGATCAATAGCAGGGCTAATATTCTCCTCTACTGACTTGGACTTCCAAGGAGATTGCTTATCGGTTCTTGGCTTTCAGCCTCAAGAAGTTGAACGTGAGGCTGTAGAAGACTGTATCCAGAGAAAGATAGTTACGGTTATAGGAATGAATGAGAGGAAACCTCAGAAAGACCAAGAAGCTGCTCCTTTTCTGTTTTTTGATGGCGATTCTGAGACATCGTACTTTGAAGATGAGGAAGTAGAAGGTGAGTATTACTCTACCTCACTGGAATGATACATCTGCTTCTGACAATGGATATATACTAGTTAGTCGATTTGTGAAAATTGCATCTGTTATTGCTTCCACCATGGCTATGAATCCTCATGGTTTTGAGAAGAGTTGTTCATAGAAACCTTACATGATCTATGTTTAAGAATCTGCAACTTGTTATGTTCTTGAGATAGTTTGTCCAACGCCAATAACACTTTTTTTGCATCCCTTACTGATCTTTTTGTTTTCAATTATGTTCGGATCGAGGACATTCCCACGCATGAATATTGAAGATGATGCCACGGAAACTAAAATTAAGCTTTATACAGTTCAAAAGTCAGGCCACTATGATGCAGGAATAGTCAATAGGGCACCTGCACCTTGTGATTACTAGGCTTAACAGATTGAACATTAGTAGTGATATGTTCTTGTGTGTACATAAATATAGCAATACAAATACTTCATTTCATTAGTAGTTTTAACACCTTACACACTTTAGCAATACTATTCAAAACCTCTCGGGTCGAGACAGGACAGCTAAAAACTGTAATTTCAACTCACCAAGGTTTCTATTTCTGCTTATACTATTTCAAACTATGTATATCAAACGAAAATAGATAAAGGAACAAACCAAGTCTTGTGCCCTTCCCTGCAAGACATCTCAAGCAGCGGAAGGTGCAGGAAAGTAGGCAATTTCCGGTTCGAGTACCGAAGCTAGGATGCTCGATTTCGTAACGGTTTCATCCACATCTGCAGGGGTGTTCGGTTTGAAATCAAGAGATTCGTCATTATATACATCCCACCATTTATCAACTAACATCTTGATGTCTTCTCTGTCCATGTTAGCTTCTTCTCCAGTGTACCTCCATGGCTTGGATCCCTATTATTATCACCATCAACATGAAAATTATCAAATTTCAGCAACAAGCTACCGGCTAGGAATTGTGAGCTAAGAGAAAACTACTTACAGCTGCACAGTAATGAACAACCTTGACCTTCTCCAGCTCCACGTTCTCCGGGTGACGCCAAAGCATAGCCAGAACCAGATTGTATACCAGAGGGATCGGTTTATACACTTTCTCAAAGAACATATTGAGAAAATCCTGTCCAATCAAAGTTACAAATCCAAAAGTCATCAAAATCAAGTCTTGTTTTTGATTTGGAGCATTAAAAAACCGATGAACTAATGTAACTCACTTGTTCTGCAAAAGGTGAAGGCAGTGTGATCTCCAGGGTCTGAAGGAGACTCTCATAAGTCAAAGGACTAGGCTCAAACACAAACATACCGGCGTTGAAATACAGAGGAGGAGGAGGAGATTCCATATCTTCCGGCCATGTGACCTTCTCCGGGCACTGTTGACAATACCCAATCGAATACTGCAGCGAGTGGCTCCATGTTTTCTCACAGAAACAGTCCATCACGGCATGAAAGTACCCATCAGGCAAATCGAAGAGGTCATCGATATTGTCAAAGACTTGGATATCTGCATCAAGGTACATCATCTTGCTGTACTCTTCAAACTGCAAGAAGTCTTTTCAAGGTAAGAAAAACCACAAAGAACTTTATCACATCTTAGCTAAGTTTTTTTTTTTTTGTGAAGAATCGAAATACTTACGTTCCAAATACGCAGTTTCGAGTAGTTGAGAACGTAATACGCCATGGCAAACTCAACTTGGTTGTCTGGAGGATAAACAGGCTCGATCTCACGCACAACACAGCCTTGAGACCTCAGGATCTCTCTATGTTCCTCAGGCACATCAGGCAACATAGCAACAACAAGAGGATAAGCACTTTTGACCTTACGCAAACCCTTTGCTAATCCCACCACTCCCTTCACGTAGTCTCCATTTCCTGCCAAAAACGTCACATAAGCTCTCCTTGGAGGTGCTTGATGCGCCTTCTCGGATACGTAGATCGAGTTTACGGGAATCTCAGGGGCCATTTTAAGAAACGAAAAAGATTGGGGTGGGTTTCAAAAGAGAATTAAAAAGTTTTCTTGAGTGTTTGAGAAGTAAAAGAACAGTTTGGTCTCTATAAACTTTTAGTTAGTTACTTCGGTCTTTGGCTTGTGAGTAGTTTCTACGAAGGCTACCACAACGTTTGATTAAATAGGCGTAGCACAAAGGCAATTAACTATGAATTACTTTATATATATATTGTATTCTATTAATTGCATTTTATATAAATTTATTTGCAGAAATTGAATTTCACTGTCAGATATGAAAATTAATCTTTTTGTATTTGGCCTTTTTTTTTTTTTTTTTTTAAATTTATCGTGGGTTGAGGTAACTAAGGAAATGAAAGCTCAAATATACTTTACGAAAAATTCAAACGTATATTTAAAAAAAGTTAAGGTGGAAACGAAGCGGTTTAATTAAATATATAAATGAATTTGTGAAAATCGTTTTCGTAGATTAAAAAAGTATTTTAACGAAAAGGCAGATTCATAAGGGTGTGGTAATATAATAAGATAGGAAGAATTCTTTGAATTCCTCGTGGGTCGTTAAGGCCTCCAAGGATGTGGCATGTGTGACAATGCATATTTAGAATGATGTGGCATGTGTGACAATGCATATTTAGAATAACTTGGCAATTATGTTTTTAGATCTTACAACTAGAATTACGCCAATCCCTTGTATATTAATTAAAAATTATTTTAACAAAATAACTTTATATTTATATAAAATATTACAACACTGCTATGCTGACGTGTCGTCGGCAGAATGATTTTCAAACAATATATTTTTTAAGACATTAATAATTAGACTAATTACATAATATATCATTAGAACAATCATATATAGTAAACTGTTTTTATTTTATCTTACCAAAATTAGATTTATTTATTTATGGAAAATCAAGTAAGTAAATATTCCAAATTATAGCAGATTTTATTGTTTTCTAAATTATATATGTTAAGGTGGACTTCAATAATTTTTAGATAGTGTATAATCGATTACCATTTAGTTGTAATTTATTTTGCTTTTTTTTTCTGCTTCTGTTGTTAAAAGTAACTTTGTACTTTTTAACTTAGAAAATATATGATTACTAAATTTATCAAATGGTATTTAATTTAAACTGAAATTGTTTGATGATTTACCTATGTATTATCGATGTTCATAATGTACACACACCCACATATCTCTACATCATATTATACGTACATATATCTTATATGTACACGTTTACAGTAACATTGTGCATATGATTGTCGAAGTTAGAAGACGGGCTTCGTATTTGGTTCGGTTCGAGAAGCTAAAAATCGATTGTGTCTAAGTTTTATTGATTTTTTTTTCTTTCATTCTTTAAAAATTGAAACATTTTTCTCAAGGATGCATTTAATGTAACAATGGTTTTTTTATGAACAAATTTTACATTTATACAAAAGAAAACATTGTACATACCGTTGACTATAGTGTTTACAATAATATTGCTATAATTCATGAAAATATAGCAATATACGTTAATTATATTAGTCTACTAAATTTTTTTAATATAGCAATATACTACTAATATGAATAAATACAGAAAAAACATTCAAGAATAATTCAACAATTTTGGTAAAACATATAATAATAACGAAGAAAAAAACAGAGGACAAAAAATTAAATATAATATAACATGAAGAACATGAAAACAAGAGTTTTGATTTAAAAAATAAATGTAACCTCAAGAACATGAAAGGAGAAGTACAAAAAGGAAAAATAGTAATTCACTAGAGTAAGTAAATGTGATAAAATACTATTTGACAATACTAAAATTCTTATTTTTATTGTTGTAAAAGTTATGGAAGTTATAAAAAAAATTGTAGTTACTGAATTTCTATAAAAAATCGAAGTTGCCGAATTTAATGTATTTTAAATAAGAAATAAATTAATATAAATTGAAAAAGAAAATATTTGATAAAATCAATATATTTTTTTATAAAAAAACATTTGTAGCGTGAAAATCAAGTAGCACAATAGTGTCTACTTCTAAAAATTTATCACATTAACTTGTTTCGTTAAAAAATTATTAAAGCAAGTTACTTGAAAAAAAAAAACATTTGTAGTTTCTTTGATTTTTTTTAGATCGAATAATAACAAAAGCGTTGGTATTCGAGTCTTTATCAGGTGACCTTTTATGTTTTTTATTAAGAAACAAATGAAAACAATGTGCCAAATTCCACAATTATAATGCTATTTATATAAATGCTCTTGTCGCATTGGTCGGTCTTGTTAGACTACTATTCTTTATTGTCGGTAGGCTCTCCTATTTCAATTTTATAATGGCTAACGTATGGCCGTCTGCCACGTAGTTCTTATATAGATTTTGTATTTTTAAAATATGTAAGATCTTTTATGTAGCATAATAGGTGTGGGGTCGAGTTTATCTATTGGAAGAAAGATCTCTTGCAAATGAGAATGAGAATATGTGGAAGCCGAGAAATATCACTAAAATATTTGACATTTCTCTAAAGTTACAAATCAATAAATAAAAATTAGATGATTTGGTCGAAAACGAGAAATACTTAAACCAGAATTATAGGAAAGTTTTACCATGTATTATGTCATTTTTAAACTATTTTTGGTAAAAAATATGGAAACATGGATCCATTCTCACTTGATAAAGAGTTGCTCTTAAACGGTAGTGGTCTAATAGTTTCAGTTGAGAAGTTATTTTGTAGATCTAGATTAAGAATCAATTGCCTTCAAATGCGAAATTTACTAAATCACTTTTATTTGGCCAGCCGAAATAGTATTATATTTTATGCCTATTATAAAAATTTGGTGAATGAACTACTCGATGACTACTATGGCTAGATTCATTTTGGAAAAATTATATATATATATGGAAACATGTGTATTTTTTTTTTAAATAACACTAGCCACTTAAAAGCTTTCTCTCAGCAAAAGATCTTTGTTAGCTCTAACGAACTTTCCGACGGTTGGCAATATCTAAATCTTTTAGACCACTATCAAAATTTTCTTGATAATTGTCAAAACACTAACCCGGGGAAAATTTTAGTTTTATCCAACAACGACACATCATTTTTTTCTTTTGTCGGTACTATAACTATTTTCCAAATAATATATAGGAGATTCTATCCCAAATACATAAAAAAGATTCAAATATTTTACAGTTCTAACTTGAAAGAAATTGAAAAGGAAAATATATTATTTGATTTCGTATGTAAAAAAAGCTTCGAGAGACTCCTTTGCTTACACCATCAAATACATTATCTTTAATTAGTGCCTGATTTCGGTCATCACCTTGATAATCAAAGGGAATTTTAAATGGAAAAATCTCTTTAATATGGTAAAATAATTGGAACTTTGTCTTCTACCTATCGACATCCTTTAATTAAAAAAATTAATAACTAAAAATAATAATTTATAGACCCTACATCTTGGCATCACACACGCGTTTAGGGTATATTTGGTGGCTACGTACTTAGCATTTTATTGGTGCATAAAAATATATAAACCAATTTTTTTTTTTTTTTAACTTTTATTTATAATTAGAAAATTTTATACCAAAATGTAAACCAATCTTCAAGAGCTATGAAAAATCAGATATTCTTGCCATTTGAAACGTTAGTAACAACAATGATTAAAATTATAGTGGAGATTCGAAATATGATTACCCAATCCCTTGCTGAATTACATAGGAAGTGAGGGTAGGTTTTTGTTTTTGTTTTGTTAAAGTGTGAGGGTGAGGGTAGGTTTTCTCAGGAAATGGCACTACCTTGCAAGCAAAACTTCTCAACCAATGAACTTATTACACATAAAAGTTTGACTTACAATTTTAATTTTATAAAGTTTTCTGTTTTCTGATATTACTCAAATTTATATCTCATACTCCTATATATTTTTAATGAAATCCGATTATGTTTTTTATGTAGATGTGAGTTTAATTGGAGTGTGTATTTATAGAAACTCTAAACTAAGAAATGTAAATATATTAGAGCATCAACAACTTAATAAGTTAATAATGATCTAGTGGTTTGTTCACTAAAATTAACATTTACAATATAGGGGAATAAGCTTGTTATTATAAAGCTCTTATTTTTCAATAAAATTAATTTATAACAAATCATCATATATTTTTAACATACAGAGCAATAGTTTCTGTAAAAGAAAGAGAACAACACAAACACTTGGTTAATATGAATTTGAGAACACTCTTGCCAAAGAAAACCAAGGAATATGGAGAAACAAACTTTAAAAACCGTTAAAACGCAAACTTGGTTTAGGGAAAAAGATAAAAATGATCAATTTTACATATGGAAAGAGAGCCAAACCATATAGAAAGGAGAAACGGTTGAGAGAATGATATGAAAATAAAGTCTTAAAAGAATAAGCTCTCATCAAAGTTGTCTATTATATCTATATAGTAAGAAAAAAGTGTCTTAATATCACAATCCCAATTCATATCATTTTAACTGGCACAGATCCATAAGCAAAACCAAAAAGAGGAAGGTTTTAACAGATGAACAAAGATAATACTTCTCTTCGAACCCGAAGCTTTCGTCTCACAAAACTCAAGCCTGCCCATCAAGAAAATGTAGAACAACATCAAACATGGCCACAAAGACTGCAAACTTAGGTTATATGACTGGGAGAAAGAAAAAAAAAAGTGTGACGATTTCAAACCGATGAATTCACAATAAACCTTTGGTCCCCCAGAAATATAATCTGGAATGTGTATTTGGAAGCTTACTTTGTTAGCAATGTTGTTGGAAAGCCAGTCCAGACCTTCGTACAGTCCCTCACCAGTGGTGGCGCACGTACTCTGGATGTACCTGAAGAGAACAATCGAACAATGTTGGTTCTCTCTCTTGAGACTGCAAAGTAAATAACAATGCAAAGCAACAAAGATCTTCTTGATAATCTCACCAGTGACGCTGCCGGAGAGAGTGGAGTCCAAGCTTATCAGTTATCTCAGCAGCATTCATTGCGTTTGGAAGATCCTGCTTGTTGGCAAACACAAGCAGTACTGCATCACGAAGCTCGTCCTGCAGATACAAAGCATTAATAGGTCAGACAAATACAGGAGCCTCAGATACTCATGCTAGTGCCGCATTAAGTGGACAAGTCAGTTTCCTAATCGTATACCAGATTCATCAAAAGAAAGGGTGTATAAAGAGTCAGGCGCAATTTCATGGAAGATCCTGAAATTGCGCCCGTTTAACATCCTGTGGAGTTCAACGGGAAGTTAGGCTACCTCGTTTAACATCCTGTGGAGTTCATCTCTTGCTTCAACCACTCGATCTCTATCATTGCTATCCACCACAAATATCAGACCTTGAGTATTCTGGAAGTAGTGCCTCCACAAGGGACGGATCTGTAAGAGAAGACAAGTGAGGACACGTTGTTTCCTCTTTCTTCTTTTCCTATTTCAGGGAAATTCATTGAAAGTAACAGATGATAGAAACCTTGTCTTGACCCCCGACATCCCACACAGTGAAACTGATGTTTTTGTATTCAACTGTCTCCACATTAAACCCTGTAAAAAAAAAAAACATATTCAATCAAGTCTCCCTGTCTAAGCATGCTGATGATTCCAATCAGGCTTCACAAGGACACCTTTCTCTAATAAAGGTGTTTAAATGTCAATTCATATATATCCCCACATTCAGAGAAATCCATAATCAACCTATTTTGCAACTAGGAAAAGAAAGTAATGCAACTGATGATCTAGGAATTGTTCTATCAATTAATTTATGTTTAGAAGACTCACCAATGGTGGGGATGGTGGTGACAATCTCGCCAAGCTTGAGCTTGTACAAAATGGTGGTCTTACCAGCAGCATCAAGACCAACCATAAGGATACGCATCTCCTTCTTGGCAAAAAGCCGGCTGAAAAGCTTTGCAAATGAAAGCCCCATTGATTGCTTCTTCAGCTAATGATATCCTGAAATAAAAGGCACCATAAAAACATGTAACTCAATATTTTTCGCTATTCCTCATTTCTTGCATGAAATTTGTATACGAAACAAAATATATATTAGATCAAAGTCAACCAAAATACGAGTTCGCTAATCATCTCAATAAGATAATATAGCATCTCTGCCAAATTGAAAATTCAACACTGAAGCTACAACAATCATTATATGAATCGGCCCGGCGAAATTTGAGATTCCAATTTACATAAATGCAGTATAAGGGAAAATCAACAGTTAGCAAACAACTCGGAAGCAAATGAAACCAAAGCCAGAAGAAACAAAGTATCAAACATTTTGATTCCAAATCCGTGATCGATCACATATTTTCACGATGAATCTCTTAACACAGATCATGAAACAATGTAACTGCACAATTATGAAGAACCAGATAACTAATTCGAACCGGTAAAATTCAGATCAAGAGCTCCAAATCACGGATTCGGAATCACAAAACTTGTTAATGACAGATGTCTTTGAAGAACTGAGAAAATCCGAGACTTCAAAATCAAAATGATCAATGAAATATTTCTCCACAGATTCCAGAAGATCATAAGAAGCTAAAAAGGATGATCAGAAGTACCTTTTCGAACTTGATGCCAAGGAGGGAGGAATCTGAACAACAATAATAAAAGAGAGAATCTTTAAATAATTCAACGCCAGAACGAAAATATAAATGATCTCTAGGGTAATTTCGATAACTAACAAAAGATCTGGGGCATTTCGTAATCACAAAAAAATGTGGGACAATTTCCTTATTAGATGTGGGGCAATTCATAATTACTAAAAGATGTGGGCAATTTTGTTATTACTGAAAGTTGTGGGGGCAATTTCATAATTTCCTAAAGATATGAAACAAGAAAACTGAAGTTATAAATTAAATTCAAGAATTGGAGCAAGGAATCAGTTTGTGGAAGGTAATTCAATCGAAAAAAGATTGAAGCTTTCATTTTTATAACTCAATATTCTTGTAGTGTTATGCTTTTGATGTGTTCTCAAAATGTATCCCGTATTTTTTGCACATCAAAAATAATGTTTGGCAAACAACCTTTAGAGATCTTCTAGTTTCCAAGTTTAAGTCTTCTTCTAAGTATGTCTTTACTGAATTTATTGTCCTTTTTTCGTTATGCAGTATCAGATTTCAAAGCCAATGTGAATAACTCGTAAGCCAAAAAGTTTTACATAGATACTATGATCGGATTACGCTATTCACGGAAAGAAAGTGATTATTGTTAAAGTATTTGAATGTATTATCAAATACTTTAACAATATTCTCCTCGAATTCCTTCGTGATCTCGGTCGATCTCTTGAATCTCCGAACATATTGCATGCATTCATGCGTACACATATACATGCTTAATTTGTTTCTTTGAGTGTTTACTTTGCTTATTGCTTCTTTGCATAAATGTTTTAATTTGTTTCTTCTTTCCTTCTTTTACTGGCTTCATAACTTTTTTCTTTCCTTGATTGCTTATTTACATGCTTCAATTGTTTATTTTCTTTTTTATTTGCTTTTATGAATATATCTACCTAAGGCCTTTTTTTTTTCTTTTTTTTTTCTGGTACTTAACGCATTGCTTGTTATTTGTTTCTTTGATTTCTCTGCTTAGTGCATTGCTTGCTTCTCTAATTTGTTGATTTCTTTGCTTAGTTCATTTCTGCTTCTTTGCTTTTCTGATGTGACTTACTTATTTGCTTGTGTATTTGCTATATGTTAAATTTGCGTACTCTTTCAACTTGCTTATTTCTTTACTTTTTTTTTTAACTCGTCATCTCGTTCAAATGAAAATCACCACATATAATGTAGTTTAAACCCAACTTACAAGATGTTACAAATACTTATTGGCCTATCGGTTTCCACATGATGGAGTAACCACGAAGGAATTGTATTATCCAAAATAGCAAAGTAGAGTGGGCATAGTTTAATAACCTTTGCAATTGCATCCGCACTACTATTGGCTCCTCTTTTGGCAAAAACAAAAGTGTGATCTCGTATTTGCTAATGCGCTTTGGCTTCACTTGTGACTGATCCAAGGTTGTGCCAGGCTTCCGGTTTTTCGATGGATTTGATAAGCGTTTGGCAGTCACTCTAAAAAATGACCCCATCAAGTTGCAGGCTGTTAATACACGAGAGTACCCATGTAAGCGCTGCAGCTTCTGCTTGTAAAGGAGATGTTAGTCTCGGATATGATTTAGCACCAAGCCATCTAATTGTACCTTCCCAGTCTCGTAAAATCCATCCCACACCACAGGTTTCTTCTTTCTCATCCCAAGACGCATTAATATTACATTTTAATCTGCCTGCCGGTGTAGGTGACCATTTGGTTGGTCGAGAACTTGTCTGTAACATCCTTGGAACGCCTTTGTCTTCCTTTTTGTTAGCCTCCAGCCATTCAGCGGCCTCATCCTCTGCTTTTTTCAATAATCTTTGAGGATCTAAGTCAACATTTGAGAATACAAGATCATTTCTCGATTTCCATAGCCTCCACAGGAGCCATGGCCACAACAACTCTCTGTTTCTTTTATCTTTATCATGCTCCTTATTACTGCTCATACATGTAACCAGATTTGAGAATATAGAGACTTCCGGATAAGGAAAAAAGTACCTTCCCAAAGGAGAGAGAGCCCATATAACTTTAGCATAGGGGCATGTAAATAATAAGTGATTGACATCTTCATCATTGCCGCATCTTGGACATTCTTTAGTGTATGTCAACCTCTTCTTTCTCATGTTTTTACTTACATGTAAGCAGTTAGTCATGGCTCTCCATATGAAGTTCTTGATTTTCGGTGAAGTGTTGGTTTGCCAGACTTGAGAAAATAGAGGATTCATGTCTGGACATATCTCCTCCTGCTTCCTTTGACCTTGTTTAACCTAAGTAGTCCAACACCAATATCCTGATTTAACTGTATATAATCCATTCTGATTGTGTATCCATGAGTAAGGCTTCCCCAGATATGCAATTTCTGGTTTAATAGTAGTATCTTCCTCACCTCTGTTTCCTCAAACAACTCCCTCAATCTATTGATTCTCCATTCATCTGAGCATGGATCCTTTATTTTATTGATATTGAAAGTTCTGGGATCCAATGAAGGTTTTAAGATTGGTGACCTTGGCAAAGAAGCCACAATCTAGGGCTCAAACAGCTAGTCAAGATTTTGACTATTTTTTATTTCAGCCTTCATGCCTTTTCTCATAAGTTCTTATGCTGCTTTTAAACTTCTCCAAGCAAAGGAGGGTCTATTGCCTAATTTTTCTTGTAAGACAGAAGTTTTAGGACAATATCTGCTCTTGAGTATTCTGGCTAGGAGAGATTGAGGTTCAGTTCCTATTATCCACAATTGCTTTCCCAGGAGGGCCAAATTGAATCCCTCCAAGTCCCAGAATCCCAATCCACCTTTCTATTTGGGTTTGCATAGATGTTCCCATTGTTTTCAGTGTATGCCCTTCCCGGTACTCTGATTCTTCCACCAAAAGGTAGATATGATCCTGACAATATTCTTGAGCATAGTTTTGGGTAGTAGGAAGCAGGACATAGGTAGTGTCATTGTCACTGCCTTGAGTAATACCTCCTTACCGTCTTGGGAGAGGAATTTGAATTTCCAGGACCTCAGAGTTTGGACTTTTGATCCTACAAATGCTTCTGGTAAACCTAAGTAGATTCCATGTCCTCCCTCTGTTGTGATCCATAGGGCGTTTTTAACCACTTCTTTCATCTCAACATGGACATGTCTTCCAAAAGTGATACTTGATTTATCAAGATTGACCAGTTGTCCTGAGATGATGGAGTATTCTTGCATAATGTCTTTGACTATTGTTGCTTCCTCCTTGGTGGCCTTATAAAAAAATATGTTGTCATCGGCAAAGAGAAAGTGACTTACAGATGGGGCAGCTGCTGCAATAGATATACCCGTGAATCTTGATTCTCTCTCAGCATTCCTGAACCCATTAGCAAGAATCTCTATGCACATGATAAAAATAAAAAGGGAGAGGGGATCTCCTTGTTTGATTCCTCTCGAGGGTGACACAGTTCCATAAGGTTAACCATTTATCAAGACAGAAAAAGTAGCAGTAGTTATGCATGTCATGATTAGATGTATCCACTCTTCTGCAAAACCCAACTTCCTTATCACTCCTTCAATGAAACACCATTCTAGCATGTCGAAAGCTTTAGTCATATCTGTTTTTATAGCCATCTGTGTCTTGGAAGTGTCTCGTTTTGTCTTCAGAGCATGAATCATCTCATGTGCCACCAAAATATTATCTTATACAATCTGCCTTAAAGAAAAGCAGCTTGAGTTTCCGTGACTACCTCTGTTAGAACAGACTTGAGCCTGGTAGACAGAACTTTTGCAATTACCTTATAGACATAATTACATAAGCTGATGGGCTTGTAGTCCTTCAAAGTGGGGGCTGGTTTCTTTTTAGGAATCAGACAGATATGAACTTCATGTAGTCTTGCATATAAAACCCCTGTCTGGAAGAACTTTTTAACCAAATTGATAAGATCATCCTTGATCAAACTCCATAAATGCTGAAAGAACTTCCCTGTGAACCCATCTGATCCAGGAGCTTTCTCAGCTCCTAATCCAAACATTGCTTGTCTATCATCCTCCTCTGTTATCTCCTGAAAGAGCTTCTGATTCTGTTCCTTCGTAATCATGCATTGCATATTATGAAAAAGTCTGGAATTTTTGACATTCTGGAAATCTTCTAGGCTTGATGAGTACATATTGGAAAAGCTTCTTATAGCTATTTCTCCCATTTGATCTTCAGAGAAAACTTCTTGACCGGATTCCTCATCAGTCAATGACATAATCTTATTCCAACTTCTTTTTTCTTTGGTTGATGCATGGAAGAAACGGGTATTTTTATCTCATGATTGCATCCAATCTAAACGACTCTTCTGCTTCCAGAAATTCTCCTCTTTCCTATAAGCATGGTGTAGTTGTTTCTTTGTTTCTCTGTACTCATTGATTTCTAGGGTTGGTTGATGATTAAGATGATCTATTTTCTTTTTAAGGAGCAAAATTGCCTATTTGGAGTTTGTTTTTGTTGTCTTTTTCCAAGTTGCAATCTCCTGCCTGCAATTTCTGATTTTTTGAACTATATAATTTTCATCTTCTTCCTCAGATAGATTCTAACTCCTTAAGACAGCTTCATTAAACCCTTCCTTCTTAATCCATCTAAAATCAAACATGAACATCCCGCATTTCCTCGGACCCTCCCCATCCAAACTGGTGAAGATGGGGCTATGGTCATAACCAATGCGGGATAGGTAAATGGATTTAGTTGCAAGGTAGTGCAGGAGCATCTCTGAGTTGGTAAGGACCCTGTCAAGTTTGCAATGGATCATGTGTCCACATCTATTCCCAAACCAAGAGAGGGCATTATCTTGGTGAGGGATTTCTTGCAGATCACAGGCAGCAATAAAGTTTTTGAAAGGCTGAAAAGAAACTTCTGATCTTAAAGCTCCTCCTTCCTTTTTTTCATTTGAGAGAATCTAATTAAAATCCCCCAATAGTATCCATGATTTATCTTTAGTGGCTCCCAATCTAGTGAGTCTCTCCCAGACTTGTTCTCTTTCTGATACTACCAGGTCTCCATATACTCCCGTTAAAAAGAAATTAAAATCTTTCCATTTGATCTGAGCATCAATAAATCTCTTTGAGGAAGATAAAATTTAAATCTGTACATCTTTTTTCCACATCATTGCCAGACCTCCTTCAATACCATCTGGTTCCATTGTAGTCACATGGTGGAAACCTATATCCTCACAAAGTATTTCCAATGCATCTCTTTTCTGCTTGATCTCACCGAGGAATACAATCTCTGGGACATATTGACCACATATGTCTCTTAGGTGTCGAACTGTCAATATGTTCCCCACACCCTGACAGTTCTAACCCAAAGCTCTCATAGTGATTTATGTAGTTTTTGGGGAACCACTAACCTTTGAGAGATCAGAGTCTTGAAAGAGGATAAATTTCCTGTAGTGCTTAGAGAGTGTGAGTCTTGTTGGGATTTATTCTCTTTTATTACAGAAGCTGATGTGCCTTGCGGAGAGTTTGTTGAGTCCTGAGTAGTTCTATCTTGAGATAATTTAGCTCTCTTTCTCTTTTGGTTCATTTCAACACTCGTTTCCCTTCTTCTTTTTGAATTTGTAATGTCTTCCTTTGAGGATTGCGCTGAGAAAGTGAAATTAGCCTCAGATACAACTAGTTTCCAAGATGTTAAAACTTTTTCTGTTGATGAGGAGTTCTACTCTCCAATTTGTTTTCCAGAGGATACGACTTTTGTCGAGGGAGTACATATAACCTCCTTTCCATAGGAGAGAGTGTGCTTTTCAGAGTTGGTCTGTAAGGAATGAGCACCACTATCTCTTCTTGTTTTCCTTAACCTTCCTGTTTTGTCGTCTACAGGATCATAGTCATATGGGGCTATGCTATGGTCCTTAACACGCCAGACTTGTTCTACAGTAGGTTTTCTACCCCTTTGAAGGGGTAACTATGATGGTTGGCCAATCCTATTGAAGACCGAATTCGTCCCTGTCTTTTCCATAGAATGATCCATTTTATGTTTTATAACTGGTTCTGAAGCTGACACTTTACCCTTCCCTTTGTCCTTATCCGATCCCTTTGGTCTGCCTCTAGCTCTGCTTGTAGATACTTCTGGACTTTTACTGGATATAGAAAGGACATGCTGAGGTTGAGAAGTCAAAGTTGCACCACTCTTTGCAGGCATGATGGTCTTTGAAGCAAAAGATTGACTTTGGAGCTTCCCAGAAAATGCTGCAAAGGGACATCTATACTGATCATGGGTAAGTCTTTTGCATTTATAGCAACATTTGGTAAGTTTGTCATAATCAAAGTCAAGGGTCACTATAGAGCCATCCGAAAGTTTTGCTGCTTTTTGGAATATCAAAGGCTCCTCTGCAGGAATTCATATCCTTTCCCTGACATACTCCATGGAAGCAGATTGTTTTGCATGAAGTTCCACCTCCTCCACTTCACCAAGAGAACCCCTAATTTTCTTCACTGTTTTCTCTTGAATGTGGTTGAGGGGTAGTCCCCTAATCCTGACCCAGAAGAGGATCCTTTTGAGAAACTGAGGTGGTTGATTTGCTATCCAGGGTTCCCCAGCTACCAGCCACCCATTCACAAACGAAGGAGCTTTTGCCATAACCTTGGAGAGATCATTGATGTCTTGGAAAAACAATTATGCTGGTGAATATGAGATAACACGTCCTCGGGTCCTTCCATTCATCTCCCAAATCTTAGGTATTGCATCAATAAGTTCCACTGATTTTATAGCGACAGGGTTGAGCACCCGAACAATTATACTCTAAGAGAGCTCCTGCACCAGTTATGGATTCTCTGAGTCTGGAATTTCAATAACTTCTTCCATATTAACATGTTCCTGATCTTTGAGTTGTCTGAGAAGCTCCTCATACGGTTGTTTACTATATCTACTCATCGTCCCTGAAGAATAAGAAGTACCTAAGATCACTGATAAGGACAAAGCTCTTCAGTGTAAGCATCTGCCCAGCGCTTGGCCTAAGTAGAGAGTCAATCAAGGAACCGTAGTTGCTTGAAGTAATTGGTGACTTGAGCCAGAGAAGACGAGTTTTCTGAGACAAGCCTAATGTTCTCTACCAGCGCAAGGCTTAATAGAGACTCTCATACCACATAAAACTGCAATAAGTAAACATGTGAGAATTTCTCTTTCGCAAGGTACTATTCTCGTCCCAATAATCCAAAATTCCTTCTGCTTCTTTCTTAGTACTACAAGACTACAAGATAGAGTGGCAAGGCAAACTCCTATCCGCTGTACATGTAACACTACCTAAGGCTAAAGAGATTGAGAGCAGGAAGAGCGGGTAAAGAAAATGTAGCAGATCGAAGAACCCACAGTACAAAGCCAAAAAGCCGAGAAGATAACCCAAAAGAAACAGATCTATAAGATACTAAGACCAAATTAAAGGGGTGATTGGTTGGAGTTTTAGATTTTTCTAAAACCATATTTTGGTCTAAAGACCTAAATTGAAAGCAACCATGCTTTATAAATATTTGAATTGAAAGCAATCATGCTTTATAAATATTTTTCAAAGCCAAAACCACTTTTAAAAACCTACAACCATTTTTATAGTTTTTTACCTTTTCGGGAATAAAACTTTAAAGCCATAAATTTTGGGCTTTGAAAAATTTTCTTTGGTTTTTCATTGATACATGTGGTGTATTTGATTAAAAAAATAAGAAAATTTTATTATTTTTAAAAAAAATTTACTTAAAACAAATTGATAAATCCTATATATATATATGATTGTCGTGTTTGCATTTTTAGTATTTTAATTATTATTTATTATAGTTAAATAAAATTTTAATAAATTTATTTTTTACTTATTAATATATAGACAAAATATTAAGATATAATAGACAATAATATTCACCAAATGTTTTGATATTTTAAAAGTCACAGCCATGTTTACCAATCATTTTTATTTAATTCTACAACTCCAGCAGATAAACGTACAACTCCAACAGATAAACCTAAAGGTACAATCCAAAATTTACAGCCAAAATTCTACCGTCAAAATCCTAAAAGCTACAGCAGATAAATCTACAGGCATAATCCTACAGCCAAAATCCTAAATCTACAGCCACAATCAATCAGGCCCTAAGGCTCCGACGAAAGAAAAAGACAACAAAACAATTAGATCTACAGATAACCAAAGCAGATCTAGGGTTCCGAGAGACAAAACTACAGATGAGGCTACCCGAACTAGGATAAGATGAGAAGAAATAGGGAGGAGAGACTGAGAAAACACGTGTGAAGCAACGGGGAGAAGATTATTTTTACCGGCGTCGTGAGGTATAGCCGGCGGCGGCGAGGGTTCGGAGAGTCGCCCGAATCACCATTTTAGAGAGAGAAAGTAAATTTTTTTTTTTATATCTTTACTTTTCACTTGATTTGATCGTGTGTGAGACTGTGAGTATATTTATATGTCTAACATGGTTTTCAATAAATTGAAGTATTTATTTCATTTTTTGTTTTGATTTGTTAGTCTATTACGATTAGCATGGTTAACTTATTCCAATACTAACCAACAGACTTGTCCAGCATGATTTTTGAATAGTATAATTTTAAGAAAGTTATTGCGATTAGCATTATTACACATTTTGTTTACCTTTCTTTAATTCCTTATGATTACTAAAATATTTTCAGCCGCAAAGACTTGAGAGATTTTGTAGGATAAATTTGTAATATGATGTATGGATTTCTCGACTCGATGACATTGTGTATGAACGTCGAACGATTATTTGTCTTATATGAATACATAAGATTTAATTGATCTGAATTTTTTAAAATATATACATTATTGTTTATTTAATTTCAATTAACTGATTAATTTGACTAATTTAAACAACATCATCATATATACAATACCCGTATGCATGAGTGAAAATTAAAAAATGAGATAAGTTTTAATAGTATAAAAATAGTTTCAAATCTTAAAGTTTAGAAAAAAATGACTAAAAGAAAAAATAATGCAATGGTGAAACTTAAACCTTTTTTGTTACTCTCTAAATTTGATTATTTATTTTTGTCTTCATTGTTTTCCATTTTCATGATTTGTTTATTTTCTTCTTGTTAGTTTAGTTCCTGCAATTCTATCTAATCATTATTTACTATTGAAAATAACAGATCACATTAAGAAATTTGTGTACTAAAAAATAATCTTATCTTGATATAAAAATTAGGAAGGAGATAATACATATAATAAAATCACATTTCATGGAAATTCACATTCATATGTTGTTCTTTGGTTTTTTTTCTCTCTTGTTCAACCATTTTATTTTCATCTCTTGCTTTTTCTTCTTGTGTTTCTCCTTGATATTTCTTCTTAAGCTATTCCCTTAAGTATTACCAATCCATATGTAGATAAAAACACAAATTATTTCCATAACTATGTGATGCACAAAAAAACCAGAATTTAGCATCATAAAATTTATGAATAAAGTCACTTGGAATGAAAATCATCCGACTCAAAAAAGAGATTAAAAAAAAAAGGGATTAAATACCTTCGTTAAATTTTTGTCCTAGACTTTACATAAAACTCCTCTTTTCCGCTACAATAGTGGAAGTCGTCATATGTTGTCATAGTGGTAGTTGTTTTTTTTCTTTTTTTTGTCAAACGGACTATTCATTTCTTAAAACTAAGTTTCGATACAACCGCAAGGAGTAAACTCTTCCAAATCCTTAAACGGAAGGTTTAAAGCTACAGGATTAATAAAAACAGACGATAAAACAGGAAATGATAGAACTTCAGAAGGCATAGAGAATCGATGATGAACATCTTCAACTATGAGGTCCAAATGCTTGACGAGAGTTTCGCATTTTCCGAAGGTAGACCGAGATGATACAGCTTCGAGTAGTCCACTCTTAATAGCTGTTTGAAGCGCAAAAGCTTGACAAGAAGCATGATGCGAAAGCCGTTGAACGGAAAAATTCCGTACCGAAAATTGGTATAGCAATAGCTTAACTTTAATGGGTTCAAAGACCAGCAGAATAAATAGCCTGAATAACTTAAATCGGCCCAATGACCTGATCCAGAAAGCAAGACAGAAATTTTTAATGGGCTTTAGGCCCAACAACACACTTAGGGTTCGCCCAAATTCTATAAGGATTTCGAAATCCATTAAAATTCATGATTGAATAACCTCCTTTATTTGTTTTTTTCCTTTGACTTTATAATGACTCAATTTATTCCGTTAAACTGAATATTATATCTTGATATTTGAAGAATTCAAAATTTTTGAAAAGTAAAAGCCCAAAACGAGAAGACCATTCCAAAGATACAAGTTTACGAGGGTGATTAGTTGGTGCTGCTATGACTACAAATGTTTTACAATTTTGTTTTCTTTTTCTTTTTTTGAACTTTATGTTATACAATTTGTTACAGCTTTGACATGCAATTTTCTTCCAAACAGACTTTGATCCTTTTGTTTTTAACAAGTGTGTTACTTTACAATTATTATTAGAAGCATTATTCTAAATTTTTAAATAAAACATGATTTTAAAATTTCATAAAACCCTTTTAGAATCGCGTTTCACAAAATTACAACTCTATACCATCTTTCTAGTGTATGTAACCAAAACTAATTTATTTTAAGTGCATATTAATATATAAGTGTAAAGATCTATGAAATTTGGTTTTATAATATTTTTAAAACATACATGTTCGTTTTTTTTAAATCAAAATATTACGAATTTTAAATTGTAATCAAAAGTCTATTTATAGTGGTTAACAATTAAAAATAAAATTAACTTAACAAAAAAACAATATATATATAAAATGTGACACATCAGTAAATACAAATCCTTTAAATATTTTTGATATTTCTTATCGACTAAATAAGCCAACAAACCGATTTTTAGTGTTTGTGTTATTGGATATTTTAGTCTATTTTTAATCATCCCCCATTAATAAAGAAGAGACAAGTAAAACAATTATCCTTTTGTCGAATTTTTTTTTATAGATATATCCTATTTTCCCTTTATTTTTTTTGTTTGGTACAATATTTTCAGAAGAAAAGAATCTAGAAACTTTTAGATATCACCCTTACTAGTCTAAACAATATTTTAAATATATTTTTTCTCCATAAGTAAATATCCTTCTACTGTTAAAATTTCTTAGACTTACTTACCCAAAACAAATGTTGTCTTTGATTTTCTCGAATTAATAAAAATTTCCCATATAATAGCTTTTTGTTATAAAAAATATATTTGTTTATAAAAAAATTAGATAATAATCGAATTAGTGATGAATTCTATTAATTTGATCGAATACATAACAAGTTGTATCAAATTGTTTCCTAAGACCAATATCTGGAAATGTCGATACAGAAGAACAAAAATTGTCTTTTCGTTTTTTTTTTTTTTGAATAATTTTTGACAATTATTAGACATTCTTTATTTAAAACAAAAAGGCTTTGGCTTTTGGTATATAATAATTTGCCAATATATCAATTTAAAATTAACCATATTTGTTTAATATTGGGTTTGTTAATTAACATATGATTACAAAAACACCAATAAAAATTGAGGATAATTCGATTAAAATAATGAAATATATATTACTAAATAATTACCATAATATTCTATAAAATTATATATATATATATATATTTGACATAAATAAAAGATGTAGATACTAGATATTAATTGAATATTTTAAAAACATTTTATAGAAATTTTATATTTGACAATAAAAATACATAGTATACAACAAATAATATCCAACCAAATTTCAAATTTGACAATAATAATACATAATTTTTTTTTAATATTTCATATAATCTAACAGCTTTAACTTTGAAAAAATTATTTTACAATATTTAGATAAAAAATTTATTCAGTATTACAGCAGGATTAATACCTAGTTAAGCTACTAAAACTTCACGTATTGTCGTTTTGTTTTGATTGAATTCTAAGTTTTAAGTTTCTTTAAAAGAATTAAGTCAGAAAAATATTTTATTGCAGAAGTTAATTTGGTCAACCTTAAATGGCTAAAACTAAATTGAATTTGTTATTATAATACGATCTATGAAAAATAGTATGCAGTATTACTTTATGAATTTGTATTCCTTTTTTTTAATCTTCACTCCGATTATTCGTTCTATATATTTATTCCATTTCAATAAAAGCATTTGATTATTTCAATACAGTTGTTAAGTCCCAAAGAAACATATTTTGAGACTTGAGATCCACAGTTACTAAGTTCAGATTCCAATGTCCTAGCCACTAAAGTAGACCATAGAACCATTTGGCACAGATTCACCCAATTACGATATTAATCTCAATTCCAAAAGTTGAATGAGTTCCTTAGTAGGAAAATGTGGAATAAAGTCAATAACTTCCTATGATGGGTTTGCTCGGTAGAGAAAAAAGAAAAGAAATAGAAAAATAAGAGAAAGTTCGTACGTAATTAAAGTAAAGTAAAACTTTTGTTGACAAAAAAAAAAAAAAGGTAAAACCTTTACAAAAGCTTCATTGGCCTTGTGAGAATAATCAAATTAAAGAAATAACTAATGACAAAAATTTCATGACAATTAAGAAAATAGCAATATGACAATTTTAAAAGTAGCAATGCAAATAAAATATAATTATATTAATTTTTGATGAGTTATGAATATTTTATTTCTTATTTAACAGTTATAGAACAAGTAATAATTTTTCGTTACATGTTATTTTTTACATAGGGATCGAGTTTACTATATGAAAGTTAGGATTTCGGGTTTATTTTTGTGAATATGCTAGGTGGTAAACTAGACATTCATATTAAAATAATATTCTAATAAAAATAGGATGTCACAATTAAAATAGTAGTTTTCGTTTCAATTAATGAAAATAAAATCAGAATAGTGAAAATATTGATTTTTTTCTTATTGTCATTTACTTGTTTTGTTTTTAGCTAGTTTCCATTTACGTAACTGACTATAATTTTAAAACTTCACTTTCTTTTTACTAGATAAGGGTCCGCCTAAATACGCGGAGGTAAGAAATAAATTTAAATTTTTATTGATAATATTTGAATTTTAAAAAGTAACCCACACTTTCTTTAGATTTAATCTGGTAATTTTTGTTTTAAACCGGATTTCAACCTTACAAATTACATTTTGTAATACAGTTTAACTATATATTTTATCATAATAAACCGGATTTTAATTATATGCACTCCAACTTAACGAATAAGAGGTAAAAAATTTATATCAGAAAATATATGCATCATATCAAATTTATATCTTAGTAAGTATTACAAAATTAACAAAAAAAAATTAGTAAAAAAAAAAAAATTTACAAAAGATTTTGGAGAACCAACATTGTTATAAAATTTTTCTATTGTGTCATAATCTCATAAGTAATAATTTTATCTCATGTCAAACTAATTTTTAAATAATTTAAATTTTATAAAATATAACATAAAAAAATATACTAATCTTTTCATCTAATTGTGGATAATTCGATGTATATTTAAAACATGAACGTCGGCAACCAAAATAAATATTAAAAAACATGTATATTATTTTCTACAATTTTGTATAAACACTATGCATCAATTCGGATTCATACAACCATCATACAAAAAATTAAATTTGAATCATACATATTTTAATTGAAATAATTACATAACAACAATACTATCACAAACCATTAGACTATATCTATATGGCATGGTTTTTACATATTCGTTTTTCTACGATACAAAAAGTCAGGTTTGAATCAACTAAGATACAAATTCTAGTGGTCAAGCCACTAATCCATCTACAAACAATTTTGGTATCTAAAACATTTCAGATAACAAAATAGATAACACGAGAAACATTACTGACCACCACAAATAAGTTACTAACTTGAGATCCATAGTTACTAAAAGTTCAGATTCCAATGTCCTAACCACTAAAGTAGACCATAGAACCATCTGGCACAGATTAACCAAACTACGATTTTAATTTCAAATCCAAAAGTTGAATGGACTTCCTTAGTAGGAAAATGTGGAAAAGAATCAATAACTTCGTATGATGGGTTTGCTCAGTACAGGAAAAGAAAAAGAAAAATAAGAGAAAGTTAAGTAAAGTAAAACCTCTATACATGTCACAACCCAAAGGCACCCACTCTACATATATCACGACCAACAAGAGCCTCACTCACTAAAAACCTAAGTCTTTATCTTTTTTCTTACTATCTTGGTCTCTTTTTTTTTCTAATCTCAAGCAAAAATGGGAGGCAGTAAGATGCCGTATGTTCATGAAATTAATGTGGAAGCCGGGATGTCTTCTCTTTCAATAGCCAACAAAAATCTCCACGAGCATGTCCCCACTGAAGCACCAATTGTATCTTCTTACAACGACCGCATCAGGCCGTTGCTTGACACTGTGGACAGGCTAAGAAACATGAATGTGATGCAAGAAGGGATTCAGCTTCCCACCATTGTCGTGGTTGGAGACCAGTCTTCGGGGAAGTCGAGTGTTCTTGAGTCCTTAGCAGGAATCAGTTTGCCTCGTGGACAAGGAATTTGCACTAGGGTCCCTCTTGTGATGAGACTCCAGAGAAGTCCTAGTCCTGAACCTGAGATATGGCTTGAGTTCAATGACAAAAGAGTTGATACTGACGAGGAGCATATTGCTGAAGCCATTAGCATCACAACTGAGGCAATTGCTGGTAAGTTCTGACTTTCTCTTTATCAGTGTTAAAATATGTTATATGGTATAGACCTGCACGACAGATTCTTAAAATTAGTCTCCTCACACACAGGAAGCCCAACATTTAACTCTAAGTACATTAGAGCCTATATGTGTTATTTGAGTGATCTTGATTTTCATACTGGCTGCAACACTGATTGTAGCAAGTTTGAGACTAACAGATGAATTGCTGTGAATTGTTAATACGATGAGTAATTGTAAATATACCCATGTTGTAGGATCTGGGAAAGGCATCTCAGACACTCCCCTGACCCTCCATGTGAAGAAGGATGGTGTTCCTGATCTGACAATGGTTGATCTCCCCGGGATTACCCGGGTTCCCGTTAATGGTCAGCCAGAAAACATCTATGAACAAATCTCTGGGATGATTATGAAGTACATCGAGCCACAAGAATCCATCATCCTCAATGTTCTGTCAGCTACAGTCGACTTCACCACCTGTGAATCTATCCGTATGTCTCGACAAGTTGACAAAACAGGGGAACGGACTCTGGCTGTCGTGACAAAAGCCGACATGGCTCCTGAAGGTCTACTAGAGAAAGTAATGGCAGACGATGTGAGTATCGGACTAGGTTATGTCTGTGTAAGGAACCGTGTAGGTGATGAGACATATCAAGAAGCTAGGATGAAAGAAGAAATACTTTTCAAGACTCATCCACTGCTTTCTAAGATTGACCATGACATTGTGGGCATCCCGGTTTTAGCAAAAAAATTGATGCAGATCCAGGGAACAATGATTGCCCGTTGTTTGCCTGATATTGTACAGAAGATCAAAGAGAAGATGGAAGTAAGTTACCTCGAGTTGAATAAGCTGCCAATGGTAATGACTTCAACTAAAGAAGCTTTGATGACTTTTATAAACATCATTGGTTCTGCCAAGGAGTGTCTCCTAAGGATTCTTGTACAAGGAGACTTCTATGACTATCAAGATGATCAAAGCATGCACTCTACTGCTCGTTTGGCTGACATGTTAGGCCAATTCTCAGACAATCTTCAAGCGAAGCCCGAGGAAGAGTGCAAATGTATCGGATTACCTAATTTCATCCCAAGATCTGCCTTCTTAGCTATCCTTTCACAACGTATTGATGCAATTCATACTAAGCCGGTCAAGTTCATCACAGAGACATGGGACTATATTGAAGGCGTCCTATTATCTGTTCTTTCCAAACATTCTGACAACTTTCCCCAGATCCAATCCTCCGTCAAAAGAGCCGGTCGGAATATAATCTCCAAGATAAAGGAACAATCAGTGAACAGAGTAATCGAAATCGTTGAAATGGAGAAACTAACCGATTACACATGTAACCCTGAGTACAGTAAGAGTCTCTCATGTTGGTGTGGTAACATATATAGAGAGTGGCTTGTGGTGACGTTTGGTGTTTTAACTTTTTACGAAGTAGAAGTTTGAAAGTTGTTCATGGTTTTTAGTACAAGAGAGATAAATGTAAATGTTGACATTTGGTGTTATAACATTTACTGAATACTTGAAAAAAAAAAAAAAAAACATTTACTGAATACTAGAGATGTAAATGTTAAACTATTATTTTCATGTATGTTTCATTTTTTAGCCGTAAAAGGACTTTGAACCACCATAGATTCTCCATGTTTTCAAGAATAATTAAATTTGACAAAATAGTTTAATTTAAATATTTCACCAAATTAACGAATGCAATAAAATCTTTTTTAACTTATAAAATTTTATAAAAGCATTAGTTTACTAGGATTCAGATCCCTGCGATGTCACGGGTGGAAATATTCGAATAATGTCTAGATAATTAAGAATTTAAAAAGAACTCAAAATTAGAATGATATATATATATATATATATATATTATGAAGTAGTTTGAAAGTATATACTAACAATAAAAATAAAAATTATCGAAAAAGGAGAAAAATAAATAGAGTTAAAAAGACATAAATATTAAACATACATAAATGTTACTAAAAATACAACCATCACAAGTCAAAAAGTTAAAAATGCATATAACTAAAAGCAATTATCGAGAGGAGATGCGACTCTAAATAAAAAAAGATATCAAACGAAAAGTCATAATAAATCGAAATAACCTCAAATTTTTTTAATATCTACTATAAATATAAAATATATTTTATGAAGAATTATGATAAAAAACCACAACTCTTACAAGTATTTATTAAGATTTATATTATTAGTAGAAAAATATTATGGTGGAAAGACGTGATCCTAACTGAAACTTTTTAAGTTTTTAAAAAATTGTAAATGTAAAGTATATTTAACCCTAAATGAAACTATATCAACGAAATTTATAATAAAAGACACAATTTTTTGAAAATAAAACGCTAAGCTACGCTAAACGTTATGTTATGTTTATAACCCTATGTTATGTTTTTAATCTCTTTGTATGGCAATCTAACAACGCTAAGCTAAACGTTATGTCGTCGTTACCGTTTGGAATGAATGAACTCTTAAGTTTAAGTTTCATCAAAAAGAAATTTTTGTAATGTTTTTATTGCAGTAGTTAATTTGGTCAAGCCTTGACAAATTATACTGACTAGTTTTCACTGTCGGGAAAAACGATTCTTTTATGTATTTTTAATGAACTTTTGTGAACTATGACTTAGGTAGCAACTTTTGTTGTTACTCTTTTTCCTCGCAATCTATAAAACAATCATCACAAAAGCTTACGATTTAAAGGAATATCTGTTTTCAACCCGTTTTAATTGTACAACCATTTGCAACAATAATAAATAAAAATATTACCCCAGTAAAAATTTGAGTTGTTAAAAGTTTTGAAAGAATTGTTCATCTACTATATTCAAGAAGAATGAGTGGAACAAGTATGTTCATTATCGTACCAATTCCATTTATCTCCCTTTCATTCATCTTGATTCCACTCATTCTTCTAGTATTTAGATCCGAGTATTATTACTAGAGGTGTTCAAAATGGTGAATAACCAATTGGAATTATAGTAATATAGTTTATTTTAGATATCTTATATAAACATTTAAGTATAGGTTTAAAGTATTCATCAGCTTCGGATTTAGTTTGGAAAATATTTGATTTAATTATGTAACCGACTAATATATATATATATATAAACATATATTTTATATAATTAATCATCTATCGTGTATGATATTTATGGGGTCATATCCGATCTAAAACCCGAATTAGAAACCCCTGATAACATGCATATTTACATGTTTTCACGCATTCATATAAGATAGTTTTATGCATTCTAACATTCATTTAGTATAGTTCTAGTGTCTTTGTGTGTGTTTATGTGTTTATAGGTACTTGGAGCAAAATCTACACTTTCGAAGTGTTTTGGAGCCTTAAGAATCTTGGAGCTACTTGATCAGATCAAAGATGTCACGGAAAGCTTCCCTAGAGTTCACAGTAGGAGCATTGGCCCTTAGCATCGATCAGACAGGATCAATGCATTTCCAGGAAGTTTACGTCAAACACGAGCATCGATGATACGTTTCGAGAGAGTCGTACATCGATCAAGTGCATATAACAGACTAGATTGATGTAATTTCAGAGGTCCGTACATCGACTAAGAGCCTCGACCAGACTGGGTCGATGCTGAACTGACGACGAAAACCATCGACGTTAGTATCAACCAGGATTGGTTGATGCTCTCCCTGAGCCTTAACATCGACCAGAAGCGGTCGATGCTGACGTTCCAGGCAGAAAAAAAAACTTCGATTAATGCACGATGCAAGTTATGGAAGCTTGAGATTTGCGAATTGGAACTTTCTAGAAGCTTATAGGGCACGACCTTGACTCCTCCAAGTCTCCTAACTTTATATAAACACATGTAATCTCACTAGAAAGAATGATCCATCTTTGGCACTTTTCATTCTGTAACTTTTTCTCTGTAACTTTGGGATCTCTGTAAACTTTGGGAGAAAAAATCTCTGACTCTACATCTTTTGAGAAGATTTTTGAATCCTTTTGGATCTTTTTTTTTATTATGATTATGAATCTCTATTTATCTCTCTTTGCCTTCTCTACATCCACGTCTGAGTAGATCTGTAGTTAGGTTTTAGGGTTTCTAGGAATTTCATGAATCATTGAAGTAGACATAGATAGAGATCTATTATTGTTAATCTTCTCCTATTGTTGTTCTCATAGCTTAGACTGAATTGATCACTTAGTCTATGATTTAGGGTTTAACCCATTTTCCAAAGGCTTATAGGTTGCTTGATAGAACATTAGGAGAGCGAATTGTCCTTAACCAACAAAAGCTGATTTTAAGGCAATTCGTGAACAGATTGAACCTGTCTGTTGAATGCTTGTCTGTAATTCTGAGTTTAAACGACAGTTTAGAATCTTAAGTTGCTAGACAAAGTAATTAGTGCCACGACAGTGGATTGATTATACAATTCTGTTTGAGTTCGAGATTGGTGTTTAATTCATTCCCTTAATAATTGTCTGATTCTTGATTTGTGATTTTCTGCGAATTTCCCTAAGACTTAACGCTTTTATTTCATAGTTTACAACTTTATCTTTTATTTTCCTGTTCGATTACAACCAAATTTTTATCATGTCTTAGCTTTATAATCAATATTTATAGTCTGTAGTGTAACATTTGATCCTCGTGGATTCAATCCCTAAGTAGTACAACATACTAAGGTATTTGCATAGTCCTGAATGAAAAGTCTAACTATCAACCCCTTGATATTAAATTTAGGTAATCCTATAAGTATGGAGTAATTTATATACCATAAGTTGTGATTTATAAATCAACGAATAAAAGGTTGATAATCATGTGTCCAATTTTGTTGATGGATATGCCCGTAATGTTTCTGAGCTTCTTTATTAAGCAATTGGGTCAACATTTCAGCACAAATATATATATATATATATATATAGGGGATAAAAGATTTTTGGTGTTGATATATTTATGACCATATATCAACACCAAATATTCATGACCATTTATCAACACCAAATAAGAAACAAAACAAACGCATAGCATGACCTATTACATCGACTTGGACGAGAACCCAAGAGATAACGGGTCTTATTGGTTGTGGTTATAAATTTCGAATTTTTGCAGTACAATTTGATATGTAGATTATTTTTGCTGTACCTTTAGAATTTAAGCTGTAGAATCAATTTTTAATAATAAATAGTTTGTAGAGCCAATTTTGCATAATTTTTCAAAGATCAAAATTTATACCTTTAGATTTTTAGCTTTTTACCGCAAAAAAACCAAAAAAACCAAAATAAAGAAATAAAAATAAAAGTAGTTTTAGGTTTGAAAAATATATATAAAACGTGATTGTTTTGAATTTAGAACTTTAAATCCAAATATGGTGTAGAAAGATTTCGAAACCACAACCAATGACGTCTACCATTGTTTTCTCCTAAAGATTCCATTATACACGGTCACAGATTTTGCTTATATTTGTCTTATGCAATTAGCACTTTTTTCGTTGATGTGTTGACCATGAATGAACACCGTTTGAGTCTTCAAGATGATCCGAGGGAGAAATTCCTTTAAATGTATAATTTTTAAATGATATTTTATAAACTTAGTCGATATCAGTTTTATAAAGAACAACTCTTTTTATTAAGATGTTTAGAAATTTTACAAAACTAAACACTTTTGATTCTCAATATATCAAAGCACATACTCGCTTAAGATATTTATCGCTTATGATATTTATAGGGAGAAGACACATCCTAATTCTATTACTAATAAGAGTTGCTAATACCAAATCATATTGAGAATCTATTCCTAACTTTATCTTAATCCTAACACGATTACAATAAATCTAGGAATATCTTTATCGATCCTAATCCTTCACTCGATTTGAATCTTGAGCTCCAAGTTAGTGATTAACCAACAAAACTTACTAGCTAAAATTCACTCATTAGAGCATGTTTATCCATTTTAGAGATAAGAAAAATCTGAATATAGTTCATCGATAGATGTATAATGGCAAAATTGAAGAAACTCCCAATTTCTTCTACAATATCGTCTTCATTTTTTAACGATCCTCGATCGACCAATGTTGTTGGTAAAATTACAATGACATTTCGTTAGAACCCATATATGGCGCTATCAAGCTTTTGTTGATAATTTAGCCAAAAGTGCCGTAGGTCTTGAGGTTGGAAAGATGCAACCCGATTTACTAAATTGGCTAATCAAGTCCCGTTCAATAAAAAAAGGTATCATAGTGCTTAAGATTCAGAAGATGCAACAAACTGGACCAGGTTTAACTTTTGTTAACCGGCAAGGACTTTGAACCACCATAGATTGCTAGTTTGTGATCAGAACTTTCAGCCCATTACCTCGTGATTCTCCATGTTTTCGAAAAACACATTTTAATTTAATTTAATTCTTTCAACATATAGATGATAATGCAATAAAAATCTTTTTTTTTTTCCAACTATTGAAAGTTTATTAAAGTACTAATTTAAAATTTAGTTTAGAGTTTTTATTATACGGAAACGCCACATAAACGTTAAGATTTACAATATAGCTTAGCGTTACATTTCCACCCAACAAGAAGATTAAAAACTAAAATTTAGAAGAAAAAAAAAAACACAAAAGCCCAACTCCTAAAAAGCCCAACATAAAACCCGACCCGACTTCACCAAAGCGAGAATGAAGCAATCGCTCAACGATCTCCATAACCAGAGTTCTGATCAACAATGGCGTCCACAGCGTCCCTCGACTCCTTCAGAAGCTTGATACTGTTCTTCAGCTTCTCCCTCTTATTCGACACCGACGGAGACTCCTCCAGCATCTTCTCAACTTCTCCTCCGCCACTTGGATTCACCAATTCCGCGATGATCTCCTTATGAAATTGATTGTTCACAAGATTCTTCACAGAGAATTGAAGGTACAGAGCAAGGTTATCCACAATCCTTCGTACAACGATTGTCCAGTAAGCTGTGATTCTAACCTTCATGTCGAACGCTTGCCTAAGCAATTGCGCGTCATACTTTCGTAGATGCGAAATCTTAACCTCCCCGAATCCATATCCAGTTAATGAGTAGTTCGAATAGTTGTTCAGTACAGCAGTAGCGAAACCTCCTTGTGCAGCTATCTTCTGGGTGTACACAGTCAACCAAAAACACATCTTCTCTGTTTCTATCTTTTGCCTACTTTCTCGGTCTCTTTTATTTAATCTCAAACAAAAATGGAAGGCAAGAAGATGCCCAATGTTACGTTGATGAACCTAATGTCGAAGCTGAGATGTCTTCTCCTGCTTTAGCCAACAAAAATCTCCACGAGCATGACCCCACTGAAGCGCCCATTGTATCTTCCCACAATGATCAGTTGCTTAACATCGTAGACGGGCTCAGGAACTTGAACCTGATGAGAGAAGGTACCCAGCTTCCGACCATAGTCGTGGTCGGAGATCAATCCTCAGGAAAGTCGAGTGTTCTTGAGTCGTTAGCCAGAATCAGTTTGCCTCGTGGGCAAGGAATCTGCACTAGGGTTCCTCTAGTGATGAGACTTCAGCAAAGCTCCAACCCGGAACCAGAGCTCTGGCTTGAGTACAGTGGAAAAGTTGTTCCTACGGATGAGGAAAACATAGCCAAAGCTATTGGTGCTGCAACCGATGATATCGTTGGTATGTTCTGCATCTCTTTCTCTCATTCGGTGACTTAAGTGTGTTTTGCTGCAAACCTGCAAGAGAGATTACTGAGATCGAGACTTATAAAATGAAACATATATAGTTAATTTACTTACCAGTCCCTGAAGTTAGATGTGTACATATATACTCTGCTTAACCTTGATTATGATTAGTGTTTGATAATATTTCATGTTGCAGGATCTGGTAAAGGTGTATCAGACACTCCCTTAACTCTCCATGTGAAGAAGGCTGATGTTCCTGATCTTACGATGGTTGATCTCCCTGGAATAACTCGGGTTCCCGTGAATGGACAGCCTAAAAATATTTATGAACAGATCTCCAGGATGATTATGAAGTACATCAAGCCAAAAGAGTCCATCATCCTCAATGTTCTGCCAGCGACTGTTGATTTCTTGACTTGTGAGTCCATACGTATGTCTAAGAGAGTCGACAATACAGGGGAGCGTACTCTGGCTGTAGTAACAAAGGCCGACATGGCTCCTGAAGGGCTCCTGCAGAAAGTTACTGCAGATGATGTGAGTATTGGACTTGGTTATGTTTGTGTTAGAAACCGGATAGGGGAGGAAACCTTTGAAGAAGCTCGGAGCGAAGAAGAGTTACTTTTCAGTACCCATCCAATGCTTTCCATGATAGACAAGGACATTGTGGGCATCCCTGTTTTAGCTCAAAAGTTGATGCAGATCCAGCAAGTGATGATATCTCGATGTTTTCCTGAAGTTGAAATAAAGATCAGTGAGAAGATAGATGATGCAGCTACAAAACCAAGTGAACCGACCCTGAGGAGATCGACCCGGAGACGAATTCCAATCCGCAAATACATGCAGTAAACGGTTCTTGTTCTATGTTTCTAAGTAATTATCTTATTTGTTTTAAGTTAAAATAAGAAGAGAATTGGTTCTCCTTTGTCTAGGAACTACTTCTTCCACATTTCCATGTTTCTGCTTGTAGGAGTTAAGGCTCCATCTCTGTTCTGTTCATCTATTTAAATCAATGAAATGGCCAATAATAGGCAATCATGCTGAACCGGATTCTCTAGCTGATCATATTGACAACCATGCTGATACTCCGGATGTCCATCTATGGCGTTCCACACCTGACAAATTCAAAACAGATTTCTCAACAAAGCTCACATGGAAGCTCCTGCGGGGATCACATCCACGACAGAATTGGAGTAATGGTCTTTGGTTTCCTTACGCTACTCCAAAATACAGCTTCCTCTCTTGGCTTGCAGTACACGACAGGCTAACAACAGGCAACCGAATCAGCTCCTGGAACGTCGGGCATAACGCCGACTGCATCTTCTGCAGACACACCATGGAGAGCCAAAATCACTTGTTCTTCGAGTGCAGGTACTCGGAAGAGATTTGGAAAGCCACGGCTTCTAATCTCCTTCGGACAGATTTCACACCTCTTTGGGATCGACTCATTCAGCTAATCAGTAAAACCGGAGGAGATAGGATCAAAACATTTCTAATACGTTACGCATTCCAGGCAACTGTCTACCATGGCGAGAGAGAAATTCAAGAAGCACGGACAAAAACGTACGGAACCGATTAAGTTCTATCAGAGAGTTAGGTGACCAACGATACAACTAAGGGCTTAGAGAGTGGTTCGCCACAAGATAATCGCTTCCTATGTAACTCATTTCAAATTTGTTTTGTAAAAAAGCTATAAGTTTTTGAAAAATGTTTTGTAAAAAGGTTGTTTTCTTTGAATAAAATTTAACATTTATTCAAAAAAAAAAGTAACTATACTTCAAAATCGGAAGAATCCCAGAAAACTCAGCCGCATATGAAGACAAAACATCAATTGCGTGATGCCATTCTTGAATTGTCCGTTTGCATGACATGGCCTCGCCAATGACGTTAAGTGCTAGTGGTAGACCATGACACTTTTTAGCAACTACAATTGCGGTATATTTGGATGACTTCCTAACGTGATCTCTTCAACTTTCTTTCGGAACAAATCCAATGCATCGTGAGGTGCCAAACACTGGACTTCCATCTTGATATCACCTCCCATGCGCCCACATACTTCTTGAGAACGAATACTGAAAATTACTTTACTTCCATTTTCTCTATTTCGATAAGGGACTGCTATCTCCATAAGATTAACTTTTTCCCCTATGTCATTTAAAAACAACACAAACTTCTTTTTCCCTAGGACTCTATATGTATGTCACATGCCGGATCAAATGCTAATTTGCCCTTAATTTTATAACAAAATTCTACACTATCTTTTTCTATTCTAACTACCCCTCACCTTTTCAAAAAATTATAAAACCCAAAAACTACCCTCAACTTAAAATATTAATATCTGATCAATACAATTAAATAAACCTTAAATAAAACATAAAAACTGGACCCCACGCCAACTACAACCTTCTCTTTCCTCATAACGATTTCTCTTTTCTTCTTCAGCTACCATACGAGCGTATTCATTCGATCAGGAAGAGAGAAAAAAATTGGAGATCTGGGTTTTGGAGCTTCCGTCCGTCATTGAAGGTCTGAACCATCTCTGTTTCATCCACTGGCCGCTGCGTTTGAAGGTTCCGAACCATCTCTGTTTCTTCCGCCTGCCATTGGAGCTTGGAGCTTGGAGCTCGAGTGAAGCTCGTTGCAGTTGAATGAAACTCGTTTAAGGTAATGTACATCATCTCTTTGGAGATATTGTAGTGGGTGAGTGACAGCTCGGTTTTGTGTATTACTGAGAAAATATGTACTACTGATACAACTAGTATTACTAAGACTGTATGAATTACTGATACAACTGGGTATAACTAAGATATTGTGTATTAATGATATAACTAGTATTACTAAGATTGTGTGTATTATTGATACAACTGGTATTACTAAGACATTGTGTATTACTGATATAACTTGTATTACTAAGCACACATATATTACTAATATAACTAGTATTACTACAAAATTGTGTAATGTTTAATTTTATTATTTTCAGGATACAATGAATAAAAACCAGTTTAAGTACAGTTTCGTATGTGGAATTGGATGAAGATAATAAGTTTAAGTACCTATCTTTCGCGTTGGGAGCAAGCATTGAAGGCTTTGTAGCCATGAGAAAAGTGATCGTTGTGGATGAAACTCACCTTAAGCATGTGATTGGTGGAGTGCTAATAATTACAACCGCGCAAGATCCTGATCATCACCACTATCCGATTGCTTTTGGTGTTGTTGATGGTGAGAAAGATTCGAGTCTTATTTGGTTTTTTAATAAGTTGAAATCAGTAGTATCGGATTCTCCCAATCTAGTATTCGTTTCCGATAGAAATACGAGTCTTATCAAGTCAATAGGTGAGGTGTTCCCGTTGGCTAAGCATGGGTATTGTATATATCATTTATCTTAGAATGTGAAGAATAACTGCTCCAACGTCCACAAAGACACCGTTGCAAAAAAGTTCATGATATGTGCAAAAACGTACACGGAGTGTGAGTTCAAAACACTATACGGTGCTTTTAGGACAAGGTACCCTGCGGCAGAGGCGTATCTTGATAAAATTTGTAAAGATAAAAATGGTAACAATACAACTGGAAATGGACAAGATGTTATTTCCCGGGAGAGAGGTACGACGTCTATACCACAAATATTGCTGAATCTATTAACGGTGTTTTGAAGGAAGAAAGGAAATATGCTCTTTTACCGATGATCGATGTGATTGTTGCAAAGATAGCTGAGTGGTTTAATTTGCATCGGCAGAGTTCTACTGAAGGAGAGATGTTGGTGCCTTATATTGAGGAAAAATTGCATCCTTTGTGCGCTGACGCGAAGTTTTTGACGGTGACGGTGTTGAACAGTTTGTGGCTTCATTTCAATGTTCAAGGATGAGATGAAAATGGTTATGTGGTTGATCTAAAAATGAAAACGTGCACATGCAAGCAGTTCGATATTGACAGGTATCTGTGTGTGCATGCAATAGCCACCCTTATGGAAGGAAGGAATCAAGGATACTATGAATTGCAAATACATGATTTGTGTTCCAAGTATTATTGGAAGACGCATTGGGCACTGGCCTACTACAGGACGATATATCCGGTTCCTCATGTCTCTCAGTGGAATGTTCCTGATCATGTATGCGATATGGTTGCCCTTCCTCCGTGTTATGTCAGAAAACAAGGAAGACCCCAAGTAACAAAGTTTCCATCAGTTGGGGAGCATGGGCGAAGGAGAAGGAAGTCTTACAGTGGAGGTTTGTATTCATGGTTTGAGTGTAGTAGTAGCCAAAGAAAGTGATAATTTATGTGTTGGTTAAATGTTGTTTCTCTTTTTAAATCAGGTATTACGAATATAACTAGGTATTACTGATATAACTATATACTGAAATACAACTAAGTATTACTGATACAACTATTACCAAAGTAAATTACATATAATAATAGTGTGTTTTTATTTGGTATATGGTGATTGCTACAATTATTAACAATTTAATGCTTATATCAAATTTATTACAAAAAAAAAACAAAAATTCAAAATGTTATGTTTTCATTTGAAAATATTTTAGACATGTATGAGTATTTCCTAAACACTTAGGCCATTATGATGTGAATGATACAAAAATCATCATTTTACAAATGTTTTTCTGTAATTTTATTATCTATTGTAATCTGTACAACTAAAACAAATCAATGAAAACTGGAGTATAACTAGTTAAACCTGAAAATCTACAAAATATAACTATGGGTAAGTGGGTATTACTGGAAAGCTGAGTACAACTAAATGTAAACTATATTAATATTTTATTGTATTTCTAGTGTGAACACGTGTGTTCACACTTGTTTTAATTTTTTAATAATATTTAATATTTTTTTTAATTGTTTTTTAGTTTAATAATATTTTTTTGGTGTCTTTTTAATACACAGTTGTACGTAGTAATACATAGTTAGAAAATGCAAATACATACTAAACTAAGATATTTCCCAAAGTTTAAAAATTTACCAACAAAAAGACCTGAAAATATCCTGAAAATATTCTGAAACACCAACATAAATCATAAACAGTTGAAATTCCAAATAAAAAACAACACACCTCCATAAAACACTAAACCAAGTTCTCAAGTTTTCTTGGACTTCGAAAGACGGCCTCTTTTCTTGGTGATCCTCGGATTCAGAGTTTTGGACTTACGTTTTTCAATGCAACGCGTAAGGATGGCTGAAAGCGTTAGTTCTTTTTGGTGATCTTCGGAGTCCTCATCTTCCTCGTCGTCCTTCTTTTCTTCTTCTACAACTTGAGGCACATCATCATCAGCTCCACCACCAGCCTCATCTCCATTAGTTTGAGTCACATCATCGTCTCCCTCATCTCCATCATCATCCTCATCATCACCATCTACATCATCTTCATCTCCATTATCGTCCTCATCGTCCTCTGAGTACGAGTCTTTTTCTCCTAAATCTTCTTCCTCTACATCTTCTCCACCATCCCCACCCTCATCATCACCCCCATCACCACCCTCATCATCACCATCATCCCCTCCACCATCACCACCATGTACACCACCATCCCCTCCACCATCACCACCCTCATCATCACCCCCATCACCACCATCACCATCACTACCATGTACACCACCATCCCCTCCACCATCACCACCCCCATCACCACCATCACCATCACCACCATGTACACCACCATCCCCTCCACCATCACCACCCTCATCATCATCCCCATCACCATCACCACCATGCACACCACCATCCCCTCCACCATCACCACCCTCATCATCACCCCCATCACCACCATCATCATTACCAGCTCCACCACCAGCTCCACCACCACCAACTCCATAATCTCCATAATCTCCACCACCAGCTCCATAATCTCCATAATCTCTAGGATACTCATTACCCTTGTTCAAAGCCTCATTCACCCCAAACTCACAAGCAGTCATCCTTACCTCCAAGTGGTCCGAAGAAGAGTCAACCACATTCCCATCAACTTGTGGTTTTTCTGTCTAGGCATGTGCCAAATGTTATTGAATTGATGGTGGTTTGCAAACCACTTCTTTTCGTCTCTCCCAAGTACGTCCAAAGCTTTGATTGTATTCGAACCCTCACACTTAGAGGCTATCTTAATGGTCTTGCAAAACTCGGTGTGTGGGAAAAACAACTTCTCAGGTTGAAGTGGCTCTGTATCCTCCTCATTATCCTACAAAACAAACACAAATGTTAATAACAGTTGCATCTAATGATACACAGTTGTACCAGAACGCTTAGTTATACGTAATGATATCCAGTGATACCACACGACGTAGTGATACCTAGTTGTATAGTGGATATACGTTTAGTTATTCCTACTGATACCCAGTTCTACAAATTCTCTTAGTTATTTCTAATGATACATAGATATACAAAATCGCATACATAGTTATATCATAGAAAATTAGTTGTACAGTTTAGTTTTGCTTCAAATTCGCAATTCAACTACCAAAATCAATCCATTACACAACCAATTAACCAATTACCTGTGGAGGAGGAGGAGGAGAATCGGAATCCCTCACTTGTACGGCCGGTGGAGCAGGGTTTTGTTCTTCAACCGAAGGCGGCGTCGGTTCTTTCGACGTTCGAGTTTTCTTTGTCTTCCTTCCACTTCCACTCGCCGCGAATGATGAGTTCTGAGTTCGACGCGGCATTGTTAAACTCCGATTTGAATTTCTAGGGTTTCGTTTGGGTAATGGGGATGAAGAAATTGAGAAATTGATGAGCTATATAAGTTGAGAGCAAGAAAAACTAGAGCAATATGGTTCGAATTTAAGGAAGAATTTGGCGGTTTTGATTTTGTTTTCAAAATCGTGTAACCGGTGAAGATTGTGGGGAAGGAGGAAGAAGACGGTGGGGACAGGGAGAAAGGTTTTTTTTTGCACGTTTTTTTTTTAAAAAAAAAATTGTTTTATCCGGTTCACACTTGGATAATCCGAAATTATGGGTTTTACCCGATTGGATCATGGTTGGGTCGTAAATAAATCAAAAGCGCATGTATTTATTTGTAATTTCAACGTTTTTCACTTAAAAAATAAATCAAAACTGAAATCAATTATCTTTGAGGGCAAACGAGAATGAAATTCAAAATTTAGGGGTAAATGAGCATTTGATCCGTCACATGCCCTTTGGTCTTCATCTTTGCGGTTCCAATCTTCGCCAACCAGGCCTAGTTTCTTTGAAAACTCTTCTTGAATTTTCTGGATCTGTAAATCCTTAGATACGACAACCCAAATCACAATATCAAAAGCATCCTCTTTGTGGAGAAATTTATTATTTATCTGCTTAAGAAGTGTTGTTTTGCCAACTCCCCCCTTACCATACATACCCAGAATACCCACTCCATCTTCCATGAGACGGTTCCATGCCTTTTCAAGCATTGTTTCTTGACCGAAGATTCTCGTTTGATTAGGCCTTTCAACCACCTCAGACGCTTGACCTTGCTCAGCAACCACTTCAAAAACCCCATTAGATCTGAGATTCTCAACCTCCTTCAACATCAAGAAAACCCGTTTCCCATAACGATAACTCAATTTTAAACTCTTGGAGCAAAACCAACAAAGACACAACCTTTGAAGCTCCGTTTTCCTAACACTAAACAAGTCTCTCGCCTTGCCTTCAGTTCTTCCATGGTTGTCTCCAAAGCTGCGAGATTCTCCTCAAGGTTGTGGATGTAAACTCTTTTTGACACATAACCATTGAGAGACTTGGTTCACAACTTCATCACATGACAATGAGACAGAGAAGCAACCACCCATCGCTGCAAATAGGCAGAGAAAGAGATTCCACAAAGGAAAAAAAAAAAAAAACTGTGTAGCAGAGAGCAAAGAAGATAAGTTTTGCTTTATGGATGGGTGAACCGAAATAATAGAGACCTATTGTTTTTTTGCTACTTTAAAATAGATTTCTCTCACTTTATGCATAATAAATAACACTATGACGTCATGGATTTTTTCCAAATGTAGCTATTGTCATACATTTGGATTTCACTATGACGTCATGGATTTCACAAGTAGAGAGAAATCTTGATAAGCCGGTAACCAAATGTAGCTATTGTCATACAGTCCTCTGTTTTTGAGCACCTCTGCATTGTGTAGCCAAACTGTTTTTAGTTCTCAATTTGTGAAAAGCTAACGCCCATAAAAAGCTCAGGATATAACAAAGATTGGTCATGTGTGTTTTGTTCATCTACGGTAACACTTCCATTGGTTTGGAGAAAGGTGTTACCACTTACCAGTATACTGGAAATAGCTTCGTAGTTTACCAGAAAATGTCCATAAGAACTGGGACTGATGAATAAGCCAGATGAGTCATAGAACACATGATTCAGAGCCAAGTTGCATTGAAGAAAGCCTTAAAATAAGAATACATTTTTGAGTAATACTAAAAAAATGTAATGGAGATCGATTTTGGGAGATTTAAGATATTTGTAAAGCCAAACCAAGACTTAAATAAAATCTTCTAGTTTTGCATACCAGTTTCAAACATAACAGAACAGCCAGAACGACTTCAACTGGTAGTAAAAACGATCTCAAGCACGAGGAGACTGCAAAATGCGATTTGATTAACTAAGACAGAAATTTCACCTCAAGCGTCGAGGTCAAAACGAGATGATGACGGAGCACAAAACCCTTGTGGTTTCGACTTGAGGGTTTTAAGTGTACAGTGCCGTTAGGATATTGAAAACAACCCACAGACTCTGTTCTCGTATAAACAGAGTAAGGAACCAAATTGAATATTACAATTTAGACAGCCCTTTAATAACTTTGAACCGAACCAAACAAAATTAATTTTGGTTTTAGTTTCAACCTAGTTTTTACAAAAACCAAAAGACTCGAAATACCAGAACGGAGGAACCAAAAGTGGAAGCATTAAAGATGTTCTTTGAGGGAGCTTTGCAATCAAATCACAAACTTTACCATAGTAGAGATCAATGTCGATGCAAATTCAAAATGGAATTCACAGAAAGCAACACAGAGAGAGAGATTTTAACAAAACAAAACACAGAGAGAAAAATAGAGAGTTCACATAAAGCATAGAGAGAGGGTCCAGAGGGAGGGAGAGACATTCCATATGGAATAAACTCATATGGCATCATCAACTTCGAACTTGCTTCACGAGAAGACGGCTATTCACTGTGGGTATAATCAAACCTAACACACATAAAAAGAGAAATCATAAAGATAGAAGCAGATCTAAATCCAAAAAAAAAAAAAAGTCCTTCAATATCAAATAAGAGAAGAGGAGGAATTCAGACCAGTTTACATGAAGCTAAGAAGCGGGTTTTGGTAGATTGGTCCTCCCATTCCACACCTTCAATCCATTCTTTCCGATGGTATCTTATGATGAGTCCATTTTCATCCTGCCTGCCACTTTGGGAATCGAGTGGAAGCTTTTTCAGATTAGGGCATTCGTTTACACAGATTTCCTTTAGACATGGAAAGGGTAGAGGACTCCAATAGATATTCTTCAGCTCCGGTAGATCATCTAAAGAAAGTTCATTCAGGTTTTGGAAAGGAACAACCCCTGAATTTTCAACTTCACAAGCTTTCTGTTTGTTTATTATATCTTCTAGTCGATTTGTAGAGATAACCACAAGATTTCTAAGATTTGGAGCGAACATCAGAAACGTCAATTCCCTCAGGCTTTCACAATCTTCTATACGCACTTTGACTAGGCTCAAGAAGCTGCAGTTCCTTCCCATCTGAATCTCAGAGATACTGCCGTAAAATATGATGAATTCACGAAGCTTGTCCATACTTGCTGGAAGTGATATTCCAGATGATTTTATATTGAAGATCCCTAGAAATCGTGTACAACTCATCAACCTATGAGATCTTAAAAATTGCTCATTTACTGGTTTTACGGTTAAAATTTCTAAATGTTTCAAGGCTTCCAACTCCGTCACTTTCCAACTCCTTCTACAACCAAATAATTTCAAAACTTTCAAATTATGCAGACTTGATATCCCATCAATTCTCCCGAGGCTTCTTGTTTCCTCCAAATCTAAGTGAATTAGTTTTCCCAATCCTTGTAGAGCCAAATGACGTATACTAGTACGTGACAAATTGAGAAATTGCAAGGATTTTGATTTTACTTCGGGGAATTCATGGAAACAACGATTACCCGATAGATCCAAAACAGTTAGCTTTGGCATGGACTTGAAGAATACACTCGAGATGTTTTGCAACTTTCCCTCTTGCATAAGCAAAGTTGTGAGTTGGAGACATTCAGGACTGCCAGCGAGATGGTCAATGTTGTTATGCATAAATGACATCCTTCTCGCAACTCTCCAATTCTTAACCTTTGGCATTTCACGTAACCTAACACCTGCACGCACAATGAAAGCCTCTTTTTGTATTCCCAAATCAGATGCGATCCATAAGGCCATTTCACGAATAACATCATGCATACACACAACACCTTTTCCATCCTCATAACCCGAATCCATCAACAATGATGCACAAACAAGACTACCAATGATAGTATAGCCCTTGTTCTCACCCATTTCAATACCTTCACTTCCATCTATAATCCCTTCACAAATCCAGTACTCTATCAATTCTTCTTTATAAATTCTAGCATCTTCTGGAAATAAAGCGCAATATAGCAAACAATGTTTGACTTGCGCTCCCTTAAGATTATCGTAGCTATACTTCAAAAGCGGAAGGATCTTATCATCCATGCCAGAAAACTCTGCAGCGTTTGAATTTAAAACTTGTATAGCGTCAAGCCATTCTTGTACCGTCCTCTTGCTTGACATGGTCTCACCTATGACGTTGAGAGCCAATGGTAGGCCACAACATTTTTTAGCAACTATCTTTGCAAGGTCAGGGATCATTGGATCGCTTCCTAGTGTTATTTGTCCAACCTTCTTTTGGAACAAATCATATGCGTCAATGTCTTCCAAGCATTGCATCTCCATTGGGTGTTCGATCCCCATGCGTGCACATACATCCTGTGAACGAGTCGTAAATGCCACTTTACATCGGTTTTGAGTTGTTGGAAACGGGACTCCGATCTCAGCTAAATCCACCTTCTCCCATATGTCATCTAAAAACAACACAAATTTCTTTTTTCTTAAGAAATTGAATAAATGAACCCTCTTTTGACTTGTATTTTTTTGGCTCCAATGCTCTCCACCAAGATTAACTTTCTGAGCGATTTCATCAAGAATCTTCTCTACCTGTAACTCTTTAGATACCACAATCCAAATCACAAAATCAAATCCACACATAACGTCACAGAACTTATTGTTGAGTTGTGTGAAAATAGTTGTTTTCCCTACACCGCCCATACCGTACATACCCATAATACCAACTCCATCTTCCATGAGATGATTCCATGCCTTATCGAGCATTGTTTCTTGACCAATAACTATCGGTTGAAGAGGTCGTTCCTCCACCTCAGGTGTTAGAGCTTGCTCAGCAATTACTTCAAAAACGTCGCTTTTGAGTTTCTCAACCTCCTTCAAGGTCAAGAAAACCTTTTCCCCATAACCATAGCAAAACCTTTGGATTTCAACATCTCTATCACTAAGAAGAGCGTTGACTTTTTTTCCGATAGTCTCAACTCTATCAAGCCATACCTGGAATTCAGAAAGCCTTGTTAGACCTCTATCCTCCTCTCTTTTGAGCCTTCTTGAAAAATCATCTCGCTTAGCCTTGAGCTCTTCCATGGCTCTCTCCAAATCCACGAGGTTCTTCTCGAGATTGTGGGTATAACTTTCTTTCTCTTCAGCAATCACTTCGAAAACTTCACTTTTTAGTTTCTCAACATCTCTTAACGTCAAGAAAACACTTTTCCCGTAACGGTAGCTCGATAGTAAACTCTTAGAGCAAAACCCACAAAGACACAGCCTTTGAATTTCAACATCTCTATCACAAAGAAGACCGTTGACTCTATTTTCGATAGTTTCAACTCTATCAAGCCATACCTGGAATTCAGAAAGCCTTTGTAGACCTCTATCTTCCTCTCTTTTGAGCCTTCTTGAAAAAGTATCTCGCTTAGCCTTGAGCTCTTCCATGTTCGTTTCCAGAGCCACAAGATTTTTCTTCAGATTGTGAATATAACCTATTTTCTTTTCTAGCCATTGAGAGACTTTATTCACCGATTGATCCAAAGGTAGTGAGAGGGAGATACAACTCCCCATTTACAGAAAAGTTGAGATCTGAATTTGAAATTTAATGATATAAGCAAACCAGAGAGGATGCAGAGAGTCATTAGAATTTAGAAGACATACTCTCTTAATGTCCACAAGAAACAAGATATTTTGTTATTCATAAATTGAGTGGATCCAAAGACTTTGCTTCTGAACACTTTTGCTTGTTTCGTTTAATTTCCATTGTTATAGTCAAACTGAGTGGGTCCAAAGACTTTGCTTCTGAGAAATTTTACTTGTTTCTTCTCTTTAATTTCCATTGTTATAGTCAAACTGAGTGGGTCCAAAGATTTTGCTTCCGAGAAGTTATTAACTTATTATAGTAAACGACGTTAAATAGGGTTTTTGGATCTAGTCTGTTTATTTAAATATCGTCTCTAAATAATTTCTAAATAAATATAAAAATAACTAATTAATAATTATTATCTTATTATTTTGCCACTATTATGATGGCATGAAATATGAATTTACGTTTTTCGGCAGAAAAATAATGAATTACGTTTTTTGCAGAAAAATTACAAGTTCATGTTTTCGGCAAAAGAAATTGTGGAATTGAGTTTCCGGTAAAAATTTGTGAAAATTATGAAAGTGTTTTTGCGAGAAAATTATGAAAGTGTTTTTGGTAAGAAAATTATGAAATCATGTTTTTGGGGGAAAAATATTGAAATTACGTTTTTGGACGGAAAAATGTGGACTCGTGTTTTTGGCGGGAAAATACGAACTTGTGTTTTTGGCGGAAAAATATGAACTTGTGTTTTTGGCCAAAAAATATGGATTCATGTTTTTGGCAGAAAAATGCCATTTGGGTTAATGAATTCATCAACTCATTAGGATCTAAATAGTAAAATCATTAGGGTTAATGAATCAGATCGGATCAGCTCAATTTGACCCATTTTGAAACCCTTACCGACGACGAGGAAAAAGATCATCGTGAAAAATGTCTCGAACGAATCCCGAAAAGGGTTGAAAGAGTTTGTTGCTGAAATGGTGGGTATTGGTAGGATGAATCCATAGAACTTAGTTCCTCTCTTGGGTTAATTTTGAGGTTCTGTTTTAGCTCTAAACATTTTATACTTGGCCATAAATTAGCCCATACAAAAAATTCAGGGCCACTGTTTATATTTTCTTTTATGTGTCGGGTAAGTCCTAAATGTTTTAATCCTTATTAACATCCCTAATTATAATCAAACTGTATATACTTTCTTTTGGAACAAATCAAATGTGTCATTCCCTGCCAAGCATTGAATCTGCATTGGGTGTTCGACCCCCATGATCTCACTGAATTATTTAACTTCGAATACATCGGAAAATAATTAGTTTGGTGCGTTACACGAATAAATTATACTGACTTTAAATTGCTATGTTCTGGTTTACAGAGAGAATGGCTCTATATCTATAATCTGAATACATTATGTGACTTCTCCTTCTCCACCAAAAACACACAGAGAAACAAATATGAGCAATCATCACATTGTGAGATTCTTTTTCTCTCACCATTATGCGCCCTTTCACTTCCTTGATGACGGGATCTCTCTAAATTACAGTGATCTTATGTATATATAATTTGATTTTGTGTTATCTTGATCAAGCAGGTGTTGAGACAATTGGAGCCGTGGTATGAGCTTAAAGACAAAGTGGTTCTTTTTACAGGAGCTTCCTCTAGTATAAGACGAGAGATCAGTGACAAGGAGAAGAGAATCGATAGAGCAGTGATGAAAGCTATTTTCTGTCACGCCTTTATGAGTCACTTTACAAACGATTATATAAGAACAAAGAGAAGCTAACTTTCCTAATTTACATTGATACAACATCGATGATTGAGAGCAAATCACTAACGGCTTGACTGCGTAACGTATGATGTATCCTTAACATCCTCCCTCAACTTGGAGCATGTATGTCCATAATGCTCAACTTGCCATTATGTGCTTCCAACTCTGAATGTCCAAGAGCCTTCGTTAGAATGTCCGCCGGTTGTTGTGTTGTTGAAACATGACGTGTCACTACATTACGACCTTCAATCTCATCTCTAATAAAGTGACAGCCCACACCAACATGCTTCGTACGTTCGTGAAACACTAGATTCTTTGCTATATCAAGGGCGGCCTTGCTGTCTGAGAAGATCATCATTGGCGTAGTGTGTATATAGCCCAAGTCTGCCAATAAACGTTTCACTCAAATAAGTTCCTGAGTTAATGCGGCCATTGCTTTATACTCTGCTTCTGCTAAAGAACGACTGACTGTTCGTTGTTTTTTAATTTTCCAAGATATAGGAGAAGACCCAAGTTGGACAAAGTATCCTGTTAATGAGCGTTGTGTCGTGGGACAACTCGCCCAATCAGAATCACACCACCCATTAATATGAAAGTTTGGTGAGGAGTCGAGAAGTATGCCTTGGCCAGGGTTGTTTTTCAAGTAGCGAACAACCCGCAACGCACAGTCCCAATGTTCTTCTCGTGGCTTCTGCATAAATTGTGCCAACGTGTGCACTGCATAAGATAATTCAGGCCTGGTGTTCCCAAGATAGATCAGCTTACCAATCAACCATCGATAAGGAAGAGGATTTGGAAGGATTGCAGAATCCGATAATGCAAGCTTGTGATTCTGCGGGATCGGAACTACAGCAGGCTTAGCACCAAGTAGACATGTCTCTTCGATAATACCTAGTGCATACTTGCGTTGATAGAGAAGAAATCCTTTTTTACTCCTGGCCACTTCAATACCCAAGACTTCAAGAAACCCAAGTCGTTCATGTAAAACTGAGTAGACAAGTAATCCTTAAACTTGGTTATCTCATACTCGGAGCTCCCAGTAATAATCAGATCGTTGACATAGACTAGGATCCGAAGTCCATAACCGTTTTTGTTAATCAGCGGTTGATTGCTCAAAACCATATTTCTTCAGTGCTTGAGAGAGTTTAGCAAACGAACAAAGAGGTGCCAGACCGTAAATTGATTTGTTAAGACGACAAACCTTATTCTTCTCAGCGGATTGAAAGCCTGGAGGTAACCGCATGTATACTTTTTCTTGTAAATCTCCATGAAAAAATGCATTTTGTACGTCCATTTGATGAACAAGCCAGTTGCGTCCAACCGCATACTTAAGAAACAAGCGAACTGTATTCATCTTAGCTACTCGTGCGAATGTTTCGCTGTAATTTTCACCCATTTTCTGTTTATTTCCAAGCACCACAAGTCTGGCTTTATGTCGTTCCAAGGTTCCATCTGACCTGTAATTAATTTTATATATCCACTTACAACCAATAACTCGTTTGCCTAGAGGAAGGTCTGTTAGTTCCCAAGTTCTGTTCAATTCTTGAGCGGAAATTTCAGAAGACATCGCATCTTGCCAGTCTTTGTTCTTCATAGCATCAGCATATGACTGTGGTTCAGTGGCAGCTGATATAGCAGCTTGCCTTATGAGAGGTAGACAAGCGTGTCGAAGAAACATAGTTGGAGATTGGGTATAATGACGTCGTTGGTGATTTGGCGTCTGAAGCTGTGAGAACTCTGTTTGTAATAAACCTTTTGAGTTTGACAGAAGGTACTTTTTGGCGGTGACCCTTGCCAAGCTGCTCCGCTGGCATCAAATTTGAAACTGCCGGCGTGGAAGATGGAGATGCCTATGTGGAAGACATAGATGCCGAATCCTAGTAATTGGTGAAGAAGTTGGCACTGGAGACTCTGGGTTTGTGTCGTTACTTGTAGAGGGGTCCCAAATTGGAGAAGAAGTGAATTTGCAGGTTCAGTCGCGTGAATTGGAGAGGAGAAAGACGACCCATCATTAGTAGCGACGTCGGGAAGAAGAGATGTGAAGGTGTGATTGGGCTTATTTTTTAAATTAGGCCCAATTCGTGTATCATGTAGAATTTCTATGAGGCTTGAATGTACACAAACGAAGTCTCGTGAACTATCCATTGTCTGCAAAGTACTGTGTGAGACTCAAGAATTTGGATTCATTGTCACTACGTACTTTCTTCACTTTTGTATTAAATTGAGTTGACACCAGTGCAAAGAACTCTTGTAGTCGGGCCTGAGTATCACTCTTCGATTTTTAAAAAAAAATCCAGACACTTCGGGTATTATCATCAACAACTGTGAGAAAGTAACGAGCCCTATAATATGATACTTCCCTATACGGACCCCAAATGTCGCAATGGATTAAATCAAGAGACAAAAACTTAAATAACACACATTTCTTGTGATATTACTAAAATAATACACATCTTTTCAATATTACTAGTATAATACTTAACCCTAATGAAATATCCATTAACCTATAGATGAAATCTAAAATTAACGAAAATGCCATTATTTTTTTTAATTACAATTAATGGTTTTTTTTTCTTTTTTTTATTCAAAAAAAAATAATTCAGTTACCCTATTTTCAAACCAACGATAGAAAGGAAACTGAACAGTTTTCATTCTCATATTCTAGTAAAAAAAAACCTCACCCAAAATCTCTCAATTCCGTACGATTGGAGCAACTCTAATCGCTATCGCCTTCCGCTTCGCCATCAGTCTTCCGTCGTCCGTCTCGCCGTTGCCTTCCGCTTTGTCTTCCGCCTCGCCTTCGTCTTGCGTTCGTTGAAGACTCAAGGTTCAACTTCCGAAGATATTTACTCTTTCTACGGTAAGTTCTCCACATTTCTACGGTATTCGAAACAAATATGGTGGATTTTTCATTGTTATATTGGATTGTGATGCTTGGTTAGGGCTAAATGATAATTTAATAAAACGGCTGATTTATCAATTACTTGATGGCTGAGTTATGAGTTTTGATGGCAGAGTTATGAGGCTGAGTTATTAATCTGTTACGGCTGAGTTATATAGCTTGTTATGGCTGAGTTATTAATCTGTTACGGCTGAGTTATCTAGCTTATTATGGCTGAGTTATTAATCTGTTACGGCTGAGTTATCTTGCTTATTATGGCTGAGTTATCTATCTTTTTTTTACGGCTGAGTTATCTAGCTTATTATGGCTGAGTTATTAATCTATTATGGCTGAGTTATCTAGTTTATTATGGCTGAGTTATCTATCTTTTTTTTACGGATGAGTTATTTTGAAATTTTTTTTTTCCTTGCTTACAGATCAATAAGCGTTCGACTGTGAATTTGGACGATATAGACTCCGAGTTTGTTCTTCAAGATTTGGTGGTACAGAAAGATAAATAAAAAGAAAAAGCAAGAGAAGAAGAAAAACACGGATGTCAACAAAGAAGTCAAGAAGGTGGCTGGCATGAAGGATACGGATCAGAAAAATGATGGTTCTAATAACTACCTGCGTCCGTATGAGTATGTTACAAATTTCATATGGTTGTTGACCGTGAAATATTTCATATGAGTGTGTACTAAATATTTTTATTTGTCTGTCAGGAATATTTCTAAGCACTTCCATACTGATAAGAATCTCGAATAAAGTGAGATGATAGAATACGGAGTAAAAACTGAACATGGCTTGAATGAAAATGAAAAAATGTTTGGCTGATTTAGTAAACATTGTTTATCTCGTTATGGCTGATTTATCAAACGTAACATTAAAATTCACGCTTCGCTTTAGTTAATTTGTCTTGAGATAGTAAAAAGTTATGAAAATAATTAATTAGAGGTTGCGTGTTAATCGAAATATTATCCGCTCAAGACTTTCTGTATCGATCTGTCTTGCAAAACGGAACGTCCTATGGGCTTTCCAATAATCCATCTGTTGACAAATCAGCCAGACTACAAAATAAGTCAGCCGTGACGATTTAATAACTCCGCCAGACTAGAAAATAAGTCAGCCATGAGGAGTAATAACTCAGCCAGACTAGAAAATAAGTCAGCCGTGTGATTAATAAATCAGCCGGGTCATATTAATAAATCTGCCAAACCCTAAATTTACCTTGGGTATAGAATTCTGGGGATTTCCCTTGGGTAGAAGCACATCATCATCATCGTTGTTCTCTGTAACCTACATACAAAGGCGTAGCTGGTCGATTTTTATTAAGCTCAAAAAGCTTTGCAACTGCCGAGTATTGCAGACATATACCGGAGGCGTATCCTGAGACATTTTTTTCAAAGTTTTAGAAGATAACATGTAGCTCAGCTGAATTTTACACCTTCGCGACTGTAGCCCATAGTCCTCCATTATCATCTCCTAAAGATTGTCGTAGGATGTTTGTTCATGTACTTGAAGAACTCTGTAACCTCTCTTGTCAGGATTAAACGTATATCGATCTTTTTTAACCCAGTTGCCGGAAACAATTATTACGGGATCCATTCAATCGAAGGTGTTCAGAAAAGAAAGGGATGAATGACGATGACGAAGAAGATGAACAAGGTTGAAGACGGCGGACTGATTTTGTCGACGACTTAACCTAATTATGCGATGCATTCAGAGCTGATGACGTATTCGTTTTTGTTGACATGGAACCATGCCACCAAAGAAACTCATGAATCAGCCATATAAAATCAGCCACTAAACAAATTGATAACTTAGATGTAACAGGAAAACTATTTAAGTAATTAAAAAAGTTTACGAAATCGGCTATCAAATCAGGTGAAAAACGTAAATCAGCTGCTATATTGCATAAACCAGCCGTCAAAGAATATTACTACAGTAATTACTAGTTAATTACTTAATCAGTCGTAACTAATCAGACTTATCAATTAATCAGCCTCGTTACATCTGACTTATGACAAGTCAGCCACCATAAGCTCGCATAAGTGAGTCGCTGCACAATAAATCAGCCACATAAATCAGCTGGGTTTCGATAAATCAGTCGTCCGAAATCTAAGTCAGCCACGTCATAGCAATAAGTCAGCCAAATTTTTCATAAATCAGTCGTCGGAGTCAAAGTCAGCCATGTGGCATGCAAGTAAATCAGCCGATATTTCATAAATCAGTCGTCGGATTTAAAGTCAGCCATAACTTCCGGCTGATTTATGGGATAAGTCAGCCGTTAACATAAGTCGGCCATTTGTCTAATAACTCAGCCGTAACTACAGCGAAAAAAATCTGCGGCGGAGTTTCATAATACACGTAGGCAGTTATGATGCCACGTAGAATTTTTCGCTGATGTGGAAAATAAAAGAAATGGCATTTTTGTTATTACGTTTTTGTTAGCAAATGATTATAAGGGCATTCTGGGTATTCTGAGAAATGGAAAACATTACAGTAATTAAAAAAAGATTTGTACTATCTGGGTCATTATATCCTGTTTGTGTGCTATTTAAGTAAACGACCCTTAAATCAAATAGATGTTCTGCATTATTAAAACTCACTAGAAAAGAATTTCGTGTTTGTTTGGTCCTCTGACAAGCATCACAAGGTTTATTGGAAGTAGAAACAAAAACATCAAAAACTGAATTTAAAACACGATAAGAGGGATGTCCAAAGCGTTGATGCCACCAATCATAAGTATCTTGCTTGTGAGTTGCAGCACCAGCTACCATTTCGATTCCTCGATAGAAAAATATCCCATTCTCACGTCTCCCCACTCCAGTCACCATCCTTGTAATACGGTCTTGGATTACAAGAAATTTGTTAGCCAGTTGCACCACGCAGTTGTTTTCGTCTAGCAACTGTCCCACTGATATAAGCTCAGACTTTAACCCTTCTACATGAAATACAGACTTCAATACCAACTGTGAACTCAAGTGTATTGTTCCCTCTTGTGTAGCAAGACATTCTGTTCCATCGGCTAGAATAACCAAGACTGGATATATATTTCAGAGACTCGAGAATTTGTCAAAATAGCCTGTCATATGGTGCGACGCACCCGTATCAAGAATACAGTTAGAAGAATACATACCAGTCAACTATTCCGTTGCATGAAAAGTTCCAGCATTGAGGAGACGACAAACTTGTTCCCACTGTTTGTTTGTGAGATCAATCACTCCATCACGATTGGTGTTCATAATCATCGACGGTGAAGCTGCCGCTGAAGCATTCACTGCATTAGGTCCGTGCGTTCCACCGTAGTCAGAAGAGGCCATCTTTGTTTTATGTCAGATATCAATTTGATGAAATCAGGTCAAGAAGCTTCGACTTTTCAAAGTTTCTGGTTAGAATACGAGAAAGAGATTCATATTCGATGTTTTGTTTTGATAAAAAAAAATCAGTGATTCATAGCTCTGATACCATGACAAGGAGAAGAGAATCGATAGGGCAATGGTGAAAGATATTTTCTGTCACGCCTTTATGTGTCTCTTTACAAACGATTATATAGGAATAAAGAAAAGCAAACTTTCCTAATTTACATTGATACAACCTCGATGATTGAGAGCAAATCACTAACGGCTTGATTGCGTAATGTACGATGTATCCTTAACAATCTGTCTTGATCTAGGCAAAGCTGGTTGCAAGATTATTGCAGCAGCTCGTCGTGTTGATCGCCTCGACTCTTTGTGCTCTGAAATCAAGAGCTTCAGTTCAACCGGAATCCTAGCCGTAGCTCTTGAGCTAGACGTTTCATCATACAGAGCCACCATTCAGAAAGCGGTTAAAGAAGCTTAGTAAATCTTTAGAAAGATCGATGTTTTGATCAACAATGCTGGAATTAGAGGCAATGTCAAGTCGAGTTTGGATTTGTCAGAAGAATAACGGGAAAAAGTCTTTAAAACCAACTTAACCGGATCTTGGCTAATATCTAAATACGTCTGCGTTATAATGCGTGGCGCTAAATGTAGTGGCTCGGTGATTAACATCTTGTCAATCTCTGGGCTTCACCGCGGTTTGTTGCCCGGTGGACTTGCGTATGTTTGTTCCAAATGCGGTGTTGACACCATGACGATGATGATGACTATTGAGTTAGGTGTTTATAAGATTAGAGTGAACTCGATCGCGCCGGGGCTTTTCAGGTCAGAGATCACACAAGGTCCTATGCAGAAAGAGTGGCTAAAGAAGGTTACAGAACGAACTGTACCATTAAAGATGCAACAGACTGTGAATCTAGGGCTTACATCTCTCGTGCGCTATCTCATTCACAATTCTTCTCAATATGTCACCGGGAATACATATATTGTCGATTCTGGAGCTACATTACCCGGTGTGCCCATTTTTTCTTCTATTTGAATATCATAATCAAACTCTTGTGTGCTTGTACACTTTGATAAGAATGAAGTATTTTGCAACAAATGGCAGTATTGGCATTGAAAGAAATTTACTTTTATCAGATTTTTTTTGTTTATGCATACAAAGAGAAATCTTCATAAGCTAGAGAAACTAATTGATGATCTTCCCATTCGTCTCTATACGTCTCTAGATGGTCTCTCTTCCTCACACCAGTTGTCAAATACATCTCTTTCCTCCATTCATCTGTTTCTGAGCAACCGCATTGTGAAGCCAACCAATAGTTGTACTCAATCTGCGAAACAACAAAATGCCATGAATGTGTTTCAGTTTGGTTTAGGTATAGATATGGTTTCTGAGCGGAAACATAAGTTCAAATAGAATTCATACTTAAGTATTGCCCATACGGTGAGTATATCGCTTTGCAATCCCTTGGGCTTCAAGTGTCGAGTCTAAGGTTTTGATTTCCATTATCATATCTTCCTTAGAATGAAGCAAGATTCGACCTGACAAAACACCTACAATCCACTTGTTTTGCAGCACAAACATAGGAAAAAGTACAACCTGAAATTGAATTTGTTACACATCATTCAAAAGTTAAAGGGAAAATATGAATTATTCAAATGATTCGATTTGAGATTGCCATATTTGTAAGTCATTTTCTCCATTCTGGGTAATTTCTTCTTCTTTTTTTGAGCTTATGTAATTACGATGCTTGGTTTGGGGTTTTGATGCTTTTGTGAGGTTAATGTTGTTTGATTGAGGCAGTTTAGTTTAATCTCAAATCAAATCTTGTTCGTGTTCCCTCTCGCTCGATGTGATTTCACTTGCCCAAATTTTTGATTTCTCTCGATCTAATTTTTCCCCCAAATTGAATCCTAATTTTGTGTTTTCCCCAAATTGTAAACCGAAATCGGTTTACTAAACCAAACCAACAACAAAACAATAAAATCACCAAAACGACTAAATTGACATAGTTCAATACTAAAATTCAAAATATTTGATGGTTCAGGTATGAAAAAGCTGGGTGACAGGTATGAAAAAACGTAACGCAAATAGTCTGGGTTGATTTTGGCCATTTTCCATATGATGTCGTGCCATGTTGGCAGATGAGTCAGCACTGTTAAACGACTAATTAACGTCGTTAAGTGATTTGTATGAATCGGCTAAATTAAGAATAGTTCAGGTTTGATATTTGAATTTTTGGATGATTAATGTATGAAAAAGCCGAGTGTCATAGCTCATGTATGAAAAGCGTATCGCAAATAGTTTGAGTTGATTTTGACCCTTTTTCCCGCTTTTTAGTGTTCAATCATGCTTGTTATTACATATTCAAATGCAACCTTTAAAATTATCTAATTAACCCGACCTAGTGAAAACAAACTGTGCCTTTACGATTATATTTAGAGAAAATTACCTACAATGCCAAAAAATTTATGTTGACCTCGAGAAATGCCAAAATTCAGTTTTGATTTTGAAATATGCCAAAAGATTACTGTGGGGTGACAGCAAAAAGATGAAAATACCCCTGTGAAAAATCACACTTTCTTTACTTTTGCTTGATTTGATCGTGCCTTTTTACATGTGAATGTTCTTTCTCTTTCCTCTTTCTATTCTTTGTCCTTCCTCCTTCTCTACTCTTTTGTTTGTGTTCGGCCTCCGGTGAGAGCTTGGTTTTACTCTGCATTTTTTTTATCTTCAAATTAGGGTTTTTCCATTCAATTTCACCTCCATAAATCTGGTATTCGTCTACGATTACACAATTTCTGAATTGGGATTTTCTGGGTTTCTTTAGTTCTTCATAAAATATTTTATGGGATGAAAAGATACCACTTACCTGAAGCTTAATTTAGGAAAAACAAAAAAATTTGGTGGACAATATACTTTTACAATGGACATAAAAATGTTTGGAGTTGTGGGCATGTTTCGTGGACATTAATCTGCGTGAACATAAATATGCGTGGACTTAAATATACGTGGACATAAATATTCGTGGACATAAATATGTGCGTACATATCTTTTGCTTGTACATTACGATGCGTGGACATATGTCATTCGTAACTATGTCCACCATCCATCCGTGGACATATTCATGCCTCGTCGTCAGTTTTTATAGACATGTAACGGACTTGTTACCACTGAGTTGTTACAAGCGTATACATAATTTTCATGGCTCCAAATTGTAGACATAATCCCCAGAATGAAGACATGGACACAACAACCAGTCTAAATATATAGACGAAACAATAGGCCTAATACGCATCATGAAGACATGGATATAATTTTCATGGATATAATACGATTCACGGACATAAATATTCGTGGATATAAAGTGGTCTCCAGTTTCACATGTCCATTAGAGAAAGAAAAATATGATCGACTTACAAATATGTAATCATTTTTAACCGCTCCATGTACATGTTTTTCACTTCGTGGACATATTTACCATTGCATAGACATGTTTTCTATTTCTTGTATGTCGTGAACATACATTTAGCATAAAAATATCATGGACATAATATTAAATGTCGTGGACATAATATTGAAATGTCGTAGACATAATATTGAAATATCATGGACATATAAAATATCATGGGCATAACCACTTGATGGACATATTTTCTAATTCGTGGACATATTACCACTGCGTAGACATATTTTCTAAGATTTCCCACTTCTCAGAAGATATGTCCACCTGTAAAATATATGTCCACTGAATAAAAAACATGTCCATTAGATAAAAAACATGATCGACTTTCACATGTCCATTAGATAAAAAAAAATATGATCGACCTACATATGCATAATCATTTTTAGTCGCTCGATGAACATGTTTTCCACTTCATGGACTTATTTACCACTGCGTAGACATGTTTTCTATTTTTTATATGTCGTGGACATACATTTAGCATAAAAAAGTCGAGGACATAATATTGAAATGTCGTGGACATAATACAAAATGTCTTGGACATATAAAATATCGTGGACATAACCGCTTCATGGAAATGTTTTCTAATTCATGGACATATTTACCACTGTATAGGCATGTTTTCTAAGATTGCCCACTTCTCAAAAGATATGTCCACCTGTAAGATATATGTCCACTGAATAAAAAACATTTCTATTAGATAAAAAACATGATCGACTTTCATATTTCCATTAGATAAAAAAATATGATCGATCTACATATGCATAATCATTTGTAAACACTGCATACACACGTTTTCCACTTCGTGGATATATTTACCATTGCGTAGACATGTTTTTTTATTTCTTGTATATCGTGAACATACATTTAGCATAAAAATGTTGTGGACATAATATTAAATATCGTGGACATAATATTGAAATGTCGTGGACATAAATAAAACATCGTGGACATATAAAATATCATGGATATAACCGCTTCATGGACATGTTTTCTAAGTCATGCACATATTTACCACTGTGTAGACATATTTTCTACTTGTTGTATATCGTGGACATAATATTAAATGTTTTAAATGTCGTGCACATATAAAATATAGTGGAGCAGAAATTAAAATATGTCCATGACATTTGGTGGACTCAAAGAGAAATTAAATATGTCCACTTAATTTCTGTCTAGGTCCCAAAAAAAAAACCAAAAGCATCCTTCAACATGAGATGGCAGTGGCTAATTTTTAGTTTTTTTTTAATGTTCTCAGCTCTTTACCAATGGGGTAAGAAGAGGGCTGTCAGCAAAAATAAAATAAAAGAAGAGGGTTGTCTAATCGAGTTACTATGCACTGATTTTGATTATTTTTTATTAAGGGGTATAATTGTCTTTCTGTATACTTCTAAAGAAAAAGATATGGCATTTCTCGAGGGTTACTAGAAATATGGCACTACATAAAAGATTTTAAATAGTTTTTGGCATTTGTCGTAAAATCCCCTTATATTTAAAGTTCATCATCTAAATACACACAAAGAAACTCAAATTTTGTTTTCCCCTTTTTTTTTTTCTTTCCTTTTTTTGGTTTTCCTTCTAGCACATCAACTTTTAATTTTATTTCTTTTAAATTGTTCCACCAAAAATATCATATAATGAATCCCTGACCGACGCATTACGCGTGAGAGGGCTGCCATGCTTACATTAGTGTAGACTAGTCGTGTTCATATTATTTTAATAATGTGCATATGATTTGTTTGAATTTTTATTTTATTTTGCTGATTAAAAACTTCAGATTAAACCATATAGTTATTTACAAAGCATAAATTGTCAAAAGCCAAGAATGGCTCTAACCACCTGGGTGGTGTAGCATATAAAATCGCAAAATACAAGGGACAAATCGAAATTGTCTTAGCCATTGCATATGCCGCCGCATTTGCTTCTCTGCGGATGTGACCGAAAGAGAAACCATTCCGAATGATATCATTGCCACCAATATCAGAAGTAAAACCTTCTAGACGAGGCCAAGCACGGGGATGTTTGAGAGCCTGTAGAACATCAAAACAATTCGACTCAAAGAGTACATTCTTATAACCTAACTGCTGGATACAAGTGACTGCCCATACCATGGTTGTTGCCTCCGTGACTAAAGGAGAGGAGAGCTGCGGGAAGCATTTAGAGCCCAGGTGTCTCACTTTGTCGTACTCGTCTCTAAGGAGCCAACTAATCCAGCAGCTGGATGCATTGGAGTTCCAATATCCGTCTATATTGCACTTAAGATGCAGATGGTGGTGGAGACCATTTTTTTTATCCTGCAATACTTGGCAGATGAGGCTGCACATGAGAGGAGATTAGGCTAGCCTGAAACCAGATATCTGCCTCCTTCTTTGCTTTAGACACAATCTCATTGGGAGGGCCATTCACAACAGAAAAGACTACATCATTCCTAGCTTTCCATATGTACCAAAGGAACCATGGCCACGACTTAAGCCTAGACCTATCTTCCTCAGTCCTATCATTCACATGTAACAGAAGCATAGCGAGATTATGATAGAGAGAGTCTACAGGAGAAGGGAAGAAAAGATGGCTTACCGGGGATAAGGCCCAAGGTACCCTTACATAAGAGCAGGTGAAGAGAAGGTGGTTCACAGATTCAGCTTGAGACTCGCATCTAGGACACAACCCATCTTTAGTAAGATGTTTTTTGATCATATTTGAGCCCACTGCCAAACAGTTAGAGATACACCTCCACTGAAAATGCCAAATCTTTGGAGATGTTTTGGATTTCCATAAAGTAGAGAATAATGGTTCCAAGCTTGGATTAGTCACCGGCTGCGGGACAATATTCTTATTGAGCCTCTGATTACAGTGCCAGTAACCAGATTTTACTGAGTATAAACCATTTTTATTGTGAATCCAAGTGAAATTGGATCTGGAAGGAATCCCTCCAGGTTATCCTATTAACCTCAACCTCTGGGAAGCCTAATCTTAGTTGTGATAGGTTCCATTCATCCGATTTCTTTTCCTTAAAGTTCTCAAACTTAAATTCTTCGAGAATAGTACCCTCCTTTGGTTTGGGACCCCGTGGTGGATCTGTTGGTTGCCATGGTTCAGAGAGCATATTCCGGTCTCCTCCATTGCCCAAGTTTCTTTGAAGACCTTCTTTCATGAGAGCCTGGACTCCTTGAATACTTCTCCAAACATAAGAGGGTCTTGTTCCCAAGGGTGCGTCTAAAGGAGAACACTTAGGAAAATATCTAGCCTTCGGAACCTTACTCAACAGGGATGATTCTAGAGTGCAAAGCCACCATAGTTGCTTCCCTAAAAGGGATAAGTTGAATCCTTCCAGGTCTCTGAAATTCATACCTCCCTCCTTTTTGTTGTCATGCATTTTATTCCAAGCCTTCCTTTTGATTCCTTTGTCTATATCCGGGTTCTTCCACCAAAAATTGGAGAGGCTGGAGTTTATCTTTTTACATAAGGTTTTAGGTAGTCTGAAGTAGCTCATGGTGTAGGTTGGCAGAGCTAGGGCAACAACTTTCAAGAGAACCTCCTTTCCTTCTTGAGAGAGAAACCGAGCCTTCCAAGACTTTAGCTTCCTATCCACTCTCTCTTCTAAATACTTGAAAATCTTCACCTTAGACCCAATGAAGATTTCAGGAAGCCCTAAGTAAAGCCATGAACCTCCCGCGTTTTTGATCCCTGAAGCATTCTTGATGTCTTCCTTAACAGCTTCTGGAACTTGTTCCCAAAAATGATGTTTGATTTCTGAAAACTGACCCTCTGACCAGAGATTCTACTATACTCAACCAAGATATCCTTAATGTTGTTCTGCCTTGCAGAAGAATAAACTATCATCCGCAAATAGAAGATGAGAGATCAGTGGAGCTCCTGAAACTGCCTTAATTCCCGAGATGGAACCTCTGTCTGAAGCAAGTTGCAGACTATTGTTGAGGGCTTCTGCTACTAGGATGAACAAGAAAGGTGATAAGGGGTCCCCTTGATGAATACCTCTTGATGGATTAAGATTGCCATACTGTGAACCATTTAGAAGGACACTAAAGGAATCTGAGGTGACACAACTCATTACCCTTCTAATCCATTCCGAAGTAAAGCCTAGTTTTTTAAAAGAGCCTCCAAGAAAGGTCATTTTACTCTGTCAAAAGCCTTGAGCATATCAGTTTTAATTGCCATTGAGGATTTAGCCACTACATCCTTGGTTCTTAGGGCGTGTACCAGTTCATGAGCAACCAAGATATTGTCTGTGATTAACCGTCCTAAAACAAAGGCAGTCTGATTGTCGGACACTATGTGATGGAGAATAGGCTTAAGTCTTGAGGAAATGACCTTTGAAATGATTTTGTAGATGAAGTTACAGAGACTAATGAGTCTGAATTCACTGAGCCTCTAAGGTATGTTCTTCTTAGGAATGAGACATATGTTAGTAGAATTGATTCTGGTATCAAAATTCCCTGTGATCCAGAACTGCTCCATCATCTGAATGACATCCATCCCAATTGTTGCCTAGTTTTTTTAGGAAAAAAACCCTTAAGAGACCATCTGGTCCTGGACATTTTTCTGGATTTAAATCAAACGTGGCTTTCCTAACCTCTTCCTCTGAGATAGCCTCCATGAGATCATCATTCTGCTCTGGAGAAACCCTTGGTAGCAGGCTTTGGAGAATAAAGGAGTCCGAGATGGAGGCTGCATCAGAAAGTTCAGAGGTGTACAAGAGAGAGAAATTTTTGATAGCCAAGAGAGAGAAATTTCTGAAACCACGGAATTCCCTGACTCTTCATCAATAAGATGGTGGATTCTGTTCTTGGTAGTCCTCTGTTTTACTGAAGCATGGAAGAACTTAGAGTTTCTGCCCTAGTCCTTAGCCATACTTTTCTACTTTTCTGCTGCTAGAAAGTTTCCTCTTCCTGGTAAGCCAAAGCAAGATCCCTTTTTATTCATAAAGCTCCTGCATATTAAGGATGTCCTGATGAGTTAGCGCGTCAATCCTGTCTTTCAGATTGTTGATGAGGATGTAAGAGTTTGGCATTGAAAGCTTCCTCCAAACTGCCATATCTTTTCTGCAAGCCCTTATAAGATCAATCATCCCAGGATTCCCTTCACTCTCTTTTGCATCTTTTCAGCTCTTGTCAACTATTTCTAGAAAACTCGGCTTTTCACACCATCTTTTGTCAAATATGAAATTCCCCTGTCTCTTATGATCCTCCCCCTCTAGACAAGTTAGGAGGGGGCTATGATCTTAGCCAACTTGAGGAAGATACATAGTATGAGGAGCTGGAAAACGGATGAAACAGTCTATATTGGATAGGAATCTGTCCAATTTGCAATGAACTGGGGTTCCTTGTTTCACTCCATACCAAGAGAGTTGATTACCTTGAGCTCGCAATTCAACAAGTCCACACCCTTTCATCATGTTACGGAAAGGCCTAAAAGATTCTTCAGTTCTGAGGGTGCCTCCCCTTTTTTCACTATGGCAAGCTATCTCATTGAAATCTCCTAGAAGGAGCTAAGGCCCTATTCTTCTGTAACATTTGTGTTCCTGTCGTTCTCTTGTATAATATTATGTGACTTTTGTTGTTTAATAAAACCTCGGGATTGTCGTATTTGGATGAAGTTATTGATGATGTTATTAATGGAATAATATGTTTATATTGATGCATGATTCGAATTTCGTGTATCGGATGTTATATAATGTGTGATGTGGGTTTCACGTGTTATAGATGGTTCGACACATGATGGGGATTTCATGTGTGATGGTGATGATGGGCAAAGTGTTGTTCCGTTATTTGATTCGATGGGCTGAGATCTTTTGTTGTTTGACCCAGAGATGTGGTTGATGGTTGGGATTATGAGTATATAATCTTGACGGATGTGTGTTTAGGATTATGTGATTTAATCCTAAACGGATGGGTAAGGGTTATGGGGATTTAGCCCTTACCGGATGACTATGAGGATTTCATCCTCGGACGGTCGGGATTATGGGGATTTAATCCTGACAGATGGTTTATCGATTGGAACTATGGGGATTTAGTTCTGATAGATTGATAAACCGGGGGAGATCTTGCGATTAGATCTCGATGGACTTCGTTTGTTGGATTCGGGGTATTGGATTCTGACAAACTTAGTCGGCTTGGTCACATTGGATCAGCGATATTGGGTTCGAGAGTGTTATTGAATTAAGTACAGGACAATATTATGCTCGATATTATAGCCTGCGGGCGGGGAACGAGTTGGATTAAATCACTTAAGAATCGAAGTTTACAGAAAAAATAGTGATTTACAGAAGGAATAGTGATTTACAGAGAATGGGATTCTCGAGGAAAGGAACGATCGATCCCTTCAGGAGATCGATCGATCATAGTATTTAAGGAAAATAAATGGATTTTTGTGGAGAATATCGATCAATCCTTGTAGGAGATCGATCTATCCTGATATTTTCGAGCTGCGAGATGTTTTGGGCCAATAGGTCGGTTTGGATGGGGCAAAGGAGACCAAACAACTTTAGACTCGTATATAAGCTTTAAAACATGTGCTTTAAACCCTGGGGGGAGATATTTTCGAGTTGGGAGACAGTAGAAAACTCTAGAGAAGTTGAGAGAGAGAGGGAGAAGGAGAAGAAGAAGAAAAGAGGAGAGGAAAAACAGAGTTTGGAAGCTACTTTGGAAGGACGATCGACCTAGCAAACGAACTTGGATAGAGCTGAAATTTGGTGAGTAAGTTCTTTGGTCTCTTGCCTAGTTATCTACCAAATTTCGTCTCTTTAGAGTGAGTAGTTTGAGAGTTATGGATTTTCTCTCAAAACTGCTCAAACAGAACTAATCCCGACGGGTTGAATTCGGGAGCGTAATTGTGCACTCTAATATTAAGGGAATGAGGTGAAATTTGGTAGGTACCTTCATAAGGGTCTCATCTTGAAATTCACCGAAGGAAATTCCCAAATATTGATTAGGGCAAGAGATATGGTCGATCTACTAAAGCTCTGTTTTTGAAGAAGGAAATCCGAAATTGGGGTTTTTGTGAATTGAGTTTGGGGGCTTATGTTCAATCTTTTTGAAAGTGTGATTGATGATCCCCTTGACAGAAATTAATAGAGACCTTGGTGATTGTGTTGGAGAAGTCAAGCTTGAAGTGTAGAAGTATTGCTTTGTTCTAACCGTGAAAACGAGGTGAGTGCGTGACCGTGGTTAGCTATGTAATCATCGATTTTTCGTGATTGATTGTACTTAGGAATTAGACCATTGGATGTGGTTCGTGACTTGTCCATGTTGTGTTATTGTGTGTGATTGAGCTCTTACAAAGTATGTTGGTTTATTTTCCGTAAGTTACAATTTGATTGCGTTGAATCTTTGATTACATGTGTGCATAGCCGTGAGACGGAAGGACCGCCTCACTGAGCATTATCAATGCTTACGCGCCTATTTTGGTGCAGGTAATGAGAAGTCATAAGTTGTGGAGCTAGTGGAACCGAAGGCCAAAGGAGGAGAATGGTTAGATGTTAAATACGGGTTATGTGGTGTATCATATACTTGTGTAATCGTATGTTTTATTACTCGTGTTTTGGACTTATTAAGATGCATTTAACGAAGTCTAATGATGTTTAAGTTTTTGTTTTGATGTTAAAAGATGGTTGTGTTGTTGAAGTAAATTACTTAAGTTGTTGTGATATTGTAATACTTAAGTTGTTTTAGTTGGTCGCAAGACGGTAAGGATCGAGTTGCCGAAAGTTTTACTTCTAGAAGGATCGATCCTATTGAGGAATGATCGATCCTATTTAGTCATTTCTCGCCGAAAGTTTTAGAAGCAGACATGGGATAAAAACGATCGATCATAAGCCAGGATTGATCGATCGATTTAATTCTCCGTGTTACTTCTGTGACACGATCGATCGTTCCTTAGGGTGAACGATCGATCTGTCTTGTTCTGTTTCATATATTCTATTTTGGTTAGTCAAGATCGATCGATCTTAAGGAGTGATCGATCGATCCTTGTTTTTAAAATCTAAGCGTTTTATTATTGACGTTTAAAAATCGATTTAAGAAAAGTTTTTAAAATTCCGTATTTTATCGTTTTCCGCATATTTTATTATTTCATTCGGGGTAGGGTATTTCATCTTCTCTTGTCCAACCTTTGTAAACGTTCCCAGAAGTGACTTCTCTCTCTTGCCACAGGGTGACCATAGATACCAGAGAGATTGAAAGAAAAGTTTTTCCAAGTGATCTCAAAATCAATCATCCGCTTGATAGCCGAGATGACGTCTACCTCCACTTCTTTTATCCATAACATAGGGAGGCCACCACTCTTCCCTATTGGTTCTACCGTATGCATATTGTAAAATCCCAAGTCTTCACACAGTTTCTCTAGGAAAGGTATTTTTTGCTTCGTCTCACTGAAGAAAATGATTCCTGGAGAGTATTATTTAACCATGTCCTTGAGATGGCGGATTGTCAGCTTGCCTCCTAGACCCTGACAATTCCAGCCTAACAGTTTCATGCTGACTTTGAGAACCTATCGGGACCAGTAGGTTTATGTTGTTGTGGAGTAAAAGAGGCGGCATGTGTTTTGGAGAGCCTTTGGATTCATTCGTACTTCCCACAGAGGATTTTTAAAGAACGGTTACAATGCTGGCTAGTTTTACTTTCTTCCTTGCTTGGTTTCTTTCCCAACTAGGCCTTCTTTTTCTCTTTGGGCCAGAATCCCTTTGAGAAGCCGCAAAGGAGAAAATGGGGGTGGATTTAGCTAAGAGCTTCCCTAAGGATAATTGCTTTTCCCCTTCAGGTGAGTGAATGATGGTTTTCCCATAAGACAGAACATGAGAAACTAGAGAATTCCTTTTAGGATGAGGAGATTGTTGGATTCCCTGCTTATCCTTCTACCAGTCCCACCACTTTGGTACTGAATCACGAGCACCTGATCCGCTAGATTCACACTTTCTCCACTCTTTAGCTTGATTCTTTGATGGGGCTTATACTTCTTTTTCTTTCCCCTTTTTTGAACCAAGTCTATTGAAAACAGAAGGTGGAGATGAAACCTTCTAAGCCTGTTCTTGGATAACCACTCCTTTTATACCCTGAACCTTCTTTACCTTATTTTTAGACGTAGTAGGTTTCTAAACGTTTAGAGCTTTGGAGGTTTGCTTTGAAGTTTTCTCATTCCCTTTTGTTTCTGGTTGATGGTTAATGGAGTCAGAGATAAGAAAAGCTTGGTGACTACTAGTTGGAACCTGAGGCGGCTTCAAAGAGCAATGGAACTGATCGTGAGTAAAGCGTTTGCACCTGTAGTAGATCTTAGATAGCTTCTCGTAATCCAATCAACGGTTAAGATTTCCCCTGATTTAAGCATGATAGCTTTCTTGAAGGCAATCGGTTGATCAACAGAAATCTAGATCCCGGCTCTGACGTACTCTAGAGAGTCTGATTTTTTAGCATGAAGCTCAACTATTTAGTGCGACCCAAAGAATCTCTTATAGCCTTGACAATTTCCTTTTTCAGACACTGTAATGGGATGCCTTTGATTCGAACCCAGAAAGGGATATGCTGTAGATAATCAGGACTGGGTTTTGGCTGCCACAGTTCTCCAATAACCAGCCAACCGATGACAAACCAGGGCGCCGTGGGGAGAACTCGGTGAAGATCTGCTTCTTGTTCAAAAATGAATTGGACTCTCCCTTTTTCAATGACTCTGCCTCTAGGTAGGACTTGAGTGAGGTTGAAAGCTTTGATTGAGTATTCGGGCAATGATCAATAAGCTCTTTATTATCTAGATCAGGAAGTTCTACATGATCCTCGAGATTCACTTTTTCTTTATCCTTCAACCTCCTTAAAAACTCCTCGTCCTTGCTTTTGTGGGAACGTTACATTCCCTAATTCCAGATTTCCAAACTAAAAATTCGTAAAACAAAATCCTTAGACGTGGTACCAAGTCCAATGGCCCTAGCACGATAGCGTGAAAGCTACTACTAATCCGTGGTCTGATTCGTCTTAAATGAGAGTCAACAATCTTGCTCGAAAGATATCTCCTTTCAGGGCAAGTTCTAACTCTCTACTCAAGGTTAAGATCTACAGTTCGTCAAAAGCAATGTGAAATTAAACTCATCTGATCCACACCAGCGTAGAAACTCCCGTTGCCTTCGGCGCGTAGAACAAAACCAAGCAGAGAGGGTAAGAAAACAAACTAGGTCTGGGATATCTAGGAGATGAAGTCTGCTTTAAGGACAGATTCCAGCACTCTCCTCAAGTTTGAGTCCTACGGATTAGTATACGACTTGGTCAGTTTATCGGTCTGTTTATAAAATGCCGATGTTTTATGTACGCGGTACTATGTGGGGAACCGTTACCATCGACCTTTGACTTTTTGTCTATTAGGCTGGCCAAGTCTGGATCGACTTATTTGAGTGTTTTGAGATGAATCCTGGAAGTATATTTGGATTCCATCGAGTGATCATCGAAGGTCCTCGAGAGGTTATTGAGCATCGACGAGGATTGTAGGGACTCATCGTGGATTTTGATTTGTACTTGTTCGTTTCAACTTCTGATTCGGGGAAAGTCATTTTTAAGTGTTTTTAGAGGATTGGGTTTTGTCGAGAGTCGTCGAAGGTCCTCGAGAGAACACTGAGGATCGTCGGGGAATTCAGAGTTCTGTCGTGGATTTGAGCTTTGCCTCGTTCGTTTTGTGTTTTGTTTCGATGGAAGTTGTTTATTTGTGTTTTGAGGAGTTTGAATCGAGAGACTTTGGGTTACGATCGGGGATTTTTGGAAGATCCTCAAGCTTGCGAGGTTTCACCGTGGACCGTCCAGGCGCAGTACGTACGGACAGATAGGACATCCGTATGTCAGCATGCGGACGAACGGATGTCGGCATACGGACAGACAGCATGTCCGGATGGACCGTCCGGATCTGATACGGACGCACGGACATTATCCTGTGGACGTCCGGGTGCATTCGTACGGACGATGTGTCCGTATATGGAAAGTCGGACATGAACTTTCCTAAAATAGATTTTTCAGGTAAAGAAAGTTTGTTTAAGCAAAATTTGGTCATTTGAGTGGCACTTGGCCGAGTGGAACCATTTGGGACCCGAGTTGGCCCGGTTTTGCGAATTTGTGGCCGATTAAGGGAATTTGGGTTGGAAGTGAATTTTGTTGTTTTTATCTGGTTTTTAATGACCTTTTGGGGATGGAAAGACTGATAATTAAAGGGATGGTCTTATAAGTGGGCCAAAATGGACTTAGAGAAAAATGGAAATTTTCTCTTAAAAGGCTTGACCCTTTGAGGCCTAACCTAGGGGCGCCTATTTAATCATTCTTTTGCACCCTTGGCCGCGCCTCCATAGTCAGAAATTGGAGAGAGAGCTCAAGCTGCTTAGAGAGAAAGAAGAAGAGCTTGGCCGTGAGAGAAAGCTTGGTGCCGAGAGCTCCTTTTCGCTTTGGTAAGTGATTTCCTATTGGTATGGCTACTATTTGGGATAAATTTTGAGTTGGTTACGACTGTGTTCATCCCCCTTGCTGTAGAGAATCGAAGCCCTTCAGTTTTAAGAAGTTTTGCCCTTTGGTTCCTTGAGAAATCGTGAATTGGTAGTCTTTTGTTTGTTTGTAGGCTTCAGCGTGAGTTGATTCTGGGCTTAGAAGAGCTTCGCTTGGTGTTGTGGCCGTAATGGTTCCATCGTTTAGGTAAAGGGCCTTTTGTGTCCGTTTGTGTTGTTTTTGTGTAATCGATTTTTAATCGATTTTTTTTGGTGTTTTTCTGATCAGCGTGTGTTGGTATTTCTGTAGAGAGATCATTTCAGGTTTTATAGCCTTGAGTGATCATCGTTTGGATAAGGGTTCCTTTTAAGGGCCATTTCTGAATTCGTTTAAGAATCGAGTTTAACTAGATTTTGTTTTGTGTTTAGGTTGTGAATGGCGTGTGTTGTTGTCAGCTATTTGAGTGTTTTTGAGTTGAATTTGTGACTGTCCAGGTGAGTGTGTAACCGTGGTTTTTGTACGCGATAATGTGATACGTTGCTTTTGATTATCTTGTTTGGTTAAGGATATGCGTTTGTGTGTCATGACAGTTTGGGTTCCGTTTTTGTTGGTATGTGCTTTGATATTAGTCATTGCATATGCGTTTGGGAACCATTGCATTACATGAATCAAACTTGATATATCTTACCGTTTTGTATTGATTATGCTATTTTGAGCCTAGTGAGATGGGATGACCACCTCACTAAGCAATTATATTGCTTACGCATTCAGACTTATCAATGCAGGTTAAGATGATTGAGGAGTTCGCGAGACATGGTGGTCTTTGGTCGGATGCATGGTTATTTGTTATTGCGTTTTGTTGGATTATTTTTAATAAATTATTTTGCTTGATATGGGTGAATTTGAGTATTCGAATAAGTTGAGGATATTTTTAGAGTACTTTTGAAGTTATGAAATTGAGAATAATTTGTTAGAATTTATTTAATATAATTAAATAAATTATTTGGGGTTTTAGTTGAATTTGGAGTTAATTATTTCTACGAATTATTTGTGTTGATTAAATTCGAATTTTGTTAAGTTGGAATCAAATCATTATCTTAAGTAATTTGATTAAATTGGTTAAGTCTTCCGCTTGCATGTAACTTTGATTTGAAATTCGAGAAGTAACACTTTGTCGGAAAATTTTAAAAAATTTGTGAAATAAGGGTGTTACAGTTTGGTATCAGAGCATGCTTGATTCTAGGTTTTGAAATTTTTTTGTTTTATTTTGTGAGTATTTTTGTAGTAAAACCATCATTCACATGCCTAGTCAGGCGGTAAGTCTTAAATGTTCTGTGAATTTTTCTGAGAAATTTTGTGATGAATGGTTTATGAAGCCGTTTGGCGTGGTTGTTGGCTAAGTTCGTGTGAACTTAGCGTTTTGATAGATTTATTGCATATGGCTAAGTCGGTGCCGCGAAAAGAAAGCGGTAGTGCCTTATGGAAATATGTGAAGTAAACGTGGGAGAAGGTGTTGTCATAGAAGGAAGTGGGTACATTTGTACACGGTAGCTGGATTATTGGTACATACGGTAGAGTCTAGTCGATAGAATATAGACATGACAATCTAGCTGGCTGATTTGGTTGATGGTATGGCTGATGGACTGGTTACGGGTAATGGAGTGCCCATAGCTAATTTTTGGGGGTTCTTGAAAACAGAATTTCAGTGCCTTGTACGTCTTTATATGTGAATTCTATGGAGTTGGTGCTGATGCTGATGGTAATGCCAAGAAAGGATGCTCGGACTATTGACAGATTGTTGAGTAGACGTTAAGGTTCGTCAATGTGAGACGGACGATTGTTGATATAGCATTTTTGGATCATTTATGATCGATGGATTAACAATCATGTTAAGGAAAGTATTGGAAAAAGCAGATTCCAAAAGTTCTTGGAAAAAAAAAAAGAAAAACAAAAACGAGTTGCGGGAGAACAGAGTATACTAACTAACGAAAAGTCGAGGAAGTTTTAATGTGTGTCAAGCATGGACTGTTATACAAAAGAGCCTAGAGGTATCTATGACAAGGTCTAGACAGAAATAGACATGTTTATCGTAAACTACATATGGAAAGTGTTAGCAGTTTATTTTATAAATCAATTAAATGGTTAACCGAATGGAAAGGTTGCTTAAAAAGTAACCAATAAGGATTGGGTTTAAATACCTACGTTTATATTTGTATAAGTCAAAATTAGTTGATCGATAATTGAAATTATAGAGGTTTTTATGTTCTAACGAGAGCAAGATCATCAGGAATGATTAATCGAAGTCAATGGGTATGACTATGGAATGAGAAGTCGATGAATCCAAACTTTATGGTAGGAATGGGTACGGATGATGGCTAATTTGATGAGAAAAGCTCATGAAAGCTGTTGAGTACTGGTTGACATATGAATAACATCGGTTTTGGAGATGATTGTGAATCATGATAGTGAAGAACCAGGTCGATCATGGACAGGTCGTGAGTGGTAAATCACCTAGGGTAACATTTTGGAAAACTGTTACCAAAAAGAGAAAAGTTTGTGTGTTTGCTTTCGGTTCTTAGCATTTGAATGCATGTGTAGGGACCTTAATCATGGGAGGGTGGATACCCATATGTTATTTGAATTTAGGGCATCACATTGTTTTGTAAGTTTGAATATGTTTAGGTAAGGACGATTTTCGGAAGGAACTCGAGAACCACTGAGGAGAGTTTTTGGTTGTCAGCTTATAGATGCTTTAGGCAGAATTGATATTGCATCCTCTTTGGTTAGTGGGTAGACATGAGAGCTTATTTAGTTATATGTCCGGTGGAGACATATGATGTGATCCTAGGAATGGATTGGCTCGGAAAGTATAAAACTCATTTGATTGTCATAGAGGACGTTCTTAAGACGGCTTTGGACTCGTTATGGACATTTCGAGTTTGTGGTGATGCCATTTTGGTTTGACTAACGAACAAACAGCATTTATGAAGTTGATAAATAAGGTCTTTAGGAAATTTCTAGACGAGTTTGTGATCATCTTCATCGATGATATTCTGGTTTATTCTAAGACTTGTGAGAACCACGAGAATCAGCATGATGAGTAAACGTCGAGAGCATAATTTGTTTGCTAAGTTGAGTATGTGTAGTTTTTCGCAGCGTGGGATTGGGTCTTTGGGTCATGTAGTCTCGGATAAGTGAGTGTCTGTAGACTTTGAAAAAGTTAAGGTCGTGAGCCTAAACACAAAGGGTGGTGTTCTCGAAAATGTTTACCAGGGAATTGAAGTTTGAGGATTTTTGTTATGAAAAATGTTGTAGGATGTCTAGATGATTATCTAACATTCTAGAGAGTGAAAATTTTATGGATTCTCAAATGAACGAAAATTAATTGGGAAAACTAGTGGTAAGTTTTCATATGGAGTAAACCGTATTGGATAAGGGAATAAACATATGGAAGATCAAGTTTGATCAAGTGGGATTTGGTGAACTTGGACTTAGTGAGAAGTTATTCGTTATTGAATAGTATCCGTTGGTCAAGTAGGAAACTCGAGTCGATATGTGGTTTGAGTATTGAGATTAAATTAGATCAAGAAATTGGGAGTATCGATTCTCGTCAAAGACTTGTTGATGATGAAGAGTTCGTTGGTTGAGAGAGATTCAATCTAAGGTTGAGATAGTGATGCTACTCGACGGATCCTTGTGTTGAGTCTAAAAAGTATTGTTGGTGGTGGTGGGGGTTTCAGGCCGTTTGTTGTGTTGTTCTGCTAAGCTAGTTAAGCTTGATTGGGTGTGAATTTGTTCGCATCCTTTGAAGCAAGTTGGCTTGCTAAGGCGTTTTGTTTTGGTGATCGCGCCTTTGGAAACAAGAGGGTTCGCTAAAGCGTGATGTTGTTTGGCCAACATAACTTACCCACAACAATTTGTTGGAGTTCTTGGGAATCAGTGGATTCACTAAGATGTGTTTATGGTATTAGTGCATGGCTGGTCTAGATTTGATTTCTGGTGTAGTGGCAATAATCTTTGAAGAGTTACGACATTTGCAGCGAGTGGTCATGACTGTTGATTCTGTCTGTGAGTCTATATGCCTTGTGTGTTATATCGGGGCTATAGAATTTGTTGCATTTGATTATCCTTCCTAAACAGTTGGTCTCGTGGGTTAAGGCTTATGCGTTTGTGATTGCATTTGATTAACCATCCTAGACAGTTGGTCTGGTTGGTTAAGGCTTATGCGTTTGTGGTTGCATCTGATTAACCTTCCTAGATATTTGGTCTAGTTGGTTAACGCTTTTGTGTTGTGTTTGCATTTGGTTAGCTTTCCGGACGCAGATTGTCTAAGTCTTATGTGTTTGTTGTCATGACTATGCTGCATTTGAATTAACATTCTTAGACAGATTGTCTTATTGCCAGATTACTTATGAGAGAGTGCATCAATTGAGCGTTCAAAAGAAGTTGGATATGTGTTATAGTTGTAATCGAGAGATTTTAGAGAGATTTTGGACAATGAAGATTGTCATGGTTTGGGCATAGGGGAATTGTTCAGAAATTTTTGTCGGTTTACTGTCATGGGTAATCAGTAATATGTTGATACGAGATTTTTCGGACATGGATTGTCGGAAAGGATTTGTGGGCCAAGTTGCCGATATATGCCATAGGTGGTATGGCAGTGTGTGAATCGGACTTGGGATTTACCTGGATAAATTATTTTGTTCGTTTAAGGTAACAAAGTAGTAGAGGATTTTTGGTAAAGATCCGAGAATCAGTTGGACATTCTAAGAGAATGATTAAGACTCTTGAGAATTTGTAAAAGTTTGTGTTCTTTGTTGAGGAGTTTTTCTATTACTGAGTGGAAGTGAGGCTGGATATTATGGAGAAACTGGTTGAGTTGTACGTTAAAGAAATCGTACAGTTGCAAGGGGCAATGGCTAGTACTATGTCGGAAAGAGATTCTAAGTTTGCTGGTAGTTTTTGGAGAGACCTTCAGAAGAAGTTCCGTACGAAAGTATATATGAGCACGGCTCATCATCCTTAGGCAGATGGTCAGTCTGAGCGGACATTCAGATATTAGAGGACATGTTGAGAACTTGCGTTCTTAACTGGGGTGATCGTTGGATAGATCATTCGAGTTTGGAAGAGTTTGCCTATAACAATAGTTATTAGGCGAGTATTGGTATGTTTACATTTGAGGCTCTGTACTAACGGCCTTGTCGTACACCCATCTGTTGGACCCAGGTGGGGGAGCGTATCATTTGGGCAGAGACTTTGTTTAAGAAATGGTTTGAGAAGTGAGTTGCTTATGAGGCAAGATCGTAGATTCGAGGACGAATCCTTTTGTAGTGGGGGAAAAGTGTAAGACCCGTACTTTCGGGTAACTAATTTCTCGACTCGGTCAGTTTATCGGTCAGTTTCTAAAATGCTGATGTTTTGTGTAAGCGGTACTATGTGGGGAACCGTTACCATTGATGTTTGACTTTTTGTCTCGGATTAGGCTGGCCAAGTCTGGATCGACATATTTGAGTGTTTTGAGATGAATCCCCGAAGTAGATTTGGATTCCATCGAGTGACCATCAAAGGTCCTCGAGAGGTTATAAAGTATCGACGAGGATTGTGGGGACTCATCGTGGATTCTGATTTGTACTCGTTCGTTTCAACTTATGATTCGGGGAAAGTCATTCTTAAGTGTTTTTTAGAGGTTATCCATGAGGTGGATTTAGGTTTCGTCGAGAGTCGTCGATGGTCCTCGAGAGGACACTGAGGATCGTCGGGGAATTCAGAGCTCTGTCATGGATTTGAGTTTTGGCTCGTTCGTTTTGTGTTTTTTTTCGATTGTTTATTTGTGTTTTGAGGAGTTTGCATCGAGAGACTTTCGGTTACGATCGGGGATTTTTTGAAGATCCTCGAGGTTGCAAGGTTTCGCCGTTGACCGTCTAGACGCATTACGTATGGACAGACAAGACGTCCGTATATCAGTCTGTGGACGAACAGATGTCGGCATACGGACGGACAGCACGGACAGCGTCCTATGGACGTCCGGATCCGATACGGACGCACGGACAGCGTCCTGTGGACGTCCGGATGCGTTTGTACGGACGATGTGTCCGTATATGGAAAGTCAGACATGAACTTTCCTAAAATGGATTTTTCAGATAAAAAAAGTTTGTTTAAGCCAAATTTGATCGTTTGAATGGCACTTGGCCGAGTAGAACCATTTGGGACCCTAGTTGGCCCGGTTTTGCGAATTTGGGGCCGATTAAGAGAATTTTGGTTGGAGGTGAATTTTGTTGTTTTTATCTGGTTTTTAATGACCTTTTGGGGATGGAAAGGCTGAGAATTAAAAGGCTAGTCTTAAAAGTGGGCCAGAATGGACTTTGAGAAAAATGAAAATTTTCTCTTATAAGGCTTGGCCCTTTTAGGCCTAACCTAGGGGCGCCTATTATAGTCAGAAATTAGAGAGAGACCTCGAGCTGCTTAGAGAGAAAGAAGAAGAGCTTGGTGCCGAGAGCTCCTTTTCATTTTGGTAAGTGATTTCCTATTGGTATGGCTGCTGTTTAGGATCGATTTTGAGTTGGTTATGACTGTGTTCGTCACCCTTGCTGTAGAGAATCGAAGCTCTTCAGTTTTGAGAAGTTTTGCCCTTTGGTTCCTTGAGAAATCATGAATTGGTAAGCGAATTCTCTTTGGTTTCGTTTGCTTTTGTGGGGGCGATTTGTGAGCAGTCTTTTGGGTGTTTGTAGGCTTCAGTGTGAGCCCTTTGGTTCCTTGAGAAATCATGAATTGGTAAGCGAATTCTCTTTGGTTTCGTTTGCTTTTGTGGGGGCGATTTGTGAGCAGTCTTTTGGGTGTTTGTAGGCTTCAGTGTGAGTTAATTCTGGGCTGAGAAGAGCTTTGCTTGGTGCTGTGGCCATAGTGGTTCCATCGTTTAGGTAAAGGGCCTTTTGTGTCTGTTTGTGTTGTTTTTGTGTAATCGATTTTTTTTGGTGTTTTTGTGACCAGCGTGTGTTGGTATTGCTCTGGAGAGATCATTTCAGGTTGTATAGCCTTGAGTGATCATCGTTTGGGTAAGGGTTCTTTTTAAGGGTCCTTTGTGAATTCGTTTGGGAATCGAATTTAATTAGAGTTTGTTTTGTGTTTAAGCTGTGATTGGCATGTGTTGTTGTCAGCTATTTAAGTGTTTTTGAGTTGAATTTGTGACTGTCCAGGTGAGTATATAACCGTGGCCTTTGTACGCGATAATTTGATACGTTGGTTTTGATTGTCTTGTTTGGTTAAGGGTATGCGTTTGTGTGTCGTGACAGTTTGGGTTCCGTTTGTGTTGGTATGTGCTTTGATATTATTCATTGTATATGCGTTTGGGAACCGTTGCATTACATTAATCATACTTGATATATCTTACCGTTTTGTATTGATTATGCTATTTTGAGCATAGTGAGACGGGATGACCATCTCACTAAGCAATTCTTTTGCTTACGCATTCAGACTTACGAATGCAGGTAAAGATGATTGAAGAGCTTGCGAGACATGGTGACGTTTGGTCAGATGGATGGTTATTTGTTGTTGCGTTTTGTTGGATTTATTTTTAATAAATTATTTTGCATGATTTGGGTGAATTTGAATATTGGAATAAGTTGAAGATATTTTTAGAGTATTTTTGAAGTTATGAAATTGAGAATAATTGTTAGAATTTATTTAAATAAATTATTTGGGTTTTTAGTTGAATTTGGAGTTAATTATTTATAATAATTATTTGTGTTGATTAAATTCGAAATTTTTTTTTTTGGATGAATGTGATTATTAAATTTGAATTTTGTTAAGTTGGAATTGAAATCATTATGTTAAGTAAATTGATTAAATTGGTTAAGTCTTCCGCTTAATTAGAAATTCGAGAAGTAACACTTAGTCGAAATCTTTTTTAAAAATATGTGAAATATGGGTGTTACAGAAACCCTAATACCCATTTGAGGAGAGAGGCGAGAGCTTTTACTTTTTAACCTTTTTATTTTGTTTCATAACATATTTTGTTACTCAATTTTTTGATTTGTTTGAGTTTAATCATCTTCACTTGTTTTTTAATTAAAAATAATCTTAACTTGTATATTAAGTACGTACACGCACACGTTTGTTTTCCGTTTCTTTGTAGGCTTTTTGTATGTTGTTCATTTACAAAAGATACTACATATACATTTCTCTTTTTGGACATTTTTCTCGTGGTACGCAAATGTAAGCTTGAGAAATCAACTAACAGAAAATGGACCACTCCACACAAATGATTTCTTTACACCAGTATACTAAATACAACAAGTCCCTAAAACTTTTTCGTATATATAAGACAAAGTATCACAAAGTGAGTGCTTTGAAAAGACGTTTAATTTGTTTTTCAATACAATATTTCTTATACTATTATTAAAAAGTTTATTTTATAAATTTTGACTCACAAGATTTAGATCGGACTATAACTGTACGACTGATAATGTTATCTGCACTGTAATCATGATAAACATTTTTACTCTTAATACACGAAATTGTAGTAAACGATTCTATTAGATGTAGAAACATTAAACATTCAATCGACTTAGTTATTTTCTGTAAACAACCTGAATTTTAATTGAGTCTACATAATCAAACAATATTGTTTTTGACTATTATTTCAGAAAAATGAATATCTTTTTTTTTGACAATTTAAAATATATTATAAAATTATAAATTTTAATTTTAATATTATATGAAATCTTAAGTAGGTTAAAAGGTGGGAAGTAAATTAAAATTGAAAGAGATAGTGACTTGTTGAAAAGTAAAATAAAGTTTCAAAATGAAGAAAATACAGAGAATTATTGTTTGGGGGGCCTTGATTTGTTTTCTCTTTTATTTGGTTGTCTCATGGAAACATTTTTCTTTAGAGTTGACTTGACCTAAAACTAAAACCTCTTTTTCTTCCGCAAATCGTTACACCACCATTCTTAAGACTCAAGTCTTGTCTCTCTTCTATCAATGCCCATGATAACAACAGACTTTCTCACCACAAATTCTATAACAATAAATAAATTTGTCAGAGACGAAATTTCGTCGAATTGAAGAAGAAAAAGAAGTTATCTGTTCTTTCTTTTCTTCTTTATTTTTTTTTCTAATCATTCACACCCAATTGAATCTCACAAAACAAACAACAAAAGATCTCATATCTGCATCAACAGCTGTTTTAGATATTACAGAGCAAAAATCAAACAATTGAGGAATAAGAAATAGCTATTGACCTTAGACAAGCTCAGTTTAAGCCATTGGAGCATTATCACCTCTCCGTGGAAGATAAAAATCAAACAATTGAGCGATATTTGTCCGATCTCTATCCATCACTTTTCCCATCAATATTGTATGTTTCCTTGTAAAGTCCTCTTTTAGCTTCACACGCCATATTTTTTTATTTCTCTTTGACTTCATTGAAATCATGCCTGACAAATAATTGTATTAATTGTTTAAGACATATACTTGTATTTATTTTGAAAGAGGGTATAAAGAGGTTTGGCTTTAATTTTTCTTCGTCGGGATGGGACTTTGCTGGGGTTCTCCATCTGATGATTCTCCTCCAACAACAACACCTACCTCTACTGGTAACATCAGCTCAGGTTTGTCCTCTCAATCTACTGAATTCCCCATCTGGTTTTGGCTTAAACTTGCGTGATACGTTGCGAACCTGCAACCAGTGTTATTTCTGTACTTGTTTGTTCGATGCATAAAGGTTACGCTTTTACATCTCTGTGTATGGTTTTAGCCTTGGTTAATTGGTTTGAGACTCTTCTTTTGATGTTATCTCATAGGGGTTCTCTGAAAGTTTCGACCTTCGATTAAAAGTCTGTATTCTCTTATTTTTGTTGACTCAGATTCATATCATATTTAATGCTGTTTGTGATGTGTTATGTGACTGTGTTTTGGGCTTGACTTGGTTTTTCCTATGGTTCTAATTGAAAGTAAGGACTTTTAAGTCATCAAACAACACGACGACTACAGGAACATCAAGGGGAAGTAACATCTCTAGCACTGGTGGGTTCTCTGTCGCAAGTGGCGAAGATGCTTATCCCGTGGGACAGATACTTCCCACTCTGAATTTGAGGGTATTCAGCTTTGCAGAACTTAGAGCTGCAACAAGGAATTTCAAGTCTAAGAATGTTCTTGGAGAGGGAGCATTTGGGAAAGTCTTTAAAGGCTGGCTTGAAGACAAGACACCTGGGAAACACAGCAATGGAACCGTGATTGCTGTTAAGAAACTGAAAGACGAAAGCTTCCAAGGATTCGAGGAATGGCAAGTGAGTAGAGTCAGCTTATCGAATGAATCATGGGATAGTAGTTTTCTTTGATATGCAATGTGGAGTTTTGTTTGTTTACTGGATGGATTCTTACTTGGTTTTTGCATAGTGTGAGGTAAATTTACTTGGGAGGGTTTCTCATCCGAACCTCGTGAAGCTATTGGGATACTGCTTGGAAGGTGAAGACTTGCTTCTTGTGTATGAGTATATGCAGAAAGGGAGTTTTGGCAATCATCTCTTCCGAAGTAAGAACCTTCTTTAATCAGAATCTTTTGCTTATACATACACAGCTCCTCTCAATTGGATGATTCCCCAATCCACGTGGTTTGAAATCACTTTATTTGCTTTTATTCTTCCAGAGGGTTCTTCTGTTCAGCCGCTCTCATGGGAGATAAGGCTTAGGATCGCAATAGGAGCAGCTAAAGGATTAGCGTTCCTGCACGCTTCAGAGAAGCAAGTAATTCATCGAGATTTCAATGCTTCAAACATTCTACTTGATGGGGTAAGTAAATATGGATTGCTTATGGATTTGATGTAGCAAATCATCAAGAATGGGATTCAACTGGTTTGTTCTTGATGCAGTCATATAACGCAAAGATATCAGGTTTTGGATTGGCAAAATTAGGTCCTTCCGCGAGTCAATCTCACATCACAACACGGGTTATGAGTACATCAGGTTACGGAGCTCCAGAGTATCTTGCTACAGGTACTACAACGTCTTGTCTTCTTGGTTCTTTTGGTTTTCATCACAACACGGGTTATGTGAACATGTTGGTTGGTTCTAACAGGTCACTTGTATGTAAAGACTGATGTTTACGGGTTTGGCGTTGTTTTGGCTGAGATATTAACTGGTTTACATGCTCTTGATCCGAATCGTCCTACCGGACAACACTTTTTAACCGAATGGATAAAGCCCCATCTATTAGAAAGAAGAAAATTAAGGAGCATTATGGACCCTCGTCTAGAAGGAAAGTACCCTTTCGAATCCGCTTCCCGAGTTGCTCAACTGGCTCTGATATGCTCTAAACCCGATCCCAAGGACCGTCCATCGATGAAAGAAGTGGTGGAATTGCTCGAACTCATTGAAGCTGCTAATGATAAACCGTTGGAGCGAAGGACCACTAGACCTCCCTCATCCGTCAGTCAACAACAAGGCCATTATCGTCCGCGACAACTCTCTTCATTTCGTCCTACGCAAACCATGGCTGGAGATCACTATTAAGGATACTAAATCAAGCATATTAGAAATGTATATTAATTGTCAAAACCCTAGTGTCTCATTGCATCGTGTATATAAATCTCCTCTGTAATTACTATTGGAATATATAAGATTTATTCAAACTTACATGGTATCAGAGCCGCCCTAAAATTTTCTTTTCGCTGCCGCTCTCATCTTCTTCCTCTTCTTCTTCTTCTTCTTCTTCCTTCTCACATTATCTTCTTCAAAGCATCATGTCTCTTAATGCTGCAAACATGGTCGACACCACACAGACGTCACTCCTCAACGTGAATATGTCTAACATCACCAAGCTTTCATCCAGCAAATACCTCATGTGGAACTTGCAAGTCCACGCGCTGCTTGATGGCTATGGTATGGCCGGCTATTTGGATGGCTCAACTTCCCAACCATCACCGCCAACAACGTCACCACTGCAAATCCTGCACATGTCCATTAGAAAAGACAGGATAAGCTAATCTACAATGGCCTATTAGGTGATGTATCTCTCACCATCCATCCTATCTTGTCAAGATCTGTCACCTCCGCTGACATATGGTGCACCTTGTCTGAAACCTACGCAAGCTCGAGCTGGGGACACGTCAGACAACTACGACTAAAGCTCAAACAGTGGAAGAAAACCACCAAAACTATCGATGAATACCTTCAGGGTTTCATCACCAAATTTGATCAGCTTGCTCTCCTAGGCAAACCTGTCGAAAACGAAGAGTAGATTGAATATGTCCTTGATGGCCTCCCCGAAGATTACAAATCTATTGTAGATCAGCTTGAAGGAAGAAACCGCACGCCAACTATCACGGAGGTCCACGAGAAACTTCTAAACCATGAAGCAAAGCTTCTCATTGCTGCTGCCGCTGTCTCCTCTGTAGCTCCTGCATCTGCAAATAACACCACATACAAGCGCCTCGCTTCAATCAACCACGACAGAATTCAAGTCCTAACACGATGTGGAACCAGCAATCAGGAAATAAACCGTACTACACCAATAAGACAAACACTCGCGGAGGAAAGGGGTATCAAGGAAAATGTCAGTTGTGTGGGGTGCAGGGACATAGCGCTAAGTGGTGTTCTCAGTCCGTGAACATTTTTCATCTCACCAAAAGCCGCAGCCAACTCACACGCCATGGCAACCGAGAGCCAACATTGCTGCCGCTTCCTCTCTGTAAGATAACTCCTGGCTGCTGGATAGTGGTGCTACACACCACATGACTAGTGATCTTCACAACCTATCTCTCCATCAAGCATATAATGGTGACGATAGTGTTCTCATTGGTGATGGTTCAAGTCTCATTATCTCTCACACTGGTTCACTCACCCTCCCTGCAAATTCCCAAAAACTCAAATTAATTGATGTGCTTTGTGTTCCACATATCCATAAAAACCTCATATCAATTTATCGGCTATGTAACACTAATAAAGTCCCAGTAGAATTCTTTCCTGCTCATTTTCAGGTGAAGGATCTCAAGTCGGGGGTCCCGTTGCTCCAAGGTAAAACTAAAGACGATCTCTACGAGTGGCCGGTCTCTCCAACCACCCTTACCTCGTTTTTTGCTTCATCATCACCAAAACCATCTCTTCAAGAATGGCATTCACGCCTTGGCCATCCCTCCGAATCTATCTTAAATTCTGTTGTTGCTTCTTTTTCCTTACCTCACTCAAAAGCTATTTCAAAAACACTATTTTGCAATGATTGCGCTATCAATAAAACTCATAAGCTTCCCTTTTCTACCTCTTCTATCCAATCAACTCGCCCCTAGGAATATATTTTTACTCATCTTTGGACATCACATGTCATCTCTATCGACAATTACAAATACTATCTCATACTTATTGTTCACTATACCCGCTATACATGGCTATACCCACTGAAAACAAAAGCCCAAGTTCGTGAAACCTTTATACCTTTTAAGGCGCTAGTGGAGAACAAGTTCAACACTACCATTGGTACGTTATATTCAGATAACGGTGGAGAGTTCATTGCTCTCAAACAATTTCTTGCGTCCATTGGTATCTCTCACTTAACATCGCCACCCCACACACCCGAACATAATGCTGTGTCCGAACGAAAACATCGACACATTGTGGAAACTGGTTTTTCGCTTCTCACTCATGCCGCCATGCCTTCAACGTATTGGAGTTACGCGTTTTCTGCTGCTATGTATTTGATCAATCGCCTCCCTCCTTACCAAAAGCTTCTCAACGATCACCCCAACTATTCCAAGCTTCGAGTTTTTGGATGTCTATATTTTCCCTGGCTCAAACGTTACACCAATCATAAATTGGAGAATCGATCGACACCTTGTGTATTTTTAGGTTACTCCTTGACACAAAGTGCATACCTTTTCCTTCAACGCTCCTCCGGTCGCATTTATATGTGTCTCGCCATGTGAAATTCGATGAATCCATCCTCCCCTTTCAATCACACCAAACCTTACTTGCCACACCACCAGAAAACCACCACTCCCAAACACCAACACTATCCGCTGAGATTGTTCCCTAGCCACTCGTAGCTACGCCTTGTGCCTTGCCGGGACTGCCGACCGAGACTCTTCACCAGGACAAGCCACCAGCGGCACCTATTGTTGCCGCCTCAACGTCGCTGGCTGCAATTGCTCCAGCTACAGGTAACGCCATTGATAGCTTCATTGCAGGTTCAGGCGATGCACAAGCAAACATTGGGCCTCATCCACAAGTCGAGGAAATAATTGTGGCTCAAGCCCATGAAGAACAACCAGCCCCAAATGTTGTCTCTCATTCAGGCCCAATAGCAGATTCAGGCCCAGCTCTAACCTCTGTTCCCTCTCGTGACACAACAACAAATGACAACAGCTCTAGTGCCGCTGCGAGCGCCCCTGCACCAAATCAACACCTGATGGTCACTCGTCGGAAGAATAACATCGTCAAACAGAAATCGAAGATGAACCTGACAGTTGCCTTGCCTCCGTCGATTCCACCAGAGCCAACAACGGTCAATCAAGCTCTCAAAGACAAAAATTGGAGACTTGCCATGTCTGACGAGCTTGACGCTTTTGCTCGAAATCGCACATATGATCTGGTTCCTCGGCCACTGGTGACCAATGTAGTAGGCTGTAAGTGGATGTACAAGAATATATTTCAGCCTAATGGTTCTTTTGGTAGGTGTAAAGCGCGACTCGTCACTAAAGGGTACAATCAACAATTTGGCAGAGATTATCAAGAAACATTAAGCCTTATTGTCAAATCTACCACATTGCGCTTAGTACTCAGCATCGCTGTCTCTCGCGCTTGGCCTATCACTCAACTAGATGTCAATAATGCGTTCTTACAAGGGCATTTATCTGAGGAAGTCTTCATGGAACAACCACCGGGATTTGTTGACAAGGATCATCCGACGTATGTGTGTCGTCTTCACAAAGCCGTCTATGGACTCAAACAGGCACCGAGAGCCTGGTACATTGAATTACAAAAGTTCGTGGTCAGTCTTGGGTTCAAGAACTGCCTCGCCGATACCTCTCCCTTCGTTTATTGCCAGGAAAATACACACATCTATTTATTGGTCTATGTCGATGATATCCTTATCACAGGAAGCAATACCAAACTGATCAACAAAATACTTGTTCTTCTTGCCAAACGCTTCTCAGTCAAAGAATCAGAAGACCTCAACTATTTTCTTGGTATTGAATCTCATCGAACCCCTCAAGCTCTTCATCCCAACGAAAATACATCAATGATCTATTAATCAAATATAACATGGTGGAAGCAAAGCCGGTGACGACTCTGATGGTAACGTCACCAAAGCTTACAATTCACAGTGGTAGCACAATGTCAGACCCTACACGGTATAGACAACTTGTTGGTAGTCTCCAATATCTTGTTTACACTCGCCTTGACATCAACTATGTTGTGAATCGCCTCTCCCAATTTATGCATCATCCAACCGAAGATCACTGGCAGGCTGCAAAACGAATTCTTCGCTATCTAGCTGGGACACAAACACATGGTATTTTCTATTCTTCCAAGAATTCACTTCGTCTTCATGGATACTCTTATGCAGACTAGACAGGTGACTCCGACGACTATATCTCCACAAATGCTTATATCATATACAACGACGCGCATCCGATTTCTTAGGCATCAAGAAATCAGAAAAGTGTAACTCGTTCCTCTACCGAGGCAGTGTATCGAGCGGTTGCTAACACAACAGAAGTACGGTGGATATGCAATCTACACACAGAACTATGCATCAAGCTACCACAACCACCTGCAGTCTATTGTGACAATGTTGGCGCCACATTCCTCTGTGCTAACCCGGTCTTCCACTCCCGTACTTTATCCGGGGCCAAAGACAATCCGGTATGCTACGCGTTGCTCATGTCAATACGCACGACCAGCTCGGCGATGCTTTAACTAAACCGCTCAATCGTGCACGCTTCATACTTCTCAGAGACAAGATTGGAGTGTCTACCGCCTCTCCATCTTGAGGGGGCATGTTAAGGATACTAAATCAAGCATATTAGGAATGTATATTAATTGTCAAAACCCTAGTGTCTCATTGCATCATGTATATAAATCTCCTCTGTAATCACTATTGGAATATATAAGATTTATTCAAACTTACACTCACTAGTGTTGTTTTGAAGACACGAGATTCTTTTTTGTAGTTTTGTATATGTTAAAGGTAATCAGAACCCATTCGGATGTATACTACATGGAATAACCAATAGAGAAAACAAAACATATGTTGTACCTGTATTAGTGTGTATTGTTTGCTGTGTGTAATATGATTTCTTAAACGGTTAAACCAGATTATGAAAGGTTTAACTAAATGTCAATAGATAAAGCCATTTTCACACAACCCTGCTGTGTAAGCTTCAAAGTTCAAACTGGAACAAACTTCAGATGTGGTTTGGAGTATGGTAATGGGATCACACCTGTGTTCGAAGCTACAAGCTCTGTACTCAGAAGATTAAGCAAGCTTCCGTTAACCGAAAATGGCGGGAAGTGGTCTCTGGGTATTCAGAGATACAGAGAGTTGAAAATCAATTTAACGATCCTTTTGTTTTCCCTATCGTTTTAAAAGCTTGTGCTAAGCTCTCATGGCAGTTTCAAGGTAGATGTATCCAAGCGAGCTTGTTAAAGAGAGGCTTTGAGTCTTTTGCTTCTGTGGGGAACTCAGTTGCTGATTTCTACATTAAATGTGGACACTTGTATTCTGCGATACGAGAATTTGATTTTATGTCTTCGAGAGATTCTGTTTCTTTGGAACGTTATCGTTTTTGGGCTTCTCGATCATGGTTTTGAAGAAGAAGGGTTATGGTGGTGATACAGGAAATGGGAAGAGTAAGTGTAGTGAAGAGTTGAATTGAAGAAGCTAAGAAGGAAGAGACTTGGGTGGAGACAGAAGGTTTGCAGAGAAGATTTCTAGAAGGGAAGACTTGGAATGAATTAGAGGCTTTAGAGTTTGGAACTGAATATAATCTCCACGGAACCAAGTGTTTGGATCATCGAAGAAAATTGTATTGAGTTTGTTTGTTTCGTTCTTTCTCTTTGTCTCTCTCTCCAATGGAGTTTGAGTTTCTTGCCTTGCATGGCGTAGAGTTAATTCTCTAAGCTTGTAAGATTGATTCTTGTTGCTTTCATTAGCATTAGGAATCTGTTTGTAAGACGATCGTGGTTTATCCGTAACAGGTGGTTTACGAAGTCAAGAGTTTGGGGTTTTGAACCTAATGTTTCAACATTGGTTCTTGTGATTCATGCGTGTCGTAGTTTACGATCTTACGTCGATGGAGAGAATATTCATAGCTATGTGATCCGTAGTGGGTTTTGGGGAATTTCGTCTGTTCAAAATTCGATCTTGTGTATGTACACTGAGTGTGATTCTTTAAGTGCACGTAGACTGTTCGACGAAATGTCTGAAAGAGATGTTATTTCATGGAGTGTGGTAATTCGAAGTTATGTGCAAAGCCAGGAACCTGTTTTGGGATTGAAGTTGTTTAAAGAGATGGTTAGTTAGGCGAAAAGAGGCGAAAACAGAGCCTGATGGTGTAATTGTAACAAATGTTCTCAAGGCTTGCGCGGTTATGGAGGATATTGATGTGGGATAATTAGTTCATGGGTTTTCCATACGGAAAGGCTTTGATTTGGCAGATGTGTTTGTGCGCAATTCAATCATTGATATGTATTCCAAAGGATTTGATGCTGATTCAGCATTTAGAGTATTTGATGAGACCACTAGTCGAAACATTGTTTCGTGGAATTCGATTTTGGCTGGGTTTGTGCACAACCGAAGGTACGATGAGGCTCTTAAGATATTTCGTTTGATGAGAAAAGAGGCGATTGAAGCAGATGAAGTTACTCTTGTGACTCTTCTCCAGGTTTGCAAGTTTTTTGAGCAGCCATTTCCCTGCAAGTCAATACATGGTGTGGTAATCCGGCATGGATACGAGTCGAACAAAGTAGCGTTGAGCTCTTTGATTGATGCATATACAAGCTGCAGTCTTGTTGATGATGCAAGAAGCATGCTTGATTCGATGACGTACAAGGATGTGGTGTAATGTAGCACAATGATCTCTGGATTAGCCCGTTCTGGCCGACCCGATGAAGCAATCTTAATCTTCTGTCAGATGAGGGATAAGTCCAACGCAATCACCGTCATAAGTCTTCTTAACGCATGCATGCTCAGTTTCAGCAGACTTGAGAAAATCCAAATGGGCTCATAGAATTGCTATCCGGAGAGGTTTAGCCATCAATGACATCTCAGTTGATACTTCTATTGTTGACGCGTACTCAAAGTGTGGTGCCATAAAAATGGCGAGAAGGACATTCGATCAAATCCCTGGGAAAACCGTTTGTCTCTTGGACCATAATCATATCAGCATACGCCATTAACGGTTTACCGGATATAGCATTAGCATTGTTCGAGGAAATGAAACGAGAAGCTTACACACCAAACGCTGTGACATATCTGGCAGCTTTATCAGCTTGGGTGTGATTCATCAACAAAAAATTGATGCTAAAGATGATATATAGAAGAGAAGATATAGAGATGGGTGTGGAGAAGCAAGTCATCAAACCCGGCACCGGTCCCAAACCCGCTCCGGGTCAAACCGTCACCGTCCATTGCACCGGATTCCGTAACCCCTCTCTCTCTCTCTCTTCCCTGCATATCTTTGAAATTTTTAATGATAGAAAAAAAATCGAATCTATACAAATCTGTTTAGATAAAATGATATTTTGTTTGTTTTCTCTTTGGTGTAAATTACGGTTTATGTTCTCTTCTGGGTGATGAGAGTAAACTTATAGGGTCATAATTAATCTGTAATTTTGCTGCTTTGCGAGATTATATTAGTTTGCTCAAATTTATACTTCATTCGAATCAAATCTCTTGTATAGCTTTTGTAGTTTTAGGTTTAATGGAGAATCTTCAAAGATACTTAATTTTTTTTTTTATAATCCGTTTTCTTGTATGGAATTGAAACCCTCTAATTTTTACCTTTATGAATCTTGCCTTTTGAGTGGAAAGACACGTCATATATTTCCAAATCCTCGAAGAATTGGCTTGCACGAAAATGGGGTCTCTCGGATAGCACAACGATATGTCATCGTCCGAAACCTAAGAAAACCTTATTCTTATTCATTATTACCCCTTCCTCCCTATTGAGAGCTACATATATAGATGTACGTTATTCAATTTTTTTAGTTGTCATTTGGTCACCATAGTCCTGGAAAAGAAAATTCAATGGGACGATGAGTTTTTGTTTTGTAAAGATGAATAGTAAAAAATTTAAAGGAGTTGTTTCTCTATACACACGTCTGAGAATGCATTGTTTTTTTTTTTTTTTTTTTTGTTATTAAAGGGTAAATTGAATGCATTGTTATGTGCATCAGTGCATGCATGCAAGCTTTTACAGTTAAGAAATAGCTATACATTTTTGTTGTACTTTTTTCCGTCCATTTAGATTTTTTTATTTGTTATTTTTGATGTGAATGGTGACGCATTCACCGGTTTGTTACATGGTAAACATGGAACGCTTTCGCCAGTCACCTTTTTCCCGATTGTGGCATAGGAGTTTAAATGAACTAACAACAAAAAAAGTTGTACTACGTGTGCTAAACAATAGGCAATAGCTATACCGGTACACTTGTTTAATTACATTGTATTTTTTTTTAAACTCATGTTTAATTAGATAAAGTACATTGTTTAATTTCTGAAACTCATGTTTTCGTCGTTATTTTGAAATTGAAACCCAAAGCAAGTAACAATAGTGGTTGGTAAGAAAGGGACTTAAATTAATATTATTATCGTCATGGTCTGTTCTCGACTCTTATATAATTTAACAATGCACCATCACTTTTATCGAAAAACAAACTTATACTGAGACTATAAAATTACAAGTGGAGGCAGATTGATTAAAATCCTGGATATATGATATTTAATTCGGTAAAGTCCTCAACATATCGGATTTATTGCTGGTTTGCCCCTAAACACAAACAAAAATTCTCCCATATCCTTATCAAATACCAATTCTAAAAAAATTTCAAACTCAAAACTACCATTTCTCTTTAAGTAATATTTAATCAACATAAATAAATATAATCATAAAAACTAGGATCCACACCTAACCATCTTCAAAACCAAAACCACCCTCTTTAATCGATTTCACTCGCGTCCCATCCCCATTTCGAGCTGCGTGTGAGAGAGTGAGAGGAAGAAGCTACCAACAAAGAATTTGGTGATTTATATAAAACATTAACATTGCCATTTCACCATTGTTTGTCGGACATTTCAGACGCAACTTGACGTATGTTTCCAATTCCTTCTTAAGACTCTTCAAAGAATTCTAAGCTTAGCAACTTGCTCGTTTGAAAATGAGGAAATACTACAGCAAAGAAAGACACAGTCTCACTTTTCAGCTTAATTTAAGGATTTAATACTTTAGAGTGGAGACATGTTGAATCTGTAACACAAGTCACAACGATTGAATTTAAGATTGTTCGATTTAACATTTCTGAGAAGCTCTAGTCTGAAGCAGAGACATCTATGGCCTAATGCTTATTATCAATCCAATGTGATCTTATTATCAAACTGTTTTTCCAATTAATCTTGAAAATAAAGACATAAGATGTTAAGGATACACAATAATATCAAGGATTCATAATCGTTTTATATTAGGCATGTACTGTAATTACATTAACCTAGAGTCTCCCTTCTATTGTATATATATCTTTGTACATCCTTTGTTATTGAATAAGACTCTCTTCGTACATGATATCGGAGCCAATACCCTAAAATCCTCCTTATTTTCTCGCCGTCTCTCCTCTCTAAAACCGAGTCTTCATTTTTCTGCTCCGATCTTCTTCCTCCTTTCTTCACAAAACCATGTCTGCAAATGCTGAAACCATTGATGTCTCACAAACGACAGTCCTAAATGTCAACATGTCCAACATCACAAAACTCTCTTCTACCAACTATCTCATGTGGAGTCTTCAAGTTCATGCCTTACTTGATGGTTATGGACTGGCGGGCTATCTCGATGGATCCACAGCCTCTCCGCCAGCCACACTCACCCCCAACAATGTTCAAGCAGTCAATCTTGCTCACACCAAATGGAAACGACAAGACAAGCTCATCTACAGTGGCCTTTTGGGAGCTGTCTCTCTCACAATCTAACCGATTCTGTCTCGCTCACTCTCGGCAGCAGACATCTGGAAAACTGTGGCTGAAACATATGCCAGCACCAGTTGGGGTCATGTTCGTCAACTCCGTCTCCAACTCAAACAATGGACCAAGGGAACCAAGACCGTGGATGAGTATATGCAAGGCTTCATAACAAAATTTGATCAACTCTCATTGTTTGGCAAGCCTATTGAACATGAGGAACAAATTGAATATGTGCTTGATGGTCTCTCCGGTGACTACAAGTCCATCGTCGATCAGCTAGAAGGAAGGGATCGAATCCCTACACTCACAGAGGTTCACGAAAAACTACTGAATCATGAAGCTAAAATTTTGATCGCAGCAGCCGCTGCTCCAACCGTCCTCCCTACCTCCGCAAACACGGCAAATTTTCGTCCCAAATCTGCTCCAAATCGCGCCTATCAACAGCCCAATCAGACTTGGAATTCTCAGCCAATCCAAAGCAATACAACAATGAAAAGCAGAATGGGAGAAGAAGAGGATACTAAGGGAAGTGTCATATCTGTGGAGACTTTGGTCATAACGCTAAATGGTGCACCCAATTCTGTGATCATTACACGCCAATCTCAAAGCAGCCATCACCATGGCAGCCACGCGCTAATCTGGTCACCGCAAACTCTCCCTCTGACAACGGCTGGCTCTTGGACAGTGGAGCGACTCATCACATGACAAGCAACCTCCACAACCTCCCTTCATCAACCATACCATGGAGATAACAATGTTCTGATTGGAGATGGCTCAGGTCTCGCTATATCTCACACAGGTTCCGTTTCCTTACCCTCCACTTCCAAGAATATCCAACTTACAGATGTTCTCTACGTTCCTCACATGCACAAGAATCTTATTTCTGTGTATCGCTTATGCAATACTAATAAAGTCTCTGTGGAATTTTTTTCTGCCTCATTTCAGGTGAAGGATCTACGGTCGGGGGTCCCATTACTCCAAGGTAAAGCTAGAGACGAGCTGTACGAGTGGCCGGTTTCACCACACACCATCACTTCATTCTTTGCTTCTTCCACACCCAAACTATCTATAATCGATTGGCATCATCGCTTAGGCCACCCCGCAGCCACTGTTTTACAAACTCTTGTCTCTCATTTTTCTCTTCCGCATACTCAATCTGTTACTCAAACTTTTTTTTGTACTGATTGTGCCATTAATAAAAGTCATAAACTCCCTTTCTCGACCACCACCACTGTTTCCACTCGTCCTCTAGAATATATCTTTATTGATGTTTGGACCTCTCCGATTGTGTCAATAGACAATTACAAATACTACTTAGTCCTCATTGACCACTTTACCAGATACACAAGGCTTTATCCTCTCCAAACAAAATCTCAAGTTCGTGATACCTTCCTCCCATTCAAGTCGCTGGTTGAAAATCGGTTTAACTGCAAGATCGTGACGATGTACTCCGACAACGGTGGTGAATTCTTAGCCCTTAAACAACTTCTCGCCGAAACTGGAATCTTTCACTTCACCTCACCACCACATACACCTGAGCATAATGGAATCTCTGAAAGGAAGCACATGCATATTATTGAAACTGGCCTAACACTGTTAACCCACGCCTCAATGCCTAACAAATATTGGAGCTATGCATTCGCAACAGCGGTGTACCTAATCAATTGTCTACCCACTCCGGTTCTAGATAACAAGTTGCCGTTTCAGAAGCTCTTCGGCAACAATCCCAATTACTTAAAGCTCAGGGTGTTCGTCAGTCTTTGCTTCCCATGGTTGCGTCCCTACACTCACAACAAATTAGAAAACCGATCAACATCGTGTGTCTTCATTGGCTACTCTCCCACACAAAGTGCCTATCTCTGTCTCGAAAGAAGCTCAGGAAGAATTTACATATCAAGACATGTGAAATTTGATGAAACCACTTTCACATTTCAAGCCCCTCTAAAACAGCCCAAATCTCGAAATCTCCTCAAAACCAAATTCCCATCCTACAGCCGAAGTTGTCCCACTCGTACATCCGCCTCATGCTTCACCGGAGCTGCTGGAACCACCGCCCGAAGATTTTCGCCAAATCGATGCGCCGGCCGTGCCCTTGCCGCCGTTAAATTCAGGACTCTTTACCCTCTAATCTCGCTGCTTCTTCCTTCTCATAATCGGATATTGCAGGTCTAAGAGAAGTCCAATTGGACTCGACTGGTCACGCCCAAAATGAGTCCACAGATGCAATATGGGTCGTATCAAATGCTGCCCCAAATCCAGCGAGCCCAGTCACCGATTTTGCACCAATTCACGATCCATAGCCTCCTGCGACGAACATATCGCAGCCGCCTGCTGCTTCCTCAGCCGATGAACAAACACGAGCCCCAAATCGACATCTAATGACAATAAGACGCAGAAACAACATAAGCAAGCCAAATAAGAAGTTCAATCTCATTACAAAGGTCACGACACATATCCCAGCTGAACCAACAACAGTGACATAGGCGCTTAAACTACAACAATGGAGGAAGGCAATGTCGGAAGATCTTGATACTTTTACCCGAAATCGGACATATGATATAGTACCTCGTCCAATTGCTACAAATGTTGTGGGATGTAAATGGATATATAAGAACAAATTCCTCCCTACTGGCTCACTAGGCAGATGTAAAGCGAGATTAGTCACAAAGGGATACAATCAACAATACGGTCGGGATTACAAAGACACTTTCAGCCCAGTCATTAAGTCAACAATACTACACCTTGTTCTCAATATTGTAGTCTCAAAGTCATGGCCAATAACTAAATTGGATGTTAACAATGCTTTTTTACAAGGCAAGCTAACCGAAGAAGTGTTTATGGAACAACCACTGAGGTTTGTTGATAAGGATCATCCATCATATGTCTGTCGTCTCCACAAAGCAGTGTATGGGTTGAAACAAGCTCCACGGGCTTGGTATATGGAACTGCAACAATTCCTCCTATCACTCGGCTTCGTCAACTCACTTGTGGACACCTTTTTTTTCGTCCACCGCAAGGGCTCCGACTTGATGTACCTCTTAGTCTATGTCGATGACATAGTCATAACAGGAAGCAAGAGAACAACAATCACCACCGTCCTCAACCTGATGGCTGACCGCTTCTCTGTCAAAGACTCAGAGGATCTTAATTATTTTCTCGGTACTGAGGCCCGACTCACCCCACAGGGACTTCATATGTCACAACGGAAATACATTCTAGATCTCCTCCACTGATACAAAATGATCGACGTAAAACCAGTCACCACTCCCATGGCATCATCACCAAAGTTAAAACTCAATGAAGGTACAAGTCTCTCGGATCCAACAGAATACAGAAAACTTGTGGGCAGCTTACACCAATTTATGCACCGCCCAACAGAACTCCACTGGCAGGCAGCTAAGAGAATTCTCAGGTATCTTGCGGGAACAACGAACCACGAAATCTTATATTTTTCACAAAATGAACTTCGCCTCCACGGCTTCTCGGACGCTGACTGTGCAGGCGATTCGGACGATTACATCTCCACAAATGCATTTGTTCTCTTCAGCGAGCACGGTTTATCCACCTACGCAACAAGATTGGAGTGACAACAGCCCCTCCATCTTGAGGGGGCATGTTAAGGATACACAATAATATCAAGGATTCACAATCGTTTTATATTAGGAATGTACTGTAATTACATTAACCTAGAGTCTCCCTTCTATTTTATATATATCCTTGTATATCCTTTGCTATTGAATAAGACTCTCTTCAAACATATGAGACACTGAAAATGTTCAGTTCATGACTAATCCTTATTGCTTAATTATATTGTTCAACTTCCTTCGTCTCCCCACTAATCTTTCTCACCAAAAAGACAAAAAACCAGAATCATAAGGGTTGGAAAACAAAAAGAGGCATTACAACTCTAAATCGCTACTTCTCTAATTTGCTTCAGCGATTACAGAGGTAATCGACCTGATGCAAAAAAAAATTTCATTAGCGACAAATATTCAGATGTCTTATCCTGCAACAACTTGAACTCGTTTTCGAGCTTCTTCTTCGTCTTCATGGACACCATGCTCCATCTCTGTTTCACGACATCTTCACCTATCCCAAACCTCGCAATTGCTCCTACAAGAGAAGAACTTACAAAACAATCTCCTCCCTTTTCTTCATTTGGTTTCAAAGACTCCTCCACCTTAGTAGATTCCCAAATAAATCACTTTGAAAGTTTAAAACACTTGCGGTCGTGAGCACTTGCAAAAGATTTCTCATCTGCACCCTTGCTCCTTTTACGTACATACTTGTCCTTCAAGCAAGGGATCTTGCTTGTAAACGCTGATTCTTCACTTGAAAGCTAATATTGTTTTTCACCGTTTCAAGAAAACCAGTCATATCATCATAGGGACTCTTCCCATTATCATTCTTGAAATCAATCATGCCTTGCAGCAAGACAATCTCATCATCATCACTCCACTTTCTTTGAAAATACTCCTTTCTGGTATCTGTTGACACCATTTTATCATCCTTCTTGGCCACGTTTGTCGAGGCAACAACAACTTCACTCGTCTTCTTGGTTGGCTGAGCCTCGCCGGAACCACAAACCTCCTTGTCCTTGGTCGAAGCTAGCTCGGTTTCAGACTTCAAAACACTTTCACTCTCCGATCAAGAATCTGAATCGGAATTTTGCTTTTTCGCAGCAAGGATTATAGAACCGAGAGTTTTGACGGGATCTTTTAGTTCTTCTTCCTCAGACGAGGAAAGGTAGCAGTTTGCTGATACTAATAACCCAATGCAAACGTAAATTGATCCAAAGGTTTTGAAGGAAGACAATTGTCTGAAACGTGTGTTTGTTGTTGCTGTTTTAGGCTGTTGGCTGAGGGTTGAAAAGAAGCGAAACAGAACAAGAAAAGGGAAGCCAATAAGTTGAACTAAGATCCCATCCACTTACTCTTTCCACCATATGTATAGTATAATCTACCCAAAATTGTAGCTGTTGCTTGGCAGGGAAGAACTAAGAAGTAATAAACGAAGATACGAAACCATCTCTTACGATTCTTCGACATAGGTACTGATGATGATACACCATCCATAATTATGATAGTCCTCCTTCTGATCTATTAAGTTTTGCTTGATTATGTGTTCTGCTTAGCTGAGAAATTCAAAGAGAACACCTTTATAACTGCTGGCACATATTCCTAGTGAAATATATGGTACACAATGTATCCATATTTGTACACAATGTAAGAAAGCAAAAATTGGTGAGCGGTTTCTTTTTACCATATCATCCGGTAATCCGGTAATAATAATTATATATATAAACATGTAGAATAGATAATCAATTAAGATTTTTGTCAGTTTACGGAAAAATGTAAATAGGAAAAAAATTGAAAATGATAGAAAAGACAACTTATCATTATCATCTAATTAGAAACTAATATTGTAAGTTTTAGCAAAATATTTGATATTTAATATTTTACATCACGATTATGTTAATTTTATAAATTAATATTATACTAGTTTGGTTATAAATACTAAAATATAGATTATTAACAAATGATATTCTCATTCATCTTTTACTTTTTATTATTCATCATATTAAATCAAAAAAATGAATTCAGGAGTTCCTCTAGATCAATTAAAAAAAGTCATGTTTATCGTCGTATTATAGTAGATTGCTTCGAAAATAGAAAACAAGAAATATTAAAGCAAACAATATACTCATGGGAACAGAGTTATTATTGGTTGATGAAAAGGTAATAATTTGTTTTAGCAACTTGATTTTTTTGTGAAAAATATTATTTTAAATTATTTACTATCTTTTTGTTTTGTCAAATATATTTACTATCTTAAATACTCTATTTATTAGTTGAAGAACATTCGAAAGAAATATTGTTAGAGTAATCAGTACCATACTGAGTTTCTAACTTTTTTCCCACTCGACATTCAACTTTATAAGAACATATGTTATATTTTAGTTTTGTAAATTTTTATGCTTTTAGTTACAACACAGTAAGTTTTTGTGGATTCATGTACAAAACTGAGGATTTATTTATTTTACTCAAATGCCTCCTACATATAATTGTTTTTGTATTATAATAGCCTACTAGGTGGCAATGATTTTGTATTAAGATTTAGACTGTGTAGTCTTGATTTTCTTATCTCTACATTTTTGTTTTCTGGATTTGTCAATCTTTTTTTTGACATGTTTTTCTTAGTTTTAGTGACTAGAGTTTGGTTTAAAGGCAAAAATTTTCGTATATTGTAAACCTTAACGTTTATGTGGCGTTTCCGTTTAATAAAGACTCTAAACTAAATTCTAAATTAGTACTTTAATAAACTTTCATTAGTTGAAAAATAATAAGATTTTTATTGCATTATCATCTATATGTTGAAAGAATTAAATTAAATTAAAATGTGTTTTTCGAAAAAAATGGAGAATCATGAGGTAATGGGCTGAAAGTTCTGGTCTCAAACTTGCAATCTATGTTGGTTCAAAGTCCTTGACGGTTAACCGAAGTTAAACCAGGTCCAGTTTGTTGCATCTTTTGAATCTTAAGAACTATATCTTTTTCATTGAACGGGACTTATTTACCCAGTTTAGAGAGGAATGTTATTTTGTAATATTTTACGTATAAACAGAGTTATTTTGTTAAAATGATTCTCAATTAATATATATAAGGGATGTATATATATATGAATTAGTAGGTTACAGACTTAGATCAAATATTTTTCAAACTGAATCCGAACCTGATGAATACTTTAAAACTATACTCAAATGTTTATATAAGATATCTAAAATAAAACTATATTACTATAATTCGAAATTCACCATTTTGAACACCTCTAGAAATAACACTCGGATCTAAAAATTAGAAAAATAAGTGGAATAAAGATGAATGAAATGGAGTCATGGAGATAAATGGAATTGATACGATATGAACATATTTATTCCACTCATTCTTCTTGAATATAGTAGATGAACAATTCTTTCAAAACTTTTAACAACTCAAATTTTTATTATTGTTGCAAAAGATTGTACAATTAAAACGGGTTGAAAACATATATTCCTTTAAATCTTAAGCTTTTTGTGCTAGTTGTGTTTATAGATTGCGAGGAAAATGAGTAACAACAAAAGTAGCAACCTAAGTCATAGTTCGCAAAAGTTCATTAAAAAATACATAAAAGAATCGTTTTTCCCGACAGTGAAAACTAGTATAATTTGTAGGTTTGACCAAATTAACTACTGCAATAAAAACATTACGCTTTCATTTTCTTTTAGATGAAATTTAAACTTAAGAGTTCATTCGTTCCAAACGGTAATGACGACATAACGTTTAGCTTAGCGTTCTTAGATTACCATACAAAGAGATTAGAAACATAACATAGGCAAGGAATTCCGAAAGATAAAAAATTACAGAAGGTCTAAGCTCAACTCCAACATCAGAGAACCCGACACGACTTCACCAAAGCTAGACAACAGAAGCGATCGCTTAACGATCTCCGTACCCAGAATTCTGATCAACAATGGCGGCCACAACATCCTTTGACTCCTTCAAGAGCTTAATATTGTTCGTCAGCTTCTCTCTCTTGCTCGCCACTGACGGAGACTCCTCCAGCATTCTCTCAACTACTCCGCCAGATCTTGTATCTGTAAGTGCAGGAAAATTGCACATGTTGTTGGAACAAGGTGCAAGCTGTTCCAGTCGGATGAATCACCAAGGAGAGCATCTGACATGGACAACTAGAGTTGCTGAGTTGGTGACGTGGATAAAATAACTGCTTAAGTTGGGTATACAAAGAGAATATTCATCTAAGATTTGGTAGTTACCAAGATAGAGATGAAGTGAAGATTTGGGATAAAGATTATCTCATCCAACAACGTAGAAGATTTCACCAGCCCTATGACTATAAAAGAGGTGCTTGGTGGAGCTTAGAGGTTAACCGTTTTGAGAGAAAACAAAAAGAGAGAAATAGCTAGATTAGAATCAAGTATTTGCTTTTTGTTGAGAGAAGACAGCCTAATTCCCCCTCTTTCTAATCCTAGCTCTACGGTTGATTCGAGAAAGAAGAAGAGGACCGAAGGAACAACCTAAGAGACCAATCCAAATAAATCCAACCCTCACCTCTTCGCTTCTTCCTCTTTAGGCTTAGGCTTTCATGGGAGCTCTCTCTTCTTTCTTGTTGAAGAAGCTGTTCAACTGTGGTTAATCTCCGCGAAGGTTCGCAGGAATATGCTCTTTGCCTTTAGCTTGGCACTTTCCATTTCATCAGCTACTGTTAGCTCTCCAGGTAGCGACGGAACTTAGGGATGTGTTTAGGATACAAGATAAGAGAGAATTCTTTAGTGTTGTAATAAACCTATTGTGATTTCTAATAAAAGGAATACTTAACGTAGTTAGGTATTTGGAAAATACGGTTCTAAATCCATCCGGCTTTTTCAATTGGTACCAGAGCGGGCATCTGAATCAAGTTGTATGTTTACAACAGGTGAGGATCATGCGGAAGGGATGGACTACTCCAAGGAGTTGTACGCATGTGACTCGACCGATCATGTTGAAGAAGGAAAGCTATGGACATTGGAAGGTGAAGATGAGAGCGGTCATACAAGGGATTAGTGTGGAAGCGTGGATGGTTGTAAGCGATGGCTGGACACCCCCGGTGGTAAGAGGTAAAGACGGCATTCCCAAGCCTGCATGAAAGTGCAGAACTTGTTGGAACAGGAATCAGCTTGCTGGAACAGTTTGAGGTTACTTGATTGATACTGACGTGGCTCTTGGAATTGAAGATAAGTATCAAGAAGGTATTTGGAGATATTTGGAAGGTTAAGATAAAGGAAAACGTGCACTTGAAGGTATATGTGGAAAAAGTATGAAAAATATATTCTTGAAGCTTATCCTTTTTATTTAGAAAAGGATATTTTCCTGTGGAAAATCTAGGGTGACTTATCTTATAGGTATATGGGTATATATTTTCAAGGGAGAGGTGTGCTGCTAGGTGTAGCCGAAAATAGAGAGAGAAAACGTTGTATTGTTTCGGTCTCAAAGAGAGAAAAACAGAGAGTGATTTGCTGGAACACAGGTCTGGTTGTTCTAGACTGTGTATTATTGGTGTTGAGCTAAGGTTTGTCTTAGCGTCGTGTAATTCCAGGTTGGGGCTTACTAATATTGATTGGTGATAAGCTAAGGTGTGTCTTAGCCTCGTGTAATCCCAATGAGTCATGTTCTTCTTGTAAGATTGACTATATAAATCTAGTTGATACTTTGAGGACGTAGGCATGTTGCCGAACCTCGTTAATATTTGTGTGTATCATCCATTTACTGCACTTACACTGCAAACCAATGGACAGATACTGAGAAAATTTAATCAACTGCTAACTCAAAGGCACTCTCAGTAATCTTTAACTCTATCAATGAGAATCATTTCAAAAGGGTTCAAAACTGTGAATCAGCTAAAGAAGCATGGGACAAACTTGCTAAAGCATATGAAGGAACAACTAGTGTGAAGAGATCAAGACTTGATTTACTAGCATCAAAATTTGAAAACATCACCATGGAGGAAATATAATCAATTGAAGAATTCAGTGGAAAACTTGGTGCAATTGCTAGTGAAAGTGAAAACCTTGGAAAAATGTACAAAGATAAGAAACTTGTGAAGAAGCTCCTTAGATATCGACCATCAAGGTTTGAAAGCAAGAGAACAGCCATGGGTACATCACTGGATACAAATACAATTGAGTTCGAAGAAATTATGGGAATGCTGCAAGCACATGAGATGGAGATTGCACCTGTAAAGAATAATGAGTCAAAAGGTGTAGCACTTGCTGTCTTAGAAGACAGACTCAAAATTCAGAAATTGGAAAATCAGATGAGCTTAATGGCAAAGAATTTCAATAAGGTGTTAAAGAAAGCTGAGAAAGATAGCAGCAGAAACTTCATGAAGGGACAAGGAAGTGAACGTGACAGAGGAGGAAAGAAAACTGAAATACAATGTCATGAGTGCCAAGGATATGCTCATATAAAAGCTGACTACCCAAATCTCAAAAAGAGGGATTAACTCAAATGCTTCGGATGCAAAGACTTTGGACACACAAAAGCTGAATGTACAAGCAACTCATCCAGGAAAGACAAGTCCTATATTGCTGAAAGTGAAAGTGATTCATATGATGATGAGTCTGAGGATGAAATGACATGTTTTATGGCCTTCATGGGGACATCGAAGAAGAGGATAACACATCCGACAACGATTCTGAAACGACAGAGGGTAAATCAGTTGAAGAAGAATCAGATAATGAAAAAGTGATCGATGTTGACAGTGAATTCAGAACTATGTATGACAATTGGCTACTGCTCAGCAAAGAAAAAGTGTCACTTATGAAAGAAAAATTAGATCTTCAAGAAAAGAATGAGAAACTAACAAAGGAGCTGACAGAAGAAATGGAGAAGAACAAGGAGCTTATTCAACTTCAACATATAAATGAGAAGCTGAAATAGGAATTGACAGGAGAAATTGAGAAGAATAGAGAACTTACTCAGGAGTTGACAGAAACAAGGAGGAAGATTCACATGCTGAAAAGTGGTACAAAAGATTTAGAAAGTATTCTGGCCTCTGGAAGAGTTGGAAAGTCAAACTTTGGCCTAGGCTATAATGGACGAGAAACTGGTGTGAAGACAAACTTTGTTGCAAGACAGGGATTTCAGACAAAGTTCATATTTTACAGAGGAACAAAATAAGACCTATTCCAGCAAGACGCCAAAATAATTTCTTCAGAAAAGTGAGTGGATATGAATGCTATTATTGTGGACGACATGGACACATCAAAAGGTATTGCTACAGGTATGCAGATCGTGTGAACAAACTTCTCAGACAAGGAAGATTTTATCCAAATCAGAAACGAGACTCACAAGTGTATGTAGCAAAATCGGAGCTGTATTGTCATGTTGCCTACACTTCTGCTGATTCTGTGTCAGCTAAACCATGGTACTTTGATAGTGGTGCTTCTCGTCATATGACAGGAAGTCAAGATAACTTAAAAAACTACACAGAAGTTAAAGAAAGCAACGTTACTTTTGGTGGAGGAGAAAAGGGTAAAATAAAAGGTAAAGGAGACTTGACAGAAGCAGAAAAATCTAAGCTGGCAAATATTTACTTTATTGAATGACTAACAGCAAATCTGATCAGTGTGAGTTAGCTGTGTGATGAAAGGTTGACATTGAGCTTCAATAAAGTGAAGTGTTGGGCAAATGATGACAAAAATCATACCACTATATCAGGGATACGCATAGGCAACAACTGCTATATGTGGGAGGAACCAGCAACGTGTCTGAGAGCTGAAAAGGATGATCCAATACTGTGGCATCAATGTCTTGGACACATGAATGCTCGAAGCTTGTCAAAATTGGTAAACAAAGAAGCTGTGAGAGGAGTTCCTGATCTGAAACACGTTGACAAAATTGTGTGTGGAGCATGTAACCAAGGAAAACAAATCAAAGTTCAACACAAAAAAGTAGACGGAATCCAGACTACTCACATATTGGACCTCATACACATGGACTTGATGAGACCAATGACTGAAAGCATTGTTAGGAAAAGGTATGTATTTTTTTTGGTTGATAATTTCTCATGATTTACTTGGGTACGTTTTATCAGAGAAAAATCAGAAACAGTAGACAGCTTCAAGATTCTTGCACTTTAGCTGAAAAATGAGAAAAAAACGAGAATCAAACAAATCAGAAGTGACCATGGAGGAGAGTTTCAAAATGCAATGTTTAATGCCTTATGTGAATCTCAAAGTATCGTTCATCAGTATTCAAGCCCCCAGGACACCACAATCAAATGGAGTTGTTGAAAGAAAAAATAGAACGCTTCAAGAGATGTCACGTGATATGATTCATGGTAATGGTGTCCTAGAAAGATTTTGGGTTGAGGCTATCAATACTGCATGTTATGTGATCAATCAAGTATACTTAAGGATGGGAACTGAGAAAACGCCATATGAGATATGGAAAGGAAAGAAACCCAATCTTAGTTACTTCAGAGTTTTCAGATGTGTCTGCTACATTTTGAATGATAAGGATCAGCTTGGAAAGTTTGACTCTCGAAGTGAAGAACGGTTCTTTTTGGGATATTCTCCAAACAGTATAGCGTATCGAGTCTATAACAAGACAAGAGGAAGAATTGAGGAGTCTTTGAATATTGTATTTGACGATGGAAGTACACTAATTTTAGATGTTATTCCTGTGAATGACATAACTGAATTGAGTGGCAATCCGATGAATCAAAAGAATTCAATTTCAACAAGCCAAAAAAAGCAAGATGACAACAATTCAGAAGAAAAGTCAGAGGACACTTCAGGAACACAGCAAGTCCACATAAATCACTCATCACAAGATTTAATTGGTGGAATTGATGAAAACCGGAAAACAAGAGGGAAAAAAATTGACTTCAAACACCTAGCAGGTCACAAACAACACAAACAATTTGTAGGAATTGCGTGTTTTGAAGAAGTCATGTTCTCATGCTTTGTATCTTTAACTGAACCAAAGAATGTGAAAGAAGCAGTGGATGATCATTTCTGGATAAATGCTATGCAAGAGGAGCTATAAAAGTTTGAACGAAATAATGTTTGGAACCTGGTGAGCGTCCAGCTGATGTGAATGTCATTGGCACCAAGTGGATTTTCAAGAACAAGAGTGATGAAGCTGGGAACATCACCAGAAACAAGGCAAGACTCGTTGCTCAAGGTTACACACAAGTTGAAGGACTAGATTTTGATGAAACATTCGCACCAGTTGCATGGTTAGAGTGCATTCGTTTTCTATTGGAAACTACATGTGCCATGAAATTCAAACTGTCACAAATGGATGTTAAGAGTGCATTTCTAAATGGGTACATACAAGAAGAAGTATATGTTGAGTAACCTAAGGGTTTCGAGGATCCAAAGTTTCCAAACCATGTCTATAAACTTGAAAATGCATTGTATGGACTGAAGCAAGCTCCACGTGCTTGGTATGAAAGACTAACTAAATTCATGATTGACCAAGGATATGTCCGAGGAGGTGTGGATCAAAATCTGTTTGTCAAGGAAGACATAAGCGGAATGATCATCATACAAATCTATGTAGATGATATTGTGTTCGGAGAAACATCAGACAAATTGGTCAAGGCATTTGTGGAAGCAATGACAACAGAATTCAGAATGAGCATGGTGGAAGAGCTAAAATACTTTCTGGGATTACAAGTAACGCAAACAGATGAAGGAGTATCAATTTCTCAGAGTAATTATGCTCAGAATTTGATAAAACGGTTAGGTCTCTGTTCCAGCAAAACGGCAAAAACACCAATGAGCACTACTCTGAAACTTTCCAAGGATGATGCAGGTGAAAAGATTGATGAGAAAATGTATCGTGGGATGATAGGAAGTCTTCTTTATCTGACAGCAAGCAGACCTGATCTATGTTTAAGTGTGGGGTTGTGTGCTCGATATCAAGCCAATCTAAAGGCGTCTCATCTAGCAGCTGTTAAACGAATCATTAATTATGTGAAAGGGACAATAAACTTTGGTCTTCACTACACCAAGGACACAAACCTGAACCTGGCTGGTTACTGCGATGCGGATTGGGCTGGTGGTGTGGATGACATAAAGAGTACCACTGGAGGTTGTTTCTTCCTTGGCAACAATTTCATTTCCTGGCACAGCAAAAAACAGAACTACATATCACTGTGAACTGCCGATGCTGAATACACTACCTTGGGAAGCTGCTGCACCCAACTCCTGTGGATGAGACAAAGGGCAACCGATTATGGTACAACTGCTCTTGAACCTTTACTTGTTAAATGTGATAACAAAAGTGCAATTGACATCTCTAAGAATCCAGTGCAACATTCTAGAACTAAACATATTGATATTAGGCATCACTTTGTTAGAGAGCTAGTTCAACAAAAACAAGTAGTGATAGAACATGTCCCTATTGAGTTTCAGCTTGCTGATACTTTTACTAAACCCTTGGACCATATAACGTTTGTTAATTTGCAAAAATCTCTGGGTATTTGTGAACTCTGACTATCTTCTTTATGAGTGTTTTGTGCTAGAAAACAGGGGTGATTGTACAGTGCAAAATGTCTCTTTCAAAAATTGTTTTCTGAAGGACTAATTAAAAGAAAAGAGTTTTGACAAAACCTCTAAGCTGTACAATTCGATATGAGAAAGAGCTACCCTTCATGACTTGGAGCTGCAAATTGGTAAAAAGATGCAAGACAAAACTGTGTAGATGACTAAGGAATTTTGTGTTGGTCCATATAAAGTTGGTCCATATAAATTTTTTATCTCTATTCAGTAAATGTTGGTGAATTAATCTTGTGTTGCAGAGGATGAATGTTTGACACAATGATGATGCTAATTTCAGTCTACAAATTTTTGTTTGTCGGTCATGGGCCACATGGGCTTGATTTTTTTTTTTGAGTTTCTCTTAAGAAAATTGCAGATCTAGGCCCATTACAGCAAAAGCCCAAATAATTGAAAGAAGGGGAGAAGGGTCATCTCATTTTCGAAACTTTAATTTCATTTGTTCTCTTCATCGGTGATTCTTCTTGTCCGCTACCGTCGAATCACCGTTTCTCGCCGTCCCCATGCCGACGACTCGAAGCAAACCCAAATGACGACTCCCTGACCGCCTTGAATTGCACGATTCTGATAGTTCTGTAGAGGAGATTCCACTTCCTCCCAATCGGTGATCTTCAGCCTCGTCGCCATTGTCGCAGTCACAAGCTCGTCCCGCCCCGCCACCATCGAATTCTGCTTATTCCGCTCCGCGTGGTTCTCCGGCGAAAGCTCTGGGATGTGCTACTCACTCCACTTCCAGCGTGCCGCCAGCATCACAATCTGTTTTGCTGCCGCCGGTGCCTCCCAATTTCTCAACGCCTAAGCCTCAGACAGCTCCGGCAAAATCCCCTGCTCTAGACCCTGCTGTTGATCCCGATGCTCCTCAACCGGCAAGTGATAGTTCCTCTTCTGAGTTCGTTCGACATACTTTTCACAACGCACAATCAAACAAAGCCAGCACGTCCGTTCGAATCAATGATCTGGCGCATCAAGGCTCATGGTCATCCTCCCTATGATTCCTTTGGATCGACGAAACATTAATCTTTATCATCAAGCGAAGGAGGATTCTGCAGATCCATCAATCTGGAAGCCCTGGTACAAACCCCTGGATCTAGATTTCATGACATCTCAAGGAGAGTTCAAGTACAAAAACTTCAAGTTGCGTGAATTGTTTGATCAACAATATATTTCTTTTGGTCCTTTTGATAATGCTGAGATGATGGAAGTGATTTCTGAGAATCATCTGACGGATACAGTCACTGATATTGATCCGTATATCAAAAAAGTTGTTTGGGAATTCTACACTAACTTTCACGTGTATGATGATGAGAAAAAACAGACGACCAAAGTCTTTGTTCGAAACAAGATGTATGAATTCACTCCTCAGATGATCAACAAAGTGTTTCGTACTCCTGCTATTCAGTGGCATGACAAGTCTGAGATTGATCGTGCAGATATTACCAAAAACACTTTGGCCAGCTATCTATCAAGAGGAAAGATTCTCCACTAGAAGGATTTGAAGACATCCTCTATGCCCACTTACTTGGCTGAGCTGTATCTGATCTGTTGTTTGAACTGAATACCTTCTAAGAACAACTCTAATGTCACTGTTGATCGGGCAAAACTATTGTATCTTCTTGATAAGAGAATTCCTTTCAACTTTGGCAAGCTGGTGTATGATCAGGTGGAGAAGGCATCAAAGAATCCAAAACAATGTAAGCATATCCTGTCATTTCCCAATCTCATCTACAGAGTTCTCTTCTTCCAGCGAACTATCAGACTGCTAGACCATGAGACTCCAGAACTAGAACCTAAGCGATTTAATCCTGAAGTAAGGGGAGGAACATGATATGTGAGAAAACATCCAGGTGCCTTTGATTTTGGGAGGTTTGTGACTGATGATCTCAGATACATTGCTTCTTTCTTACGGATGTTGCTAATCGAATTGACGGTATGTTATTCTTCTTGACTATTTTGTGTTTTGCTTTGTTTATTCTCATAGGTTGCTTAGTTTGGTTTTTGTTCCAATTGTGTCACTCAAGCAGGGGGAGATTATAACCATGCAAATGGGAATGATCAAACTTGGAATGCTGACAGTGAGCCGCCTCGTTATGAACCTGAAGCTACTGGGAATTCGCCCAGAACTCAAACTGGAATCTTTAGGGGTGAAACTGATAATCGTTTTCGAGTGCGAAGAAACATATCTTTTGAACCTGAATATAATGCTGATGAGGGTTATGAGAATGCTGAGGATGCTTAGATTTATGGGGGAGTAGACATAAGTTTTTTTTTTTTACTGTGTTTCTTTGTCTACCTTTGTAGTTTGTTTTATTTCTTTTCGGATGGTTGAACTCTATGTGAACCATGTTTTTATGAAATGGATGTTATGAATCTCTTGAATCTTATTTTTTGGAGCAATTAATGTCTTTTCTATGATATGATGGGTGCTTGTGAAATCTAGAAAGGTATACTTGCAGGTGAGTTTGAATTGTCAAATTGAAACAAAAAGGGGGAGATTGTAAGTGCAGGAAAACTGCACATGTTGTTGGAACAAGCTGCAAGCTGTTCCAGTCGGATGAGTCACCAAGGAGAGCAGCTGACGTGGATAACTATAGTTACTGAGTTGGTGACCTGGATAAAATAACTGCTTAAGTCGGTTATACAAAGAGAATATTCATCTAAGATTTGGTAGTTACCAAGATAGAGATGAAGTGAAGATTTGGGATAAAGATTATCTCATCCAACAACCTAGAAGACTTCACGAGCCCTATGAATATAAAAAGGGTGCTCGGTGGAGCTTAGAGGTTATCCATTTTGAGAGAGAACAAAAAGAGAGAAATAGCTAGATTAGAATCAAGTATTGTCTTTGCTTTTTATTGAGAGAGAAATCGTGTTTAGGATACAAGATAAGAGAGAATTCTTTAGTGTTGTAATAAACCTATTGTGATTTCTAATAAAAGGAATACTTAACGTGGTTGGGTATTTGGAAAATACAGTTCTAGATCCATCCGGCTTTTTCAGTATCCACCTTTTCCGCAACGATCTCCTTCTGAAAGTGGCTGTTGACGAGATGCTTCACAGATAGCTGAATATGCAGTGCAAGAAGTTTGATCCATTTCAAGTTAAAAGTCTGATCCTTTATGTTAATTTTATTTCTAATGTGTTTTTCTCTAATTAATTTGAGACTAATGATGGTTTTGTGTTTTTTCTTTTCAGATTAATCCTTTCTGTTAAGTTGTTAAAGAGGAGACAGTATGTTCTACAATGAAATGGATTAAAATAAACTATTCCATTGTCTATGTTTTTGTTATTTATTGAATTTTATTGTTTAACTAGGTAATATACCCACGTCTGCTTGGGATTTAAAATGTTTTAGTAAGTATCATCTATTAAATTTTTTGATAAATAATTTAATTGTAATATCCAAAATATTTATAATATTTTGAGTTTTGAAAATATACATATACGTCGTATATTTTAAAATTTTACGTATTATTATATTAATTTTTAAATTGTACATATTATTATATTAATTTATATGGATATTAAATAAAAAAACGTATTTTGTTCAGATGATAATTATATTATTGATGTTTTAAAATTTTGTGAAAATAGAATATTTTATAAAACTGTTGCTATATCCCCCGTATATTATTTGGGGAGTACACTTATAAACAAATATTACAAAATGTTAATAATTACATCACTTTGTCATTACATCTATGAACAAATTAAAATCTCTCATTAAGATATTTTAGTCAATTAATTATTATGTAATCATTTAGTTAAATATTAAATTAATTATTTATAATTTTCGTTTTAAATAATTTATTTATTTTAAATTATTTAAAAAGAAGTTAAAAATAGATTTTGTGTAGATTTTGTTGATTTAATTAAACACACTAATTAAATTAAATTAAATATTGATTTAATTTTTCAAAAATAAAAGATTGATGTAAATTGCGATTTTTTGAAAGATTTTAAAAAATAATTTAAACCATTTTAGTTCTGTTTTTAGGTGTTAACAAAGATTCAATATTATAAAAATTGATATTATAATTTTCATAAAGTTTTGGAAAAATTACAATTTTCTAATATCATGTATTTTATAATTTTTGGATATTTTCTAGAATTATAATTTTTCTATGCTATAGCACGGGATATATCCTAGTAATATTTTAAAATGGAATGATGCCATATATATTTAATATATATCGTTCTTTTTTAAAAATGATACAATACCATGCTGAAAATGTAATTACAAATCTTGTATTTTTACATTTATTTTAATATATAGGTTTTAAAGATACTCCCTCCGTTCCACAATATTTGATTTTCTACCTTTTTTTATTGTTACACAATATTTGATTTTTTAGCATCATTTAATGAAAATATAGCTAAAAATAAGGGTCATTAAATCTAAAAGACCAATAGTAGAGAGTGAGTTATTGTTATAATTATTGGGAAACATCAATTATTTAATAATTTGAGTAAAAAATAGCTAAAAATAAGGGTCATTAAATCTTTCTTAATTTGTGTAAAAAAATTGTAAAATCAAATATTGTGGAACGGAGGGAGTATATGTTTAATAGATAAATTATATTGGAAATCTTCTTTTTAAATTAGTAATTATAATGATTAGTTATTAGTTATTATATATATATATATACGTCGCCGAAAAATGTATAGTAAACCTACATTTTTTATTTAGATATACTATAAGATTTAAAGATTATGCATATTTTGTAGACCTTCCTTTTTAAATTAGTAATAATAATGCTTAGTTGTACTATATATATACGTTACCTAAAAAAAGTGTAATAAACCTAACTTTCTATATATATTAGCCGAAGAAGGTGCAATAAACCTACATTTTTTAATTAGATATACTATATGATTTTAAGATTAGGTATATCTGAAATTTAAATGTAATGGAATTAGAATGTAATATTTCTAATTAGTGATATCTTATTTTATAAATTATGTTGAGAGTCGTTGTGAAGACGACACGTTATAATAATACTATGTAATATACCACGTAGAAGTAAAGTTATTTTCATAATGCTTCTCGATTATTATATAGGAGATTTATGTGAATGGAGACTTTGAGGTATTTTAGAATAATTTTGACAAGCTAAAGTTGAACTCCTAAACCAAACTCTCTTAACAAAATAGATAATATTGTTTCATGTGCAAAGGAATTATGGGGAGTCTAGGGGTGGGCAAAAAATAAGAACCCGAAATCCGAATTCGAATCCGAACCGAAAAACCCGATTCTGATCCGAACCCGTCATTGGTAAAATACCCGAATCGGTTTAGAGACCTAAATCCGAAAATTCAAAAATCTGAAAAACCTTAACCGAATCCGAAAAACCCAAAACATTATACTAAAAATATATAAATCCAAACCTGAAACCGAAATAATCTGATCCGAACCCGATCCGAATATATAAAATATCCGAATGAAGTATAAAAGCTTAAACCCTAAAAACTCAAACCAAATCCTAACGGAACTCCGAACGCCGAGACTTGCATCTTCAAGCCAATGTTCCGAATTGTCAGCACGAAAACAAATATATATATATATAATATATATATATAAATTTATTGGCATTATCTCTCATCTGTATTTTAAACAGAAAAAAAAAAACATTTTGTTGAATTCATAAATCTTCTCATTTTCTTCAATTGGAATCAACTAATATTTATCTTCATCTATTCGAGAAGCCATAAAATAATAGAAACTAGGTCATTCCCGCGTTATACGCGGGATAAGATGTTTATAATATTTTTTAGAAAATTAATAAATTAAATAACATTTCTAAATATTTTAAAAGTATATTATTGTATAAATAATTAAAATTTTAAATTAAGGTTTTTACATATTTATGTTACTAATTAATTATTTAGTTAAAACAATATTTTTTTAAAATAAAATTTTAAATATAGGAAACAATAAAATCAGCTATAATTTTATGGAATATTTACTTTTTCGATTTAATCAAATTTAGAAAACAATAAAATCAGCTATAATTTTATGTAATATTTACTTATTCGATTTTTCATAAATAAATACAGCTAATTTAGGTAATATTATAATCTTTAAATTACGACATTTTATATATGATTGATCTAATGGCATATTATGTAATTAGTCTAGTAATTAATGTCTTATAAAATATATTTCCTGAGAATCACTCTGGCGACGACACGTAAGCATGACACTGATCTAATATTTCACGTAAACATAAGGTTATTTTGTTAAAATAATTCTCAATTAATATATAGGGGATGTGCATATATATTATTTCATTTTCATACTGTGACTTGCAAAACACGATTAATAATTTAATATATTTTCTAAGTAATTGTGAAGATTGCAAACTTTCAAATATGTCTCCAGATTCCAAAATCAACCTGCTAAAAGTAAATATATATTATCGACTAAATAAGCCAACTAACCGATTTTTAGTGTTTGTGTTATTTGATATTTTAATCTATCTTCAATAATCCCCCATTAATAAAGAAGAGACACGTAGAACAATTATCCTTTTGTTGATTTTTTTTTTATAGATATATCCTATTTTCACTTTATTTTTTGTTTCGTACAATATTTTCAGAAGAAAATAATCTAGAAAAATTTAGATATCACCGTTACTAATCTAAACAATATTTTAAATAAATGTTTTTCTCCATAAGTAAATATCTTTGTACTGTTAAAATTTCATTGACCTACTTACCCAGATAAAATGTTGTCTTCGATTTTCTCGAATTAATAAAATTTATTCATATAATAGCGCTTTTTGTTATTGATAAAAAAAGAATTTATTTATAACAAAATTAGATAATAATCGAATTAGTGATGCTATGTATTCATTAATTTGATCAGATACTGTATCAAATTGTTTCCCAAGACCAATATCTGGAAATCTCGATACAGAAGAACAAAACATTTGTCTTTTCGTTTTTTTGTTTGAATAATTTTTTGACAATTATTAGACATTCTTTGTTTAAAACAAAAAGGTTTTGGGCTTTTGGTATATATCACAAATAATAATGGGCCAATATATCAATTTAAAATTAACCATTATTTGTTTAATATTGGGTTTGTTAATTAATATTTGATTTAAAAAACACCAATAAAGATTGAGGATAATTCGATTAAAAGTATGAAATATATGCTACTAAATAATTACCATAATATTCAATAAAATTATATATATATATATATATTTGACATAAATAAAAGATGTAGATATTAATTGAATATTTTTGAAACATTTTATAGAAAATAACGATATTATATCCAAATAAAAAAGTTGAATATCACCCAACATTAATCTCAAATCCAAAAGTATAATGGAGTTCCTTAGTAGGAAAAGCCGAAAAGGTAGAATAAAGTCAATAATTTTGTATGATGGGTTTGCTCGGCAGAAGAAAAAAAAATCGTACGTAATTAAAACAAAATATTTATAAAATGGTTACAAACACTTGTATGATGTATATACAGTAGTTTGAACTTGTAATATTTCAAAATTAATATGTTATATAGAATTTACAAAATTTGATGGAAGTGTTTATATAAGGTATAATATAAAGTGTAGTTGATTTATGTTAAATGTATAGCTTTTGATATTGTATAACTTATACACTCATGCAAAGTTTTTAACAATGGTGTATTTCTTATTTTTTTAATTAAACATGTACATTAGGGTTCTCTAAATCATATAACCTAAACCCTAAACCCTAAATATATCCTAAACCCGTCGGAAATCTGTGGAAAATTTCCGACGGATTTCCGACGGATAATATGTGTTGACTGGCCAACGCAACACATACAGACAATATACGGTATATTCCACAATCCGTTGGAAATCCGTCAGAAATTTCCCACGGATTTCCGACGGAAAGTGGAATATTTAGGATTAATCGAGCCACGGGAAATTGCGCTGCCTAAATAAAAAAATTTTAGGTTCCGACGGAATATATCTGGAAAACTGGAAAGTCTTTTTCATTTTTCTCTTGTCTCTCTTTCTCTTCGATCGATCTCCGGCATTCCTCCATCTCCGGCGTCTCCTCTTCTCCGGTGTCTCCTCTTCTCCGGCGTCTCTCTTCTTCTCCGGCGAGTCTCTTCTTTTCTCTGGCGAGCCTCCCCTTCTTCGGCGTTCCTCTTTCCTCCGGCGGACCTCCTCTTCTCCACCTACATCCTCTTCCACCGGCGAGTTCCTCTTAATATGTAAGATTTTTTGAGTTTTTTATTTTTGATTTTTGATTTTGTGGTTTTGTGATTTTGGAAAATTGATTTTGGAATTAGGATTTTGGAATTAGGATTTAGGTTTAGGGTTTAGGTTTAGGATTTTGAAATTAGGATTTTGGAATTAGGATTTAGGTTTAGGGTTTAGGTTTAGGATTTTGAAATTAGGATTTTGGAATTAGGATTTAGGTTTTATGATTTTGATTTTGTGATTTATGTTAGAAATTAGTTATATTAATTTAGTATATCAATTTAATAATTTTGTGATTCATGTTTTATGATTTAGGATTTGTGATTTATAATTAGTGATTTACGTTTTATGATTTTGATTTTTTCATTTATGATAGAAATTAGTATTATGAATTTATTAATTTGTGATTAATTATTAGTGATTTATGTTTTATAATTTTGATTTTCAAATTGGATTTTTTGGTTTTGGATTTAATATTTTGATTCAGGATTATGGCATTTACCATGAATTATGATTTAGGATTTAGAATTTGTGATTTAGATTTTGTATTTTGGAATTTGTGATTTTGTGATTATGTTAGAAATTAGTATTGTTAATTTAGGATTTCAATTTAGAAATTTTGTGATTTAGGTTTTATGATTTTAGTAATTTATATGTTTGTTAAAACCTTTTTTATAAATATTATTAAAACTATATAAAAAACGTTTATATAAAATTGTTTTGTATAATTATATGAAAAGTTTTTTTTATTTTTTAAAAATGTTATGAAATTTTTGGATTCTCATATATTTTTTTGGGAATTTTTGAAATTTTTTTTGTTTTTTTGAAAATTTTGAAAAATTATAGAAATTTTAAAAATTATTAGAAATTTTAAAAATTTTGATTTTTTGGGGAATTTTTCAATTTTCGCCGAATTTGTATTTTTCGGGACTTCTGAAATTTTCGAAATATTCTAAATTTTCGGCAAAAATTGTATTTTTATACAATTTGTTGATATTTCTTTAATTTTTGTAAGTACTAACGATTTTATCGTATTTCCCGCAGGAGTAACGAGAACGCGCTACAGTTGGGCGGCAGCTCCCAAGGCCGCCGTTCTCGGGGTTCTCGGGGTTCTCGGGCCACGCATTCTGGCGGATCAAGCTCGGGAATTCAAATCCCGGAGTCCCAGCAATCCGCAGCTCGGAGCCGGATTTCCATCGAGGAGCTAGTCTAACAGCCCAACCGGAGCCGTTGCATCCGTCTCGACCCAAAGTTTGAAGACGAGACTTGATAATAGATATTTTGATTGTTATTTTAATTTTTTAATATTGAAAATCTAATTAAACGGACTTAATTCTTTTTTTTAATTCTTTTCAAGTTTAAGTTGTCGCCTGAGATCACAAAGGCGATCTTACGGATGATCCACAACATGTTGGACAAACCGTACACGAAGTACAAGGACATCCCGAAAGACGAAAACGAATTGTGGCACCGGAGTTTCGCGGTAAGTAAATTTTCTATTTGTATTTTTTTTTTAGTTTATTTTGTCATTTTTAATTTCGAATACTAACATTATGATTTTTTATAATGTAGCAAGAGTTCACGTGGGACCCTTCTCTTATGCGGCAAGTACTTGCCCAATTCGACAAATATGCTGCGCTTTCGTACTCGAACCACATGTATGAGTGGAAGCAGAAGTGGTTGCACGGCAAGGACCCGCCGAAGGACATCGATGGCGACATCTGAAAGGGTTTCTGCAAGTATTGGAACAAGCCGGATACGATGAAGCTACCAAAACAAAAACGAAGAATCGGAAGAGCGACCGTGGAGGGAAGGGGATGTACATTCACAACGGCGGTGCAAAGACCGTCGAACGGAAAGCAATGGAAATGGTTAGTCTAATTTCAATTCTTAATTATTAATTTCGTGTTTATTATTATTTACTTAACAACATTTTACAGGTGCAAAGAGACAACGTAGCTCCCGACTACCTTAGAATTATCGAGCAGAGGCACACCAACAAAAAAACTGGTGTGATCCAGGATCTCGGCATGCGTGACATCGTCGAGACGTGCAAGAAGAAGAAGGTGGATCGGGAACGAGAAGTTGGACTCTCGCATCTCATTCTCGATGGGTCGTCGTCCTCGAACGAGTTACCCCGGGAAGAGATCAACGACATTGTCCTCAGTATAAGTGTCTAATTGTTTTCAATTATTATTTTTTCCAAAATTTCACTACTAACATTATTTTGCTGTTTATTTTCATAGGAAACTCGGAAAGTCAAAGGGCGATTTCTTGGGTTAGGCAGACTTCCTACCCAAGAATCGTATTCTTCCATTCCTCAATTTCCTTCGGGGTACAGAGACGAGATCGAGAGGCTCACCCAAATGGTGAAAGAGCGTGACGCGGAGGTCGAGGAGCTAAAGTCCGCATACAGCTCAACCCACACCCAGCTCAACCTAGACCCAGCTCACCTCAACCCAGACCCAGCTCACCTCTTTGCAGCAGACCATGAAGGCCGCCTTTCCTCATCTCTTTTCACCAGATGATCCCGACAATTCTCCGGCCGTTTGATATATATTTTTCTTTGAACATTAAAATATTTTGTTTAATGAATTATTTTTTTTATTATAATGAATTTCATTATTTAAAATTATGAAATTTTTAAAAAGTAATTTCATTGAATTATTTATTTATTCTAATTTTTAAATAAGAATTAATTAAATAAAATAGAAAATTATAAAAAAATTCAAAAAGGATATCTGTCGAAAATCCGTCAGAACTACGGCCGTGGAAAATCCGTCGGAACTAGAACCCATCGGAATTTGTACCGATGGTTTTCCTATGACTTTCCGACGTATCCTTCCGATCAAAATGTCTTCGGAACTTCCATCGGAATAGTCGCCGTCGGAAATCCGTCGGAATATTCCGACCATTTTCCGACGCTTGTGTCCCGTCAGACTAGTCCGACGGATTTTCGACGAGCTGTAACCGACAGAATATATCCGTCGGAAATTCGTCGAAAAAAAGGGTGTTTCCGACGGATATCCGACGAAAACGTCCGTCGGAAATCGCTTGTATTCTTGTAGTGAGTATTTTTCTAAAAATTTTAATATATAAAGTGAATCGAATTTCATATGTAAATTGAAAACCATAAATACCATATAACATCATAAAAATCCCATACAGAAAGTTTTAAAAGGAAACACAAAAACATAAAATAAAAATTTACCAACCCTCTCTTCTCCTATAGCCATTCCTAATCGAAAGAGATCCAAAACTTGAAGACACATCCTCAAGCAAAGCTTCATTCATCGCATCTCTTAGATTCTTTTCATCTGCAGCATCGAAGAAGCAGCCACGTGTTCTCGACTCACTTATCAGTTTAGCCCAAATGGAACCACTTAAAGCCAAAGTGGTCTCGTTCCCAATCACCCATAAACAGTGTCTTTCTCGAGTAAGTGCCACATTGGCTCTTTGAAGGTTGTTGAGAAATCCCACTTTTCCGTTACCGTTACTTCTAACGGTAGAGATGATGATAACATCTTCTTCACCACCTTGAAACCCATCTACCGACCGAACATTCAAAGTGAAAAGATGATCTGATAAGGAACTGTACTTATCTTTGGTTTTCTCTTGGATTGCTATGACTTGTCTTTTGTATGGGGAAACCACTCCAACACTCATCTTTATTCTTCTTTCAATTGAAACTGTTTCAATAAAATAAGCAAAATTAATTAAAAAAGAATATGAAAAACATATTAATACATAACTTAAAATCAATAAAGATTATATACACCTTTGAAAAGATTGGATATGATTTCAGAAATCACAGCAACTTCAACCAAGTTCTTGGGACTGTGTCCATCACCAAACTCTTCTTTTCCAAGTCCAACATTGATAAAAGAGAAAGAACCAAACATATTTCCTTGAAGATACCTCTTTTCATAAATGCTTTCTTGAACAATCTCAGCATCAGTGATTCTTCCACCATAGAACTCCCCATTGGGAAAACGACTAATCGAAGGATGCATTCGGTATTGGACATTAAGCAAATCTTTTTCATGTCCAAGCAAAACCAATCTCTGGAACAAACTTCTTCCGAATTTTGCCTTTTCACTTATCTGCCACATTATTCTGAGATTTCAATACTAATAGTATATATAACATGGAAAGAGAAAGATCAGTTTATTTAAGATAAGAGAGTACCTCGTTATGAACCATTGCAGGCAACTGAAGCTCATCTCCTATTAGAACAGCATGGCGAAGTCCAGAAAGTTGCAATGCAGCAACTGATTCACATTCTTTAAGCTGAGCCGCCTCATCAACCACAAGAAGGTCAATCGGTCCTGTACCTATATCTGCAGCACCTGAGGCTGTGCAGAAGATTATGTCTGCGTTCTGTAGACAAAATGTTTTTGTATCTTTGATTTCCAGCATGTCTGAAATCTTAAAACGTTCGGGAAGTAAACGTAGAGCCTGGAGGCAATCAACACTGATCACTCTGTTGAAGCCATCGAATTTGGCACTTCCCTTCTTGAAATCATCTCTAGTAGAATTCTCTTGCAAGAAATATCTGACGGGCTGAAGAGCTTGCCGAGCTACGACCATACTCTTCACTTGTTCAGATGAAATGAAAGACTTGGGAAGATGCGTGTACAAATCAATCATATCTTTCTCCAATTGTTCACTGAGGCCATCAAAAGTCTGCTTTACAAACTCTCCAAACGTTGGAATCTTTAAGACTTTTGGCTTCTTTTCAGCTGCTTCCTTCTTTTCTTCAGCATTTTGCTTCTTCTTCATTTCTTCTTCTTTTTTTCTTTCATCTTCTTTCAATAAAAGGACATATTGCTCGTACTTGGCCTCAGTGTTCTCAAGAAATTTTATCAGTGAATCTAATCTCAGCTTCCATCCCGAATGTGGGGAAAAAAGCTTACCAAGTTTACCAACACGCTCATCAAGAAACACATCGAGAAGAACATCATTTTTTTTAATCCCCATTCTATTGCGGTTCCCAGATAGAACAATATTCCCCAGCCCATACGTAGAATGTTCTGAAGAAGAAGTTTCCTTAAATATGGACAGGAGCCTCAATGTTACTTCTACAATAGCTGTGTTTGTAGGAGCACAAACAACTGTTTTGCACTTTAGCTTGAGAAGGCAAAAGAGAAGAGTTGCGACCGTCTTTGTTTTGCCAGTACCAGGAGGTCCCCATATCAGCTTCACATTGTGCTTGTGATCGCAGTTCCTTGTCTCAAGGCAGCTCAAGATTGCAGCTTCTTGGGAAGAGTTCAATTTCGCAGAACGGATTATATCCAAAACAAGGTCCGAACCATCAAAACAATTTGCACAACCAACACATTGTTTAGTTGCCTGCAACATAAGCAAAACCTTAAATCGCTCAATGAAAGAATAAAATAGGGCTTTGCGATTATGCTAAAAAGAGAGAACGTATCATGATCCATCAAATACAGAGAAGTTTCTTTAACAAAAATATAAATACAGAGAAATTTTAAAAAGATTATTGTTAACACGTACCAGAGTATTTTCCAAAAGCACACTCTTGATAAGAGTTGAATTGGCGGCTTCATTGTGCAAAGCGTTCCAAATTCGAGTGTTTGTTGTTAAATTCATGAGGGAAACACCAAAATGAAATGAAGTATCAAGAGAAGATATCGATCTAGACGGATGAACAGAGATCATAAGATCACCATCCGAGAATACATAGGCGAGAACTAAAGGATTCAAGTCACCGATTCGTCTTGGCCTATCATTTGTCAAAGCAATAAGATCACCACATTTTGGCTGATACTTTTCACTAATACTCAATGCATCCTTTATATTTATATCGTAGAAGCACTTGTTTGATGAGCTCCCACTTGATATCTTTCTCTGCACGGAATATATTTCAAAGACAGGAGATTTTAATAAAGATTTGAAGCTCGAAAACAACTCGGTCCGTGTTTCCTCAAGTAGATGAGGAACAAAACACTGAAGGTATTCATCAACAGATCTAAACCTGTCTGGTATTGTCTTCATCTGTTACAAAATATGCCAGTGATGAGGAATATAACATATAAATATACCAAAGTTAAAAGCTATATGTATATCGAAGAAAGGGTTAAAAAAGATTAGAAAAAAAAAACCTCGTGCTTGTGGAGATCTCCGTTGAGAATATCTTTGATTGACCAAGAAAATACTCTATTGACCAGACTTGATTTCTTGTTCGGGTCCCTGGCCCTTCGTCTTTCTATAAGATTGTTCATCAAAGCAACAACGAGAAACTGAGTTACGTTGGAAATAGGGGTGAAGAAGGCAAGCGAATAGAATGACTCTTTTGAGAGGATTGGTGCAAAGGGATCAACAGGGATGAAGAAGACAAATCTAGAGTGAACTTCTTAGTATCAGTTTGGTCTACTTATAAAGGAAGACGAAGACGAAAGGTGACTCCAACAGTTTGGTCTACATTTTCCAATAATGTAGTGATCAATAATGATACTTCCATGCGTAGTGGAAGTTAACTTTATTTAAAGTTAAAGTTTAATTTATTCAAAGTTAAAGTTAAATATTATGGTTTATTTAAAGTTAAATATGTAGTGATCAAGAAAATCTTGTTGTTTCTTTTTCTATTACGAGAGATTAATTCAACTGTAAATGTAATTTTGATTTTCCAAATGGCACGGGGAAGAAAAAAATATCGGGATTTTTTTTCTCGGTTTGTTTTCATATCGTCCTTAATTTGTTTTCCTCGGTTTTTGTTCAGGCATCTACGGGCCTATCCCAAGGGATATAATATTGCTAATTATTTGTCCTTGTATCTGGGTGTTGCTGATCCTACTTCTCTGCCTTCTGGATGGAGAAGACACGCTAAATATCGTCTAACTGTAGTAAATCAATTTTTAGATAAACTCTCCCAGTCAAAATCTTTAGGTAATTACTAACTACTTCTTCTCAGTGCTAGCTTTGCAAGATTTCCGGTCTCTAAAAATTTTGTGCCAAGTTGTGAGCATTGTAAATTGTTGTTCACCCATAGAAACAGAGTTCACGTAGTGCTTTGTTTAGATGAATTCTTTTTTTTTGTGATTAAACAGGAGGAGAAAGGTGGTTTGATGCAGAGAGTTGCAACTGGGGTTTTGCACCCATGTGTCCCCTGAATGAAATTCATGCCAAAGATAGCGGATTTCTGTTAAACGGGGAACTTAATTGTTGCTGAGATAGAGGTTCTTGAAACTATTAGCAAATTAGATGTAACAGAGGAAACTTCAACATTAACGGAAATTGTGGATGTTAATGGCTTTCAAATTCTTCCTTCACAGGTAAGAAATTTTTAAATTACAAACTTTTTTGTAAAGAAATTTAACCCACGAGAGATAAATGATGTGTGCTTTTGTGGTGATCTCCCGAAACTTCTCTCTATATATGCATTATACTTTATTCACCTTTTTTTTCAATCACAGGCAAAATCTGTGGGCCGTATGTTTGAAAAACACCCGGAGATGGCATCTGATTTCCGTCCAAAGAACCCAAATCTTAGGACAGGTTACATGAGTCTACTACTCAGTCTGATTGAGACTATGATCCAGTTACCTCAGGAAATGTCCAAGGGTGATCTGTTGGATGGTTTTGCTGCACTGGGATCCATGAGAGATGCTGGATTTAAACTGGATTGGTTGGAGAAGAAACTTTATGAAGTGTCAGAAAAGAAGGAGAATGAGGAGGCTAGTAAGACTGGGCTGCAAGAATTGGAGGAAGAGTTGAAGAACATGGAGCAGAAGTGTTCAGACATAAAAGCTCTGGTGGAGAAGGAAAAGGCAAAAGTGTCGGCTGTAAAAACTCCTATCTTATTCGATGATTGCGTTTAATGGCACTTGGAGTTTGGTTCTGCCTGGTGTTGTGGTCTATTAATGAGATAAAAGAGACCTATATATGTCTTGGAAATATCCACAATGTTGTAAAATTTAATTCTCTTGATTTCTGTAGAGGATTGATCATAGAGTATATAATCGATATTTACGCAAAAAATATTCCATAGGATAAATTGCATAACGAATGCATCGATGAATGACTCAAGCAGCGACGAAGTTCTAAGAGATTTTTTATCATGGGAATGATTCAGTTTTAGGGTTTTGCCTTGTTTCTGTCAATTTTCCCCAATGCCTTGACGAGAAAGTAATGCCTTTGTGTATGAACATTTGTTTTTCCTGATAAATGGTAATTATATGAACATAGTTCGTCACACGAAGAGTCGCTACCAAACAAGCGGCTCTACTTGATGGACGCAATTTAATATCCATTCATGGCTGTTTACCAATATTAATTTATTCGTAATTATTGCAGATGTATCTCACGATGAGTCAAGGTTCATAAATATGTTACTAATTAAGAATGCCTGCATTTTCTTTATATATTTATCTGTTGTGGCTAAGGTTTAACACCGACTTTGTGATCCTCTGGCTTTTCTTCTTCATCCTACACTGCAGTTTGTAAACTGAGAGGTTCTCATCCAATAAATGTTGAAAGAAGATAGTTGCGAGTCTAGCGAGAGTGAAGATGGTGATTTTTCTCCGTCTCAAGACTCCTCGTCAGAAGATGAAGAAACTGTTAAAGTTAATGGGTTTCAGGTTCTTCCTTCACAAGTAAGCGCAGCATTATTCAACTGTGTTTCTTATCCTCTTTAATATTGAAGATGATTCGATTTGACCTTTTTGGTTTTACATTTTTCTGGTTTACAGGAAAATCTGGTCAGTGAAATGTGTAAAAAACATCCAGTTCTCACTTCAAACTTCAATTTAAAGAATCAACAACTCAAGAATGCTTACATGGATGTCCTCCTCGACCTAATTGAGACATTGTGCCAGTCGACAAAGGAGCTTTCCTTGGAATACCTAGACAAAGCAGAGAGAGTACGCTTTCTGATCTTACTAGAGTACGCTTTCTGTTGAAGTTTACTGGCGTTACGTTTTTTTTTGGGTTCTGCTCTGTTTGTTTGAGTTTTGGTTTCGAAATGAGAGTCCCCTCAAACCTTAAAATGCTAAAAGAGATTTATATTGGATATTTCTTCATGTTGTGTGAAGCAATAATTTGTTGCATTAAGTTCTTGCGTGTAAAAGTAAATAAGTGTCTATGGTTGAGGTACACGGCAAACAAGTGACTCAATTGGATGGACACCATTAATATCCATCAGTTGTTTTACATTAATTAATTTTGTAATTATGACAATAGTATCAAGTCACAATGCATGCATATCTTAATATATATATCTTTACTAACTGCGCAAATATAAAGATCCTCTTGGTCTCTATTCTTTGCTGCAACACTAAAGGTTAATTAATCCTCTGCTATCTATCTCCAGTTCTGAAAGTGAGTTATTATCTTCGTATCAATGCTGAAGAAAACAGAGAGTAGTGAATCTAGCGATGATGAACAGAGGTATTCTTCTTCATCTGAAGAATGGTCGGAGTCCTCAGACGATGTTAATGAAATTATTGTAGTCAATGGGTTTCAGATTCTTGATTCGCAGGTAATAAAGCATTTAAGCATGACATTGTACAAATAAAACTCTTTTTTTCAATTTAAGTGTAAGAAACCATTTGATCTTTCTTGTTTCACAGGTAAGCCAGGTGAAGGCAATCTTTGAAAAACATCCAGACATTGCATCAGATTTCAATATAAAGAATCAACAGCTCAAAAATGCGTACATGGGTGTTCTTCTCGACCTAATTATGACACTGTGCCGATCGCCTAGGGATCTCACAATGAACGATCTAAACAAAGCTGATCGAACGGTTTTGGATCTGACAAAAGCTGGCTTGAAGTTGCACTGGTTGCGTCAGAAACTGGACGAAGCTTTCTTGAAGAAGGAGAAAAAGCGGGCCATTGGGGTACGGATCAGAGAACTTGAGGAACAAGTCAAGAAGAGAAAGCTGAATTTGTCGGATTTAGAATCTGATGTGAAGAAACAGAAAGCTGCGGCTTTGGTTGCTGAAACTCCGTTTGATTTCAGCGATGTTGTTTGAAACTCTGTCTCAGGACCGGTCCAGTTATTCAAGAGGCCTAAACCATTTTATAAGATTTGGCCATAATTTTTTAAAATGATATAAATATGTGGCCCTTATTTTGCCTTAAAATTTATTTCTACAAAATGTGGCCCAAAGCGAATGCCTTCTTTGCCTTAAGGCAGTCCGATATCACTCATTGATAGTTTTAGGTGAAGTTCCTCTGTTTCTTGTTTTGTTTTAACTTTCCTTATCACTAATTGATGGTTTTAGGTGAAGTTCCTCTGTTTCTACTTTTGTTTTAACTTTCCTTAATAAAGCATGTCTTCTCTAGAGAGAAAGTGCCCTACGTCTAAATCAAGTATCAAATGTATACCATTTTTAACATAGCAAATCAGAAACAGAGTATTTGAGCCAAAACAAAACAAAAACTTAATAATAAGAAACAGAGCGACTGGAAGTCAATACATGCTTTGCCATAGGTTACTCCTATGTAAAAATAAGTTTACTGTTAATCTATTCAAAAATCAAGGTATTCAAGATTTATTCCGACTTATACGCTAAGAAAATCTTCCTAGAAAATCTATATGTTGGAAAATGTCTCAAGTCTATCTAACAATATCTGTTACTAAAATAAAGCTAGATATATTTTCCTATATATGATTTTACGTTAGGTTACGCTTAAATAGTTTGATTAGATACCCTTCTTCGTCTCCGTTCCTTTTCTACAAAACCCTTTCTCTATTCCAATTCATATCGTACGTGATCGATTTTCAAAACCTCGAAAGCGGATGTGATTAGGGTTTGGTTTATAAATTTGAGTTTTGAAAGAGTTTTGCCTTCTTGCAAACGAGGATTAATCTTCATGACATCAATAATGAACCCATTTGATAAGAAGTTTGTTTGGGTTATAAAGAATTTTTCCTCTTTCCAATTACAAGATTGTTATGTGTCTGTTCCATTTCTGATCCGTGACGTCAAATGGTAAAAAACAATATATTTTTCTTTCCAAATGTTCTCTCGTCCATTTTAATCAAATGTTGTGTTAATCATCTATATAAAGTTTTGGTGATTCTTTTCTTTTGGGTTGTTCATTTTTTATTTTTTTTTCTGGCAGGCGTCTATATGTCTATGTTAAGAACCTTGTTGTGGTCTTAACGATTCAGACCTGCAACTCTCTCTTTTCTCACTTTCTTGCTCTCAAACGTAACCAGAATTTACGAAATAAGCTTCCAAAATGTAATAAAGACTGATATTGATATGAAGAAGAGATTACAGAAAGTTGATGTTGTGATTACAAAGGAAATAGAAAAGATAAACTGAAAGTAAATCAATGAGTTTTCTCTCAAGAAAACCTCATTGCCATCTAGCCTAAGCCAGCCACAATCCACCAAAAGCTTAACTCTCCCAATCCTCTCTTCTTCACTTAAATAGGCAAAGGCACATAAACCCTATTCACATCTAACCGTTCATTCTCACTTAATCTAATGGTTGAGCATTGCCTAATCTTCTTTTGTCTTCTTATCCAGCTCATCACACCAACATTAGTGAAACCTCTAGTTGAAAATGAGTATTTGCTTCCTTCTATGGACATGGAACCTATCAGTCTACCCCGAGGAAAATAATGGTGATCACCTGTCTCTGTATCTGCAAGTTGATTTCGAATCAATGCCGTGTGGATGGAGACAAAACACACAATTTCGCTTAACTGTAGTCAATCAACTTTCCAAGCATCTCTCCGTAAAGAGAGGTAAATCTATCTAGCTTTTGATGAGTGTTATGCATGTGAAAAAGTGAAAATTTGATGAATGGTAGAAACAGCGGAAACACGTTTTTAAAGTGAATAAGTGAAACACTATTCATATCTAATGTCATTTTGATAGTAGCAAACTAGCAATCAACAGGCAGGATTTTCGGTGATCTAGTAGTGATTTAACTATTCTATGTTGATTAACCAATTAATGGGGTGGAAATGTTTCAGAAGGACAAAAGTGGTTTGCTAAGAAAGCTCCAGAATGGGGTTGGGAAGACATGATTCCTCTAACAAAACTTAATGATATAAATAGTGGCTTCTTGGTGAACGGAGAGCTCACGATTGTTGCTGAAGTAGAAACTTTTGAAGCTATTGGCCCATCACAAGTTGCAGCGATTAGTGATGATAGTGAATGGACACTTGTTGACTACTACTCTTCATCTGAAGAGGACCAGGATAATGTAACTATTGTAGTCCAGGGCTTTCATGTTCTTTTTGATACAATGCATGTACGGAATGCTGTTTCTTGGGACTTGATGATAGCTGGGGTTAGCTCACAACCGATGGCCTGCATTATCCACTGAGTTTCTCAGAGAGATGAAGTAACAATGATTACTGCTCGCTCAACTTGTGGACATATTGGTAATCTAGTTATTGGGTGATTTGAGTTCGGCTAGGCAGCTTTGTTGATACAATGCCTAAGCAAAACGTGGAACTTGATGATAGCTGGGTTTCCTCACAAATGGACAACCTGCAGTACTAGCCATCAAGTTTCTCAAAGAGATGATTGATTCTGGAGATTCCAAACCTGGGCTTGCAACCATGCAGGATTAAAGGCTAAAAAATATTTGAATCAATAACAAATCCATGAGTAGATCAATTATGCTTGCATGGATTATTTGTTGCGCTGAGTCGGTAAGCAAAGAGATTAACTGAGAAAATGGCAATGGATGCACGCTCTTTAATGCCAGCCTTAACTCGGTGAGTTTTAATCTGTATTTGATTCAATATAAAAGTTAATTAAAACCTTATTTCCTTGAAACATCTACAACTCAGGCAACGTATAAAACCCGAAATTAAATCTAATTAACTTACTAAAATCCCACACTGGCAATTTAAATTATGTAATGTTATGGTTGTCTGGTTGGCCCCCATTTTCTGCCTTTTCTTTTGGATCAAATGCTAATTTGCCCTTAATTTTATAACAAAATTCTACACTACCCCTTTCTATTCTAACTATCCCTCACTTTTTCAAAAAATTATAAAACTCAAAAACTACCCTCAACTTAAAATATTAATATCTCAATACAATTAAATAAACCTTAAATAAAACATAAAAACTGGGCTCCACTCCAACTACCACCTTCTCTTTCCTCATAACGATTTTTCTTTTCTTCTTCAGCTACCATACGAGCGTATTCATTCGATCAGGAAGAGAAAAAAAAATTCGAGATCTGGGTTTTGGAGCTTCCGTCCGCCATTGAAGGTCTGAACCATCTCTGTTTCATCCACTGGCCGCTGCGTTTGAAGGTTCCGAACCATCTCTGTTTCTTCCACCTGCCATTGGAGCTTGGAGCTTGGAGCTCGAGTGAAGCTCGTTGCAGTTGATTGAAACTCGTTTAAGGTAATGTACATCATCTATTTGGAGATATTGTAGTGGGTGAGTGGCAGGTCTGCGGAATCGTAGCTCGGTTTTATGTATTACTGAGAAAATATGTACTACTGATACAACTAGTATTACTAAGACTGTATGTATTACTGATACAATTAGTATAACTAAGATATTGTGTATTAATGATATAACTAGTATTACTAAGATTGTGTGTATTACTGATACAACTGGTATAACTAAGACATTGTGTATTACTGATATAACTTGTATTACTAAGCACACATATATTACTAATATAACTAGTATTACTACAAAATTGTGTAATGTTTAATTTTATTATTTTCAGGATACAATGAATAAAAAGCAGCGTACTCTCATACATTTTGATTATGGAGGATATTATTTAATGAAAGGAGATGAAGTAATATGGATTTCGAGAGAAGATGTTTATCACGCTCTTATGTTGAAAAAATCGAGTGAGGAGGTTACTTATGAGTTATTGGTTCAACAAATATGCAAAAAGCTGGGGTTGGATGAAGATAGGACTGAGGTGAAATTTAGTTACATTCCACTTTCAGTGGATCCTAAGAAACCAGTATATATCTTCGATGATGATGATCTTTTGTGTTATTTGGAGTTGTATGAAGAGCATATGAAAAGTGTGTTGCAAGTAGAGATTGTCAATAATCAGGGGTTTGAGCAAAATCAGGGGCGTGATAATCTTCCAAGAGAAGATATAATAAGTCAAGTTGATGCAAGTAATGAGGACATGATTTCTAGTGTTAGAGCAAATTATCGAGTTGATTATGGCAACATGAATCAATCTGCAAGTGAACCGTCCGAACATTATATTATGGTTGTCCACGATGAAGAACGAGGAGACTTGGATAATATTGCATGTGAATGGATAACTTGTTTATAAATGAAGATATTGAGGTCACACCTTCTGTAGAAGGAGTTCAGGCTCCGATTCGTGAATGGGAAGATGGTATGAATGTGGAAATAGGCCAAGAATTTTCAACCAAGGAGACCGTGCAAGAATTAGTAGAAAAAGCCGGACATCTTAACTGTTTTGAGTTTGATGTTATGAAATCTGATAAAACGCGATACGTGGTTAAATGTTGTGAACAAAAAAAAGGTTGCAAGTGGGGTCTACGAGCTGCTAAGCATAAGGATTCAGATTTCTACAAGATTCATACGTGTTCTCGTTCGTCTGCAAGATCAAGTTGCATCTATTTGCATGATGATTTTCCAGGGGTTATTGAAACCCCAAGGCCAAAGAATCTAGTTTATTTGGTTCAAAGAAGATATGGTGTTAAAGTATCATACGGTACCGCGTGGAGAGGGAAAAACAAAGCTATTGTCAATGTACGCGGTAGTCCAAATGATAGTTATAAGATGTTGTATTCTTATATGTACATGTTAGAGAAGATGAATCCGGGTACAATTTCGTATTTGGAATTGGATGAAGATAATAAGTTTAAGTACCTATTCTTCGTGTTGGGAGCAAGCATTGAATGCTTTGTAGCCATGAGAAAAGTGATCGTTGTGGATGGAACTCACCTTAAGCATGTGATCGGTGGAGTGCTAATAATTGCAATCGCGCAAGATCCTGATCATCACCACTATCCGATTGCTTTTGGTGTTGCTGATGGTGAGAAAGATTCGAGTCTTATTTGGTTTTTTAATAAGTTGAAATCAGTAGTATCGGATTCTCCTGATCTAGTATTCGTTTCCGATAGAAATACGAGTCTTATCAAGTCAATAGGTGAGGTGTTCCCGTTGGCTAAGCATGGGTATTGTATATATCATTTATCTCAGAATGTGAAGAATAACTGCTCCAACGTCCACAAAGACACCGTTGCAAAAAAGTTCATGATATATGCAAAAGCGTACACGGAGTGTGAGTTCAAAACACTATACGATGCTTTTAGGACAAGGTACCCTGAGGCAGAGGCGTATCTTGATAAAACTTGTAAAGATAAAAATGGTAACGATACAACTTGGAAATGGACAAGATGTTATTTCCCGGGAGAGAGGTACGACGTCTATACCACAAATATTGCTGAATCTATTAACGGTGTTTTGAAGGAAGAAAGAAAATATGCTCTTTTACTGATGATCGATGTGATTGTTGCAAAGATACCTGATTGGTTTAATTTGCATCGGCAGAGTTCTACTGAAGGAGAGATGTTGGTGCCTTATATTGAGGAAAAATTGCACCCTTTGTGCGCCGACGCGAAGTTTTTTACGGTGACGGTGTTGAACAGTTTTTGGCTTCATTTCAATGTTCAAGGACATGATGGAAATGGTTATGTGGTTGATCTAAAAATAAAAACGTGCACATGCAAGCAGTTCGATATTGACAGGTATTCGTGTGTGCATGCAATAGCCGCCCTTATGGAATGAAGGAATAAAGGATACTCTGAATTGCAAATACATGATTTGTGTTCCAAGTATTATTGGATGACGCATTGGGCATTGGCCTACTACAGAACGATATATCCGGTTCCTCATATGTCTCAGTGGATGGTTCCTGACAATGTACGCGATATGGTTGCCCTTCCTCCGGCTTATGTCAGAAAACAAGGAAGACCCCAAGTAACAAGGTTTACATCAGTTAGCGAACATGGGCGAAGGAGAAGCAAGTCTTCCAGAGGAGGTTTGTATTCATGGTTTGAGGCTAGTAGTAGCCAAAGAGAGTGATTGAAAACTTTGTATTATGTATTAGTAATAACTTATGTGTTGTGGTTATGGTTAAAAACTCTGTATTATTGAAATCTCTGTATTATGGATTGTTTGTGTTGTCTGTGTTTGTGGTTATTAAAATATAACTAGGTATTACTGATATAACTATATATTAAAATACAACTATGTATTACTCATATAACTATATATTAAAATTCAGCTATGTATTACTGATATAACTATATATTAAAATACAACTAGGTATTACTGATATAACTATTGCCAAGGTTAATTACACATATATCTATAATTAATTTTAAATATTGAAGTTACTTATATATATGGTTAGATCTAATTGAAGTTTCTTAGATCTAATATATTAAAAAAATCAAAAAATCAGAAAATTTTGTTTTTGTCTTAAAATATCTTAGACATATATGATCATTACCTAAACACTTAGGCCATTATGATGTGAATCATACAAAAATCGAAATTTTACAAATATGTTTCTATCAAAGTTTACTAATCTTAGTTTTATTACCTATTGTAATCTATACAACTAAAAAAAGTGATTAACAACGGAGTATAACTAGTTAAACCTGAAAAACACCAAAAATACAACTATGGGTAAGTGGGTACTACTAGCAAACTGAGTACAACTATGGGTAAGTGAGTATAATAAAATATTATTACAAATAATAATAATAATAATAATAATATTTGTAGTGTGAATGCGTGTGTTCACACTTGTTTTTTAAAATATACATTAAAAAAAAAAAATTTGATGCTGAAAAATATAATTGTTTTTTTAGTTTAATAATATTTTAATATTTTTTTCAATTGTTTTCCAACGTTGATAATATTTTATTTGGTGTTTTTTTAATACACAGTTGTACTTAGTAATAAGTAGTAATACCTAGTAATACATAGTTAGAAAATGTAAATGCAAATACCTACTAAACTGAGATATTTCCCAAAGTTTAAAAACTTACGAACAAAAAGACCTGAAAATATCCAGAAAATATTTTGAAACACCAACATAAAATATAACAGTTGAAATTTCGAATAAAAAAATAACACACCTCCACAAAACACTAAACCAACTTCTCAAGCTTTCTTGGACTTCGAAGGACGGCCTCTCTTCTTGGTGATCTTCGAAGTCGGAGTTTTGGACTTACGTTTTTCAACGCAACGCCTAAAGATGGCTGAAAGCGTTACTTCTTTTTGGTGATCATCTCCACCATCTCCACCATCTCCATCATCATCCTCATCTCCATTATCGTCCTCATCGTCTTCTGAGTACGAGTCTTCTTCTCCTAAATCTTCTTCCTCTGCATCTTCTCCACCATCCCCACCCCCATCCCCACCCTCATCATCACCATCATCCCCTCCACCATCCCCACCCTCATCATCACCACCATCACCACCCTCATCATCACCACCATCTACACCACCCTCAACATCACCACCATCCCCTCCATCATCCCCACCCTCATCATCACCACCATCACCACCCTCATCATCACCACCATGTACACCACCCTCATCATCACCACCATCCCCTCCACCATCCGCACCCTCATCATCACCACCATCACCACCATGTACACCACCATCCCCTCCACCATCACCACCCTCATCATCACCACCATGTACACCACCATCCCCTCCACCATCACCACCATGTACAACACCATCCCCTCCACCATCCCCATCCTCATCATCAGCTCCATAATCTCTAGGATAATCATTACCCCTGTTCAAAGCATCATTCGCCCCAAACTCACAAGCGGTCATCCTTACCTCCCAGCAATCTATCCTCTCATCAATTTTAGCAAACCCCTCTTTCATTTCATCATATATCTCTTGCATTTTCTTCATAACAACCTCCATGTCAAGATTAGGAGCCACCTTGGGATTTTCTACCTCCTTCTCCACAACCATCCCTCGCCCAGCCACATCTAAGTTGAACAACTCTTCCGAGCATATCCTCTTGTTCTTAGATAGACACTTGTACCAGCTTTAGAACATTGGGTCATCTATCTCATCATTTGACTCATACTCCATGATACGAGCCATAAGAGGTACCTCTGCAACCTCTAGCCCCAATATGCTCTCGATAACCGTATCCTGCGCATTTACGGATAAAAAAATGATATAACTAAGTAAAACAATACAACTAGGTATCACTGATATAACTAAGTAAAAAGTACAACTAGGTATCACTGATATAACTAAGTAAAATAGTCCAACTAGGTATCATTAATATAACTAAGTAAAGCAGATACAACTACGTTTCACTGATACAACTAAGTAAAATAGTACTACTAAGTATTACTAATACAACTAAGTAAATCAATGATAGACAAAAATAGATTTTTGATACCTTGTCGTCTCCAAGTGCATCGTTAATCTCTTCCAATGGAAAGTCTTTCATATAACCAGCTCTCCACTTTCGCTTGCACATCCTCGGACAACCACGCTTTGCGGTTAAGACATCTTGTCGAAACTTTTTCCGCAAACGCGGAATGCATTCGGTCGCCAAAAGCTACACAAAAACTTACATTTGCATGAATACACATATTAAAATTACAAGAAAGATATAAGTTTTACCTCCAAAGGAATTATGAAACCCGGAAAGAACCATGAGCTGGGTTTCACCTTCCCCTTAAAATGCTCCATCATGTGGAATATCTCGCGGATATTCTGATCAAATGTGTATCTCCCCCACGGAAAGTCTCACACGCGCGAATATCATCCACAATCCTTAAGAAGAAATTATCAATGACGCCATACATTTGCTGTGATCCGATAATCGTGCTTAAGAATAAGAGCAACGCCATCTTAAGCCTATCTCCATCTCCTATCATGCCCTTCAGCTTTTTTCTTACATCACCAATAGAAATTCCTTCAACTCTCCCAAAAATCCTGTTTACAAACCGTGTATTCCCCAACTGCTTATATTATCGTGGATAATTTCGGCAATCTAAACCGCTAATTAGGCCATGCTCCCTCAGCGAATACCTAATTGGAACGCCGTTCACCACAAACCAACACATTCCCCAATCCTTCTCTATTACCACGGTTCGAAGAAGAGTCAACCACATTCCCATCACCTTATGGCTTTTCTCTCTAGGCATGTACCAAATGTGCTTGAATTGAGGGTGGTTTATAAACCACTTCCTTTCGTTTTTCCCAAATACGTTCAAAGCTTTGATTGTGTCGGTCACCTCACACTTAGAGGCTATCTTAATGGTCTTGCAAAACTCCGTGTGTGGGAAAAACAACTTCTCAGGTTGAAGTGGCTCTGTATCCTCCTCATTTTCCTGCAAAACAAACACAAATGTTAATAACAGTTACATCTAATGATACATAGTTGTATCAGAACGCTTAGTTATACATACTGATATCAAGTTATACCACACGACGTAGTGATACCTAGTTGTGTAGTGGATATACGCTTAATTATTTTTACTGATACCTAGTTCTACAAATTCTCTTAGTTATTTCTTCTGATACATAGTTATACAAAATCACATACATAGTTATATCATACAAAATTAGTTGTACACTTTAGCTTTACTTCAAATTCGCAATTCAACAACCAAAATCAACCCATTACACAACCAATTAACCAATTACATGTGGAGCAGGAGGAGGAGAATCAGAATTCCTCTCTTGTACGGTCAGCGGAGCAGGGTTCTCTTCTTCAACAGGAGGGAGCGTCGGTTCTTTCGACGTTCGAGCCTTCTTTGTCTTCCTTCCACTTCCACTCGCCGCGAATGGTGAGTTCCGAGTTCGAGGCGGCGTTGTTAAACTCCGATTTGAGTTTCTAGGGTTTGGGTTGGGTAAGTTGGGGATGAAAAAATTGAGAAATAAATGAGTTATATAAGTAGAGAGCAAGAAAAACTAGAGACAGAGCAAGAAAAATCGAGCAATAAGGTTCGGATTTAAAGAAGATTTTGACGATTTTGATTTTGTTTTCAACATCGTGTAACGGGCGAAGAAGAAGGTGGGGACGTGGGGTGTATTTTTTTAATTTAAAAATGTTGTTTTACTCTGTTCAGATCTGGGCGACCCGAAATTATGGGTTTTACCTGATTGGATTCTGGTTGGGTCGTAAATAAATCAAAAGGGTTTGGATTTATTTGTAATTTACATGTTTTTTACTTAAAAAATAAATACAAAAGAAATTCAATTGTTTTTGAGGATAAAAGAGAATAAGATTCAACATTTTAGGGCATTTGAGCAATTGATCCTTTTCTTTTTCTTTAGCTGTTTCATATGAACATCCTATGGGAATAGGATATCTTTAAAGTGGTTGGTAAAAGTGATACCAACAGGTTTCTATGTGATTTCTTGGGTTTTTTTTCTTTATTATTTTTTTACATGTGAGAGCATTCCATGTGAAAATTCACCTTAAGCTTGACACTTTACTTTGTTTTAAGAGTGTATATAATCTGAATCGTGGGTCACGAGGCAGCATCTGAAAAAAAAAAAAAAATTTGTTTTAAGAGTGTATATAATCTGAATCGTGGGTCACGATGGAAAAAAATATATATATTCCCCCCCCAACATTGAAGAAAGAACTTGTTCTTTTCTTTTACTGTTCGCTTGCTTTACTGTTCTATTGCTCAACTTTATCGATCAAACATTCGGTTTCTATGTGATTTCTTGGTTTTTTTAATTTATTATTTTTACATGTGAGAGCATTCCATGTGAAAAGTCACCGTAAGCTTGACACTTTACTCTGTTTTAAGAGTGTATATAATCTGAATTATATAGGTCACGAGGCAACATCTGCCAAAAAAAAAAAAAATCCCTCCCAACCTTGGAGAAAGAACTTGTTCTTCTCTTTTACTGTTCTCTTGCTTAATTTTATCGATTAAACATTTGTCTTGATAACCGAGTTATTTCCTAAAACTCTTTTTCTATGGATCCGAGACTTCAACAAGCTGCTGAATCTGGAAGCATCAAAGAGTTGTATGCTCTTATTGATGAGAATCCATACATACTTGACAACATCGATGCGGTGCCATTTGTGAACACTCCCCTCCATCTAGCTGCAGCTTCCGGGAACATACAGTTTTTCATGGAGGTGCTGAATCTTAAGCCCTCTTTTGCCAGAAAGCTGAACACAAGCGGGTACAGTCCATTGCATCTCGCTGTGGAAAATGATCAGACAAAATTTGTCTTCCGGATGCTCTGCCTTGATCACGGCCTTGCCTGCGCTAAAGGGAGAAATGGCATCACACCGTTCCTCTCCCTAGTGATAAGGGGAAACGTAGATCTTGTGGCAGAGTGCCTCCTTACTTCCTCCAAGTGTATCGAAGATGCGAGCGTGAATGGCCAGAATGCTATTCATCTTGCTGTGATGAATGATAGATTTGAAGTTCTCCAAGTCCTCACCGGATGGATCCAGAGAATGAGCCAAAAAAGGGCTTGGCATCTCGAGAATGGTGCTCTGAATAAAGTTGATTTCAACTCCAACACGGCTTTGCACCTTGCAGCATATAAGAATGATCATCAGGCATGCTTTATTTTTCTACATTAAGATCCTTTTCAATATGGAATTACTAATAGAATGATCTATTTTATGCAGGCGGCAAAACTGTTACTAGAATGTCGGCATATGCGGCGGAACAAAGTCAACGGTGATGGTTTAACATTCCTTGATATCTTAAGAAACCAGGGACAGAATGTAGGTGGTGGCGATTCTGATTTGGAATAAATTATTCGAAAAACCCGGTGTAAAGAGGCGGCTTCTATGCAGAAATCCAAGGAATGGTATGATTTCTTGAAATCTCCACTCACTTTCTTGTTGCCTGATGTAAAGAGGCGGTGTAAAGAGGCGGCTTCTATGCAAAAAACCCGTAATTTCGAGTCGCCAAAAGGCTTACAGTTCAGATGATCGTGGAGTCTTCCTTGTTGTATGCACTTTGATCATAACAGCCACTTATCAGACTGCCCTTCAGCCTCCCGGAGGTGTACACCAACCGGGAGATGCGAATGCGGGTTCCGTGGTAATGAAACAAACATTCTTCATCCTTCTTTGGCTTCTCAACACTTTAGGCTTCTGCTGTGCTATATACTACACCTTTGTTCTCATACCACTTCGTAGTTGGTTTGGGCGATGGCTCTTTTGGATAGGGACATCTCTGTGCATTTCTTATGCACTAGCAATGGCGGTAATCTCACCACACCCCCTAGTGTTTCTCTCAGCGACCTTCGCCTTCTTTCTATTTTTTTGTCTCATTCTTTCGGTATACGTTTTCGTAAACGTCTGGGGGAGCCATCGGACAGTGGCTGCTGTGCCCCGATTGAGTTGGCTTTGGCAGAATTGATACAAGCCTACAATAGCAGAAGAGAGGGCTTTGAAAATTCAAATGATGTAACCCTACAACATGCGACATCTCTCTTATATGATTTGTAACTTGGAATGTAATAAATAAGTTTCAGCTGGCTTTCCGAGTTAAAGTTGTGAATGGTTAATAAATAAGTTTGATACCAAGAAGAAGAAACTAGTTGAGATAGCAAGTCAACTATTTTTGACAAAATCAGAAATCAAGAAAACAAAAGAAAGGAGACATTACTAACTCTAAGTTGTCTCAATCATTAAATGATTAAGCAAAAAAAAAAAACATTTTTGTTGCTTCCTTTTTTCTTTTTAATAATTGTTAAATTATATTAAAGAAAAAAATCCTTTTTACAACAAGTACAACTTTTGTTTAGAAAGTGAATCGAAATAGACTGGTGATGAGGGAAAGAGACTATGGTGGTCAGGAAGCAAACCACATTTGAATCCCTGCATTTTATGAGTTATCTCCCATTTCGCGTATTGAGCTTAACCTGTTTCGAATGTTCTTACCGATCATCTTTAAGAGGAGAGATGGGGCTGATGGTAGATAGCCATGACGCCGAGCATTGCGATCACGCCAGAGATGGTAAGTGAATATATTCGCCCTCTGATCTGTTGGCCGAAGCTTTTCTATCTCGGAGACGATACCATTATGAATTTTAGATCAGTATCTACAACTTCGAGGGTTTGCTAAAACCGAAGCTACAGTGGCATCTTTAGCTATTCCCAAATCAATGAAACCTGATCTAGATGCTAAGTAGTGGAACTGAAGCAGCTTAACGATGAAACCTGAATGTTTGGCAATATTATTTTTGGCATATCATACAGAGATATCCAAATGCTTAAGCGTTGGAATCGGTAAATAGTTGCCAAGTCAAACACTGTCTACGTAATGACAAGAATAAACCATTCTTGTGGATTTGAGTAAATGGTAATGAGAAGTCTCTTTTTAGACGCTATTTAGCGTATGTTACTACTGAAAAACATAGGTCCAAAATCTCTATATAGGGATGTCACAGTACTATTATAATTTATAAAAGTTTTAACTCAGTCAAACCTTTATTTTGACATTTTCATCGGCCTTTCACTCGCCGCATATACCAAGTCACAACTCCTAACTCTTCTCTCGTGTCCGTTACAGAAGTAACAGAACCAAAAAACAGCTCTTCTATATCAACCGAATTTTTGTAAGGTAAATCACGGAAAAATTCGTTTTGACATAATCATTTCATCTAAGTAACTAATGAAAGCCAAATCAGCTATAAAATCCGTCGAGTCTGCCACTTTATAATAAAGCATTCTTCTGCGTAAGAAAGGAATTAGATCAAGAATCAAAAACAATGTCTTCATCCTCCATATCAAAACGCATCGTTTTGGTCCTTAACTTGGCCGTAGTAGCCATACAAGTCTTCCTTATACGCAGTGTTTCGCCCATGAAAAAGACCAACGCATATCTATACCACAAATGCTCCGAGACTGAAGGGAAATACAAGCCGAAGAGTTCGTACGAAGGAAACCTGAACTTTCTCATCAATGACATGTATAAAGACACTTTTGTAAGAGGTTTCGTCTATGCCTATCATGGTGACGATCCCAATACCGTCTACGTCTTGCTCCCATGCCGCGGTGACTCCTACGGCTCCAAGTGTGGTTCCTGCCTCACCACCGCCACCTCCGAGGTAACGTCACACACACGTCAATGTTTTTATTTTCCAAAAATAATACAAAAATTTCCCAAAAATGCCACAAATTTTTCGGTAAACTCATTTTCGAAAGCTTTTGATTGTTTAGAAATATTTTTAGGCACGTTTAAAAAAAAAAAAAGGCCTAGTAATTTTTGAAATGTTTATAAATATAATTATTAGTAGATATCTGATGATGTCCACAATCAGTTTATTAAACGAACTAGTATTATAGGCATTTAACGCATAAACAAAAAAAAAAAAAAAAAAACTATATGTCATACGTAAATTAGTACGTGCAATATTTGTTTTTAACTGTGGTATATATCGTTATGCATATGACAGCTACGTAGAAGATGTCCGATGAACAAGGCGGGAATAGTATGGTTTGACAAATGTCTTCTCAAGATTTCTCCAACCGCTTTCTTCGATAAGATCGATGACAAGAACAAGTTCTATATGTACAGCAGGAAGAAAGTAAGCGATCCGGCGTCGTTCAATGCGAAGACAAATGCTCTACTCACTGAGCTGACCACGAAAGCTACTCGTAGATCAGATAAGTTATTGTTGTACGAGAAGGGGGAGATGAAGCTCGGGAAGATGAAACTGTACGGAATGGTGCAGGGTACGCGGGACTTATGGTTTACGGTTTGTAAGACGTGTTTGGATAAGATTATTGGGGAGCTTCCAAAATGTTGCGATGGTAAAGGAGGAGGGAGAGTTGTGAGTGGGAGTTGTAACTTTAGGTATGAGATTCACCCTTTTCTTGACACTGTTTGATGAGATCTCCAATTTTTTATTAATTTTTTTTTAACATGAGAGCTCCATATCAAAAGTGGTTAATTGGTGAACCATATTAATTATTGAGGGAAGTTCAATAAATGAACTTAGGATTAACGGACAAAAAAAACTTTTGAACTGCGATTTTTAATCATCAATGCAGCGCAGAATATTGTTTTACGTACGGATTATTTGGCATAAAATATGTACTCGAGCGATTCGTGAAATATTATATTAAAATTTAGAATTTGGCTATCTAAAATAGTTAAAGCACATTATTTTCTTGGCGACTAATCTTTTTTGGTAATGAACACAGAATTGTAATATACTTATTAGGGTTTGAAATCCCTCTCTTCTCTTTAATTAGATGTTTTAGAATTTTTGATATATTTCATTTTATTTAATTTTTTCAAGTTTCTATACACAACTTATGTTTATTTAATAGTTTATGACCAATGATATATATCCTGCAGTATTTTTTTCTATTAGTTGAATTATTTTAACCAAGAGTATTAAATATTGTTTTATGTAAAAATTACAATTAAACCATTTATCCTTTCTTAATCAAAGCCAAAAAAATCTTACTATAAAAGAAACGCATGGAGGATAATTTAATAGGCAAGAAAAACACTTCTTGAGTTCAGGTGCCCTTCCAATTTGGTGTTATGGTCTGTTTGTTTGTGTCTTTTGTTTCTTAACGAGAATCCTCTTAAACATAGTCAAGTAAACAGACATATGAGCCAGTTTATTGATGAACAAGCATTGTCTTTGTATAATGTAAAGTTTTCTTCATTTACTTGTTTATAAAGCTTACTTTTGTTTTGATGGTTAAAATGTGTTTGTATCTTTAAAGTTTAAAGAGATTGGCACACGAATAGTCACTGCCAAACAAGTCTTTCCGTTAATATCCTTCAGTGTTACCATTTACTAACCCGTAATTAAGACAGCGTCAAGTTGCGATGAGCCAAGGCTAGTCGTATTCCGTTATGTTATTAACGATGCATATATTCTTAATTTATTTTAAATATATATCTTTGTTTCAGGAAGAGAAAACCCAAGTGACGTGCAGAACTCTCTCGCTAACTATGTAAGTTAATCCTATGGTTACTCTTCTTCATGCTCCGTCGCTTTTGAGCACTAGAGTTTCTTCTCATACCACTAATGAAAAAAAAGCAGTTTAATTCAGCTTCTGCTTATCCTGATGCTTTTTTAGATAGTGCTACAATGTACGAGTACATCATCCTTTTAACTTTGATCCATTAGTATTTGATCTCTTGGACAGTCTCCATTTATGAATTTGTGTTTCCTAGTAAAATGTTGTTAAGAGCGTGGTTTGAATTAAGATCTGAGACTGTAGTGGAATCTCAGTTTTTTTTTTTTTTTTATTAGTGAGATTCTGTTGCGTTTTGGTGTGTGTTAGTATACTCAGGTGTGTGACATTTAGTTAAAATGTTGTAATTCTGTTTCGGGCTTTTCTAGTTTGATTGCAATTTGAATCTTCATCACATCAATGGCAACGCAAGCTGACAATAAGTTCGGTTGGGTGAAAAAGAATATCTTCTCATTAAAGAGGTGGTGTTACTCTGTTCCATTCGTGATTGGTGACTGCAAATGGTAATAAAAAACTTGTTTTATTAATTTTTGCGTCTATTGAAATTAACGTTATGTCATCCACAGTTTTGATGAAATATTTTTCTTTGGTTTTTGTTTCTTTTTGGGCAGGCGTCTTGGGGCATTTCTCCAGTTGAATAAGGTTGTTACTTCTCTCTGTACCTGGAAGTTTGTGATCGTAAATCATTGACTTCTGAATGGAGAAGACACGCAAAAGTTCGCTTAAGTATAGTAAACCAACGTTCTGAAGAAATCTCCCTACTTAAAGGTGACTACTTTTTAGTTATTTCTTCCACTGAAAGATGTCAAGAGTTCTCGTCTCCAAATCATTGTCAGCGACTGTATACAGTGTTTTATATAGCGACTGATTACGTATCATATGCACTAAATAATCACTTCAATAAAATCAGTGTTTTATATATTGCTCTCTTTTTGATGTATACGAGTAATGAGATGAGTATGTTTCTTGATGTTGACAGAAACATATCAATGGTTTGATGAAGAAGCTTTCTACTGCAAGTTCATATTTTCAAATACCGATGAAGGAGTATTTCATGTAGATGGAAAACTCAAGATTGTCGCCGAGGTAGATGTTCTTGAAGTTATTGGGAAACTAGATGTACCAGAGGAATCTGAAGAAGCAACTTAAGGTTTGAATGATATATATAGAGGAATATAATTGTGGTCCAGCGTCAACTGGTTTACTCATGAAGACTCAACAAGTAATGAAAAAGGTACATTGATGTCAATGGGTTTCAAATGCTACCTTACCAGGTAAGAAATTTAAAGAATGGTCTTCAACATGAATTCAATAAGAGATATCCGATTATGTGTTCCTAACGATGCCTTCAGTTTCTTAATTTATATACAAGTTCCGGACATCTTGGTTTTCGAGTACAAATCCTAAATCCAAAGATTTATTCTCTTATATTGGTTTATCCATTCTTTTTTCACTTGGCAGGTAAAATCTGTGAGCCGTATATTTGAAAAGCATCCAGGAATTGCAACAGAAGTTCGTCCGAAGAAACATCTTAGGTCAGCTTACATGAATTTCCTCCTTGGCCTAATCGAGACATTGTGCCAACCACCTCAGGAGCTTTCTAAAGATGATCTAGGCCAAGCACACGTGGCACTGGTCTGCATGACGTATGCGGGATTTAAGGTGGATTGGTTGGAAAAAATGTTGGACCAAGTGTCGGAAAGGAAGAAGAAAGAGGAGGCTAGCGAAGCTCGGCTTCAAGAAATGGAAGAACAGCTTCAGCACTTTAAGCAGAAAGAGTTATTGGAACTGAAGCGGAGGTGGTCAGACATGGAAGCTCTGGTGCAGAAGAAGAAAGCAGAGTTGTCGACCATCAAAGCTGCTCTCTCGTTCGATGATGTTGTTTGATGTTTAAGAGTTCTAGGTCTCTTGATTTTCAAAATAAGTGTTGTTTTGTGATATGCTCAAATTAATACCCTATAATGATACTAAAGCAGTAGCTGCAGTATATCAGGGGTCGAACACAAGAACTCAAGAAAACTCACGCAGTAGATGAAAGATGCAGATTAAGCTAAGCAAATCAAAGTTAAACAGTAAAATAGGTGATCGAAATATGGTTGTTTTAATTCAATTCAGGGAAGGATTAGGCTCAGGGTAACTCTCAGGAAATCAAAGATAAATGATAATCAATCAACCAAGGTTCAATTCAATTAAGTGCCGTTCTTAAACTCAAACACGATAGTATAGTTGACCAACTCTCGTTGTGAAAACTAACTAAGTCTAAAATCTAGAATTCCAAATCTCTTTGTAAATCCTACAGATTAAACCAGCAATTAATTCAAGTTTGATATGTTCACAATTCAATTAACCCAAATCTCTTTGCAGATAATCAAATTGCTCACCCTAGGCTTTATCAGATTACTCAATTGCACTGTCGTGCCTAATCGATTAATCTAAGTTCTATGTTCTAGGTGATCAGGTTAGAAATAGCTTTGAGAACAACCTATGATGAAGAACTATTCAGATTTTGAACCCTAACAAATCAATTATCATAAATCAGAGAAATCCATATGAGAAAACCCTAAACCTAAAAGGTGACTACTCAGACATGATAGATGGAACAAATAGCATAGCTGAATAAATCATGAAATTCAATAAATCAAGGGAATAGAAACAAGGGTTCGGGGTCTTCTCTATGACGAACAAAGTTTCGGATCCGTCTCCCTCACAAAAGTCTCAAATCTCAATGGTGGCTTTAGAATCAAAGTGAAAAGTAAAATCTGAAGTCTCCCTCTGACCTAATGACTAAAAACTACTTAAATAGGTCTAAAAACACGAGCTGGGCTTCTTTTGTAAATAAAGGGGATGATTGGGCTTCTTATGGGCTTCCTTGAAAATCTCTTCTGCGCATCAGCTACGTCGGTATCGATCGATACCGGGATGGTGTCGATCGATACTCAGGCTTGAAAACGAGTATGTCGGTATCGATCGATACCGAGATGGTGTCGATCGATACTCAGGCCTGAAAACAGGTACTTTCTTCGGTTTGCTCCAAAAAGGCTCCAAATGTCTCCAAAATCTCCAATTTCGTCCCAAACGTGCTAAAACCTAAAAAGACTCTAAAATGATAGAAAAAGCACTAGAAAGACTCGATAAAACGACTTATATCATGGCTAAAAACGGGTAAAATCCATGATATATCAACTCCCCCAGACTTAGCCTTTTGCTTGCCCTCAAGCAAAACAGAAAACTAAGTTAGAGAAAGAGGTTTGAAAAACATTAGAGATTTGACCTGTTACTGAAATCGCTGTAATAATCCTTTTCCCAAGCGCCCACTGCTGCCTGATTAGCTCCAGATCTAACCACCATGTACTTCTCCGTAGGAATCCCAACTTCCCAAGACTTCACTCATTATCTCACACCAATATTCATCCAAGCTCTCATCGCCAGTTTCATCGCTGCAATCAGTGTTCAAGAACCTTCTAGATTCTTGCCCATACAATATCATAGCCAAAGAACCATTTATTCAACAACATTTATTGCTTTCCGGTATTCTTTATCTCCCCCAGACTTATTTCATAATCAGTTCTCATTAGATTTCAACAGCGCAGGTTTATTTGAACAGCATATACAAATCAAGGTCCGAAACGCGAGTATTGATAGTGTTTGCTACCGAATCCTCGGTTTTTACCCTCTCAATGTATCAAAAGTCTTAGGTGAATAATGGGGTAATAGGAAATTTTCCTACCCCTCACTTCAGGCTTTCGTGTGATCATCCCTTATCCAAGTAGAATAATGGGGTCATTGGAAATTTTCCTACCCCTCTACTCGGCGGAAATCATTTCATCTTTTATAATGATTTTACCTGTTTTAACGCAAGTATGTATCTAACAATTTTCACGGGGGAGATATACCACAATTTTTTAAACATGATGGGTTCTTTAGCCAGATATGAATGATGAATCAAGCTCTAGGAACACTAACCGCGTAGATGAAGTGCAAAATTTGGCTGAAACTTGTGAAGAGTCTTGCTGGAGACATGGGTGATTTCTAGCTGGCTGGTTATCCCTTGGATTTTTCATTAGTCGAACTGAAACTAATCCTGTAACAGTGGTCACTCAAAAGCAAAATCAGAACAACAAAACCAAGCGCAATTCAGAAAACTCTAAGTTGTTTTGACTCAATTAAAAACAATTTTTAATATTTTTTTTAGACGCAAAAACAAAAACAAAATGAACACAATGTCAGTAACTACCTCCCCCAGACTTAAACAACACTGTCCCCAGTGTTTATCAAGCCTAGAGAAGGTGAAGGAAAACAAATGGAGCAAATGGGAAGGATTAAGAACAAGAGGGGTTACCAAAGTCTCAGTATCGATCGACACCAGGATGGTATCGATCGATACTAACATTCTTGGAGGCACTTCTGACCGATTGGTGTCGACCGATACCCAGGTGGTGTCGATCGACGCTGATGTCCAAAATCCGATTCACTACACAGAACAAAAACAAAAACGAAATCAGTATGTACTGACCTAATTGGTGGGTTGCCTCCCACCCAGCGCTTGTTTATTGTCACGAGCCTGACGTTAGTTAAGACATCAGTCGGGACAAGATGGAGAATTCACTCCGAGATAAACCCCACAGCCAGACATCTCAAGCTTCAGAGTTTTGCTCATCAGATCTTCTTCTCTCGCTTTCATCTCTGTAGGAATGAGAACTCTAACCTTAGAGAAAGGTTTTGAGGTTCCCTTGCACTTAACCTTATATTCGATCGAATCTCCATCACACTTCTGAGGAATCAAAGTGAAATTAGCAGCAACGTTGATCGTCTTGCTCGTCGCCTTAGTCTTTGTTGCCTTGGTCTTCCCTGCAACCTTCTTGGGGTGTTGGGGAGGTTCATTTGAAACATCTGCGACCTTTGGTTCGATCTTCAGAGGCTCGCCCGAGGCAATGGTGATGCACGAGACAAGTCTGGGTGCTTCTCTAGAAGGAATGACATCGTAGAAGACGTCTCTGTCAATGAAAGAGAAAGAGAGTCTCTTATTAGGCGTGTCCATGATCGCACCAACAGTAGCCAGAAATGATCTCCCTAAAATCAAGGGTACCGTGGATCCTTGGCTCATCTCCACAACCTGAAAATCAGTAGGAATCAGACAATCTCCTATTTTAACAGGTAAATCAAAAATGGTAGCGTAAGGGAGTGAGCTAGAAGAATTCGCGTATGTGAGAAGCGTGTTAGGAGATTTCATATCAGCTTTCAATCTCTCTGCAATATCCCTTGACATGACGTTGACACTAGACCCTGAGTCAACGAGAGACTCTTTGAAGTTTACTCCAGAGATGGAGCATGGAACTGAGAATTTCCCTGGGTCTTCCCTCTTTGTCAACTGTCTCAGCGGTGGTGGTGTATCAGCGACGAGAGGTCTTGTAACCTTTTTTCTGACAAAAACTTGCTTCTAGCAGCCTCCCACTCTTCTCTAGTCAGCTTGGGAAGAACAGGGTAAGGTAGCTTTGGCTTGTATACCCGCTCCTCAACCATCTCTGTCCTTTTCTCAGTCATTGATTCAGCTTGCGAAGGGTATCGACCGATACCAGATGAGTATCGATCGACACTGGAGTTTTGTATCGTTTCTGCGGGTTGGTGTCGATCGACACCGATAGGGGTGTCGATCGATACGCGTGGAATGTCAGAATTCTTAGCTTTATCTTCAGCAACCTTCGAATCTACAGCAGGTCTCGGGAAGTGTCGATCGATATCAAGCAGGTATCGGTCGATACTAGTATCACTGCATACGTACACAGTCATCTCAGGCTCAAAATTCTCTTTTCTAGCGCTCGAAGTGATTGCATTGACATGTCCATGCTGTGGTTGAACTGTCTTTCCTTTGACAGCTGCTGATGTCTGAGCTAATTGATTCTCCAGCATCTTCTGATGGGTTTCGAGAGCGTTGATTTTCCCACTCAGATCATTGTATACATTATCCAACTTTCTGTTAAAATCAACGGTCATCTTTTCTTGTCCCTGCAGAATCTGTTCCAAGAGGATATCCGTCTTACTCTCTGCAGCTCTAGGAGAAAGTGGTTGGTAAGCAGAATTACCGTATTGGCGAGTGAAATCACTGCTCTGAAGTGGTTTTTGGGTGAATTGAGTGCCACCAAAACCAGATTGGTTACCTCCAGACTTGTAACCACCTTGCTGATTGTTGTTGAAACCGCAGTTTTTGTTGTAACCAAATCGCTGATCCTGAAAACCAGAACCACCAATGTAGTTAACATCCTCTGTCTCGTCCTCAATGTTTTCCACTTCCTCAGCAAAGTGCACAGCCTTCTTCGTCTTCCCCACTAACAGATTGTGCATTGTATCCAGCTTCGCCTGAACCTCAGCAATCTGCGAACCATCAGCAACACTAGCGAGCCGCTTTCGCTCAAAATCAGCATTCTTGGTGCTATTACTAGACGCCAAATTCTCAATCAGCTTCACAGCATCGGTTGGAACCCTAGTGTTGAAATTCCCATTACTTGCAGAATCCAACGCCATCTGATACCGCCAATCAATACCCCTGTAGAAAACCCCGAGCAACTGAACTTGAGTGAAACCGTGATGTGGACACTCCCTCTGATAGGATCTGAATCGTACCCAAGCATCCTTGAGCGCTTCTGTTGGACCCTGAGAAAACTGAGATATCTTGTTCCTGAGTTCCTCTGATCTCGCATCGTCATAGAAGTTGTTCAGGATAGCGTTCTTGGTCTCATTCCAGGTAGTAAGAGATCCAGGAGGTAACTGCTTCAGCCAGTAAGCTGCTTCTCCACCAAGAGAGTATGGGAAAAGCTTACAAAACAGATACTCATGAGGTACTTGATATAAGTCGTTTTATCGAGTCTTTCTAGTGCTTTTTTTATCATTTTAGAGTCTTTTCAGGTTTTAGCACGTTTGGGACGAAATTGGAGATTTTGGAGACATTTGGAGCCTTTTTGGAGCAAACCGAAGAAAGTACCCGTTTTCAGGCCTGAGTATCGATCGACACCATCTCGGTATCGATCGATACTGACATACTCGTTTTCAAGCCTGAGTATCGATCGACACCATCCCGGTATCGATCGATACCGACGTAATCAACGCGCGTGAGAGATTTTCAAGGAAGCCCATAAGAAGCCCAATACTTTCCCTGATTTACAAAGAAGCCCAGCTCGTGTTTTTAGACCTATTTAAGTAGTTTTTAGTCATTAGGTCAAAGAGGGACTTCAGATTTTACTTTTCACTTTGATTCTAAAGCCACCATTGAGATTTGAGCTTTTGTGAGGGAGACGGATCCAAGACTGTGTTCATCATAGAGAAGATCCCGAACCCTTGTTTTTATTCTTTTGTTATATTTAATTTCATGATTTATTCAGTTATGGTATTTGTTTCATTTATCATGTCTGAGTAGTCTCCTTTTAGGTTCAGGGTTTTCTCATATGGATTTCTCTCATTTATGATGATTGATTTGTTAGGGTTCAAAATCTGAATAGTTCTTCACCATAGGTTGTTCTCAAAGCTATTTCTAACCTGATCACTTAGAACATAGAACCTAGATTAATCGATTAGGCACGACAGTGCAATTGAGTAATCTGATAAAACCTAGGGTGAGCAATTGGATTATCTACAAAGAGATTTGGTTTAATCGAATTGTGAACATATCAAACTTGAATTAATTGCAGACATACTGATTTTGTTTTTGTTTTTGTTCTGTGTAGTGAATCGGATTTTGGGCATCAGCGTCGATCGACACCACCTGGGTATCGGTCGACACCAATCGGTCAGAAGTGCCTCCATGAATGTTAGTATCGGTCGATACCATCCTGGTGTCGATCGATACTGAGACTTTGGTAACCCCTCTTGTTCTTAATCCTTCCCATTCGCTCCATTTGTTTTCCTTCACCTTCTCTAGGCTTGATAAACACTGGGGACAGTGTTGTTTAAGTCTGGGGGAGGTAGTTACTGACATTGTGTTCATTTTGTTTTTGTTTTTTTTTTTTCGTTTTTGTTTTTGCGTCTAAAAAAAATATATAAAAAATTGTTTTTAATTGAGTCAAAACAACTTAGAGTTTTCTGAATTGCGCTTGGTTTTGTTGTTCTGATTTTGCTTTTGAGTGACCACTGTTTCAGGATTAGTTTCAGTTCGACTAATGAAAAATCCAAGGGATAACCAGCCATCTAGAAATCACCCACGTCTCCAGTAAGATTTTTCACAAGCTTTAGCCAAATTTTGCACTTCATCTACGCAGTTAGTGTTTTTAGAGCTTGATTCATCATTCATATCTGGCTAAAGAACCCATCATGGTTGAAAATTGTGGTATATCTCCCCCGTGAAAATTGTTGGATACATATTTGCGTTAAAACAGGTAAAATCTATATAAAAGATGAAATGATTTCCGCCGAGTAGAGGGGTAGGAAAATTTCCTATGACCCCATTATTCTACTTGGATAAGGAATGATCACACAAAGGCCTGAAGTGAGGGGTAGGAAAATTTCCTATGACCCCATTATTCACCTAAGACTTTTGATACATTGAGAGGGTAAGAACAGGGGATTCGGTAGCAAACACTATCAATACTCGCGTTTCGGACCTTGATTTGTATATGCTGTTCAAATAAACCTGTGCTGTTGAAATCTAATGAGAACTGATTATGAAATAAGTCTGGGGGAGATGAAGAATACCGGAAAGCAATAAATGTTGTTGAATAAATGGTTCCTTAGCTATGATATTGTATGGGCAAGAATCTAGAAAGTTCTTGAACACTGATTGCAGCGATGAAACTGGCGATGAGAGCTTGGATGAATATTGGTGTGAGATAGTAAGTGAAATCTTGGGAAGTTGGGGTTCCTACGGAGAAGTACATGGTGGTTAGATCTGGAGCTGATCAGGCAGCAGTGGGCGCTTGGGAAAAAGGATCATTACAGCGATTTCGGTAAGAGGTCAGATCTCTAAGGTTTTTCAAACTTCTCTCTCTAACTTAGTTTTCTGTTTTGCTTGAGGGCAAGCAAAAGGCTAAGTCTGGGGGCGTGATATATCATGGATTTTACCCGTTTTTAGCCATGATATAAGTCGTTTTATCGAGTCTTTCTAGTGCTTTTTCTATCATTTTAGAGTCTTTTCAGGTTTTAGCACGTTTGGGACGAAATTGGAGATTTTGGAGACATTTGGAGCCTTTTTGGAGCAAACCGAAGAAAGTACCCGTTTTCAGGCCTGAGTATCGATCGACACCATCTCGGTATCGATCGATACTGACATACTCGTTTTCAAGCCTGAGTATCGATCGACACCATCCCGGTATCGATCGATACCGACGTAATCAACGCGCGTGAGAGATTTTCAAGGAAGCCCATAAGAAGCCCAATACTTTCCCTGATTTACAAAGAAGCCCAGCTCGTGTTTTTAGACCTATTTAAGTAGTTTTTAGTCATTAGGTCAAAGAGGGACTTCAGATTTTACTTTTCACTTTGATTCTAAAGCCACCATTGAGATTTGAGCTTTTGTGAGGGAGACGGATCCAAGACTGTGTTCATCATAGAGAAGATCCCGAACCCTTGTTTTTATTCTTTTGTTATATTTAATTTCATGATTTATTCAGTTATGGTATTTGTTTCATTTATCATGTCTGAGTAGTCTCCTTTTAGGTTCAGGGTTTTCTCATATGGATTTCTCTCATTTATGATGATTGATTTGTTAGGGTTCAAAATCTGAATAGTTCTTCACCATAGGTTGTTCTCAAAGCTATTTCTAACCTGATCACTTAGAACATAGAACCTAGATTAATCGATTAGGCACGACAGTGCAATTGAGTAATCTGATAAAACCTAGGGTGAGCAATTGAATTATCTGCAAAGAGATTTGGTTTAATCGAATTGTGAACATATCAAACTTGAATTAATTGCTGGTTTAATCTGTAGGATTTACAAAGAGATTTGGAATTCTAGATTTTAGACTTAGTTAGTTTTCACAACGAGAGTTGGTCAACTATACTATCGTGTTTGAGTTTAAGAACGGCACTTAATTGAATTGAACCTTGGTTGATTGATTATCATTTATCTTTGATTTCCTGAGAGTTACCACTGAGCACGATCTTTCCCCTGAATTTAATCAACCAATCATATTTCGTTCTTCTGTTTATTAATTAACTGCGAATTGCTTAGCTTAATCTTCACTAATTTGCTTATTGTGTGATTTTCCTGAGTCCTTGTGTTCGACCCCTGTTATACTGCAGCAACTGCTTTAGTATCTTTTAGGGTATTAATTTGAGCATATCAAATTTGGCGCCGTTGCCGGGGACTCTAAAAATTCACCATTAGAATTTTAGTTGTCGATTTTGTCTAAGTTCGTCGTCAGTATCGATCGATACTCCATTGGTATCGATCGACACTGAACGTCTGTTTTTGAATTTTGGTTACTTATTTTCTCGTCTTTTGATTTTCAGGTGTATGCATCAGCGTGCTACCAGGAGAAAGAAGGACACACCACTGATCAATCTCTCCAACTCAGAGCTAGCAGAGCTTGAACGCACGAGTCGAACAAGGAAAAGAACTACAGTTGAGATGGATCTTCCACAAGGTTTGGTGCATGATGAGGAAGGTGGACAACTACCTCCTCCACAACAACCCCAAGCCGTTGCTGAACGGACTCTTGGGGATTACAACAGACCGGATCAATTCTATGCAAATCGTGCAGCGATCCGTATTCCTACCTTCCAGAGGAATGACTTCGAGTTGAAGCCTGCTTACTTCGCTCTTGTTGGACAGCACCCTTTCAACGGTCTCTCTCATGAGCATCCAATGGATCACATTGAGAAATTTGAGGACTTGGTCACCAGCATGAAATACAATGGAGTACCTCATGAGTATCTGTTTTGTAAGCTTTTCCCATACTCTCTTGGTGGAGAAGCAGCTTACTGGCTGAAGCAGTTACCTCCTGGATCTCTTACTACCTGGAATGAGACCAAGAACGCGTTCCTGAACAACTTCTACGACGATGCGAGATCAGAGGAACTCAGGAACAAGATATCTCAGTTTTCTCAGGGTCCAACAGAAGCGCTCAAGGCTGCTTGGGTACGATTCAGATCCTATCAGAGGGAGTGTCCACATCACGGTTTCACTCAAGTTCAGTTGCTCGGGGTTTTCTACAGGGGTATTGATTGGCGGTATCAGATGGCGTTGGATTCTGCAAGTAATGGGAATTTCAACACTAGGGTTCCAACCGATGCTGTGAAGCTGATTGAGAACTTGGCGTCTAGTAATAGCACCAAGAATGCTGATTTTGAGCGAAAGCGGCTCGCTAGTGTTGCTGATGGTTCGCAGATTGCTGAGGTTCAGGCGAAGCTGGATACAATGCACAATCTGTTAGTGGGGAAGACGAAGAAGGTTGTGCACTTTGCTGAGGAAGTGGAAAACATTGAGGATGAGACGAGAGGATGTTAACTACATTGGTGGTTCTGGTTTTCAGGGTCAGCGATTTGGTTACAACAACAACCGCGGTTTCAACAACAATCAGCAAGGTGGTTACAAGTCTGGAGGTAACCAATCTGGTTTTGGTGGCACTCAATTCACCCAAAACCACTTGAGCAGTGATTTCACTCGCCAATACGGTAATTCAGCTTACCAACCACTTTCTCCTAGAGCTGCAGAGTAAGACGGATATCCTCTTGGAACAGATTCTGCAGGGACACGAAAAGATGACCGTTGATTTTAACAGAAAGCTGGATAATGTATACAATGATCTGAGTGGGAAAATCAATGCTCTCGAAACCCATCAGAAGATGCTGGAGAATCAATTAGCTCAGACATCAGCAGCTGTCAAAGGAAAGACAGTTCAACCACAGCATGGACATGTCAATGCAATCACTTCGAGCGCTAGAAAAGAGAATTTTGAGCCTGAGATGACTGTGTACGTATGCAGTGATACTAGTATCGACCGATACCTGCTTGATATCGATCGATACTTCCCGAGACCTGCTGTAGATTCGAAGGTTGCTGAAGATAAAGCTAAGAATTCTGACATTCCACGCGTATCGATCGACACCCCTATCTGTGTCGATCGACACCAACCCGCAGAAACGATACAAAACTCCAGTGTCGATCGATACTCATCTGGTATCGGATTCGAACACAAGGACTCAGGAAAATCACACAATAAGCAAATTAGTGAAGATTAAGCTAAGCAATTCGCAGTTAATTAATAAACAGAAGAACGAAATATGATTGGTTGATTAAATTCAGGGGAAAGATCAGGCTCAGGGTAACTCTCAGGAAATCAAAGATAAATGATAATCAATCAACCAAGGTTCAATTCAATTAAGTGCCGTTCTTAAACTCAAACACGATAGTATAGTTGACCAACTCTCGTTGTGAAAACTAACTAAGTCTAAAATCTAGAATTCCAAATCTCTTTGTAAATCCTACAGATTAAACCAGCAATTAATTCAAGTTTGATATGTTCACAATTCGATTAAACCAAATCTCTTTGCAGATAATCCAATTGCTCACCCTAGGTTTTATCAGATTACTCAATTGCACTGTCGTGCCTAATCGATTAATCTAGGTTCTATGTTCTAAGTGATCAGGTTAGAAATAGCTTTGAGAACAACCTATGGTGAAGAACTATTCAGATTTTGAACCCTAACAAATCAATCATCATAAATGAGAGAAATCCATATGAGAAAACCCTGAACCTAAAAGGAGACTACTCAGACATGATAAATGAAACAAATACCATAACTGAATAAATCATGAAATTAAATATAACAAAAGAATAAAAACAAGGGTTCGGGATCTTCTCTATGATGAACACAGTCTTGGATCCGTCTCCCTCACAAAAGCTCAAATCTCAATGGTGGCTTTAGAATCAAAGTGAAAAGTAAAATCTGAAGTCCCTCTTTGACCTAATGACTAAAAACTACTTAAATAGGTCTAAAAACACGAGCTGGGCTTCTTTGTAAATCAGGGAAAGTATTGGGCTTCTTATGGGCTTCCTTGAAAATCTCTCACGCGCGTTGATTACGTCGGTATCGATCGATACCGGGATGGTGTCGATCGATACTCAGGCTTGAAAACGAGTATGTCAGTATCGATCGATACCGAGATGGTGTCGATCGATACTCAGGCCTGAAAACGGGTACTTTCTTCGGTTTGCTCCAAAAAGGCTCCAAATGTCTCCAAAATCTCCAATTTCGTCCCAAACGTGCTAAAACCTGAAAAGACTCTAAAATGATAGAAAAAGCACTAGAAAGACTCGATAAAACGACTTATATCATGGCTAAAAACGGGTAAAATCCATGATATATCAGTACTCCATTGTATTTCATGCTGGTGACCAAGTCCTCAAATTTCTCAATGTGATCCATTGGATGCTCATGAGAGAGACCGTTGAAAGGGTGCTGTCCAACAAGAGCGAAGTAAGCAGGCTTCAACTCGAAGTCATTCCTCTGGAAGGTAGGAATACGGATCGCTGCACGATTTGCATAGAATTGATCCGGTCTGTTGTAATCCCCAAGAGTCCGTTCAGCAACGGCTTGAGGTTGTTGTGGAGGAGGTAGTTGCACACCTTCCTCATCATGCACTAAACCTTGTGGAAGATCCATCTCCACTGTAGTTCTTTTCCTTGTTCGACTCGTGCGTTCAAGCTCTGCTAGCTCTGAGTTGGAGAAATTGATCAGTGGTGTGTTCTTCGTTCTCCTGGTGGTACGCTGATGCATACACCTGAAAATCAAAAGACGAGAAATTAAGTAACCAAAATTTAAAAACAGACGTCCAGTGTCGATCGATACCAATGGAGTATCGATCGATACTGACGACGAACTTAGACAAAATCGACAGCTAAAATTCTAATGGTGAATTTTTAGAGTCCCCGGCAACGGCGCCAAATTTGATATGCTCAAATTAATACCCTATAATGATACTAAAGCAGTAGCTGCAGTATATCAGGGGTCGAACACAAGAACTCAAGAAAACTCACGCAGTAGATGAAAGATGCAGATTAAGCTAAGCAAATCAAAGTTAAACAGTAAAATAGGTGATCGAAATATGGTTGTTTTAATTCAATTCAGGGAAGGATTAGGCTCAGGGTAACTCTCAGGAAATCAAAGATAAATGATAATCAATCAACCAAGGTTCAATTCAATTAAGTGCCGTTCTTAAACTCAAACACGATAGTATAGTTGACCAACTCTCGTTGTGAAAACTAACTAAGTCTAAAATCTAGAATTCCAAATCTCTTTGTAAATCCTACAGATTAAACCAGCAATTAATTCAAGTTTGATATGTTCACAATTCAATTAACCCAAATCTCTTTGCAGATAATCAAATTGCTCACCCTAGGCTTTATCAGATTACTCAATTGCACTGTCGTGCCTAATCGATTAATCTAAGTTCTATGTTCTAGGTGATCAGGTTAGAAATAGCTTTGAGAACAACCTATGATGAAGAACTATTCAGATTTTGAACCCTAACAAATCAATTATCATAAATCAGAGAAATCCATATGAGAAAACCCTAAACCTAAAAGGTGACTACTCAGACATGATAGATGGAACAAATAGCATAGCTGAATAAATCATGAAATTCAATAAATCAAGGGAATAGAAACAAGGGTTCGGGGTCTTCTCTATGACGAACAAAATTTCGGATCCGTCTCCCTCACAAAAGTCTCAAATCTCAATGGTGGCTTTAGAATCAAAGTGAAAAGTAAAATCTGAAGTCTCCCTCTGACCTAATGACTAAAAACTACTTAAATAGGTCTAAAAACACGAGCTGGGCTTCTTTTGTAAATAAAGGGGATGATTGGGCTTCTTATGGGCTTCCTTGAAAATCTCTTCTGCGCGTCAGCTACGTCGGTATCGATCGATACCGGGATGGTGTCGATCGATACTCAGGCTTGAAAACGAGTATGTCGGTATCGATCGATACCGAGATGGTGTCGATCGATACTCAGGCCTGAAAACAGGTACTTTCTTCGGTTTGCTCCAAAAAGGCTCCAAATGTCTCCAAAATCTCCAATTTCGTCCCAAACGTGCTAAAACCTGAAAAGACTCTAAAATGATAGAAAAAGCACTAGAAAGACTCGATAAAACGACTTATATCATGGCTAAAAACGGGTAAAATCCATGATATATCATTTTGTACTTGGGAATATGAAAGAAATTTGTGAAGGAAGTTGTTGCATTTTATTGAAGTTTACTGGCGTTACGTTTTTATGGGTTCTACTCTGTTTCTTTGAGTTTTGGTTTCGAAATGAGAGTCCCTCAAACCTTAGAATGCTAAAAGAGATTTATATTGGATATTTCTACATGCTGTGTGAAGAAATAATTTGTTGCATTGAGTTTCTTGCGTGTAAAAGTAAATAAGTGTCTATGGTTGAGGTACACGGCAAACAAGTGACTCAATTGGATGGACGCCATTAATATCCATCGGTTGTTTTACATTCATTTATTAATTTTGTAATTATGACAATCGTATCAATCGCAATGCATGCATATCTTAATATATATCTCTACTAACTCCGCAAATATAAAGATCCTCTTGGTCTATATTGAGTGATTCTCTTCGTATCAATGGTGAAGAAAACAGAGAGTAGTGAATCTAGCGATGATGAACAGAGATACTCGTCTTCATCTGAAGAATGGTCGGAGTCCTCAGACGATGATGATGACGCATCTGAAGGGGATACGGATGATGACGATGATGATGATGACGCATCTGAAGAGAGTTTGGGTGATGATGATGCCACCAAGAGGATCCAGATGATGATGATGCTTTATCTCCTATTTATGATAATGGAGGTAGTGGCATAAGTCCGTTGAACCAATCGAATGGCTTAGAGGACGCTTCTCATACGGTAGTATATCATGGTATAAGGTGTAGCTGAGCCTGAGACTGATGTTTCCAATGGTGAAAATGATGATGCACCTAAAGAGAATGTTGATGATGAGGCTTCATCTCTCGTTTTGAATGATAGTGCTAGAAGCGGAAGTACTCTAGACCAAGTGAAGTCCTTGGAGGATGCCTCTCAGGTAGTAATAGGAAATGGTGGTAGGGGGTTTAACAATGATGCATTTGTACTTAAGGAGATTCAGCCAGTAAAGGAAACAATGGATATCAATGGTTTTGAGGTTGTTTCTTCCAAGGTAAGAACGCGATTCATCTTCTATTGTTATCTGTAATATATGGTACAAAGTATGTTTTTTCTGTTTCCAAATCCCCAAAGAATGCTCTCTCTCATATGTCTTGTACATCTGTTTTCACTCGCAGGTGGAATCTGTGAGACGTATTTTCGAAAGACACCCAGACATTGCTGTGCAATTCCGTGCAAAGAACCAACATCTGAGGAACGTATGTATGGATTTCCTGCTCAGCTTAATCGAGATGATGTGCCAGTCACTCCAGGAGCTCTCCAATGAAGATCTTGTGGAAGCAGACGTTGCGCTGACATACTTGAGAGATGCAGGATTTAAGATGGATTGGTTAGAGAAGAAGCTGGACCAACTAAAGGAAAGGAAGGAGGAAGAGCAGTCTGGTTTGGCCCGGCTCCATGAAATAGAGGAAAATCTAATGATATTGAAGCAAAAGTGGTCAGACCTGGATGCTCTTGCGGAGAAGGAGAAGGCAGAGTTGTCAGCCACTAGAACTTCTATGTCTTTCGATGATCTTGTTTCCTGAGTAGAGTTGTTAGTGATTGTTTTCATATACTCTCATTGCTTTGTTTCCTGATGATTGCAAGAGATTCTTGGGATAGTTATTGTGCTATGCGTGTTATATTTCGTTCTTATCTTTTGATTTCTCAGAACTAGGATAAATTTAAGCTCTTTGAATCTCCTCGTGGTCTTGATCGCTTATCATATGATCTCATTTTTATGTATTTTTTTAGTTAATTTTTATGCAAAGTTTGATTTTTTTTCCAAGTATAAATTCACTTGGAGAATGGTTAGATCACTTGATGAGACATTCAAAATACGAAAGCTTTAGACTCAATAATCTTCAGCCACCAGAACTCCTCTCTCCTTCGAAGATGTTGTTTGATCACTTAAATTCTTAGGCATTCTTGTTTTAAGATAAAAGTGTTCTTGTAAGATAATGAACTTTTATGCATTTCTGAAGTTGTCACTTTTTGTGAAAAGAAAAAGTCTTTTGCTGCTGATTTATCTAAGTTCAGTTACTAAATTTGTAGAAATCTCAACGGACATGAAGTTTGATGATAAAGTAACCTCTCAATGTCTGAAATAGTGACAGGCACTTGATACTATTGCTTTTGACGTAGACTCCTTTAACATAAATTCGCATTTTCCATCATTTAATTCGTAGTTATGGCTTATTATCAAGTCACGATGAGTCAAGGCTGTTCATATTCTCCATCCACAAGGCAGTGACTGGCTCCAAAAGTATAGCCGCTTTTTTCTCTGTTTTTAATGCATCTGTGGTGGTTTGACTCTCAACTAATATATCATTGATGATTTCTCTGGTTTCTCTTCTTCATGCACTTGCGCTTTACCTAGACTCCTTTATTACTCATTTGTCTTTCAATATATTAATTCGTAATTATGGCAGAATATCAAGTCACGAGGGGCAAAGACTGTTTTCATTCGCGCACATCATTCGAGATTCATGCATGTTCGTCATATATCTATACGTTGCAGGTAGAAAACACTCAAAACACTTAAGCACTTAAGAGTTCACTTAGTTGATTTTGTGCGCTTGAAAACTCTCTTATTCCATGAATTTTCTTTACAAAAAAATTCAGAGAAAATTTAAAATTATATTTAGTTTGTTTATATTAAATCCTAAAAATACTAAACCAAAAATACTTATTTTATTTTCTGTGATAATCAACATTCAACTTTTTTTAAAAAGAAGCAAAAACGTTCAAAGAAAAAATTAAATTATATTTTATTTTTTTACTAATAAATTAATTTGTTTATCAAACATGCTTTTCTAGTTTTCTCCATAATGATTCCGCGTTAGTCAAAGTCAAATTAAATCAGTTTTATACTCTCTTTTTTTAAGGGTTTGTGCATGCTATAAACCAAACTGAGACTCCATGAATCTTCATGACGTCAATAATGAACCTATTTGATAAGAAGTTTGTTTGGGTTATAAAGAATTTTTCCTCTTTGCAATTACAAGATTGTTATGTGTCTGTTCCATTTCTGATCCGTGACGTCAAATGGTAAAAAACAATATATTTTTCTTTCCAAATGTTCTCTCGTCCATTTTAATCAAATGTTGTGAATCATCTATATAAAGTTTTGATGATTCTTTTCTTTTGGGTTGTTTTTTTTTTTTTTTTTTTTTTTGCAGATAATCAACATTCAGCTTTCCAACCAATTAATGGGGTGGAAATGTTGCAGAAGGACGGCAGTGGTTTAATAAGAAAGCTCCACAATGGGGTTGGGAAGACATGATTCCTCTAACAAAACTTAATGATATAAATAGTGGCTTCTTGGTGAACGGAGAGCTCACGATTGTTGCTGAAGTAGAAACTTTTGAAGCTATTGGCACGTCACAAGTTGCAGCGATTAGTGATGATAGTGAATGGACACTTAGGACCAGGATGATGTAACTGTTGTAGTCCAGGGCTTTCATGTTCTGGATTCGCAAGTAATATATTAAAGCTTGAAAATAATTTGAAGTTTTTAACTCTTGTTTCAATATTTGACACAAACCGATATGACCTTTGTTTATTGTTTACACCATCTTCACAGGTTAATCAAGTGAAGGAAATCTTTGAGAAACATCCAAATCTCGCATTGAATTTCAGAATTTCAATTTGAAGAATCAAAATCTCAAGAATGTTTACATGGGATTTCTTCTTAACTTAATCAAGACATTGAGCAAGTCGCCTAAGGAACTCACTGAGGACGACTTAAACTTCGCAGACAGTACGTACACTTTCTGATCTGACAAAAGCAGGCTTTATGTTGGATTGGTTGCGTCAGAAGTTAAATAAGGCTTTGGAGAAACAAATAGCTTGTGACGCACACTAATTTACTCGTAAGATTAAAAGTCTTGGTTCGGAACTTCCTGAACTAAGTTATGTCTCTGTTAAATCGTCCTGGTCTTGCGGTTTTGGATGCGAAAATTTTCCCATTTTTGTTTTGTTTTAAAAGTCTCATTTTTTCAATGTGGAAGGCAGCGTTTCTGGTTTACATCACAATTTATAGCTGCATATACATTGTTGTTGAGCTCGTTCATGAACAAACCAAGTCCATTGTACAACAGTACACTTGGCGTCTCTGAGTGGAGTGTCATTTGGATTCATGGCCACACTTGGTTACGCCAGGTGGAAGAAGCTGATATATCGGCACATAATCACTATCTCGAGTGACAAAAAAAAAATCACTCTCTTGGATTTGTATGTTTCTAACGACGAGAGAAAATAAACAAACTGAAAAGTGATAATTTAGTTTTAGTCTTTTAAAGAGTAATAGAATTAGTCCCATGCTACCGCACGGATTAATATATCTTTGAAAATTTGGAATTATAAATTTATATTTATATTTATTCTGAAATCTTATACACGCTAAGATAAGTTTTCATTAACATTTTATTATAATGAGAGAATATATTCTTTGGTTAAGATTATAATTTTTTTTTTTTGTAGAAACATTTTGATTAATTTTAAAAAAAAAAACAGAAAGATATTTAAAAATTTATGCATTACATGTTATTTTGAAATTTGTTATTTATTAGAAGTGATTTTTCCCTAAAATCTCAATAATAATTATAAAAGATTCAGTAAGTGATTTAGGTAAATAAGTAATGAGATATTTAAGAAAAATATCGTTTTTAAGGAAATATCGATATTTAAGGATATTTAGTTAAATCTTGATATATTTGATTTAATTTCTTTAAATAATCTTCGATTTTAATAAAATGATCACATAATAAGTAATTACTAAAACACCCTTAATGAGAGATTAAAATTTGTTCTTTGATGTAATGGCAATGTGATATAAATATTTCTATTTTTAATGTTTATTTATAAATATACTCTCCAAATAATATATAGGGGATGCAAATATATAGAGTGACTCACATAGTAAGCCCTGGGCGTTTGGTTACCCCTTCGGGTTCGGTTCGGTTCCACTCGATTTCGGTTAGTTAGGGTAGAGGAATTTAGTACCCGTTCAGATATTTTAAAATTTTGGTTCGGTTCGGTTTGGTTCCGTGTATTTTCGGTTCGGTTCCGGATACCCAAAATATCGAGAAATGTTTTTAAAATGTTAAATTTAAATAAGATTTGGTTAAATTTTGACAAATATAACTAAAATTTTTGGATATTTTGGTTATTTTGGTCTAATAATAACTCAAAATTTCGAGTTTATTATGTAATTATGAGTAATTGAGTTATATTAAATCTAAATATAATTAATATGATATATAATTATATATCAGATATTTCAAGTACTCATTCGGTTATCGGTTTGGTTCCGGTTCTTCGGGTATAAACGTTTAGTACTCATTCGGGTATTTTGTCGGTTCTCATTTTTTGGTTCGATTTGGTTCGGTTCTTATTTTTCGGTTCAATTTGGTTCGGTTCTTCAGTTCCAGATTTTTTTTACCCTAGCCTATCACATGCGTACGTAATCATAAATATACCTCAACTCCAAAAATAATACCACCTAAAATTTTAAAAACATTTTGCGATGGCATCATCCTTTCACAAGATAAGCTTTATCTCAATGCAAATCTTGTATTTCCTTATATTTTTTTGTTATAATTTAAAATGTATTCCTCAAATACTAATATCAAGATATGGACCTTGAATGGTAGTAGGTTCTAACTTGGTATTTAGATTTTGATTTTCCAAAAACCATTTAATTGTCCAATCAAGATTATAGAAAAAATAGTTTTCCTAGGAAAACTAGTTTTTGAGGGTTTTTGCAAATTTTTAAACAAAATCCAAAATAAAATTTCCAAGAAGTTTTTAAAATGTGTCGTGACTTATTCGATTCTGTTTGTTGTGATATCTTACATATCATGGCATTTTGGTATCGTTGGAGACATTGTATCTGGGTTAGTTATTGTGCCACTTTTTTGGCACCAATTCCCACTTGAACGTGTTATAAGAAACGTTGAAAAAGAAGAAGTTTGCGAAGGGAAAGAAAAGAAGACATGAAACAAGTGAAGACTTTATTTTGATTAGTATATGAAGGAAAGAAGTTAGACAATCTGCTTAGTTAATATATTTATGGCTTAAAAGACTTAATGGCTTAATCATAAGATAATTACAGGTAATGATGTGGTCTGTCTCCTTTATCATAGGATAATTGCCCCAAATGTTATTTCCGGCGCAACCAACGACGGCGAAACTCAGGTAGTTGCCCCAAATGATGTTTCCAGCGCAACCAACGACGGCACAACTTTCAACAGCGAAACTTTGGTGGTTGCTCCAACTGCTGTTTTCGGCGCAACCAACGGCGGCACAACTTCCGACGGTAAAACTCAGGTGGTTGCCCCAAATGTTGTTTCCAGTGTAACCAACGACTGCGAAATTCAGGTGGTTACCCCAAATGTTCTTTCCAGTGCAACCAACGGCGGCACAACTCCTGACAGCGAAACTTTGGTGGTTATCCCAACTGCTGTTTCCGACGCAACAAACGGCGGCACAACTCTCGACGGCAAAACTTAGGTGGTTGCCCCAAATGCTGTTTTCGGAGCAACCAACGACGGTGAAATTCAGGTGGTTGCCCCAAATGCTTTTTTCAGCGCAACCAACAGCGGCACAACTCCCGACAGCTAAACTTTAGTGGTTGCCCCAACTGTTATTTCTGGGGTAACTAACGGCGGCACAACTTCCGACGGCGAAACTAAGGTGGTTGTCCCAAATGCTGTTTCCACCGCAACTAACGGCGGCACAACTCCTGACGACAAAACTTTGGTGGTTGCTCCAACTGCAGTTTCCGGTGCAACCAACGGCGGCACAACTTCCGACGACGAAACTCTGGTGGTTGTCCCAAATTCTGTTTCCGGCGCAACCAACGGCGGCACAACTCCCGACGGCGAAACTCGGGTGGTTGACCCAAATGCTGTTTCCGGCGCAACTCCGTCCATCTTACGCTCGTCGGAGGTTAGAGTTAATGAGGTTCCATTGCTACAGCACCAGAGTCTTCGGGATGAAAGGTAAGAGTTAAATGATGATTTTTGTCTTGGTTAATATGTTAACTGTTCTGAGTGATGATAGATTTCTATGTTGTTTTAATTTTTGTTTTAACAAGACCATGAAGCAATTGGATAAATTAATGAAAAGGTGTCACGAAGTCATTGCTTTGCTTATTAGATTTGCGTTGGTGCTTGCTCTGATTGGCTTTATAATCAATGCAATGAGCAGCGATGGGGGTCAGGTTCCTCCGATTTCTATTCTTAAAATAATTACGATCATCCTTCGTAATTTAGAGATACATCTTGTCTTCCCATTTCTAATAATGAGTTTAATATATGCCTTGCTCTATATTTTATCTTCTTCTGCTACTATTCCAGTAGCATACGTCTTATGGATGGGTGCATTGAATGTTATAGTTGGATTTATTACTCTGTTTGTTGTGATATCTTACATATCATGTCATTATGGTATCCTTGGAGGCATTATATGCAGGTTAGTTATTGTGCCACTCTTTTGGCACTAATTGCCCACGTGAACGTGTTATAAGAGACGTTGAAAAATAAGAAGACAAAAAAGAGATTCGCGAAGGGAAAGAAAAGAAAACATGAAACAAGTGAAGACTTTATTTTGATTAGTATATGAAGGAAAGAAGTTAGACAATCTGTTTAGTTATATATTTATATCTTAGAAGACTTAGTGGCTTAATCATAAGATAATTACAGGTAATGATGTGGTCTGTCTCCTTTATCATAAGATAATTGCCCCAATTATTGTTTCCGGCGCAGCAACGGACGACGAAACTTTGGTGGTTGCCCCAAATGATGTTTTCAGCGCAACCAACTACGGCAGAACTCCCAACAGCGAAACTTTGGTGGTTGCCCCAACTACTGTTTCTGGCGCAACCAACGACGGCACAATATCCGACGGCGAAACTCAGGTGGTTGCCCCAAATACTGTTTCCGGTGCAACCAACTACTGAGAACCTCAGGTGGTTGCCCTAAATGTTGTTTCCGGCGCAACCAACGGCGGCACAACTCCCGACGGTGAAACTTAGGTGGTTGCTCGAAATACTGTTTTCGGCGCAACCAACGATGGTGAAACTCAGGTGGATGTCCCAAATTCTGTTTCCAGCATAACCAACGGTGGCACAATTCCGGACAGCGAAACTTTGGTGGTTGACCCAACTGCTATTTCCGGCGCAACCAACGGCGGCATTCCCGACGGCGAAACTCAGATGGTAGCCCAAATTGCTGTTTCCAGCGCAACCAACGGCGGCACAATTCCTGAAGGCGAAACTTTGGTGGTTGCCCCAACTGCTGTTTCCGGCGCAACCAACGGCGGCACAACTCCTGACGGCGAAACTTTGGTGGTTGCTCGAACTACTGTTTCCGGCGCAACCAATGGCGGCACAACTTCCGACGGCGAAACTCAGGTGGTTGTCCCAAATGTTGTTTCCGGTGCAACCAACGACTGCGAAACTCAGGTGATTGCCCCAAATATTGTTTCCAGCGCAACCAACGACGGCACAACTAACGACAGCGAAACTTTGGTGGTTGCCCCAACTGCTGTTTCCGGCGCAACCAACGGCGGCACAACTCCTGAAGGCGAAACTTAGGTGGTTGCCCCGAATGCTGTTTTCGGCGCAACCAACGACGGCGAAACTCTGGTGGTTGCCCTAAGTGCTGTTTCCGGCACAACTAGCGGCGGCATAACTCCCGACGGCGAAACTCAGGTGGTTTTTTCAAATACTGTTTCCAGCGCAACCAATGGCGGCACAACTCCTGACGGCGAAACTTTGTTGGTTGCCTCAACTGCTGTTTTCGGCGCAACCAACGGCGGCACAACCGATGGCGAAACTCTGGTGGTTGCCCTAAATGCTGTTTCCGGCGCAACCAACGGCGGCACAACTCCCTACGACGAAACTCTGGTGGTTGTCCCAAATGATGTTTCCGACGGAACCCACAGCGGCACAACTCCCAACGGCGAAACTCGGGTGGTTGACCCAAATGTTGTTTCCGACATAAAAACCATCTTACGCTCGTCGGAGATCAGAGTTAATGAGGTTCCATTGCTACAGCACCGGAGTCTTCGGGACGAAAGGTAAGAGATAAATGATCATTTTTGTTTTGGTTAAAATGTTAATTGTTTTGAGTGATGATAGATTTTTTTTTGTAATTTTTTTTTAACAAGACAATGAAGCAATGGGATAAATTAATGAAAAGGTGTCATGAAGTTATTGCTTTGCTTTTAAGATTTGTGTTGGTGCTTGTTCCGATTGGCTCTATAATCAATGCAATGAGCAGCGATGGGGGTCACGTTCCTCCGATTTCTATTCTTAAAATAATTACGATCATCCTTCGTAATTTAGAGATACATATCGTCTTCCCATTTCTAATAATGAGTTTAGTATATGCCTTGTTCTATATTTTATCTTCTTCAGCTGCTATTCCCGTAGCTTGCGTCTTATGGATGGGCCCTACAAGAAAAATGGTAAAGAGGGACTAACAATTGCTACCATAGAAGTCGTCGCAGTATGTTACCACGATACAGCGACGTTTAAGCTACGAAAGTGTGACCAAATATTTGGAGTTGCTGATAAGTTGCATATTGGTTTTAAAAAATCAAGGAAGTCAAGGAGTCGCATATTTGCGATGTTGTTGATAGTATTTTGTCACGTATTAGTAACGTTTAACGGGAAGTGGCAACAAAGTCACAATATTTTTTTTATTTCTTTTGTTAGTCGCAAAAACGAGTCGACAGCAAATGAGTCGACAGCAAAAAAATAACTTTAATATTAATAAAGATTAAAAAAGATAGCATTCACGAAGAAAAAAAAAAGCCTTTCCTGAAAAAAACCCATGTCTCTCTCACGAAGAAAAACCTAATCTCTCGCCACCGTCAAACTTTTTGTCACATATCCAACGTCTTCGGCACTGTCCGCCTCCGGCGTTTGTCTGGGAGGGCTCTCCTCCTTCCTTTTCGGCTTAGCCACTATCAATTTTCCCTTTGCTTCTCCTCGTGTTCGATTTATGGATTCTCGGCGAAGCTTCTTCTGTTTCGTTCCATGGCTGAGCTCGCCCCTGAAGGCAGCCAATGAACCTCGTGTTAGTGTCTCAACATGGCTCACAGGCGGAGATGACGATGTCGGTGGTGTTTGATATGGTCGTTCTCGTCTCATGCAGAATCTCGATTCCGATGACGCCATCTTTGACAAAGAAAAGTTTTGAAATTTCTTCCTCATTTCTCTCGATTTGAGGTTTTTCAATATGCTAAGCCGGAGAAATTTCGAGGGTGCTTATTGACTTTTGGTTTTCCCCTTTTCTAATTAGGTCTTCTTTTTTCAAATTTCTGTTCAATGATTAATTTCCCAATTTTTTTACTTGCAGTTTCTGCGCTTTTTTATGTAGATAGGACAGTTGAGAGGAGACACTCAAACTATTGCTGCTTATATAATCAAGGTAAATGCTTGAATGTTCTCAGTGTTGAGACTCACTGATTCTTACGATTCATCTGCATAGATATGACACTAACATTTGCATCAATGTGAGGATCTTCCAGGTGGAACTTTTTTGATGTCATTTTCTTTCCTGCTCTTTTACGCTGTCCTATAGCTTCTTCCTAACAACCTCTATCCATTCAAAAAAGTGAAAACATATATTGGGGGTTTCGTTGTTGGCTTACACATTTGATTGTCTAATGAAGCTCAAGACGTGTTTCAGTTCTATGGTCTCTGGCTCAAGAAATCCAATGTGGGGTGAAGAGTTCAATTTTCCCACAGATGAGTTTCCTTTTAAGGTTAATACTATACACGAATTCGTTTTAAGGAGTTGACATTCTTATTCTGTTCACTTTCTCGTATTATATTGAGTTGTGTTCTATTCATTTCTTTTCTGCTTTCCTTAACCTCACATATGTGTTATCTTTCATGATCACACTTTTATGTTAACTTTTCTGTTAATTTGGTTGGTGATCTTTCTAGCATATGTCATATATGTATGTGAAACCGTGTATTTATGCTCACATATATAAAGATCCTTTTTTGGCTCCAAGTCTCCGATCTTTCCGTGTATTATTGTTTTTGCTTTTGCTAATCATCTCTTCTTCGTTTTACTGTTTTGGAGGTACAGTCCTTGTGAATTTTTCAGCTTTCGAGGTAAGAGTTTCAAGGCTACCAAATTCAGAGTGCAGAACTCTTAATATTCCTTATACAGTTAAGTTTTCAAACCCATAAATCCCTCTTTTGACACATGTACAAGTATGCATGTATAAACAACTATATTATTCTTTATACGTTTCTCAATCCATCTTTCAACACTTGTACATGTGTTGACACATGTATAAACAATGAGGATACAATCATGAAAAGTGTCTTGGAGTATGTAAAACAAAGCTATGGCAATCCACCTATCTACATTCTTAGAAATGGTCTCTCTCTCCCCCCTCACTATTTTTGATCTCTCTCTCTCATTCTTTTCTGATCTCTCTCTGCCCCTCACTATTTCTGATCTCTCTCTCTCTCTTTTCTGATCTCTTTCTCTCTTTCTCTCATTCTTCTCTGATCTCTCTCTTGTTTGTCTTTGTCTTCTTGACAATGCAAACGAATAGGTAAACTAATAAAGCAAGATTTGCAGCTGCAACAGGAGCTGCTGCAGCAAACTCTCTTTGCCAAGCCAGGTAACAATGTGCAATCGTATCTAACTCTTTTTGTTATGTATTAAACTATATCCTTATCTAACTAATGTTTCATATATAGTGTTTAAAAAAAAAAAGAATATCTTAGCTATTATGGTTTATATATTAGACGTGGTGGAAGTTCTTTTAACCTTAATTGCGAAGAACGGTAAACCAATGTCACCACCTTTTGCAGACTTCCACGAAGATTCCGGGCAACATGCATTTGCAGATTTTATTTAAATTTGGATGTTTTTTTTTTTTCGGCATTTGGATGTATTTCTAATATTTTTATAGTATGTTTAAGAATTGGATTTTCATAATGAAATGTTTGGTTTATTTTAAAATTTCAAATTCCTATTATTTTTTAGTTAATAAAATTAAAGTTAATACTATTCAAATAATTATTTTTGGTGTATCAAATTATGCAACGCCCGTCACAAATACATATCATAATATTGTCACTAATATGTTACCTTGAAAAAAAAAACATAAATGCGTATCAATTTAGACGCACATACTCCGCCACAATTTTGCGACGCTGACGCTTGCGGCTTCCGTTATAGTCACATATTTGTAGCAAAATGGATTCGTCGCACTTTAGCGACCTATGGCCGCAGTCTAAATACAGTCGCACATGTGAGACGAAGCTGCAACCATGTGAGTTTTGCGACGCTCAATGTGCCACGTTTGGTAAAAGTCGCAATTTCGTAGCTCTTTCTTTATTAGCGACGTTTTTGCTACAAAACCGTCAGTCACAAATCATCGTTTTTCTTGTAGTGGGGTGCATTGAGTGTTATAGTTGGTTTTATTACTCTGTTTGTTGTGATATCTTACATATCATGGCATTATGGTATCCTTCGAGGCATTGTATGCGGGTTAGTTATTGTGACACTCTTTTGGCACCAATTCCCATGTGAACGTGTTATAAGAGACGTTGAAAAATAAGAAGACAAAAAAGAGAGTTCGCGAAAGGAAAGAAAAGAAGACATGAAACAAGTGAAGACTCTGATGAGTAAACTTTTTCCTTTTCCACTGGAACTGGAAGAGAAGGAAAAGGTTTTGCCACGTCAGGAAGGAGGCTCTCCAGGCAATTAGGGATGGTTAGTTGTGGTGACCAAGGAGAGGCAGCTAAATGACCCACTTAACAGATATGTTTATATATATATATATATGTATTAGTAGGTTACAGACTTGGATCAAATATTTTCAAACTGAATCCGAACCCGATGAATACTTTAAAACTATACTCAAATGTTTAAATAAGATATCTAAAATAAAACTATATTACTATAATTCGAATTGGGTATTCACCATTTTGAACACCTCTAGTAATAACACTCGAATCTAAAAATTAGAAGAATAAGTGGAATAAAGATGAATAAAATGGAGTCATGGAGATAAATGGAATTGATACGATAATGAACATATTTGTTCCACTCATTCTTCTTGAATATAGTAGATGAACAATTCTTTCAAAACTTTTAACAACTCAATTTTTTATTGATGGAATAATTTTTTTTTATAATTGTTGCAAATGATTGTACAATTAAAACGGGTTGAAAACATATATTCCTTTAAATCTTAAGCTTTTGTGATGATTGTGTTTATAGATTGCGAGGAAAAAGAGTAACAACAAAATTTGCAACCTAAGTCATAGTTCACAAAAATTCATTAAAAATACATAAAAGAATCGTTTTTCCCGACAGTGAAAACTAGTCAGTATAGACCAAATTAACTACTGCAATAAAAACATTACAAAAATTTCTTTTTGATGAAACTTAAACTTAAGAGTTCATTCATTCCAAACGGTAACGACTACATAACGTTTAGCTTAGCGTTGTTAGATTACCATACAAAGCGATTAAAAACATAACACATGCAAGAACTTCTGAAAGTTCAAAAAGTTCAAAAAGCTCCATACCCGACCCGACTTCACCAAAGCTCGACGAAAGAAGCAATCGCTTAACGATCTCCGTACCCAGAATTCTGATCAACAATTGCGGCCACAGCATCCTTTGACTCCTTCAAGAGCTTAATACTGTTCTTCAGCTTCTCTCTCTTGCTCGCCATGGACGGAGACTCCTCCAGCATTCTCTCAACTCCTCCGCCAGATCTTGTATCCACTATTTCCGCAACGATCTCCTTCTGAAAGTGACTGTTGACGAGATGCTTCACAGATAGCTGAAGATACAATGCAAGGTTGTCTACTATCCTTCGCAAGACGATCGTCCAGTACGATGTGATCCTCATCTTCATATCGATGGCTTGTCGCAGCAAATGAACGTGATACTTTCGAAGATGCGAAATCTTCACATTCCCGAATCCAGTTAAGGAGAAGTATTCAGGTTCGTTGAACCCATCGTTTACAGCATCTATGAAGCCTTGTTGTTCAGCTGTCTTCTCCGTCCAAGACTTCATGTACTCAGGATTACATGTGTAATCCGTCAGCTTCTCTATCTCAACGATCTCAATCACTCGCTCCACTGATTGTTCCTTGATCTTAGTGATTAGTTTTCGACCGGCTCTTTTGATGGAAAATTGAATCTGTGGGAAATTTTCAGAATGTTTAGCAATGACGGATGAGAGAACAACTTCTATGTAGTCCCATATCTCCTTGATGAACTGAACTGGCTTGTTATGTATACCATCCACATGTTGTGAGAGTATAGCCAAGAATGCCGATCTAGGGATGAAATTGGGCAGTCCAATACATTTGCATTCGTCAAGGATCTTGATTTCCTCCATCAAGAACTCGGTCACGTCCTCAGGCTTTGCTTTCAGATTGTCTGAGAATTGGCTTAACATATCAGCCAAGCGAGCAGTACAGTGCATGTTTTGATCATCTGGGTATTCAGAGAAATCTCCTTGGACGAGAATTCTTAGCAAAGACTCTTTGGCGGAACCAATGATGTCCATCAGTGCCATCAATGCTTCTCCGGTAGAAGCCATTACCATTGGTAGCTTGTTCAACTCAAGGACAGCAGTTTCCATCTTCTGATGGATCTTGCTTACAATTTCAGGCAAACAGCGGGAAATCATCGTTGCTTGGATACGCATTAGTTTCTGAGCTAACACAGGGATGCCCACGATGTCATTGTCGATCAAGCTTAGCATTGGATGAGTCTTGAAAAGTAACTCTTCTTGCATCCTTGCTTCTTCATATGTCTCTTCTCCTATATGGTTCCTTACACAGACATAACCTAGTCCGATACTCACATCGTCTGCCATTACTTTCTCTAGGAGACCTTCAGGAGCCATGTCGGCTTTTGTCACGACAGCCAGAGTCCGTTCCCCTGTTTTGTCAACTTGTCGAGACATACGGATGGACTCACAGGTGGTGAAGTCGACCGTAGCTGACAGAACATTGAGGATGATGGATTCCTGTGGCTCGATGTACTTCATAATCATCCCAGAGATTTGTTCATAGATGTTTTCTGGCTGTCCATTTACTGAAACTCTAGTTATCCCAGGAAGATCGACCATGGTAAGATCTGGAACACCAGCCTTCTTCACATGGAGGGTCAATGGAGCGTCTGAGACCCCTTTACCAGATCCTGCAGCACAGGTATATTTATAGTTACTTAATCATAGTCAATACTTGTTAGCCTCAAACACTCTAAAAGTTCCATCATATATCAAAACTAGTGTAAACAGCATTAAATATACCAGATGAGTAAAGTCCTAACTAGGAGTTCCAGGTATATGTACAGTGTACACATCTAATTTCAGAGACTTCTAAGGTATCTCCTTCCTAACATCCATGTTTCAGATTAATGGTCTCATTCTCAGTAATCTCTTGTAGGTTTGGAGCAAAACAATAACACTCAGAGAGAGAGAGAGAGAACTTACCAGCAATCACATCCGTTGCAGCACAAATGGCTTCAGCTATGTGTTCCTCATCCGTAGGAACAACTTTGTCACTATACTCCAACCAGATCTCAGGTTAAGGGCTAGAGCTTCGCTGAAGCCTCATCACAAGAGGAACCCTAGTGCAGATTCCTTGGCCACGAGGCAAACTGATTCCTGCCAGAGACTCAAGAACACTTGACTTCCCCGAGGACTGGTCTCCAACGACGACAATGGTGGGAAGCTGAATGCCTTCTCGCATCACATTCAAGTTCCTCAGCCTGTCCACAGTGTCAAGCAATGGTCTTATCCGATCATTGTAAGATGCTATAATCGGTGCCTCAATGGGAACAACATCATTTTGGTCATGGAGATTCGTCTCCACAATATAGCAAGAGAAGACGATTTAGAGACTACATGCTTCTTACTTCCTCCCATTTTTTCTTCTTGAGACGAGAGACGAGTGGAACAGATAGAGAGAGAATGGAAAAGAGTTAAGGGTAAGTGAGATTCTTCTTAAGAATATGGGAAGAACTTGTGTAGTGGAGTAATCGTTTGAGCTGAAAAGATGTAGGTGAAGACTGTAAAGTACTTGTTGAAATTGAACAAAGCTAATTAAGTCCATTATTACACCTATATAGCTCATAGCTCATAGCTCATAGCTCATAGTTATAGCTAAAAAAAGCCTCTCTTAAATCATTTAATATATATGCATATCAATATTTTATTATAATCAGGTAGACATTTATAATCAGGCTAACAAAAACAGAGGAAATGATACATATTTGGTTCATAATCATAGCTAAAGAGACTCTTATCTGCCTGAATTTTTCATACATATCACTTTTGTCCAATTTTAATTAATTTGCTAATTTAAATTTGGACCGGTACTGTATTTTGAAAATTGACCTTTATAAAAATCGGTTATAATTTATATCATGAACATAAATCTAGTTTACAACATTTTGTTATTTTATCAAATTCAGTATATTTGTTTATATGTATCATGATTCTCTGTCTTCCGTGTTCGTACAACTGCGTCAGCAGCAGTCTTCTCACTTCCCCCAAATAGTTCCTCTGCTCATTACGTTCTGTCATTTCAATCCTTTCTTCTTTTACTTTTTAGTCCACGAAAATTGAAAACGTCACCACAAAGCTGCATAAGTATGTGATTGATTGATAACCATCGTTATGGTTTAGATGTTTAACTTCTAGTCCAATTACAAATCCATCGCAGAGGCTGGTTCAGTTAAATTGGAACTGGAAGAGAAGGAAATAGTTATAGGTATGGTGACCACTGGATGGGCATTTTAACCGAATCAAACCGTGAACCGAACCAAACCAACCGAACTTAAACTGACTCAAACCAAACCAGAGCCTACACTCAAACTATTCAGTTTCAAACCGAGTTGAATACATCGAGTTAATAAGCTATTTTTTGGTTTTACTTGATTGCACATTTGCTTGTAGAAATTGGGCTTCATAAAAATGAATGAGTATATTACATTTTAGGTACATAATTGACAATTAGAATACAATCAAAACAAATGTTTTCCGAGCTTTTACAAGCACAAGCAAACTCTTCAAAACCGAAGCAACTTAAGAATATGCATGCGATTGTACTAAGGACAGGGTTCTATAAAAAGAATAGCCTCTTAACTCAAGAGTCTAAGCTGTTAGAGAATATTGAACTTATAGGTGACATGTGTTACACATGCCACGTATTCGATGAAATGCACAAGCCGAGGATCTTGTTTTGGAACACCCTTAGAGCATCATTAATGGGGGTTTTTAGTTGGATTTTTTAAAGGTTTTTTAAATATTTTATTATTATGTTTTTAAGAAAGGGTTCTTAAATTTTTTAAATAAGAAACGTTTATTTCTCTTTCTATTAGTTGGGTTTCTTCTTTTTTTTCTTCTTTCTACTCTCTTTCCTCTTTTTTTTTTTTATTAAAAATATTGTTAAGAAACCCAACCCCTAATAATACTCTTAGGCCTTAACAAAATGAAAATGCCTACTGTCTAGAAATATGAATTTTAATTAAAATGCCTAGCAGATCAACATACTTAGGCAATAAGGAAGGCAAATGATGCTACTGAGTATTACTTTTAACATCCAGACAAAACCAAAAGAGAAACATAATTACATTAAAAAAAAAGGGGGGTTGCATTGTATCACAAGTTAAAAAGAGCAAAGAGGAGCTTTGTCTTCGCTTTCTACTCCCTTAGTCGTCTTCTTTCTTCTTCTTGTTACCCATATCGTATCATACAGCATAGCTAAAAAAAAAACCACGAAACTAATGAGAGGTTGTGATTTGTTACCAAGAATCAAGAATCAAGAGCATATTTTATGTACATCGGGAAAAGGGACGAAGATGCTTTCTTGGGAAGTCATTTGGAGGAAACACAAAGTTAACTACGATTTTGCACCCATCCATGTCAGATCCACTAAGTTCGTGCACCTTGTTTAATGCGCCTTCTGCCAGGCGAACGTGAGTAATGCTGTAAAAAAAATCAACAAAGACAAGTTTTTTAGTTATAGCACAGATTGAGAGTTGGGAAAAGTAGATCAGGAAGAAGCCACAAACCTCTTGGGAGGATCCCGAAGAATGCAAACATCCCTGACCTCTCCACATGAAGAGAAATGTTTTTTCAGCCTCATCTCGTTCTCATCCCTAGGAAGCGAAGTGTCAAATCCCGAAACTGCGATCCTAATAATTGGATTGCAGGAGACAATATTATCAACATGACATGAACCAAGATGTAGCCATGCAGATGGAAGAGGACAACACAGACAAAAACATGGAAACCTAGGAACTTTTTTGATGGTATTATGAATTGTTCCTTTAGATTTTGATGTAAGTCCCAATTTCTAGAAACAATACCACAAACACAAACATGGACGGAAACAGAGATCTATGTGCATTTTATAGATACAAAGTCCTTGGAGTTTTACATCGTCAATCAATATAATAAGAACCTTTAAACATGACTCTTTTTTCTTTCATCTTCTTTGTTTGTATCACAAGTTAAAAAGAGCAAATAGGAGCTTTATCTTTGCTTTCTACTCCCTTACTCGTCTTCTTTCTTCTTCTTGTTACAGAGAGCTACCATCGTATCATAGATAATAGTTATAAAAAAAAAAAACCATGAAATTAATGAGAGGTTGTAATTTGTCTTCTGAAACAAATATCTTTAAAACTGACAACTGTCTTTCCAATTAGCAGAGGAGTATAGCCATCGCCAAGCTTCATCATTGCAAATCTGACTGCTTCCAAGAGCTTATTACACCATTTGCGGTAACCAAACACTCGGAGGATATCAATATTTATTATATCAGACTAGAAAAAGAAACAAAAGTCAATAAGAATACATACATTGAAAGAGGAAAGCATGTGTACTGAGCAGCGTAGGATACAAGTGCAAATCGAAGAGCATGGGCACCACATTACCATTTGAAAATGTCCTGCTTTGGAAACAAGATACTAGTCTCTAACCTCCTATTAAGACCCGCAAGAGTTTCAGCTTTGATAACTTCAAGCGGATCAATGCCATTTCAGAGAGTCTTTGACACCTATCTTCCATGTGCATCACATACAATAAGACGCATCTAAATCTATGGCAGAGACAAAATCTATTTTATTAGCACATACAAGTGTAAATTGAGGAGGATCTTTTGGAATACCCTTAGGCCGTAACAAAAGGTACGTTAAAATGAATTTGATTGTCTTGGGATCGAGCTTATTTACAAGAAGCTCAACTGGATTTGTTGGTGTGTCAATCGACGATATAGAAATATGAATTTAAATGAAAATGCGTAATGTCTAGCAGATCAACATACCAAATCAATAATAAGGAAGGCATATTATCGACGATTACTGAGTTTTACCTTTTAACATCCACACAGAAACAAAAGAGAAAACGATGAAGTACATTTAAATATAAAAGAAAAGGGGTGTGGTGGGGGTGTTGCATTGTATCACAAGTTAAAAAGAGCAAGGAGGAGCTTAGTCTTCGGCTCTTTGCTTTCCACTCCCTTGGCCATCTTCTCTCTTCTTCTTCTTGTCACGGATAGCTACCATCGCATCATAGACAATAGCTAAAACAAAAAAAAAAACCACGAAATTAATGAGAGGTTGTGACTCAGCCTAGGCACTGGGCGGGTACCCGCTTTTTTTGGCCGACTTGCTACTTGACCCGCTCCGTACGGGTAATGAAAATATTGGCCTGTACTTGGACCCGTAAAAACGGGTACCCGCTGATTCAAGGTACCTGCCTAGATTTTTTATACTTACGGGTACCTTGACTCGTACCCGTACTTGCAAGTACGGGTACCCGTTCAACAAGTAATTACATTACTTGTCTTGCTTTTTCCATTACCTGTCTTGTTTTCAAAATTTCAAAACAGCCAAAAATGTCCAAGTCTTAAACCTGAATAAATATTACAATCTTAAATCTGGCTTACATATTATTACACACGACAGACATGGCCAAAATATTAAACCACACTTACATAATATTACACATGACAAGAACCAAAATATTACACACGACAAAGACAAACATAATGAATCTTCAAAGTAGAATTGTAAACACACATCACTACATCAAAACCTGCAAAGTGCAAACACAGCAACTTGTTTATTAGCACTGAATGATAATTCAAAGTTAAAACCTTACCATATTCTTCCAAACTAGAACTGTAAATTCTAGACACACATCAGAACCAGAACCTGCACAGAATAATTGAAACTTAAAACAAGCAACTACAATACATGAATAAAAGTTAAAACCTTACCATTCATTCTTCTTCCTCCAAAGTTAAGCTTACTCTTTTCACCAATAAAAGCTTATGCGAATCACTAAGCAAGAGAACATAACAAAATCAATCAGATACAAAGGACAAATGAACATATGAAACATCACAAAACAAATCTGCCACCAATGACAAACAAATCTGCCACCAATGACAAACAAATCTGCGTAACGTTAATTAAACATTTTAAATAAATCTGCAGCAACTATCATATTCGTCGGCACCTAGCTATAAAAAGAAATCTGTCAACAATGAAAAACAAACATGCTCTAACTTATCTAAGAAGTCACGTTCGTTAACCTAGTCTGTCACAACATAAACAAATCTGTCGTAAAAAATTCAAGACCTGTAGTGATGATCACTACATCAAAACCTGCAAAGTGCAAACACAGCAACTTGTTTATTAGCACTGAATGATAATTCAAAGTTAAAACCTTACCATATTCTTCCAAACTAGAACTGTAAATACTAGACACACATCAAAACCAGAACCTGCACAGAATAATTGAAACTTAAAACAAGCAACTACAATACATGAATAAAAGTTAAAACCTTACCATTCATTCTTCTTCCTCCAAAGTTAAGCTTACTCCTTTCACCAATTTTCCATATTCAATTGAATTTGCAAACTCTATCAAAAGAAGACAATTAGTAATCAATAGTGATGGATAAGAAAACAAGTATTGATAAAAGAAAGCATACTTTCTTCTATAATTTCAAGTTGTTCAAACTGATCTTCCAAAGCTGGTGGTTCATAATCACTTCGGATCCAATCTTGAGTACAAAGTAAAGCTTCAACTGTTCTTGGAGTGAGAGAACTACGTTGAGGATCAATAACACGACTGCTTGTAGAAAAAGCTGATTCAGAAGCAACAGATGAGACTGGTATAGCCAATAGATCTCTTGCCATTTGAGAAAGAATCTTATACCTTGATCCAACCTTCTTCCACCAAAGCAGAACATTAAAGTGTGGATCTGTCCTAGGAACACAGCTTTCACCTAAGTAGCTCTCTAACTCTGACTGATAAACTGTGTTTTCTTCATTTTCTTCATGTTGCTCAATCAAAGAATCCAAGTCATAAGTCTCAGCTGACTCTCCAATCCCTTGAGAAGAAGTGGTTATTCCTTCAGCTTCACTTGGTGTTTGATTTAAAGAACTATCAAACTTTTCCTCATAGTACTTAAATATCTACTCTACAACATTTTCAACTTTCCTAATCAAAGTTTCAGTTATGCTATCAGAACCAGAACCATAATTTTCTCGAATCAACCAGCTCATATACTTCAGTTTATACCGAGGATCAATAACACAAGCAACAAAAATCACTAAGTTCATGTTATTCAAATCTCCCCAATATTTATCAAACTTAGCTTTCATCTTAACAGCCATCGCTTTTTGATTCAGATCAGTCTTGTTCAAACCCATCTTCTTAATCATTAAACCAACTCCAAAAACCTCCTTCAGATAAGAATTTTCAGTAACATACCAGGTTACTGGAACCATCTTTCAAGGTAGCACCATAGAAGAACTTCAAAATCGGCAAATAAGCCTTTGCATACTCCCAGTCTGATTCAAGAGGTGAACCATTGATATGTTAGGATTTTAGCTTATATTTACTAACCCTTTTTGAGTCTTTTTGTGTCTTTCGAGTCGTTTTTGAGTCTTATCAGGTTAGAATGAAGTCTTGGAGCATGGATTTGATGGACTGGAGCTAATTGAGTTTCTGGAGCAAAAAGGGACGAAATCACAGCTATAGAGCACAATCCAGACGAGGAGCACCCAGCCCGTTTTCGGGAGCACGTGCTCGCCAGGGTGCTCCGAAGAATTAATAAAGGTTTCGACTTTTTTACCTAATTTTGGATGTGTTGACGTGGACAAAAATAGAGGGGGCCGCCAGTTAAAAGAAAAAAGACGTTCTCAGACCTGGGGCATCTCTTCTCTCTCGTTTTCGTTTTCTTTTTAGGTTTTTGGAGATTGTTTTCAGGGATTTCTTCCTCTTGTTCTTCTTCTTCTCCAGACTTTGGATTTTTGGTTCATGCTTGTAAGATCCAGAGGATCAGCCACTACTTTGTTTGAGAAGAATTCTGAACCTTATTCTATTTCAATATTATTCATGAATTCCTTTTTATCCATTGTTGTGATTTGTTCTTCCATGGCTGAGTAGTTCCATTAGCTAGATTAGGGTTTTCAATGGTATTTATGAGTTGATAAGTTGAGCACAGATAGGATCCATGTATATGTTGTCTTCGCCAATAGTTAGTCTTAATGCTTAGATTAAACTGATCACTTAGTCTATGATCTTAGGTTAAACCTATTCATGAGAGTGTTTTAGGTTGCTAGAAAAGACATTGGTGAGCACTCATTCGTAGGCAACGAGAGTTGGTGCGGTTGCTTGTGAACATATCGAATCAATACATTAATGCTTATCTTCATCCCTAGGTCCAAACGAGAGTTTAGGTATTTAGGCTGTTAGATAAAGAGTTCTGCGCCACGAGAGTGGGTCGTTCTTATTTTTATATTCGAGTTCTAGACTTGTGCTGAATCTAATCCTGAATAGTTGCTCAAGTTTCATCTCTGAATACCGGAGAAATACCCTAGTCTAGTGTCTTTTAATTATTGAATTTACATCGTTTTATTTACTTGCAACTCTGCCACCAAAACAACTTCATATTCTGTCTTAGCTTTATTTTAAAATCTCATAAAATCATAGTGTAACCTTGGTCTCTGTGGATTCGATTCCTTTTATACTACCGCGATTGTCTGTGCACTTGCAGTAATTTAATTGGGTTAAAACTCTGTGTATCAAGTTTTTGGCGCCGTTGCCGGGGACCAATTGCGTTACCTTTGATTTTTGATTTAAGATATAGTCTAAGAAACTACTAATTTTCTTTTCTCTTTTCTTTTTCCTTATGTTTCAGGTGCATGACCAGTAGAAGAACAAGAAAAAATTGCACCGAGACCTTAGTTAACATCTCAAACGCCGAGCTAGCTAGACTAGAACGAGAGAACCGACAGCGAAGACTCACAGTTGACATGGCCGAGCAAGAAGGCGGAATGGCTGCTCAGGTACAGTTGCTCCGTGATGAGATAGAGCAGATGCGGAGAGAAAGACAAGAAGCTCCGCAACCACAGCCGGGAATTGGCGACGCGGACAATCCGCATGCCTACTACAGAAACCGAGCTGCCATCGTACCTCCTACCATGCAGAGGCAAGACTTTGAAATCAAACCTCAGTTGATTTCATTGGTGAAGCAACACCTTTTCCACGGACTTCCAGCTGAGATTTCAATGGATCATATCGAAAATTTTGAAGAAATCTGCAGCACCACGGGTTCTAATGGAATGCCTAGCGAGTTTCTCAAGTGCAAGTTGTTCCCTTTTTCACTTGCAGACAAGGCTTCACGTTGGTTAAAATCACTGCCATCAGATTCATTAACAACATGGGCCGAGGTTAGAGCAGCATTTTTGGATCACTTCTACACCAAATCGAAAACCGCCGCTTTGAGGAACAAGATATCTTCCTTCCAACAGCATTCGGGTGAAGCTTTCTGTGAAGCTTGGGAAAGGCTGAAAGAATACAGAAGAGAGTGTCCTCACCACGGGTTCAAGGATGAGCAGATCCTAGGTATCTTCTATGATGGTGTTGAGTGGAATTATCGGAATGCGCTGAACGCGGCCAGCAATGGCGATTTTATGACCAAGACTAAGGAAGGAGCTTTTGCGCTAATTGAGAACTTAGCTTCGAGCTCCAGCAACAAGTCTCCTGAGTATGATAGATCCAAGAAAGTGAATAGCATGGAGACGCAGAAAATTGATGAGCTGACAGCAAAAGTAAATCAACTACTTAGGGGAAGCAAATCAGTGCATTTTGTGGATGAGAGTGGTAATGTGCCTATTTCCCAAGAGTTTGAAGAGGACGATGATGCTAGTATGCAAGAGATCAATTACGTGAGTGGGCAAGGGTATGTTCAGAATCGTGGATTCAATGCTAACTATAGGAGCCACCCGAACCTTTCTTACCGAAGCACCAATGTGGAAAACCCACAAGACCAAATCTATCCGCAGCAAGGTGGAGGTATGAATCAGTTGCCACAGAACCAAAGTTTTCAGAAGTTCTACTCCAGCAACCAGCAAGGGAAACAATTCGTCCCTACTCAAAATCAGAACCGATTCCAAGGAGGAACTCAACAACAGCCAAGCTTCGCAAACGCTCAAGTATCAAACGCTGCGCCAAGCTCTCAAGACGAACTGAAAAACCTCATGCAGCAGCTCTTGATGAATCAGCAAAAGGCAGCAACTGAGATTAATGCTAAGGTAGATCACATGTATAATGATCTCAATGCGAAGTATGAAGCCGTTACCGCTCATGTGAAGAAGCTAGACACGCAAGTTGCACAAACTGCTGAAGCGATAAAGAGACCTAGTGGGACTCTTCCTGGGAAAGGAGAAATGAATCCCAGGAATGAATATGTCAATGCAGTGGAGTTGAGAAGTGGTAAAACGTTGGCGCCTCCAACTAGTCCCAAAATCACTAGAAAAGGAAAGTAGAGTGTTATGGAGCACAACACCCAAGAGAAAGATATCACCACTGATGATTACATTCTGGAACATGGTTCACACTCAGGAATACAGGTTGAGACTCCACCGGCCGAATCTCAGGCCAAACCAAGTGAGCACCCAAATCCTCCTCGGGAGCACATGCTCCAACAGGGTGCTCCCGCCAAATCTGCAGAAACTCCTCCTGAGAGAGTATACGTGCCCAGAGTTCCTTATCCAGTTCCTCCAAAGAAAACTCGGAAGGATTTGGAAAATGCTAAGTGTAGGGAGATGTTGAAAGACTTAACGGTAAAGCTTCCTTTGGTGAATGCAGTGCAGTTGGTACCAGCCCTAAAGAGGTACATGAAAGAGCTGGTGGCTGGAAAGGTTGTTGAAGAAGAGAGTGTGATGATGGTAACAAAGGAATGCAGTGCAATTCTCCAAAACAAGGTGTTGGCAAATAAGGGTGATCCAGGAAGATTCGTGATCTCGGTTAAAATAGGGCCAACGACATTTGCTTGCTCTCTTTGTGACTTAGGATCAAGCGTCAATCTGATGCCATACTCCGTGGCAAAACGCTTGGGATTCACGAAATGCAAGCCTACCAAAATATCATTGGTGTTCGCTGACAGGTCAACAAAGCTACCAGTTGGGATAATTGAGGATTTGCATGTTCGAGTAGGAGATACACTCATTCCAGCAGACTTCGTGGTTCTGGAGTTAGATGAGGAGCCAAGAGACCCGCTGATCTTGGAGCGTGCATTCTTATGTACAGCACGCGCAATTATAGATGTCGAAGAAGGGGTTGTCGATCTTCGGTTGGGAGACATGCTGGTAAGGTTTGAAATGAAAAAGCTCCTCAAGAAGCCAATGATGGATGGACAAACATTCGTGGTTCACGATGGTTCAGAAATAGCTGAGGAGGTAGCTGAAGAATTATTGGCGGATGACCCATTGGAAGTAGCCTTGACTAAGGTTGGGGGTGAGCACGGTTTTCTGAGTGCAGACTCCGATGGTTTTGTAAAAATGCTAGATTCAAGCCACGTGATAGAGAAGATGGTTGCATATATGAGTCTGGAAGAGGACGAAAAGACGACAGAAAAAAATTTGACGGGAGCACATGCTCTAAAACAGCGAGCACATGCTCCAGCCGATTCGATTAACTGCGCTTGGAGCGAGCTGAAGGCTCTAAGGCCCGAGCTAAAGACCCTTCCAACTGGGCTCAGGTACGCGTTTCTTGGCCCTAACTCTACATATCCTGTGATAGTGAATGCGGCCTTGAATAATGTTGAAGTTACCCTGCTTTTGTGTGAATTGAGAAAATATAGGAAAGCTTTAGGGTACTCACTTGATGATATCACTGGAATTTCTCCAGATTTGTGTATGCATAGGATACATCTAGAAGATGAATCAATGACTTCTGTCGAGCATCAGAGACGGCTAAACCCGAATCTAAAAGATGTCGTCAAGAAAGAAATAATGAAACTTCTAGAGGCTGGTGTGATCTATGCTATTTCTGATAGCAAATGGGTTAGCCCTGTGCATGTAGTTCCTAAGAAAGGAGAGATTATTGTAATAAAGAACGATAGGAATGAATTGATACCAACTAGGACAGTAACCGGACATAGGATATGCATAGATTATCGAAAATTGAACGCTGCTACTCGCAAGGATCATTTTCCGCTGCCCTTTATTGATCAAATGCTTGAGCGCTTGTCTAATCACCCTTACTACTGTTTCTTAGATGGTTACTCAGGTTTTTTCCAGATTCCCATCCATCCCGACGACCAAGAGAAGACGACGTTCACTTGTCCTTACGGAACCTTCGCATACCGCCGTATGCCGTTCGGTTTGTGTAACGCGCCAGCGACTTTCTAACGTTGCATGATGTCTATTTTTACTGACCTTATTGAGGATATTATGGAAGTTTTCATGGACGATTTTTCTGTGTATGGGAGTTCATTTTCTGATTGTTTGTCGAATTTGTGCAGGGTTTTGCAGAGATGTGAGGAGAAACACCTTGTTCTAAATTGGGAGAAGTGCCACTTCATGGTACGAGATGGGATAGTGCTTGGACACAAGATATTTGAAAAGGGCATTGAAGTGGACAAAGCAAAGATCGAGGTGATTATAAGCTTGCAGCCGCCGAATTCGGTAAAAGGGATCCGCAGTTTTCTGGGACATGCTGGTTTCTACCGCCGTTTCATCAAGGATTTTTCCAAGATTGCTAGGCCTCTCACGAGATTATTGTGTAAGGAGGTGAAGTTTGAGTTCGATGATGCTTGCTTAGAGGCCTTTCACACTATTAAGGGTGTTTTGGTCAGCGCTCCGATTGTTCAGCCGCCCAATTGGGACTTGCCTTTTGAAGTCATGACGGATGCGAGTGATTTTGCTGTAGGGGCTGTGTTAGGCCAGAGAATAGACAAGAAATTACATGTTGTCTATTATGCTAGTCGGACTATGGATGAAGCGCAGTGCAAGTACGCCACAACCGAAAAGGAACTCCTAGCCATTGTTTTCGCTTTTGAGAAGTTTCGTTCATATCTTGTGGGTTCAAAAGTGATTGTCCATACTGACCATGCCGCCTTGAAATACTTGCTAACCAAGAAGGATGCCAAGCCTAGACTTTTGAGATGGATCTTATTGTTGCAAGAGTTCGATCTAGAGATTAAGGACAAGAAAGGGGCTGAAAATGGGGTAGCTGATCCTTTGTCCAGAATGAATATTGAGGAGGGAACACCTATGGATGATAGTCTGCCCGGTGAAGCAGTTTATGCAATCAGTGTTGGTTTCGTCGGCGAGCACTCAGACGAGCACATGCTCCGGAATGTTTCTTCAGTTCGATTAAAAGGGGACACCAACCCAATTTTCCCTGGTTTGGAGAGATAGCCAACTTCTTAGCTGCTGAGAAGGAACCTGAAGATTTCGTGGGAAACAAAAGAAGGAAATTCCTTAGAGACGTAAAAAGGTACTTTTGGGATGAACCGTTTTTGTATAAGCATTGTTCAGATGGGATATTCAGGAAATGTGTGGCCGAGGAAGAGATACCAGGTATCCTTCATCATTGCCATAGTTCACCATATGCTGGACACTTTGCCACTTTCAAGACGGTTTCAAAGGTTCTACAATCGGGTTTTTGGTGGCCTACGATGTTCCGAGATGCTCAGCAGTTTATATCTAGATTCGACGCCTGTCAGAGGCAAGGGAACATCAGCAAGCGAAGTGAAATGCCTCAGAACTTCATTCTGGAAGTTGAGGTTTTTGATGTGTGGGGGATTGATTTCATGGGACCATTCCCATCCTCCTATGGGAACGAATACATTTTGGTTGCGGTTGATTACGTTTCTAAATGGGTAGAGGCTTTGGCAAGCCCCACGAATGATGCTCGAGTGGTACTTAAGATGTTTAAATCCGTCATATTTCCAAGGTTTGGCATGCCTAGAGTTGTAATTAGCGATGGAGGTTCTCACTTCATCAACAAAATCTTTGAAAACCTCCTAAGGAAAAATGGCGTGAAACATAAGGTATCCACTCCCCACCACCCTCAAACAAACGGTCAGGTTGAAATCTCCAACAGGGAAATCAAGAACATATTGCAAAAGACCGTGAACATAACGAGGAAGGACTGGTCTAAGAAGCTAGACTACGCGCTTTGGGCTTATAGAACCGCATACAAAACCCCTTTGGGCACTACACCGTTTCACTTGGTGTATGGTAAGGCGTGTCACCTCCCAGTTGAGTTAGAGTACAAGGCTGCCTGGGCAGTGAAGATGCTCAACTTCGACCTCAAACCAGCACTTGAAAGGCGGACTATGCAGCTACACGAGTTAGAGGAAATTCGGCACATGGCATATGACAACTCGCGGATTTACAAGGAAAGGACCAAGGCATATCATGACAAACGGATCATCCCCAGGAGTTTCTCCCCTAATGACCAGGTATTATTGTTTAACTCTCGCCTTAAGTTGTTTCCAGGGAAATTGAAGTCAAGGTGGTCCGGTCCGTTCACAATCAAGGAAGTTAGGCCGCATGGAGCCGTAGTTTTGCTAAACTCTGGTGGAGAAGAATTTGTGGTGAATGGTCAGAGAATCAAGCCCTACTTAGCTGAGCCGTACATTGGAGAAGGTGGATCTGCCACCTTGAGCGACCTCCCTCACGCCTAGTGGTCAACCGAGTCGAGCTAAAGACTTAAAACAAGCGCTTGGTGGGAGGCAACCCATAGGTATGTGTGCATATTTCTATTACATTTCTTTGTTTTCTGATGTTTTCATTTTCTAAGTTTCAGGAATTCCTTTCAAAAAAAAAAAAAAAAAAATCTCGAGCACCCGACCAGATGTCGCGAGCACATGCTTGCCAGGGTGCTCCACATGCCTCCTCCAGCAGTTCGGAAGAGAGCCAGCGCCTCCACAGGAAGAAACGCCGAGCTGCCCACGACGTTCCAGACGCCGCGACTTCGCGGTGAATTCTACCCACTATCACTTTTCACCATTGTATTATCCATTGTTATTTTCTCTTATTTGACTAATCCCTTTGATCTTTTTCACACCGAGACGGTGTGATTTAAGTCCGGGGGAGCGGTCTGCTACTAATTTATTTTCTTTGTCTTTGTTTAGGTCCGAATCAGGTCTTCATTATTTCTTTTTATTTTTCTTTGATTGAGTCAGTTTGTTCGAGTCTAGTTGCTGTGTTTTCATTGAGTCAAAACTGTTAGGGAATTATGACCTTGATCTATTGGATTATTTGGACTTGAGATTACTTGTTATGACTCACATATTGGTGGAGGTTCTGTTCCGGAAGATCATGGATGGATTAAACACTCCCCAAAGCTCCTTTCCATTGGGAAATAGGTTGAACCAAAGTTATCTCTAAGCCTTATTGAACTCTAATCTGATATTCAATTTCTTTCTCAGGGGTTTTGACGTTCATTGGGGAAGACCTATTCGAGCCAAAATAGACCACGCAACTCTCCACAAAGTATGCTATTCCTCTCTCACTCCCTCTCGTTGAAGTAAAAGTAAAAAAAAAAATGAAAAAAAGAGAGAAAAGGAGAAGTTCAAAGCAACAAGCCGAAGTGAACCAAGGGATGATGCGTAGACCCGTGTATTTTTTGTGACCTCATGGAAAGCTTGTTGTAAGGGAAACTAAGAGTCGAAGTGAACCAAGGGATGATGCGTAGACCCGTGTATCTTTTGTGACCTCATGGAGATTTGTCCCACCGAATAAAGAAGAGCATCAGAAAAGTGATGGCTGTTAAACATCGGCAAATGAAAACCGATGGCTGTAGAAAAATAAGAAAAATAAGTAAAATGATTGTGGTGTTGGAAGACGAAAAGAGGGGAGAGGAAAGTTATATGGGAGAGGGTCTTTGGTTTGAGGAAGTTGGCACCCTTTGGATTTATTCCCCCTGGTAAGACCACCGCACTTTCTATTTCATTAATCTATGTAAGGAGATAGCAATGGGGATTCCAAAATTTCCTTTGGGTTGTGAGTAACTAAGGTTTGATGATTCTCATGGTTGAAAGGATCGTGTTCCAACACCTAGTGACGAGCCGTATGAAGTCTAGGTATCCCAATTAGCTAAGCGAGTTCCCGTGATTTTTAAACCTCTTCTCTGTTCTTTTTCCTAGTTTGTTTGAGGATAAACAAAGGTCTAAAACCCATCTTCTTAATCATTAAACCAACTCCAAAAACCTCCTTCAGATAAGAATTTTCAGTAACATACCAGGTTACTGGAACCATCTTTCAAGGTAGCACCATAGAAGAATTTCAAAATCGGCAAATAAGCCTTTGCATACTCCCAGTCTGATTCAAGAGGTGAACCATCTGATTTACCAAGCTCTACTAAGTACTTATCATCCTCTAACTCAAGCATATCAAAAGCTCTCTTCTGTTTACAGGCTGCTTCTAACATCAGGTATGTAGAATTCCATCTAGTTTCAACATCAAGGCATATACCAACCGTAACACCAAGCTTTAAGTGACTAAGACACTCTTTAAACTTGTTTAACCTAGCTGGAGAAGACCTAACATATCTAACAGCACAACGGATTCGGCTAATAGAAGCTTTGTTTTCTTCCAATCCATCTTTTACAACTAAATTCAGGATATGAGCACCACATCTCATGTGAAGGAATTGACCATCAAGTACATTAATTCACCAAGACTGAAGTCTTCTTTTTAAGAATCTTATACCAACATTATTTGCACTTGTATTATCCAATGTAACTGTAAAAACCTTGCTAATACCCCAAGCTACCAAACACCTCTCTAGCATTTTCCCGATAACTTTCCTTTTGTGACTTAGAATTTGACAAAAGTTGATTATCTTTTTCTGTAGATTCCAATTTTCATCAATGTAATGTGCGGTTAGGCACATGTAATTGATATTCTGAACAGATGTCCAAGTATCAGTTGTAAGAGAAACACTCCCTTTGTGTTTCTCAAATAACAGTTTCAACTTTTTCTTTTCTTCAAGAAACAAACTAATACAATCTCTAGTGATAGTCCTACGGGAAGGGATAGAAAACCTAGGCTGAAGAGTGTATACAAATTCTCTAAAACCTTCCTTTTCCACAATCCTAAAAGGCAACTCATCTTTTATAATAAACCTAACTAGAGATTTTCGGCAATCAACATTGTCAAATTCTAAGTAGGATAGAATAGTTTCAGTATTCTTGTTTTTCTGATGTAGTGTAGATTGTTTATATCTTTTACCACTAACAGTTTCTTCTGCAATTTCAGGATGAAGTTTTTTACATCTTTTCACATGTTTAAGCATACTGGTAGTGTTGACACCACTTGCTGATTTATATTTAATTAAATCACCACAATGATTACACTTTGCGCTATCTCCTTTCTCTGTTTTTTTAAAATTATCCCAGGCTAGAGATCTTTGTCTAGGAGTTACCTTAGATTCAACCGATTCCATGGTTGGAGCTTCCGTATTTGTTTCACCAGCACGTGATGCAGGTGCTGAAGGGCCAGCATTGTCTGCATTTGATTCTGTGTTCTGTGACTCCATCTACGAAATAAAACAACTTGTTAATAAGATACAAGGAAGAATGACACCAATCAATCAGAGAATAAGAGAATCATAAGGTACGTGGCGTTGTTATAACTCAGAATGGAGCGATACAGACACGAAGGTCTTTCTCATTCAAGAGTAGTATCATCAGGTCCCCCCTATCCGTGTGAGTTTCCAGCCTATATACCTTATGATATCTCATAAGTTATACATAAACACTGATTAATCATGCTAGTCATGCTACAGCAGATGACAACATACAAGCAAAGCCTTATGATATCTCATAAGTTATACATAAACACTGATTAATCATGCTAGTCATGCTACAGCAGATGACAACATACAAGCAGAAAACACAACACAAAACTAAGAATAAAAGCTTATGCGAATCACTAAGCAAGAGAACATAACAAAATCAATCAGATACAAAGGACAAATAAACATATGAAACATCACAAAACAAATCTGCCACCAATGACAAACAAATCTGCCACCAATGACAAAAAAATCTGCGTAATGTTAATTAAACATTTTAAATAAATCTGCAGCAACTATCATATTCGTCGGCACCTAGCTATAAAAAGAAATCTGTCAACAATGAAAAACAAACCTGCTCTAACTTATCTAAGAAGTCACGTTCGTTAAACTAGTCTGTCACAACATAAACAAATCTATCGTAAGAAATTCAAAATCAATCAGATACAAAGGATAAATGAACATATGAAACATCACAAAACAAATCTGCCACCAATGACAAACAAATCTGCCACCAATGACAAACAAATCTGCGTAACGTTAATTAAACATTTTAAATAAATCTACAGCAACTATCATATTCGTCGGCACCTAGCTATAAAAAGAAATCTGCCAACAATGAAAAACAAATCTGCTCTAACTTATCAAAGAAGTCACGTTCTTAAATATGACATAACCATCCAAAACTCACAATTTCTTTGGACAGAAATAGGCAAATCTTACTCTTCCCGAGTTACAAAAGTCTCATCTGAAAGCGGAAACAACTAAGAGAGGATTCCCGAGTTACACGTTATAACATATCAAAATCGTTTTAAAATCAAAATCTGAAGCAAATAAAGTTCATCCTCATCAAACAATCAAGAACAAATTTAATCAAATAAAAAAAAAAAGAGCATATCCCATCGGCGAAGCAAGCAGCGATGATCGAACAAGAAGAAGAACAATAACATCGGCGAAGCAGAAGCATAAAAATTCATCGACTTACCGTCAACGACGAAGAAGAACAAGAGATCGAACAGGAAGAAGAAAAATAACAAGAGATCGAGTGAGATGTGAGAGGCGATGAAGTGAGGCGATTTTTTCTCTCTAGATCTAGGGTTTGCGTTTGGGAATCGTGTGAGAGACTGAGGGAGTGAGGCGATGGAGATTGGAGATTGCTTTAGGCTTTTAGGATTTCAAAAGTGGTGGGCCAAATGGGCTTAAGGTTTAGGAGAGAAAAATTTAAGTTTATAAATGGCCCATAAAAAATTAAAAACGACACATAAGTAGATAACTGACATAAGTTCATAACGGGTACAAGTAGCAAACCGGGTAACGGGGAACAAGCCGGATAACGGGAACAAGCCGGGTAATGGGCCAAGTAGTTAAACTTGCAAGTAGTTGGTTAACTCACCTTGATACTTGGCTTGGACGAGTCGGGTACCCGGTTTTACGGGCCGAGTACGGGACGGGTCGAACGAGTCGGACGGGTAACGAGTATTGATGCCCAGGGCTAGTTGTGACTGGTTACCAAGAATCAAGAATCAAGAGCATATTTTATGTACATGGGGGAGAGGGAGGAAGAAAATTTCTTGGGAAGTCATGTGGAGGAAACACATGGTTAAATACGATTTTGCACCCATCCATGTCAGATCCACTAAGTTCCAGCGCCTTGTCTAATGTGCATTCTTCCAGGCTAACAACCGCAAAGCTGTAAAAAAAAAAAAAAAAATCAACAAAGACAAGTTTTTTAGTTATAGCATAGACTGAGAGTTGGGAAAATTAGATCAGGAAGAAGCCACAAACCTCTTGGGAGGAGGGAGAACAAGCAAACATCCCTGACCTCTCCACATGAAGAGAAATGTTTTTTCAGCCTCATCACGTTCTCATCCCTAGGAAGCGAAGTGTCAAATCCTATAGCCGCGATCCTAATAATTGGATTAGCAGGAGACAATAATATCAAGAACACATCTTACATCCTACAGATAGAAATATCAAAAAAAAATAAAAAAATATATCAATATACTCGCGTGTAGGTTGTCTTCTGGATTTTTTCTACAACGTTCCATAAGTACCATACCATTCCAGCCCCTAATTAAGCATATAAGATCTAATCAGAAATTCTACTACTTCAAATAATTTTCTTCGAAACCATTAATAGATAAACATATATAGGTTCAATCAATATATAAAGAGTACGAAGGAAATCCACAAGGAGAAGAAGATTACTTTTCTGGCGGATTCTTCCATCGACTTCATGTTTTGAGAAAACAGTTTTATGATATAGAAGTCCCACTCATCTGAGACTTTGATTTATTAGACGCAAAGAAGTAGCTAATTGGTCACAAATACGTAGTTAAACATTGTGACTACAAATGTAGTCGCAATGGGGAGTAGCTGTTACCGCTTTTTCTAGTAGTGTTTGAGCCAAGTGGAACCAGTCTTTGGGTAGCTACAGATGAGGAAGTCAATGGCTCGCGCTTGAAAGAACTATTGGGCGTGAAGGCAACCTTCTAGGAGAGGCTGTATGATCCAGTGACCATCGTACTGTATCAGCGGATCTTTCGGAAACCTTTCGCATGAGGAAACTGGCGTTTAGATCTTGGTAGCGTTTCTGATTCTTCTCGACTGTTGACTCTGTCTTGGTCTTGTCGTGGTGGCTCGGTAGGTTCATTTGTAATTCCATTGGAGATACGGAAAGAGGATTTGGGAACTCGTGTTGTGTTCTGTGGGAGATGAGTGTTGGTCTGTGTCCGGAAACAGCTCGGTTTGGGTTTAGTAGTCATGTAACGAATTTTACACACGTGTTAATATGTCGTATCAGAAACCATCCTCAAATGCCATCTATCCTTCTTATTGTCATAATCCCAGCCATTAGATCTTAGGGAGTCTTCAACCCAAGACATGGATACATACTTATCTCCAGAGATTGGGTAACTAACATATGTAATTTTATATTAAACTTGAAAATTATCAGTTTGTACAGATGCAACAACCAACTTGGAATATTATTAAAACACCAACACTATCGGAAATATCTTGAAACTCCGGCCATCGATTAAGTGGCAAAAACAATTTTAATCTGTGAATGAACGAAGATGATGACTTACACTTTGTAGAAACTTTCCAACCCATGACCCAAATATGTTGCTTCAGTAAAACTCTCTCTACTCTGTTGTCTCAGGAGATTAAATAAGCAAACAATGCGTTAAGAAGAGATTAGGCTCAAGGTGACAACAAATCAGAATTGTAACCAGTCAACATTTTTGTAAAAGAAAAAAAGAGAGCTCAGACTCGAGGGCATATGTCATCTGATAAATCAGAATTATGCGAAGGACTCAACCATGGCAGTGTACTATTCTACCATTCTACCACTAGACCACTGGTGCTACTTGTTTTATTGATCCTTATTTCTTTATTTATTATATTAGATGTAGGAATGGAGTGAAGAAAACGTTGACTTTAATAAGCTTTTTATATGTTTTCTGCTATGCATTTTGTAAATAATTTGATGTGGTTTTGTCTTATAACTTGTAAGACAATAATATAGACTTTAAGATTCAAACTTGTTTGTTGCTAAGAGATCCAAACTAAAGCTTACGAAGAAGACGTTAATAGATATATAGCTCAGTCTTCGTAGTCGCCTTGCGCATACTTGTTTTCAGGGTAATACACAGCTACCACTTGGTTTCCTCCAAATTTTCGATATTTACTATATCATACTAGAAAAAGAAACAAAAGTCAATAAGAATACATACATTGAAAGAGGAAAGCATGTGTACTGAGCAGCGTAGGATACAAGTGCAAATCGAAGAGCATGGGCACCACATTACCATTTGAAAATGTCCTGCTTTGGAAACAAGATACTAGTCTCTAACCTCCTATTAAGACCCGCAAGAGTTTCAGCTTTGATAACTTCAAGCGGATCAATGCCATTTCAGAGAGTCTTTGACACCTATCTTCCATGTGCATCCACATACAATAAGATGCATCTAAATCTATGGCAGAGACAAAATCTATTTTATTAGCACATACAAGTGTAAACTGAGGAGGATCTTCTTTTGGAATACCCTTAGGCCGTAACAAAAGGTATGAATTTGACTGTCTTGGGATCGAGCTTATTCACAAGAAGCTCAACTGGATTTGTTGGTGTGTCGATTGACGATATAGAAATATGAATTTAAATGAAAATGTACTGTCTAGCAGATCAACATACCAAGGCAATAATAAGGAAGGCATATTATCGACGATTACTGAGTTTTACTTATTAACATCCACACAAAAACAAAAGAGAAAACGACGAAGTACATTTAAATATAAAAGAAAAGGGGTGTGGTGGGGGTGTTGCATTGTATCACAAGTTAAAAAGAGCAAGGAGGAGCTTTGTCTTCGGCTCTTTGCTTTCCACTCCCTTGGCCGTCTTCTCTCTTCTTCTTCTTGTCACGGATAGCTACCATCGCATCATAGACAATAGCTAAAACAAAACAAAAAAACCACGGAATTAATGAGGGGTTGTGATTTGTTACCAAGAATCAAGAGCATATTTTATGTACATGGGGGAGAGGGAGGAAGAAAGTTTATTGGGAAGTCATGTGGAGAAACTACGATTTTGCACAAATCCACGTCAGATCCACTAAGTTCCAGCGCCTTCTTCCAGGCTAACGGAAGCAACGCTGTACAAAAAAAAAATCAACAAAGACAAGTTTTTTAGTTATAGCATATAGATTGAGAGTTGGGAAAATTAGATCAGGAAGAAGCCACAAACCTCTTGGGAGGAGCCCCAAGAATGCAAACATCCCTGACTTGTCCACATGAAGAGAAATGTTTTTCAGCCTCATCTCGTTCTCATCCTTAGGAAGCGAAGTGTCAAATCCTATAGCTAAGATCCTAATAATTGGATTGCCAGGAGACAATAATATCAACATGACAGGAACACATCTTACATCCTACAGATAGAAATCTCAAATAAAAATAAATAAAAAATATCAATATACTGGCGTGAAGGTTGTCTTGTGGATTTTCTCTTCAACGTTCCATAAGTACCATAACATTCCAGCCCCTAATTAAGCACATAAGATCTAATCAGAAATTGTACTACTTCAAATAATTTTCTTAGAAACCATGCATTAATAGATAAACATATATAGGTTCAATCAATATATAAAGAGTACGAAGGAAATCCACAAGGAGAAGAAGATTACTTTTCTGGCGGATTCTTCCATCGATTTCATGTTTTGAGAAAACAGTTTTAGGGATTTAGATATGAGGAAGGGTTTTTTTATACATATATTCTGGTTTTGACAAGAGCGGCTGCTAGGTTTCCGAAAAGCAATTATTTATTATTTGTCCAGCCGTTTATATTATTTAGGTTTAAAAGATGATAAGGATGCTTGGTATCAAATAATATGAAAATAATCTTTGTCCAACCGTTTCATATTTTTAAAACTCCAAATTACATTGCAAAAATTTTACATAACACAACTACGATAATTTATTTGTGTCATGGAATCAATTCTAGTGTCTTAATTAGGATAAAATTGTTGATAAATAAAGACAAACATTATATGAAATTCGGTGTTTACGATCTTGTTAAAAGAATTAAAACTATGATATATCTCGTGCTATACCACGGACAAATTGCAATTATAGAAAATATCTGAAATTACAAAATCAGCATATTAGAAAATAATATCAGTTTTTATAATAATAAATCTTTGTAATATCCGTATAAATATTTTGTAATCAGAAATATAAAAACAATCTTTCATACTCGAGATTAAATTAAATATATGATTATTGTTTTTTTTAAAAAAAATTTTTTGTCAATTTTATTTACTATTTTAATTTTCAATCATTTTACTTAATTTTGTTTCTGTTTCTGTTTTTTATCAACTAAATTTTTTATTAATTATATGTATTAATAAATATTTGTAGATATAATTAATTGAGTGTTTAAAATAAATTGTAGGTACTAATTAATATTTGTAGATATAATTAATTGAGTGTTTAAAATAAATTGTAGGTACTAATTAATATTTATTTTTTATCAACTGGAATTTTTATTAATTTTACATCATGTTAAACTAAGTCAGATATGAATTAATATTTTTGAATCTACTAAAAATCTATTAATAGATTCGATATTATAAAGAAAACCTAACATAACATTAACATTCCAAAAAAAAATTGCAATCTACATCAAATCTCTTTTTTTGTAAAAATTTAATCTAACATCTAATTTAATTTAATTAACGTATTTAATTAAATCAACAAAATCTTCATGAAATCTATTTTTAACTAGTTTTCAAAATTTTTTAAAAATTTTAATTAATTAAAACAAAAATTATAATCTATAAAGAATTTTTAAAAAAAAAAATCGAAAATTTACATAAATTCTTACTTAAAATTTTCTAAAATAAATCTCAATCTACATAAAATCTTTTATTTTTAGAAAATTAAATCAACATTTAATTTAATTTAATTAGTATGTTTAATTAAATAAACAAAATCTTCTTAAATCTATTTTTAACTACATTTCAAAAAAAAAATTAATTAATTAAAACGAAACATTTAATTAATTAATTAATTAATTAATTAAATAATCACATAATAATTAATGACTAAAATGTCCTTATTGGGAGATTAAAATTTGTTCTTTGAAATAATAGCAATGTGATGTAAATATTAACACTTTTTAATATTTATTTATAAATGTAATTCTCAAATAATATATATGAGATATAAATAATAAAGAAATGGAAGAAAATGATGAAAGATATTTAAAATATGTCAGACATTTCTGCATGTAATCAGAATTTCTACTACGTCAAATAATTTTCTTCGTCGTGCGAAGAAACCATTAATGGATAAACATAGGTTCAATATATAAACGATACGAACGAAGAAATACATAAGGAGAAGATTACTTTTCTGGCGGATTCTTCCATCGATGTCATTGTGTTGACAAGAGCGGCTGCTAGGGTTTCCCAAAAGCTATTCGTTTGCAGTTTTAGGGATTTAGGTCTGATGAGGAAGGGTGTTATATATATATATATATATATATATTGAACTTATAGGTGACCATACTGACATGTGTTACACATGTAAACCGAGGATGAAATGCACAAACCGAGGATCAACAAGAAGCTCAACTGGATTTGTTGGTGTGTCAACCGACGATATAGAAATATGAATTTAAATGAAAATGCGTAATGTTTAGCTGGTATGTATAATAAGGAAGGCATATTATCGACGATTACTGAGTTTTACTTTTTAACATCCACAGAAAAACAAAAGAGAAAACGACGAAGTACATTTTAAAAAGAAAAGGGGTGGAAGGGGTCTGCATTGTATCACAAGTTAAAAAGAGCAAAGAGGAGCTTTGTCTTCGCTTTCTACTCCCTTAGAAGTCGAAGTCTCTTCTTTCTTCTTCTTCAACTTATCCACCGCATCACGAAACACATCTATAAAAAAAAATAAAAATAAATCAATAAATAAAACACGAAATTAATGAGAGGTTGTGATTTGTTACCAAGAATCAAGAGCATATTTAATGTACATGGGTTAAAGGGACGATAACGCTTTCTTCCGATGGGCTTTAGAGGAAACACAGAGTCCACTACGATTTTGCAACCATCCATGTCCGATCCACTTAGTTCCAGCGCCTTGTCTAATGCGCCTATCAGGCGAATGAGAGCAATGCTGTAAAAAAAATCAGCAAAGACAAGTATTTTAGTTATAGCATAAGATTGAGAGTTGGGAAAATTAGATCAGGAAGAAGCCACAAACCTCTTGGGAGGAGGGCGAAGAATGCTAACAGCCCAGACCTCTCCACATGAAGAGAAATGTTTTTTCAGCCTCATCTCGTTCTCATCCTCAGGAAGCGAAGTGTCAAATCCCGAAACTGCGATCCTAATAATTGGATTGCAGGAGACAATATTATCAACAAGACAGGAACACATCTTACATCCTACAGATACAAATCTCGAAAATAATAATAATATTAACATACATGCGTGTAGGTTGTTTTCTATCATCGGTGCATTTTTTCTGAGACGTTGCATCAGCAGTACCATCCAAATCCAGCAATTCCAGCCCCTAATTAAGCACATAAGATCTAATCAGAAATTCTACTACTTCAAATCATTTTCTTCGAAACCATTAATAGATAAACATATATAGGTTCAATCAATATATAAAGAGTACGAAGAAATCCATAAGGAGAAGAAGATTACTTTTCTGGCGGATTCTTCCATCGATGTCATGTGTTGACAAGAGCGTCTGCTAGGGTTTCCCAAAGGCTATTATTTTTCTGTTTTAGGTATGAGGAAATGCTTTTTTTTTATATATACATATAAATATTCTGGTTTGGGGAACAAAATTGGGCCTTAGTAATATATATATGAGACCGAATTTCTAAAATCTGTAGTCTATACTAAGATCTGATTGTTTCTTTTGTATAGATTGTGCTTATCAGTTCATATAATTCGAATATATATATTGCACATATCTGTGCACATAATGGAGAAGAAGTTAACTCTCCCTTAAACCTCTCTCCTGTGTCTATCTATTTCTTTCTAGTATTTCTTTTGGCTCAAGAAAGAAAGAAATAAGAAGCATGTAGTCTCCAAAACCACTTCTCCTCATGAGATTGTCAAAACAAACCCCCAAGAGGATGTCGTTCCCAATCCCATTGAAGCACCAATTGTATCTTCTCACAACGATCGGATCAGGCCGTTGCTTGACACTGTCAACAGGCTAAGGAACCTCAATGTTATGAGTGAAGGGATCCAGCTTCCGACCATAGTCAGTTTGAGTCGAGTGTTCTTGAGTCGTTGGCAAGAATCAGTTTGCCTCGCGGGCAAGGAATCTGCACTAGGGTTCCTCTAGTGATGAGGCTTCAGAGAAGTTCTAGCCCTGAACCTGAGATATGGCTCGAGTACAGTGGAAAAGTTGTTCCTACGGATGAGGAAAACATAGCCATAGCTATTGGTGCTGCAACCGATGATATCGCTGGTATGCTCTGCATCTCTTTCTATGTCTCTCTCTCTCTTTTGGTGACTTAAGTGTGTTTTGCTTGCAAACCTGCAAGAGAGATGACTGACAATGAGACTTTTAATATGAAACATAAATGTTAGAAAGGAGTTCATTTTACTTACCATAGAAGTCCCTGAAATTAGATGTGTACATATACCCTGATGAAACTTCAGAGTGAAAAAAGGAAATTTTGATTATGATTAGTATCTGATAATACTCATGTTGCAGGATCTGGTAAAGGTGTATCAGACACTCCCTTAACTCTCCATGTGAAGAAGGCAGATATTCCTGATCTTACAATGGTTGATCTCCCTGGTATAACTCGAGTTCCGGTGAATGGACAGCCAGAAGACATTTATGAACAGATTTCTGGAATGATTATGAAGTATATTGAGCCAAAGATTCAATAATCCTCAACGTTCTTTCAGCAACAGTCGATTTCACAACCTGTGAGTCCATTCGTATGTCTAGGCAAGTTGACAAAACCGGTGAACGGACTCTGGCTGTTGTGACAAAAGCCGACAAGGCTCCTGAAGGTCTCCTGCAGAAAGTAATTGCAGACGATTTGACTATCAGACTCGGTTAGATCTGTGTCAGAAACCGAATAGGAGAAGAGACATATCAGAAAGCTAGGAGGGAAAAAGATTTACTGTTTAGGACTCATCCACTGCTCTCTATGATCGAGGATGAGATTGTGGGCATCCCGGTTTTAGCAAACAAGCTAATACAGATTCAGGCATCGATGATTACCCGGTGCTTGCCTGAAATAGAATGGAAGATTAATGAGAAAATGGAAATCAGTGTCCTTGAGTTTAACAAGCTGCCAATGATAATGGCTCCTACTGAGGAAGCATTGATGGCATTGATCGACATCATTGGTTCTGCCAAGGAATCTGTCCTAAGAATTCTCATCCACGGCGATTTCTCTGAATACCCAAATGATCACAACATGCATTGTACTGCTCGTTTGGCTGATATGTTAAGCCAATCCTCAGATAATCTGCAAGCACAGCCCGAGGATCTGACCGGGTTCTTGATGGATGAAATCAAGATCCTTGACGAGTGCAAATGTGTTGGACTGCCAACTTTCTTCAGAGATCAGCATTCTTGGTTATACTCTCACAACATGTGGATAGGATACATGCCACGCCGGTGAAATTCATCAAGGAGATATGGGAAGTTAACGGTGTAATCCTGAGTACAAGAGAGCTTCATCAATGCTGTTTTGAAAAATGGGAACAAACCTGAGTACTCTTTAACTAGATTCGGGAATGTGAAGATTTCACATCATGGTAACTGTAGACTATTTTAGGGCTTTTCTGATTTGTTGAACGTTTCCTTTTTTTTAGGAATTCAAATTTATTTTCATAAAATCATTATTCATAGTTTGGTAAACAATAACAAACAAATGAAAAAAATAAAAGGATTGGAATGAGGAAAAATGCTGTAATGAAAACACCCGAACCGAGCTGGAAGTGAGTTTACGGTCGCCGGGGAAATTTAGAGAAGTCCGGTGGTCGCCGTTGCATATAGGCAGTTCTTCCTTCGGAAGCTTCTTCGGTTCCATAGAATAAGAGTGTCGCATCACCACCGAGCCCCTGCAGCAAGTAAAGTTCGTAAACCCATTTTAAACTGTATGCTACTAGGTTGCATAAACTGAACCGATTTAAATTTGTGACTACAGTGAGTTTGTGACTTCCATTGCAAATTTGACTAATAGGATTTTGTTCCTTTAGGACCTAAAGAGACTAAGCAAGTTGGTTGAAGAGGGTACCTGAAGTCCAGCATGGCCATCATCGACTGCATTGAGTGCTGCCTTAAGCACTCGGATTGCAGTTGGGCTGTTCCGTAAGATTTCTCTGCACCATTTCACAGTTTCTTTCTCCAAATCCTCTAGCTGGAACAGAAAACAGGTCTCAGTGAAGGAACAAAACAATTACCAACAAACAGAGTGATTTATCTTGTGAATCTGTGACGACACTACAGGGTTTACTGATTAACTTTACCGGTACAACTGTATTGATAAGTCCCATTTTTTCTGCTTCAGAAGCTGTGTAGAACCTCGTCATAAACCACATTTCTCGTGCCTTTTTTGGACCAACCTATTTTTTTCAAACAGTTTGATCAGCCGAAGTTTGTTTGATTTTGGCTATTGCATCACAGAATAATTCAGTTATATTGAGCAATTACCAGACGAGACATAATGGAACTTCCATAACCAGCATCAAAACTTCCAACCTGCAGACATCAAGCCAATCCACATGATCAATGTGTATTAGTGATAAATCTGTTCCTACATCACTGACACATTCAATTCAAGGCTGAAACAGAGGCTAGAGGGAATACCTTAGGACCCGTTTGACCAAAAATAGCATTATCAGCTGCAATTGTTAGATCGCAGACCATGTGCAAGATATGTCCTCCTCCAACAGCATAACCAGCAACCTGACTTAGTCCAAAAGCAAACAGATAAGCCACGAGAAATACTCTCTGCCCTATGCACACTAACAGAGCTAGTCGATCCAGGATCAGTGCAAAGATGCATAGAGTAAACCAGCAGTTGTTTGAAGGTGCTTACCATCGCGATAACTGGCTTTGGCAATCTGCGGATTTGAACCTGAGAATGAACAAAAGAAGGAAGGTGAAAAATACATGAATAGATGAATCCGATAAGGATGAGGAAACCCGAATTGTAGATCAAGGACATACCTGGAGATCAAGAACATTAAGGCGGCCAACATCATTGGGATCAGCATAACCGTCTGGTGTTCTCAAAGCCTGATCACCACCACTGCAAAATGCTTTTGTTCCCTAAACCATCAATATTACTATTCAGAACAATAGTTTCAGAAACAAGTATCAAAAACAGAGGAACACTGTTGAGCTCAGTGTAATCAACTCCAAAGTAAGATCTAACCTTGCACTAGTGAGACTCAAAACAAAGCTTATAGCTAGACACTGTTTTAGTAACATAACATTTACGGATCAACTTTGATATGGTTCTGTTATACATTTTATTGCTTCATAGCATTTAACTAGCAGATATCAACTAAAATGTTGACCACTATCAAAAAGAAACACAAATTATCAAGTATTTTTACCTTGCCGGTGAGTATGATGACTCCAACAGAGCTGTCATCTCTAGCATCATTAAACGCACGCATAAGTTCCTTCACAGTCTGAGGCCGGAACGCGTTTCTTCTCTCTGGCCGGTTTATAGTAATCTACATAAACCCCAAAAAACAAAAAACTATTTAAAAACATAACTCTCTCAGGAATTTCATCAAACACCTTACACGCAACAAACCTTTGCAATGCCTTCATCAAGGGCTTTCTCATAAATAATGTCAACAAACTCCTTATTATCTCCGTCACCAAAAAAATCAGCTTTTTTCCAAACGACTTCGTGGGTCAGAACTTCACCGTGAATCTTATGGAAACTATCATCCATTGACGAAGCAATACAGAGTTCCACAGAGTCAAAACGATTTGGACATAATCCGATAGGGATGAGATGATTGGTAACGACGGAGATTCGCCGACTCGCCGTACCGAGCTCCTTGGAATCCGCCATTGGAGAAGAAGACAAAAGACAGAGAAAGATGATAACGATGATGATAATGACCAGAGATTCTATGGCATGGACTTTGACAATGGTGATAACAATACATATTTTAATTAAGAAAAAAAATTTTATTAAAAAAGGTTGAAACTTTGAAGAATCAGAGGAAGTGGACAGAATTGCTTCGCGCCTCTGTTTCTTTCTATAAGAAACGTTTTTGACGATGAGATAAGATAAGGCAAAACGCAATAAAACGTGCGTTTCACTTTGACACTTGGAGTTATTTCCATATATACCCTTTTATGTGCATAATACTCAAAATTAGTCAAAGTTAAAAACTTTTTAGTATTAATCAAACCGGTTAAGAGATAAGCCAAGCTGTTGTTTCAGTTCAGCAATCAAACTGTATCACAAAAATATGTTGCATCTAAAGACTCTTAAATCGAATTGTTCTAAATCTTTAAGGATCGCATTAGAACTAACAAAATAAAGATAAATGTAATGTAGGGATGTTATGTAGCTAGAGTTAAGTTTTCTTCATTTGGGTATTGTATTAAATCCAACCTAGACGATCTTCGATTGACATATTAACGAATACGTCACTCATTTCAAGCTTTTGAATCATTGTAAGTGCTTGTATCGGACATTGTTCGTCAAGTTAGGAATCTCTGTGACAGCATTCCAAGCCTTGGTTCTTTTTTTTCTTCGTCAACCATTGATCTTCTTTGCATTATGTGAATATCATCTCTTTACTAACATGCAGAATCGATCTTAGCTTTGTGCAAACCTTTTTTCAAAAGATCCTTTTGCGTGACCGATTCATCACTATATGCATCATCACTTCTTCTATCTCCATGATCCGGTAATGGCTTTTCAACAAAATTCTCCAAGTAGAATAATGTATCAACTTCACATGCCTGAGAGAATGTGATCTCTCAAATCTTCTCATTGCCATCTTGTTTCTACATACCAGCTTTATATTCTCATATTCTTCATACGCCTCAGAACGCATATGCATGTCTATGATTCAGATATACCTTATACAAAAAGTAAGAAAATGCCCTACAATTATCAGGAACAGTGAACTTCTTGGTGATTGGATTCCGTTCAAACTTAGAATCAAAATGCAGAAGATTGACAAAATCTCGGTACTGGTTCTGCTTATATAATGCTTAGAAGTCTTGTGACCATTGAATTTTTCGTTAAGAACCGAAAGTATCTTTGTCTCAACAGTTTTATTGGACATTCTTCCTTGGGAACCAAACAATCCTTCCAGCTTGATGCAATTCGCGGTTAGTTCAGTCAACATTTTGCTCTCCTCTGAGGGATGGAAAATGTGAATATATTGAATGGGAGTGAGAGTATAAAACAGGTTTTCAAAGTATAGTTAACAACATGTTAGTTACCAAACCTGTTTTATACTATGATCCCTTACTAATACACAGAGAGCAAAAACAATAAGGTGAACATAAAATTTTCATCAAAAATGTAGGAATTTGGATAATTCTATATGAATTCAAACTCATTTGTCATTTCAGGTCGGTGTTAAGCTAGTAAGGTCGGTCTTTTAGAAGCTATGGTTCTTGATGGGATTGTATCATCACCATTACGGAGGCCACATGCGCTAAAGAAGCAATGGGATGACTTGGGTAGCTGCTCAACTGTTGTTCAGAGGCATCGGTTCCTTTTGAATGCTATGGTTCTTTTGGCATTCCTCTGCACCATTTATATCTACTTTGCAGTCACACTAGGCGCTAGCCACTTGTCCTGTTCAGGGATGACTGGAAAAGAGAAGGCAATGTGTCAAATGGAACACGTCCAAGCCAGTTTCTCCAAAGGAAAACTGAAATTCTCGTAGAGTGTCAGCCAAAGCTGATTGCATTATAAACATTTGTTTTCATTTCTCTCTCTATTGCAACGTGTGTGTAACGCCCTTGAGAATCTACTCTTCCCTTATTCTACTTGGATTATGTCCCAAGATTCACAATTATTGTACAAATACGAATCTTCTGTAATGGAAAAGTTTTTGAGAATTGTTTTTTTTCTTTGTCATCATCTTATCTTGGATTAATGAAGAGTGGAACATTGAAAAGCTTTGTTATCAAACAAATGAACAACACTTTTTTGTACACTTGCAGTGCCATCATCACCATGTTTGTTGAGGAACCAGAGGTTCAACATCTAACTTGGGCGATAAATCAAAGAGGGAAGCTGGAGCAGTCATGTCGACGCTCCAAGAATCATCCATGTTGATTTCCATGGCGGTTTCTTCTTCTTCCTCCTCTTCGATATGTACCTCCAAATCGTCAGGTGATGAACGGATTTTCTCAAGCTCAATCGAAACCTCTCTCATGCTTGGCCTTTTCTTCCCTTTTAGACTTAAACACCTTCTGGCAAGTTTCGCCACTGCCAACACTTGTTCCAACTTGCAATTTTCTTTGATCCGAGAATCAACAATATCAAGAATTCTGTTCTGTTTCATGGCCTCAATGAAATGAGATGCAAGTCCTCTGTTTTCTTCAGGCCGCATAACAGAAAACGGCTTTTCTCCGGTTATGAGTTCAATCAAGACAACCCCAAAACTATAAACATCACTTTTATCAGTAAACTGGCTAGTTTGAAAGTACTCTGGATCCAAATATCCAAAAGTACCTGCAACTAGAGTTGTCAAGTGAGTTTGATCTACGTTTATAGATCTCGAAGTCCCGAAATCCGATACCTTGGCTCTATACTTCTCATCCAAAAGTATGTTTGTGGTCTTGACATCTCTGTGATAGACCGGAGTAGATGCAGCTGAGTGCAAGTAAGCAAGTGCTCCTGCAATCTCAACAGCGATGCGCAATCTCACATCCCAAGTCATAGTGTAATCATCAGAATCCTCATGAAGCCGCTTGAATAGGTCTCCATTTGGAATATGCTCATAAACCAAGATAGGAACCTCTGTCTCGAGACAACACCCCATAAGTTTGACAATGTTTCTATGGTTAATCTGCGAGAGAACACCAACTTCATTGATGAACTCCTCAACTTTGTCTTCATCCAAAACCTTAGACCTTTTCACAGCAACGATTCGTCCATCTACCAACATTCCTTTGTAGACAGTGCCTTGACCTCCTTGCCCAAGAACCCTATTCTTGTTGAAGTTATCTGTTGCTTTTTCCAGCTCTTTCGAGCTGAATATCTTCGATGTCTCCACATTACCTCCTTCTTTTGTAGTTAACTGTTGTTTCAACAACAAGCCTCCATTACGTTTAAAGAACATCCTCTTTCGGATAATCTTCCTTCTCTTCTTAACGAATTTGATCAATCCCCATATCCCAAGAACCAAGAACAACAGTGCCAAACCTAGAACAAGACCTGCACAACGACCCAAAAATAACAGTAAAGATCAATCCTTTTTGCTCTGTTATATGACTATAGAATCTGGCAAAAACTCCATTGATTCACCTTGAATCACAGGCTTGATCTTCTCTGTTTCCCTGGGCTCGCACTTATACGTTCCAGGGACATTCACGCAAGTACGCTCTCCACAGCTGTTTCGTCCTCTTCCTTCCTCACATTCATCAATGTCTTAAAAACAAGAAAAAAAAATGCAGAACCAAATCAACAGATCCGTAATCATTATATAAAACCCCGTTGAAGCCAATTAGACAAAGAAACCCATTAATCTTACCGATACATCCACCAGGAAGATATGGATTCCCTCTATAGCCAATCTCATTGCAGTAACAGTTACTGTAACCAAACCCAGAGAAGTAACCATACTCACAAACACAGCTCGGTGCACTCGTGTACATCGTAGTTTCCGTCAAATTCACACAACCCATTGGATTCGTTAACCGAGAATCCGATGTATCAAAGTACCAACCAAGCTCAATCACAGTAAACCCATTAGTATAAAACTGCTCCGGCTCTGTAACATTCGCCGGAGAGTAAGTCTCGTTGGTCAAAAAAGCAACTTTACAGTTTCCTCCTTGAGTTGTGTTACCACCGGAGCTTTCTAGGTTAACGCCGATTACTTGCGGTCTATCCGCCGGAACCTTCGCTTGACAACATCTGTAACCACCGCAGATCTTGTCCAAGTCTAAACGAATCTTGTTTCCGTCGCAGCTCGATTGGCATCCTGTGATTTGAGATTCGATGTCTGTAATCAATGCTCTGGTGTTGCAACCAACTGAGACGAGACGATTCGAGTCGGTGATGAAAAAGGGGCTTCCTTTACCGGTGAGGTTTAAAGGAGAAGGCTTTTCGGGTCGTTGAGAACAGCCGGAGGAAGTCACCGGAGATTTGATGTGAACAACTCCGTAGGAACTGTCGATGCTATTACGAAGAGTGATGCTAACTAATTCTCTATTGATCTTGGAAAGGAACGGAGCTAAGGATTTACCGGAGCCGGAGGTGGTGGTGTTACAGACAACCTCGTACCAGTCGTTGAGATAACAGTCTCTTCGTCCGATTCCAAAAGGAAAAGGAATCGAGATTCCTCCACAGATTCGATTACATGAAGTTGAAGAAGAAGATGGAGATTGAGCTGTCGTTATCAAAGGGCCATTGATGAACAGAGTTAGGAAAGAGAGTAGAACACAGAAGAAAAAAAGTCTCCCTCTCTTCATTTTTTTTTTTTTTTTTTTTAATGATTTTAACGTTGGCAATTATTGAGCCGTATCATTACGACTTACGAGTTCTATCACTTCTATGGAAGCAAAGTTCACACAACGAACAAAATTTTTGTCAACGGTCGAGGGGATCAATTATCATTACAAGTTTACAACTCATTTGTTCAAAAACCCTTGATTGATCAATTTTTGTAATTTTCATAATTAGTGACTTAAATTTTGTAATACGATTTTACTATCATTTTTTTTTCTCTTCCAGATGATATTCAAAATTATTATATAGATTATTAATATTAGGAAAATGACTATTCACCAAATAAACGCAAATCATTCATATGTATGCAATCGAAAAGTTGACTATCTTAAACTAAAAATATCCTTTTCATCCGTCAAAATTTATATAAATTAATTATCAATTAACATAATTTTCTTTAACCAAATTGAATTGGACATTGAATCGAATCAGATCAAGGTTCAACGTGATCCATTTTTTTTGGTCCGGCCGGATTCACTAAATTTTCATATATTGTATAATTTCAACGGTTTTACGTTTTGGACGTGTAGAACCCATGTGCAGAAAACAAAAACTTCAGTAAATTCTGTAATAATTGCTGCCAAATTAATTAAATAAATAAACTAAGAAATTATTCTTATGTATTGGGAAGTTTATAGTACAAAGTGGTTACAAACAGATCCGTAATAACACAACTTGACGAGTGACGACCTTTATAGAAATACTTTCGCACGCAAAGACCAAGACCGAACGTAAAAGCAAAGACATGAGGTAATAAATTCGTTTGCAAGGTTAATATTTTACCGCATCTGAAGAGGAAACAATGGTTCAACATCTGACCTCGACGAAGATGATGTAGCAATGCTGTATTGAGATGATGGGGCCGCAACAGTCACATAGTTTTCGATTCTACCTCTATGTTAACTTCCACCAAAATTTCTTCTCTTTCTTCTTCGTTTTCACTAACATACTCATATGGCAGCATATCTCCAGGATAGGAACGAATCTTCTCCAACTCCATCGATACTTGTCTCATACTTGGTCGTTTCGTTCCCTTCATATTCAAACATTTCGTTGCAATTTTTGCTGCTGCTGTCACTTGATTCAACTTACAACCATCTCTTATTCGAGCATCAATAATGTCGGAGAGTCTGTTCTCTTTCATTGCAAGAATAAAATAAGTTGCCAATGTCCTATTTACTTGAGATCGCAAAAAGAAATTGATTTTTCTCCGGTGATTAGCTCCGCTAGCACGACTCCGAAGCTATAAACATCACTTTTGTCTGTGAATTGGCTCGATTGGAAATACTCCGGATCCATATATCCCACCGTGCCTGAAACTACTGTCGTGAGGTGGGTATGATCCACGGTCACTGTTCTTGAAGTGCCAAAATCGGACAGTTTGGCTCGATATTTCTCATCTAACATTATGTTTGTAGACTTGACGTCTCTGTTATAGATTGGAGATGATGCAGCCGAGTGCAAGTATGAAAGAGCTCCTGCAATCTCTAAAGCAATGCGAAGACGCACTTCCCAAGTAGTCATCGTGTAATCATCAAAATCCTCATGAAGATGCTCAAAAAGGTTACCATTAGGAATGAATTCGTAGACGAGAATAGGGACATCTGTCTCAAGGCAACACCCCAACAGTTTTACGATGTTCCTGTGGTTGATTTGTGAGAGAATGACAACTTCGTTGATGAACTCTTCTAGCTTGTCTTCGTCAACGACTTTGGACTTCTTCACTGCTACTATTCTACCGTCGACAAGCACTCCCTTGTACGTTGTACCTTGACCTCCTTCGCCTAGTATTCTATTTAAGCTAAAGTTTTCGGTGGCTTTTTCCAACTCTCTTGAGTTGAACACTTTTGTGTTGTCGACGTTGCCTTCAGTTGAAGTAAATTGTTGTCGCAACAATAAACCCCCATTACGCTTATAGAACTTCTTTTTTGGGTTCAAACTCTTTTTTCTAATAAATTTGTATAACCAGTATATTCCACCAATGAAGATCAGTGAGCCGAAACTCGTGCTAATCCCTACAAGCCCACAAAAGAACAATACTTCAATTTTTATATACGGCTAACCACCATTGCACAAAATCTTTTTAAAAAAACTTTAGATGGATGCGAGTGTACTTGAGATATAAATTTGCATGACTTACCTATAACAAGTGGTCGATTATTTGTGTACGCACACCTATAATTTCCTTGCAAATTGACACTTGCCTTTCGCACAGACTGGGTTTTCTCCATCAATGCCTCTTATGCATTCATTAATATCTGGTTAAAAAAAATAATGAACATGTTATCAAACAATGATCCCATTGGTTTATTTTGATCATACATGGTCATAGAAAACTAGGATAAGAATATAGAACTATAAACACAATTACTTAGATACCTTTGCATTCGCCAGGAAGATATGGGTTGCCTTCGTAACCACTAGAGCATGAACATGTTGCATAGCTTGGAGAATTATAGTCGCAAATGCAACCTATTCCGTATTCACGAGAGCCTCCTCTTAAATTATTGTACTCTTCTATACTTTTGCATCCCAGAGAGCCTACGAAACGAATGATTTTCCGTATGGATGAACCATCTTAGCTCAACCGTAACATAACCATTAGCATAGAGGCTCTGTGGGTCAGATCCATTTGACAAAAAGTATTCCTCGTCTGTTAAGAAGGCAACTTTGCATCCTCTCGATTGTTTGTTGTTATCATCTATTCGCACACCAACAATCTGTTGATACCTATTGTCGCATCTTGTATCATTCATAATGCGAAGTTCACTACAAAACTCGGAGGGGCCGCGAGTAATAGCATTACAGTAGGCTACCGCGAGATAATCATTTATAGGCATATGGTGTTTTGTGTTGCAAGTAGACTGACATCTCACAATACTTGGCTCGACATTTGTCAATAATGCCGTGTTGTTGCAGCCAACCGCTATGAGCATATTATTATGGCCAAGTGGCCAACGTAAAAAGGGTAACCTGTCAAATTTAAAAGCGATCCAAGCTCTTCTCCGCCACTTGAGCATCCCTTTGAAGTTATTGGGTTTTTTATACGAATTGATCCGTACCCTACGTTCCAGTACCGGCGATACATACCTGAAAAAAGAGATACTCACAACTTTCTTGTTAATTATGGAAAGAAAATCAAGGATCAGCAAGAGAGAGAAGAGAATCAAAAGAGAGCAATTATTATTAGAGCTCATGTTTATGATCTCCTCAAGAAAATCTAAAAGCAGAGACAGGGTTTTGCAAGGAAGAGGGTGTTAAGAACCAAGCTAGGCCTTAACAAGAACAAGCTCTCTTCTACTCTTTGTAACGACCGTAACCAAACAGAGATTATGGAAAGTTTATTTATTGAATGAAAGAGATGTAACAGAGGTTTATTGGATATACAAGAAACAGAAAAAAAAGATATCAATGAGTTTCTCATTGCCTCTAACACTAGGTTAGCCCAAATCTTCCACCAAAAAACTGCCTCTTCTCTCATGCTCAATCCCTTTCTTATAGACTGTCTAAAACCTAGCCGCTGGAGAAAGGTGAGCTTTCTCCTTCTTTCCCTTGTTTGTCCTTACTCGCCAGCACACTTCCTGCAAATAACGGCTCCAATCCTGTGGTAATATCCTTGTCCTGTTGTGCCAACTCCACTGCTTTTGCTTTTGAATTTGCCACCTTTCCTTAATTGCTTTGTCCTTGCGCCTAAAATAGACCTGTAGTGGCTTATCAGAGGGTTGCATTTAGTTGGAGACAGCAATAAGTGATCATCTTTGAATTTTCGCTTTCATATTTGCTTTTCTGGTGTAGGCCTACTGAAAGCATTTCAGTGACACCTCCATGTTTGACTTTTAATATTTTATTCCTCCATTAATTTTCACGAGAAAAGAAAATAAAATATATACAAGAGGTTCTTGTTCGCTATTGCAATATATTTTCGGAACATCTGACTTTATTATTGTAGGCACTTACAAACAGATATTCTGGTCTAAGCGTCATCTATGTGCAGTCTCCATCCGTCTTCGACATTGCTGTCACACAACTTACAATCCGACTGTGGATGAAATCGTGGCTGAGAAATGTAGGAACCCGTGTGTACATGGCTGGCTTATTCAAGAAACCAAAAAAGGTCATTCTTTTGTTACAGAAAATAGTCATTTTTTTTTTGTCAGCTTTAGGAAAAGTTTAAGCGATTTTTATAAGTAAAAGATTTATCAATGATTCTATGATTTGGGCGTATATATATCCATGTATGAGAACCCATGTGCAACTAACAAAAACTTGTGAAATATATATATATATATATATATGTAAAAGCTATGTAAATTCGGTTATCATTGTTGCCAAAAAAACAGAAAAACTTATGTAATTAATCATCAAAATATGAAATTATTCTTACGTTTTCTGTTCCAAAGTGTATAGTACAGAGTGGATACAAAAGAGATCCATCACTACATAGAAATAACTTCAAGCAAACTGAACGTAAAAGCAAAGACATGAGATTATACAGTCATCGTTGGGGCTTTACCGTGTCTGAGAAGGAAACAGTGGTTCAACATCTGACCACGATGAAGATGATGCAACGACGTTCTAGTGAGACGCTGGTGCGGTAACTGCCACGTCGTTCCTCGATTCTACCCCTATGTTAAATGCCATGGCTCCTTCCTCGTTTTCTTCAACATACACATGTGGTTGCATATCTTCTCGAGACGAACGAATCATATCTAATTCCATCGACACTTGCCTCATATTTGGTCGTTTGATTCTCTTCAGATTCAGACACCTTCTTGCAACTCGTGCTACCGCCATGACTTGTTTCAGCTTGCAGTCATCTCTGATTCGAGCATCGATCATCGATGATATCTACGACTTTGTTTTCCTTCATTGGAAGATTGAAATAAGTTGTCAATGTTCTGTTTTCTTGAGGTCGCGTGCAAGAAATCGGTTTTTCTCCTGTGGTGAGTTCTACCAACACAACCCCGAAGCTATATATCGTTCTTATCGGTAAATTGACTTGACTGGAAATATTCAGGATGTAGATATCCCGCAATACCTGAAACTAGTGTTGTCCGATGGGTATGATCCTCGGTTACTTATCTTGAAGTACCAAAATCAGACACCTTAGCTCGATATTTCTCATCCAACATTATGTTTGTAGATTTGATTTCTCTTGTGATAAATCGGAGTAGATGCAGCTGAGTGTAGGTATGAAAGTGCTCCGGCAATCTCTATAGCCATTCGCAGACGCACTTCCCAAGTGGCCATATATAGTGTAATCAACAGAGTCGTCATGGAGATGCTCAAAAAGATTTCAATTGGAAATAAACTCATAGACCAGAAGAGGCACTTCTGTCTCAAGGCAACATCCCAAGAGCTTCACGATTAATATGCGAGAGAATAACGACCTCATTTATGAATTCTTCTAGCTTGTCTTCATCCATGATTTTTTGATTATTTTTTACCGCCACAATTCTACCATCGATCAACATTCCCTTGTACACAGTATCTTGACCACCTTGTCCAAGAACCCTATTTTCACTGAAGTTTTTCGGTAGCTTTCTCCAACTCCTTGGAACTAAATATTTTTGTCTTCTCGACGGTGCCTTCCATTGAAGTTAACTGTTGTTGCAACAATAGACCTCCATTACGTTTGAAGAAATTCTTTTTTGCGATTGATCCGCTTTCGCTTTCTAAGAAACATTTATAACAACAAACATACTCCTAGTAACATCAACACGCCTACAACAATAAGTAGTACCCCGTCTGCAAATCACATAAGAAGAGTGACAAAAGCACACTTTGAGATTGGTACTGCATTCTTGATAGTCTATGTCTTCATCAATACAATCTATTACATTTAATAAATTCAATGACCTTAAGCGACGTTAGACCATAACGATAGTAGTTGCAACGATAGCCTCCTTGGAAATTCTCACAAGGGTATCCCCACAGTATATAGGATCCCCTTCACTATATATTGTATTATTTGCATTCGTTGATATCTAAATAAGTAAAATAACAAAAGTAAAGAGATGCAATCTTATATAATTCGAAAGGGAACAGAAAAAAAAAGAAAAAAAGATGAACATAATGTTAGATTAAAAAAAGTTTCTTACCTTTGCATCCACCCAAAGAGGTATGGATTACCTCTATAACCCTCTGTGCATCCCACAAATTGCATAGATGATACTAGAATCAGTTTTATTCTGGCATGTGCAACTTATTTTGTGAGAGAATAAAACTTCACCAATGTACTGTAACTTATTCTGGCAGCCTAAGGAGGTAATGAGTGAAGGATTCATCGTTCGGAAGGATCATTCAAGCTCTAGGGTAGCATACTGTTTAGCATGTAACAATTGCGAATTTCGCTGGCCCGTCGAATTCAAAAGCGATCCAAATTCGTGTTTATTGCTGGTAGTAACAGGGGTTTTGATCTGAAGTGACGCATGTGACATGGACTTATCAAAATATTTACTAGGGAGAGAGTCAGAGATATCTAAAACTTCTTTGCTGCTAACGGAAAGGAAAGGAGTTTCCTCTCCGGAAACAGTTTTGCACTCAATCTCGTACCCTTTGTCGAAGTAGCAACCCTTTCCGATTCCAAATGGGTACGGGATCTCGATTTCTCCACAGTAGTTTTGACAAGAGCCCAAAGAAGTGAGAGCAGCTGAATCAAGGATCAACAAAAGTAGCAAAGAGAAGAGAATCAAAAGAGAACAACTGTTACTAGAGCTCATGTTTATGTTTATGTTCTGCTCAAGAAAATTTTATTCGTATTTGTAAGGAAAAAGTTGCGTTTTTCGAATATTATTTCGTTTTTTATTCATCTCTCAATCAAATAAGTTGCAAGGTGTAGAAAGTTACACGCCATAATACAAGTAACATAAGTCTTCATCTTTGAATTTTCGCTTTCATATTTGCTTCTCTGGTCAGTCTTTAATTTTGTAGGCCTACTGAAAGCATTTCAGTGACATCCTCATACTCTGTTTTCTTATAAAGCCACTTTGCCCCAAAAGCCTGGATTAATGAAAAAGGAAAAATCTGGAGAGAAAGATTTACACTTAAACATTAGGATGAGATTAAAAAAAAAAAAAAGTAACAAAGAAGGAACGATTGGTGTTAAAACCTATTAACTATAACTATAACTAACCAGTCTATGAATTTTCTAACTCTGAAGCTACGCAAAATCCTGCTGTGTTATTATAAGCCAATACAAGCATGCTACCCACTTATCATCTCATCTCTGACTTATCGCTTCCGTTTCTGAATCTTTTTCTTTGTAAAGGCAGCAATAGAAGCAGGAATGCCTATGGTTGTTCTGCCTTTCTTACAACCCCATTTCACTGGCAGATCATTGACTATATTGCTGATATCATTTGTTCCACTTAATTGCACCAACTGCTTTATCTGATCAAGCATCTGCAGCGTCAATGCCATTGAGAGATCCAAGGCTATTGAATCATCCATAGGTTTCATCTTTATGTTTCTTAGTTTTTCTTTTAAGGACCGCAAGGACATTGAGTCACCATAGCCTTCACGGTTTTCGCAAATTGTGTTTACCTTTATGATGTGTTTGCATAAGTTCCCTTGCAAAGACCAAGCGCAATCACAGAAGGCAAACTCCGAACCTGGATTCCACACAACTCGTGTTACATCGCTATCTCTCTGAGACTGAACCTTTGCAACAAGGATGTTGTTTTCATCTAGTGTAACAGCAGAGTCTGGAATCTCCGTCGCTCGGTGCCACGAAGTAGAAGCTATGTATTCTTCTTTAACGTTTTGGAAAGAACCACTTTCATCAGCATACCGATCAAGCCAATAACTAGAATGGAGTTCAGTCGTCAGCTTGTGTACCAACCAATCTACTCTCTGAAGGGCACCGAGGTGTGTATCGTCAAACAATTTTACTTTAAGCTTTATATGGTAAGCTTCTATAGCACCACATGCTTCTTGGCTAGCAAGTGGAAGACTTTTTATAGTTGATAGCCACATTCCTGCAAATATTGAAGAACACATAAGGCACTAAGACCAAGATTACCATGACCAAGATCCCAGAGGTTCTATATAATAGGATAAGAGAATGAACAGAATAAGGGAAATGTCTAACCTATTTTAGGCAACCAGGTGGATGTGAAATACTGCATGAAGGCGGTTTGATCAATAAAATCCTGAGTTAACCTTTCTAAAGCCTTTGATGTATCTACTCCATCCCAAATGCTGTACACAACCTCCCCTAAACATTTGAATAACTTTCTTTGAACCTCAATGCTATCACACTTCTTCACAACATTCCGAAGCCATGATCTACGAACACGCCAGAGAGAGAAAAGGATGGGGCAACAAAATGTGTCCCTGGAAAAATAAAAATGGAATTGAGTTAGTTTGCAATACACTCTTTATCCTATTTTAGAACTTTTTACAGAGTTGAAGCATCATCATTCATGCCTTATGGGGTCAATCTCCGTTACAGCATCGTCAATGATAAAGCCGTTGATTTTGAAACAAGGCTCAACACTCTGGGCGCGTTGGAGTAGTATTTTCATCCACTTCTCAACATCAGATTTCAAATAGCTACGAGAGATAATCCAAGCGACGGGGAGAGCATGATGTCTTGAATCAAATACAAGAAGCGTGCACAGAGGATACTGCCATAATGTTTAAGATATCAGGATTAAGCACATAACTCTCGCAAAAGCAGAGACAGACATAAAAATCAGATCCATTTTTACCTTGAGTCTCTTTATCCCAAATGTCGAATCAGCTGCAACGAGACTACAATGCCCAAAACGCACAAGTTGCTGCAACTGCCACTCCGTTTGAATCCCGAGCATAAACTGGCCTGTTTCCGAAGATTCTTGATAAAAGAAGATGGATTTCTTGTTGCGCTCAGCCCATATCTTGATGCTAGCTTGGTCATCTAAATCCAGCTCATGAGTCGAACGTTTGATAATCATCCCAAGTTTATGAACATACTGAGAGGCAAGACTATTGACAGTTGCATCAGAACCACAATACCTCTGAATCCCTTCAATATGTTTCTCCAAAACGTTTTCTTCAGGAATCCCAAGATAGATCATAGACATAGTTTGCTGTTGAATCTCATTACATATATAAGGAATCTTCTTTGCACCAGGACCAATAGCATCTCTATCAAGAGGTCCATGACAGATAAACCCAGCTTTGTTCACATGTCGTCTCTCATTGTAAATGAGAAGCGCAAGTGAAGGACGAGCATAGAGTCGTTTAACCACAAAATGACATGTACATCCTCTCATAGACTGAGGTCTCGCAGCTCGATTTCTAGTGTTGAGACGGTATTTTCTACTGGGCAAAACACCACCACCTTCCCCATAGTTCTCAGGACCAAATGAACACCAATACCTTCAATTAGAAGTAAAACAATTGAAACCCAGAACTGAAAAAATGAGATTTTTTTTTATTGATTACTTAGAAATTTGAAACTTACAGTCTATATTCCAAATACTCATCGCTTTTGTACTCTTTGAGACTGCCTCGAGAGCGTTTTCTTCCTCTTTCGATGTGAAATCGTGTAGGGCACTCTGCGTTTGAGCATTCTCCGATGATGAATTCATCGACTCGTGCGTATGGAATCAGTGCTACTTCGTCGTGATGCTCCGATGTTCCGAATTTAGTCCAGTTCAGATCAGCCCATGAAAAGTCTTCTACTTGTGGGTTTTGCACTGGAATCTCTTCTAAAGATTCGACTATTTCCATGGCGTGTATAGTATAGATTTAGAGTAAACTGTGCGACTGCACAGGCCCCAGAAATTAGGGTTTCTCAGAGAAGAATTGAAATGGGAAGAAGATGCAAAAGAATACTGGAGAGGGGAAATGATAAATTTTATTACAAAAGAGCCTACGTATTATTTACTTCTCTTACAATTCAACCCTTTTATTCGTCTTTTGTTTTATTTTGCCCTCTTTGTATTTTATAATTAAAAAAGAGCCTAAACAAACCCTTTATTTGGGTCGCCACCAAAACGTTTAAATGTTTGATACAAATGAATTGTAGCGATCAGTTTGAACAATTGCCCATGAGTGTTGATTGCAAACAGACATTGCAAACATGTCCTGAAAATATTTAAATTTGTAGATAACAAGAGAAAATACAAAGGTTCTAAACCAAGAAGAGGGTTTTCGAAGAACAAAAATTGGAATAAGTTGAAGATGAAAATCGACCTCAAGAAACTCAAATCATGTATGTGTTTTGGTGTTGTACCAAGAAATTTTTCGAAATTACAGTGAATCAAAAACAAGCGTAGCACGATAAATTGGCACTGCAACTCTCTAATACTTACATATACAATAAAATAGATAAATGAACACAATAAATAAACTCTTTATTCCAAACGATGATTGTGAATTTTTATTCGAGTGTGAAGCTTTGTGAATGTGAATTCCTTACCATAAGGGATGAGCAAACAATGATGGGAGATCAAGAAAAATGGTATTGATAAAACTAGCAAAGCTGAAAATGGTATTTTCATCACTCAACGATCCATACATTTTCTCTACCTTAAAACCTTAATTAGGAAAATGATGCATCTTTTAGATTTTAAAAAAATAAGAAAGAAAAAAAAAAGGAAGAGCTCAGTACAAGGCTATATAACATCCAAGAGATCAGAAGAGTGCAATGGACCCAACCATTGCTGAAGCCTAAATCCTCACAGCTCAATGCAACAAGTTACGTCCAATCAAGGATTACGTCCAAGTTATATCTACTGATACATACCATCGTAAGGTACGCTTTCGGTTTAAACTTTTCTGCATCGTTAAACTCTAATAAAAACAACCAACAAGCTACAAACTTGTTGCTAAGAGATCCAAACTAAAGAAGTTGATAATCTTAAGAATACGTTGATACATCATCCTTCACGGTCGCGCATCCTTATTTTCCACCACCATCTTACTTTCCCTTAATTTTGCTTCCATTCATTCTACATACAACAATAACAAAGGCGAATTGCTTACGGAATTAGTTGCCCGATGTCATGTATTATATCTTCAGATTCTTCATTAAGCGTCAAAGTATAAATTCTTAGAAATAAGCAAACAGGCAATCAATAAAATGAACCCCCTTCACCTTGCTGACCAGTGGCGAATATTTAGATGAAAACCATAATGCAAGGCAATACAAACAATGAAGATGCTTAAAACATAATTACCTTTTACAATTTTGGATTATCATTTCCAACGTCTGGAGAAGTTAAAGGAAAAAAAAGAGCTCAGTTACGAGGCCATATCTCATCATTTATCAGAGAATTGCGAAGGACCCAACCATCGCTGAAGCCATAATCCTCACAGCTCACTGCACCAGCCGGGAATCGAACCCGGGTCTGTACCGTGGCAGGGTACTATTCTACCACTAGACCACTGGTGCTAGTTGTTTATTTTGTCTCTTTTTCTTATTTATATACAAACAATGCGCTCCAACTAAGCTTTAAAGAATAGAGTGGAGAAAGCCGGTGAATTGATGTTGTTTGTTCGGAGCTGTCGTCATTACATAGTTTCTGCTATGCATTTTGTATATAATCAGATGTTATTAGGTCTTTTAACTGGTAAGAGGACAATCAAACCAAAAGGTACAATTACAAACACACACTTTGATCATTGTGCATAGAAAAGTATTTCAAACCAATAGATGCGCATCCACATCCGCATACTCTAAAAAAACCTGCATTATTAATATATCGTATCATTAGTAGAGTATGGAATTATAAATATGAATTGGTAAAAGTTGTCTTTCGAAGAATTGAAACCCATTACGAAGTCACGTGTAGCAAGATTGCTTTGCAGTTGGGCATGACGTATTGCTCGGGTTTAGGTTCTTGTTTTCTGTTCTTAATCAAGATTCAAGTTCACAAAAGGTGGCGCTCATAGGATCATACACCCGCTCGATGCGTCCACGAGACTGGACGGAGACCATCTATTGAGAAATAGACTTGCCCCTTGGACCCTTTGCCAGAGAGAGTATGGACCGGGCTGTGACCACTTCAGACACTCGGTTAAGCAAACCCTTTTGCCCCAAGCCACTACGTCCCACGAGCTGTTATTATTAGCATAATGTTACTGATGTCTTGAATAGCAAGTTTCCGATGTGGGATTATTCGCTTGTAATTTCATTAAGTAAACCCATTAACAAGTCACGTGCTCCTCATTTTTTCCCTAAATTCGTCTAATTGAAAACCCTAATTTCATCTCGTCGGACACATTGAGCGGCCACTGAAATTAGGGTTTCTGAGAGAAGAAGATTACTGTAGACGTGAGACGGAAACATAAGAATATTTGGAGAAGAAAGGATAATTTTCATAGCAAAAAGGACCCTATAAATTACTATATATATTCCAACCTCATCCCGTTTATTATTCTTTTGTTGATTTTGCCCTCAACTTTTTGTAATTTGTAAATAGCCCTATCGAACGTTGGTTTTGAATTTGATACAACGATTTATTTTAGTTTAGCTTCTTTTCTCTTTTGGGTCAACAATATAGCTAATTCATAAGACTTAAAAAAAAAAAAAAAGGTGAATGTGTCTTTTAGCATTATCTTTTACAATGTTGGATCATAATTCGCAAATCCAACTCTCTTAAATTTCCAATAATAAAAGTGATGTAAATCCAAAAATATCTACCGACGTAAATGTATTGAAACAAAACAAAAGATAGTATAAAACAAAAACATCAGGACAGCACCAATCTCTTCCACAGAGACTCCAAAGGCACTGACTTCATTACAGGCCTCCCCCACAATCCCATTATAAAAGAAAAATAATGCAACTCCTATATAGACAAAAGGGTCTGTTAAAAAATCTTGATTTAATTCAGGTTGTTGAGTTAAAGGGTGCACCATTGTTCATAGAAACTAGGCTAAATAGAATGACCAAATTAATTGAAAGTGAATCAACAACCTCTAATCCAAACACTGACAAGATTTATAGTCTGTAAAATATTTATTTTTGCACCTTCTTCTTACAAACTTTCTGTTTTCAAGAAACATAAACCAAAACAATTCTGGACATATGCATGGTTCCAAATTTGCTGGTATTCTGTTGTTTTCAAGACAAAGAAGAGGCTTCACAGGTATATAAAAAAAAATGTAAAGTTGAGTTCTTTATTACTCTTTGAGGTTTACACTCTGTTTTTGGACTATCATGATATATATGAAACAATCAAACTATATGTTATAGTGTTATACAAACAATATACATATACTCTGTTGTTTTCAAGACAAAGAAGAGGCTTCACCGGTATAGAAAATATGTAAAGCTGAGTTATCAAGTTTATTGCTTTTTGAGGTTTACACTCTGTTTTTGGATCATCATGATATTTATGAAACAATCAAACTATATGTTATACAAACAATATACATATACTGCTTCAACAAAGCAATTAGATAGTTCTTGTGTTTTTATTTCTCTCTTAAGAGTGTGCCTTAATTACTCTAGAGAAGGAAAAAAACACTTTCTAATCTTCTAAACACTCCACAACACTTTCACACAACGGGACAAATCAATAGAGTCCGTATGAAGTAATAATATTAATCTTTTTCCTAATCATTTTACATCCCCTGTAGGTCATAAACAGATATCATGATCTGAATGGACTCCATTTCTCGCTGGCTTTCCGATCTGTAAGCAATCAATCGGTGGCACGGTTGCCGAGTTGAGCTCTCCAAATGTTTTCCAGCAAAATGGATCGTATATGTGGTATTGTAGTTGAACTGGTTTTAGCTCTATGCCTGATAATTGCACGTCTATGCAAGGGAAACTGTCGCTGCAAGCAAAATGCACAGGCTTCACGGTGTAAGTGCCTCGTATTTTCTCATATGTGACTCCTTCCACGGACACTGCTGAAGTCTGGTTCATGCATTTGCTGTGATCACAGTAGAATTGATCGATCACTATCGGAAGCTGAACCTCTGTGAGTTGAATGTTTGAGAAAAGTATTCCTTTCACTGATCCTACACCTCCCTGTATTCACATTGAAGTTGTTAAGTTTCATGGGCTTCCAAATCAAAATTACTCATTCCACTTTTTATGAAAGGGTTAATCTTTACCTGCCAAGTCTTGATCCGGACACCGGTCATTGTGTTGTGCATAACTACATCTCGGACTGTTATGTTGGAGACACAGGCTTTCGTACTGTCTTTACCAAGACTACCAATGCTGATTCCATGTCCTGGTCCACAATTCACATTGTGAACATACACATTGGAGCAACCCGTTTGAATCGAAATACAATCGTCTCCTGAAAAACAGAGGAATTAATCATCGATATTAAGACCCGATTTTTTTTACGAGTTTTATGATTTTTTTTCCGATTGAATTTGGTTTGTACCGCAAGCTAGTGTGGTGGTATGAATCATGACATCTCTGGTGTTCTGAAGATGAATCCCATCTGTGTTTGGACTGTCTCCCGGAGAAGACACACTCACGTCATGAACTAAAACCTTGACGCAGTTATCAAACTTGAGGTGACATTGAGGACTGTTTTGAATGGTTATACCAGTCACAGTCACATCGATACTGCCATAGAACCGCAGCGCCTATACCGTAAAACCAAAGGTAAGAAAAAGAAGATACTGAGTTGTAAAAACATGTAGAGACTACTAATTCATTTTTTATTTTCTCACCGTTGGTTTTATGCTTGGCATTCTCCCATTCAGCTCACTTCTTATCTGCCATATGACCCAAAAAAAACAAAAACAGAGTTTGGTGTTAGATGAAACTTGTGTAGATTTTAAGAATGAGATGAGGAAGAAGATTTTTACCGGCCTTGGAGGACGTTCTTGAACCGAATTGTTCAGCGGGACAATGAGCTTGAAGTCATCGTCGATAGGATAATCGGAAGGGTAATCTTGTTGCCACCAAACAGTGCCTCTTCCATCAATAACACCTTTACCTTGTATTGTAATTCCTTTAAGCTTCGTGAACTCAATCCACCACATTAACCCTCTTCCCCACGACTCAGTATCCGTAGGAGCTACAATCATCCCGTCAAGCTGCAACCAAACAAAAAAGCTCACATCTTCAATTCAAAAGGTACATTTTGAACATTTTTGTTTTAAAATCTTACAAATGTTAATGATCAATTCTCACTTGGAATACAATGTTTGCTTGACAATAAGGACCTGAGAAGGAAATCGGGCCAACGAGGAATATGTATTCAGGCGGTATGATCATCGTTGATGCCTCGACTTTGCAGGCAGATGCCCACGCCGCTTCAAACGCCTGCCACAGATTGTTTTAACTCATCATTATTTGGTTTCTCTTTTTAAGACCTTTTAATTAAGCAAACATAATTATAAAGGAAAAGAACAGAGACTCTGGTCCCATATTAAATCGGGTACTTTTGTTGTCACTCTCTATATTCGTTTGTTTATATTTTGGGAAATTTAAAACATTTCGAGGAAAAAAAAAAAAAAAAAGGAAAAAGTTATTTGACTTTACAAAACAGAGAGCTAGCTTTTTTGAGCTCTGTTTCTTGTTCTGTCTCGTGTTACCTTCTCAACTGTAATTCACATTATGGCTATTTTTTAAAAACAATTCTCATGAAAGCGAGATTAAAATTCTTGATTTAATCAAGAACCCCTAGATTTAATTTTGTAATAGAGAATAAATCTTTTGAGTCTGTACCTCAGTGTCATCACTCATGCCATCACCCTTAGCTCCAAAATCAAGCACATTGAATTCTTGAGAGTCCTCAACCGGCTGCAGCGGAAGAGGTGATGGTGGTGGTTGGACATGTGGTGGTGGTTGTTCAACTGGTGGTGGATGTAACACGACAGGTGAACCGTCATCGGATTTTGGCGGCGGACTTTTCAGCTTCGGTTTTGGTTTTGGTTTATGGGAATGACTATTGTTCTCATGGCTTTTTGGTTTCTTGCTGGACAAGGAATCAGACAAGGAGGAGGACCTGCTATGGTGGTGTCTCAAATGTCTTCCTCTTCTGGCAATGCAGGTTTCTAGAGTTGCAGACCAAACCAGAATTGACATTAAAATCGTCATTGTGATGCTTCTAAGCCTTGGACTCTTTCTCGTTATCATAGTGCTTTTAGGTTGTTGTATAATATGTTCTCTCTTTTGTGGTGGTTCGAGACAGAAGAAGAAGAAGAAGAAGAAGAGATTTTGGTTTATTTGTTGTTGTTATAGAATGAATAAAAAGAATAAGGTTTTCTAGGGGTTTATATAAGGAATCGGTCCAAGAATATAATATAGAACGAGTCACGGGAGCCCATCATGGAATTTCATGGCGTAATTAAGATAATTTGTACCAGATAAGCAATATATACGATGATAATTAGAAAATGACAATATAATTTTTTTTTTGTCTAAGAAGAAAAATGAAATAATCTTGTACTTTTTTACTGCTATCATTTCATTTTTACGGAATATGTGATTTTGTGCCTCATGTTATTTTTATATTTTGATATCTAATTTATCAACTGTAGATTCTATAAGGTTTTAGTGTTATTTCAATGACACCTAAATTTGTAATGTGCTATTTTTGTATTTATATATCTAAGCAAATAGACTTTTGTTGCCATTATATAATCATGTGATCGATTATCTTAGAGTTTTATATTAATTATTTAAAGTGTTACATATTAATATATCAATTTATGAAAATACTAAATGAATATATATATATATATATATATGTATGTATGCATTTTAAAGATGCATCAGTAAAATAATACGCTAAATTTCATTCTAAAATTGGACTGTATTCTTTTGTTATTTCTTAAAGCAACTTATAAAATTTTAAATTCTTTTTTCAAATAGAACATTCTCTATCATCATTTTACAAAATTAATCAATAAACATGTGGGAGTCTAGTGACACAATGGTGGTCGCCTCTGAAAATTCATCACATTAAGTTGCAGGTTTGGAGTTCGAACCTTTCTACCGACGATGTTAAGGGATTATTAAAACCACTAGGCTAGTTGAAAAAAAAAAGTCATAAGCTATTTTTGGTCAAGTCTGAAGCGTAGAAATCTAAGGTTGCTACTATGTCTAACTAGGTAATAACCCGCAGGTTTTTGTAAAATCAATTATGCTAATTAACTTTAACTTATTTGTTAATTGTAATAAAAATATAAAAAATGTATTTCTTAAATGTACATATTTTTTTACACTTTTATTTATCCAAAATATATAATATCTTTAGATATATAACTTATTTAAATATAATCATACATACATATCTTTTAAATTTATTTGTTTTTTATTGTTCAACTTTGATAAAAGTTTTTCTTTAGTATTTTTTTAGCATTAATGGTGAAAAAAATATATTTGATAAAAAGAAAAATTTAATATGATATTCAAAATTTAGTTTAAGTTGTTCATATAAACTAAAACATAACGGTATTTAATAATTATAATCCTTCTTATATTTTAAGTGAAAAATTAAATATGTTAAGTTTCCTATAAAATCATATGAAATACAATTTAAAGCTTTAAAAATAATCCCAAAATTAAATTTTATTTTTTATTTTATTTTTTATATTCTACTCAGTTTAGGTTACCGTTCTAGGTTTCATTCATCTTTAGAGAATTGTAAGCGACAAATTAAATATGTTTTCCTATAAAATCATATTAAATACAATCCAAAGCTTTAAAAATAATCCCAAAGATAACTTGTAGAAAAAAAAACTTAAACCACAAAATTTGAATAAAATAAAAATTATAATGATTTATATAATTATATGGCATCACAAAAACTAAATGTAATGATGATTATATTAAAAATATATTATTAATTTTTCTTTGAGATAAGTAAGAGTTAAGAAAAATCTATTTGATAAATATATTACAAAAAATTTGTTAAAATATTGCATATTTATTTAAAAATAAATATACATGAATATGTAAGATAAGAGTCAAACATCCAAAGTAACGAATAGAGATGGATTGGTTACACTTGATTTCTTTGTTGTGCGATGGTCGCAACTAATATTTTTGAATCTGCCCGAGTAATCAGCTTTGTTATAGCCATCAAAAGTTTCTAATACATATGTATTTTAAATTAGAAATATGGGAAAATTAAAGAATGAATAAATATATTCTAGTAACGCGTTAGAAATAAATTAAAAATTGAAAACAATGTAAGATATATACTATATAGTCTCTAAACATAAGATATATAATCAACCACTTATAATGATGTCTCAATTGAGTTTTCAACCCATGCAAAAACATTTTAAAAAAAAATATATACTTAGGATTTGAGATATAGTGGAGGAAGATATGGGAATGATTACCTATATGATGAGAAGTGATGGAAGTTATATTTAGAAAATAATTAAAGTATAGGAATTACAATTATAATTTATAGTGTGTTTAAATAACATTGAATGGAGAAAAATAGTTAATTCATCCCTTATATATTATTTGGGGAGTACATTTATAAATAAACATTAAAAAAAATGTTAATATTTACATCACATTGTCATTACTTCAAAGAACAAATTTTAATCTCTCATTAAGGGTATTTTAGTCATTAGTTATTATGTGATCATTTAATTAATTAATTAATTATATATTTTTTAATTAATTATATTTTTTTTTTGAAAATTAGTTAAAAATATATTTTATGAAGATTTTATTGATTTAATTAAACACACTAATTAAATTAAATTATATGTTGATTTAAATTTCTAAAATTAAGAGATTTTATGTAGATTACGATTTTTTTAGAAAATTCTAAGTAAGAATTTATATAGATTGTCGATTTTTTTTCTTTATAGATTATAATTTTCTTTTTAATTAATTCTTTTTTTGAAAAGTAGTTAAAAATAGATTTTATGAAAATTTTGTTGATTTAATTAAATATACTAATTAAATTAAATTAAATGTTGATTTAACTTTCCAAAAATAAGAGATTTGATGTAGATTGCGGTTTTTTTTTTTTGGAATGTTAATGTTAATGTTAGTTCCTCTTTATAATATCGAATATATTAATAAATTTTTAGTAGATTTCAAAATGTTAGTTCATATCTGACTTAGTTTAAAATGGTGTACAATTTAACATCGTAATTTAATTTTTAAATCTATTTAAATTGTAAAATTTGGTAATTAAAACAAAACAAGATATAATTAAAATTCAAATAAAAAAATATCCAGAAATTTTCTGTTGAGAACAATATATAGCAATATCCAATATCGCTAATAAACATACTATCTTTCAACAGAAAAATATATTCTACGAAATCAATTTTAGAATATCATGGGTTAATATTTTCTAAAATATCTTAATTGATATCTTATAATGTCGCAATCTTCCAAAACTTTACTTTTTTCTTCGGTTAAATCAAAGAAAATATCTTGATTTTATATATAATTTTTCCAACATAAAATTTTCAATATCGTCGAGTATGAAAGATTGGTTTTATATTTCTATTACAAAATATTTACGGATATTACAAAGATTCGACATTATAAAAACTGATATTATAATTTTTGTAAAGTTTTAGAAGAATTACAATTTTCTAATATCATGATTTTATAATTTTCAAATATTTTTTTATAATTACAATTTTCTTGTGCTATAGCACAGGATATATTCTAGTAATTTATATATTTCGGTTACAATTTAGTATTAAAGTATGGATTAATATATATGATTTAATCGGAGATAAATATTATATTTTTCTATTTAAAAAAATGAATTGCCAAGTGGACCAATAAGGAGAGAATGAAACTTTACTACATAAAGAAAATTGTGTGATTTGGTTGCAATATTTGAATAAATTTAATTATTATTGCGAGTAACCTTACAGTAAAATTATTATTGAAAACTATCCTCTGTAGTGTTTTTCTAAAAGGATATAATGGAATGTATTCCCTACACCAACTAAAATACAATATGATGCAGAAGTCAGGACCGTCTATTTCTAGTAATAGTGGTACATATTGGATAAGTAAATCGAGTATCTTAAATTACTCTCCAAACTATATTTTTGAAAAATAATTTGGGTAATCCGAGTATTTACTAGGATACGAAAAAATCGGGTATTTGAATCGTTACTCAACTATTATTAAATCGAATTACGGTAAGATTCATGTTTTGATTCTTTTAGATATCACGTAATTTGAATAAATTTAAGTGATTTGGGATACTTTAGGATTAAGATCCATACATTATCCGCTGGAACATGCTATAATATTAGGATTGGGTGTTCCGAACCAAAATACACAGATCTACCAAAAGTATATATTTCAGAAAAAATTATAAATTTATTAAGATTTACATTTTTGAAGTAGTAACTACAATAGTTATCATAAAACATGATAGCATTAGAGATTATTAGTTTTTATTTGTTTTGTGTTTGGAGATTATTAATTTATTACGAATATCATTTCAGGGGATATGTGTGCCACGTGTCGAATAAACGTTGGTTGAGACTCATCCACTTTGGTTGGCTGAAACACACTAGAGCAAAGCCAAGACAAACAAACCACAAAGAGGCACCTGTTCAGACAAACACATACACCTTTCTTGTTGCAAAACCTCATCTACTGGCATACAAATACATACATATATAATTATCTATATGACTATAGTATATGCAAATGTATGCACCATAAAGTGGGGCTACGTGAAAATGAGGTGGTTGTTTTTTTATGTATACACATAGGGATAAACATTTGTGTATATACATGTAATTGTTGATGTGTCATCCTGGTGATCATATAAGTGTATTATGGTCTCTGTATTTACTATGGTATACAGAATTTTAAAATACATCTCTTTTTTTCGATAGACTCACTTTGGTTTTGTGGATTTACTTTGTTGATCAAAATCTGTTGGGTAGTTAGTTATACATCTCATCATCAATTCATTTAATTGTGAGTGAAATATATTCATTTACAAGTATATTTGAGTGACATTTTTGAGTAAACATCCATCTAAAAATTGGTTTGGATAACTTTGAAAATAGTGTATCTAATAAGTAGTTTTTTTTTTTTTTTTATAATAGATATTCTCGTTAAGTTAAACAAATCATTTATCGTAAAATGTGTGTCTATTAAGACCCAATTAGTTGATATTCAATGAATCCAAAATTTCTTTCTTTTAACGATCAACAAACCTTGACAGTTTCTTGGGTGGTAATTTGTCGTTTTAGTTTCTTCCGAGAGAAACATATACATACATACATACATACATATATATATGGTGTGTGTGCATGTAAAAATGGATGAGACATGTGATTGGGTCTATATTTTGTCAATGGGCAGTTGATTATAACATCTCTTTTAGTGCTCACATGCACCACTTCACGGGCTTTGCTTTTGTCTCCACAACTCCTCCAATCTTTTCTTTTTTAAAACTTTTCTTATCTTCTTTCTTGTTTTATATATTCATATAGTTAACAACAATTCATCCTTTTTGTCACACTTAATAATTCATTAGTTATTCTGTGAAGAAATCGACCTCCTTAACAAGTTATATTCGATCACACATACATTCAACAAAAAGTAATTGCACAAGACGATTTTAGGAATTCTTTACTTCTCCTAAGCACCATATCGACATGATCTTGTGTCCTACAATCTCTATTATAAAAAACAATAATTATCTAAATACTCATTCCTCAAGAGATTTGTGTGATACGTCACATCATAAATTATCTATGCGCAAAATACGATTTAGTTTTTGTTTTTGGTCGATATATTCTGGAGTTCGTCAGATCGAATGATGTGGGAGATTGTTTGCTATGAAGTTCTCCGTGGACCCGAGATTCAAATATCTTTTTACGATTGATGAATACCCGATAACTAATTTTTATCCCAAACACATCTATAATAATAAAATTTAAGGGTTATTCTGGCAAATAATATATATGAATGAGAAATCTAGTGGACACGGGAGAAAAAAGACTAATTAGACCTTTACACTGGTGTTCATATTAAAGAATAGTTGGCTATCTAATTTGTTCTATATTTAAAAGTGGTTAGCTATATTATAACATTATGTGGCTATTTAAAAATACAAGATCATATATTTTAAAATAGATAATAATATAAAGTAATATGATACTATGTTGCAAAGTATAAAAGACAATATACAAATATCATCTAAGGATTAAGAGTAATCGATCACTTATATTCTAGATAAAGTTAATTGTGATCATAAACTTGAATAAGTATATGGAAAGAGTTAAATCTGAAACACAAACGCTTCAGTTGACAAAAGAAAACACAAACGCTGTTATTTTTTTATTGCTAGAAATGTTCATCACTTATAACATATATACTAAGAACTAAAGAAGAATATATAAATTAAACTTTAGTCAATGTGTTAATATGAGTGAGGGGGGAGATCTCATGGGGCATCATCACATATTTGTATGTCTGCATATGTACACAAACCAAGATGCTTTCAACTTTCAAATGTTCCTTTCTCATTAAATTCATAAAATGCCACTGTTCATTATACACGAGACGTATTAGTATAATTTAAGTACAAGAAACAAGAACCCTTTTCATTTCATTTATATTAAAGAATCTTCTAGAATGGGGAGTTTTGTCAGACAACCATTTACTAGTACTGTTCTTTTTTCTTAAATAGAGATGTATGTCCATCACCATAATGATCAGCATATTACATTTTCAAAATTTTATTGGTTACTGATCATATGCTCAAAAATAAAAATAAAGTCCTAAAACAATTTTTTTTAAATCTAAATGTTGTGTGATGAAACACGGATTTTATTGTGCTACATAAAATAATTTAATTTGTTATATAAGCAAATCATTTGAGGTGGAGCTCATGATTAGTGTTCTACTTATACATGCAATTCGACGAGTCTGGTACACAAATATATAACAGATATGCGATTGGTTATAGCAGAGGATGTTTTAGAGTATTTGTAGCTTATGATTAGGTTAATAAGTTTGGTTAGCTCTTTTTTTAGATTGCCAAAGTCTAACTGAATTAACTCATTTTTGGTTTCACTATTGTGGTTTTTTTTTTGGCTTGAAATAAATCTTGCAGTAGTATAACTAATTTTCATTTCGAGTAAGCTAGATTTGATTATATCTTTTTTTTTGGTATATATTTAATTTAGTTTTGCTTTATTATTTCCACTTGTAATTGGTAGTTTCATTAAAGATGGATGAGCAAACAAAATTGGATAATTTAAAAATACAATATAAGCCCCTTTGATTATAGTTTATACTAAAAATATAAGCCCCTTTGACTTCGCAGCTCGACTCCTTGATCATGTGATCCAATTGGATAATATGTGTATGTATTATGTGGACCGTACCATTTTCTTGATACGCCAAAACAACTAATCTGCCATATATGTATTACCTGTCTTCGAAGTTTTCATATAAATTCCAAATTTTATGATAATATATTCTATGTATACGTACTACACGTAACTGCATGTGTGCACATTTGTTTATTTATACGATGCGTGTACTGTATGCATACACGAACATTCATTATCGTTTTTTTCTTTGTCAACATAAATTTATAAATTAAAATAGTTTGGCAGTTCTTACAGGGTGTGTTGCAATTCTTTTTTTTTGTTTAATATATAACTAAACACGGTGGTGCAATTCTTATATATATAAAAAAAACCATCGATCGTTTCCGTTGTTCTAAATTAGTTAACATTTTATTTTATCACCTAATTCAGTTAACAGTTACCTATGTTTTTAACAGAGTATTTATTTGACAATATTTGAAAACGTTTTAAAAGTTTTTCTTTTTAGATGTATTAAAATAGTGGGGATATTAAACTTCAAAACTTACAGTCGTGTATAGTAGTGCAAAAAAAAAACCTATATATAGCTTTTTTAATCGAAATAATGATTTTTCATCATTTGGTAAAATTATTTGAATGGTTTCACATTTAAATTTAATAACTAAATGATTAATACCTAAGTTAGATTTTATTTTAAATGATCGAATTAAAAATATAAGAATATGAGACATAGAAATAATATTTTTTCATGTGGCTATTGTTTCTCTGATTTTGTTAAATTATCTTTTGTTTTCTCATATGTACAAAATTATAATAATAAAAAAAAAAAAGATGTGTGTTTTTCTATAGTTCTATTTCTAAATGCCGTCTTTTTGCGAAGACATGCTCGTGATTATTTTTTTTATTATTATTATTCTTTCGGTGTTTTTTTTTTCTTAATGTTCCCGTGAGGCGTGAAGTGAAGTCCATTCGTTTGGCTACCAAATTACCGATTAGCCCAACTGTCCCATCTTCAGTTATAATCATATATTTTCCTTGGTTTGATAAATGTTCAGATCCAGCCAAAATACTTGATGACATATGTCTAGAAAAAGATCGAATAAATTCAAATTTGGATCATGGTTAAAGATTGATACATGAAAATAACTGTAGCATACAATGTGCATGATGTATATATGCATTTACGTACATTCTTTTGTTGAGATATTTACATGTGATTAATTAGGTTAATGATAGAATGATTAAATATCCTTTCAAGTAAAATAATCGCTAATCCTGAACATCCTTTCAAGTAATGAACTACCCATACATCAATTATCAATATCAGATCCGTTGTGATACCATAAAAGATCCTAAAGGATTTTTGTATTTCATACGCTCTCTTTACAAACAAGAGGCTAAGATATATATATATATATATATATATATTATAAAAGAAATAAGCTACGCTAAACCTAGAATATACAATAGGTACGATCTATGGAAATATTCCAATACAATAATAATTAATATCATTATTTCACAATATTATTTTAACGAGCAAAATCACATTTATTAACGAGGAGAAAACAGGAATACAAACTAAAACAAATTTATGAAAAAGTAAAAATTATTTAAAAAATCGATCTGTGTTTCCCAAATTTTAAATATAACTCTTTTGAAGAAAACAAGCAAAAGAGATCCCACCAGAAATCCCTTGACATTTTCAGTCACGCTATTAGTTAAAAAAGATCTTGGGAGGAGGCTCAATTGAATCTAGTTGAGACAACTGAGGAAGAAATTACCAAAAGAAGGGATTTCAGAAACATTAAGATGTCAGATTGATGGTTCGTGGAAGTGTTCTGATCTTAGTTCTGGTATAGATTGGATTTGTTTGCAAAGCGACGCACAAATAGTGCTGTTAGGGACAATGTGTCATCGACGGAGTTCTTCGCTTCTTCATTCGGAGATGGAAGCATTAATATGAGCTATGAAGAATATCCTTTCAAGAAGGATAGACTATCAGATGTTCGAAACAGATTGTGCAGAGTTAGTCTCAATGGTGCAGCCTCTTGACGATTGGCCTGTTTTCTCCAATCTACTAGATGAGTTTGGTCTGCTCCGTACTTATTTATCTAATTTCTCGCTTTTTAGTATTTCTCGTAGTTGTAATATAAATGCTGACTATTTAGCCCGGTCTTCCCAAACTTTTTTTTTCTGATATTTATTTTTTAGCTACTTATTCTCCTAGTTGAGCTACCAATAAAAGAGTAGTTTTCTAATTAATAATTAACTAGGATATATCTCGTGGTATAACATAAAGCAATGACGTTAAGATATTAGAAAATTGTAATTCTTCTAAAACTTTATGAAAATTATAATATCAATTTTTATAATATCGAATCTTTGTTAGCACCTAAAAACAGAAGTAATTCGGTTTAAATTCTTTCTTAAAATCTTACAAAAAATCGTAATCTATATCAAAACTCTTATTTTTGGAAAATTAAATCAACATTTAATTTAATTTAATTAGTGTGTTTAATTAAATCAACAAAATCTTCACAAAATCTATTTTTAACCTTTTTCAAAATAATTAAAATAAATAAATTATTTAAAACGAAAATTATAAATAAATTATTTAATATTTAATTATATGATCACATAATAATTAATTGACTAAAATACCCTTAATGAGATATTTTAATTTGTTCTTAGATGTAATGGCAATGTGATGTAATTATTAATATTTTGTAAGGTTTATTTATAAATGTACTTTGCAAATAATATATAAGGGATGTGTAGTTGGAAAAAAAAACAAACAAAAATTATTAGTAGACTCTATGTTATTGTTTAATTTCAAATCAGTTAATATAACTTATTGTTGGAATTATATATCGTATCTTATATCAGCGAATATCTTAACGTCATTGCTTTATGTAACCTTATTTCATGGACCGACTCTTAAGCTATCTGGATATGATCTTATAGTGGTTCAGATAATTCGACGGGTAAGGCCACTTAGTACTTGGCCCCTTACTATTGGGTAACACGTCCACTTTACTCGGTGTATGCGGTTTTAGAGTTGAGTGGTCAGACGACCAAAATGTTTCATCCCACTACCCGATCCCTGATCAGAATCTGGGGATATTAAAACTTCAAAACTTAAAACTCACATACAAGTTTTTACTAACACTTATATTCATTCATTCAGTTATATGGCATATTGCCAATGTTTTACAAGAAACGATATATTTCAAAACATTGTGTTCATGAAAGAACATATCCTAGGCGAGTGATCCAACCAAGCTTAGACACCATTTACCAACTCATTAGAAAGTGGAAGCATGTCTGAAGGTGAAGCACTTTCTTTGGGCTCGGCTAGTGTGGTTTGGGATGGATTATTCGAGATAGCTCAGGAAAGGTGAAGTGAATTGGAGAACGATCCATATAGAGAAACAATTATGTCCTACAAACGTAATCTGAATTATCAAAAGGTAATCTTTGTATCAGATGCACAACAGACTTGCACTAAATCCGACATGGCCCGTTCCTCAACCTATCCACGATGATATACTTCACTTTGGCCTAACAATTTACTGGTTTTCACATCCAAATTCAACCTAGAGAAGATAAGATAGAAACACTCACCACGCTTGTAATTTGAGTCCTTTAGCAACTGCCCTAAGTTCGAATGTTTGGTAATGCCTTTGGTTTTTTTTTTCTCATAAAAAAAAAAGAGATGCAACACAAGGCCAAAGAGAAAAACAAATGTTTGGTAAGTGAAATCTAGCGAGCGATAAAGAGTCCCAACGACAATGCGGCTCCAAACAATGCGTGGAGTCTCACACAGTAATACTTGGCCATGAATATCTTCCCATTTTCCTGCATTAAAAGAATAGATTAACAAAACTAAGTATTACAGTTTTCAATTCCAAATTTCTTACCTTGTGGTGCTTTTCGACATAGCTTGAAACCAAATTCCCAACTGGTAATGTCAGGAAACACATCAACTGAAACACCCAAAAACAACAAAAATAAAAGTGGTTTTAGTTATTGTTCTTGTATTGCAGTCATGTTCTCAAATCTGTTAACTTACTGTGCAAGGTAGTGGCAAAATCCTGGTTAAACCAAGAACAAGAAGCATTGAATAGAGCAAACGAATAGCCCATCTCACAACAAAAGCTCCTTTTTCAGTTCCTAACCGAACCTGTGTAAACCAAAAAAAAAAAATTTAAACATAAACATAATCACCGTATTCATATTGTTGAGTTTTTCACATTTGTACCAGAGGTGAATATTTCCCCACAGCTAAATCTCCATCCACCTGTAGAATGTAAAGGTAATCAGTATTGTGTGGGTCATGTCAGGAACCATTAGACCGCTTTTTTCATTAACCAACCTGATGAAAGTGGCTGCAGAAAAGGATGAGAGATGTAGTAAAACCAACAAGGAGAGATGATGAAAGGACCCTACCGCTTAACGGAAGATGCCTCATCTCGCTGCCAAATCCGATTAACCAGTTTCCGTTATTAACAACTCATGGAAACAGAAATTGATGAGGGTTAGAACTAAATTTCGATATACCTTGAGCTACCAAGAAGTAGATAAAAAGCAGTAGTAGCAAATGGACCAAATGCTGCGAAGCATAGAGGCTCTCCTAATCCTTGGTAACTTAACCGAAATGGCGGACACTAGAACCAATCACAAAGTATTACTCAAGTTAGAATCTCCTAGATTAGTATCAAATTGTCATCTAGGAAGTAACATTCACCTGGTATACATAGCCGCAGAGTATTGCCGAGGCCAGTAATAGTATTGCGCGGATATTACTTGCATTCAAAGATGTCCAAACTAGACCAGAAACACCAAGCACGAGCGATGTGATTGCAGCGGCTAAAGTTCCTGCCCGGCTTTTCCAAGTAAGACCCGCAAAGCACGTTTGTCAGGAGGAAACCAATATTACATAAACTTCAAAGTTGCAAACTCTATCCTTTGATACTTACCTTCCAACCATATTTACTACTGATTCCTTTTTGTTCTTATCAGCTCCGGTATCAAAATCATAAACATCATTGCTGCCATAAAACCATGTTTGGAAAGAGTAAATACATGAAAGAGTTAGCTAATACATTCAACGAAAATGTTAAGGGAATCAATCAAATCACCTTAGGTTGAGCCAAGTAATGATAAGAATTGATGAGAGCATAAGAGTAGCATAACGTCTAGTTAGAAACAAACCCGTCTCTAAATAGGCCGCTGAAGCGCCAACCTGTGGCATTTAAAAGTGAATATCCTATAGCATATAAAGGTAATGGAGGACATAGAATGGTTTCTCGAGGAAACATACGGTAAGAGGAACTAAAGCGACAGAGTAAATGGGTAGTTTGATCGCCCTCCATATCAATTTTGCTTTGGGGATTTCCTCTTCTTGATACACTTTTGCTGTATCTCCATAACTCTTACAATATATTGGCACAACTCTAATCTTTCGTCTTATTTTAGCATTCAGATTCTTCCGTGCATTCAAATCAAACACCGGTAATCTTGTGATTACATCTCCTCTGGGAAGCTAAGCTAAGTAATTTTAGTGACAGTTCAAAGTAGATGAATCCATCATCAACAGAAAGATTATAGTCAAAGAACAAAGCTTTGGATGAAGCACTAAGCCTACCTTGTGAACCTCGGTTTCACAAACAAATCAGTTGAATTTTTGGGCACAAACCCATAATGTATATCACAGAGAGAAACCAAATTCATCATTTTCAGTTCTCTGTAGAAACAAGGAGAAAAATTTCCAGTTAATAACATCAACAGAGCAAGCACACTAGAACAATAAACTACTCCCGAGTTAAAGTCCGAGATTTTGGAACCCTATAACTAAAATCTCTGTTCCGACATACAATGGAAATGAGTAAGATGAAGCAAAAGACAGATATAAAGTTTGGGAATTTACCTTTCTAACACGAATCCTTTGACGAGGGCATTATTAGCGACGACGTAATCATACAAAGTCACTTCTTTTATAGGGAAAATATTTGAACTTAGCTCGTCTTCAACGCGAATTCCATGAACCCACCACTAATCTAGAAGCTTAATTAGGAGAAGATAACGTACCACCAACTATTTATATAATTGATTAATAATCCACTGAACTTTATAAAAAAAGTGAGAGAAACGCGTCTGAATTATGCCAAGATACAGGCAAAATTGAGTGCCCAGAATTTGAATCAGAGGAGTTGTGAAGGAATGAATCTATGCAATGCAAATGCAGAGAAAGTGTTTGGATTTGTTTATTCAGACAAGAATTTGAATGTTTGGTTTTGAGGAAGAGAAATGAATGGTGAAGTGGATAACACAAGCTCGTTGGAAGATAAAATCACGTGAGGTTCACGTGTGTTTGACCAATTTTTAATGCAAGTAGAAGATGGGCCTTTGAAGACCCAATAGTTTGAGGGTTTGATTGGTGCAAACTACAAAGTAAACTATATTTGCAGTGAATTACAAATTAATCAATGTTGACAAAAATTTACAATTAAACCAAATTAATATTAATGCAAAAAAAAACAATGATCAAAGGGTTTAAAGACTTTTGGGCTGACTTTGTATTTCCCTCTTAACATGATTCCTCACAATCCGATCATCTCCAACTTTTGATCTCTTCACTACACATCCCCAATCTACAATAAAATTCACTACACTACCTAAATTTTATAAATTCTATGCAATTCCACCTAACGTGTCCAGATCTCGGTTTAATTTAAATTAACGTGTTTTCTTAATTGATAACTATCTAAACCGATTTAAACTCCATTTTTAACAAAATCATACCCAAAAATCGATTCAACCCAATTTTTTCATCTTCTTCTCCCATTTTTTTCATTTTCTTCATCCAACATTCATAATTTCAAAAAAAAATTTGGCATTAATGGTTCCCCCTTTGATCATTGTTTTTTTTTACATATCAGATATGACCAAATCTAATTTTACATATTATGAGGTTCGAACCCTAAATTTTTTTTTTTTTGCATATTAATGGTGTAAAGCTAATGAGAAGTCCCAAAATAATGCAGGCAGAGCCGTCCGTCGTAGTCTCGAATATTACAGGTAAGATTGTCTAGGTATAACACATGTAAGAATCGTCAGTAAGAGATTAAAGTGTTATGGTAAAAGCTTCACGTCGTAGAGTTGTTTGTGAAATCGTTCATTATTATCGCATGTATTACATGTAGTTAGATCTGATATATTGATCATCATATATAATAGGATTTTCATATATATCTATGTTAATAATATAGTAGAGACAAAAAATATGGCAAAGTCGATTGTGTTTTTTTTGCAAACATAAAATGATGTATATTAATATTTAATTTTATTTGTATTTTTCATACGGAAAAATTGATCAAAATTAAAAAAAAATTATTTTAGTTCTTACACTTACATTATAAGTATTAGAGAAAACTAACAAAAATGCCAAAATTCAAGTTTTTATTTTACAAAAAAAAAACACTTTTTCAAAAAAATTATATACATACCACTTTTGCAAAAAGAACAACACTATTTTGCCTTTTCTTTTGTCTTCTCTTCCTTCTCCCCAAAAACCCAAATAAATGTTTTTTTATTTTTTTTTAATTTATTTATCTTTATCTATTTTCTTCAAACTAGAATCTAGGAGTTCCGGAAATAAGATGAAAAGATTTGGTTCCGTTGATTACGATGTCACTGTCGGAGTTCCTCATCGCTGCCTTTCGTAACTAGAGATCTTGTCGTCGTTTTCTTCCATCTCGTTTCATCCTAAAATTTGGGCCACCGCCATCGCTTTTCATCTAGTGCCTAGTGGTCTTGTTGTTGAACCAACTGCCTTACAAATTACATTTGATTGTAGTCCACCCTCTTCTACTCATGGTAATGTAAACTTGTATATTATATTCTTGACTTAAAAATTTTAGTTATGTTTTTTTTTCTCCAAATATACGAGTTTTTAAGAAGAAAACATTCACAAGAAAAGCGAGGCAAAAAGCAACATATAAGTAGTGTTTTCTTGCGGTATCTTGTGCCATATGGGTACACCATCCTTAGAACGACACCACGTGAAGTTCATATCTCATTATCTTTTTGTCTTTTCTTTCTTCTTATATGTTGAAGACTTATTATACATCTCTTATGTTTTTTTTTATAAACAAAACCTTGTGAAATTATTATTATTATTAACGATTTTTTTTTTGTCGACCATTATTAACGATTTTTAAGAATAAAATCAAGATAATCTTATCTATCGTTGTATGGTCTTGCAATTCAACGCAGTACTTCATCATTATTACTATGGTGTTTGTCTTGAAAGAGTATTATTAATTGAGTTAATTGTCTGAGATTAAAAGTATTTTTGGTATATTTTTCTCCAAGTGAACGAAGATTTTTGAGACCAAACTCGTCCAATAAAAATAGTTCTAGAAAGACAGATGTGAGGTTTATATTTTCAACTCATTTGTACTGCTGGATGATCACATCCTATCGTTTACATTTACAACCTAAATTCTGTTATATATACACACACATCATTATATATAAATTATATTTTTATCTATTATTTACTTAAAATAATATTATTTATAATTAAAAATAATAATAGTCTAAATTCAATCACTACAGCAAAAAAAAAAAAAAACGTTTGCAGTACTAAAATCTACATCTATACTGTTTTTGTGTACATTTACAATAAAAACGTCTGCAGTACAAAATTAACCCATATATTTACAATCATTAAATCATGAGTTTTCTGTAAAAAAAACTTTTTAATTCGCTAATTTTTGCAATTTTACTCTTCACCTCCAAAAAATGCAGGTTAATCCGCGAAATAAAAATAATACGCAATATAACCCGTATACGTATCTATTAAACGTTTTCATGGTCATATACACTAGATTTTTAAAATTCTTAAGGTATATTTGGACTCTTCTTCTTGAGGATTTCGATTTCATATATTATTTATCAAAATTTTACAAAATTGACGGTAACGAATATTGGTTATATTTACGTATTTTTGAGTTAGAATTTTTTTTTTTTTTTTCAGAAAACCCTTATATCATCGCCATTACTAATCATTAATTTAGTTTCGGAAAATTCAATTGTTTTGCATTCATCACATCATGAATCCGTGTTTTGATTAGAGTAATTAATTAGGGAAAGAAGTTTCGCAGAACAAAAAACAAGAAAGAAATCAGCGAAAATCATGTTTGATTTCTCCTAGCAATGAATCTAAATCCACAGCCTTGATACATCGCACTCGAACTCTCAATTAATATCTCTTGTTCGAAGAACGGCTTGCTTAATAACTACTAAATAGCAGACTCATGTTATATGGGTTTAATGGCAAAAGCAAAGAAAGACTCGAGCTCATCATCATTATCACATACAAATATGTTCATGTTTCTCCATCATTAACTTTTCAAGAGTGTGAAGACAACTCAGGAGAAGAAGACCTGAACGCTAGAAGTTTTCAAAGACTGGCAAACAGGACAAACACCAGTAAACACATCACAGTCTTTACACAAACTCAAGTGCCTACACGGCACCAGCAAGACTGTAACCTCATTTACGTTACACGACTTGCATCTCATCCCAGCACATGGCATCCCAGGGGTGCTCAAGTAGTTGTATGAGGCTGCCTCGTCATCAATCTCACTATCCCCAAACCCTTCTTTCATTTGATGATGATCAGCTACTACTCCTGCTGCATTGTTGTCGTTTCCATGTGACATCACTTGTTGCAAATTTACCTTTAAGGCATTAACCACAGATTCATTGTACTTTGCTTTGTAATGCCAGTTCTGAGCTTCCACTGCCACTTGTTTTATCTTATCCACAAGTTCCTGGTTCTTCTTGTTCATGCATTCAATCTCCTGGTCTTTCTCTTGAAGCTTCTTGCTCACATCCTTTTCTAAGGCTGTGACAAATGACTTTACATGTCTCTGTTTTATATCTCTCACACCTTTCGCCATTTGATCTGCCTGTTCCAAGAGAGAGTACAATCTCAACAACATGGGGTATATAAGCAAAATCATAAGCTTTGCAGATTGAATTAGTACCCGTAATTTAATAAACTGATCAAGCTCGTCTTTCTGTCTATCGATGTCCACTCTGATATTGTCACCAAGTGACTGAAAGACTGGAGTTGTGATGCTTCCATTTGCCGAAGTTACAGAAGAGTTGCGCTCATCGTCGTCATAAGATAGTCTCAGACCAGTTGACACTAAGTTCTGCTTTGGGACTTCATCTTGAACAACACTACTGTTGTTGTAGTTATAATCCAAAGAGATCTGCAGCTTCTGCTGTCTCTGCATATTATTGTTGATTTCGGATTCACTTCCACGTTTGCTATTATGTCGAATAATTGGAACAAGGTTATCATTAGCAAAGTAGTTTACAGGATCAATAGTACAACCAACTCTCACTGCAACCACATACAAAGGAACGAAGCTTTAGCTCTATAAAGCTCTAACAATATTCAATCCAAATGATAAACAGAAATCAGAAACTTACTCGTCCTGAGCAAGTGAAGCTGATTCAACGATGTGTTCGTTTGATACTGAAACGGGCTATCATTCATTAAAATCTGCGGCACAGGGTTCTCATTGTAGCCTCCCAACATCTTCTCTAGAACTTAACCGTTTTGTGTGTATATAGCCGTAAAGTATTATACTTTCCAGAAGAATCACAGTAAGAAACCTGCAGACAAATGAAACTAATGAGCTGAAAGCTATGAAGAGCCAAGACGTGATTAAACTGTCCTAAGCAATACAGATAACAATCCAACTAGAGACAAAGTTGAGAAAGTGAGATCTTTGAGGAAACTATTGTTCAACACAATGATCGAAGTCTGGATCTATTACAAATACTAAGTAGTAGGAGTTGATTGATTCTTCATCATACCCAGATGACCAAACTAGGGATTTGAGTTGTTAATCTATATAGTCAAACAAGTCTAAAGAGATATATTTCTAGAGGATAAAGTTTACATATTTGAAGAAGATTCTTTGATCTTCTTGCTTATTAATTGGGGATATAAGGAGTTAAGAACAAGATTGATTGATCATGGTCAAAGATTAATCTAGATATTTTAACTAACTAACAAAAACTAAGCAAAAGAGCTATATGTCAAAATTGATCAAATAAGGCAAATCTCTCAAACATGGAAACAACATATCAAACTTCAATGAACGAGACATAACCAAAAGATCTTGTAAGAGAAGCTAAAAGAACATATGTACCTCTTAGAGATTGCCCATCAAAAAATTAATCCGATTTACATAAAAAAATTAAACCCTAGCTTCCTTCAGATCCTGCAAACACACACAAAGGAAAAAAAAAAAAAAAAATCTTCATCTTCATCATCATCACAGCGACCCAGAAAAAAAAGTTTGATTATTTTCATCAATTAACTTCAGAAAAACCAAAACCTGAAAACCAAGGAGTCGAAGAGAAGTTAGCCAATCAATAAAGATTTAGAATCTTAAGAAGAAGAAGAAGAAGAAGAAGAAAATGGGTTTGTTGAATGAAACACAAAGAAACAACAAAAAACTTTAATTTAAGGGAAGAAGAAAGAATAAAAGAGGAAAAGAAACGGATGGGAGAAAGAAAGGAAAAAAAAAACGAATGAAAAGAATGATGGAGAAGGTGAGAAAGCAGAGGACACAGTGGTGAAGGAGTGGGAGAAGTTGGTGGCAAAATCGAAATTAAAATAAAAATCTTGAAAATAGAGAAAATAAATATATCAAAAATATTAAAATTTGGGGTGATGATAACAAGAATAAACTCTAATAATAACTGGTGCCGGTGGTATTGGTTCTGCTGATTTTTTTCCCGTGAGTTGTGCCTCTGTTGTGGTGACGCCATTTTACTCTACTTATCTGCAATTTTTCTTATTTTTTATTTGACTAATTCATTATTTTTATTAATTTGATAAAATAAGAAATTTTCAAAATTTAAAGAGAGTACAACACTAAATTTGTTGTTAATCACGATAGGGACCCATTTCTCTTCTCTTTGATATCCTGGATCCCACGTAGATTCTGATTTGGACTATCATCATCTCGAACTCGTTTGGTCTGGTTTTGTTTTTCTTTTCTAAATGCACTAAATTGAACATGTGTTTTTCCTGAGTTCAATTTAGTTGATTAGATTTGTTTTGTTTTGTTCATGTTTATCTCTTGCCTCTATCTTATGGATATGGTATATAAAGACACTGCAAACATTGTTCCTTCTGTAAGGCTTTGTTAGGAGGTCCTTCACCATTATGGATTTAAAACTAGTTTAACTATATTTGAAGAGTCTAGATTGTTTCAACCACCTAAACATTTGTCCGAACCATTTAAACATCCTTTATTATTTTTCGTTTTATAAGTCCATAAGTTGTTAACATGTTTCCAACTAAAACTGTATAATTTTTTGAATTTCAGGTTATATTTTGGGTCGGTTCCAATTAATTTGCTTATTCTTCCAACAGACAGAACAATATTATGTTTTCAGGCTGTTCCCTGAAGGCGAAGGAAATAATGGATCAGAGGTTTCAGAAAATCTAACACCTCTAGTTCACCCTTTCCATCCTAAGATGACAATCCGGCGCGGAGTTCTCGAATCAGAATGTGTTCAAACAATGCAACAGTTTTCCAACTGCGGAGAAAGAAGAAAGACAAGAACTCAGATCCATCCACTCCTATCGATCATCATCATCTCAACAAGATGCATCAAGTCTTACCCTTTTTCTGTCAGTAGAAGCTTACGTCTTCTAGTGCCTCAATGTTTGTTTGTAGAACCAAGTGATATGTTCATATTTGTATATTTTCTGTCAAGTATCATTTGTTAAAACTTGTAGACATAACAAAAGGTGATGGGAAATAGTTTAGAAGTGATCGATCAAGGGTAAAGTGCCGACCAAACAATTCAAAGTTCTCGGATTCAGTTACCAAATGTCAAAATACACGTCTAACTATGATTTTTTTTAAAAGGGCACTAGAGACAACCATTTACAAGAAGTTTTAAGCTATGGATGGAAACACATTAATTTATAGTTTATTAAATATATATATATATATATATACTAATAATAATAATTCCAAGTTACAAAAAAAAAAAAAACACAACAACGAAAGAACATTACAATAAAATTAAATTTGAAGATTAAAAATTTCACATCAATAATATTAATTAATAAAAGAATATTTCTTCATATTTGAGAGAGAATGATTTAGACACCGCAATTAAATTTAAGAATCTCGGTGACAACGTGTAGATATTTCACAACCCCTATTGTAATGGTTAACCGGAACTTTGTGACATGCTGTGGGGTTGATAGGACTGCAGCCAGGAGTTCTGTCTTTTGCTAGAGCACCATATCTTAAATGTTTTACTCCTTCTCCGAATCCGCTGAACAATGATAATATAATCATTATCGAAACAAAGAAGAAACAGGTAAGGCTCTTTTTGTGTGCAGCCATAGTTTCTTAAAAAGAAAAAGAGAATATTTGAATCTTCTTGATCTTATTATATGTGGTATTATATATTTAGTGATTAATTATTAATTTGTGTTGCTTTGATTTATAGCAAGACAGATGATTCTAAATAAAGACGGCCAGTGCATAAAGAGTTTAGTGGCTATTTATATGCCATCTGCGGTTTTCAGTTTTGTTTCATTAGTAGGAATCTTCGAAATATAAAGATATTCAATGCTTTTTTTTTAGCATGGCAGCAAATTTTAACCGCTTAAAACAATTAAGAGCAAATGTATAGTTGTCTCAAAATTAATTTTAGGTTTACAATATTATTGAGTTGTAACATAACAAATATAATTTAATAATATTATTAAACCAATAATACAACATAATATTTTTTGTTAATGAGAATGGATGTGGGTATATATGTAGAATATTTCTGACATATTTTCTTTCAAATATCCATCAGAATTAATAAAATGACTACTTTTCCAATAAAAATAAAATTTTGACGGATAAATTTTTTAGTATAGTCGCAATACTTCCAATAGAGTATACGCTGGAACACTACAATTATTGGCAATCGATGATTTTTCGAGGGATTATGGTTGGCAAAAATTTCCGACGGCATATCTACATAATCCCGACTAAATTTTCGATCTATTGCAAATGTTGTCGGAAATGTTGTCGGTTTATAGTATGAAATTATCGACGAGTTGGTTTGGTTGAAGATGTCGGTCAATAATCAAGCTATTTTCTTGTAGTGTATAAAAAAGTTAAAATCTTTGAAAACCAATGTGCATATAGCTAGTTAACAATAAATGTAAAAAACAAATGATGGTGAGGATGATGATATTAAACTCCCCAGAAAAATGATGAAAAGATATTTGGTAACGTCCTACATATACGTTAGTTCCTAACGATGAGAGTTCAAATCTAGACTTGAAATCTAAGAAGTGTATCTTTACGTCGTTTGAGAAATGTAGGAAAGACGTCAAATTATGTGATCTTTAAACTAAATGGAGAGTGATCAATCGAGACTTTGTGTTTAATGAACACTATATGTTGCAACAGGTGAGATCAGAACATGCACTTGAGACAATTGAGACTTTCATAGGTTTTAAAACAGCTTAGAAGGAGTCCAGTGAAACTAGACCCGCAGAGTAAAGAAATGATCCAAAGCAGGCATAAGACAATTGTTATCAATGATAACATAAAAATATGTGCCAAAAGCACCATTTCAATATAGGATATGAAAACATGGTTAACTATGCTCTTGTAGTTAGTACAAATGATCCATAATAGGATAAAACAAAATGGATGGGTGCCAATGACAGAGCTACGTGTTGAGCAAATGTGGAGTTGGAGCCAAGGTATTGCTTGGATTTTCTTCATGTAACTAGTGCTAGATGAAGAAGGAAATTCCCTAGCATTGGAATTTTCTTTAAAGAGGGTAACTTAATAAAAGAAAAATAAAAGGTGATTTTGAAAAATATAATAATATTAGGACTCCTTTTATTATAAAAGTCATTCTCTCCTCGTCCATATGTATATCCTTACGCATTCGTTTATTCCACCGGTTTTGTCCACTTTATTCACTAAGAACATCATTAACGGAGTCTCTTACATGGATATCTTAAATATTTTTTTTTTTCTAAGAGCTGTTTCTTACATCTCTTATTTAAGAAAAGTTTTTAGTGGGTTTCTTTCTTCTCTCTTTTTTCTTTTTTTTTTCTTAAAATTTATAATTAAATAATGTTAAGAAATCCAAAATGGGTTTCTCCCCATTAATGATGCTCTAAGGCACAAAATTTGAATTATTACATTTTATATTTTAATATAGATAAATGAACACACCAAACAAGTAGCACCAGTGCTCTAGTGGTAGAATATTACCCTGCCACGGTACAGACCCAGGTTTTCCGCTGGTGCAATATACGCTGTGAGATTAAGAATTTAGCGATGGGTGTGTCCTTTGCATATATATGATCTAATTGATGTGTTACAGCCATACTGAGATCTTTTTTTTTTAAAAGGGTAATAGAGACTACCATTTACAAAAAATTTAAGCTATGGATGATAACATATTAATTTATAGTTTAACAAATATATATATATATATATATATATATATAATAATTCCATGTTACAAAAAAAAGATAGAATCTTACAATAAATTAAATTTGACGGTAATGATTAACAATTTCACAACAATAATATTAATTAATTAATATTTCTGCACATTTGATAGAAAATGATTTAGTCATATGATTTAGACACCACAATTAAATTTAAGAATCTCGGTGACAATGTGTAGATATTTCACAACCTCTATTGTAATGGTTAACCGGAACTTTGTGACATGCTGTGGGGTTGATAGGGCTGCAGCCAGGAGTTCTGTCTTTTGCTAGAGCACCATATCCTAAATGTTTTACACCTTCTCCGAATCCGCTGAACAATGATAATATAATCATTATCGAAACAAAGAAGAAACATGTAAGGCTCTTTTTGTGTGCAGCCATAGTTTCTTAAAAAGAAAAAGAGAATATTTGAATCTTCTTGATCTTATTTTCTGTGGTATTATATATTTAGTGATTAATTATTAATTTGTGTTGCTTTGATTTATAGCAAGGCAGATGATTCTAAATAAAGACGGCCAGTGCATAAAGAGTTTAGTGGCTATTTATATGCTATCTACGGTTTTCAGTTTTGTTTCATTAGTAGGAATCTTCAAAATATAAAGTTATTCAATGGTTTTTTTTGTTTTTTAGCATAGCAGCAAATTTTAACCGTTTAAAACAAATTAAGAGCAAAATGTATAGTTGTCTCAAAATTAATTTTAGGTTTACAATATTATTGAGTTGTAACGTAACAAATATAATTTAATAATATTATTAAACCAATAATATAACATAGTAGTTTGTGTTAATGTCATTTCCTTACCTAAGTTAATGTCAATAATATTGAGTATGGTTGACAAATAAATATTTTTAAACCATTCAAATTAATTTCAGCATTGATGTGGTTAATGTATCAGCTACTATTTTGTAGTAGCTTAAAGTGTATTCACCATAGGACTAACTAATATTACTTGTAACTAGGAGAGTAAATGCTAAGCGCATAGGTTCTTCATTTATCTTTTAAAATTAAGGCGGTTTAATATTATGTATTTGTATTTCATATGATATTAGAATAATATGAATTATTAATAAAATCTATAAATTCATTTAATAATACTTTTAGGCTCTAAGTATATTAAAAATGAATTAAATGATGTAATTAACTAGATCAATGCACACGTAATCATTTGATACAGTAACACAAATCGCATCCACATAATCCTAGCTTAGATTATATTCTATATCTAATTCATTATCATAGTAATGCTAATAATATTAAATAACCTTCTCTACAACCACCACAAATTAGATGATTTACAACGTCTAGCATATCAAATAACTTGCTTGCTTTCAATTCGGTTCCTCTTACAATATTTCTTTCTATCCAAGATGTTGTAGGTTCATGAAACGTCTCATACCATCTCAACAATACACACTCTGTTGTTTGGAGGCAAAATCAATTGTTCGTTGTAATTAGAATGTTCTACCTCAGTGTGATGACTAGTACTAGGTAAAGTAATCATTTCTAATAAAACTGCTAAACCATTTCCTCCACAAATGCGACCAAAAAAATTTCTACGTTAAAGAAATTTATATTTCCACAGCAAATACATGGACATAACATCTTAACTATGATCTGCTAGTTGGAGGCATAGTGCATGAATTATGTAAGTCCATCCATGTATTCTTTCTTAATGTCGGCCATTTATGGATCCAAGCGATTGTACATCCATTTACGAGTATTGTGCACATTTCAAAACATTTCTAAGGTTTCATATGTTTTTTAGATAAAAATGAGAATGGATGTGGGTATATATGAAGAATATTTCTGACATAATTTAGCGATGGTTGGGTCCTTTGTATTCATCTGATACAAAAAGTGTATCTTTATGTCGTTTGAGAAATGTAGGAAAGACGTCAAATTATGTGATCTTTAGGGTAAAAGCAGAGTGATCAATCGAGACCTTGTGTTTAATGAACATTATATGTTGCAACAGGTGAGGTCAGAACATGCGCTTGAGACAAATGAGACCTTCATAAGTTTTAAAACAGCTTAGAAGGAGTCTAGTGAAACTAGACCAGCATACCAGCATCATCAATTGATGAGGAATTTATTGAGGTGGAGCAAAGAAATGCTCCAAAACAATCATAAGAGAGTATGTTATCAATGCTACCATAAAAATATGTGCCAAAAACCACCATTTCAATATAGATATGAAAACATGGTTAACTATGCTCTTGTAGGTAGTACAAATGATCCATCTTAGGATTAAACAATGGATAGAAGCTGAAGACAGAGCTAGGTGTTGAGCAAATGTGGAGCCGGAGTCAAGACAATTATTGTGGAGAAGTTTACGCATTGCTTGGATTTTCTCCATTTAACTAGTGCTAGATGAAGAAAGAAATTTTTTAGCATTGAAATTTTTTTTTAAAGAAGGTAACTTAATAAAAGAAGAATAAAAGGTGATTTTGAAAAAAATATAATAATATTCGGACTCTTTTTGTTCTCATCCGATATCTATATTCTTACGCGTTCGTCTATTGAATCCACCGGCTTTGTCCACTTCATTCATTGAGGCACAAAATTTGAATTATTGCATTTTATATTTCAATATAAATAAATGAAACACACCAAACAAGTAGCACCAGTGCTCTAGTGGTAGATATTAACTTTGCCACGGTACAGACCCGGGTTCGATTACCAGCTGGTGCAATATAACATATGGTTGGGTGATTGGGTCCTTTGCATTCATCTGATCTGATTGATGTGTTACAGTCATACGGAGCTCTATTTCTTTTTTCTTTTTTTTTTGATAACCGAGAAAAAGCCACACATTTTCGAGCCTCAGATAATACAAGATTACTTAATTTTTTGGTTAAAGATACTACAAGATTACAAGCTGCAGAAGGACAACATGAGCATCTTGAGACTTCTTCAATGAAAAATAAGCATTTGTTAAGAAAAAGTGTTTGTTTTGTTAGCAATTGTAAAGTGCCAAAATGTATACTTTTAAGATCTTGAATCTTTTGTTAGGAACAGGTTCTGATGTAGGTTTATGACATTGCCAGAGCAATTTCCTCTACTCTGTTCTCTGTGTTCATTACCTGTTAACCAAATGATGTTACATCACTGATTTGTGTCAAGGTTGTTTCTTTCTTTCAATCTTGTTATATAGACTTGTTTTGATGGTAAGAGTAGTTGATATTCTCTAGGAACATCAAGGTTTCTGTCATATGCTGGCCGTCTACAATTAATAAAATCAGTGATAAACAGTTTGGTGAACTTCTGGTTAGCAGCCTTTCGATTGCCGAATAGTTGTTTGCATGAAATTGATAAGCTTTGTGCTGCGTTTTTGTGGTCCGGTGTTGATCTGAATACTCACAGAGCGAAGATTTGTTGGAAGGATGTGTGTGGCCTAAACGAGAAGGGGGTCTTAGTATCAAAAATCCGATTGGTCTCATGTCTAAAATTGATTTGGCGTATACTCTCAGCAAGAGACTCCATATGGGTGAAGTAAGCTCTCAACCTCAGACAGGATGGGATGGCAAAACAATCAGCAGGTCCACTGCATACTATGCAACGAAACGCAGGAGAACCGTGACCATCTCTTCTTCTCCTGCAGGTATTCATCTGGCATTTGGTTCCACCTCGCCAAAAAATTGTTACAACGCAACTATACCACTACATGGTCTGATATGGTGACTATGCTCTCTCGCTCCCCATCTTCCTGTGACTACATTCAAACGTTCGTCACCCGATACACTTTTCAAGCAGCGGTATACCACATATGGCAAGAACGCGACAATCGGAGACATGGGAAAGCTCCTCGTACGGCTAACCTCCTCACCTCGCTCATCGACAAAACAGTTCGTAATCGCCTCTCCTCGATCCGGGAACTAGGCGACACAAAATATAAAGATGGCCTAACTATTTGGTTCTCCACAAGATGACCAAACAAGACGATTGATCTCAGTTTTCTGTTATCTTTCAATATTTTTTCTAAATTTTAGAAAGCAAAACATTTTTGTACAAAAGTTTATTTTCTTTTGAATACAATTTAACAATTTTTCAAAAAAAAAAAGATATTCTCTAGGAACCTAGTTGGATGCACCATTGTGTTTACTTAGTTTTATAGCGATTTACGCTGTTGCATAAATAAACATATTGCTGAAATAGATAGAAAAATATGCTTCATTTCTTCTTCGATACATTTGGTATGAAACTAAGACTGAAGCAGATTTGGCATTTCATCTTCGGCTCACAGATTAATCCCTCGAATCAACCAGAATGGCGTCAATTAAAACCTTTTACACTATGAACCCCTAGTTACTTCAAAAATCAAAACAATGGACAAGGCACAACAACTTGTCTCAAATGCTCATATGATCCTCCCGCGGAAAGCTTTGAACTGTATCCGACCACCTCCCAGGCGAATGATCGCTGCTGTGAAATGAGAACAATGCTGCTTCGGCCCTTGCATCCTTCACCATCTTCAATACCTCTCTCATCACAGGACGGTTTTCAGGCTGAACAGCCACACAAGCTGTCGCGATGCTCAAAAGCGCGTGAAGTTTCTCCTCAGAAGCATTCAGCTCCTCACTTAATTCAGTCTCTTCCTCTCTCACCGCACGCACCCATGTGGAGATATCAGACTCGTATTTATGAACAAGGTCCTGGAATGAAGTTCTACCTGTTAGAAGCTCTAGAAGGAGTACTCCAAAGCTATAGACATCAGCGGGTTGTGTCGAGGCCTTGCGTAAGTCTCTGCATTCAGGAGCTTTGTAAAAGAGAGAGGCTGCACTTGTATCTTCAACTGAGTCAGATTCATGCAGATCACTGAGACCGTAATCCGTTAGGCAGGACTCAAAGTCCGGACCTAACAAAACATTGGATGATTTCAAGTTCCCGTGCGTTAAGGCAGGATTCTGATGAATGTAGACCAGACCCATGGCTAAGTCCTCTGCTATTTTCAGACATGATGTCCAGTGAAGAGGCTTCCCACTCCCAGAAACCTTATTTCCTAGGAAAAAAGACATACGTAAAACACATTAAAGCTTGAGAGAACCAAAATCCATGGGTGTGTGTTGCAATACATACCATGGATAAGAGAGAAGAGACTTCCATTGGGGAAGTAATCGTAAACGAGCAAGCATTCTTCTTTGGCTTGGAAATAAGCTCTGAGAGGCACCAGGTTAGGGTGCTTGAGCCTGCCAAGGATCTCAATATGTCTCTTGAATTCCTTCATTCGAGGAAACCCTGAATCCTTGAGCCTCTTAACAGTAATGATGAAACCAGACTCCATCACCGCCTTGTAAGTGCTCCCTAATGTTCCTCTTCCCAACGTTTCGGCCGAAGCTTTGAGTAGATCATCCATGGTATATCTCACCACCGTGATGTCTCTTCCCAGGAAAACCAGAGTCCCCACCGATCCTTCTTCGCTTACTCTCTCCCATGAGAACGTTTTGTTTTTCTGGTCACTGGTGCCTTCCTCTGTTTCCACCGCCATTGCTCCTTCTGACTCTGCCACGGCTTTGCTTCTCCTCTCTTCTCTCTTGGATTTGATTCGTCGCCGTCTACGAAGCTGACATACGAGAAGAAATGTCAGAAGAAGTATCACAATCCCACCACTGATGCTTCCAGCAATGATTCCGATGAGCTTCGTTCTGTTCCGCCTTTTGGCTACAGGGATTGCTGGTTTTGCTGACGGAGTTGAAGTGATTCCTGCGGTATCATTGCATGAGTTTTGAACCTGATCACCGCAGAGAGCAATGTTACCAGTAAAAGACGACTCATTGAACCGATTCAGCACTCGTGTTGGTGGGATATGGCCAGAGAGTTGATTATTCGAGACGTTAAAGAATCTGAGAGTTGCTTGGTTGAGAGGAGGAATGGAGCCGGAGAAAAGATTGTCTTGAACGTAAAACGTGTAAAGGCGGGAAAGACGGAGCAACGAGGTAGGAATCTTGCCGGAAAACCGATTTCCGGAAAGAACAACGGTTTTCAATCGGTGGAGAGACGTCAGTGATTGAGGGAACTCACCGGAGAAGTTGTTATCGTTGAGATAAAGAGATTTGAGGTTGACCAAACCGGAGAAGTTAAGGATTGATGAGGCAGAGAGATAGTTGCCTTTGAAACTAAGAACTCTAAGTTGGTCCAACTGGTTCAAGCTCTTTTCGTTGAGTGAGCCAGTGAGGTTCAAATTCTCAAGAACAAGCTTTGAGACTCTTCCATTTATGCATTTCTTAACTCCTTCCCAGTTGCAAGGATCTGTTCCTCGCCATGTAATTGAGTTTGAAGGATCAATGGATGATTTCAAACTCAGTAGAGCTTCGACATCGCTTGATCTCACCGGAGAAATCAAGTAGAAAGCAAACACCAAGAAGAACATATAGGAAGAAGAAGAGATCATGATGGAATCAAGAGTTTTACAAGTCATGATAGAATCAGTTGTAATGGCATCGATGAAGAAGCTCGATCACGGAGATGACAGCGAATATGTCACGTGAAGCCAATGCTTCTTCTTACTTTAAGAGCAGTGGGAGAAGTTAATCAAATCTCACTTGTCTCACTTGTTCCCTTTTTCAATGCATTTATAAAAATATTATTGTGTCCATATTTACACACACTTCCACTGTTTTTACACACACATGTAGATCAATAATTGTTTATGGTGGAGACCAAGACTACAATAAGGGAAGAAAATATTAAAGTTTTTTGTCTTTTTCACTCCAGTCTTTGAACTTTCTCAAGATTTCTCAAGATTCAGGCAGACAAGTGTTGAGTGCTGCTGACTAGGGGAGAGAATCTGATATTCGATTTTCTGCTTCAAGCAATTATTGGGAACTTAAAATATTTCCCAACCTCTCTTGTTGTTAAATGTATGTTTAGATTTACATATTGGACCATAACCTTATTAGTGGAAGAGTTCTAAGGACACATGATAAGCAAGTCAGTAGACGAATCAAAATTCAACAAAGCAAAAAACACAAAAAAAATTGTATAACCCAATAATATTATCAGTTACAAGCATCATTCCATATTTTGTAGACAAAACTTGAAGTTAAGAAAGCACATAATCAACTCAAAACCACTCACTCTCATCCTATGTTTCTTCATCTATCCATCAATTCCCAAGTAAAAGATGAATCTTCTGGCCTATCATATCCGGTTTCAATCCTTAGTTTGACGCCTTTTCTTTCTAGATTTTTGTGATGCATCTTCATTTTCTCCCTGTTTTGCCGTTGAACTCTGGATATTTATATAAAAGAATGAAACGATTAGGTTTCCAAAGACCAACCAATGTCACAAGGTTACATATAATTTACCTTTTCCTGTTTTTCTGATCTCTTATGCTGTCTTCGAGGACTACTGTTTCCTTTTATCTGCTTCTCATGAATTTAAGATATTTGCAACTATTTGGTTAGGACTCATTGAAAGAACAAAAGCACTTGTTGGCATTTGCTTAAATTCAAAAAGAAAACCTTTGAAGGCATCTCTGGATCTTCAACTTCTTTGCTTTCTCCATGTTTGGTTAATGAACCCTGGATTATAAAGACAAATCGGTAAGGTTTTCGACAGACCATCCATGGTCACAAGTTACAGTTATGAGCAGGCTACTTTTACCTTTCCCTGTTTTTCTAATCTCTTACGCTGTCTTCGAGTTCTACTGTTTTCTTTTTTAAACTGCTTCTCCAACATTCAAGAGTTTTACAAGACTTTGGTTATGACTCATAGGAAAATACACAAAGCATTTGTTGGCATTTTCTCGAATGTCACCTGCGATGGCGTCTCTGGATCATCAACTTCTTCGTTTTCTCCATGTTTGATCGATGAACCCTGGATGTTCATATTAAAAATACGAATCTATTAGGTTTCCAACCGACCATCCATGGCCCCAATGTTACAGTAATGAGCAAGCTACATTTACCTTTTCCTGTTTTTGTGATCTCTTACTATGTCTTTGTGATCTTCTGTTTCCTTTTGTCTGCTTCTCCTACATTTAATCGCAAGAATTTGGTTAGGACTCATTGACAGAACACAAAACACTTGTTGGCATTTTCTCAAATGTCACCTGAGAGGGCGTCTCTGGATCGTCAACTTCTTCGTCATCGGTTCTGAGTTTTCCTTCTTTCACTAATTTCTCCATACGAGCATGCTTCTGAAATGAGTCAAATGAAGGAAAAAAAAACTATTCGATAAACTACAAGACTGAAGAGAAAATGCTAAAAAGAAATCTCGAGCTTATCATCTACTTCTTCTTATATTCCGAAAAGACCAAACACTCAATCCTAGTTCAAAGCAAAGTAATTTACCTTTGATGAAACATGTGCTTGCATTGTGGTCTCATTCAAGCAAACAACGGTAGGACAATATCTGCATTTATAAACCGATTTGCATTTTATCATACAACCTAGAATATAGTTCTCTTCCTCCTCTTCAGGTGGTTCTTCTAAATAACGATTCATTGACATCTTCTCCAATCTCCCTCCATAGTCATCACCATCAGAGTTATCATCATCGTCATTATCATCAACATCAGCGTCATCTTCAGCATCTATAACAGAGAATTAGTAAAGATCATCACTTACTAAAGGTTCTGATCGAGTACAATCACAAGAGATAAAAGACATAATGAATCGATTAAAGAAGCAAACCTGGGGATTCATCATCTCCTGAATCATCATCGTCCTCGGAAACTTCTGCAACAGAGTCTTCTTCTTCAGATTCTTCTGATTCCTCTGTCTCAGGATCAGAGTCAGAAGAGAAGCAAGACGAGTCGGACCCACTGTCTTTATCACCATGCTCAAGCTTGTAAAAACGTCTCTTTATCATTTTTTCTTCGTGCTTCTACACTACAGAGATAAAAACCTGCAAAACCCAAATCTAGAAATCGAAAATTCTCCTAGAAAAAATTCGCAAAGGACCAAACTTGTGATTAGAGTCAATAGAAAAGAGGAGACTTTCGTACCGTGAGTGTCGCAGAAGAGAGCTTGGAGACTCGAAAGAGGGGAGAAAGACTAAAAGAAAAGAAGGGTTTTAGGGTTTATAGGTTATTTCTGTAATTACAACTTTTCTAAGGGTTTTTTAGTCATTGAGCGCACAACATTTTATCCCTATATATAATTAAGTTGAAGTTAATCCCCAGCAGTTACTTCATTGTCCATCACAATCACCAAAACCGTATAAAGTTCTTACCTTTGGATTAGCGGTGAGTAATTAGGGTTTATCAAAGCAAAATTTCTTGGGTTTATTGTTCTTGCTTTGGATTTCAGCAAGTTTCTTGACCTGATTCGTCGTTCTGATTGAAAGTTTTTGACTTGTTTACGTAAGAGTTGGAGTTTCGAGTTTGATTTTGAGGGCTAACTATGTTTATGCACTTTTTTTTTTTTGTTTCGCTTTGGCTTTCAGTGAGAGTTTCACGATGAAAGATAGAGAAAACAATGGGAATCTTGAGAGCAGAATCTTCGTGGGAGGATTGTCTTGGGATGTCACGGAGAGACAGCTTGAGAATACTTTTGATCGCTACGGGAAAATCACCGAGTGTCAGGTCTGAATCTCGTTCTTCGCTTGTGCTGCATACAGACGATCAGAAATATCAGAGACTCGTGTTGGAACTTGTGTTTAGTGAATGATATCTCTGAGCTTGTAGGTGTAGTTTTGTTTTGATGAACCTAAAACTCCATCATCTATTCTGTAGAAGATTTGGTTTGATGCCCAGATATTTGGAATATCTGTCATGGCTGATATGGATTGAGGAAGAATCCACGCATTTAGTTGAGGTTTCTTGACTTGTTTAAGGATGCAGTGCAGGAATTAGTAGAGCTTTCTTAGGATCTAATTACGCAGCTGTAACCTCTCTGGACCTGAAGATATGTTTGAGAACACTATGCTTGGAAATACAAGAATTTTGATATAAACCATGCTCTGTGGAACCATACCTTATCCTGTTCTCTTACCTATGGTTGTTTTCTCAGCATCAGTGCAGTACTTTTTGTTTGACATCAGAGATTCTTAAGTAATTCTCTGTGATTTGTTAGAGTAAGCGGTTTTGGAATACAAATTAGTTTGTATTCATGAGTTTTATATATCTATACCCCAAGATGATAAGTTTCTGGTCAATAATGGTCTTGATCAGAATATTAGTCTTCTTTTTTTAGCGGAATTAGCATGAAAAAACATTTTCTGTGGATTTTTTGTGGGCACATTAGGTAATGCGAAAGTGATCTGAGGTAACATGCCAGTTGCAAGGGTTAAAAGTATGGCTGGCTAGAGGCTAATCTCCATCATTGTTTGCTAGGATGATTGGTGTGGGAGATACTCCTTGTGGATTAGTCTTTCTACAAGTATGCAGATGTAATTTGACTTTGTGCTTTGTGATTCTAAGGACTTCAAATGAAGTAAAATTTGTGGTCTATGGGTTTCAAGAGCTGAAAAGTATTTCAATGCTCTTATGAAACGGAAGTTTCTGAATCTTGCTGTCTTCTGTTTGCTTGTAAATGTTTGGAGTTTGCCACTTCTAGGACATGCTATATGAGAGATAGGAATGTAATACATCTGCTTATTTATTAACTCTAATGTAACATCTGATTCGTAGTAATGTATTTCGTTCTTGGCTCTATATGCATTTTAATAACATAATTGGTCTTCTTTTTGTAGATTATGGTGGGAAAAGATACTGGCCGTCCACGTGGTTTTGGGTTTATTACATTCACTGATCGCCGAGGAGCTGATGATGCAATTAAGCACATGCATGGGAGGGAGTTGGGTGATAGGGTCATCTCGGTGAATAAGGCTGAGCCCAAAATTGGTGGAGACAATGTAGACCATTTACATAAGGGTGGAGGCTATTCATCTCGAGGGAAGGGAAGCGAGGATGAGTGCTTTAAGTGTGGATGCCCTGGTCATTGGGCTCGAGAATGTCCATCAACTGGTGGTGATCGAGGACGGTTCAGAGATCCCCTTGCAATGCGCTCTAGGATTGGAGGATTCGATGGACATCGAGATCTTTATAGAGATCGTGAGCTGGAGCGGGAGCGTGACCGTGACCGCTACATGGATGGACGCCGTGAGCGTGATGGGGGACGATATAGCTATAGGGACCGCTTTGAGGGTGGAGACAAGTATGAAACTCGTGATCACTATCCAATGGAGAGGTTTGTAGCTCTTTATCTTTGGTCTAAATAAATGGTTCCAACTTTGTATTGGTTTAGGAAAGTCATGATCTTTTGATGGATTAACATTGTAGATACGCACCACTTGGAGACCGTTTGGTGATTGATAGGTATGGGATGCCTGAACATCATCATCTTGAGAATGAATATCGCGGTAGAGAGACAAGCTATGACAGGGATAGATACGCAAGGGATACAAGTGATATGTATGGAGCTATGGGACCATTACGAGACGGGGGAAGACCCTATAGAAGCAGACCAGGTCCTTATGACCGTCCTAGCCGAGCTGGAGGCCGACCTTCATCATATGAACGTTGGTAGTTTGTTTGGGTTAACCAGATGTCAATGCTTCTGTTTTTGGATTTAGGTCTATATATCAGATAGAACTCGAATTTTAGATCTCAGTTGTGCGTTCTTGTCGAATATTATGATTCTCCATCACACTAAAATACTTTTGTGTTCGGTGATCCGATTGATTCCCACAAGAAATTCAATAGATAAAACTCAAATTGATGGATTTAGAACACTTGAAACAGAGCTTAGCTTTAAGCTCACCCACATATTTGCAGATTCAGAACAAAATGAGTAAAAACCCTGAAGTTGGAACTCTAAGATTTGACATGAAAATTAACAGAAAAAAGGAGGAAACTTTGGCATTACAATGGAAGAAAAAGAGTTACACTAGCAAAGACAAAAAGGTTCTGCAATACAAATCTTCATTCAGAAGAGAATAAAAAGCCAACTTTTTTCTTACTTACTAAGTTCTCCGATGTAGAAGTCTTCGATCATGTCAAAAACACGAGTGGCGTGTTGTGGTCCGAAAAACCCATCAGTAGAATCATCACCAGCATGATCTAGAATGGCGTCACCACCAGGATGCTCTTCAACATAAGAAGTAACATCATAGACTTTATCTTTGATTATGATCCAACAATCGTTCCTTTTGTTGTGTTCTGAGACTTCACTCTTGCTGTAACTTTTATTAGGCTTTACATCTGCAGCAGGCTCATTACTAGATCTCTTCTTCTCTTCATCTCCGTTTGATCTTCGCTTTCCTTGGATTAAGAACAATGCTGAAATTAGAAAACCCAGAAGCAATCCGATCACAGCTATCATCTTTCTCTACTTGAATAAGCAAAAATGGGCTTGACAGATGATGACAATTGGAGAGAGTTGGTGGATTAGATCCAGATTGCTGATCCAAATGATTGAATTTTAGGGTTTTTGAACGATGAGGGGCATAAAGGTCAAAACACAACGTTTTATCATTGTCTTCTTCCTAAAAACTTTCAGTGGTTGTCTCGAGGTTTATAATCAGTTTCCTCTAAACGGTTCTTACAAAGTCTTTTCTTTTATCGTTTTTTACCCATTTTGGATTCGGATTTGGACTAGGAAAAGGAAGAGTTTACAGATGCAGATTCTCTGTGGAACAGAACAGAGTCTTCTTGTTGTTTGCTTTTTTTTTTTACCTCTTTTCAGAGAATCAAATGTGACTAAAACTAAGTACATCCAAATCTAGTGATGGTGGCGATTTCATTTTCAGTGTTAAGAGAAACAGTTAAGAAGCTTAGTAATCTTGTCACTAAAGTTAGGATTCAATTTGAGCCCATTTTTTTCAGAAGCTGAATCCATGAACTAGGGATAATTAAGGCTTTCTACTATTTGTTGTGTGTGTTTGATGTGGTTCTGTTTGTGTTCAGGACTAAGAGAAACAATAAGCCAACAAAGTTGTAACCTTAAGGATTTACATCGGTTCAAGAATTCAGGAAACGGTTTAAAAAAACACAAACCATACAGCTCAAGCAGCAAACCATAAATAGTTGCTCCTTGTGGGTTACACATTTCCAGATGAATCCATGTATTAGATGCTTCAAAAGCGGTTGGCAAGATTAGGATCTAGCAGTTGGGTTCTGTAGTGTCGGCAACAGAGATGGTCTGAGATCTCTCCTCTGAGGCTTAAGTATATATCTTCAGAACACTGTAGATGAATAGGCATTCTAAGAGACAAAGAAGAGCTGTGTTTCTTCTCTGAGGTGAAAATGATATATTCAAACTGTGGAGGTCAGATTTCAGATGGACGAAGAAGCAACATCTTCAAAATCAAGTATTCCGTGCACATGTTTACCGAGGGCTAAAGTAAAAAAAAATATGTGGCATTTAAATTTAATGTTCTAAATTCCTATTTTTAATATATTCTTTAAATTTAATTTTATTGTTTTAAAAAAAAATATTTTCTTGTTTATTTTCTTATATTAATAAATGTGGCCATATTTTACTATATACTAAAATAAAAATGTTAAATATATATAATTTTTTTAGAAAATAAAAATAATAGCAACTATAAATATATAAATTTTATCAAATAAAAACTCAAACTGCCAAAAGTTATTTAACAAACTAAAACACATAATAATCCATATTGAAAAAATATGACTTTATTTTTTTTTAATTTTGGTGGCTTTAGGCCAATAATTCAATATTCAACGTAAGACTCCTCTTGGAGGTTTCTCTTGTTTGTCATTTTCAATAGCATATTATTTACGTCATGTATTTTACTTCTTATGTTTCTAGTTTCTACTGGTCAATAATTTTATTATTCTGCTTTCATGACCATAAAATACCACTATGATAATATAGTAAAAATGAAAATAACTAAGTATTAAAGTGTAGCTCTAACACATGCACATTATCACATCTAATAACATTTTCCATCTGTTAGATTATAAATTTTAGTTTTATAATTAATAGATTGATTATTTAGTTATATGAATAAATAAGAGATCTATCATAAAATCATACATATAAAATTTTGAAAACAACACTAAATGGATAGATTTACTTATTCAAAACTCACATAAGACAAGTAAAAAAAACTAAAAATAACGCATGTCATATTTATTGAAAAGAATACACATCTTTTGCCAAAAAAGAAAAAAAAAACGAAAGAAAATGAATACTAAACTTTATGAATTTATAATACCTTGTTGTAATATAAATTAGATAAAAAAATTTCCAAAGTGTATGTGACTGTGTAATTCACAAAATTGCGTAAGAGATTAAAAAATAGTTCACGAACAAACCATATTTCTTCAAAGAGTGGACAAAACAAAAAGCGAAACCACAATGGAATAAAAAGTGGTTATGCTGCTTAAAGAATAAACCAAAAACAAAACAAAACCACCATTTTCTATCTCTCTCTCTCTCCTCGCCAGCTTCTGCAATTCGAAAGTTCGCATCTTGCTGTCACTCTTCGCGAATCTAATCACGCCCTCTTAATCTTCTTCAACTCTATTGCGATCTATCAGGGGTTTGTTGCGTATTTCTTCACGATTTCAATCTCTACTTGCATCACCAATTGTTGGGGGTTTACGGTTTTGTATCGAGGCCTTTCTACAGCTCCGGAGAAGCATATTCTTCTTCCATTTTGGCTAAATCCGAGGTGGGTTTTGCTCAAGTTATGCTCTTTTTGAGGTTTCTGTTGAGTTTAGTCGATTTTTTTCGTGTAATTCTGAATTGCTAAAACCCTAAATTGAATATGTTCAAATTACTCGCTGTGAAAAAGCTTTACAGTGATGATTCCGATGGATAACTATTGCGTACCGAGTGCTAGCACGACCGGTTTAGTATTTTCGGCGAATTCGAACATGAATGCTTCCTCGGGATTTCACCTTACTGTAAATTCTCCGGCTTCCGTTACTGGACTCAAACATGAAGCTTCTTTGGCTGTCGATTGGTCTGTTGAGGAACAGTATATATTGGAGAAAGGTCTTGCAAAGTAAGTGTTTTTTCTTTTGCGTTTTCATGTTATTCTCCATTGTTCTTTGTTCTCTGCAAATTATGTTACTTTGTAGTTATTATACAATGGTAAAGTAGAGAAATCTTGTATGTTTTGAGAACTAGTGCATGTAAATGTTAAAGTTTTGCCTTTGCATATATTGTTATCTCGAATCATTAACCGATTCAGGTTCTTATAGATGTATCAGTTTTGTCCCCTTAGTTTTGTAGGAAAGCTGACTGAGTTTTGCTTTCTTTTTCGTATTTCAATGGGATTTAACCTTTTGTTGTTTTGTGTTGTTTCTAGTTTGTTCTTTTATTTCTTTGCCTGCTTGAAACCTTTTTCTTCTCTTTTGTAGATTTAAAGACGAACCACAGGTTACGAAGTATGTAAAGATCGCAGCAACTCTACCAGATAAAAGTGTACGGGATGTAGCAATGAGATGTAAATGGATGACGGTAAGCTCCTGATGCATTGACATTAAATTTCATTAAGTGGCTTGCATACTTCTTGTTATTCATGAGTTCTTGGTAACGTCCTTTTTCTTGGGTGATCAAAAAAAAGGGAACCAACATGGTGATGCTACTTTGGGTGTATGCTTTGTTAAAGATAATGTTATATGGGAAAAGTTCTTTTATATTTTTTTGGCTATAAGGTAGGCTTAAAGCTCTATTGATGAAAAGACACCTTACCATATCATAAAAGTTTTCTAAAGTATGGGTAAGAGTGTGCAAGTAGAGAAATAACAAGTATTGCTGACGATGGATCCGGCTTTCTGTTAGCTCTGGAGTCATGTTGGAACTTGATTTGACCCTAAAGCTTGATTTGATCTCTGTAGTTACCCTCATACTAATATCACTTTATTGGCTGATGTCAAAATATCCCTGGGCTTTTAGACTTTCTGAACTTTATCTTGACATGTTACCTTTCGTGAAGGATAATATTTCATATGGCCGACTCTGGAGTTATGAAAAAATGATTAAACATTGGTTGAATTATCTGCAGTATGGCCTATACTTTAGTGTTCGATTCGCATAATAAAACAGATTATTGTCTCGAATATTACCTTATCGGCTTATCCTTACTGTCTCTATCCTGTCATATTCCTTCTATGAAGTTGGGCTGAAGAAGTGGATTAGATATTTTATGTGTTGAGTTGTACATGCAGATATATGACTCGTTCAAGCATTACCCCTTTATAATAAATGCTAGTTTGCTACTATTTATATTTCAAATACTTAAACCCATGACCTTTAAGTTTTTATTCGCTAAGAATGATCATTTATGCAGCAAAAACGAAGAAAAGGTGAAGAACATTGCGCCGGCACAAAGGTTAGCTATAGAAAGGTATGTTTGCTTAACTGAACCCTAGGGTATATCTTCTTTTGTAACTAAATAAACAAATGAGTGTAAATGGCCTAGGTTTTTTTTTTTTTTTTTTGTCACCCCATGGCCTAGGTTATATTTTGCTTTAGTAGAGGTTATTGGCTGCAAATAGATTTTTGTTCAAACAGCGACAAACTTGTTCTCCTTGAGGAACCCAACATACAAGTAACTGATTTCTTCTTGATTTAGGTGGTGGATTTACCCCCAAAACTGAACATGTTCTCCACCGTGCCGCAACAAAATGCTACATATGCCATGAACAGTATGTGCCAGAGTCCACGCATGCCTTTTGAAGGTTAGTACTATTTGGGTCACAGATCGGCATCATTGTCTTCTTCTCTCTTCTGCAAAGGATATAACTATAAAGAAGAACGACAAGGTGCATCTTATCTGGAATTTCAATTTGTGGTTCATCTTGCTGCTGCCTGAATCTAGGCATTGTCGATGTTGGAGCGTTCCTGGACTCTCTTAATTACTGTCTCATCTCATTAGTTGTGCCACTTATAAAAGAAAACTCAATCTTGCTAGCTAGATACCTTTTTCTCAACTGCCACATTTGTAGGTTTCATATAATTTTCAAACTCTTGTTTTCTTAGGTTTAAGTGATGCGGTTATGGAGCGTCTACGGCAGAATGCTCAAGCTTTCAGTCAAATTTCTTCAAACCTTTCTGCGTGCAAGGTAATTGATTTGTATTTTTGTTTTTTGCAATTCTACGTGGGTGGATCTGATCCAAATGCTAGTTGGTAGAAAAAGATTGGCATGAGCGGAAAATTGACTAAAAAGATCATAGATCATATTTTTCACATGCACAGTCGTGCTTTTGTTAATGGAATTCCCATCCTGCCTGACATCTTTTTTTCTGCATACAGCCACAGGATAACACCAGTCTGTTTTATCTGGCAAGAAATAACATCAGTGCCATCTTGAATGAGTATGTGGATCAATAGCATGCTAGATCAATAATGATACATTTCCTCTGTAGTCTTTCTCTGTCTTGTTTAAGCTTGATTTACTAAACTCTTACTTAACATTGCTGCAGCATGAAGGAGATGCCTGGTATCATAAGCCGGATGCCACCTCTGCCCGTTTCAATTAACAATGATCTTGCAAGCAGTTTAATGATGAGTACTACACAGGTAAGCAATCTTGCATCCTCTCTGAACGTGATTTGGATAAGACCGTTAAAGGTATGATGTTCCTGAATATGAAGGGGATTAAAAACCTCAAATGCTTGCGCTACCAAATCTGCCTATGTTTCATGAAATTTTTTCTCATCGCCTCAAATAATCAGACTTCTATAACTCCCAAAAGTCGGCTTCTAATACTTTAAGGGACTGTGATCTTGTACAAGAACATTGCTTTAGATCTGGTCCATCTGGATGAACTATAGAAAACTTTACTGTATCGTTTGGTTCACTCCTGTTTTGATGTTGAAATAAAATGTGTTTTTACCTGTCTTTCAGGCGAGATCTTATATCATTCCCTCGAGCATCTATCTGAAGAAGGAGCCAAGAAACTGATGGGGGAGGAAACTGGATTTTGACCAATGCTAAAGGAAATAGCACAAGAAATTGGTTAATGGCAGTTGTTCGACGTTACCCGGACTGAAAGATCATGGTTTGTCAACTGCTAAACCCTCTTGCAAACACACAAGATGAGATCTTGTGGAAACCCTTTGTGCTGTCGGCTAATATTAACACACTGAACCGCAGGCTAGTCAAAAACCCTTCTTGCAAATCCTTTCATGTCTCCAAAATTGATTATTTTTCCGGTGCCAAAATACTTTGGTGGTCAATCCAAGATATGAATTCGTTGCACAGATCCGTGTTAGAGTTGGTTGTATAGATTAGCTGTTTCTGTAAGGTTTTAGATGAGAGTTATTTGAAGTTTGTATCAAGAACACATCTTTGTAAGGTTTGGTCTTCAGAGGCACTTCATATTTTACAGAACTTCCCAGTTCAGCTGCCATATGATATGGCTCCACTTTTACCGTGGGCTGTGACCATATTTGTCTCAATTCAGACAAAATAGTATTAGTGGTTTAAAAGGTGATGTAATACTTTTGATTTATAGTGGCTGGTCTCAATATATAAGATCCATAGAAAATTTCATATTGAAGACTCTGAACATCCAACACACTCTTTTAACATGCAACACACTCTTTTAACATATTATTTTTGTAGACTATGAACACGCAACACACTTGAACATATTATTTTTTGTAGACTATGAACACGCAACACACTCTTTTAACATATTATTTTTGTAGACTATGAATACGCAACACACTATTGAACATATTATTTTTTGCGGTTTGGCTAGAGAAACTCATGCGGTTTTAAGCAGCTTTCCAAGAAGACAATGGTGGAGTGTCGGAGTTCTTGAAGGTGGATACTGTGGCCATGTATCTTTCTCCTTTCACAGACTCTGGTTGGGAAAGGGACTCAAGCTCAGACATATCTTCGGGAGTAAGTTTCACTAATAAAGCTCCAATGTTCTGGTTGAGGTTATCAATCTTAGTAGTTCCTGGGATGGGGCAAACATCATCTCCCTGGTGATGAACCCATGCAAGGGCTAGTTGTGCGGGAGAGCATCCTTTCTTCTCAGACATTGCAGATACTCTCTCAAAGAGAATCTTGTTGTGGTCTACGTTTTCCTGTTGGAATCTTGGTAGAGTCTGCAATAAAGAAACACAAATGAGCACAGTATATCCACAGCTTATATCTAAGGTTCATCAATCTAAGTGTTTCAATGCAAATAACAGTAGTTGCCTTTCTGAAGTCATCGTTTTCCAGATTCTCAACAAGATTGGGTCCTGATGCTAAGAAGCCTCTTCCTAAAGGGCTATAAGCTACAATTCCAATCCCAAGTTCCCTGTTGATATATAAAGGAAATGTTAATAAAAATTAAAACATGTAAACAAAGAGGAAATATATGTCTGATTCTGATTCCTCACACCTGCAGGTAGGAATGATTTCTTCCTCCGCATCTCTCGACCATAAGGACCATTCTATTTGCACCGCGGTTATCGGGTGAACAGCATGTGCTCTTTTGATAGTTGAAGCTGAAGCTTCAGACAAACCGATATACTTTACTTTACCTTCTTCTACTAGCTTCTTCAGTTCTCCCATCTTGGAACTCGTAGACAAAGAAACTATTAGATCAATCATATCCGGAGCCAAAGACTAACTAACTTGGAAACATTGAAACCATGGCATGAAGGAAGGTGAGGCTTACAGTGATTTCGATAGGGACACGAGTATCGACACGATGCTGATAATAAAGATCAATGCAGGCAACATCTAGCCTCCTTAAACTAGCCTCACACGCAGCCCTTACATACTCAGGATCTCCTCTTATCTCAGTTTTCCCCTCTACTATAAAGAATCCAAATTTGGTCGCAAGCTCCACTTTCTCCCTCACCCCATCTTTCAAAGCCTGACAAGAATATGAATTTCAACAAGATCATTTCTACAAACTTTCTCATAGACAATCTTGTTGTGGTCTTAGTTTGTTGCCGAAAAGAGAAAAAAAACTAAAACATCTTGGACAATCTCTCAAATAAAACAAGATAAAATCACAGATCAGGGAATTATCGAGATCGAACCTTTCCAAGGAGCAACTCGTTGGTCTCAGGACCGTACATGTCAGAGGTGTCAAGGAAAGTAACGCCTGAATGAATAGCGTGATGGAGGAGAGCGATGGCTTCAGTTTCCGGCTTGGGAGCACCATATCTAGCGGAGAGGGCCATGCAACCAAGGCCTTGCGCCGATACCTCAAGACCTTGGCTTCCTAGCTTCATCCTCCTCACTCTGCAAGCTTCTGCCATGGAATCTTGTAGAGTTTAGAATTGAGTGGAGTGGTTGTTGAAGCTGGATTTATAAGTGGTGTGACTAAAAACTCTCAAATTGCATCTTTCTTTTACAAAAGCGCTTTATTCAGCTAATGATCTTTATAGTCTTACATGATAAATATCTACGTGTATTTAAACCCAAAAAAAAAAATCTACGTACGTGTTTGAGTGAGCTTCAAAGATGAGTCTAGATATGATAGATGATTTTTTTTTTTTTGTTTTATAGTCTTGAGTCAACGAGTCATGTCTTCTTGAGTAAGCAAGTTTTGTCTCATTAGGTAGTTTTTATCTACATGGGAGTCTTTTTTTTTTATAGTACATAGCAAGTTTTATTTTTTTGTCTCATTGGAAGTCTTGTAGGCAAGGTTTTTTCAAATTTGATGGGATTAACCCATTGGCATTAGGTGCCTAAACTCTAAATCTAAGTCAAGTGGGACGTTTAAATCATGATGATAGGTCACTAATATAAGACTATGCAGAGTGGTTGAAGTTGGAATTATGAGTGGTGTGACTAAAAAACTCTCAAATTGCCTCTTTCTTTCACAAAAGCGCTTTTATTCCCTATTTTATGCTTTAGAGCTAATGATCTTTATAGTCTTACATGATAAATATGTACGTGTATTTAAACCAAAAAAAACTACGTACGTGTTTGAGTGAGCTTCAAAGATGTGTCTTCACTTAGTCTTAAGTAGTCTTCACGTAATAGATGATTTTTTTTTTTTTTTTTTATAGTCTTGAGTCAACGAGTCATGTCTTCTTGAGTAGGCAAGTTTTATCTCATTAGGTAGTTTTTATCTACATGAAAGTCTTTTTTATATAATACATAGCAAGTTTTATCTTTTGTCTCATTGGAAGTCTTGTAGGCAATTTTTTTCAAATATGATGGGATTAACTCATTGGCATTAGGTGCCTAAACTCTAAACCTAAGCCAAGTGGGACGTTTAAATCATGATGATGGGTCACTAATATAAGACTATGCAGAGAGTGGTCACAGTATATAAGATGGGTAGAAAATAATATATATCCTAGTTTCTACACCAGGACACGCAATACAAACTCATAACATACTCTTACTGCGGTTTGGCTAGAGAAACGCAGACAGTTTTGCACAGCATTCCAAGAAGACAACGGTGGAGCGTCGGAGTTCTTGAAGGTTGGCACTGTGGCCATGTATCTTTCTCCCTTCACAGACTCTGGTTGGGTTATGGTCTCGAGCTCAGACATCTTTTCAGGAGTAAGTTTAACTGATAAAGCTTCAATGTTCTGGTTGAGGTTTTCGATCTTAGTGGTTCCTGGGATGGGGCAAACATCATCTCCCTGGTGTTGAACCCATGCGAGGGCTAGTTGTCCAGAAGTGCACCTTTTTTTCTCAGACATTGCATAAACTTTCTCATAGAGAATCTTGTTGTTGTTTTTTAGTTTTCCTGTTGGAATCTTGGTAAAGTCTGCAATATAGAAACACAAATGAGCAAGCGTATCTTCAGATTATCTAAGGTTAAGTCTTACTTAACGTTGCTGCAGCATGAAGGAGATGCCTGGTATCATAAGCCGGAAGCCACTTCTGCCCGTTTAAATTAACAATGATCTTGCAAGCAGTTTAATGATGAGTACTACACAGGTAAGCAATCTTGCATCCTCTCTGAACGTGATTTGGATAAGACAATTAAAGGTATGATGTTCCTGAATATGAAGGGGATTAAAAACCTCAAATGTTTGCCCTACCAAATCTGCCTCTGTTTCATGAAAAACATTTCTCATCGCTTCAAATAATCAGACTTCTATAACTCCCAAAAGTCGGCTTCTAATACTTTATGGGACTGTGATCTTGTACAAGAACATTGCTTTAGATCTGGTCCATCTGGATTAACTATGGAAAACTTTACTGTATCGTTTGGTTCACTCCTGTTTTGATGTTAAAATAAAAAAAATGTTATCTGTCTTTCAGCCGAGATCTTATATCATTCCCTCGAGCATCTATCTGAAGGAGCCAAGAAACTGATGGGGGAGGAAACTGGATTTTGACCAATGCTTAAGGAAATAGCACAAGATTGAAAAATGATGGTTTGTTAACTGTTAAACCCTCTTGCAAACACACAAGATTGAACAAGATGGGATCTTGTGGAAACCCTTTGTGCTGTCGGCTAATATTAACACACTGAACGGCAGGCTAGTTAAAAACCCGTCTTGCAAATCCTTTCATGTCTCCAAAACTGATTATTTTTCCGGTGCCAAAATGCTTTGGTGGTCAATCCAAGATATGAATTCGTTGCACAGATCCGTATTAGAGTTGGTTGTATAGATTAGCTGTTTCTGTAAGGTTTTAGATGAGAGCTATTTGATGTTTGTATCAAGAACACATCTTTGTAAGGTTTGGTCTTCAGAGGCACTTCATATTTTACAGAACTTCCCAGTTCAGCTGCCATATGATATGGTTCCACTTTTTCCGTGGGCTGTGACCATATTTGTCTCAATTCAGACAAATTAGTCTTAGTGGCTTAAAAGGTGATGTAATACTTTTAATTTATAGTGGTTGGCCTCAATATATAAGATGCATAGAAAATGATATATTGAAGACTCTGAACATTCAACACAAACTCTTTTAAGATGTAATGCTTTTGATTTATAGTGGTTGGTCTCAATATATAAGATGCATAGAAAATGATATATTGAAGACTCTGAACATCCAACACACTCTTATAACATATTATTTTTGTAGGCTATGAATACGCAACACACTCTTGAACATATTATTTTTTTGCGGTTTGGCTAGAGAAACTCATGCGGTTTTAAGCAGCTTTCCAAGAAGACAATGGTGGAGTGTCGGAGTTCTTGAAGGTGGATACTGTGGCCATGTATCTTTCTCCTTTCATGGTTAGGAAAGTGTTATGCCCCTACATACTTTAAGAAAACGATGAAGGATAACCACCCAGCAAAGAAACTTATGAGGTCTTTGGAGCCGTTGAATGGAATAAAGGACAATGAGGTGGAGTTGGAGGTAAATCACACAGATTTGGGAGGCCCAAGTACGAGTGGTGATGTGGAGAGTGAGGATAAAAACCTTGAAGACATGTGCTAAGGAGCCCTAGTTGGTGAAGGAGCTATAAAAGAGGAGGATACAGTGTCGCTGAGGTTAGGCTTTTGGTGAGTAGAAATTGGCTAGCACAATGTGTTAGACGGCAATGAGTTTTGTCCCCAAAACTCATTGATTTATATTTTCTGTTCTTATGTTTGATGTTCTTGGGTGAGTTTTTGTGAGGTCTTAATGTTTTTATCAGAGATCTAGAGAGTGAGTTTGAGAGATATTGGTGTTTGTATCCAACATTTTCTCATCAAATAAAGAGTATTATTTGTGAGAGTTACATAAAGAGGGGAGTTACAGACAGTTAGAGGGAAGAAGAAGAAGATAAGGAAGAACAAGGATCATAACAGAAAAGGGACTCGAGCTCAGACATATATTCGGGAGTAAGTTTCACTGATAAAGCTCTAATGTTCTGGTTGAGGTTTTCAATCTTAGTGGTTCCTAGAATGGGGCAAACATCATCTCCCTGGTGATGAACCCATGCAAGGGCTAGTTGTGCAGGAGAGCATCCTTTCTTCTCAGACATTGCATATACTCTCTCAAAGAGAATCTTGTTGTGGTCTAAGTTTTCATGTTGGAATCTTGGTAGAGTCTGCAATAAAGAAACACAAATGAGCACAGTATATCCACAGCTTATATCTAAGGTTGGTTCATCACTCAAGTGTTTCAATGCAAATAACAGTAGTTGCCTTTCTGAAGTCATCGTTGTCCAGATTCTCAACAAGATTGGGTCCTGATGCTAAGAAGCCTCTTCCTAGAGGGCTATAAGCTACAATTCCAATCCCAAGTTCCCTGGTGATATATAAAAGAAATGTTAATAAAAATTAAAACATGTAAACAAAGAGGAAAGTTATGTCTGATTCTGATTCTGATTCCTCACACCTGCAGGTAGGAATGATATCTTCTTCCGCATCTCTCGACCATAAGGACCATTCTATTTGCACCGCGGTAATCGGGTGAACAGCATGTGCTCTTCTGATAGTTGAAGCTGAAGCTTCAGACAAACCGATATACTTTATTTTACCGTCTTCCACTAGCTTCTTCAGTTCTCCGATCTTGGAATTCGCAGACAAATAAACTGTGTTAGGTTCAGAAAAGAGTGACCCAAGGGAAAAATAAAAACATAGTCTTCCATCTATTTTCTTGGACCTTATTAGTTCTCAACATATCCCAAGGCGAAAAACTGATGCTCACTGACCTATAACTAAAAAAAAGCAAAGCATGAAGTAGAATTGGCAAGAGGAGGCTTACAATGGTTTTAGATCATTTCAGCAGAATTTGGTTCTTACTAAACAATCTAAGCAGTATCACAAAGAGTGAAAATAAGTGACGCAATCGAAGATCATTTTCTCAAATCTATTTACTTATTAGCAACTCATTGGTGTGAGGACCGTAGGCGTCGGATGTGTCAAGGAAAGTAACGCCGGAGATAATAGCGTGACGGATGGAGGAGAGCAATGGCGTCAGTTTTGAATTGAGTGGCTGTTGATGAACTGATGAACAAAAAATAAAAGCTCTCCCGAAAATCCTGGTTTACTTAAACCAAAAGTGTAATTAAACTGAAAATAACACAATGGATGATTTTACCATTTAAAAAAAAAAATTATCTGCTTGGGTTTACGAATTTCGTAGATGTTTAACGAGAAAAATGTACCCTGGTTTCAGTTTCTTCTCTGCTTCAATTGGTCAAACTGCATTGTAGTTTCCATTGTTACTTTGATGTACACGATCAATTTGTCGATAAAGCACATGTAAACCGGCCGGTAATCCCCAAATAACATTAAAATAACTAAACCGGTTTTCAGCAGCATTCACTCTCTCTCTCAGCCTCAGTGGTTCGTTTAGGGTTGATTTTGTTGAAGTTTACAGAGACATTGAGAAACCAAATCGAGAGAATGTTTGCGAAGAGATTTGTTCATCGGAGTCTTCTGGAGAGAGGTAATGCTGCAACTGTTTCTCCTTCGTTTTCCATTTTCCGGAGACGAGCTTTCTCTGGTAAGAGTTCTGATTACAGAGACAAATTGAGTAGAGATGTGTTAGATGATTTGAAGTTAGACGATGCTGTTGATCTCTTCAGTCATATGGTCAAATCTCGTCCTTTCCCTTCCATTGTTGAGTTCAGTAAATTGTTGAGTGCCATTGCTAAGATGAAGAAATTTGATGTTGTCATCTCTCTGGGCGAGCAGATGCAAAACTTTGGAATTTCGCATGATCTCTATACATACAGTATTTTCATTAACTGTTTTTGCCGATGCTCTCAACTCTCTCTTGCTTTAGCTATTCTTGGCAAGATGATGAAACTCGGTCATGAGCCTAGCATTGTCACGCTTTCTTCTCTTCTCAATGGTTTATGTCATGGTAAGAGGATTTCTGATGCCGTAACTTTGGTTGACCAAATGGTGGAAATGGGATATAAACCCAATACGGTGACATTTAACACTCTAATCCATGGACTTTTTCTCCACAACAAAGCTTCCGAAGCGGTGGCTCTAGTTGACAGAATGGTTCAAAGAGGCTGTCAACCGGATCTTTTTACTTATGGTGTGGTAGTAAATGGATTATGTAAGAGAGGTGATACTGATTTGGCCTTAAATCTGCTTAAGAAGATGGAGCAAGCAAAAATAGAGCCAAATGTTGTAATCTACAACACAATCATTGATGCTCTTTGCAAATACAGAGAAGTGGATGATGCGCTCAACCTATTCAACGAAATGGAAACCAAAGGAATTAGACCAAATGTTGTTACCTACAGCTCCCTCATTAGTTGCCTTTGTAATTACGGGCGATGGAGTGATGCCTCTCAACTACTTAGAGTTATGATCGAGAGGAGAATCAACCCCAATGTAGTTACTTTCAATGCATTGATCGATGCATTTGTGAAGGAGGGGAAGCTTATAGAAGCTGAGAAATTGTACAAGGAAATGATCCAAAGGTCTATAGCTCCTAATATTATCACTTACAGTTCATTGATCAATGGGTTTTGTATGCACGATCGCCTAGACGAGGCCAAGCAGATGGTTGACTTCATGGTTAGCAAGGGTTGTCTCCCAAACGTAGTAACTTATAATACGCTTATAAAGGGATTTTGTAAGGCTAAGAGAGTAGAGTACGGTATGGAGCTCTTCCGCGAGATGTCTCGAAGAGGATTGGTTGGCGACACAGTCACTTACACCACTCTTATCCAAGGGCTGTTTCTAGCAGGAGATGTTGATATGGCCCAAGAACTATTCAAAGAGATGGAATTTGATGGTGTGCCTCCCAATATCATGACATACGGCATCCTGTTAGATGGACTTTGTAATAACGGGAAGCTAGAGACCGCATTGGTCATATTCCATGATCTGCAAAAGAGTGAAGTGGAACTTGGTATCATCATATATACTATTATGATTGAAGGGATGTGCAAGGCTGGGAAGGTGGGAGATGGGTGGGATTTATTTTGTAGCCTCAGCCTTAAAGGAATGAAGCCTAATGTTGTAACGTACAATACAATGATCTCAGGCTTGTGTAGGAAAAGATTAAAGGAGAAAGCTGATGCCTTATTTAGAGAAATGAAAGAAGATGGGCCTCTTCCAAATAGTGGTACATATAATACGCTGATCAGGGCACGCCTTAGAGATGGTGACAAAGCTGCATCAGCGGGACTCATCAAAGAAATGAGGAGTTGCGGGTTTGCTGGAGATGCTTCAACCTTTGGCTTGGTCACTAATATGTTTCATGATGGGAGATTGGACAAAAGCTTTTTGGAAATGCTTTCTTGAAACAGTCAAATCCTGAGAAACTAATTGCAGAGCGACCATCTTCCCCTTTGAATGCATCTGTGAGGTGAATCGACCTTTTTTATATTACTTTTTCTTGTGAGTACTTTTCGACCCAGTTTATGTTTTCATGCTAAATTTGTTGTTGTTGTGTGTTAGTTTCATGGACATGACTGATACTGCTCTTTGTTATGCCCCTGTTAAGTTGCAAACACACTTGTTGACACAAGAAGATTTTCAAACTTCAAAAGTTGTCTTCATACTTCAAAAAAATCATTGTAAGCACATCAATTTCATGAGTTCATGGTTAACGCACCATCGATACCTCGAGGCCTTGGCTTACCAGCTTCATCCTCCTCACTCCACAAGTCGCCATGGATTTATCTCACACCTCTCTCTCTCTCTCTATCTCTTTCTTCGAGTGTTTCGAATTGAGTCGAGTGGTTTGATTTGACTGATGATGATTGAACAAAAAAGCCAATAGGTGCAGTTTTTTTTTAACACTAAAATCCTGGTTTAATTAAACCAATACTTTTAAACTAAAAACTATCAATCAAATTTATTCAAAACGAAAATTAGATTATCGATGATTTACTACCACTGAGACTCTAATTTGGTAAGCGAAGCAGAAGTTATTGAGTTGAATCTGATAGAGAAGAAGCGAATCTTCTCCATGGAGACTATGAATTGGTAACCAAGGAAGTAGAAGTGACTGAATAGAAGCTGGCAGTGGGAAAGATGGGTATAGGAAATTCGATAGAGGAGAAGTGGAAACTGCGGAGGAATAAATGAAGAACAGAGGATATTGAACCGGTACAATTCGTCTTAGCAGATCCTTCGTAGAGTTGGGTGAACAGATAGCCTTTGTTACGGTAAGGTTTGAGCTTGTAAGAGTTACAGAACAGATCTTTCTAATAGAGATTGGTCAAAATGTAAGAAATGTTAACTTGAAGTTTTCACTTGGGGAACTCTATACATAGTTTATTCTTCAAGGCATTAACACGGATATGATGGGATCGCTCATTCATTGGAATTAGGTGTCTAAACTCCTAACCCTAAGCCAGATGGGACGTTTAAATTATGCTGATGGGTCACTACGACTATGTCGAGAGTGGTAGAGCAAAAGGTATTAACTGAATCTATTCACACCATCTGAATTTGGTGTCGTCCTCGCTCTCTCTCCGCTTGTTGTTCTTCAAGAAGTGTCTCACAGCTTCTTTGTTGATCTTGAACACAAAGTTTATTCCTCTAATCTGCAAAATTTTTGGCGTTTTAGTTATAGAAAGATGCATAAACGTGTTTGTACAAAGCATAAGGTTGTGCTTACATCAATTGAACTACACGATGTGAGTGTTACAATCTCTCCTGTATCGAGTTTTTCTCCATTTACAAAGATATGTCTCTTTCCAAGGTTCTTTAGAGTGAGTGATCCATAGTTATCCAGCTTCACCAATGCCTTGGAAAAAAAATGGAGAAAGAAAAGTGTAGCACATAGCAACTAATTAGCAAGGTGGTAATTAAGAGCTTGATTGGTGAACTAATTTTAATTTGGGAAATTGAAAGAGGATCACCTGACGCCTAGATATCTTGCTCCCATAATTATATTTACCCAAGTCAATGTCAACATTCAGGCCATCAGATGATCTCCCAATAATTACCTATGACAAATAAATGATTTTCTGCCATGTAACTAAGAGGTCTTGATACGACATGAAAACATCAAGACAGAAGAAAATGATTTGTCTAACATACCTCGTGTTTTCTAAGAAAATGCTTTGAATCACGACAATGCAGGACAGCAAGTGCCTGTTGAGACATAATTGCTCTTCGCATTGAAATTCTTGTGCTGTGTTCCAATCCAATTAATGCATGTCTTGGGTGCTTAGACATGTTCCATTCTAGGTATCATGAAGCAAACCATAATTGAGACAACTATAGTTTGAGAGAGACATAACTGTTTTTTACAATCCCTTTGGATGAAACAGTGTGACCTAGTTACATGATTGGTTGGACATCAAAAGCCATACGGTTTACCTTCCCTGTTGAAGCATGAATCTGAATCATCTGGTACTAGATTCCATTTGCTGATCTGGAGATATTCTCATGTGATATCAGAGATCAGAAAACACACTGAAGGATAGTTTGTGACACACTTGTGTAAAGAGTAATCAGGGTTTACCATTGCATCAATGTCAATCTCATCTTCACCATCCACTTCTTCCTGATAAAGAGTTGATGGGGTTTGAGCAAGTTCTGCGTCCCTGTCCTCAGAGCTATTAACTTTTACATATAATTGTTCATCCAAAGAACTACAAGCACCTGAGCTATCTTCCATTAGAAGTAAGTTTCTGACTGCAGCTATAGAGCCACAAACTGACCATGGCCTAGTAGGTCTTTCAAGAGTTTTTGTTAAAGGCATTGGAGAGATTTCAAGACCAATATTATCATCATGAACGTTGTATCCATTTATACATCTGTCAATCTGATGAAGTGAACACGTTTCTAGCAATATGCTTGCACAACCATCAGGAGGAACAATGCTGATCGGTATTGGTTCATCGTCTTTATTCCACAGTGTAAGCTCATCATTAATGCACATTATCTCCATAGACCCCTGCATATTGATGACATCTCCGCAACTAAATTCATTTGCAGATGAATTGTCGCCATCATTCTTGAAGATATCAGAATTGCATGGGATTTCTGGATCTTCTTTGCTGACACTGCACCTCAAGATATCTTCACAATGCCCAGGGATACAGAATATCTGATCTTTTTTCCGTTCAGAATGGAAGAGAGAGACGTCATTGCTATAACCAGAGAAAATTTGGGGATCAACAATATGTTGTAATTCCTTTGGGGATGCACAAACAGATGACAACACGTCATCTTCTTTGGACCTTGCACTATTCTCATCAGGAGGAGATAATAACAAGATAGAATTCGAAGTTTCTGAAGAGCACTTACTAACCAGAGCTCCTTCATCCTCATTGGGCCATATAGGCAGAGATTTCGATCCGGTTATCAAATCCTTGTCATCTACAACATGTTCTGCTATAACATCAAATTCTGAAGATTCAGATAGGTCTGTGTCACTGCCACTGCAGAAGTCGTCTACAATCGAACCCTCATCCAGAGGATCATAAGGATTATCCACAAGATTTTCAAACCATAAGCCACTTTCGGGTCTCAGACAATTTAGTATATTGTCGTCACCATCACCTATCTGTGCATTATTATTATTATCCAACTCCAGAAACATATCATACACAGACTTGTGCCTACAAGTTCTCTTTCTCATGACACAGAAGAGGCTTTCAACTTTCCTTTTGGCATTGGAACTCTCTGATGTATCATCTTTACCGGAAATTTTGACATAACCATCCTGTCATGTGACAAAGACAAAAATTAGGAAAATGGTTTGTGCAATTGCTCCATTGAGAACTAAAATTAGCCATAAAAAGCAACGACGATGTAATGCAATAGTGGGCGAAAAGCCTTTTCAACCATGGAGATTCTTAAACTACTGAAGAGTATCGATCATTTAGGGTTTAGTGTATCAGAAACGAGAAAACCCTAAAATGAGATGATCACATCATGAAATGCAACACAGATAAGGAAATTATATAGATGAAAAGAGGAGAGACGCACGACGAGGTCCTTATTGACGAAGAGATGTTCAGATTCTCGAAGACCTTCCATTATTGAACTGGACTGTTTTCACATTTAGTTGAAATCGGAGCGACCCACTCGGTTTCAAGCAACGATGGTGATTGTTTTTGCCGAATAATTTCACTTTGATTTACGCTTTTATCGAACAGAGTGCTGAGACTGCATCAGCATTATTGGAGTTGGGCCAATCGGTCGCTTGTTTTAAGGGTTGGTGCAGTTTTTAACACTCGGATCCTGGTTTAATTGATCAACCAAGTTTAACCATGTAAGAATATTCATTCTTATATGTGACATATGTGTCTTTCGGTTTAATTATTATGATTAAGTTCATATTAATGATTCTAATATATAAGGTAATTCCGTGATGGATCGGTTTTGATTAACGATATTAGAATACGGGTGTATTGATAACCCTCTTCCCTTGCCTTAATTATATGATGAAAATAATGTATATATATATATATATATACTTGATGTTACAATCGATTGCTATGTTTTGTCTTAATGAAATAATTAAGACTTAATAGAGTGACTCATCACCTATCACCACTTAATGGAATGATTAAGACTTAATGGAGTATCACCTATCACCACTTAATGGAATGATTAAGACTTAATGCAGTGACTCATCATTTACGCAAGAGATATACAACATAGTAATAATCTCTATAAAAAGATAGAGAGAGAGCGTCGATTAAGAAGTGACATTAACGAAAAACATAAGTGATCTTCTCCATCAAAAGATCACATAAAGAAAAAGGATTAAGGGAAGAAGAAATCAATTAAGAATCGATTCTATATTAAACTCCAACTAAGCATGGATCAAAGTTAGTGTTGTGTTTCTTCTTCTTTAAGAAATTACTTAAGGTTGAATTATAACAAATCTAGATGATCTTGGGTTTTAGATTTCATTAAATAGAAATCATGAAATTGGTTTAACATTTGGTATCAGAGCCATAACTAGATTTATTTAATTCACCATAATTGAATACTTAAGATTCATCTCCTTAAATCGTTGTAAAGATCGCATTTTTTTTGTTTCATATATTCTCGTATGGCGATCGAATGAATTTCTTAAACTGGAAGTTAGTGGATCAAGTGGTAATTTTTGATTTGTATGGAGAATTACAATTCTAGAATATTAAATATCCATAGTGTCGTTTGTATATATTTTTAAAGAGAAACAATTATTGTTGGAGAATGGTGGAATTCAATTTCGTGTATAGAATATTTCAAACGACACTATCTTCAACTTCCAGTTAAAAATTCTAAGATCATTAAAGATAGATTTGTGTATGTTTTATATACACGTATCTTACGAGTATATATGTATTAAAACAATTTGTTTTTCGATCATAAAAGAAACGATTATGCATAGAAATCGATTATGTTGAATATGTTGCATACATAAAACCGTTTGCTTAATCAACATGTTTCACTATGTGTAGATTTCATTAATGTTAGTGCATGTGATCCTTAAGAGCATGAATCGATCATAAGTGTATGAACCTTTCTTTTATGTAACAGCATAATTAAGTTTGTAATCGTTAATAATAATGGTTTTGTATTAATAACTTATATTAAGTGGTGTTATAGTGGAGTTTCTGTAAGGAAGAATAAAATTCTCTTCTATTAAAGAAAGTTAGTGGTGTTTTTCCTTTTAATTTATGTAGAAAAGGATACACACAATTATAGAAATCAGTCAAATCACTAATTAAAGTGACGTAAGGAAATACTCTACATAATTTAATTACTTGTATAAAAGTGAGTAGCCTGAGAATGCATATAATGTTAGCATTATATACTTACGTTTATAAATAAATAAAATGCTTCCGCTGCATTTTAATAAAAGAGATGTGTTATGAAATATTAACACAATAAAAAATTAATTATATTAAAGTTTAATGTTTATATTGTATATAACATGTTAGTCACCAAAGTGGCCTTGTTATATACATATAGACATTGAAAAATAAATTCGGTAATTGTGTTATGAAGTATTAACGCAATTTTACGCATTGAAGATTTTAATATTTGATTACATGTAACATGTTAGTCAACAAAGTGGCCTTGCTACATATTAATTAAATATTAAAATAATAAAATTTATTAATTGATCATGATTAAATTGATGCTAAAAATGACATAAAAGTATAATTGATCAATTATTTATTATTTATATTTTTGGAGATCACCCAAAGGTGGATCATTGAATATAATTAATAAAATGTAAAGAATTAATCAATTCTACTATAATTAATATATATGCTTGCCCAAAGGTAGCATATATATTTAATCTATGTATGATTTGATTAATTGTAAAAGTACAAATTTAGGCATCGATAAAAGATATATGAGTTTAAATATTGCCCAAAGGTTGTTTGAACTCATATTTAAAATTTAAAATATATAAAATACGAATCTGAATTATAGTCTCAAAGCACTAACGAGTACGTATGTATAAATATTGCAGCTTCATCAAATGTAGTTGCATCCGCTAATTCTGTCATAAAGTTCAATGGGTTGAATTATGGTGAATGGTCCGAACAGATCCGGTTTGTACTGGGTGTAATGGGATTAGACCGTGCCATAATATCAAATGAAAAGCCCCCAGCCATAACAGTTGATAGCTCTGAAAGTGATAAGACTCGTTATGAGAATTGGGAGCGATCTAACCGGCTAAGTTTGAACTTAATGAGAATGTCGATGGCAGAAAGTATTAAGCCATCAATGCCTAAGACAGAAAATGCGATGGAAATTTTTGGAAAGATCAAAGAGTGTTCCCACTCGGATTTGGCTGATAAGTCAATTGTAGGAAGCCTAGTGAATGAGCTAACTACGAAAAAGTACGATTGGACTCAGCCAATCCATGATCATATAACCCACATGTCAAACTTGGCGGCAAAGTTGTTGACCTTGGGAATGGAAGTGCATGAACAGTTCTTGGTCCAGTTCATCATGAACTCCTTGCCTAATGAGTTTAGCCAGTTCCAGGTGAACTATAACACCATCAAAGACAAATGGAACTATAAGGAATTAAAAGCTATGCTCGTTCAAGAGGAAGGGAGATTAAAGATGATGAAGGAGCAAGTTGCCAATCTTGTAGGTCTTAACCGTGCCAGCAGCAGCAAAGGAACACCAAATGCAAAGGTCAAAGGAAAGGGAAAAGCTTTCATCAAAGGACCTGAAAGACAAATCAAGAAGGAAATAAAGTGTTTCTTTTGCAAAAAAACGGGACACTTTAAGAAAGATTGTCTGAAAAGAAAGGCATGGTTCGAAAAGAAAGGTAAACATTACAGTTTTGTTTGCTCTGAATTGAACCTAATAGAAGTGCCTAATAATACTTGGTGGTTAGATTCTGGTGCTACTACTCATGTGTCTCATATTAAACAGGGATTCAGTTCGATCCAGCCCATAAGAGGAGCTGAACAGTACTTGTTCATGGGAAACAGGATGAAGGCATTAATTGAAGGCATTGAGACTTATAGATTGATCTTGGACACTGGTTGTCATGTAGATCTTGAAAGTTGTCTCTATGTACCTGAATGTGCTAGAAATCTTGTTTCCATGAGTAGATTGGACAATTTAAGTTTTAATTTTAAGATTGGACAAAGTGTTTTCTCATTGTACCGGAATGATTACTTTTATGGTAGTGGTACTTTGTTTGATTCACTTTATAGATTCAATCTTGATGCAAAGTTTTCTGAATCCTTATTTAATATTGAAAGTCGAGGCATTAAACGTAGTGCATCAAATGAAGATTCTGCTTTATTGTGGCATCAAAGATTAGGTCACATTTCCAAAGAAAGGTTAATGAGGTTGATAAAGAATGAAATTCTTCCTCAATTGGATTTTAGTGATTTAAACGTGTGTATAGACTGCATTAAAGGAAAACAGACTAAACACATTGTAAAGAAATCAGCCACAAGAAGCACTCAGCTTCTTGAGATAATTCACACCGATATATGTGGCCCTTTTGACGCTCCTTCTTGGAGTGGTGAAAAATACTTCATCACCTTTATTGATGATTACTCACGTTATGGATATATCTATTTACTGCATGAAAAGTCTCAATCTATAAATGTCCTAGAGATATTCATAGACGAAGTTGAAAGGCAGTTAGATAGAAAAGTAAAGATAATGAGATCAGATAGAGGTGGTGAGTTTTATGGAAAATTCACTGAAAGTGGACAATATCCAGGTCCATTTGCAAAGTTACTTGAAAGTAAAGGCATATGTGCACAATACACAATGCCTGGTACTCCTCAGCAAAATGGCGTTGCTGAAAGGCGTAATCGTACATTAATGGATATAGTTAGAAGCATGTTAAGTAATTGTTCATTACCCCTTTCCTTGTGGATATATGCATTAAAAACTGCAACGTATGTGCTAAACCGGGTTCCTAGTAAGGCAGTTCCTAAGACACCTTTTGAACTGTGGACCGGAAGGAAACCTAGTCTAAAGCATCTTCGTGTCTGGGGTTGTCCAGCAGAAGTTAAGTTATATAATCCGCATGAAAAGAAACTTGATTCAAGGACTGTCAGTGGATTTTTCATTGGCTATCCTGAAAAATTAAAGGGGTATACATTTTATTGTCCTAACCATAATACGAGAATAGTTGAGACGGGAAATGCTAGGTTCATTGAAAATGGAGAAACTAGTGGGAGTGGTAAATCAAGAAAAGTTGATATTCAAGAAGTCCAAATTAAGGTTATTCCACCTGTTATTGCACCTAATGTAGTTGTACCTAATGTACAACATGATATTGTGCAAGCCCCACTAAATGAAAATAATGTTAATGAACCTGTCACAATTCAAGAAGAGAATAGTGAACCACAAGTAGATTTAAGGCGATATATAAGGGAAAGAAGATCTGCCATTCCAAGTGATTATGTGGTTTATGCTATTGAAAGTGAATGTGATTTAAGCCTTGATGAAGACCCGAACTCATTCCAAAAGGCCATGAAAAGTGATAATTCTGAAAATTGGTTGAATGCCGCTAAAGAAGAAATGAAATCTATGGGTGATAATAAAGTTTGGGACTTAGTAGAGTTGCCTAATGGTTTTAGAACAATTGGTTCTAAATGGATCTTTAAGACAAAACGCAACTCGAAAGGCAACATTGAAAGATACAAGGCTCGCCTTGTTGCTAAAGGTTTCACCGAAAAAGATGGCATCGACTATAAAGAAACTTTCTCTCCAGTTTCAAAGAAAGATTCTCTAAGAATTGTTTTGGCTTTGGTAGCTCATTATGATCTAGAGCTTCACCAAATGGATGTAAAGACCGCCTTTCTAAATGGAGAACTTGAGGAAGAAGTATATATGGACCAACCTGAAGGGTTTGTGGCCACAGGAAATGAAAATCTGGTGTGTAAGCTGAGAAAATCAATATATGGACTAAAACAAGCTTCTAGACAGTGGTATTTAAAGTTTAATGATATTATCACGTCATACGGTTTTGTAGAAATCATCGTTGATCGGTGTATCTACTATAAAGTCAGTGGGAGCAAGTTTACAGTTTTGGTCTTATATGTTGATGATATTTTGCTTGCTGCAAATGACATGGGAATGATATATGATATAAAGAAATATCTCTCTAAAAACTTTGAAATGAAAGATATAGGTGAGGCATCTTATGTGATCGGAATTGAAATCTTTCGAGATAGATCACAAGGATTGTTAAGTTTGTCTCAGAAAGGATATATCAAAAAAATCTTAGAGAGATATAGAATGGAACAATGCTCTGTAGGGATAGCTCCAATTCAGAAGGGAGAAAAATTCAGCAAAATGCAATGTCCTAAAAATGAATTAGAGCGTAAGGAAATGGAAAAGGTTCCATATGCATCAGTGGTTGGGAGTTTGAACTATGTTCAGACATGTACACGACCAGATATCAGTTTTGCTGTTGGTATGCTGGGTCGGTATCAAAGTAATCCCGGAATGGACCATTGGAAAGCTGCAAAGAAAGTTCTCAGGTACTTGCAAGGCACCAAAGACCACATACTCACATATAGAAGAAATGATCATCTCGAGATCATTGGATATTTAGATTCAGATTATGCTGGATGCGTTGATAGCAGAAAATCGACGTTTGGCTATCTGTTCCTATTAGCTGAGGGAGCAGTATCATGGAAAAGTGGAAAGCAGTCTGTCATTGCCACTTCCACTATGGAGGCCGAATTCGTGGCATGCTTTGAGGCTACGGTTCATGCATTGTGGTTGCGGAATTTTATCTCGGGGCTTAGGATTGTCGACTCCATAGAGAGGCCGCTGAGAATTTATTGTGATAATTCCGCAGCTGTATTCTTCTCAAAGAATGACAAGTATTCGAAGGGTGCAAAGCATATGGAGTTAAAGTACTTGTCTGTCAAAGAAGAAGTACGGAAACAAAGAGTGTCATTTGAGCACATTAGGACGGACATGATGATAGCGGATCCGTTAACTAAGGGATTGCCACCCAAGGCGTTCATTGGCCATGTTGAACGTATGGGTATAATAGATAAAGCCTTGTTATTTTGATTAAAGTATGCTCATTATATATATGACACTCTGAATTCAATAAAAGTGAAGTTTCTGTTTTATATCAGATATGTTATTATTAAAGTATATGTACACTTACAGTTAAAATATAACATATGATTATATTGAGAATTAAGGCTCATCTCGATGTAAAGAATTTTGAGAATTAAAGTTCATCTCAAATGCAAAGAAAATATAAAGTTGGAATTGATTTGTGATACATGGAAGGGAACATGTCGCAAAATGATGTGCAACCGCCATGATTCAATCAATTCTGATTTTAATTAAAAGATAAAGAACTTGATATAAAAGTGCACATTATAGTTATTAAACCATCAAGACGACACAAATGTCAAGTGGGAGAATGTAAGAATATTCATTCTTATATGTGACATATGTGTCTTTCGGTTTAATTATTATGATTAAGTTCATATTAATGATTCTAATATATAAGGTAATTCCGTGATGGATCGGTTTTGATTAACGATATTAGAATACGGGTGTATTGATAACCCTCTTCCCTTGCCTTAATTATATGATGAAAATAATGTATATATATATATATATATATATACTTGATGTTACAATCGATTGCTATGTTTTGTCTTAATGAAATAATTAAGACTTAATAGAGTGACTCATCACCTATCACCACTTAATGGAATGATTAAGACTTAATGGAGTATCACCTATCACCACTTAATGGAATGATTAAGACTTAATGGAGTGACTCATCATTTACGCAAGAGATATACAACATAGTAATAATCTCTATAAAAAGATAGAGAGAGAGCGTCGATTAAAAAGTGACATTAACGAAAAACATAAGTGATCTTCTCCATCAAAAGATCACATAAAGAAAAAGGATTAAGGGGAGAAGAAATCAATTAAGAATCGATTCTATATTAAACTCCAACTAAGCATGGATCAAGGTTAGTGTTGTGTTTCTTCTTCTTTAAGAAATTACTTAAGGTTGAATTATAACAAATCTAGATGATCTTGGGTTTTAGATTTCATTAAATAGAAATCATGAAATTGGTTTAACAAACCAAACCAAAAATAACATAATGGATCATTTTAAATTTTACCACTGAAACTCTAAACTGGTAAAGACGAGCAGAAGTTGATAGAGAAGAAGCTGATCATTATAAGGAAGCAGAAGTTATTGGATAGAAGTCGATGGAACTGATACAGATCCTTCATCGAGCTGCGTTCACATATAGCCATTGTTTTGGTAAGGCTTTAGCTTGTAAGAGTTAATTAAGTTTGTATCAGAGAACAGATAACTTTTTATAGTTTGGTCACAGACTCACAATGTATGAAATGTAAATTGAAGTTTTCACTTGGGGAACTCTATACATAATTTATTAATCAAGCCAAGGCATTAATAAGACTGACATTTGGGTTTCCCTGGGAATCATACTTTATTCTCGAAGACAGCAGCATTATTTCCAACCCAATGATCTAGCTGACAGAAAGTTAGACCACTTCAATCTCATACACCATCACAACCATAGAAACTTCAGCCGGTTTTAAGCGGCTTTCCACGACGACAATGGTGGTGTCTCAGAGTTCTTGAAAGTGGGTACCATGTTACCATATCTTTCCCCTTTCACAAAACCTGATTGGGCAATGGTCTCAAGCTCAGTCATCTCTTCCGGAGTGAGTTTCACTGATAAAGCTCCTATGTTCTGACTGAGGTTTTCGATCTTAGTGGTTCCTGGGATGGGACAAACATCATCTCCCTGATGGTGAACCCATGCAAGAGCTAATTGTGCAGGAGTGCATCCTTTCTTTTCCGAGATTGCACAAACCTTCTCATAAACAATCTTGTTGTGGTCTAAGTTTTCTTCTTGGAATCTTGGTAGAGCCTGCAATAAATGGGTTTATATAATGTCATTTGATTAATCCACAGCTTATCTAAGGCTCATCAACAAACATGTCATACAAAGCCTATGTACTTGCCTTTCTGAAGTCATTCTTGTCTAGGTTCTCAACAAGCTTGGGTCCAGATGCGAAGAAACCTCGTCCTAGAGGACTATAAGCAACAATCCCAATCCCAAGTTCCCTGAAGAAGGAAAGAGAATATGAACTTAACATGATTGATAGATATTGCAACAGGAAAGAAGGATGAAATCTGAATACCTGCAGGTCGGAATGATTTCTTCTTCCACATCTCTCGTCCACAAGGACCATTCTAACTGCACGGCAGTAATTGGGTGAACAGCATGTGCTCTTCTGATAGTTGAGGCAGAGGCCTCAGACAAACCGATGTACTTTATTTTACCCTCTTCAACCAGCTTCTTTAGTTCTCCCATCTTGGAATTGACAGACAAAAAAAGAGAAATGGTCAAATTCAGCAAAAGATGCTGGCTTTCGATGAAGGTCAGTAATTAGAGCTCAGAACCGACCCTAACAGAGTCTATTCAAACGAAAAATCCTTAGAGGAGATGATAAAATACTCAAGCGACTAACTATCACTGAGTGACTGATTATCACCAAACATCCCACATTGGAAAGGGGAGGAAAAGGTAAAAAGCTAATAAGTCTAAAGGGCATCCTATCTTCACAAGCTAGCTTTTAATTAGGAGAGTACTTTCAGGTGAAAATATATGAGAAAGCCTCAAATTCGCTCAGTATAAGATCATTTCACTAGACATTGTTCTTTCGTGAATAAGTTAGCAACTTCGAAAGAGTAACCTAAGCAGAAAACATCATCTTTTTTTTTTTTTTTGGTCAACAAACTTCTTTCACAGAAAACATCATCTCTAATCTATTTTCTTCGACCCTATTAGACCGATATACTCACTGAGATTTCTCTTGAAGTAGTGAACTATATAACTTCCATTTCATTTGAAAGTTTCAAAACCATTAAGTAGGATTGGCAAGAGGGGCTTACAGTGATTTCGATAGGGACACGAGTATCAATTCGATGCTGATAATAAAGATCAATGCAGGCAACATCTAGCCGCTTTAAACTCGCCTCACACGCAGCCCTTACATACACAGGATCTCCTCTAACCTCTCTCTTTCCCTCTGCATAACTGATTCCAAATTTGGTCGCAAGTTCCACTTTTTCTCTCACCCCATCCTTCAGAGCCTGAGAAAAATCCAAACTTTCAACATCAAAATCATTTTTACAGCTATGAAGCTCAACGAATCAAAGGCCAATTCCCATCTCTAAATCGTTCTTTGTTGCCCAAAAGAGGACAAACTCAAATATTTTAGACAATCTCACGAAAAGCAACCAATCTGATAGCTGAAATCATTATCAAATCGAAGATCGGGAAATATCAAAATCGAACCTTGCTGAGGAGAACCTCGTTGGTCTCAGGACCGTAGATGTCGGAGGTGTCAAGGAAAGTGACGCCGGAGTGAATAGCATGGTGGATGAGAGCGATGGCTTCGGTTTCTGGCTTCGGAGCACCGTAGAAAGCAGAGAGGCCCATACAACCAAGGCCTTGCGCCGATACCTCAAGACCTTGGCTTCCTAGCTTCATCCTCTTCACTCCGCAAGTCGCCATGAATCTCTGTCAGAACCCTCTCTATCTCGCTTCTCTATGTGACTCTTTGTAGAGCTGTGAATTTGAGTGGAGTTGTTGGAGTTGGGTTGGTGGTGAATGGTGTCATGTTGAAGAAAAAAAGCCGTGTGTCGCTTTTCTCTGGTTTGGTGCAGTTTTTGCCTCCTTTACGAAAACGAAATTGAATTTGTTAACCAAAGTAATGGACTTTTCATAAGTCAAAAGTCATCTTCACTTTCTTTCTTTTTTGTAACTCAATTTCACTTTCATTTATAAAACCATGTCCCATTGAAAGCAATTACAAAATAGTCATAAAAGGCTCCTCGGTTTCCACGATAGAGATCAACCAAGACGTACAATGTTTTTGCAACACCGCAAAATAAACAGGACAAAGCTGATTGTTCCAGCAATTGCTTCTGCACAAGCATTGGCAGACCAAAAAAAAAAAAAAAAAAAAAAAAAAAAGGAGAAGTTATGCGATTGTTGAAACTTTGTAACCTCTGCAGTGTATGCTGAAAGCGTTGGCCATTCTGTTGGTTTGGCAATGGCTGAAATCAAGGATTGGCTATCGCTTTCGAACTGAACATTGGTGAAGCCTAGGTTGCGGATGCAAGAAAAGACCCATATCAAGTCGTAGCTTCTGCTTCTAGATGGGTAGATAATTTGGAGTAGTTATTTGCTCCAATCCATATGACTTTTAAAGTGTAATATTGTCATCTTCACTTTCTTTCTCGATCAATTATTAACTTGTTAGAAATTATAAACTTCAAATTTAAAATCAATTAATTATGTGATAATATTCTAATAATAATTATACTTCCTATATCCCATTTTATAAAATATTTGTTTCAAAATTTTTTATGCAAAATTTAAATACATTAAAAATACTACTTAATAAATAAAATTTGACCCAAAAAATAAATGAAATTTGACCAATTTACCCTTTAACCTAATCTGACCAGGCAAAAACGATGTGGATCTGAAAACTCTTGTTTGAGCTTCTCCACATCTGTAACTGTTAATTTTATTATTTCATTTCTCTCTACCACGTCTCTTGCCATGTCTCCATTTTATTTTTATTCTATTTGGTTCGGAGAAAACCTTGTAAAACCATATAAAATCAATCAAAATTAGTTTTTAAAACCTTTTGAAACCTTATAAATCTTGTAAAACCTTTTGATTTTGTTTTCTCTATCATCAAAGAATTTATAAAAATACCCTTTTAAAACCTTATAAAATCAATAAAAAGTATGTTTTAAAACCTTATAAAACCTTTTAAAACTTTTTGTAACCCTTTTAAAACCTTATAAATCTTGTAAAACCTTATGATCCTTTTTTTTATCATCAAAGAATTCATAAAACGCCCTTTTAAAACTTTCACTTTCCAGTCAAAGATCGTAGTTCGTACACCAGTAAAATCTAATAAAACCTTTTACAATCTTGTAAAACAATAAGAATTGAGTTTTATAATCATTTTTATAAAACATTTTAAAACCATGTTAAACAACAAGAATTGTGCTTTATAATCATTTTTGTAAAACCTTTTAAAATCTTGATAAAATCTTTAAAATTTTGTAAAACAATAAGAAGGATTTTATAATCATTTTTAAAACTCAAGGTAAGATTTTATATGATATTTAAAAGAATTAATTATGAATTAAATTTTTAAATTTTTATATTATTTGTTTTCAATATAAATTTATTACATGTTTCTAATTATTTGACGAACGAACATTGATTTCAGTGTAATAAAACGTAATCCATTATCCCAGCTAGTTTACTAATATATAAATATATAAATTATACACTAAATTGATAGGGTTAACCCATTAATCTATCAGATTTAATAGGTCGGATCAACCTATAAACCCATTTAAATGGATCAAATTTTCATACATTTAAATCAAATGGTTAAAGTGGTCGAACCATACAAACATAATTATAGAATTTGATTTTTAGTGAGAAATTGCCAGATACCTAAATTGATCATTTTAAGAAAAGTTTTAAGATTATTGGTAGAGCAAAATCTATCGATCAGAAAATCTGAAATGTGTCAAAATTCTAACTAACATAACTGAAACATGTGTTATTCAACCAATTAGATGTTGTCAAGTGTTTACAAAAATTTAACTTTCTTTTCTTTCACCAAATAAAAAAAAAAACCAAATTTTTTTTTATTTTACATATAGTAATTTAAGTATGTATATTTAATAAAATTTTATTTTATTTTCTTTTACCTAAAAGAAAAACTATTAGAGAAGGAAAAAACATATTTATATATAGTTATCTATGTGTGTATCTTGTTATATACTTATTTACGTGTGTATAGTATTACATTGTATATTATTTACGTGTCAGTAAGTCGATTAGGTTTTGACATGTGTCAAATTGTTTTAGTTAGTCATTACCATGATCGAGTCAATCGATCAAAAAATCCGATATGTATCAAAACTCTAACTAACGTGATTGAGACACATGTCATTCAATCAATTAGATATTGACACATGTTTAAATTTTTAAAGGAAACTAAAAGAAAAAAAAAAACCGCGCGGATTTTAGAATTAGTTTGGAAACTTATTTTTATAACGCTTTTTCTAACCAAAATTTAAGGTTGTTTTTCACGGAACAAATTTTTTTTTTAAAAATATTTTTATTTTAAATGTTAACACCGGCACCTAAGAAGAGTCCTAATCTAGTATTATATGTTATTGAATTGAGTTTTTCCTTTAAGAAAAAATGCATCAAGGTGATGAAGTCATAAGAAAGGCTTATGATGATGCTCATCATTGATCAATGGTTCTCAGCTCAAAGAAGATCAAAAGACTTATGTACAAACTGATTAGATTAATCGAAAAATTTTGGCAGCCTCCGCCTTTGGATTTTTTTCAAATGTAACATTGGTTATACATAGTCGAAAGAGAAAGCCATATCAAGAACATCGTCAGTGCTGAGAAATAGTCAAGAGAAGTTACTTTACATAGTCGGCGAGCTTTCTCTTTGGTGCATACAGAGATGGGGGCGAAAATGCATAGCTGGTATTGCATATCGTAGCTCAAAGACCTTTTTGATTATACATTGTGGCTCGAATCCTGGATTTGCAAGGCAATTGTCCTGTAGAAGTTCTCTTTAAAGATTATAGATCGTCATGATCCAGATTGTATTCTCAGCTGAGGAATATAATTCTAACCGAGATTTGGTTACTTCCTTTTTGTTGACGTTATTGCTTAAAAAGCCAAAACATTTGCTCTCTTAAATAACTCGGACCCATGAATGTTTCAATTGAAATCAGCTCTGTTAGAACTTCTAATGTTTTCTCAAAGGTAAACACCAACACGATTCAAGCTTCACATCATTTCTCACACTATTGACATCACCAATGATGTCTAATAGAATTTTCAAGTTTATTAGCAAAACCCAACAATAAGAAACAACAAAAGTGGGACTTTGAACTTACAGTATTATCAACTTTCCACAGTGATACTGTGATAAGTATCTAAGAGTGGTGATATGGCAAATGATGGTGAGGTGGCTAAAGGATGACATCCAAGCCACGTGGAAGAGACATTTGGGGTTAGAAACTCTTAGTATAAAGGGGAAAAAGAATGAGAGGAAAGATTAGGCTTTTAGTGAGGTTTAGAGTGGGTTTTCTTTTGGGGAGAAATCCATAGGCTTGAGAGGATGCAAGAAGCCTGGTGGCTTGCTTGATCCCTTAAGAGGGTAACTTCTTATCTTTGTGTTTGCTTAGTGTTCTCTGTTTGTGTTTTTGGGTTTCATTTCTTTGTAATCGGTGAGAGTTTGTGAGAAAGAGAGTATTGGTGTTTGTATCCAATTATTCTCCTCAGTAATAAGAGTATTATTCAACAAAGGTTCAATCTTGGTTTACATTTGAGAGTTGGAGAGAAGGAGAAGGTTTTACAGGGAGAAAATAGAGAAATTGCAGGTTTTATACAGGAGAATGTTGCAGGTTTGGTAAAGGAAGAAGTCTACCGTGAAGAATAAGTTAGAAACTTATCATACTGTCCAGCAAAGACTTAGATGCATCTTCAAGCAAGTCCAGTACCTGTCAAAGAAACAAGTAGACCAAGTAAGAGATCAAGATTCAAGTTTCCAAGTGATTTTTGTCCTAACAAAACAGATCAAACAGGACATATAAGTATTTCCCTTGCAAAAAAGAAAAAGCAGTTTCACAAATCAAAATTGGCTCTGAAATATAAATCTCAAAGTCTCCACTGCTCCTTACTCCCACCAAATTACATCCACCAAAACCCTAAAACCAAAATCAAGCCATTCTACATCTGAAAGCATCGTTCACTAATTGTACCAGCTAAGCATCAATCTTCTTTCACAACCATAAGATATATTACTGTTTTTGTTTTTCCCTAAAAAAAAAAAGCAGTTTCACAATCAAAATTGATTCACAAACATGAATTTCCAAGTCTCACTATGAAGTAAGACTTTATTTACCATGTCATTATGAAGTAATATGTGGCGTCACTGTGAAGTTTGTTAGCATCTAACGTGATTCTACATTCTAAGAAAATTTTGGGCCAGTTTATTGTATGATGTGAGAGTTTCTGCCTAAGTGGAGATGAGAGATACATGTTTAGTTAGATTCATGCATTCTCTACAATTGGACTTCAACTACAAAACATGTTTAGTTAGATACTATTTTCTTGTTTAATGAAATAGATATGTTCATTAAACCTCATGGTTTGACATCAAAACATCAAAAGGGAAACAGATAAGAAAAGTTGGTGGATCTTTTCCTATATAGATAACTTCCTTCAGAATTGGAAAATTTCAAGAAACGAAGCAATGTTTAGGTAACTGATACTTAGCGTATATAATTGACACATAACGTTGAAGATTTGGCATAAAGAGGCAAGAGTTACTGAAGGTGGAATAACACAAAGGCAGGCGGCTTTAACGGGTTGGAGAAGTCCATGAAGTATATGAGATATGTTAAGAGCACTCGTCGTGTGTTTATGGTTTGAGGAGCAGATGAAAAGAGTAAAAGAGTTTTGATAACCAGAGACCAGATTCCTCTGTTTTCTCTGTTTTTCATTTGGTGACTTGATAATCAAATCAGGCCGTCTCTCTCTCTCTCTCTAGTCTTGAATACTTTCCTGAATTCCTTACCAGAATAAGCTTGCTCCCTAAAACACATCACATGAAAAAAAATTTCCCAATAGAATAGTAATGTAATGTTAGAAACCTCAAGAGATGCAACGATTTTGCAGGTACACAGTGGTTTCAGATTCCCATAACAGTGTTCAGCTATATGATTTTTCCTCATTGTTGAATTGTATCTGAAAATCCATGGATTTTCAGATTCTACTCATCACTTAGATGCTTTCTTCTCCTCCTCCTCTTCGTCTCTATCTTCACTGTCTTCGTTTTTCTCCCCAATCTGCATTTAGTTTCAATTAAAGATAACCCAACATTATACTCATTATCATACACAAGTACAGAACCTAATTATCTTACATTTAATTAATAATGAAAATGGCATACAATTTTATAACCTCCTCCATCGATGCCATCTCTGAAGCTCTCATCATGTTCATTAACATGAAGGAAGCTCCAAGATTTGGAGTAGCCCGCATTCTCCTATCTTCCACTTGCATTCTCCTATCTTCCACTTGCTACTGCCTGTTATGAACTCAAAGACAAGCTTGGCGGAAGTCACCTCCTCTGCTTCAACTTCAACAGTGTAGATATGCTCTGTTAAAAGTCGATTTATACAACGGTTGCTTGCTGTACACCGAACTTTGAGATCGTTCTGTTTGTTCATGATGTCAATATCTACATACATCCTACTCAAATCATCACCCATTTCTTCCTTAACCAGCATGATACAAACTTAACCAGCATGAACACACATTGTTCATCAACTTGATTTTCAAGGAACCCCCAGCAGTAGCTCGGTATTGAAGCAGGCAGGCACTTGTGTAAGATCGCATATCCAGAAGTCGATGTGTGCATGATGAGATCTCTGGCTTCTTGATTCAAAGTGAATCAGTTGGTGAAGTTGAGACGAATCTTTGGATTGTTAAAGGAACAATCCAGTCTTTCAAAGGACTTACAATTGTCTGCAACTATGTGAGATAAGGAATCCGAAAATTGGGGGAGTGATACCAGATTATTGCAGTTATAGAGTCTAAGTACACGTAAACAAGACATTTCCTTGACCCATGGAGAACTTCTTGATATAAATGTAATAAATAGAACTGTCAGTTTTATGTGCAAAGCTATCAATCTCAATTGCTTGTTGCAGACAATGTCCATTCAAATATTACTGTACCCTGCATATGTAATTTCAAGAATCCTCAATAGTTACAATCAATCAATCGATATTCAATCGTGTATATTAGATCATTTAACAAGGGGTTTTCAAGGAAAACACCAACAAGATTCAAGCTTCACATCATTTCTCACTCTATCGACATCACTGATGATGCTTAAATGTAATATGAGAATTTTCAATTTTTTGTGCAAAAGCCAACAATCAGAAACAACAAAGGTTCTGGGATGGGGACTTTGAACTTGCAATATCATCAACTTTCCGCAATGATACTGTCCAGCAAAGACTCACATGCATCTTCAAGCAAGTCCAGTACCTGTGAGAGATACCGTAGACAAGTCACAGATCAAGATTCAAGTTTCCAAGTGAGTTTTGTCCTAACAAAACAGATTAAACACGAAAATTCTGAAATGAAATGGAAGTTTCCAGTTGTGACAATAGCATGCCATTTTAAAGTCTTAGAAACCAAATCAAGCATTTTGAAAGACAGCCTAAGCTGAATTTTTATAGGTAGCATCTGTCTAAATCAAATTTAATATCCGCATTCAGCTTTTTTAGTCTCTAATGGTTATTACCTTCTCAAAACCTTGAGCTCCACCATAATATGGGTCTGGAACGAACTTGTCATTGTGTTTCTTGCAATACGAACACATTAGCTTAACCTGAAAATTCAATAAAAATGTTATGAAAATCGCCTACAGTTCCGAAGTCCAGCAACAACAACAAACACCAACGGTACCTTCTTATCTGCATTGGGCGGGAAATTCCCTCTGGCTTTCCATACATTATAAGCCTTCAATATGTCCTCTGCAAACATTCATCAAACTCATATTTATTTAAATTCTACATAACTAATGATCTCAACTTGCAAATTCCTTGTCCTAGGCTGAATCCCATTTGCAGAGAAATCGATCTAACCAAACAATTTCTGTATAATGTTGAATAATTACTCTTTCTTCTACCTTTGTTTTGCTCATCCATTGCAAGAATGAGATCAAATTCCCTGAAATCAGATGCCTTTATTGGTCTGGATAATGATGTTATCTCAATCCCACGACGTTTTGCAGCACTTCTCATTCTTGGATCTGCCATATTTCCCTGGCACACACCAAAAAAAAAACAGTTTCACATTCAGAAACATAAGTTTCAAAGTCTCCACTGCTCCTAAAATCCTAATTTAAAAATCAAACCTTTCTATACCTTAAGCATCATTCACCAATTGTTCAAATCAAGCATAAATCTTCTTACACAACCCTAAAATTAGATTACTGTTTTTGTTCTTCCCTATTGAAAAGAGCAGTTTCACAATCGAAATTGATTCAGAAACATGAATTTCAAACCATTGCCCCTTACTCCCACCAAATTCCATCCACCAAAACCCTAAATCCAAAGTCAAACCTTTCTACATTTGAAGCATCATTCACTAATTGTTCAAATCAAGTATCAATCTTCTTACACAACCCTAAAAATAGATTATTTTTTTTGTTCTTTCCCATTAAAAAGAGCAGTTTCACAATCAAAAATTGATTCAGAAACATGAATTTCAAAGTCTCCACTGCTCCTTACTCCGACCAAATTACATCCACTAAATTAAAAATCAAACCTTTCTACATCTGAAAGCATCATTAACTAATTGTTCTAATCAACCATCAATCTTCATTCACAACCCTAAAATCAGATAACTTGTTTTGTGTTCTTCTCTTTGATTTCAAAAAAAGCAAAAGAATCGGAACAGAAGAACTAGTATACCTCATGATAATCAATGGTTCCAGCGGAATCAATGTTGAATTTGGAATCAAGACTTCTCTTTTTCACAATATCTCTAAAGACGCCTTCAGCTGCTGGACTCCGACAAATGTTTCCGAGACAGACAAAAAGGACAGAGAAAGGTTTTGTTTCGCTGCTCTGCGTCGGAGTCGCCATTGAAGATGATGCAAAGCACCTAAGGGAAGGAGAAATTCTGGGTTTTTCTCGGAAATTCGAAAAGAGATTCGGGTTTTTGTCAGATGATCTGAAAGTGGAAGCGAAATGAGAAGGAAGAAAGTGAGTGTAGTGGCAAAATGGTAAATAGGAAGGGATTGTTGGGGAAGTGGTGAGGTTGGGACAGTAGTATTGTAACGGCGTCATCATCATTCCCCTCAAAAGTTGGAAGATTTGGATATACGACGAGTTCTCTCTTCTTTTGATCTCATTTTTTCGTAATAAACAAAGAAAGCAGGGGTATGGGTATAATTTGGAATATACAACTACATAAACGAATGCTGATATCTAAGACCACGTTCAGTTTAAGCTACAAAATTGTGACTTCGATGTAGCGTAATATCTGTTTTTCTATATAGCTCCCAGAGTTTTTTTTCTATATAATATATGCTATTAAAAAAAAAAAAATTGGTGACCGCAAATCGAAATGGTCATCCTTTATATACTATTTAGGAGTATACTTATAAATAAACATTAAAAATATAAATATTTATATCATATTATCATTACATCAAATAACAAATTTTAATCTCTCATTAAAGGTATTTTAGTCATTAGTTATTCTTTAATCATTTAATTAAATCATGACTATCGATTTTTTTTTCCACTAATCATGACCATCGATTTTTTATATACTTTTTGCTATCTTTTTTATTGTTTTTTTGTAAATAAATCAAGGATTAAACGTTATTCTCTTATTTTACTAAACGAAAATTTTGATAAAAGAGTTATTTTATATATTATGGGCACAATAGCTTTATTTTATATATTACTAGTTTTATACCCCCGATGCTATAGCGCCGGAAAATAATATTATATTATATTTTATCTATATTTATATAAAAATATATTTTATCAAAAAATATATTTTATAAATAGATTTGTCGTCAAATTTTTTAAGAAGAGAATGATGCACAAAACCTTGATTCATATTTTCCGTGAATAACCATATAAATTTGAAATAAAATAAATATTTAAAAATAATATTTTCGGCAAAAATAAAGTAAATTAAACATTAGACACCAATATAAAACTTCTTCTAAAAATATAATAAGTTTTTATTACCTTTTCATCAACCGATAATAACTCTATTCCCATGAGTATATTATTTGTTTTCCATTTTTGAAGCAAGCGTACTATAGTACGACGATAAACACTATTTTTGTCGAAATGATCTAGGGTAAGAAGAATTCCTGAATTTTTTTTCTGATTTAATATGATGAATAACAAAATCTAAAAATGAATGAGAAAATTAAGTTGCACAGTGGTGGCCACCTCTGAAAACTCATCACATTAAGTTGCAGGTTCGGGGTTCGAACCCTGCTTCCTAAGGTGTTTAGGGACTATTAAAAAACCACTAGGCTGTTGACAAAAAAAAAGAATGAGAAGATGATTTGTTAAGAATCTATATTTTGGTATTTATAACCCAACTACTATAATATTAATTTGGAAAATTAACATAATTGTGATGTAAAATATTAAATATTTTGTTAAAACTGACGATTATTTTTTCTGATGATACATTAACAGTAAGTTGTCTTTTTCTATTATTTTTATTTTTCTACTATTTACATGAAAAATGACAGATAAATTGATCGAGTTTTAGAGACAAGATAAGTATGTTCAATAATATTAAGATTCCAAACTTTCTAGCCTAATCTTTTGTGTGAATGACCAAATAGTCTTTATATTAATCTTTATTTACTTGATTTTTGTAGAAAATATTATTTTAAAATATTTACTTGATTTCAAATTTATATGGTTATTCACTAGAAAAATATAAATCAAAGTTTTGTGCATTATTATCTTCTTCAAAAATTTGGCGATTAATCTATTTATAAAATATATTTTTTGGTAAAATATATTTTCATATAAATATAGATAAAATAAAGTGAACCAACTAGTTGGTGCTAATAATATCTTCAAATACTAGTTGGTGCTATAACCTTTAGGTCAACTATATATTCGTGTTCTAAGTTCTAGATAGTTTTGAATACCGTGATGTTGATGCCTAACACTTCTCTCACATTGCTACATCGTTTTTAGATTTCGTTTGCTACTTTACTCATCTATTATTTTGTTGTTCTAGCTCAAACTAAATCATATAAATTCGAAGTGTAAGATAGCATAGTCCTTGTGTATTCGATCCCACATATATTACTGCGTGTGATGTGCGCTTACAATTGTTGAATTGGGTTAAAAGTTGACAACATCATTTTGAAAATATTTGATTTCGGAAATGTGACGCATTTTCGATTTGGCGATTATATATTATTTATCTCGTGACTTAGTACGAATTATTACTTAATCTTCTATATATTAGGAAAGAGTCATCGTTGCTTACTTGCTTACGTGTCAAGCCCATGTTTTTTAGTATTTTTATTTTTTATTTATTTAATTCTACTATTCTATTTACTAAATATTTTAGTTACAAACTATCCCCTATATATTATTTGGGGAGTACACTTATAAATAAACATTACAAAGTGTTAATATTTACATCACATTGCCGTTACTTCTAAAAACAAATTTTAATCATTCATTAAAGATATTTTAATCATTAGTTATTATGTGATCATTTAATTAAATCATGACTATCGATCTTTTTATGGTAACTAAATAACATCATATATTTATGGTAACTAATTAAAATCCTATATTTATGGATACTAAAAACTCATATTTAAAAGAGATATTCTATAGAATATTTTATATTTATGAAAAAAGTTCCATAAAATTTTTGCTAAAATATTGTCCAAGTTTTAACAGTTCCATTAAGGCATTAAATATTAGTTTTTATATTTTATATTAGTTCATCTGTTAAACATCAAATTTTAAAGTTTTATTTAATATCAACAAAAATATAGTTAATTTTCATATAACTAATCTAAAATATTAATATATAAAAATTTACTATATCGAATTTTAAAAGAAACATCAACCTATGCAGTAGCACGAGATATTTCTAGTATGTTCTTAATATGATAGAACCAATTGCCAAACATATATAAGTACTACTAAACTTACCGATAATTAAATATTACAAATTAAACTAATAAACATATACTAAATGCATTTCAACACCATATAAATTCTTTCCTAAATTATAAAACATACTTATATTCGATTTAAGACACAATATTATATACCTAAACTTATGAATGACGTAAATGATATTTTATTTGTAAAATATAATCCATTAATTATATGACTTAAAATTGATACAACATTCTCCTCTAAATATTATGTACTATGTATATCCATTCATTTAACTAATATAAATAATCTTTTAAAAAAAATGAACATAACTCTTATATATATATATACATTTTGGTGAAAATGTTATATAAATATGCATCTATTTATTTATTTATACATATATATGTATAATTTTTATATAAGTATGTTTATAATATATTTATTGTGCCGATAAAATATATATATATATATATATATTGTATATATGTATATATTTCATTAAGAAATCTAATCTTCTGCTGTACTAATCGGAGATCCAGTTATCTGAAAAAAAAACTCCGATTTGATTATTGAATTGTGCATAAAAACAAATTATAAAACCAAACACAACTATTATGTACTAAGCCTCGACACGGGGCGGATACCAGCTATTTTTTCCTGTCTTGATACTTGATCTGCCCCGTGCGAGTGATACAATATTCGGACTTAGACTTGGACCCGCCCAAAACGGGTATCCGCTCCTAAATCTATTACTTGCGAGGTACTTGCCCCTCTACTTAGACCCGCGGGTATTTTTTACTGGTAATGAGTATTTTTGTGACGGGTAACGAATATATTTTACGGGTAACGAGTATATTTTACGGGTAACGAGTATTATTTATGGATAACAGGTATTTTTTTACGGGTAACGAATATTTTTGTTGCGGATAACGAGTAACGAGTCGGGTAATGAGTTTCAAAGCGGGTAACGAGGCAAGTAGTGAAAAAAAATTTTGGACTTTGACTTGGACTTGCAAGTATTTTTAAAACATATCTTATACTTGGCTTGATACGAGGCGGATATCCGCTTTTACGTGGCGGATATCCGCTTTTACGTGGCGGATCCGGGGCGAGTCCAACGAGTTCGGTGGGTAACGAATCCTGTTTTCGAGTGAAATTTTTTAATAAACTAATCAAATATATATATGTTTTTATTGTAAATAAGACTATTTATAAAATTATATAGCATAAAATCTGGCCGTGCATGATACGGATTCTTACCTAGTGAGTATTTAGAGCAGCTTCATGATATTCAATTCGTTTATATAAAAATTACTATGCATTGATATTATCAGAACTATACCAAGAAAAAAAAATCTTACAACTTCGAATTCATTTTTCTGGATACGTCTAATTCATTTTCTTGGAATCCTAGTTAGTGAATTGCTTTATTTCTTATGGATGTCGTCATATTAGTATTTGATTTGGTCCAAACCATTACAAATACAAAAATGAATTATCTAAAAGAAATCAAAAAGAGAAATACCAAATGGAAAAAATTTGACAATATATTAAAAAAAAAAAAAAAAAAAAAAAAAAAAAAAAAAAAAAAAAAAAAAAAAAAAAAAAAAAAAAAAAAAAAAAAAAAAACGTTTAACGCGCAAAAGACCAATATGGTTTGAGACTTTGAGTCATTGCGTTGTTCTTATCAATCAACGTCTCATCAGTGTTTTTCTTTCTTTGCCCCATTCTTCACGACCTTTGATTCTTCCACAAGACAACGAGTCAACGACCATCCAAGTCTACACACCAGACGTGAGACGACTCCTTTCGTTTTTCTTATATTATTCAAAGTCCTTTAATCATTCATAAACACTCACAACAGATTTGCTCAACACACATGCACAAGATCATCACGAAGACTAAGACCAAGCCTCCCATTTTTTGTATTTCTGATTTTCATTTGTGAGTTCCTTAAGAATTTCCCGCAAGATTTTGTGAGTTACCATTAGTTTGTAAGTCAACTCATTCTTCTTTTTTATGTGAAGAATATCCAGTTGCGTTGTTGCTATTTATAATTTCTGATTATGTGATTATTTGGTTCCAGGATATATGATGGTGTGTAGGTTAGTTTTTGCAGTTTTCCTGGGGAATTGTTTCTTGTTGCTGCTACTGTCTAGATTGATCGATGCAAATCAGGCCAACGTAGATTGCTTGAGGACTATAAAGTCTCAAGTAGAGGATCCAAAAGGATATTTATCGAGTTGGGATTTCACGAATCAGACTGCAGCAGGTTTTATCTGCAAATTCAATGGTGTGACTTGTTGGCATGATGATGAGAATAGGGTTTTGAGTATTAAGCTTTCTGGTTATGGTCTTAGAGGAGCGTTTCCTGAGGGGATTAAGCAATGTTCTGATTTGTCAGGTTTAGAGCTTTCTCGAAACAACTTCTCTGGACCTTTACCATCCAACATTATCTCCTTGATTCCACTTGTTACGATTCTAGACCTCTCTTACAATAGTTTCTCTGGTGAAATCCCTATGTTGATCTCAAACCTTACCTTTTTGAACACTCTTATGCTTCAGCATAACCAGTTCACGGGTTCTCTTCCTCCCCAGCTAGCGCAACTTGGACGGCTCAAAGCGTTCTATGTGGCTGACAATCGTCTCGTAGGTCCTATCCCAAATTTCAACCAATCCTTGAATTTTCAGGAGGACTTGTTTCAAAATAACCTGGATTTGTGTGGTAAGCCTCTGGATGATTGTAAGAGTCCTATCTTTTCTGGTAAAGTTGTTATTATTGCGGCACTAGGTGGAGTTACTGTGTCAGCATTTGTCTTTGGGATTATTGTGGGATTATTGTTTTGTTCTTCTATTTCCGTAGAGCGGCTGTTGTTCAAAAGAAGTCGATAACTCATTAATTGCTCTCGTATGAAATGACATCTACAAACTGTTTAGTTCGAACCATTACAAATATCCAAAAATGTTGAAAACAAACTAAAAAAAGCGAATACCAAATGAAAGAAAATTTGTCCATCTCTAACAAAAAAAAATTATGGTTATTCAGGTCCACATTCTTGAGATTTTGTATTTTGTATTATTTTTTTTTTTTTGCCACTTTTACCACCATAATCAATGAACCTTACACAAAAATCGGTCGATGTACACACACCGTGCATGAGATTTTAAATGTGTTATTAAGTATAAATCTATATTTTTAAAATTTTAAATATACTATAAGATTTAAAGATTATATATATATATATATATTTTATATTGTAAACTTTATTTTTAAAATTAGTAATAATAATATTTAGTTATACCATTTGCCTAAGAAAGGTGTAATAAGTTTCTAAAAACATCGAGTAACCAAATATCTTATTATATAAATCTGAACGCGTTTAACGTAAGCGTGACACGCGTCAAAGAGATAACTCATTAGATTTTGGCACATGTCAGTACTAATCTTAGATTGTGACATGTGTCTCTTTCTAGTAATGGTAAGTTTCTATATAAAAATGTAGAATAAATAATTAATTAAGATTTTTGTCAATTTAAGCAAAAATGCCAATAGCAGAAAGTTTGGTAATTTTCAACATTCTGTTAATGGTAAATTTCAAAATAAAAATATAGAAATAATCAATTAACATATATGTCAGTTTAAGTAAAAATATAAATAGCAAAAAAATAATAATAGAAAATATAACTTACTATTAATGTATCATCAGAAAAGACAATTGTCAGTTTTAACAAAATATTTAATATTTAATATTTTACATCAAAATTATGTTAATTTTCTAAATTATTATTGTAGTAGTTTGGTTATAAATACCATAGTATAGATTCTTAACAAATCATCTTCTCATTCATCTTTTAGCATTCGTTATCCAACATATTAAATCAGAAAAATGAATTCAGGAGTTCATCTTACTCTCTATCAATTAGACAAAAAAATTTCAAGAAATATCAAACCAAATAATATACTCATGGGAATATAGTTATTATTGGTTGATGAAAAGGTAATAATTTGTTTTAGCAAATTTTATTATATTTTTAGAAGACTTTTTATATTAGTGTTTAATGTATTTTATTAAAATATTATTTTAATATGGTTTTTTAAGAGTCTTTATATTAATGTTTTAGTGTTTAATTTACTAGAATTTTGTGGAAAAGTATTTTAAAATATTTACTTAATTTCAAATCTATATGGTTATTCACATAAAAATACAAATCACGGTTTTGTGCATCATTATCTTCTTCAAAAATTTGGCGATCAATCTATTTATAAAATATATTTTTTGATAAAATATACTCTCTCCGTTCAACAATATTTGATTTTATAACTTTTTTCACATATACTACAAAATATTTAATGGCCCTTATTTTTATCTACTTTTTTATTCAAATTACTAAATACTTGATGTTTCCCAATAATTATAACAGTAACTCATTATCTACTATTGGTCTTTTAGGTTTATTGACCTTATTTTTAGCTATTTTCATTAAATGATGCTAAAAAATCAAATATTATGGAACAATGAAAAATAAGTTAGAAAATCAAATATTGTATAACGGAGGGAGTAATATAATATTATCTCCCGGTGCTATAGCACCGGGGTATAATACTAGTGTAAAATAAACTATAATGACAATATAATGTAATTTTTCTAGTAACCGATTTATATATATATATATATATATTGTCAGCAAATGTATTATTTAAAACGAATTGGAAATCCAATCCGGAGGAACAGAGTTTACATAGTTAACATCCTACGCATATATCCGAGCACTACGTGCTAGATTGTCTGCCTTGATGTTAAGTGAACGATAAATAGAGAAATTGAACGATAAATAGAGAAATGGAAAAAAGCTCGAATTGCTTCTTACTCCTCTTCAACTCTTCTAATTCTTTCGCGAAAGCGAGCCAGTTTTTTGGAGAGGCTACCATCTTCACTAAGTTGGAACTGTCTGTATAGAAACTCACCAATGAATTATGTTGCAGTAACATACAATGTATAGCTCATAAGAGAGACTCTAGTTCTGAATGTAGGGGGACAAACTCTTGCGTGTGCTCTTTGAACCCATGGTTATCCTATCACCATCGCCCAAAAAGCCGTACCAACCTATTCCTGAAAATACGTCGGTTTTTTCCAGGAACCATCCACATAACAATTGTATTTTGGTATCCCCAAATTATCCTCTATAACAGGGCAAACCTCATTATTCGGATGAGTATCTTCGATTTGTGCCGAGAACCATGTTAACGCCTCGTTCGTTGCCAATTATAAAGTGGCCCTGGGCTCATTATTCAAGTTTGAAAATACTTTGTCATTCCTAGCCTTCTATATATACCACATGATCCACGAAAATTGTAATTCTTCATTATCTTTCGGTTAACGCCAGAAAAGATAATCCAATTTTTCAAAAATCGAGTCTGTTGGAAAAATTCCTTGTGGTGTGGGTATGTTAGATAATGCCCATACCTGTCGAGCCGGTGGACACTTGAATAATGCATGGTTAACTGTTTCTAGTTCTGATTCACATCGAAAGCACTGTAGATCACATTTTATCTGTCTAGATTTTAAATTAGACATCACCGAAATACAACCTGATAATGTTTGCCAAAGAAAGTGACGCAATTTTGGTGGACATTTTAATTTCCAGTAAAATGCGTGTAAACGTTTTATATTTGGTCCAAGAGTACTCTAATCGATCCTACTCGTCAAGTATTCTCTCGCCACCGCATAACCCGATTTAACCGTGTATTTCTTTGATTTTGTAAAATGCCAACCCCACGAATCTGGTTAGAAATTGTAGCTGATGGGCATGCTTTGGATAATAGAAGCATCAATTGGGTCAATAATTCCCCGAATTAAATGCATATTCCAAGTTTGAGTTATAGAATCAACAAGATGATTAACTTTAATAGAGGGATAATAGTTGTGTCCCTTGCAAATAGCTGGCCTCGGGGATAGAGCTGGTATCCATGGATCATTCCATTCTGAAATAGAGTGTCCTGAACCAACTCTTTTAATTAGACCTTTTTCCACCAACGGGCGAGCTGATATCATACTCTTCCATCCAAATGATGGTGAGTAAGATTTATTTGGGGCCATAGGATTGGAGTTCCTATAGTATCTACCTTTTAAGACCTTTGCCAAAAGAAAATCTAGGCATTCCATTAGCCGCCAAAGTTGTTTGGCTAATAAAGCCGTATTAAAATCTTCCAGAAGTCGGAAGCCTAGACCTCCATCTGCTTTTGGCGACATAATTTGTTCCATGCCATCCAATGCATTCCCCCTTGATTGCCAATAGAACTCCACCAAAACTTCGCTATGATACTTTCCATCAGAATGCCAAAAAACCTTCCATCAGAATGCTTGTCAAGTCAAGCAAAAGATCGACATAAAATCAAACGAATTGACCCGAATATTCACCATCTTTTTTGAACTCTCTATGCAAAAAACAAACGAATTAATACAAATTAGAAAAAGTTGCAACAGATCTTCACCATTAGGAAGACATAGCAAAGAGAGATCAACATAAAGTTAAAATGGTATTAGATCTGGATTATATATACTAAGCAAAACGTCGAACACTTAATGTGTAAGCAAGAGACCACTCATTAGTTGATCTGATCCCAGTAAAAGCTTTAGGTCGATTTCGAAAATCACATGGATCTAACCTCAATCTAGCTTGATTTCAAAAATCTATTTAGTTGATTGCTAAATGAAAAATTTGTTCACCTCTACAAGGAGAAGGCTCAATTACATAAACAACCAATGGTGACATCGCATCTCGACATCCTCCATTCTCTTCCTATTTGGATTCTGGTTCCATTCCAACAATTTCTTAAACGTCTCCACGAATTTCTCTGCATGAATCACTCTCCATTCCTACACGCATACAAAATTTGGTAAAAACAGAGTCGTTAAAACCATTAACAAAAAGAACTAGCCTCAAAATTTAGTTTTAGACTTTTAGTAACTAAAAGAAATTTTGGTTATAAAATTAGTTATTTCAATTTTTCTTCTTATTCCATAGAAAATAATTTTCTTTCCTTTTTTATGCATTTTTAAAATTAAATATTATTAATAAATCATAAAATTAAAGAATATTGATTGAAAGTATTTGATTACTATTGAATCATTGATTCATAGTTATGAAAATGTTTTATGTGAAAAAATAATGAATGTATAATTAAGCACTAATTGTTTCTTAATTCGTTTGAAAATTCAAGAAAATAATTCTTTATGCAGAAGAACAATTATTGATGTATGTTGGAATTTAGTGGGAAAAAAAAAAAAAAAATCTTTAAGAAATAGAGGCTCACGTGATCGGAGAATGGCCACCATTTTGCAATCGGAGAAAAGCCAAGTCATCAGATTCTATAGTGTTCTTCCCGAAACCAAGCTTCCAACGTTTCTCACAAAATGGGAGAGATTGCAGCAGAGAAAGAGCCAACTCCAACAATAATCTGTGTTTTTTTCACATTGGAGATTTGTAGGGTCATTGTGTTCGTTGTTGTCTTCAACGGTTTCGCTGGGTTCAAACTCAGTGTCGCCTTCAATTATTTGGCCTGATCTAGTTGCATAGCTCCCTTCGATGCTCTCGTCTGTCAAGATCTTAGCACCACATTCAATAACGTCGAAGTTGTGGCGTTTGCTGCAGAATTCGAACGATATCTCTCTTTTCATTTCAGATGGGTCGATAAATAGCCAGCCAGAGTGAAATATAAATAGATGTTCCGTTCGAAAGTTGAGGAGAGTGCCTACGTAGAGTTCCTTGTCTAAGTCGTCTTGACCTATGCGACGACACAATAGTTCGGAATAACCATCTGTGATTTTCTGGCTAAGGGAAATAACTACGCAAACCACAAAGCCGGTGTAATGGTTACCGTCTGGACGAATGGTCAATGAACTGCCTTTGCCTCGGTGATCGAATTCTGCAGGTACTTCTCTTCCTGGTAAGAGGGCCGCTCCGTAACGAAATGACCGTTGGATAATTGCTCTTCGTGCTTGTTGGCCCAATTTGAAGCAGTTGGTGAAATTGAGGTGTGCTTTTGGAGTGTTCAAAGGGCAAAACACGGTCTCCAGTGATTCACAGTCGTCTGCCTCTAGGAATATGAGGGAACTAGGGAGCTCTGGCAATGATGCGAGTCTTCTGCAGCCATGTAGATAATGGCTTTGTAGCCCATGAAGAGTTTTGATGCAATCGGGAATCCTTTCAATATCAGAATTTTTTGTTAAACTCATGGGGAGTTGTTTGATGTTCGTCGACATGACTGGAATATTTCTCAATCTTGAGCATCCTTTCATATTGACTATTTCAAGGGACGCCAAGTTCATGTGAGCTGGAATGACCTCTAGGTTTTTGCATTTACTCATCAGCAAATTTTGTAGTTTACGAAGATGCGAAAAAGAAGATGGAATCTCTACCAAACTCTCGCAATAACTCATATTCAATGTCTCAAGATTTGTAGCATTTGAAAGATCTGGGAGTTCCTTCAAATGGTAGGACGCCGACAAATTCATCTTCTTGAGATTTGTAAGCGGCTGGATTATAAGTAAGAAACCCACACAATATTAGAGAGAACGAGCATCATATAACTTGAAGAGAAATTACATAATTCATATATTTATAAGTACAACACCAACCTGGGTTCCTTGCCAGAGGTACTTGGGCTGGCTATACTTCAGATCAAGTTCGACAAGATATTCAGGATGAAATGTAGGAGGAAGACATTTACTTGGATATGCCTCCCAATGTAGTAACCTTAGACGACGCGGAAACTCTATCTCCTCGGGTATATGCATTTTATCAATTCCATCATCTCTACTTTTATAGAATTTGAGGAATCGAAGATTAGGCATTCTTTTAAAAGCTCCCTTCCCGATAGATACTTCATCAATACCATATGTATCAAGTGATATGCCAGACACACCTCTAGTACCCTAAACAATTATTCCAAACAAAAAAATTTTGTTAGATCTTCACCAAATGCCTTTTTTTTTTTTCGGTCAACACACCAAAATACCTAATTTAAAGTAAAAATTAATGAATAAAGAATATAACATATATAAGAGAGAGAACTAACTTCAAGTTCAAGAATATCACATATCTCTGTCGCATCTATCAAGATCCGACGTTTCCAAGGCTCTTGTCTATAAATGGCTTGTTTACCTACTTGTTGCAGTAACTTGTGCATCACTATTTCTCCATCTGTAGATATATATATGAGAGATTTATCAACTAGGGTTTTTAACCCTTGTTTGATATCCAAGTTAGTGCTAGCGAACATGGCTTTCACAAGATCACCATCTTTATAGTTGAAGAAGACTGCAATGTGGATAAATAGAGATTGCTCATGCTCATGTAAACTCTCGTAACCGACTCTTAGTACTTCCTCGATATCTTGATGATCAAGAATAGTTTCTAGCCTGCGTATCACATATTCCTATTCGTCTTCATTTTTCCCAAGTAAAAATGAACCCACCACACTGAGACCCAATGGAAGGTTATCACAAAGCTTTGTTACTCTTTTAGCTAGCTCTTCAAAACCATGATACATAGACTTTTTTCTAAAAGCATATCTACATAAGATCTCATGAGCTTCTTTTTTAGATGGAAATTCCACATGGTGTGTATCATCAATACCATGTCGCTTCAAAAGATCTTTGTTTTCGGTTGCCACAATAATCCTACTTCCAGGACCAAACCAAGAAATATCTCCAGCTAAAGCCTTTAATTGCTTTAGGTTGTTCACATCATCAAGAATGATTAGCACTTTTTGGCCGCTTAGCCTTTCTTGTATCAAACCTAAATGGCAAATCCTCATACCATTTTGGTTTAAAGTTTTTGAAAGAAGTTGCTCTTGTAGACATAGCTTCAAACCATACTCGTCAAGACCACTATTATAGCTTCCTTTAATATTCTCCATAAAACAAGTAAGCTGAAAACTGTTAGCGAGTTGACTATGTAAAGCTCTGGCAATAGTAGTCTTACCAATGCCAGCAGGACCAGTGATTCCAACAATCTTAACTCCATCATAGTCTAAATCTAGCAAAGACTGCATTTCTCTCAAATGAGCTTCAAGTCCCACCATGCCATCAAAATCCCTAGACGGTGTAGCATTTAGTTTATCTGAAACATCTCTTGCAATCTTCTCAATCATATCCGCTTCGTTGACCCTAACAAATAGCATAAAAAGCACAATTTCCATCAAATAGTCACAAATATAATATTCTTCTGTTCCCAATAATTTATGACATATATTTCATTCAATAAAAACATTTCCTTAATCATTTAAATTTCATTCACCGTATTTCCTCCTTATTCACATATTTACTATGTTTCACAAAGAGTTTCACTCTGACATGTTTCACACAAATTAAGAAAATACACTATATAAACTTATCTTTCTGATTAATAAGCTTAAATCTTATTATATAAAATTTGGTTTCTCGAAGTTAGTAATTAACATGATCGCGACACGTGTCAAATCTATCGATAAGAACACGTGTTAAAAATTAACTTTTTTTTACCGAAATAGGAAAACTATTAATTTAAAAACACATATGTACATATACTAATTTACATACACACATATATATATATATATCTAAACTTTTTTAACTTTATTTTCTTTAACCAAAAAGGAAAACTAAGAAAATATATATATATATATATATATATACACGTGTGTCATTGATTAATTAGATTTTGACATGTATCAAAAAAAATTAATTCATTTAGCATGGATATTAACCAATAAACAGTAAGTGTTGAAGTGCAAAAAAAAAAATTTAAAATTAATTTAATTGCATAAAAATTATATTTATCGTTGCATTATAGTGTCAATTATTTATAAGTGAAAACATAAAAAAAAAATTGAAAAAATGAGCCTATAGGAATGAATTTTTGACTTTTTGATAAGAATGTTAGTATATTTTTTTATGTTTTATTTTTATAGATTTTACTGAACTGAAATTAGTTTGGAACATGAGATTAAAATATTACTTATGAGATTGCCGCATATAAAAAAATTATATTTAAACAGTGTTGGTTTTCCGAAATTTGTTTGTGAAATTTTCATTTCTTTTCTTTTACTAGTTATTTTTGTTAATCTATAATTATTTTTAATACTAACTGAGATAGATTTGTTATGATGCACATATTATTTTTGATATAAATTGTTTACTCTTATCCACTAAGATAGAGTGCATAAAATTGAAATCCAGTTAATTATGATGGAATGGATAGTGAAATTTTATTTTTAAGATGGAAAGCGTGAGGTTTAAAATCCGGGTTTCAAAACCTAAATATAACAACATTATTTGTAAAACAAAAATAAAATTTTAAAACAAAACTTTTAATGTAACGGATGGAATATATAAAACACCCTTTTATAATTTTAGCTTGTGATTACCACTTAATGGAACCTAAGAAATAAAAGTTCAGATTAATTAAAGACTAACCATCTTAAAAAGTCTTCTCCAGCGATGTTGCCCACTTCGTTCAAAGCTTTGCTCCATTTCTGTCTTTCCTGGTCCATATTACGTTCACAAGTTTCACTGAAAGCGATCCCAAAATCCCCTGTCTGATTCCGTACATCAAATGGCTCCACTCCGTAGAATATGGTCATCACTATCTGTTCCATACCCTTTTTGCAGTTTAATATCTCCACCAATTCATCCAAACACCAGCTCGAGGAAGCATATTTATTGGAGAGAATTACGATCGAGATCCTCGATTCTCTTATAGCTTTTTTGAGTGAAGGGGCAATCATTGCGCTTCTCTCAATCCCTTGATCATCGAACATTGTGATCCCGTTGTAGTAAAACTGTTTGCGAATGTGACTGAGAAGTGTTTTACGGACGTCTGGCCCGTGGAAGCTCGAGAAGACATTGAATTTATAGTTGCAAGAGGGAAAAGATGAAGGAGAAGCCATGAGTGACATTCTCAAAGAGATGGAAAAGGTGTAATGAGAAGTAAAATAAGATATTTTAAAGTTTATGTGTTTTTTGGGAAGCTAAATACAAAGCAAAAAGAAACAAATAATGGGGGTCTTTCTGTATGTAAACGCGTTATGACTTATGACAAACGCGTTATAAAGTCAAAGAATTATTAATGCATGCTCTGAGTCTGAGGTTATTATTAATGCATGTTAAATCATAAGATTTAATTAGCTAAAGCTTATGATTTTTCTTTCATTCAAACTTATGAAAAGCCTAACATACAAAGTTGTACTCTACTACATTGTAGACTCATTAGCCATTTGTGGCCTATCGGATTCCACATTGTGGATTAACCAAAGAGGGATAAAATTATCCAAAACCGCAAAATACGTTGGACACAATTTGATCACCTTTGCAATTGCATCGGCGCAAATATTAGCCTCCTGTCTTGCAAAACTAAAAGAGTATCCTCGCCGAACTTGATGCATCCTTGCTTCATCAGTCATTGATACTTTGAACAAACTACTTGCGATACTTTGTTCATTGCATAAATGCTATTTTAATTTTTCTCTTATTAATTTTGTTTTTCAAGATATATCTTGGAAAGTTTGAATTAATATTTATATAGACGTAGTATGTAGAATAACATGTATATCACCTGATCATTGATAAAATTCAAATATTTCAAAGTCTCGAAGATAACTTGGTGAGCTCTCGAATCATATGCATTATCCGTATTTGACTCTTGAAGGCATAATCAAAACCCTGAGATGTTGAAGAAGTCCCCATGCATGGGTCGAAGTCGAACTATCAAAGATGAACAACTTCAACATATAATTACCTCGATTTGGCTGACATAAGTTACACCACTTCAATGCCAAGGTGCCACCATAAGGTCCATAAGGACCATAACCATAGACACTCAAGCAGTTTTAAGCGGCTTCCCAAGAAGACAACGGTGGAGTGTCGGAGTTCTTGAAGGTGGGCACCATGGCCGTGTATCTTTCTCCTTTCACAGAATCTGGTTGCCCAATGGTCTCGAGCTCAGTCAACTCTTCGGGTGTGAGTTTCACTGATAAAGCACCAATGTTCTGATTGAGTTTCTCGATCTTAGTGGTCCCTGGGATGGGGCAAACATCATCTCCTTGGTGGTGAACCCATGCGAGAGCTAGCTGTGCGGGAGTGCATCCTTTCTTCTCCGACATTGCACAAACCTCCTCATAGAAAATCTTATTGTGGTCTAAGTTTTCCTGTTGGAATCTTGGTAGACCCTGTACCAGAGCAATAACAAGAAGCAGAACAGACTAAGATGACTCCAAATCTTGAAATGTGCTCTAAAGAACTCATATGCACAATGCCGGAACAGAGAACTGAATCAATACATGTACTTGCCTTTCGATAATCATCTTGATCTAGATTCTCAACAAGCTTGGGTCCTGATGCGAAGAATCCTCTACCTAGAGGGCTATAAGCTACAATTCCAATACCAAGTTCCCTGGTGAAATATAAAGGAAATGTGAATAAAACATGTAAACCAATATGAAATTTACGGCTGATTCTGATTCTTCACACCTGCAAGTAGGAATGATATCTTTTTCCACGTCTCTCGACCATAAGGACCATTCTATCTGCACAGCGGTTATCGGATGAACAGCATGTGCTCTTCTGATAGTTGAAGCTGAAGCTTCAGACAAACCGATATACTTTATTTTACCTTCTTCAACTAGCTTCTTCAGTTCTCCAATCTTCAGCCAAACCATAAGTTCAACAACAAGAAAGAGCAAACCAAATTATAAATAAACCAAAATCAGAACAAGAAACAGAGCATTATGGATAAGCAATAATCATCACAAGCATATCTCACACTCCAAGTTGTTCCCTTATTACTCATCAGATTTTTGGTGTTCTATGAGATATATAAGTAGCATCGTACGCAAGATGGAGTAGATTTCAAACCAAGAAGCTATACCGTGACTTCGATGGGCAGAGTTGTATCAATTCGATGCTGGTAATAAAGATCAATAGAGGTAACACCAAGACGCCTCAAGCTTGCTTCACAAGCAAACCTCACATACTCTGGATCTCCCCTGAAACCAAATTTTCCATCTTCAGAAGCAGTGATCCCAAATTTTGTTGCTAACTCCACTTTCTCTCTCAACCCATCTTTCAAAGCCTGCCACCAAAAGAAAAGAAAAACAAAGCTTGATGATTGATATTAACCCTAAACCCTAATTCCAGTCGCTAATTTGTTTGTTACCTTTCCCAGGAGCAGCTCGTTTGTCTCGGGCCCGTAGAAGTCAGAGGTATCGAGGAATGTGACGCCGGCGTTAATGGCGTGACGGAGGAGAGCGACGGCGTTCGTTTCAGGTGTTGGAGCACCGTAGAAGGCGGAGAGACCCATGCAGCCAAGTCCCTGAGCCGAAACCTCAAGGCCTTGGCTCCCCAACTTTATCCTATGCACTCTGCATGCTTCCTCTGCCATTGATGAATCAATCTTTCGAAGATTAAGAATAAATATTCAACAAAAATATGTTTTGGTGAATTCAGAAAGCAGCTTTGAGTGGGATTTATAGGAGTGGAGTGGAAGATAAAGCAATGATCACCGGCTTGCCATTACTGACAGTGTTCTAGGGTTTTTGATTAGTCAAAAAAAAAGCAAAGAGGACAAATACAAATTGTAGTCTACATTTGAATACAAATACAAATTGTTATGGCCAAAAGGAAATAAATGATTAACTTTGACGTCATTGCTGATTTCATATCAGCATTCATCCTTTGATTTCCAAAATCATTTTAGTGTTTTGGAATTTTAATTTTGGATCTCTCCAAGAAGATTCTAAAAAGACAGTAGTTGGAATAATCATGAACAATATAAAATTCGTTGCTTTTATAGAAAAAGAAAAGAAAAAAAATATATATATATAACTAGACAAGCAAAAAAATATCATTCCACCATTTTTCACGCACATTAACAAAAATGTAAAAATTGCCCTTTAATAATATACTAAATTTATTTCTCTTATATTAATAATAATATACTAAAACCCTTTCAAGTATTCATAAAAGAAACGGTTCCATACGGGGGCCCATCCCATTGTTTTTTGTTACAGCCCAAAACAAAAACAATTGGAGGCCTAAATCTAGAACCAATATTGAACCAGTTTTTGTAAACCAAGAGGAAATTAATTAGGAAAACCAGACCAGTCGTTGTGATCAGTACCAATTACCAACCAACAAAACCAGCCATTGCTAGAAACGTATCCAAGATAAAAGACACTAGGAACCCTGATGTTGAACATAGCTAATACAAAGTATGATGACATTACCTTCAAGCCAAGTATGAATACTTGAACAAATACTTCAAATACTAATCGAGGAATCCTTTCTCAAAGCTGAGGCAAGGAAAACAGAACGCAAAACTATTAAGAGAGAAACAGAGAGGGTACCCCAACCAGAGAGAGCGAGAGATATCAAAAAGCTTGTTGGTTTGTAGAATATGTTATAGTCGACAATCTCAGTAAACAAGAAATAACCAGCTGACCTTACACCTTAATTAAGCTAATAAACCGGACAGTTCTAGACTCCTTAACCAAGTCTTTTATTATATACAAGTATACTATATGACTATATACATGTTAATAGTCCCCTTCAAGATGGAGGTGCAAAGATGTTGCAAACTCCCATCTTGCCTATGAATTCGTGGAAAGGTGCAGGATGTAAAGCTTTGGTGAGAGCATCAGCTAACTGATTACCTGATTTGACATATATGGTCTTCAGAAAACCAGATTCAATCTCATCTCTTGTATTGTAACAATCAAGATCCACATGCTTTGTTTTCTCACAACACTTAATTATTTGCAATATGTAATGCTGCTGTGTTATCACAATAGGGATAAGCAGGTGGTATAAAAGGAATATTCAGATCAACTAGCAACCGAGAAAGCCATATGAGCTCCTTTGTAGCTAAGGTCATTGCTCTAAATTCAGCTTCTGGTTTACTACATGAGACTGTATCTTGCTTCTTTGAATTCATGGAAACTAAAGAATCTCCAATGAACATGCAATAACCAGTAACAGATCTCCTAGTGTCTGTACAAGCAGCCCAGTCTGAGTCTGAAAGACCTATTAAATCAAATTTAGTATCTGCAGGGTAGAACAAACCTTGACCTACTGTTCCCTCTATGTAACTTAACACCTTTTGAACAGCATTGTGATGAGTATCTCTTGGATCATGAGAGAACTGAGAAAAAGTGTTAACAGCATAAAAGATGTCAAGCCGTGTAATCTGCAAACACATAAGCTTCCCCACCAACGTCCTATAAGAAGATGGATCAGACTCCCACATCCTTTGACAAGTTCACACACGAGTCTAAGGGAATAGTAGAAGGTTTACTACCCAGAAAACCAGTAGTTTCTAGACCAAAAAGAATACTAAGCTGTTCCAAAATCTCTGAGTTTGAAATGAGACTTCAATTCTTCTATAAAAACAACCACTGCATCTTCATTGTTGCTGACAATCAAAATGTCATCTCATCTACATAGACCAGAACTATAAGGAAGACACCATCATTGTATTTGATGAACAATGTGTGTTCTGCAACGGATTTCACAAACCCCATTCTGCACAAAGTGGAGGATAGCTTGATAAACCACTGCCTGGAAGCCTGTTTAAGTTCATATATTGACTTATGAGGTCTACAAACAGCATTACGTGGTAAAAGGCCCCCCTGAAGATCAGAGTACCCTGTAAGAACTTTCATATATATATATATATATATATATATATTTCACATCCAAGTCACCATTCAGGAATGCATTAGAAATATCAATTTGGCTTATTGACCAGTTCATCTTGGCTACAAGAAGAAACAACATTCGTACAAATGCAAGTTTAGCAACATGAGAAAAAGTTTCATAAAATTAGTTATTTCAATTTTTCTTCTTATTCCATAGAAAATAATTTTCTTGCTTTTTTATGCAGTTTTAAAATTAATTATTGTTAATAAATCATAAAATTAGAATATTGATTGAAAGGGAGTATTTGATTACTACTGATTCGTAGTTATGAAAAAGTGTTTGATGTGAAAAAATGATGAATGTATAATTTAGCATTAACTGTTTCTTAATTTGTTTAGAAATTCAAGAAAATCAATCTTTAAGAAATAGAGGCTCACGTGATCGGAGAATGGCCACAATTTTGCAAACGGAGAAAGGCCATGTCATCAGTTCCGGATTCTATAGTCTTCTTCCCGAAACCAAGCTTCCGACGTTTCTCACAAAATGGGAGAGATCGCAGCAGAGAAAGAGCCAACTCCAACAATAATCTGTGTTTTTTTCGCATTGGAGATTTGTAGGGTCATTGTGTTCGTTGATTTAGAAAATTACTCAAAAACTAAATCTCTCTAATCTCTCATACCTTGACACAAACTTATCAATGGTATTTATAGGGTAAGGTACAACTCACCAAATCCCTATTACATTAGGAGATAAAATATCTAATCTTATCTAATATTGAGTCTAAGCTTATATTATCAAACTATCTAAACTTATCCTTTAGTATAGACTTCCTTGTTCGACAAGTTACTTCAAAGCTTAGATCCCAACATTCTCCCTCTTAAACTTTGAAGATTACCTTTGAAAGATCTTGAACTCCAATCAAGTCTCTCATCTCTCCAAGCTTAATCCTCGCCAATGCCTTGGTTAAGATATCGGCCTTTTGCTCACTCCCGGGTATGTGCTCAACGTCTATCAGCCCATTCTCAATGCACTCTCGGATGAAATGGTAGCGTTTATGAATGTGCTTACTCTTACCGTGAAAGACGGGATTCTTTGTCAACTCCAACGCTGACTTGTTGTCGATGTAGATAGTAACCTTCTCGGCTTTTTTTCCGGTAATTTCGCTCAGCAGGTCTTGAAGCCATATGGCTTGCTTTGCAGCCTCCGTTGCCGCCATGAACTCGGCTTCACAAGAGGAGAGAGCAACCGTGCTCTGTTTTTGCGAACACCAAGTAATTGGCGACGACCCGAAGTAGAAGATGTGACCCGTGGTGCTTCTACCATCGTCTTGGTCAATGTTATGGCTACTATCGCTGAAGCCAATGACTTTCTTCTCTCCTTGCCGCTTGAACTTCAAACCGTATGAAGTAGTTCCTTGAAGATAACGCAATATGTGCTTCATTACCACTTCATGAGATTTTTGAGGACTTTGCATATATCTACTAGCAACTCCAACAGCAAACGCCAAGTCCGGACGAGTGTGTAGTAGATATCTTAAGCACCCAATGCTTCTTCTATAAGTTGTAGCGTCTATCTCCGGTTCTTCTAGCGCCTTAGAAACTTTTAATCCAAACTCCATTGGAATTTGAGATGGATTACAGGTTCCTAAACCAGCTTCACTTAGAATTCTTCGAGCATAGCCTTCTTGTTTCATTGTTATCCCGTCTTCACCTTGATGCACTTCAATTCCGAGGTAATAAGTGAGCTTGCCGAGGTCCGACATCTCGAATTTTGATGACATTCCAGCTTTGAATTCACCAATAACCTTGAGTGTATTACCTGTCACAAACAAGTCATCAACATAGATGGTTACGATGAGAAGTGTATCCCCTTCTTCCTTGCGGTACACGGAATTCTCTTTTGAACATTTCTTGAAGCCCATTCCTTTTAAGATCTGATCCAGTTTTGTGTTCCAAGCTCGAGGAGCTTGTCTTAAGCCGTACAAAGCCTTTGAGAGCTTGTAGACTTTATGCTCTTCTCCTTTCTTCTCAAATCCTTCAGGTTGAGAGACGAACACGTCTTCTTTTAGCTCTCCGTGCAAGAAAGCCGTCTTTACATCTAAATGATGAATTTCCCATCCATGAGAAGCCGCCAAAGCTGTTAACAATCGTATGGTTTCTATACGAGCAACTGGTTCAAAGGCTTCATCAAAGTCTATGCCGGATTCTTGTACATATCCTTTAGCCACAAGTCGCGCCTTATGTTTGTTGATAGTACCATCCGCATTTTTCTTGAGCTTGAACACCCATTTGAGTCCAATAATCTTTGTCTCATTCGGTTTATGGTTTAGAGTCCACGTCTTGTTTTTGTTAATCGAATCAATCTCCTCTTTACAAGCTTTCTTCCATTCTAGTGACCCTTTTGCTTCATTAAAACAACTTGGTTCATCGTTGATTGCAAGTAGGAGACGTTCACATTCCAATGAGGCTAAGAGTACATAATCACTGAGATATTGTGGCTGGCGTACTTGTCGTGTGGACCTTCTCACGGGATGTTCTTGTTGTTGTCCGGGTTCGTTGTTTTCAGCTTGAGTCGGTGAACTTTGATCATCTTCGTCTTCATCATCTGGATCGTCGTGTGTGTTGTTTTCTATTTCGTAATGAACTTCTTTTTGATCATTATTCACGACCACTGGTCCTTCTCCAACATCGATAATGTCTCCCCATCTCATGTGAAACATTCCTGGATTCCTTCTTGAATCATCTTGAGTTTCTCTCCAATTCCAACTCAATTTTTCATCAAACACCACATCTCGGCTAACAACTATTCTCCTTGTTGATGGATTGTACAACCTATATGCTTTTGACCCCGGCTCGATTCCAAGATGCACTAGTGGTTGTGATCTATCGTCAAGTTTCTTGAGATTAGTTGTTTCAATTTTAGCGTGTGCTACACACCCAAAAACTCTCAAGTGCTGCAAGCTCGGCTTCTTCTCTTTTAAGCACTCGTAAGGAGTCAAATTCTCTAAAGGTCTTGTAGGTACTCTATTTATCAAGTAGGTCGAATGACGAACAGCTTCTCCCCATAAATAGTTAGGTACCTTCATAGCTTTAAGAATGCTTCTTGTCATCTCCATCAAGGTTCTATTTCTTCTTTCGACTACTCCATTTTGTTGCGGTGTGTAAGGAGCCGTGAGATGTCTGTTGATTCCACTTTCATCACAAAAATCTTGAAATTCTTTAGAGGTGAATTCTCCTCCTCTATCAGTCCTAAAAGTCATGATTAGTCTTCCATACTCCTTCTCAATCATGCTTTTGAATTTCTTGAATTTTTCGAAAGCTTCACTCTTCTCTTTTGTCAAGATTGTCCACATATATCTTGAAAAGTCATCGATTATAACAAACACATATTTGTTTTGAGCAATCGTTGATGGTGATATAAGACCACATAGATCGCCATGTAGAAGCTCTAATGGTTTAGAGCGAAATGTGGATTTCTTTGAGAACGCGTGACGAGCTTGCTTCCCGACTAAGCAAAATTCACACAGTCTCTTCTCTTCTCCGATTTCAGGTAACCCTTAAACCATCTCTTGTTTAGACATGAGCTTAAGATGATTAAAGCTTACATGTCCTAATCTAGCATGCCATCTCCATGTGTCGTCATCAATCCTCGACAGAAAACACACCGGTTCACCTATTTGAAGCTTTATCTTATATAGACGATTAGGAGATCTTGTTACTTTCACCATCAGCCTTCCATCTGGATCATGAACTGTGAGGAAATCTTGCTTCATCCTTACGTCACATCCTGCTTCCGTGGCTTGTCCCAAACTTAAGATATTGCTTTTCAGACTTGGTATATAGTACACATCGGTGATTAGTTTCTGTTCCTTTGTCTTGCTTTCGAAGAGAATCGATCCTTTCCCATTGATTTCTACACACGAACCATCACCGAACTTCACTTTACCCTTGATGCTTTCGTTGAGCTCACAAAAGTATGATTTCACACCGGTCATATGATTGCTAGCTCCATTGTCAAGATACCAAATACCTTCTTCTTTCTTCTCGATTTCGAAGTTCTTTGGTAAGAGATTTCCTTCATTTAGAAACACAATCTCGTGTAGATAAAGGGGTTGATCAGCTTCTTCCGTCTCCACTTTATTTACTTCTTGATTCTTTTGTTTATTCTCTGGACAGTTAGAGGCGAAATGTCCACGTTTTTCACACTTGAAACAAATAATCTTCGAGTAGTCCTTCTTCTCTTTCGAATGATTTTGCTCCGCTTGTGTGTTGTCTTGGTAGTTTGACCTACCTCTTCCTCTTCCTCCTCTGTTTCCTCTGCCGCGGCCTCTACCTCTCCCTCTCACGAAGTCAGTATTTATGAAAAGAAGCTTGTCTTGTGTGTCTCCATGGTTCTCTTCATGGATTCGTTCCTCATACGCCTTGAGTCTTTCAATTATATCCTCGAAGCTTGTTGTTTTCAAATCAAGAACTTGTTCAAGAGAAGCAACGATCTGGATATACTTGTTCCTTGGTATGACAATTAAGGAATTTCTTCACAAGTTTGGCCTCCTCAATTGTTTCGCCAAGAGAGGTAGATTTTGTAGCAATTTCCGATAGCTTTCCCGCGAAGCTATCTATCGTATCCGTGTCTCACATCTTCATTCTTTCAAACTCAGCTTGGAGAGTTTGAAGTCTTGCTTCTTTGACACGATCAGTACCAAGGTTTTGTGCCTTGATTGCATCCCAAATCAATTTCGGAGATTCTTGTTCACCAACTTGCAAGACAAGAGACTCCGAGATTGATTGAAATAACAATTCGATTGCAATATCATTTTTGTGGGAATCGGTTGAGCCTGGATCTATAGTTTCCCACACTTTATGAATCCGTAACATCACCTTCATCCTCATGGACCACACCATATAATTTGTTGAATTGAGCATGGGACATTGCATGGATGAAGGGATTACGTCTTTTGGTTGAGCAACGTTCTGGATGTCTCCCATCTTAGAATCGTCACGTCTTCCATTCCTCACCTCCGTATGATCAAGTCTACTCCAAGGATCAAACACCTTGACGCTCTGATACCAAATATAGAAGAAGAAAGATCGATCAAATAGAAAAGCTTAGAGAAAATAAGAAGTCCTTCTCTTATTGATTTAGAAAATTACTCAAAAACTAAATCTCTCTAATCTCTCATACCTTGACACAAACTTATCAATGGTATTTATAGGGTAAGGTACAACTCACCAAATCCCTATTACATTAGGAGATAAAGTATCTAATCTTATCTAATATTGAGTCTAAGCTTATCTTATCAAACCATCTAAACTTATCCTTTAGTATAGATTTCCTTGTTCGACAAGTTACTTCAAAGCTTAGATCCCAACAAGGGAGTATTTGATTGCTACTGATTCGTAGTTATGAAAAAGTGTTTGATGTGAAAAAATGATGAATGTATAATTTAGCATTAACTGTTTCTTAATTTGTTTAGAAATTCAAGAAAATCAATCTTTAAGAAATAGAGGCTCACGTGATCGGAGAATGGCCACAATTTTGCAAACGGAGAAAGGCCATGTCATCAGTTCCGGATTCTATAGTCTTCTTCCCGAAACCAAGCTTCCGACGTTTCTCACAAAATGGGAGAGATCGCAGCAGAGAAAGAGCCAACTCCAACAATAATCTGTGTTTTTTTCGCATTGGAGATTTGTAGGGTCATTGTGTTCGTTGTTGTCTTCAACGGACTCGGCTTGATTATCAACGATTATTGGAAAGGATTAAGAAACGGTTCTCTGCATGGTCGGCAAAATCTTTGTCTTAAGCAGGACGTCTCCAACTTATCTAGGCAGTCATCTACAATATCTCAAACTTCTGGTGCACAGTATTTCGTCTGCCCGCCAAATACTTTATCGATATAGAGAGTCTCTGTGCCGCTTTCCTTTGGTCTGGAAATCCCACAGACACGAAAAAAGCAAAGGTTAATTGGGATGAAGTTTGCACCCCAAAAGATGAAAGTGGTCTTGGTCTTCGCAATTTTAGGGAGGTTTCAACAGTTTTCTCTTTAAGTCTCATCTAGCTATTATTTGAGAACTCGGGTTCGCTATGGGTAGCTTGGACGTGGTATTATCTTCTTCGACACTCCACTTTCTGGGATGCTAGATTGGGAAGTACAAGTTCTAGGATTTGGAGAAAACTGCTTAAGCTTCGACCAAGCTTCGACCAATCGTTGCTAGTTTTGTCCGAAAAGAGGTTCGAGATGGTAGATCAACATCGTTTTGGTTTGATAAATGGTTCCAAGACTGGCGACTCATAGACATCTTCGGCGATTCTGCCCCTTTGAGATTTGGTATTCATAGGGATGCAAGGGTAGCAGATGCAATAACTCTCGGAGATTGGTCATTCTGAAGGGTTAGAACGCAACAACGGGACTGGCTTAATTTTCTTCTAGCCGTACTGATTCCAGATGATTCAAAGGGTCCCGATAGGGCTCTTTGGAAGCATGGAGACGCAGTTTTTCACAATCATTTCAGTTCTAAAAAGACTTGATCACAGATAAGAACTCCTAACGCGCGTGTTCCTTGGTACAGAGCTATCTGGTTTCCTCAAGCTCTCCCGCGGCACTCATTTATAGCCTAGCTAACCATCAAGAATCGGATATCCACTAGAGATCGGATGAGAATGTGGGGTCAGATTCAACCAAGTGTTCTTTGCGGCGAGAGAAATGAGACAAGAGATCATCTTTTCTTTGCCTGCCCATATTCATTCACAGTTTGGGGAGGAATTACTTCAAATCTACTAGGACGGAAACTCAACCCAGACTGGACGCTAACTTTAAAGTCCATGATCAGCCCTTTCAAGAAGCACTCTGTAGCGGTGATTGTCCGGCTGGTGTTCCAAGTTACCATCTACTACATTTGGTCTGAAAGGAATAAGAGGATCCATCATTATTCTTATTGTTCCTCCGCCATTACGAGTCGAGGACGTTGTCTCCAACATTCTAAATTCGCTTCACATCCCTCCGGACAGCAAGCTAATCGACATTAAGCTCATATGGCAACAACGGCATCACCACCGCTGACTCTCTCCCCCACTATCCCTCCCTCTCTCCTCTCATTATTACATTTTCCTATAACATTATCTGCTTCCAGCCGTGCATCTTACAACCTTTTCGTCTTTTTTCTCTATGCAGGCTGCGCCCTTGTACGGACTGTTCCTTTCCCAGGCTTCCGGTGCGCCAAGCAGCAGCCATCTCAACCTTTCTCACTCTCACTCTTGTTTTTGGTGGAGAGACTCGGATTCGGCGAGAAGTTGTACCATTTCCAGCTCAATCCCGATTTCAACCGGAGTGCAAGATACAACAGCAACGACTTCAACAATGCTTCACTTCAAAGTTCCACGTCTCGTTTACTATCCCTTCTGAGCTATATGATAGGAACATCTGCTATACTCCTATCTCCCTTTTTTCTTATCGATTGTGTGCTTTGCATGGTCGTTTTAAAGCCGCTGATAAGCACTGCACTCTTTTTTGTTTTTTTTTTGTTTTTTCCATATCGGGCTTTCCAATTGAGGTTTTAACGAGACATCATCTTATCAGCGCATTCTTTCTTGGGTTGGTTACTCTCGATCATCTTCTATTTTATTATAAGTTCATTGTAACCCTTTGGGAATTTTCACTAACCACTCTGTGTACGTAACTTTTTTATTTATTAACATCACATTTCATCAAAAAAAAAATCTTTTAACCTCATATTTAAACTAATTTAAATTCAGTAAAATATGTAAAACAAAACATAAAAATATAATAACATTCTCATCAAGAAATCGAATTTTCGTTTTCCTAGGCTCGTTTTTGCCAAGTTTTATTTTTGTGTTTTTTACTTATGTATAAATGACACCAAAATGCAACAATAAATACAATTTTTATGCAGTTTAATTAATGTTAAATTTGTTTTTTTGTACTTCAACACTGATTGTTTATTGGTTAATATTCATGCTAAATAATTAAATTTCAAGAATATCACATATCTCCGTCGCATCTATCAAGATCCGACGATTCCAAGGCTCTTGTCTATAAATGGCTTGTTTACCTACCTGTTGCAGTAACTTGTGCATCACTATTTCTCCATCTGTAGATATATATATATATATATATATATGAGAGATTTAGGCTAGGTTTTTTAACCCTTGTTTGATATCCAAGTTATTGCTAGCGAACATGGCTTTCACAAGATCACCATCTTTATAGTTGAAGAAGACTGCAATGTGGAGAAATAGAGATTGCTCATTCTCATGTAAACTCTCGTAACCGACTCTTGGTACTTCCTCGATATCTTGATGATCAAGAATAGTTTCTAGCCTGCGTATTACATATTCCCATTCGTCTTCATTTTTCCCAAGTAAAGATGAACCCACCACACTGAGACCCAATGGAAGGTTATCACAAAGCTATGTTACTCTTTTAGCTAGCGCTTCAAAACCATGATACATATACTTTTTTCTAAAAGCATATCTACATAAGATCTCAAGAGCTTCTTTTTTAGATGGAAATTCCACGTGGTGTGTATCACAAATACCCTGTCGCTTCAAAAGATCTTTGTTTTCGGTTGCCACAATAATCCTACTTCCAGGACCAAACCAAGAAATATCTCCAGCCAAAGCCTTTAATTCATTTTGCTTGTTCACATCATCAAGAATGATTAGCACTTTTTGGTCGCTTAATTAGCGTTTCTTGTATCAAACCTAAATGACAAATCCTCATACCATTTTGGTTTAATGTTTTTGAAAGAAGTTGCTCTTGTAGACATAGCTTCAAACCATACTCGTCAAGACCACTATTATAGCTTCCTTTAATATTCTCCATAAAACAAGTAAGCTGAAAATTGTTAGCGAGACGACTATGTAAAGCTCTGGCAATAGTACTCTTAGCAGGACCCGTGATTCCAACAATCTTAACTCCATCATAGTCTAAATCTAGAAAAGACTGCATTTCTCTCAAATGAGCTTTCAAGTCCCACCATGCCATCAAAATATACTCCCTCGATTTACGTACTTTAAATATTTTTAGAATCTAACCTTAAAGTTTTTAAAAAATATATAATAATATTATTGGAATAAGGTATTTAAAAACAAAATTAATTGTTTCATTAAGATTATTATTGTAATTTACAATGTATAAAAACAACAGAATATCTTTATAAAAAATATTTATCAAATTTAAAATTTTTATTTAACATCAACTAAAATATACATAATTTTGATATAACTAATCTAAAATATTAAACTTAATTGAATACATTTTTTGTTGATAAATTATCTATATATATATATATATTTATCATTTATTTTATTAATTTATAATCTATAAATAACAAATTTATAATATCGAATCTTAAAAGAAACATCAAGGGACAAATTCTAGTATTTCATCAAGCGAACAACTATCTAAATATCATTTGACAAAACATGGCAATTCGTATTAATAATAAAAAAAAACATATATATATATATATATATATATATATTTATAATATTTGAATTTGGATAAGTCAGAGACGGGGTATATATTTTTTTATGGTTAATGCTCTTTGGGCCTTAACCCTAAACCCTAGATTAGCGACAAACATGAATGACATATAATTAGGTCGAACTCAGATTTGTATTCATATCCCTCTCTGCGTCCGATAAGCAAATACGACGATCATGATGATGAACAGAGGAGCAAACTCAGATTCCATCCCGATGGATCTCATTCCTGAGATACTCTCACGATTGCCTTCAAAGTCAATCCATAGGTTTCGCTGCGTGTCGAAGCTATGGAAGTCCATTATTTGCCGTCAAGATTTCACCGAGTTGTTCCACACAAGGTCCTCATCTAATCCACGTCTCTTAATTGGTGTCGAACAAGGCGGTGAGTGGAGCTTCTTCTCGTCTCCTCAGCCTCAGAATCATTATGGTAAGTCGTCTCTTGTAGTTGCCGCCGATTTTCATACCAAGTTCTTTAAAGGCACTAGCACATACTATGGTTGTAGCTATGCTTCTGGTTTGGTCTATTTCTCTAATACGCGGATCTCAAAGGAGTATGACGATAAAGTGCGTGTGATATGTAACCCTAGCACGGGACAGCATGCGATCTTACCACCTGACCTGAGAACATGGCGCAAAAACAGCGATGGATTTTTAGGGTTTGATCCGATTAGCAAGCAATTCAAGGTATTGTTCTTTAACGAAAGAGTCGATGATGAATTGGTTTATCATATTCTGACATTAGGAACTGAAAATGTGAGGTGGAGGGAGATCATATGTCCCTTAACCTATGGTCCTCGTTGGGAGCAGGATCAGATATGCATCAATGGGGTTTTGTATTACATAGCTTATGACCCTGATGATGAGGGTGATGTGATAGGTTGCTTTGATGTTAGGGCTGAGAAATTCAAGTTTCTAACTGTAAATCCTTATTACAGCTTTCGGAATCGTAGATTGATAAACTATAAGGGAAAATTATGTGAATTTAAATGGGAGTATGCTGTTGATGGTGGATTTCCGATTGAGTTGTGTATGTGGGTTCTTGAGGATGACAAGAAACAGGAATGGAAGACATATCCCTACACTTTGAGGGCTGAGAATAAAGTCGTTAAGGTTAACAAGAATCTTTCCGTTGTTGGGGTGACTGCTTCAGGTGAAATTGTTTTGGCGAAGAACAAGGCATGTAAACCGTTTTATGTTTTCTACTTCAATCCCGAAAGAAACACTATCTTAAGTGTTGAAATCCAAGGTGTTAGAGAAGAGGAAGAATGGTTTAACGATCATAAAGTTTACTACTTCGTAGACCATGTAGAGGATCTTAGGTTTGATGATGTTTTGAAGAAAACATATGCTGCAAGCCCACCAGAACAGAGGAGCACATCAACATCGTCTAGAGAAGATCATCAAGTGAGGACCGTTGCTCACCTGGAACAAGATCGTCGTACATTTGAGAGCGTTAACAAATTTGATGCTCTGTGTCTTTTAAAAGATGATTAAAATTTACCAAAACCTGATTTCTTACCTTAGTTCTCAAGTAGCTGAAAAGCTCTCTATTTGGTGCAAATTGTATTTTTGTTCTCTCTGTGTGACTGTCAACATTAAGTTATCAAAGAAGTTCTTAAGAAATTATGTTTCTATTAAGATTCTGTCAATTTTAATTTTCATTGTAAGTCACTAAGAGTGAGGATTTGGAATAAGTAATGGCCTTTGGTACTGCCGGATAAAGGAGCACACACACATGTTGCAATCAAGTGGATTAAAAGGAAGTTCTTAATATAAGAGATCTGTGAGCTTTTTTGAATCATTGACACATCAAGATTCATACTTAACTATTTTTCCTCCGCTATGAGATGAGATAAGAGACTCTACTTTACTTCTCTCTACGTAGATAAGATTCATACGATTTTCTTCCATTAAACTACTAAATTTAAACAAAATTGTCAGCCACAAAAGTATGATCAAATATAGGTAGAAAGAAAGAGACGATCTTTAAATGAAATCGAGCGAGGCGAAAACTATAATCATACATCATATCTTTTAAATTTATCAGTTTTTTTGTTTATCAACATTGACAAACTTTTCTTTAATATTTTTGAGCATTTAAGGTCAAGAAAAAATAATAATGATAATAATGAAATTTTACAATGATATTTAAATATTTAGTTTAATTTGTTCATATATAAAACTAATATATAAGGTATTTATTAAATAAAATCCAAATTATTTTGTAACTGACAACTTAAATATGTTTTCCTATAAAATCATATGAACTACAATCTAAAAGCTTTTGAAAATAATCCTAGATAACTATTTTATATTTGTCCTTTTTATATTTCACTCAGTTTAAGTTATAGTACTAGGTTTCATTCTAATGATTAAATCTTTATTGAATTTACACGTTAGATTGAATTATCAAATTGTTTTAATCAAACTATTATTGTTTAAGAAAAAAACTTAAACAAAAAGATTTGAATAAAATACACATTATAATGATATTTATATAATTATATGTTGGATCACAAAAGCTAAATGTAATGATGAGTAAATAAAAAAACGTATTACAAGATTTTCTTTGAGACAAGAAAGAGTTTGAAAAAATTATTTGATAAATGTAATACAAAATTTATTTCGTTAAAATATTGCATATTTAAAACTTTTTGATTGCCCATTTCAGTTGCTTGTGATCTTTCTTTGGCTGTGCTTAGTCTTGGATTGTAGATCATAGATTCATTTCTAATGAACAACTTGTTGGCTCTTTGAGGCTATAATTATTTGGGTTTAGGACTTGTTTCACCAACTTTGGACTTGTAGATCATAGATTACATGGTCTTCTTTATTGCCCATTTTAGTTACTTGTGATCTTTCTGTGGTCCTACCTAGTCTTAGATTTTAGTTCATATATAGATTGATTTTTTTTTTTTTCATTTTGCTGTTTTTCTGTTGTTAAGCTCTTTCTTTGTTGCTTTAGCAGGTTTTTACTGCTATCGTAAATATCATTGAGCAGCCCTGGGAGCGTGTATCCATCAATGGAAAACCACATTTACATGGTGAGTTTTTTGACTTTTTCTTGAACGAATTTTGCTACAGTTTGATGATTTTCTCAATCAATCATTTGTTGAATGTTTCAAGCTTGGATCAGAGACTCATACTGCGGAGGCACGTGTAGAAAAGTCTGGTGCACTAAACTTAACTTCTGGTATTGGAGGAGTAGCTCTAAGCAATTTTAAGCGGCTTTCCAAGAAGACAACGGTGGAGTGTCGGAGTTCTTGAAGGTGGGCACCATGGCCGTGTATCTTTCTCCTTTCTTAGAATCTGGTTGCCCAATTAATGGTCTCGACCTCAGTCAACTCTTCGGAAGTGAGTTTCACTGATAAAGCTCCAATGTTCTGATTGAGGTTCTCGATCTTAGTGGTCCCTGGGATGGGGCAAACATCATCTCCTTGGTGGTGAACCCATACGAGAGCTAGCTGTGCAGGAGTGCATCCTTTCTTATCCGACATTGGACAAACCTTCTCATAGAGAATCTTATTGTGGTCTAAGTTTTCCTTTTTGAATCTTGGTAGATTCTGCAATGATTAGAGCATATATAAAGTAGCTTATCTAAAGTTCATAATGCAAATAACAGTAGATGCTTTTCTGAAGTCATTATTGTCCAGTTTCTCAAAACAAGCTTCGGTCCTGATGCAAAGAAACCTCTTCCTAGAGGACTGTAAGTAACAATCCAAATCCCAAGTTCCCTGAAGAAGGAAAGAGAACATGAAATGTTATATACAAATATTGCACCAAGAAAGAAGGATGAAATCTGGATACCTGCAGGCCGGGACGATTTCTTCTTCCACGTCTCTCGTCCACAAGGACCACTCTAACTACAAGGCATTTATTGGGTGAACAGCATGCGCTCTTCTGATAGTTGAAATGAAACAGAGACTCGTTAGTTCTCCCATCTAGGAATTGATAGACAAGAATACTGATGAGTTCAGCAAAACGTATCAGCTTTCTATAAATGAGTGTAATTGGACAAAAACATTTCAAAGAAAAGCTAGCAATAGCAAAAACAGAGGAAACAATTGTGACACAAGTGAAAGACCATTGTCTCCAAACTATTCTCTTAGAACCTATTAGTTCAATCATATCCATAGACAAAGATGAACCAACTTGGAAACTTGGAACCATGGCATGGAGGAAAATTAGGAAGAGGAGGCTTACAGTGATTTCCGCCATGTATTTCTCTTACACTTCTCTCTCGATTGATCGAGTCTCCACTCTGGAGTTGCGTTGTTGTTTACACTAGTAGTTTTTTTGGTGACGGTTCTAAATTCTAATAATGTAAATAATCTACGGTTTAAAAGTTGGTGTACTAATCAATTATAGATCGACTATTATAAACCGACTCTGTTACGACTACTCGATCCCTTAAATCAGTAACCGAATCGATTGGTTTTTGTTTAGAAAACACCGAATTAATGATCGAATTAATCGTTTTTTTATTCATTACTTATTTATCAATATAGTACTGATTTACCGAATTAGTGATCGAATTTGTTCTGATCAATTTTAATTTTAGTTATAGACCAATTAGAATTGACAACCGGACAATAACTTAAACCATTCATGATCGATATATTACATTGCAACATAAGTAACTTAATGGCATTGGCTCTTTCTTATTCAAACTTGCAGACCCATATATCTAAACTTATTCAAACACAACATACAGACACCTTCATTACAATATTACTGTAAATTGGCCAGCATTGCATACCCTCAAACCCAGTAACCAAACATGTATGTTATGTTGCTTTCCAAGAGGACAATGGTGGAGTCTCTGAGTCTTTGTAAGTAACCATGTTGTTGTCATATCGTTCCCCTTTCACGAAATCTGGTTGAGCAATGGCTTCAAGCTCAACCATCTCTTCAGGAGTGAGCTTCACTGATAAAGCTCCAATGTTCTGATTGAGGTTTTCGATCTTAGTGGTTCCTGGGATGGGACAAACATCATCTCCCTGATTGTGAACCCATACGAGAGCTAATTGTGCAGGAGTGCATCCTTTCTTCTCCGACATTGCACAAAGCTTCTCATAGAGAATCTTATTGTGGTCTATGTTTTCCTGTTGGAATCTTGGTAGACCCTGTACCAGAGCAATAGCAATAAGCAGAACATACTAAGATGACTCCAAATCTTGAAATGTGCTCTAAAGAACTCATATGCACAATGTCGGTTTACGGAACAGAGAACTGAATCAATACGTGTACTTGCCTTTCGATAATCATCTTGATCTAGATTCTCAACAAGCTTGGGTCCTGATGCGAAGAATCCTCTACCTAGAGGGCTATAAGCTACAATTCCAATACCAAGTTCCCTGGTGAAATATAAAGGAAATGTAAATAAAACATGTAAACCAAGATGAAATTTACGGCTGCTTCTGATTCCTCACACCTGCAGGTAGGAATGATATCTTTTTCCACGTCTCTCGACCATAAGGACCATTCTATCTGCACAGCGGTTATCGGATGAACAGCATGTGCTCTTCTGATAGTTGAAGCTGAAGCTTCAGACAAACCGATATACTTTATTTTACCTTCTTCCACTAGCTTCTTCAGTGCTCCAATCTTCACCCAAACCATAAGTTCAACAACAACAAAGAGCAAACCAAGTTAAAAAGAAACCAAAATCAGAACAAGTAACAGAGCATTATGGATAAGCTATAATCATCACAAGCATATCTCACACTCCAAGTTGTTCCCTTATTATTTACTCATCAGATTTTTGGTTCTCTATGAGATATACAAGGTAACATCGTACCCAAGTTGGAGTAGATTTCAAACCAAGAAGCTATACCGTGACTTCGATGGGCAGAGTTGTATCAATTCGATGCTGGTAATAAAGATCAATAGAGGTAACACCAAGACGCCTTAAGCTTGCTTCACAAGCAAATCTCACATACTCTGGATCTCCCCTGAAACCAAATTTTCCATCTTCAGAAGCAGTGATCCCAAATTTTGTTGCTAACTCCACTTTCTCCCTCCATCCATCTTTCAAAGCCTGCCACCAAAAGAAAAAAAAGAAAGCTTGATGATTGATATTAACCCTAAACCCTAAACCAGCCTAAACCCTAATTCCAGTAGCTAATTTGTTTGTTACCTTTCCCAGGAGCAGCTCGTTTGTCTCGGGCCCGTACATGTCAGAGGTATCGAGGAATGTGACGCCGGCGTTAATGGCATGACGGAGGAGAGCGACGGCGTTCGTTTCAGGTGTTGGAGCACCGTAGAAGTCGGAGAGACCCAAGCAGCCAAGTCCCTGAGCCGAAACCTCAAGGCCTTGGCTCCCCAACTTTATCCTATGCACTCTGCAAGCTTCCTCTGCCATTGATGAATCAATCTTTCGAAGATTAAGAATAAATACTCAACAAAAATATGTTTTGGTGAATTCAGAAAGCAGCTTAGAGTTGGATTTATAGGAGTGGAGTGGAAGATAAAGCAGTGAGCCATTACTGACAGTGTTCTAGGATTTTTGATTAGTCAAGAAAAAGCAAAGAGGCCAAATACAAATTGTAGTCTACATTTGAATGTAAAATTTTAAAAAAATTGTTATGATCAAAAGGAATATAAATGATTAAAATATATAAACTTTGGCTCATTGCTGATTTCATATCAGCATTCATCCTTTGATTTCCAAAATCATTTTAGTGTTTTGGAATTTTAAATTTGGATCGCTCCAAGAAAATTCTATGAAGGACAGTAGTTGGAATAATCATGAACAATATAAAATTGTTTTTTCTATTAAAAAAATGAAGAAATAAAAGATATATAATTATATATAGAGGCGGCTGCAAACATAAAATGTTTTGCTTTTTCCACATACTTTGTTCCACAATGAGTCTCATTCGACAATTTTTGAAAATGTATAAATCTTTCGTACGCGGTTCCTTTAATAATACACTAGATATTTAGTTAGTAAACTTTGTGTTGCAAATACAAAATGATACTCTTCGTAAAACAAAATTATAATCTTGAACTTATACTTTTTATGAAACAGAGAGAATACTAATTAGTATTGTAAATGTAAACCATATGAAACCTTAAATCCCAATCGAAATTAAGATACGAGAGAATTGGGAACCATATCTTTTTCGTATTGACCCAATTGAACAATTCGTAAGAAGCTTACTCTCTATTGGTGGACTTATATTCCATAGAGGAGTAATTTTCCATTGCGGGAGGCCCAACATGCGGTCTCATGATCAAAGACGCCACAGAAGACACGAAATTTGTTGTGGGTTTGTTTAAGAGCAATTTCTTTTTCTTCTGACTCTTTACTTTCTTCTGGGAACAGATGCAACGGCTCGCCAGATTACACAAAGTTTAGTTAGACAGCCACATAACAATAGGCTATGCCAATTTGGTTTAAAGGTGGTTAATTATACTTTGCTATGTTTTTTTCTCCGCAATTTGATTTCCATGTTATGTCGGTCTTAGGATTGTGCACATGCCTCACTAAAATGTTTAATTTAATTTATGTATGTTTCTTTATGCATTGTACTTAAATGTACATTAATTTAACAATATTACTATTAAAAAAAAAACATTTTCATTAATATCATGGGATTTAACACTGGTTTGAATAAACTTCTCTAGAGATTGCAATGAAACTATATTGATTGTGAGTTTTGTCCACTACTAGTGAAAACACAGGTCTCAATCGGGTATCTCATTGAGATTTTTTTTTTTTTCGACATCAGATTCAGATTTTCTCTTATCGTTGTGAAATCCACATTTTGACACAAATGTTCACAATTTTCTTGGATGAACATGGTCGGTGTCTTCATATCATATGCTACTTTGCCAAATATGAGGCCAACTCGTAGAATTTATGTGTTCCAATATCATCCCGTCCTAACATTTCCGTTAAGATTTTTAAATTTCTTGGACCAAACTAATAGTAGAAGTTTATGTGTCCAATATCGAATTTGATTTGGACATAACGTCTTGTATATCCAATCTTTCTCCATCGATGAAAATTAAAGTAAGTCTTTTTGTATATGTCATATATATACTTTGTATCTAACGATACCTTCATTCCACCAAATACCCTCCCAACTTTCCCCGTCGTCGGTTTGTCTAAAGCCAAACAACACATTCTATAACATGCCTAAACCCATATCTCTAGTTTTGAAAGTAAACATTTCATTGCCATGGGTACCTAGATATGCTGCATTGTACGCGAGCCTTATGATGGAAGTTGATGATCATTATTAATTTCCTAATGTCCATGACTTCAAACTCTCAATGGTATTAGTTGTTATAGCCCCTTCTTCTCTTATGCGCATCTCCACGGCGTTCATGAGCATCCATCCTTGTTAGGTGTGTTCTCCATGATATATTACGGTTTTAATGGTTTTTAACCATTGTTTTGTTAGGTTTATCTATGTCTTTTATACTTATTTAGAGTCTTTTAGGCTTTTGTGAAGTCTTTACAGGTTTTAGGTTGATTTGAGACGAAAATATGGTTTTGAAGATGCAGGATTGTGCAGAAGGGTCACATGTTTGCCATTTGTTGGATATCTTCCTTATATCTGCTTTCGATGATTTTCGGATACAAGATAGCCCTTTGAGTTAGCTTTCATTTGGGACTGGTTTCAAGTCAATATCATCAGTGGTTTAAAAGTTATGTTCGTTTTACTGAAGACGGGTCAATCTGGCCAGCAACTGAAGCGAATGGAGAAATAAGCTTCTGAAGAGAGGATTGATCGATCCACTCTAGGAGCGATCGATCCTGACCTGCCATAACTCGCCGATTCCCCGAAAACATAGATCGATCGTTCCGCTTATTTGATCGATCGCTCTAAGCCTAGCGACCTGTTTTAGATATTTGTTTTAGACGTGTTTTGAGAGATATTTAATCATAGTTTTCGACCCTTGTTCATACATTCTCATTCTGTAACTCATTCTCTCTCTAGAGAGAGTGAAAAAATTGTAATTCTCTCTCTAGTTCATGATCTTGTAAGCTTGGAGGAAGAACACATCTTGATTCATCATCTATAGAGAAGATTTCTTATCCCTTAAGCGGTCTTTATCTTGAGTTTATGAAACTATATTTGTCTGTTCTTGTTTCCTTTATAATCATGGCTGAGTAGTATCCTTGTCAGGGTTTTCAAAGGAATTCAAATCGTTGAACTAGACATAGATAGGGTATTGATATTTGATCTTCATATATTCTTGCTTTGAATTAGATTAGATTGAATCTTGTCATCTTCACATATGGTTGTGTTTATTTCTTAGACTAAATTGATTATTTAGTCTATGAACTAAGGTTTACTCTATCCACCAAAAGTGTTATAGGTTGCTTGATTAAACACATGTGAGCAATTTGTCTTTAGCCAACGAAAATTGATGCTAAAGCAAACTTGTGAACAAATTGAAACTGCTTGTTAATGCTTGTCTTGAATCCTGAGTTCCAAACAAGAAGTTTTAGAATCTTAGGTTGCTAGACAAAGTGATTGATACCACGACAGTGGATTGGTTATACATTTCTGTTTGAGTTCTAGATTGGCGACAACGATTGAAAATCTATCTTTGATCTTAGATTGATTCTATTCTCCAAAAGCTTATAGGATTAGTCGGATAGGACTTTAGATGAGCGAATTGTCCTTAACCAACGAAAGTTGATGTTAAGGCAATTAGTAAACTAATCAAACTTGAGCCCTTGAAAAGCTTATTGACAATTGTAACGACAGTTAGGTTGTTCGATAAAGATATATGATGCAACGAAAGTGGACTGGATTTAAATTTGTGTTTGAAGTTTAAGATGGTTCTTAGTTATAAATCCCTGAATAATTGTCTGGTTCTCGATCCCTGAATCTCTGCGAATTCCCCTGATATAGCATTTCTATTAATCAATCTTTCTAGCGTTTTCATTTACCGTTTTAATTTAGTTTACAATTGCATTAATACAAACTCTTTTATATTTTTGTCCTAGCTTCTTTATCATTCTCTATAATTTGTAGTGCAACACATGATCCCTGTGGATTTGATCCCTAGGTACTACAACGTGCCTGGAGTTATTTGAGTAGATCCGGCCCGCAAAAGTCGAATTTACCAAATTGGTGCCGTTGCCGGGGATCAATAACGTTGCCTTTGGATTTGAGACTGATATTTAGTCTAAGTCTTTACTAATTAGTCTTATCGAGTTCCCTTGCTTGTGTGTTTCAGGGGCCTACCTAGAAGGCATTAGCTAGAAGGCATTCACGTCAAGCTAATGACGTTAAACAAGCGTTTGGTGGGAGACAACCTACTGGTAAATTTTTCTTTTCTTTTGTGTCTTGACCAAACAGAGCATCGATATTTCTTCAAATGAACATATCCCTAAGGTCCTGGTTAGTCCTTCTTCTACTTCTTCTGGTTTATTTCCACACCGAGACGGTGTGAAGTAAGTCTGGGGGAGTTAGGGTATTTTGTATGACTAATGTCGTTTTTCTCTTTTGTTTTCTTTATTTCTTGAGTCGTTTTTGTGTTTTTATCGTGTCAGTTTTGTGAGAACATTGTTGCACTCTTTTTCCCTTAAAAAGTTTTTAATGAGGCATCAATTGAATTTGTCATTGATAAATGTTCTAACCTTTGAATGACCATTAGAATTGTATGAGATTAAAACAGGAAAATTGGAAAACCATCAGTAGATCAACAAACCTGAACAGAAACATTCCTTCGAAAATCCAAACAATTCAAAATTGACTCTTCACTTTAATGAGCATAATCCTTCTGATTTGGGGCTTGAGATGCATCGAACATGACACCTCCATAGATAATCTGCAAGACATGTCTGTGTGGTACAATTCCCCTCTTTCTTCCCTTCAAATAAAAATGGAGATACAATTTAAATAAGAAATAAACGAACTAGGCATTGATAGTTACACCTTTCAATTCTCGCGTCTCGTGGAAATCTGTATATCTTATAAAAGAAAAGAGAATAAGAAGAAGACAATCGATAAAAAAAAATATAATGATACCCTAGAAAAGTAGAGAAAAATCTGTTAGTCCTGAAGTGAGAAAAGAAAGGGGAAAGGAGAATTGTACAAAGACAGTCTTGAGTTACTAGAAATCAGAAGGAGTAAGTATCTACGTTCTTTGATCGATAATCCCAAATTGAGACCTCGCGCTTAACTGAACGAAGAAGAGTTAGCAATGAAGAGTTTGGACTTGATGTTGGATTTGGCTTCAAAGTAAGGTATGTTGTTATGCTTATGGTGAAGTACATCTATTACAGTTTGAATCGATTCATTTCCATGTGGTTGAAGATTGTTAGTACAATGCGATAACAGAAGGTACAAATTCATTCTCTCTTACTTAGGCTTTCTTCACTACCTTAGCTTTTGTTTGCTTAAGGACAAGCAAAAGATAAGTCTGGGGGAATTGATATATTACGGTTTTAATGGTTTTTAACCATTGTTTTGGTAGGTTTATCTATGTCTTTTATACTTATTTAGAGTCTTTTAGGCTTTTGTGAAGTCTTTACAGGTTTTAGGTTGATTTGGGACGAAAATGTTGTTTTGAAGATGCAGGATTGTGCAGAAGGGTCACATGTTTGCCATTTGTTGGATATCTTCCCGATATCTGCTTTCGATGATTTTCGGACACAAGATTGCCCTTTGATTCATCAGTGGTTCAAAAGTTATGTCCGTTTTACTGAACATGGGTCAATCTGGCCAGCAGCTGAAGCGAATGGAGAAATAAGCTTCTGAAGAGAGGATCGATCGATCCACCGCTAGGAGCGATCGATCCTGACCTGCCAAAACTCGCCGAAACCCCCGAAAACATAGATCGATCGATCCTCTTATAGGATCGATCGATCGCAGCCTGCCGACCTATTTTAGATATTTGTTTTAGACGCGTTTTGAGAGATATTTAATCATAGTTTTCGACCCTTGTTCATATCTTCTCGTTCTGTAACTTATTCTCTCTCTTTTGAGAGTTAAAAACTTGTAATTCTCTCTCTAGTTCATGATCTTGTAAGCTTGGAGGAAGAACACATCTTGATTCATCATCTATAGAGAAGATTTCTTATCCCTTAAGCAATCTTTATCTTGAGTTTATGAAACTATATTTGTCTGTTCTTGTTTCCTTTATAATCATGGCTGAGTAGTATCTTTGTTAGGTTGGGGGTTTTCAACGGAATTCAAATCATTGAACTAGACATAGATAGGGTATTGATATTTGATCTTCATATATTGTTGCTTTGAATTATATTAGATTGAATCTTGTCATCTTCACCTATGGTTGTGTTTATTGCTTAGACTAAATTGATCATTTAGTCTATGAACTGAGGTTTAATCTATCCACCAAAAGTGTTATAGGTTGCTTGATTAAACATAGGTGAGCAATTTGTCCTTAGCCAACGAAAGTTGACGCTAAGGCAAACTTGTGAACAAATTGAACATGCTTGTAAATGCTTGTCTTAAATCCTGAGTTCCAAACAAAAAATTTTTTATCTTAGGTTGCTAGATAAAGTGATTGATACCACGACAGTGGATTGGTTATACATTTATGTTTGAGTTCTAGATTGGCGACAACGATTAAAAAACTATCTTTGATCTTAGATTGATTCTATTCTCCAAAAGCTTATAGGATTAGTCAGATATGACTTTATATGAGCGAATTGTCCTTAACCAACGAAAGCTGATGTTAAGGCAATTGGTAAAGGATCAAACTTGAGCCCTTGAAAAACTTATTGACAATTATAACGACAGTTAGGTTGTTCGATAAAGATATTTGATGCCACGAAAGTGGATTGAATTTAAATTCGTGTTTGAAGTTTAAGATGGTTCTTAGTTATAATCCCTGAATAATTGTCTGGTTCTCGATCCCTGAATCTCTACAAATTCTCCTGATCTAGCATTTATATTAATCAATCTTTCTAGCGTTTTCATTTACCATTTTAATTTAGTTTACAATTGCATTAATACAAACTCTTTTATGATTTGCTTGTTTGAATAATTAATTTATGATATTTTGTCTACAAATCATTTAATGAAAGATTTATAACTAAATGAAAATGTCTTCACCGAAAATATTTTCTTAATTTGCTGTCTATATTTTTTGTTTTAAAATCGTTTTGATAATACATTTTCGTTGAAAAAAACTGCTTGTAAATAGACATAATAAACATTGTCATCTAAAATCTTAGTTTATCACGATACATATATGTATAAAATAATCAGAGAATAAACATTCTCCTACAAAGAAGTTAAACCTCAAACTAATCAAATTAAAAAGGGCATTAAAAATTACCAAAAAAAAAAGAAATATCAGAAAACTCCCATTACCAATATTTTAGACACCAACAAAAAGGTTTCTATATTTAGAAGGAGAAATTTGATTAGAAAATTACCCGTGATCATTTCCTTCCAACTTTTTTAAAGAAAATGCCGAGCCGCAACACAATTCAGATATACCTCACCACTATCGTTGCAATCGCGATCCTCCTCGCGGCAAGCCAGGCCACGGAAGCGCGAGGAGGATCGCGATTGCGACGGAAGCGCGTGGTCACCAGCCTATGCGGTAAAACCGCATACCCAACCTTGTGTCGGCCGCTGGTGAAAGGGCCAAACCCAAGACGAGCCACACACAACACGATTCGAGCTCTAGAGGCTAAGACGAAATTGGCAATTGCAGCCTCTGCGAGGCACAAAAACGGAAATCCAACTGTTGCTATTTGCTATGCGAAACTTATGGACGCATCCTTCAATCTTGGGAATGCAAAGAAGAGCATTAGGAAAAGAAATGTCATGTCGCTAAAAATGTCTTTGACCGCGGCTGTGTCAGATTACGGCGCTTGTGTCAACGGGTTCATAGATTCACGTCAAGTCAACACCGTTCAGAACGCTGTGGATGAGCTCAGGAAGATGGGAACTAACTGCTTGTTGCTTGCCACATTGATTAGATGATAGAGCCACAACAGAAGAAAACATTACAACTAATTCCTCAAAAACTGACAGAAAAAGCTTAAACTTAATTATGTAAATGTTCCTTGCTAGTTTTCAGATGGTGTTCTTGGTTAACATCAATCGTGTAATGTAATTGTAATAGAACTTTTAGCCATTTCAAATTCTACCTAGCCCACAGACGAGTCTCCTGATTCTCAATCAGATTTCAACAAACAATTATCCATCGTTCCATAGGCAATCCAAAAACAAAAAATGGTCGTCTGAAGAACAAAACACCAGCAATGTGCTATACTTCATTTCGAGTGCGTTGTTTCAGAAAATTAGAGGAAGGAAAAAAAAACTTACTTTCATTTGCAAATAATCGTATTCTTGATTATGCCTTTTGTCTTGAACCAAAATAATATCTCAAAAAGGGGATTACATTATGGGAGCTGTCTCAACTGTAAATCCATGCTACGCCCGAAACAATTCACAAAAAAATGAACAAACAGTCTTTAGGTGAAGTAAAACAGACCCATACGATTGATTTTTGCCGATCCGCAATCATATATATAGAGCCTATTTTTTATTACCAATAAGAAACAGACCTGTGAGAATGCAAGTGCATCTAACACAGACTAATAATGTCTTGCCTGAAGGCAATAATGAAGGAGCCAGATATGGAACAGACTTCTCACTCCTCCTGAGATACTTCATCGAGCAGCTTCTTTGTCGCTTCATTAACTTCCACGTTTTCCATCTTCAGACGTCGGCGCATAGCAGGATGACTCTTTCCTGCTGCTGCATATGTTCTTATCAATGGTTCAAAGATTTCTGCGCCTATGTTATCCGTTACCTTCTTTAAAATCTCCACCAAATTCTCAGCTCCATTAACATCCTTCTTTTGCTCGAAATGGCTCATCAAAGTTCTGATTGTTTCCTGTGACGGCAGCCATTTGCTACCATCTCCTCTGCCGATAGAAACTGCCTTACACATACATTCGAGTGCTTGAGCCATATCACCGCTCTTTACATAGTAATCCATAAAGATTTCCCAGGTTTTAGCATTGGCCTTGCCTCCTCTTCTAGGAGCTTTCTCCTTGAGCTCTTTTGCTTTCTCAATGAGACCATCTTTAGCATAAGCTCCAATCAACACATTCACAATCCTGATGTCGTATGTAGAACAGTTAGCTTGCCATTCCTTGAACAGTGTCTCTGCACCCGGTAAATCTTTCAAGTTCACCAGCACTTGTATCATGTTTAGATAAGCTACATTTGAGGTTTTCGGAATAGCCAGCCTCAATGAACGCCAAATCCTGTAAACTTCAGTCAGCTTGCCCAGTCTTCCATACAAAGTAATAAGAAACTGATATGCTGTAAAATCCCGTTGCGTATTTTTCATCTCTAGTTCCTGAAGGGCCTTCTCAGCTTTCTGAGACAGTCCAGCGTCAACATATATAGATGCCATATTGCTGTATGTAGTCCAATCTGGAGCAACTCTACCATCTCTATTCATCTCATCAATGACTCTCTCAACACCAGAAATATCATTAGTAGCAGCCAAAGCCCTCATCCATACATTGTATGTGTATGAATCCGGCATTACATTCTCAGCCTTCAATTCTTGGATCATTGCTGGAACCTTCTCAGGCTGACCTGTCTTGGTGTAAAGAGTCATGAGGCTGTTATAAGACATGGAACTAGGAGTAATGTTGAGCTCTTTCATCTTGTTCAATAAACCTTCCGCTTTCTCCGTCATCAACTCCTTGCAGTAGCAGTTCAAAAGAGACCCATACGTGAGTTCGGTTTTAGATGTTTCCGGAAGATCAACAAAATAATTCTCCCCAGCAACAATTCCCCGAGCTTTAGCAACAAGATCAAGATGGATTGCTTGATCACTCACTGTCTTGTTCATACCTCTCTCTTCCATAACTTCAGAGAGCTACAAACCAAAAACAACTCTACAATATAAATCCTCAAGAAACAATCATCACACAGCCAAAATCTAGTTCCCAGTTTCGTGCTCACACCAATTTAAAGAGAAGACATTCAACAGTTACTAAATTGTTCATAATGAGCATCAAACTACCACTTAAGAATCTACATTTCTATATGTATTCAACAGAATGAAGCAAATGGTTGTATAATCTGAAAAGCATTGTGAAGCTAATCCTAAAGAATCGAAAAATGCAATTTCCCAGGAATAAGATGAGTTTGATTTATAAAACCTTGAGAGCTGGGTAATAGAGGCCACGATTTCGGAGTTTCTTGATCGTATCTCCGACCTCCCATTTGAAAACGTGCTTAGTGCCTTTGAGGAACTGATTCAGCTGCTGTCGAACTTTGACCTCTGTGCCTCCATCTTTGAAGAGCCGATGGTAAAGCGGTTCTTCGATGTACTTCTTTGTTGATCTCTTCGTGACGTCTCTCGACCGGCTCAAATGTCGCATCGCCATTTTCCCGTCGGACTGAGTGAGCAACGACGACGAGAAGGTTTTGGGTAAAACCCTAATTCACTGTCACGTTTCAAGCTCGAAGAGGATCGGAGGCGAAATCCAAGAATATGGATTGTGGACCTTTCAATGGGCCTGAAGATTCATTTCATTTTGGCCCATATCATCATTTTCAAATATGCGAAACACCATACAATAGTTGGCTCTCTCATCTCATAATATGTTTGTGTAGTTTTTTTTTTTAATGAGATAAATATGTGCAAGTAAACATTTTGATCAAGTTTTTATCTTATTCGAGAGAAAACCAAGAACCTCATCGTATAACAATTTGATCGAGAAAAAAAAGCATAGACAGTGGATGTCAGAAAAAAACAAAGGAACCATGTCGTGAAGGTTACAAAGGGCCGCACGTAAAATAAAATAAAACTACCATAAAGACAAATTCACAAGAATATGGCTTCTAAAACAAATTAAAGGGAAATTTGATCAGCTAAAATGTTTCAAAACGTTTTCTTTTTCTCTACTTTTGTCTTGTTTCATTTTGCTTCATTGATTCAGGCAATTCCCGAATCACAATGACATTGACGATGAAACTGAATGAGCCTTACACGAGTCTTAGTTCGTACTCACCAGCCATGGTTATGTATCTCACCCATGGAAGTGCTTGGTACCCGCTCTTCTCAATTATCTTCAGGTACCGAACCTACACGCCAAAAAAACATATATTTTAACACACGACACTGGAAGAGACCATAACGCAATGGGATGAGCTAAAAATGCAGAAGATGTAGAAACCATTTATTACTGAGCACAAGCTTACCTGAATCCCTGAAACGGTGAAATAAGGGATCTCGAATTTGACACGGATAGGAGCTTTTCGCTCAGGTGTTGCTTCCTCTGCAGTAATACTGGGAAGATGGAACTCTGCCCTTAACATGTACTCCTATATTGGTTTTCTGAAGGTTAGCACTCATACTACATTGCTGAATGTCTCAACTGGATATAAGAATATTACGAAACTTGCTAGTGTTATAAGCTTCTACCTTGTTCCCGGGGAAAGATTTGATTTTCCAGACTAACGCATCCTTTTCAGGAGCATAAGAGGCAGACCCAAGAGATGTCCTAACGGTTGGGTTAGATGCATCGGTTGGTACAGGCAACTCAATCTCAACGTTCGTTGCGGTGCTGCAAATAGAAAGTTCTCGATCAAAGGTTCAAAGAATCTGGTCCTCAAGATTTTTGGATTATAGGAAAAGGAAAAGTGGCACAATACCGTAGAATATATTTACCTTCGTTCCTTGAACTGACTTCTAGCTTTTATAAGCATCTCAACACGACTTCTAGAATGGCTTTCTATTTGCGCTTCCACCCATATAAGAGGCTTTACCTGAATAAGGAGTATATAAAAGAAACATATCTTGAGTTATACTTGTTAAGGACGAGGAAAAATTCCTATAGATGCTATATCCGACATGTCAAACCTGAGTACTGAGTCTATATGTCATCAGATCAAAAGCCCCATCAGGTGGTATGAAAGATATCGTCCTATCGTTTTCAAAACGGGCCAATCGAACACACCTGCGTTAAATAATTGGTCGTTGAAGAGGATAAACCATAAAGCTCATATATATAATCTTTTTGAATAAAAAGAAAGTAGAAGGGTTAGAAAATCAATGGAGAACTTTCCAAGTTTCAATATAATAGAAGTTTAAACGACATACTGATGAAATTTGATGTCCTCTAAATCAATGGCTTTTCCCTTTGTTGCTCGTCCCTGTGCTTCCAGCAATACTCTATCATTGAGTCCTAACTTACACTCTGGCATTCCACTGCAATAGCGTGGATCAAAGAGCAATATAGTCAAATAAAACGCCAAGACAAAGATCAAAGCAAAAGATTCTTGATTTAACATGCTTTGGCTGATTAGAAACAATATCGAAAAATTTGATGTGTTGACATACGTCAAGTAAGTTCGCATCTTCAGTGCTCCAACAACATCAGACCTGACAATTTGCCCATTACTGTTGACAAGAATATTTACATTCTCAATTACATCCAAGAAAACCTGGAAAAAAGGAGCAGGTTGTCATCATTTGCAAACCCAAACACAACACAAAAATATTCTTCTCTTAAAAACAAAAGCACTCACTTCATTCTTCTTGTACTGTATTCCCTCACTCCTCCAGGAAACAGCATTTGTCACAGCCATTGGAGGTCTCTGTGTAACTTCCATTCTATATGCATCAGTCTTGATGAATTCACTGAGAATTCTTGCTTCGGTGTACTGAGGGTAACCAAAGTCCATCATCTCGTCAAGTAGCTCATACTGCCACCACCAGAAATCAGTTTCAGCATCTAACAATGACAAATACTTTTCAAAATTCCAATGATCTATTTTGTTGGGCAAGTAATAGAAAGTTTATTTCCAAATAGTACTATAAGAGCGATGGCAGAAACTTAACATACCACTACCACAAAGTTATCCCTCAATGATTCCTCTTCCAACTCCTCGAAGTAATGCTTGAAAACCTATAAACAGATAATAGATACCATTGCCATTGCATCAAACATCCAAGAAAAAGATGGAGCCTTAAGAGAGAAAAAAAATGAAGAATTTACTAGCCATACTTACATCGACTACGCGGTGAAGAAAGAAGAGAAGACTGGCAGCATTACAATTCTGTCTGGATGCTATCATCAAGTATATATTACTATGTTGTACAAACATATAAGTAACCCCATTATCGTAAGCAACTGGATCATTTGACTGTGAATCACCCTGAACAATTAAACAAAACGATGATGACAACACTCTGATTCTAAACCAGACAACTTTTAAATGCTGATTTAGATCAAATTCTAATCCAAACCATTTAACCAATGATCAAACTTGTTCATTACATCCAACAGTTTCAGTGGCATCAGATCACAAAGACAGACACGAATCCATTATCATAGAATATTATTTCTAGTACAGATGAAAACAGACATGAATCCAGCTTTTTAAACCAATCAAGCGTGTTCATTGCTTCGAAATGTCTCAATTCCAATTGACGAACCTCTCAAACACAAATCTACAAGTTCATCCACTAAGTCTATGTTCCCTGCCAATTCTACAGTAACCCAGAAATAAAGACCGATCAATGACAGATAAAAGGAAGAGCAGAGAACAAAAATGGGGAAAAACCTCTTTATCGATGAGCTTAGTGAAGAATCGCTCGGCTTGAGCAGCGGAGACATCGCCACGGTAATCACGCCAGACGAGAACGCGCCCCTTGATATCAAGCAGAAACAGCGCGGAGGCCGCTCCTGCCATGTTCTTCCCTAGGAGTTTCGAATCAGATCCAAATGCGGCGAATAAAATCAGCGAGATCTGATGAAATTATTGTTTCTATGGAGAAGAAGAAGTAGCCACATCTAGAAGGAGATTGAGAATGATCTCTCCCAGCTGAGATTTCTCATTTTCGCAATTGGTTTTTTTCTTCTGGCGATCTGATGATTTCGTTAGAGCATCGTTCCTTGATTTCTCTAGCTACTCTTTGATTTAGAGCTTCCCATATTCGCCTCTACATTCCACTAAGACGGCGTCGTTTTACATTTTCCGTTTTAACTTGGAGCGTTCGATCCAGATAAACCGATCTTATCCGAACCGAACCAAAATATTCAATCTGAAAACCGAACCAAAATAGATTTTTTTTTTGCCAATATTCGAAAGCTTGAATCCAAATGAACCGAGAAAAAAAAAAGCTTTGTCAGGACAATGTACAAGAAAAGAAACGTTTCAGTTTTCAGAGATTTTGCAAAGTTTGTGTTAACAATCATTGATGCAATCAACGTCAATTTCTATTAATACGGATCTACCTTTTTATCATTTTGAATGTTAAGAGAGCTTAAATTGGGTTTTTAATGGCTTCGTGCCAGCTCATAGAGATTCCTAGAAGCATAAACTGTTGATTGTGTAAAAATGTAGTTTGAGAAGGATGCAAAACGTTTTAGGGAATACAAAAGGAAAATGGAAAACATAATCCAAGTGAACAATACCAACACACTCCAGAAATATCAGAATGCAAAGCAAAGGCAATTATACAATCCAAATGAACAACACAAATACAAAAACAAAGAGAAAGCAATAGAAGAAGAAGAAGAAGAAGAAGCGTGGATTCTGATTTTAGACAGTGACGATTCCAAATCCGGAGTAGAGGATGTTTAGTCATTACCCCCACTAAAGAAGAAGAAAAAGAAACGAAGAAGTTAGAGACACTTGTGGAACGCATTGAAATTGAGAGGCACAGCATATTCTATATTTATATTATGTGATCCAATTTGCACAAGGATCATATCTCATGCTAACCTTGAAAGAAACACTAATAAGAAATAAAAATAACTCAATCACAAGGGATTAAAAGAAATGATTACCCAGTGGATTAAAGGTAAGAAACGATTTTTAGTATCTTCGTCCTCCCATTCAAGGTCATTTCCCTGTTCTCGACGAAGCATTAATATTTCAAATTCCTCAACTTGTGGGACACTTGTAGCATTGAAGGGAAGCTTTCTCAGCTTTGGACAGTACCCAGCATATATGCTCCTTAAAAATGGAAAGGGAAGAGGACTCCAGTAGATACTCTCCAGCTTAGGCAAATCACCCAAAAGTAAGCTTTCTAGTTTCTGAAATGGGGTAATACCTGTAAGTTTGGTTTCTTTCTCTTTGTTTATTATTTCCTCTACTTCAGGTGAATCTGTAATTTGTAGGAATTCAAGATTTGGAGCAAATAATAGCCAAGTTAGATCCTTCATGCCATGGCAATCATGTATACGCACGAAGGAGAGGTTGGCAAAGCAAGGAATTGTAGGACTGTGTAAATCAGACGAGTCCATATATGTATCAATCTCTGAAACATGACTTCTTTCCACCTCGAGGTTACGAAGATTGTTCATACTCACTAGCAATGATATACTAAATGGCTTTTGTTGAAAAAACTCAATCTTCAAAAAATTGATGCAGTTCGCCAACCTTTGATCGCCTAATATTAACTCCAAACCCAACTCCGTAGATATCGTTATGGTTAGAACTTGTAGATGCTCCAATAGCTCCAGCTCCTTCACTAAGCTAACATCTCCATGAACCTTGGAATCTATTAGTTGCAAAATTCTTATACTCGACAACTTTGATATCCCACCCAGACTACAAAGTTTCCTTGTAAAACTCAAATACAAATGAGTTAGATTTTTCAAATCATAGAAACCAACAGGCAGTTGCTCTATACTTGTAAACGACAAGTCAAGATACTGCAAGGAGGCCAGCTCTGATATCTGCTCTGGAAGTTCACTGAAGCTCTCATTACCTGACAGATCCAATACAACTATCTTTTGCATTGACATGATAAATTCACCCGAGAGATTCTTCAGATTTCTATTATCCTGGAGGAGAAGTGTTGTAAGTTCAGAACACTCGGAACTGCAATTTATCTCTTCAATATTATTCTTCATCAATGACATCCTTCTCACAGCTCCCCAATCTTTGACTTCTGGTATTTCATGTAATCCGACTCCTGCTCGCACAACATAAGCCTCTTTATGTTTCCCAAAATCGGAGGCAATCCATAGAGCCATTTCACGAACCACGTCATGCATCACAACCTGAGATAATCTTTTATTAACCTCCATTAATAAATTTGCACGAATAAGGGTGCCGAGTATTGTATAACCCTTATTCCTCGCTCTTTTAATAACATAGTATTCTCCGATGAATCCTTCGCATATCCAGTAGTCGATCAACGTTTCTTTAAATATCTGAAAATCTTCTGGAAACAGAGCACAATATAAGAAACATGACTTGATATGTTCATCCATCAAGCTATCGTAGCTGTACTTGAGAATTGGAAGAATTTTATTTTCCATGTCAGAAAACTCTGCAGCGGATGTAGTCAAAACATCAATTGCATGCTCCCATTCTTGTACCATAGTTTTAGAGGCCATTGTCTCGCCAATGACATTGAGCGCCAGTGGCAGACCACGACATTTTTCAGCGACCTTTCTTGCCAGCTCGACAATATCAAGATCTCTTGTTAATGTGTAGTCTCCGACCTTGTTTTTGAACAACTCCCATGCTTCCTCTGGTTCCAAACACTTGACTTGCATCGGTTCGTGATCCCCCATCTGCCCACAGACATCACGAAAACGAGTGGTGAATGCTACTTTGCGTCCAATTTCTCTGGTTGGATCCGGAACTCCGATGGCTTCTAAATCCACTTTCTCCCATATGTCATCTAGCATCAAAACAAATCTCTTCCCCTTTAAAACTCTGTGTATATCAGCGGCCTTATCACTTTCATTTTTGTTCTTCCAAACCTCGTCACAAAGGTGTAGTTTTTCTGCAATATCTTCTTGAAGCTTCGAAATCGTTGCGCCTTGCGACACCACGATCCAGATCACAACATCAAACCTACTAGACATTTTAGCAAACTTATTGTGGATTTGTTTGAAAAGGGTAGTTTTGCCTACACCACCCATGCCGTGAAGACCCATGATTCCGACTCCATCTTCCATAAGGTGATTCCATGCCTTTTCAAGCATTTTATCCTGACCAATAGTAGACCGAGTAGGTCTCTCCTCAACTTCAGATCTCGGAGCCGGCTTAGTAACCACTTCAAAATTACCCTCCGATTTGAGTTTCTTAACCTCATCTAACAACAAGAATACCTTTTCCCCATATTTGTAGCTCGAACGTACATTTTTTGAACATAAACCACAGAGACACAACTTTTGAAGCTGAACAGGACTAGCACTAAGCACATTTTTGAATCGTGTATCGGTGTTCTCGACACGGGTAAGCCATACCTGGACAGCTTCAAGCCTTTGTTGATGGCGTGCCTCCTCTCTTGCTACCTTATTCTGCACCTCATCTTTAATTGCTTTGAGATCTGTCATTTCCCTCTCTAGAGCTTTGAGATTCTTCTTGAGAGTTCGAATATAACCTTCACCACAAAAGCATCTAAAGATGTGATCGAGCGCGTGATCACAAGAAAGTTGGAAAGACACACAATTCCCCATGGTGAGAGAAAAGAAAGAAATTTTCAGTAAGCAACAACGAAGCTAAAAGTTGAAGCTCAAGAAGTGTTTTAGCTGAAAAAGAGTATTGTACTAATGAGGAAGGACGAGTGAAATTTGTTAGATTTGAGTCCACTTTGCGTTCAAATTTCCACAACTTTTCCAGAAAGACGTTTACTTTAGATGCAACTTTGTTTTAAATCAGACAAAGCTCAATGATTAATCCCCCACTTTGTATTATTATAATCACTTGTTTTAAATATTTTCAGCTTTCCACCGAAAATCATTCACTTTAGATTAATTAGGAAAATCACAATTTTCATATTATATGGGAACCATGAAAGAACGGTGTGGTGCGATTGAACTTGTATTGCATGTTACTTATTCTGAAAAACTAGAAGAAATCTATATATGACATATGCTAAACAATGGTGAAGAAAAAACTTGGATCATGTTCTAAGAAATGATAGAGTGGGAAAAAGTAACCATGGACTTGGGTTTAGAGGTGACAATTCAGGCAAAAGAGACTGTATTTGTACCTAGAACAGTGCAGTGGAGAAGTCTAAGAGATTATAACAAATAAGAGTCTCGAAAATGCTTCTTTTGTGCAAGAACATATAAGGCACAATGTTACAAGAAAGATATATGTTATTTTGTGCAAGAACATATATACCATTTTGCATCTCTTTCTGAAGACTCGATTGAGCCACTTCGATTAGGTCTTCTCTGGTGGAGTGAAATTGGCTTTTCTTATTGCCTCAAATCAGAAAGCCACTAGACATAGATTAGAATTACATCACAATCTTAGTATCTTCAGATTAAGTTTAGGGGATTCACAGTAGAGATACTGAGTACAAGATCTTCATGATTTAGCAAAGTAAAAAGTTTTAATCTTGATCATGTTAACCATCACCCAGTCGAACAACGTAAACATACTGCAAGATCAAAGAGAAAGCTACAGATGGAAGCGTGGATTTTAATACATTGTGGAATCAAAACCCAAAATCAAAATCTACAGTAAAGTTAAAGGTTTCACATACTGTGATGGTGTAAATATGTAATTTGAAAAGGATGCAATCTGTTTTAAGTAACACAATAGGATAGTGAAAAACATAATCCAAGTGCACAATAAATCTCAGAATGATAATAATGCAAAGGAAATGCAATGATACAATCCAAATGAACAACACAACACACTACAAGAAGAAAGAGAAAGCAATAGAAGAAGAAGGATAGACTCTGCTTTTAGACGGTATCGAATTCCAATCCAAAGTAAAGGATACTTAGACCTAAAGCCACCCAAAAAAAAAAAGAGAGAAAAAGGAAACAATGTTAGTAACACCTTGTGGAACGCATTGAAATTGAAAGGCACAACATGTATATGATTATGATGATGCAAATAGATCATACCTCATGGTAACTAAGAGTAAAAATGAAAAAAACTCAGAGAAAAAAAATGACTCAAGTGGAAGAGAATTAGAGAAAATGATTACCTGAACGAGTGAAGGCAAGAAATGATATTTAGTATCTTCGTCCTCCCATTCAAGGTCAGTTTTATGTTCTCGAGGATGTATTACTATTTCAAATTTCTCAACTCGTGGGACACTAGCATTTAAGGGAAGCTTTCTCAGCTTTGGACAGTTCTCTGCATATATGCTCCTCAAAAATGGAAAGGGGAGAGGACTCCAGTAGATACTCTCCAGCTTAGGCAAATTAACCAAGTATAAGCTTTAGTTTATGAAAATGTGTAATACCTGTAAGATTGGTTGTTTTCTCTTTGTTTATAACTTCTTCGAATTCTCCTGAAAATATAATGATTAGGTAGACAAGATTTAGAGCAAACAATAGCCAAGTCAGATCCATAATGCCATGGCAGTAGCGTATACGCACGTAAGAGAGGTTGGTAAGCAAGGAAAAGTGGAACTGAGTAAATCAAACGAGTCTGTCTTGCTTTCTTTGCACTTCATATATGTACAATCTTTAAAAACCGCTTTTGAGTATATTCTATATTTGCTCCATTTTATCGAAATACTATTCGTAATTAAGACTTACGTATAAAGATTTTGAGTATATTCTATATTCTTTAAAATTAAATTCACATGGCTTAGAGTCACGCGTTTCGTCGGGCTCCCTATTATCATTAAAACCCGATTTTGAGTATCTTCTGTATTTGCTCCATTTGTTCACTCACTCCAACACACATTCTTCATTTCTTCAAGGATCACACATACATTCTTTATTCTTCCCTCAATTGGTTTCAGTAATTTACAGTTTCTAGAATCCTGAATTGGCTTATTCTTTTTGTAATATAATGTCCCAGTTATCTTAGATTCAACATAACTGTCCCATCATAATTCAAAGAAATTATTATGCTGATATACTCAATTTTTTTTGTTTACATATGCCCTTTTTATATATGTTAGAATCAGTCTAAAATGTTTATGAAATGTTATCCATCCATCTTTATAATCCATAATTGGTATTTAAAGATTTGAACCTCTTTTGTTTCACAAAAGATGTGTAATTCGGAGTCTATACGACTATAATGGAGATTAATTGGAAAATAGAGATTATTCCAGAATTTATGTGCATGAGAAGGTTTTATGTTGCAGTGGCCAAACAAATTACTTGTAGAGAAACCATATTCTAATCACAACATCAAACGGCGCATCTTAATCATTAGGTAGAGCACTATTTAATTGACTACGATTTCTTTTGCACCAACCTTTAAAACTATATCATCACCTTTCACTTTGTAATGAATATACTTATTATGAGACAATTAGGAATAAACCACTTTTTCCTGAGTGCCTTTACGAGGAAGAGAACTTTTATATATGGCTTATGGATTTAGGTAGTTCTACCAATTGATGTGTAGGTTCATGGTTTTTTGGATATAAGGAAAAGTATATATTTTTTTCGTTAATTTTTTTTTTTTTTGTGAATACTGAATACAACGTAGACTATGTTAAATGCACCATTTTCACTTTATGGTTTAGTTTAAAAGTTTAAATTTATTTCTTTCGGTTTAAGTTTAGGTTTGGATTTTTGTTTTCGGAATCATATTTTTTGGATTATCCTAATAATTACGGCATTAGGTTTGGGTTTACCGTTTATAATTTTAGCGTTTAGCTTTTCATAATAATATTGGTTTCTATACATGATATATGATGATAAATATTTAATTGATAAATAACTCATGATAAAGTTTTTTTATCCAGTTTATTTGGATTCCCTCGATTTCATTTTCTTTTAAGATATATTGTTGATTATTAAGTATATGCTTTTTTAATCTATTAATTAAATTTTCATGGTTATATTTTTTAGAGTATAATATTGGTAATTAAATATGTATTTTACACGGTCTATTTGGGTTCCTTCGGTTCTATTTTCTCTTAGGGTCTAGTGTTGGTTATTAAGTGCGCGTTTTATCTCATTTTCTTGGGTTCCATCGGTTTTATTTCTCTTTAGGGTATACAATTGATAATTAAATGCACGTTTTACCTGATCTGTTGGGCCTCGATTCTATTTTCTTTCAAGGTACAATGTTTTATCTGATCTGCTTAGATTTCCTTAGTTTTATTTCTTTTTAATATATAATATTTGTTATTAAATACGTATTTTTTTTATAATCTTTATTTCTTTGTTTTAGTATAGGATTTAGAATTTAGTATTCCAGCATTTAAGTTAAATATTTATTGTCCCAGTAGTTATTGTATTAGATTTGAATTCAGCGTTTATAATTCTAAAATTTAATTTTAATATAATGTTCATGATTTGTAAAATGATCATTATCTATACATAAAAATATATTTATTACGGGTCATGTAAATATAATTTCCATAATTATTTTTCTCCATTAAAATCAATAAAATTTTATTAAATATATATTGTATTGGGTTTGAGTGATATATTTATAATTTATTACTTAATATATGAATAATATGAAAAATATTCTTTCTCGTAAGAAAGCAATAAGAACTGGAGAAGGCTAGAACTCCCCGACTGTCGGTTTGGTGTTGGACTCATTGGTCAAGTCAGCTTGGTTTTCCTTACTGTCGGTTTGGCACATTCGAGTCAGCAAGAGATGTAGCATGTCGGCTTCCGTCATCGGCTCAATGATGTTCGCTCTTATTCGTCATTCGTTTGGATTCTTCTCGGTAGTCTGTTGAAGTTCACTCCTCTTTATTCCGATTTGGTGTTGGTTATTGACGGGCTTGTTTTTTTTTGGTTTGGTCTTTGTGGCCATTTCTATAGTCATCGAGTGTTTTGTAACTAATCTTTAATGACGTTACAGAACCAAGTGATGTATAAATGGCGAAGTCCCTCAATTATGTCTGTAAAATTGGTATGGGTGGTCTCGATATCCTGGTGAAAATTGGTAGATCCTTATGATTATGTTAGTTTTATTTGGCATCTCGTATCTGTAAGGGAAAAAAAAAAAAAGCAATAAGACAACAGAGAAGAAGCACAAATAGGTGGGTCCTTCAGTCACTGTTTGGTTCAATTTCGCCAATTCCTGGCATAAAGCTCTTAGGAAGGAAACTCGTCCGAGATTTAAATAAAAGTTCATCATCCCGTAAGCCATATGGAAAGTGATTTTATTATTGAACAAGTGATCTTCGTTATTCAAGTTTATTGAATGCATATCGCAATATATATATATATATATTACACGTATTTTGCGTAAATTCCTCGAAGACTTCTTCTTGTTACATAAGGTTTGATGAGGAGCAACTATGTCATTATTACGCGGTTTATAGAGAAATTGATTGTTAGTCGAAAGACTTGAACGGATGATTCTGAAGTTTAGGGTATCTGTTCATAGCAATTTCGAAATAAAATCAATCAAAAAAATAATTTCGAAATAAAACATGGTGATTTGATAATAATTGATTAAAACAATTTATGATGAATTTGATTAATGTCTAAAAAAGAAAAACGAAAAAAAAGAAAAAAAGAATGACGGATTGAACACAATTTAATCGTACCTATATATGGCACTTAAAAAAGATATAATATATTTATTTTCTCATAAAACTATTGGTATTAGCCCTTTAAACCAGTACTTGTGTATCAAAAAGAACATTTATCAACATAAGTTTTTCCATTTAGAGTATATATTCATCATTGTTTTTAATTAAAAAGATGCTTTAGACACCATGATTACATTCTTCATGCTCTACAAAAAAATGGATTATCTCGTCTATATTAAACCTCACTTTCACATCTACTAAAAGATACAATGTACACTCAATCTCACTATCTCTTCGTTCTTTTAATGTAAATCAGAGAACCAAATAGTAAAATACTAAGATGTGAATTTTTAAGAAATAATAATCAGGACTGAATCGACAAGGAACGATCGGTTGTCTTGAAGTCGCTGTTGACTATAAAGCCATCTTCTCTGAATCACATGTTCCATTCTCTTCACACATTCTCTCTCGTTCCAAACTAATCTAACCTTAAAAACCAAATCTTTTACTATTTCATTCTCCATTTCTTTCATTTTTTATCAAACAATTTCCCCTGTTTCTCTCTTAACTTCATACGATAACTTATGGGATTTTCCGGCAAGACCCACCACCAGTTCGAAGGCAAATTTAGCGAAACTGCTGAAGAAAAGAAATGGGTAATCACCGGAATCTCCTTACGTTCTCCGATGAAGCTAATTAGACTCTCCTCCTCTGCCTTAGCCAACACGGAAGACGAAGATCTGTGTCCAACGACTCCAACGGCGGCTTCCGTAAGAATACCGACGGTGTTTTCGTGTCCTCCGGCGCCGAAGAAACGGAAACCGTCATTGAAGTTTAGCTATGGTGGCGCTAGAGAGTTCTTCTCTCCACCAGATCTCGATACCGTCTTTATACACCGAGCTACTTAATTCTGATTATAATCGCTTACTTATTGGGAGATCGATGAGATTAACCATTTCGAAAATATGGAAATCATGAAGAATGAAGAAAAATCTAGAAGTTCATTGATATCCTAGTTTAGGAAATTGACTATTATCTTTAATTTAGATGAGGAAACTTAGATTATAAGAGAATGTATCTTATACAATTATTCTCATGAGAATCTAATAATAATCTTTTATAAACACTCATGTGGTCTTACTCTCATCATTTTATCATTTTTAGTCTTTCTAACCTTTTAAGGTTTACTTAAATTTCTAAATGATTTCTTCATTACTTTAGCTTTTTACTCTTTAAGTGTTTGCTTCGTTATTTTCATTTTAAAAAGGAAAAAATTGTTAGCAATTAGGACCCTAAGGTCCCTAACTAAGGTAAGTGAGCTTCGATGTTCATGTACAATTTTTTTGTTTTCAGTAAAATTGATTAATCCATTATTATTTAATTTTCGGTATTAAAATTTTCAGACTCCTTTTACGTTTTGTGCAGATACATTTGTGGATTCGATGATGTTAATATGTTGTTTACAGATTAAAAGAATAATATACTCTCTCTACTCTTTTAATCTTTTACTCTAAAAATGGTCGTCAAAAAAGATTTAAGAGTAAAACTTTCTAGTATCTGTCTTTTTGTTTGTTACTTCTAATTTTCTTTTGCTTTTACCATGATATCATATTAAGTTTGTTTTTTGGTGAGGGTGAAAATCAAGAGTCTCCGTTCCAAGAAAATATCTAAATTGTTGAAAACTGTAAGATTACAAGAGAATCTATGTCTATTTTGGGCTTCAAGATTCTCTTCCTTTTAATCAGAATGTTTTTTCCACCATGAAAGCTTTGTGCTAGTAGAAGACTCAACGACAAAAATTTTAGATGTAACAAAATCTTGCTATAAATAAGTAGGAACCTAATCTAAGATACATAACATAGAACAATTTTATTTTGAACTAAAACTCATGAACTTAAATACAAAGTCTATATGTATGTAATATATATATATATATATATGGTATATAGCTAAGCCTTAATGTATTAAAAATGCTGAATATAGTAAAATTCAAAAAGTTACCACCCTATTTACTGTAGAATCCAATCAGTACTCCACACTATTGCATGTTCACGCGGAGCAACTGAGACAGTGCACCTCAATATCTAAAAAGCCTTAGCGTCAACTGTCAACTTGTACTTTTAACCCAAAACGTACCACAATTTGTTTTGTCCTATATAAAGCAAACAAACAATATTTCAAAACTTTCCATTATTGAAGAAATTTTTACGTTTATTTATTATATATACAATATATTTGAAAATAATAACAAGTTGTGTTTGATTGAGGACAATTTTTTTCTTTGAAAAATCGAAATCGTTGGATCTAGACAGTCCAATTGTTACAGATTTAATATTAAAAATAGATCGTTTAGTACATTCAAAATAAAATTTAGTATTAAATGATATAAGAGATTCAATTTAATGTACATATATGGTTTTTTCATTGTTTTGTAGATATTGGGAATTCAAATTTTGTTTTTTTTGTTAAAAAATTTCGATTTAATGTTTTGGTTTTTGATTTTCTTGTTTAGTAGATTAAAGTTGTGAAAGCGACAATTAACTAAAAAGCAGTTCTTAAATAATATATTTAGGGCTAAATTATGCTATAAAAAAGTGACATTTTTTTTTTTGCTATTTTTGAAAATTCCCTAGACTTTTTTGGTGCTACCATGATATTATTGGTTAGGGTGAGAAACTTTCACGTGTCTTCTATGGTTTTGGAAGCAGAAGCTAACAGTTTGGGCAGAGAAAGGGTTTAATTTGCTGACTGCACCTTCATAATCAAACTTGACTAAAGTTGTGGCGGAATTAATGGATTCAGAGGAGTGTCCATTTCTTGAATTTTTATTGCATGAGATCCGACATTTTCAAAATCTTTTTCCCCAGGTGAAAGGATACTCACCCTCCACGTGAAGTGAATTTATGTGATCATTCTCTTTCTAAGTTTGGTGTTTCCTTACCTTTAATGCAAGATTTTGTATTTGATGTAATTCTTATTTGTCTTTCAATAGTCTTGTAGATCTAGATCTCTACACAATCTTGATGATAACCAAATTCATCACACAAACTTTTAAGTTAAGTAGTTTCTTTCACTGCCCGCCCAAGTTAGAACCATATTATATTCTGACTATGTCGTAGAAAATGCTACAACCTTTTGAAACGTAGACTTCTAGCTCAATATGTTTTCTCCAGCTAAGAATGCAAACCTAGTAATTGATCGATCGGGATCAGCCGCAAATCAACATCAAAAATACAAAACTTTTATAAAATGAATTGACTAGGCATAATTACATCGACTACGCAGGTGAAGAAAGAAGAGAAAACTGGCAGCATTACAATTCTGTCTGGATGCTATCATCAAGTATATATTACTATGTTGTACAAACATATAAGTAACCCCATTATCGTAAGCAACTGGATCATTTGACTGTGAATCACCCTGAACATTTAAACAAAACGATGATGACAACACTCTGATTCTAAACCAGACAGCTTTATAATGCTGATTTAGATCAAATTCTAATCCAAACCATTTAACCAATGATCAAACTTGTTCATTACTTCCAACAGTTTCAGTGGCATCAGATCACAAAGACGGAGACGAATCCATTATCTTTAGAATTTTATTTCTAGTACAGATAGAAACAGACACGAATCCAGCTTTTTTAAAACCAATCAAGCGTGTTCATTGCTTCGAAATGTCTCAATTCCAATTGACGAACTTCTCAAACACAAATCTACAAGTTTATCCACTAACTCTATGTTCCCTGCCAATTCTACAGTAACCCAGCAATAAAGACCGATCAATGAGCGATAAAAGGAAGATCACAGAGCAAAAATCGAGAAAAAAACCTCTTTATCGATGAGCTTAGTGAAGAATCGCTCGGCTTGAGAAGCGGAGACATCGCCACGGTAATCACGCCAGACGAGAACGCGCCCCTTAATATCAAGCAGCGCGGAGGCAGCTCCTGCCATGTTCTTCCCTAGGAGTTTCGAATCAGATCCAAATGCGGCGAATTAATCAGCGAGATCTGATGAAATTATTGTTTCGATGGAGAAGAAGAAGTAGCCACATCTAGAAGGAGATTGAGATTGATCTCTCCCAGCTGAGATTTCTCATTTTCGCAATTGGTTTTTTTCTTCTGGCGATCTGATGATTTCGTTAATGTTACTTGATTTCTCTAGCTACGCTTTGATTTAGAGCTTCCCACATTCGCCTCTGCGTTCCACTAACACGGCGTCGTTTTACATTTTCCGTTTTAACTAGGAGCGTTCGATCCAGATAAACCGATCTTATCCGAACCGAACCAAAATATTCAATCTGAAAACCGAACCAAAATAGATTTTTTTTTTTTTCCTATATTCGAAAGCTTGAATCCAAATGAACCGAGAAAAAAAAAAGCTTTGTCAGGACAATGTACAAGAAAAGAAACGTTTCAGTTTTCAGAGATTTTGCAAAGTTTGTGTTGAATCATTGATGCAATCAACGTCAATTTCTATTAATACGGATCTACCTTTTTATCATTTGGAATGTTAAGAGAGCTTAAATTGGGTTTTTAATGGTTTCGTGCCAGCTCATAGAGATTCCTAGAAGCATAAACTGTTGATTGTGTAAAAATGTAGTTTGAGAAGGATGCAAAACGTTTTAGGGAATACAAAAGGAAAATGAAAAACATAATCCAAGTGAACAATACCAACCCACTCCAGAAATATCAGAATGCAAAGCAAAGGCAATTATACAATCCAAATGAACAACACAAATACAAAAACAAAGAGAAAGCAATAGAAGAAGAAGAAGAAGCATGGATTCTGATTTTAGACAGTGACGATTCCAAATCCGGAGTAGAGGATGTTTAGTCATTAACCCCACTAAAGAAGAAGAAAAAGAAACGAAGAAGTTAGAGACACTTGTGGAACGCATTGAAGTTGAGAGGCACAGCATATTCTATATTTATATTATGTGATCCAATTTGTAGAAGGATCATATCTCATGCTAACCTTGAAAGAAACACTAATAAGAAATAAAAATAACTCAATCACAAGGGATTAAAAGAAATGATTACCCAGTGGATTAAAGGTAAGAAACGATTTTTAGTATCTTCGTCCTCCCATTCAAGGTTATTTCCCTGTTCTCGAGTAGTCATTGTAATTACAAGTTCCTCAACTCGTGGGACACTTGTAGCAGTTAAGGGAAACTTTCTCAGCTTTGGACAGTTACCTGCATGTATGCTCCCCAAAAATGGAAAAGGGAGAGGACTCCAGTAGATACTCTCCAGATTAGGCAAATTCTGCAAAAATAAGGTTTCTAGTTTCTGAAATGGGGTAATACCTGTAAGTTTGGTTGCTTTCTCTTTGTTTATTATTTCCTCTACTTCACGTGAATCTGTAATTTGTAGGAATTCAAGATTTGGAGCAAACAATAGCCAAGTCAGATCCTTCATGCCATGGCAGTAGTTTATATTCACACCGGAGAGGTTGGTAAAGCAAGGAATTGTGGGACTGTGTAAATTAGACGAGTCCATATATATATCAATCTCCGAAACATGACTACTTTCCACAAAGAGGTTATCAAGATTTTTCATACTCACTAGCAATGATATATTGATTGGCTTTTGTTGAAAAAACTCAATCTGCAGAGAATTGATGCAGTTCGCCAACCTATGATCGCCTAATATTAGCTCCAAACCTAACTCTGTAGATATCGTTATGGTTAGAACTTGTAGATGCTCCAGTAGCTGCAACTCCTTCACTAAGCTAACATCTCCATGAACCTTAGAATCTAGTAGTTCCAAAATTCTTAAACTCGACAACTTTGATATCTCACCCAGACTACAAAGTCTCCTTGTAAAACTCAAATACAGATGAGTTAGATTTTCAAATCATGGAAACCAACAGGCAGTTGCTTTATACTTGTAAACGACAAGTCAATATACTGCAAGGAGGCCAGCTCGGATATCTGCTCTGGAAGTTCACTGAAACTCTCATTACCTGACAGATCCAATACAACTACCTTTTGCATAGACAAGATAAATTCACCCGAGAGATTCTTCAGATTTCTATTATTCTGGAGGAAAAGAGTTGTAAGTTCAGAACACTTGGAACTGCAATTTATCGTTTCAATATTATTCTTCATCAATGACATCCTTCTCACAACTCCCCAATCCTTGACTTCTGGTATTTCATATAATCCGACTCCTGCTCGCACAACAAAAGTCTCTTTCTGTTTCCCAAAATCGGAGGCAATCCATAGAGCGATAAAAGGAAGATCACAGAGCAAAAATCGAGAAAAAAACCTCTTTATCGATGAGCTTAGTGAAGAATCGCTCGGCTTGAGAAGCGGAGACATCGCCACGGTAATCACGCCAGACGAGAACGCGCCCCTTAATATCAAGCAGAAAGCGCGGAGGCAGCTCCTGCCATGTTCTTCCCTAGGAGTTTCGAATCAGATCCAAATGCGGCGAATTAATCAGCGAGATCTGATGAAATTATTGTTTCAATGGAGAAGAATAAGTAGCCACATCTAGAAGGAGATTGAGATTGATCTCTCCCAGTTGAGATTTCTCATTTTCGCAATTGGTTTTTTTCTTCTGGCGATCTGATTATTTCGTTGGTTGTCGTTCCTTGATTTGATTTCTCTAGCTACTCTTTGATTTAGAGCTTCCCGCATTCGCCTCTGCGTTCCACTAACACGGCGTCGGTTTACATTTTCCGTTTTAACTAGGAACGTTCGATCCAGATAAACCGATCTGATCTGAAACGAACCAAAATATTCAATCTGAAAACCGAACCAAAATAGATTTCTTTTTCTATATTCGAAAGCTTGAATCCAAATCCGAACCCCAAAAAAAAAAAAAAAAGAGAGCTTTGTCAGAACAATGCACAAGAAAAGAAACGTTTCGGAATCAGGATTTTCCAGAGGGTTTGTGGTGAATCTTTGATGCAATCAACGTCAATTTCTATTAATACGGATCTATCTATTATCGTTTTGAATGTTAAGAGAGCTTAAATTGGGCTTCGAATGGTTCCTAGACACATAAACTGTTGATTGTGTAAAAATGTAGTTTGAGAAGTATGCAAAACATTTTAGGGAATACAAAAGGAAAATGAAAAAACATAATCCAAGTGAACAATACTAACACGCTCCAAAAATATCAAAGCAAAGGCAATTATACAATCCAAATGAACAACACAAATACAAGAAGAAAGAGAAAACAATAGAAGAAGAAGAAGCAGCGTGGATTCTGATTTAACACAGTGAAGATTCCCAATCCGGAGTAAAGGATGTTTAACCCTTACCGCAACTAAAGAAGAAAAAAAGAAACGTACAAGTTAGAGACCCTTGTGGAACGCATTGAAATTGAGAGGCACAACATATTCTATATCTCTATTATGTGATCCAATTTGCAGAAGGATCATATCTCATGCTAACCTTGAAATAAACACTAATAAAAAATAAAAATAACTCAATCACAAGAGATTAAAAGAAATTATTACCTAGCAGATTAAGGGCAAGAAACGATTTTTAGTATCTTCGTCCTCCCATTCGAGGTTATTTCCCTGTTCTCGAGTGGTCATTGTTACTGAAAATTCATCAACTCGTGGGAGACTTGTAGCATTTAAGGGAAGCTTTCTCAGCTTTGGACAGTCACTTGCATGTAGGCTCCTCAAAAATGGAAAGGGGAGAGGTCTCCAGTAGATACTCTCCAGCTTAGGCAAATTATATAGATATAAGAAGTCTAGTTTCTGAAATGGGGTAATACCTGTAAGATTGGTTGCTTTCTCTTTGTTTATAATTGCTTCGACTTCATCTGAACTTCTAACGACTAGGTTGACAAGATTTGGAGCAAACAATAGCCAAGTCAGATCCTTCATGCCATGGCAGTCATCTATACGCACGCAGGAGAGGTTGGTAAAGCAAGGAATTGTGGGACTTTGTAAATCAGACGAGTCCATATATGTATTAATCTCTGAAACATGACTTCTTTCCACCTTGAGGTCACGAAGATTGTTCATACTCACTAGCAATGATATATTGAATGGCTTTTGATGAAAATTCTCAATCCTCAGATAATAGATGCAGTTCGCCAACCTTTGATCGCCTACTGTTAGCTCCAAACCCAACTCCATAGATATCGTTATGCCTAGAACTTGTAGATGCTCCAATAGCTGCAGCTCTTTCACTAAGGTAACATCTCCATGAACCTTAGAATCTACTAGTTTCAAAATTCTTAAACTCGACAACTTTGATATCCCACCCAGACTACAAAGTTTATTTGTAAATCTCAAATACAGATGAGTTAGATTTTTCAAATCATAGAAACCAACAGGCAGTTGCTCTATACTTGTAAAAGACAAGTTAAGATACTTCAAGGACGCCAGCTCTGATATCTGCTCTGGAAGTTCACTGAAGCTCTCATTACCTGACAGATCCAATACAACTACCTTTTGCATTGACAGGATAAATTCACCCGAGAGATTCTTCAGATTTTTATTATTCTGGAGGAAAAGAGTTGTAAGTTCAGAACACTTGGAACCACAATTTATCTCTTCAATATTATTTCTCATTAATGACATCCTTCTCACAGCTCCCCCATCCTTGATTTCTGGAATTTTATGTAATCCGACTCCTGCTCGCACAACAAAAGTCTCTTTCTGTTTCCCAAAATCGGAGGCAATCCATAGAGCCATTTCACGAACCACGTCATGCATCACAACCGTAGATAATGTAAAACCAACCTCCATTAGTAAATTTGCACGAATAAAGGTACCAAGTATCGTATAACCCTTATTGCTCGCTCTTTTAATAACATGGTAGTCTCTGATGAATCCTTCGCATATCCAGTAGTGTATCAACGATTCTTTATCTATATGAAAATCTTCTGGAAACAAAGCACAATATAGAAAACATGACTTGATATGTTCATCCACCAAGCTATCGTAGCTGTACTTGAGAATTGGAAGAATTTTATTTTCCATGTCAGAAAACTCTGCAGCGGATGTAGTCAAAACATCGATTGCATGCTCCCATTCTTGTACCATAGTTTTAGATGTCATCGCCTCACCAATAACATTGAGCGCCAGTGGTAGACCACGACATTTTTCAGTGACCTTTCTTGCCAGCTCAACTATTACAGGATCTCTACTTAATGTGTAGTCTCCGACCTTGTTTTTGAACAACTCCCATGCTTCGTCTGGTTCCAAACATTTGACTTGCATTGGTTCGTGATCCCCCATCTGCTCACATACATCTCGAAAACGAGTGGTGAATGCTACTTTGCGTCCAATTTCTCCTGTTGGATCCGGAACTCCGATGGATTCTAAATCCACTTTCTCCCATATGTCATCAAGCATCAAAACAAATCTCTTCCCCTTTAAAACTCTGTGTATATCAGCGGCCTTATCACTTTCATTTTTGTTCTTCCAAACCTCGTCACAAAGGTGTAGTTTTTCTGCAATATCTTCTTGAAGCTTCGAAATCGTTGCGCCTTGCGACACCACGATCCATATCACAACGTCAAACCTACTAGACATTTTAGCTAACTTATTGTGGATTTGTTTGAAAAGGGTAGTTTTGCCTACACCACCCATGCCGTGAAGACCCATGATTCCGACTCCATCTTTCATAAGGGTATTACATGCCTCTTCAAGCATTTTATCCTGACCAATAGTAGACCGAGTAGGTCTCTCCTCAACTTCAGATCTCGGAGCCGGCTTAGTGACCACTTCAAAATTACCCTCCTTTTTGAGATTCTTAACCTCTTCCAACAACAAGAATACCTTTTCCCCAAATTTGTAGCTCGAACATACATTTTTTGAGCATAAACCACAGAGACACAACTTTTGAAGCTGAACGGGACTAGCACTAAACACATTTTTGAATCGTGTATCAATGCTCTCGACACGGGTAAGCCATAGCTGGACAGCTTCAAGCCTTTGTTGATGGCGTGCCTCCTCTCTCGTAACCTTGTTCTGCACTTCATGTTGAATTGCTTTGAGATCTTCCATTTCCCTCTCTAGAGCTTTGTAATTCTTCTTGAGGGTTCGAATATAACCTTCACCACATAAGCATCTAAAGATGCTATTCAGCGCTTGATCACAAGAAATTTGGAAAGACAAACAATTCCCCATCGTGATAAAAAGAGAGAAATTTTAGTAAGCAACAACGAAGCTAAAGCTGAAGCAGAAGAAGTGTTTTAAGTGAAGATGTTGGAGATAACATGTTGCTCCAATACGGATGGCTAGGAGATTTTCAAAAAAAAGAAATAAGATTAAAATAAAGACATTGGCGTCGTTGATTATTCTTATTTCTGGTCGGCTAGAGTCCAAACGACCACTACTTTCTGGCAATAACATGGTATGTAAAGGCATTGCTGACTTTTAAAAATGACAACTCACTTTCATTTTAGTATAGAATAAAAATTGAATAATTTTTTCTGTCATGTTTGCAAATTCGTTTATTTTACCATGCCACAGCAAAGTGATCGAACCAATTAAGTCTTTTGTCATTATGAAATCAAGTCTTGTAACTAAATAAATTGAAAATAGGACTGAGAACTAGAAAATAAATTAAGAACACCAAAACCAACATACACCAAAGCTAATATTATACTGATAGTGCGGTTTTTTTAAAAAGTGGCATATACGGTAATTTTCTCAAGAAAAAACCTTCCTTCCTTTTTAAGGAGATTTCATTAATTCATTTGGTACATTTTCCTCTACAACAGTACGAAGTACAAACAATAATACAAAGATAGAGGACTATCCACTACCACTTGGACGCGAGCCCGGCCTTTAACACTGACACATACAAGAGCTGGTTTCATGTGTCCGGGACACCTGGCAAGCACCAATGGCTACAATCTTGGTATGACTCATGTCAAATTTGGGTTTATTAAATGAAGAGGGACCATTGTGCAATTAAAGCCTGTACGACAATAAAAACAACAACATATTTACTGTACGGTAAACCAAAATCAATTAAAAGTAAAAACAAAAAAGCAATATTATGACATGTGCAAATGGTCCATCGCGCCTTTGTTACCCTCTACCGGTCTCTCTCCTTCAACGGTCTCTTAAAACCATCATTAATGCAGATCCTTAACATAGTTTCTTAGGTGTTTTATGATTTAAATTTAAGATTAAATACTAATTTTCCTAAGAATCGATTCTTATTTGGGATACTTAAGAATCGATTCTTAAGACCCACGTGTCAAGCTTGTGTTTTCTTTTCTTCTCTCTTCCGTCGACGACTTCTTTCTTCTTTTCCGGGAGACTCTTTTCTTCCGTCGACGACTTCTTTCTTTCTTCTCTTCCGTCGACGACTTCTTTCTTCTCTTCCGAGAAAAATGAAGAAAACATCGCCGACGACTCTTAACGAGCAATTTCTTTCTCCTTCGACGACTTCTTTCTTTTCTCTTCCGTCGCATGCATGTATCTTTTGGACTCTTGACGGCGATGTTTTCTTTGATTCCTCTTGGTGAAATCGGAGGTTCAATTTCTCTCCTGAATTTTTTTAGGGTTCGAAGATTGATCTGAACTTGTTTAGGGTTCGATAGATCGTTTCTATTTTTTGTAGATTGATCTGTTTGAAGGATTTAGTGTTTGATATTAGGAATTGATATTTGTACAAGATATAAGTGTAAATCGTGTTGTTTTTGAAGGATTCTGGTGCCGATTGAGCGCGTGTGATTAGTTAGAATGAGAAAATCCGTATCCCATCTTCAACGGGGCTAAAGAAGATCCATATCGGCCAATGGAATTGGTTTATAGGATGGTGGTGGTAAGTGTGTGCTACTACTAAGCAAACTCTCTCTTTTTATTTTATTTTTGTCTACCCTCTTTCTTAGATCTCTCTGTGATCACTTTATTAAGAGTCTCAGTGGTGTTTCTTTGATTTGTGAGTTTCCTTGAGTAATTGGTTCCTACTGAGTGTTTGTTAGAGATATACTGTGTTAAGTAGATCGATTGAAAACCCCAAGTACTTGTTTAGTTGTTATGGAGAACCTTAATGAGATTGGTAACAAATTGAAATCAAATTGAAAATGTTAGGCTTTTTCTTTTTCAGTTTGTTGCTGGTTTAAGTTTGGAACAGTTTGGTCAGAAATGCAATTGTTATATGTGAAACGAGAAAAAAGGAATCTTGTTTTCCTTTTTTTTTTTGAAGTGTTTGTGCTTTCTATTGTTAACTAATTAGATCTGCAATGTGAAAGGCAGTGATGTTACCTGATTGATTCTTTGTTTTCATATTCTCATGAGCTGTTTTAATATGTAAAAAAAAAAATTTATTTAATTTGCAGGTTTCTAAATTGTGTCAGAATTTTCAGAATATGAGAAGAGGTTGAGGGAAAAGGAGGAAGCAAGGTTAGTTTTAGAATTTTCGGATATGTTGTTAGCATATGATACAAAGTTTCATGTTTTCACTTACTGGTTTTGATGGTAATAAGTGCATTGTTGCATCTTGAAAATGATGATTTACAGTGGTACTTATGATATTCGTTTTGTTTGCTTTAATTCAGGGTCGATGTCGTAGTCTTTGTCATATTGGAACTAGTGATCTTTCCAATGTTGTGTTCTTGGTGTTTATCTTCTCACGCAACCAAACCCAACTCTTTCCTCGCATCAGCATTGTGCATATATGCATTGATGAAGATGACAGCGAAGCTCACACTGACTCTAGGCTAGGCACGATCACGGAAGATTGTTTTTGGTTTTACTCGAGCGTTTTGTGATTAAAGATATCTAGTTTTCCACATATCTATGTTACACTTAATATCATAGTGAAGTTATTTAGATTTTTTGGCTATAAAAGTTTATTAAAAATGGTTTGCAGGATTTTCATGTGACGTGAAAAAAGAAATGCATGTTGACAAATGTAGTCACAAGATGAGAAATGCATGTTGTTTGTGTTTGTTTCTTCACAAAATTAAAATAAACTCTATTTAAAATAAAACAAAATTATTATAAAAAAAATTTAAGAACCTATTGGAGCAGAAAAAACATAAGTTTCTTAACAGAGATTCTTAACTTAAACTTTATAATTAAATATTAGTTAAGAAATCAAATGGGTTTCTTCCATTGATGATGCTCTAAAGATAGTGAAAAAGAAGCTGCAAAATTTCCAATATATCAAAAAATAGATTGTCTATAAAATTCCCAACTTCAAGCTACAAAATTCTCTCATTTGATAAGCTCTCTTGTTAGATCCGATATATCTATTGCTAATATTTTTTCTTTTTATATACCACTACGGTAGTGCCACTACCGATTAAGAGGGTAATTGGTTGGAGGTTTAGACTTTTCTAAAGCCATATTTTGGTCTAAAGATCTAAATTGAAAGCAATCATGCTTTATAAATATTTGAATTGAAAGCAGTCATGCTTTTAAATATTTTTTAAAGTTAAAGCCACTTTTAAAAATCTACAGTTATTTTTATGATTTTTTTTCTTTTCTGGAATAAAAGTCTAAAGCCATAAATTTTGGGATTTGAAAATTTTTCTTTAGCTTTTCTTTTTCATTTAATTCTACAACTCCTGCAAATAAAATTAAAGTTACAGCCCAAAAATCTGCAGCCAAAATTCTATAGCTATAATCCTAAAGTTACAGCAGAAAATTTTCAATCTCCGTGATTCATAAATTTTCAGTCTCCGCTATAACTATAGCGGTGTTAAAAAGACTAAACGGACCAGACATAAATTTTCAGTCGGAACCTACTCTAAATTAAACAGGCAGACCTGTTTGGGCCTGTTAGTTAAACTGGCTCTAACGCAGAGAACGGGTAGACCGTTTAGATCCGTATACTTTTATATGAAAACTACTCTTTATATCGATCAACCTTTCACCTCCCGTTCCTCTTCCTCTTCCCATTGGAAAATTGACTTCCGATGAAGAACCTAGATCCGATTCCAAATTTGGCAATTTGCAGCATCAATAGAAGAAGAAGAAGTAGCTGAGTCCGATCTAGATTGACTTGTTCTTAGATTTTTCCCACTTGATGAACCAGATTGACTACGAACCGAATTAAATCTTCCGATAACAAACGAGACAGTTCTAACCCGACCGTTACAGATCCAGAAGGGTTAGAACTGCTACCAGTAGTGGTAGTGTGGTAGTGGTGGTGAGTCCACGTGGCTGAGAACGAAACGGAGAAACCGGTTAACCAAGATCTAGTTCACGGGAATTCTGGTTTGTTGATCTCGGAGATTAGTGATGAATCACGGAGATGATCGGCGAGTTTGTCAGATTCAGGAATGGGTTTAACTGACTTCGGCATTTTTAACTTTTCTGGCAAAGAAAGAAATGAAATTTGCGAGAATTGAAGAAGACCCTAATCGAGGTTTTTTTTATTGGTAATAGAAGTTTAGGGTTTGACTGCGGTGAGAAATGGTCGTTAATGGAGACGACGACGGTGAAGAGTGGAGGAGATGGAGAATGGAGGATTAGATACTCTGTGAAAAGGCATCGAAGGGGAAAGAGAACGAAAGGGGGAATCTCGTCAATTAAAAGTTTTGATCCCAAAAAAAGAAAAAAAAACCACATATAACTTAAACGGGCCTAAACAGGTGTACAAAGGCCTAAGTAATTTAAGCGGGTTTAAACAGATGGGACTAACCAGGCTTAAGATTTAAACGGGTCTAAGCAGCTGTGCAGTTAAACGGGACGGGTCTGAACGGGCTGGATCTAAACGGGTTTAGGCCACGCATTTTAACATCTTTTTATCGTAGAAACCAACCCATAAAAATGTGATTTTGGTACAGTGATACGGATCAAATGCCCCTAATGATAGAAATTATGTTATAATTTTGATATCTTGCTTTGTTATAATTATGGTATCCTACCTTAGGAGTAATTGAAAGGAACTTTGATAAGAGAATATATTGCACAAAGAAAGGATTTTGGGAGAGAATATGAAGTTTTATTATATTGTGGTGTGTTTATTACAAGTGAAGATGAACCATATTTATAGAGAAATTTGAGAAATCCCAATAAGTGTAATGGTGATATTGGGATCCATTAAATTACTATGAGTGCTCCATTAACCTCTTGAGTGCTCCATTATCATCTTGAGTGCTCCATTAATTTAGATGCTTCTTGGATTTAATATTTGTAACACTCTTCCTTGGAGACCAATGTCACTATAACGTAAAAATCCTTCTAGGAAAAAACAATGGAAAAAACAATAGATAGGTAAAAAGAGTGCAACCATGCAAACTCCCCCTCGAATGACCAAAATCATGCTTCATAGGTCTCGTTGTCTAAGCATGCCAATGTTGTGGACATGCTTTCTGAAAACCGAGGTAGGTAGTGACTTTGTAAAAAGGTCTGCAACATTATCGGTTGATCGAACATATCTCACCTCAATTTCTTTATTCTCTTGAAGTTCTTGGGTATATGAAAAGAGCTTCGGGTGAATATGTTTTGTTCGATCACTTTTAATGTATCCTTCTTTCATTTGAGCAACGCATGTTGCATTATCTTCATATATGATGGTTGGTTCCACGTTAACTTGAATTCCGCTACTTGATCGGATGTGTTGGCTTATTGATCTAAGTCATACACATTCCCTACTTTCCTCATGGAGTGCAATGAATTCAGCGTGGTTCGAAGAAGTAGCTACAAGCGTTTGTGTTTGAGGGCGCCAAGATATAGCAGTGTTTCCGATCGTGAAGATATATCCTGTCTGTGATCGGGCTTTGTGTGGGTCTGATAAATATCCAGCATCTGCAAAACCAACCAATTGACTAGTTGATTTGTTAGAATAAAACAATCCTAAATCAATCGTTCCTTGGAGATAACGAAAGACATGTTTGATTCCTTTCCAATGTCTTTGCATAGGAGACGAACTGAATCTTGCTAAGAGATTAACAGCAAATGATATATCTGGTCTAGTACAATTTGCAAGGTACATAAGAGCTCCAATGGCACTAAGATATGGTTCTTCCGGACCAAGTATCTCTTCATTTTCCTTATATGGTCGGAATGGATCATTTTTAACACTAAGTGATCTTACGACCATAGGAGTACTAAGAAGAGTTGTTTTATCCATGTTAAATCGTTTTAATACTCTCTTGGTATATGTGGATTGATGCACAAATATACCCTTTTGAGATCTCTCAATTTGTAGGCCAAGACAAAACTTTGTCTGTCCGAGATCCTTCATCTCAAATTCCCCTTTTAAATAATTTGATGCTTTTTGCATCTCTTTTTGAGTTCCGATTATATTCAGATCATCGACTATACCGCGATTATCACAAATCCGTATATGGTTTTCTTGATAAAAACACATGGGCATATAGGATCATTCACATATCCTTCTTTTATCAATTGCTCACTAAGGCAATTATACCACATTCGTTGCTTTAATCCATATAATGATCTTTGCAACTTAATTGCACATAACTCTTTGGGTTTGGAACTCAATGTGTCTGGCATTTTAAACCCATCGGGTATTCTCATATAGATATATGTATCTAAACAGCCATATAAATATGTTGTAACAACATCCATCAGACGCATTTCTAGATTCTCATTAGTTGTTAGGCTCATCAAGAATCTAAATGTGATGCCATCCATCACGGGGGAATATGTTTCCTCATAATCAATCCCAAGTCTTTGGGAGAAACCTTGTGCAACAAGGCGAGTTTTAAATCTCATAATTTCATTTTTCTCATTTCGTTTTCGAACTAATATCCATTTGTATCCAACTGGTCTTACACCCTCAGGTGTGAGTACAATGGGTCCGAATATTTTTCGCTAATTAAGCGAATCAAGCTCGACTTTTATTGCCTTTTTCCACTTTAACCAATCATGTCTCCTTTAACATTCATATACAGGCTTTGGTTCTGGATCCTCGTTTTCCTCATTTATTTTTCTTGATACGAGGTATGAGAAAACATCATCGATATCAACTATTTCATTTCTATTCCATATCTTTTCATTATGGATATAGTTGATAAATATCTCATGATTTTCTTCAGGCTCATGATGCTCTGCATCATCCACATTCTCATTATGATGTGTATCATCATTATTCTCATGATTCTCCTTTTCCAAAATATTTTCAACCACTTTGGGAGAATTATGCCTTTCAGCTTCCTTTCTTTTTCTAGGATTCTTATCCTTATAACCAAAGGGTCTACCACGCTATAAGCGGGTTCTAGACTCCCGTGTATCATCTGCTAGTCCACCTCTTTGTGGAATCTCAATTCTAGCAGGAACATTTGCAGCCGGTATATGAGATTTTGTTACCGTTTTGGTATTTGCAAATGCATCAGGAAACTGATTTGCAATACTTTGCAAATGCATAATACGTCGAATTTCTAGTTCTGACTGCTTAGTAGGAGGATCAAGGTATAACAACGTTGGTACACTCCACTTGATATCCTTTACTACTTGCTTATTTTCTCCCCCTAGAACTAAAAATTCTTTCTCGTCAAAATGACAATCGGTAAATCTGGCCGTAAAGACATCACTAGTATTTGGTTCTAGGTATCTTATAATTGATGGAGAATCACATCCAACATAAATTCCAAACCTCCTCTGAGATCCCATTTTTGTACGTTGTGGGGGTGCTATCGGCACATACACCGCACGACCAAAAATTTTAAAATGGGAAACATTTGGTTCTCGACCAAATGCTAACTGTAATGGGGAGTACTTTTGATATGCACTCGGCTTTATCCGAATCAGTGCTTATGCGTGCAATATGGCATGCCTCCATACAGATGTTGGGAGTTTTGATCTCATGATTAACGGTCTTGCAATTAATTGCAGACGTTTAATTAATGATTCAGCCAAACCATTTTGAGTATGAACATGACCCACAGGATGTTCAACCTCAATTCTCGATACCATACAATAATCATTAAATGATCGGGAAGTGAATTCACCAGCATTCTCTAATCTAACTCTTTTAATAGGATAATCAGCAAACTGTGCCCTCAGTTTGATTATCTGAGTTAGAAATCTCGCAAATGCCATATTTCGAGATGACAATAGACAAACATGTGACCATCTACTAGAAGCATCAATCAACACCATAAAATAGTGGAATGGTCCACATGGTGGATGAATTGGTCCACATATATCGCCTTGAATACGTTCAAGGAACTTTGGTGATTCTTTATCAATTTTGGTTGGCGATGGCCTTATTACCGATTTTCCCAGAGAACATGCTTCACATGTGGATTTTTCTTGATAAATCCCTTGGATTTTCAGTCCATGACCATGTGAAGTCTCAATGATTCTCCTCATCATCGTGGTGCCCGGATGACCTAAGCGGTCATGCCATAATATGAAATCTTCTGGATATTTTTTTACCACAAGATGTGATTCTATTGCATCTATATATGTTTGGTGCAAATCAGAAGGAAGTTTTGTAAATCTTTCCTTAAGAACCCTTTTTCCCGATTTATCGGAAAGTATATACATATATTTCTTTCCATTCTCAGTAGCAGACTTAGTATCAAATCCTTGATGATATATGTCTTTGAAACTCAACGAATTCCTTTTTGAATTTGGAGAATACAAGGCGTTATCAATGGAAAACTTTGTTCCATTAGGCAAAACAAATTTTGCTTTACCAATTCCTTCAATCAAGTCTGTAGGACCTGATATTGTATTTACAACCATTTTTGTTGGTTTTAATTCAGAGAAATATCTCTTCTGTTTCAGAATAGTGTGCGTTGTTCCACTATCTGGTATACAAAATTCCTTTGTCATATCTTTTTCATTTACGTTGAGATCCATCTGTGTAACAAACATAGATATTAATAAACTTTATTTCTTAATTAATGCACGTGATATTATACATCAAATATAACATTGTTAAACATAGATATATATATAATAATTATACATGATAATATTATAGATTATTCATTAGTTTTATTACAAGCACACACATATCTTCTTCTGAGATACAGGCTTACCACAATATTCCAAAATTTTTTAACCGTGCATAATCATGCATTCGGTTTTCATCTAGATGTCTCCTCAGAAAAATAATCGACTTCGCCTTTTCATTAGGGGCCGCAGTGTTTTTCTTATTTAGAGTATCATTTAATTTTTTTTTTTTAAGTCTAGATGAAATTTCATATCTGTTGTCCACGATATGTAATTTTCTCCAGTTATTTTCAAAACCGAAAACTGGAGCTTTTCGATTTTAGCCATTTGATTTATACAAAATAATTAAACAAATATTAGAAAATAAATTTCATTAATTTGATAATATGCGAGGCGGTGGAATAGCTAATGCGATTACAAGAAATACAATTTCATAAAAGAATAAAATAAAAATATACACATTTTCCTCAGGAGAAAATTCTCCGACGAGTAAACCGTAAAATGAACAAAGTATAAAACCAATTACAAAAACAAGAAAAGGATGAACCATTTTTTTTCTTTTCGTAAAAATAAAATTTTGTTGGAGAAGATTTTAAGAGAAAGATGAGATGAGTGAAATAAATGAATGAAATGTAGATGTATTTATAGATTTAAAATACTATTCATTAGCCATTATGTATAGCCGCTATATACCCGTTGGAAAGTTTAAAATATTTTGAAAATATATATATATATATATATATGATTTATATAAAATATTATTTATGACAAATGAGAATTAAACTATTTTGTAGATCAAATTTTAATTTATCAATTCAAGAGTATAATGATTAACAATATTATGAAGATGATTAAATTATCTATATTAGCATCGTAAATAAAATGCAACAAATTATGGTGATTTAAGTCATCCATATAGATATTAGATAATTAAAATGGTGCATGAAATAAACATAATATAGTGATATAGGTCAATTTTATTGTTTGCTATCTGTCAAATGCCTTAATGCATATTCATGTCATTGTAATACAGAAAGGTGTCAATCCAAATGGGTGCGATATTAACCAAGAAGGATACAATCAAACAGTTTAAGTCAAGCCAAGCAAGCAATAAGATGTGAAACTATCAACCTAAACAGAGAACTAGAAACAGAAACTAAAAACAGAGACTAGCAGTAACTAGCGAAATGAAAACAGAGACTCCTAGCAAAACAGAATAGAAACAGAAACTAAAAACAGAGACTAGCAGTAACTAGCGAAATGAAAACAGAGACTCCTAGCAAAACAGAATAGAAACAGAGCAAAAACAGAATAGAATAGAAACAGAGCAAAAACAGAATAGAATAGAAATAGAGCAAAAACAGAATAGAATAGAAACAGAGCAAAAACAGAATAGAATAGAAATAGAGCAAAAACAGAATAGAATAGAAATCAATCCAGGAAGAGAAGTTCCTAAGGATGGGGTAATCTACCCAGGTGGTTTAACAAAACTCAATCAAGCTATTCCCTATACACCAAACATCACAACCAGTTAAGTCCACTCCCGTGATAAGTAACCTCAAGCTAGACTAGTTCCAGACCCAATCCCTTAGCGAAATCTACCCTAGCAGGCATTAAGATTCAGTTCAATATTGTCAATAAACACCCTAGACAACTAATCCCTTAGGCTAGGTATGTAAATCTCTAACATCAATTTAGTCAAACATTTCATCAAACACCTTCTGTGTGGAAAAACACCTAAGTTCTAATCTCAATTGATCAGAGAGAAATTAGCATTAAGAACACTGATTTAGAAGGGAAATCAAACAACAAACACTTAAACCACCTAAGAGACTAAGATTCCACACCTAATCTATCCCATCCTTAAGAACCCTAATGACTACTCAGAAACCATGAAGAACATCATAATCACAAACCCAGAAATCAAAATAACTTGCATAAGTAGAGAGATAAGGAAGAGAAGAGATAGAATAGAAAGATTCAAACACAAATACTCAGTAGAATCAAAGATACAGGATCCAGGAAGCAAGAACAGATGAAGAACACTTAAGAAAATCGAGATCTGCTTGTGTTAAGCGATTACAGGGTATTTATACTAAGAGATATAAATCCTAAATCACAAAAAGACAAAATAGGCTAATTTTTGGGAGCACTCGACCATGGGTGGTCGAGTACTATGGTCGAGCTGGCTAAATTTCAAGATCGCATTTTTATTCTTCAGCTCGAGATAGTGGCTCGACCATGTGTGGTCGAGCTAGGCTAGAAGACTTCAAGATTGCATTTTTATGTGAGCTCGACCTCCCAACTCGAACTCCCTGGTCGAGCTAGGTGAAAAGTGCAGTTTTTGGTGCAGAATGCACTGGCTCGACCATTTGGCTCGAGCTGCTTGCCGCTTACAAGCTCCAACATGTCCAAAATCCCTTAAATGCACCTGAAACAGCTATAAAATGCAAAATGCATGCAAACCTAATGCAAAACACTCTAAGTATGCAAAACTAGAGACAAATGCTAATAACATGCTAATAATCAAGGCTAAATGTATGAATTATGCATTCTAAAACCATATAAAATGGAGACATATCAACTCCCCCAAACTTAGTCTTTGCTTGCCCTCAAGCAAACAGAAGAAGAAGAATGGAGAAGAGGTTTGAAAATGGGGATTTAGAACCAAAGCATGCTGATATAATAGATGATCTCAATGTCCAAGTTACTAATTCTATAATGCAAAGTTTATGATCTCTACTTAAAAACTTTAGCCATACTCTTCTCAGCACAATTTTAATTAAATCTCAACCTAGACATGCATTCAAATCTATCATTCCCTTTAACATTCAATTAAACAGAAACCATGAATCAAGCTATGCACATTCAATGAACTCATTTGGCTAAGAGTAAGGTTAAGAGACAAAGATGGTCCCTTCCACATGGTTTTGGTTATTTCAAAACAAGGATCTCTCAAGAAAAAGGAATGAGCCTTAGTAGAATGCTAAAGGTAAGAACCAACCTATGCATACAAGAATAGACTCTCATCTACCCAGCCATACACAAGTGTTCTTAACCCTTAAGTCTAAAACCCAGAAAGTCATCCTAATTCTACCCTTCACCCTTAGGCTTTTCCTTTTAATTTTCTTTGGATCAGATTTATTTTTTTCCTTTTGTTCTTGTTCTAGGAGAGGTTATACAAACACTTCTAGCGGATTGGGGTTTTTCTTATGGTTTTTCATGACCAGCTTAGGCATTTTTTATGTTTTTCAGACTTTAAGCTTTTTGCCCTTTCTTTTCTTATACTTAGCACCCCCCTAATCTTTTACTAGATTCATAAACATTCAGATCATTCCCCTCCTAAGAACTCTTATCCTTTTTCTTTCATCTTTCTCCAAGTTTTTCATTCTTTTCTTTTCACAGAACCAAACCCAATACCCAATGATCAAGATCCCACCTAGTCCTATCTGATTCAAAAATTACAAACCAGAACTACATGAGATTCTATCCTTGTCGGCTCAAACCTAACACTTTCTACCAAGCTCATTCAGAAATAGGCCTCACACACTCAAGAAAATAATATCATGGCTTGAAAGAAGGCTAGGCTAAAGGCATGGTAAAACTGTTCTAATGATGAGAACAACTACTTGGATCAGCAAAGAGTGATATAAACAGATGAAAGAAAATCCAAGTATGTATATGGTATCCGTGAGTTCAAATGCAGTGCATAGACATGATAATTATGAGTCAAAATTCAGGTTCAAATAGATAGGGAAGGACAGAAAATCACAATATGCTTTCAATTGAGACCTAATCTAGCTGTGCATTCAAAGTATGGTGCAGTCTTACTTCAAGCTCAATAACAAAGCATTAAACAACTAGAAACGAGGGCATTGAAATTATACAATTGAATCAGCAAGCTTACAAGGTTTAAATCATCATAATCCCCTATGCAAATGCAACAACCCTATATGAAAACAATCTAGACTCAATCCTAAAATGTAAATGCAACTACATGAACACTCTGTTTTTGTAATCATTTTAAAAAAATTTCAAGATTTTTTTTGGTTTTTCTATGCCTTAGATGCATGCAGACTCAAATATGCACAGAGTAAAAATAAGAACACAAAAAAAAACAGATCAAACACATCTTAACCCTTCCCCAAACTTAAATTACACAGTCCCTTGTGTAATAAAAATTCAGAAAGAAGGTTTAAGAAATAACAAAAAGCAAGAAAGAAATGCAAATGATATATACAAGAATGGATAAAACAGGTACCTCAAGGGTTGGAGAAGAAGGAGGAGATTAAATCCTCCATGCTTTCCCGAGTGTAGGCAGAATGGGAGCTTGACTCGATGTGATGCTCGAGCTGCGTGGTCGCGCCCGACGTGGGGAGATGGCTGACTCGATCCCCTTGCTCTAGATGGGTGTTCACGCCAGGCCAATTCTGCGTGATTCCTCCTTTTCTTTATGATTCAATGCTTATATCTCCTGAAATCATACCAGCAAGCCAAAAACAAGAACTTAGCACACTTATTCGACGGTTTAAAAAAGAAAACTAAAGCAATATATACAAGGATAGACATGGGACTTCCTCCCAAGTGAGCTTGTTTAAAGTCTCTTAGCTTAACTTCCTTTTTATTGGGTCTAGGGTGGTTCATGGTAGGGAGCTGAGGTCTTTTCTGCAATGATCTGACCAAGTATGAATGGCTTGACCCCTTGCTCATTCATTGTACTCTCAGCTCTATCCTTTCGTTCCAGAGACTTCTCTTTCTCGTCATAGACCTTTGGGGGTGGAGCTTCATCGACCTTCTCAATTGTGCCAATGTACTGTACTTTGTCATCACGGTAGCCATCATCTTTGATAGTCATTGTGCCACATAGCTCATTAGGAGAAGCTTTTAGTGGGTAATAGGCCTTGTCATCCACATTCATAAAAACTACCTTTTGGTTCTTGAAGTCTATGTTTGCACCAGTAGTGTTGAGGAAGGGAGTTCCAAGGAGGAGTGGGAGCTTGTTGGCCGTCTTCATTTCCATAATAACGAAGTCCGTTGGGACTAGACAATCCCCAACTTTAAGTGGATAATCTTCCAGAAGACCAAGTGGCTTTCGTGAATGAGCGTCTCCAAAAGTGATGGGTGATGGGTGATAAGTGAGGTGTCTTATCCCTAGATTTTCTAACATCTCACGGGACATGACATTCACACTTGAACCGGAGTCGCATAGAGCATCCTCAATTTCCAAATCACCAAGAAGGCAGGTTATGGAGAACATACCAGGATTGCTAAGCTTGGTGAGAGATTTAGGCTCAATCGTTGTCGTGCTTGGTGAATCAATGCAATCGACACTACCCTTGTTTTCAACCATGGTTACGTCCTTATCCTTCTTGAATCTTCCTGGGAATGGAAGTTTAGGTTTGTAAGGAGGAGGGACAAAGGGTGCTTTCTTTTTCTCTGAAACAGCAGGTTTTGCAGCAGGTGGAGGGCTAGCTCGACCAGGGTGGTCGAGCTGGTTGCTAGAGTCAGCCTCCAGACGAGTTTTTTCGTGTTTTTTGCAGCTCAAATCCTCTCCATCTTCAACTTCACTGTCCACAGTGACTCGAGTAGTGCCTACGCTTGCTGGAAGCGCTTTTCCGATTGCATTGGTGGAAGCATCTGAACCATAAAGCAAAAACTCAATTTCTCTAACTGCAGCTTCATGATCAGCAATGGGACATGATTCCAGTGAAAAGATGGCATTGCAATACTCCTTTGGGGTCTGGATTGCTTTGCCAGGAAGTTGTCCAATAGGTGTTGTGGAGGAAGTAGATGCAGTTTTGCCCTCCAAGTACTTAATCCTGGAGTTCAATGTCTCAATTTTGCTGTTGAGAGCATTGTAGTTGTAGTCCAGCTGGGTTTTGAGTTCACCAAATTTCTTAGCAGCTTCCATTGCACCAGCTGCTTGACCCTGAAGAATCTGTTGCAGCATTTGTGTCATGATCTGATCTGGAGCTGAAGAAGACTGAGTTTGGTGAGATGTGAAACCAGGTGGTGGATAGCTGCTCTGGAAGTGCTGCTTAGGTACAAAACTCTGATTTTGATTGTAAGCAGGAAAAGGCGTGGACTGATTCGGCTGTTGCTGAGGCGGGTAGACTTGATCCTGAGGGTTAGCAACATTGGTGCTCCTGTATGAGAGATTGGGGTTGTTCTTGTAGTTGATGAAACCGTTGTTGTAGCCACCCTGATTCTGAACATAGCTGACCTCTTCCATACCAGTATCCTCCCCATCTTGAACCTGCAAGATATTATCCTCACTAGCAAAGTGAACGTGCTTCTGCTGGTGGAGGAATTTATCCAACTTCTCATTAAGATCCTTGATATCTTGCTTATACGTCTCCCTGGAATCCGAATTTCTCCTTACGCTCCTATCATAATCCTCATTGTAGTTCCCATCAGATTGAGCAAGGTTCTCCACTAGCTCCCAGCTTTCATCAACATCTTTGTTTAGGAAGTTTCCATTGCTGGCTGTATCTAATAGCATCTTTAACTTTGGGAGAACTCCTCTGTAAAGAGTGCTAAGAATGGACTCATTGCTGAATCCATGATGAGGATACTGAGATTGGTAGCTCTTGTATCTTTCCCAAGCTTCACAGAAAGTTTCACCATTCTTCTGTGCAAATCCGGAGATCTCGTTGTGGAGTCTTGCTGTCCTTGAGTTTGGGAAGAACTTAGCAAGGAAAGCTTTCTTGCAGTCATCCCAGGAAGTGATGGAGCCATGGGGTAGATTCTTCTCCCAAAGATGCGCCTTGTCCCCAAGAGAGAAGGGGAAAAGTCGAAGTTTGAAGCCATTTTCACTGACTCCATTGATCTTGGTAAGGTTGCAGAGCCTATCAAACTCGTCCAAGTGATCAAGAGGGTCCTCCATAGGCAACCCATGGAATTTGTTGCTTTGCACCATAGCTATCAAACCACTCTTGATCTCAAAGTTGTTGTTTTGGACTGTAGGAGGTACAATCCCTTGCCTGTTGGTGTGAGTGTTGGGAGCATCTCCCGCACCAATCAGACGCTGCTTTTTCGGGTAAGGCACAGGTTCAGGCTGTTGTGGTGGGTTATAATCAGCCATATCTAGTGGATCCTGGTGATCTACGCTGAGATGTTTTCTCTGCTCTCGCAACTGTTGTGGTAACTTATGAATATTATCGACGTAGCGGATTAGGTTCTGACTGCCTTTTGATCTCGTTTGCATGCAGGGGGAGGCGAACTCGATTGGCGGACTCGAGCAAGCGTGGTCGAGCTAGGCTAGCTCGATCTGGCGTGGTCGAGCAGGCGTGGTCGAGTCAAGTTGTACCGGAAATGCAAAGAGACAGAAAGGAAAAACTAAGTCAGTAACAAAGTATACTGAATAAGAACTTGATCTAAAACGATTTGAAATCCTAATTGTAACAAACAACACCCAAATGGCAACGGCGCCAATTTGATATAGGTCAATTTTATTGTTTGCTATCTGTCAAATGCCTTAATGCATATTCATGTCATTGTAATACAGAAAAGTGTCAATCCAAATGGGTGCGATATTAACCAAGAAGGATGCAATCAAACAGTTTAAGTCAAGCCAAGCAAGCAATAAGATGTGAAACTATCAACCTAAACAGAGAACTAGAAACAGAAACTAAAAACAGAGACTAGCAGTAACTAGAGAAATGAAAACAGAGACTCCTAGCAAAACAGAATAGAAACAGAGCAAAAAGAGAATAGAATAGAAACAGAGCAAAAACAGAATAGAATAGAAATAGAGCAAAAACAGAATAGAATAGAAACAGAGCAAAAACAGAATAGAATAGAAATAGAGCAAAAACAGAATAGAATAGAAATCAATCCAGGAAGAGAAGTTCCTAAGGATGGGGTAATCGACTCAGTAAGTCCTCTTAATCTACCCAGGTGGTTTAAAAAAACTCAATCAAGTTATTCCCTAGACACCAAACATCACAACCAGTTAAGTCCACTCTCGTGATAAGTAACCTCAAGCTAGACTAGTTCCAAACCTAATCCCTTAGCGAAATCTACCCTAGCAGGCATTAAGATTCAGTTCAATATTGTCAATAAACACCCTAGACAACTAATCCCTTAGGCTAGGTATGTAAATCTCTAACATCAGTTTAGTCAAGCATTTCATCAAACACCTTCTGGGTGGAAAAACACCTAAGTTCTAATCTCAATTGATCAGAGAGAAATTAGCATTAAGAACACTGATTTAGAAGGGAAATCAAACAACAAACACTTAAACCACCTAAGAGACTAAGATTCCACACCTAATCTATCCCATCCTTAAGAACCCTAATGACTACTCAGAAACCATGAAGAACATCATAATCACAAACCCAGAAATCAAAATAACTTGCATAAGTAGAGAGATAAGGAAGAGAAGAGATAGAATAGAAAGATTCAAACACAAATACTCAGTAGAATCAAAGATACAGGATCCAGGAAGCAAGAACAGATGAAGAACACTTAAGAAAATCGAGATCTGCTTGTGTTAAGCGATTACAGGGTATTTATACTAAGAGATAGAAACCCTAAATCACAAAAAGATAAAATAGGCTAATTTTTGGGAGCACTCGACCATGGGTGGTCGAGTGCTATGGTCCAGCTGGCTAAATTTCAAGATCGCATTTTTATTCTTCAGCTCGAGATAGTGGCTCGACCATGTGTGGTCGAGCTAGGCTAGAAGACTTCAAGATTGCATTTTTATGTGAGCTCGACCTCCCAACTCGAGCTCCCTGGTCGAGCTGGGTAAAAAGTACAGTTTTTGGTGCAGAATGCACTGGCTCGACCATTTGGCTCGAGCTGCTTGCCGCTTACAAGCTCCAACATGTCCAAAAAATGCAAAATGCAAAATGTAAAATGCATGCAAACCTAATGCAAAACACTCTAAGTATGCAAAACTAGAGACAAATGCTAAGAACATGCTAATAATCAAGACTAAATGTATGAATTATGCATTCTAAAACCATATAAAATGGAGACATATCATATAGATGCATTAAATAATTATGGTGCGTAAAACAACCATAGAAAAATACTGTAAATTTAATAATTATGGTGTAAAAACAACCATAACATAACGATATTAAATTAAGCAAATACGGTGTTTTAAAACAACCATATCGTAAGATAATAAAATAAATAATTATGGTGCATAACACAACCATATCGCAAAATACAGAAAATTAAATACGGGGCGGCCGAGCCGCACTCCGATAATAATAACGATAATTTTAAAAGAGTGATCGTGCTGATAACGTGTTATAATTTTGATATCTTGCTTTGTTATAATTATGGTATCCTACCTTAGGAGTAATTGAAAGGAACTTTGATAAGAGAATATATTGCACAAAGAAAGGATTTTGGGAGAGAATATGAAATTTTATTGTATTGTGGTGTGTTTATTACAAGTAAAGATGAACCATATTTATAGAAAAATTTGAGAAATCCTACTAAGTGTAATGGTGATCTTGGGATCCATTAAATTACTATGAGTGCTGCATTAACCTCTTGAGTGCTCCATTATCATCTTGTGCTCCATTAATTTAGATGCTTCTTGGATTTAATATTTGTAACATTCTCACATATCTCTTATCCTATATATCCCAATTTTCATGAAAACCCAAAAATATTTCTAATCTGGTACAACTAGGTATAATTGTACCCAATTGTTCATAGTGATACATGAGTACAATTGGGTACATGAGTACAATTGGGTTGCGCATGTTACCCAGATCGCGCGTACAAAGTGTACTACTGCGTTCCTGTTATTATTTACAATTACTTTGAAAGGTAAAATAGTAATTTTGCTTTTTCAGTTTAGAGAGAAGGCAAACGAATTTTTTTTAAAAACTTTAAGGAACATGAGAATTAAGTCCCAGTGATACATAGAAAAAACCATCCTTCCTATTTCTATAAAAGGGATTTCATTTGGTCCATACTTACTCTACAACAGTAAACAATACAAACAGTAACACAAAGACAGGACTTTCGACTACCACTTAGACGCGAGCCCGGCCTTTAACAGTGACACATACAAGAGCTGGTTCCATGTGTCCGGGACACCTGGCAAGCACCAATGGCTACAGTCTTGGTGACTCACTGCCTCTCTTCTCTCCTTTTCCGTCCTGTACACCATTCTATATATCGACGGATGACCATCTTTTCTGAAATCCGTTAGTCGGCTTATGTTCATGTATATCACCGGAGTTTTCATTTTATCACGAAGAATGTACTCGAGAGCTCTCATCTTCGAAGGATATTTTGCTAAGTACGTTGTGTTGAAGATAGGTTCTGTTTCGTTATGGCATTGTCCTCCTGAGTTCCATGGCCCTCCTCTGTATAAGAACACCGGCTCAATATGGTCAAGAACAACGGTTTGAAGTATATAAAAAGTATTTTTTTAGATTAAGAATTACCTGAAATGTGTAACGGAGTACCCTCTAAATACGACATGGGTTTGACTGCGGTCGATGTTCTTATCGACCCATTTCGCCCAAGTAATGAGAGCTCGTTTATAAGCTTCAAGAACCTTGAGCCTCGGGTACACAACATTACCTTCTTGGTAATAGTTTTCTCTGCGAAAGAACATCAAAATCATTGTTAACTAAAACACGACGAGGTCTTTCTTGTTGAGGTACTCTATTTAAGAATTAAGACTCATACCCTAGCTTCGTTTTGTCGTGAGTCCACCAATGACCGGTGTTGAAAATCAGTATATCAGCATCGCGATACATGGATGTTGTCTTGTCCATCATATCCAACCTTAAAGTCTCCAACCTAGTCCCGTTCACGCCTTTGAAACTTGATTCCCTAACAAAAAAGGGAGAGCCAACGAAATCCACCGTGCAATTATAGTCCTGCACGAACAATAAAAAGATCGAATAAACATCAAGCAAACATGCATTGCTGCAGCTTTTAGAATGGTACTACACAATCCCCAGAAAATTAATATCTCACCTCGAATCTGAAAGCGTAAAACCCTTTCTTCTTAAACTCACTTCTCCCTGAAATCTCATACACTCGTTTCTTGTCTTTGAGGCTATGTCGAAGAATGCAAACAAGAGACTCCCACATGTTCCGGTTTATCGAATCTCCCACAAAAACCAGCTTCTTCCCTCTTAGCTTCTCCAGAAAATCAGTTCCATTCAACCTTTACATTCCAACACAGAGATACCATTGTACTACTTATCAGACAAAAACTAACAATCTAGTTTCAGAACTCAATTCTCTAAAACCTCAATCAAAATCTTGGTTACATACTCAAAGCCTAATTTCATCAAGAACACCAAGAAGCATTACCTGGGAATGTCACACCCATTTGGTTGCCATCTCCATTTAACATAAGCATCATCAGGTCTTCCATTAGCGTGACAGTTGAAATCTCTGTCTATATACTTACACGAACCAGATGGGTAATACGGCATTGTCTCATCATCAGCTCTCACCCAACTTCCATCGTAAATATCACAATCCTCATACGAACCTCTGCTTCGATCTGTAACCCCAGAGCCATTCTCTTTACTTGAGTTTGCAGGCACATATCTTCCTCCCAAATCAGACACCAAGCTCGAGCTATTTGCCACACTTCTTGTAGCATTTACTTCGAGGGTATTTTGGTCATCTGCAACTAAAACTTTACCGTCTTCAGCCAAACTCGAGTTCTTAACTGTTTCTCCAGATCTTTGTCCAGAATCAAAGTTTGAAACTTTACCCTCTTCAGACAAAGTTGTGTTCTTCGAACCAGCATCTCCTGTTCCTCCAGATCTTTGTTCGGGAACAAAGCTTGGAACTTTGACATCTGGGACCTTGTCGGTGAGATTTACTACTTCAGGCGTCCCGTCAACTTGCTTGACAGAAGAAGATGTGTTAAGATTGGAGCTTTTGAAGCCTTGAAGCAGAGGAGAGACGAAGGGGACATTGAAGGAGGAACTAGTAAGGGAAAGAAGTGTAAGGAGAAGGAGAGAAGCAGCGATTCCTAAACCGAATCTGGTCAAGATGTTTCTCCTAGAAGATAGAATCTGGTCTGGAAACAAGAGTTTCTTCGACGAATCCATCTTCTTGGTTGGTTCAAATGCAATTAGAGTAGACAAAACATGGAGACTTGGAAATTAACAAAAATGGTAAATTCTGGTTTCGAGAATGTAAAAGAGAGGGGGAGTTTTGATTTCGATGAGATTTGAGTTTGGGGGAAAAAAGCGGTTTCTCTCGAAGATAAAGATTTCAGTTTTAAACCACCATTGAGATGTTTGTCAAAAGTGTTAAATTCAAAGCCCATGATTTTCTTATTAATGAAGTTGTTAATGAATGTTTTTTTCTACTTTTGTTTCTCAATAATTGGTAAATAATGTTGATTTAAACTTTCAAATCAAATTATTAGTTAAATAATGGAAACGTGAAATCTAAAACCTCCGAAATATAGATTGAAAATGTGTCCTAGGGACTAATAAAATATTTTTTATATAAAATACTTCAATCAAAACACTTGTAAATATTATTTATATAAAATGAGGTAATGATAATTTGATAAAAAATAAATCACCCAAATCAGTGAGAGCAAAAAGCTATCAATTATTCGGTTAAAACTCTAAGTAATTAAGAAAATTAGAAAGGTAATGTGGATCGTGGTAATGACCAAAAAATACGGCACGTGTCATAAAAACGACTCACGAGACTTTGGACCGACATCATTCTCGTTAACTGCGATTGCTTATAGCCGCGTGAGCTTAACGGTTTCATGTGTGGTCTCAAGCTGCAAGTGCACGCTTCTGTCGTCACAGCGAAATAGTCTCCACGTTTGCGACTCTACTTGGCTCATATTCGTTGATGCAGTAGAAGAGTATAAAAAGACCTTCCTATGTTCGGTGGTTTTGTCGTGTCCCTAAATAGTTTGTATATTGAAATTTGTTTCTATATTTAAATACAAAACTATTTATGATAAACTTCATTTAATACATAAATTTTTAATTCAAAACTAATTTGCAATCAATGGAATGATAAATGTCCTTTATGTTATAAATATAACACTTATAATAAAAACTAAATGAGAGCGAGAGAAAGTATTGAGAGAAGAATGATAGAGATTTTTTTTTCTAGTTTATATCTAACTTCATACATAACCTCTCTTTATATAGGCAAGTAGTCACTTATTCAAAGTTTTAATAATAAATAATTAGATTAGTTAAAATGATTCAACATTATAGATTTTGATATAGGCGGCTATATTATAACACTCTCCTTTAATTATTTATTATTTACTGCCTCGTTAAAAAAACTTTCTCATAGAAAAACCTAATGGGATAAAAACCATGATAACAAAAAAAGAGTGTAGTAATGTATTCTCCCCTCGAAAATAGTTATCTTCATACATCTCGTTGATGACGCATTCCGATGTTGTGAACATGTTTTTTGAACGTCGAGGTGGGTAGTGACTTTGTGAAGAGATATGTAGCATTGTCGCATGATCTGACATATCTTACTTCAATGTCCTTATTCTTCTCAAGCTCTTGAGTGTATGCAAAAAATTTCGGAGGGATATGTTTGGTTCTATCACTTTTGATATATCCTTCTTTCGTCTGAGCGACACATGCATCATTATCTTCATAAAGAATTGTTGGCTCCGTGTTTACGTGAATTCCGCTGCTTGACTGAATGTGTTGCCTCATCGATCTCAACCATACACATTCTCTACTTGCTTCGTGAAGGGCAATGATCTCAGCATGATTTAAAGAAGTAGTCACAAGCGTCTGTTTCTGTGAACGCCATGATATAGCAGCGCCTCCGATCATAAATACATATCCTATCTGCGATCGGGATTTGTGTGGATCCGATAACTATCCAGCATCTGCAAAACCAACCATTTGACCATTTGAATTGATAGGATAAAATAATCCTAAATCAATCGACCCTTGAAGATATCGGAAGACATGTTTAATTCCATTCCAATGTCTTTGAGTAGGGGATGAACTATATCTCGCTAAAAGATTAATAGCAAATGATATATCTGGTCTAGTACAATTAGCCAGATACATAAGGGCTCCAATCGCACTTAGATATGACATTTCTGGGCCAAGTATCTCTTCATTTTCCTCAGATGGTCTGAATGGATCATTATCAACATTTAGTGTTCTCACGACCATAGGGGTGCTGAGAGGAGTAGCCTTATCCATGTTAAATCTTTTTAACACTCTTTTGGTATATGTGGATTGATGCACAAATATACCCTTTTGAGATCTCTCAATTTGTAGACCAAGACAATACTTTGTCTGTCCGAGATCTTTCATCTCAAATTCTTCTTTCAAGTAATTTGATGCTTCATGTATTTTTTTTGAGTTCCGATCATATTTAAATCATCAACATATACCGCGATTAATACGAATCCGGATATTGTTTTCTTGATAAAAACACATGGACAAATAGGATTATTCACATATCCTTCTTTTATCAAGTGATCACTGAGGCAATTATACCACATACGCCCAGACTGTTTTAGTCCATATAGTGATCTTTGTAATTTTATTGCACATAACTCTTTGGGTTTAGAACTTAATGATTCTGGCATTTTGAACCCATCAGGGATTTTCATATAGATATTGGTATCTAATGATCCATACAGGTAAGCTGTGACAACATCCATGAGACGCATTTCTAAATTTTTTTGAACTGCTAGATTCATCAGGAATCTAAATGTTATTGCATCCATAACGAGAGAATATGTTTCCTCGTAATCAATTCCGGATCTTTGAGAAAAATCTTGAGCCACGAGGCTAGCTTTATATCTCATAATCTCGTTTTTCTCATTTTGTTTTTCTAACGAATACCCATTTATATCCGACTGGTTTCACATCTTCAGGTGTGAGTATAATAGATCCGAATACTTTTCGCTTATTGAGGGAATCAAGTTTGACTTGTATAACATCTTTCCATTTTGGCCAATATTGTCTTTTCTGACATTCTAATACAGACTTTGGCTCAATATCATCGTTTTCATCACATATTTCCTTTGCAATAAGATATATGAAAACGTCATTGATGCTATCAACTTCATGTCGATTCCATGTTTTACCATTGATGGCATAATTAATGGAAACCTCATGATTATGTTCAGGATTATGAGTTTCCATGCTATTATCAGTCTCATGATTTGTTTCTTCCAAAATATTTTCTGTTATTTTGGGATCATTATACTTTTCAGCTTCCTTTCTTTTTCTAGGATTTTTATCCTTAGAGCTAACGGGTCTACCACGCTTCAGGCGTACTTTAGACTCACATATATTATCTGCTCTTCCACCTTCATGTGGTATTTCAATTCGAGCAAGAGCATTTGCAGCTGGTATGTGTGATTTAGTTACCGTTTTGGTATCTGCAAATGCATCAGGTAGCTGATTTGCAATGTTCTGCAGATTTATAATTTGTCGAACTTCCAGTTCTGACTGTTTGGTAGGTGGATCAAGGTGTAACAGAGATGATACACACCATTTGATATCTTTCTCTATTTGTTTATTTTTTCTCCCTAGAACCGAGAATGTTTTCTCGTCAAATTGACAATCGGCAAAACGTGCCGTAAAAACATCTCCTGTCTGTGGTTCCAAGTATCGTATAATTGATGGAGAATCACAACCAATATATATTCCCAACCTTCTTTGTGGTCCCATCTTTGTGTGTTGTGGTGGTGCTATAGGCACATATACTGCACAAAAAAAATTCTTAGATGAGAAATATTTGGTTATCGACCAAATGTTAACTGTAATGGGAAATATTTATGGTATGCACTTGGTCTTATTCGAATTAGTGCCTCTGCATGCAAAATAGCATGTCCCCACACAGATATTGGGAGTTTTGATCTCATTATCAATGGTCTCGCAATTAATTGCATCTGTTTAATCAATGATTCAGCCAACCCATTTTGCGTGTGAACATGAGCTACAAGATGTTCAACTTCAATTCCCAATACTATACAGTAATCATTAAATGTTTGTGATGTGAATTCACCAGCATTGTCTAGTCTAGCTCTTTTAATGGGATAATCTGGAAACTGTGCCCTTAGTTTGATTATCTGAGTTAGAAATTTTGCAAATGCTATATTATGCGATGATAATAGACAAACATGTGACCATCTGCTGGATGCGTCAATCAAGACCATAAAATAATAGAATGGTCCACATGGTGGATGTATGGGTCCACAAATATCGCCTTGAATTCTTTCAAATAACTTAGGTGATTCTTTATCAACCTTAAGTAGCGATTGCCTTATGATTAATTTTTCAAGAGAACATGCAACACATGTCGTTTTATTTCCCATATCAATCTCCTGGATTTTTAGGGAATGACCATGTGAGTTCTCTATTATTCTTCGCATCATTGTGGTGCCTGGGTGACCTAGGCGATCATGCCACAATATGAAATCTTCTGGATTTATTTTTACCACAAGATGTGCTTCTATTGCATCTATATATGTTTGATGCAAATCAGAAGGAAGTTTTGGTAATTTTTCCAAGATAATTCTTTCGCCATTTTTATCAGAAGTTATATACATAACCTTCTTTTCATCCTCAGTCCCAGATTGGGTATCATACCCTTGAAGGTAGATATCTTTAAAATTTAACAAATTTTTTTTTGATTTTGGAGCATATAAGGCGTTATCAATGGAAAATTTCGTTCCATTTGGCAAAAAAAATTTGGCTTTACCAGTTCCTTCTATCACTTCTGCAGGACCTGATATTGTGTTGATAATGATATTTTTTGGATTTTTATTCAGAAAATATCTCCTGTTTCTCAGAATATTGTGCGTTGTTCCACTATCTGATATGCAAATTTCTCTTATCATTTCTTTTGATATTGCTTCCTCTGTATGGTGATCCATTTCTGTAATAAACATTATTAATAAAAACACAAAATAATTATTATTAATAAAAACACACAATAATTATATTGAAAATAACATTCTTGTTCAAACAACAAAAATACATAATTATTTATGGCATTACTGGAAATTGTTCAGCAGTTTCACTACAATCGTTTTACATAATCATAGGAATGGTCTAGTAGAGCTCATTGGCAAAATCAGAAGAATCGAGGTACGTTGTTCCCTCAAAATTTTCATTGAGATTTACTTCTTTCCCTTTGCCTTTGAGTGACTCTTTGTATAATTTACAAAGATGTGGAGGTGTACGACACACTCGAGACCAATGTCCTTTGGATCTGCATCTGTAACAGATGCCGTCACGCTTCAGGGTGGTATTTTTTGAGTTTCTTTCCCTTTGGAAGACTCTTCAGGTCGGATCCATTGGAAGGACCTCCTATCTTGTGGAGGAGTGGATCTACCACGTCCACGGCCACGGCCGCGATCCCGATTTGCTTGATATCCTTGCTCTGGATGTTTTGTTTCCATTACATTCACTTCAGGGAATGCCTTGGTTCCAGTGGGCCGAGCATTGTGGTTCTTGATGAGAACCTTTTATTCTTCTCAGCTATCATAAGAGCCACAATCAACTCGGAGAACCTTTTATACCCACGGTTCCTATATTGTTCTTGCAGGATATAATAGCTTTTATGAAAGGTGAGATATGTCTTTTCGAACATTTCTTCTTCTGAGACAGGTTTACCACAATATTCCAATTGTGCTGCTATTCTCAACATAGCAGAATTAAATGTCTCCACCATTTCAAAATACTGAAATCTCAGATTTGTCCATTTATCCAGAGCATGCGGGAGAGTTATCGCCTTTCCATAACTCTGCTGGGTCTTTTACATGTGCATAATCTTGAATTAGATTTTCATCTAAACGTTTCCTTAGGAACATTACAGCCTTCGCTTTCTCATCAGGAGGCGAAGTGTTTTGCACGTTAATGGTATCGGTCAATTTTTCTGACCCAAGATATAGTTCCATATCGGTGGTCCACGGTATGTAGTTTGCACCAGTTATTTTGAGAGCTGGGAAACGAAACTTCTCAATATTTGCCACTATTTTTTCTAAAAAAAAAACAAAACCAAAATATAATTTTATTAGAATGATTATTAAATCGATTACATGTTAATAAATAACGCGATTACAAAGACAAATATCCCGTAAAAAATTAAAGCAAAACTAAAAACAAATTTCTCGGGGGTAAATTCCCCAACGAACATGCCATAAATACAGACAATAATAAAAACTAAACAAAACACTAGAAATATGCGAATCATTTTATAAATGAAATCTAAGCAAATTTCTTATGTGAATGAGATGAGATGTGAATAAATGAGTGAATGAGGTGGTGTATTTATAGATTGAAAAACACTGTTCTGGACCGTTGGAAAAGCATATGACCGTTGGATATTTTTGAAAAAAACGATTAAAAATTATCTAACATGCGATCAATTAATTTACCAGATTCAGATAAGCAACATAATAATATTAATAATATCAGGATGACATGATTAAATTAATTATGCAAAAACATAAGGTGGCTCAGCCATCCAACAATATTAATTAGTAATACTGAAACATAAGAATAAATGATTTGGCGACTCGGCCGTCCCGATAATATTGAATAAAATGTAAGGTAAATAATATAAGGCGGCATGGCCGACCAATAACATTAAATAAATTTTCTGGCGGCTTAGCTGTCCGGTAATATTAAATAAAACGTAAGGCGTCTTAGACGTCCTTCAGAAATAAATAGTGGTGCGTTAAACAGCCACTTGTCAGTATTACTTTAAGAGGCGCCAGTTCGTCTACTGTATATTTTATTTTATTGAACAAAGTAACTTACCCCTGGTATTAACCGGATATCTTACCGTAATGAACAGTACTTCCGGCGTGAACAGTACTCCGATTTGTGAATAGCGTCTTACGGTGGTAACGGTGAGTTTTGATGTGAATAGTATTTTCGTCATGAATAGTAAATTCCGACGTTGATGGTAATTCCGTCGTGAATAGTAACTAACGGTATCAGCGGTAATATAACGATCAGAGTGATCGTGCTGATAACGTGTTATAAATATAACACTAATAATAAAAACTAAATGAGAGCAAGAGAAAGTATTGAGAGAAGAAGGATGAAATTATTATTTTTTTCTAGTTTATATCTAACTTCATACATAACCCCTCCTGTAAATGAGTAGTCACTTATTCAAAGTTTTAATAATAAATAATTAATCTAGTTAAAATGATTCACATAAAGACCATCAGCATTAAAGACTTTGTCTTAACCATTTTTAAAAATTAAATTTAATATAATGATACTAAAGTTATTCAAACAAAAAAAAAACCAATACACATGTTTTGGAGTCTCTCTCCTATTCACCCAATTTTATTATTTTAAAATTGAGAGACATAATTTTTTTTCTCCAATGCTAATGTTCTTATAGACTTTGATATAGATGGCTATATTATAACACTTTATATATTTTATAAAGATTCTTTCTATTTTCTGATGTAGAATTCACACGCATCTTTAAAATTATGGGTTTTATGGCCCAATAACCTATCTAATCTGCCACATAGTTAAATTTAGGCACTAAAACCATAAAAAGAAATAGTAAGAATTAAAATGAACATGAATAAAAATATATAAAAAAGGAAAATAACAAAAAAAGATGAATAAAGAAGAATAGAAATTGAACTAACTTTAATAGTAAATGGTAACCAAAAAATTGAGTAGAAATACTTTTTAAAAGAAAATCATTTAATAAATTTAGTTTACTAATTTCATTTAAAATTTTGAATATTTTATATTAATTTAAAATAAAATTAGAATATAATTTGAATACCTTTATTTTTTAAACATTAATATAAATTTCACTTGAAAACATATTTTTAATTTATTTAAGTATTAATATTAACAAAATAAAATCATAACATTAGTTTAAAGTGAAATTTGTGATGAAATTATTTGTTCACACCCAATTTTGGACAAGGTTGGAAACCATGCTTTTAAAAAAAAAATATGTGAACAAATAATATTGTGTTCTTGAGCTATGATCAAGAATGATTGCCCAGATGGTGTAATCCATGTGTTCATCTGTGACGTATATGTGAAACCTCAACAATCTTCCTTCGAAACCTCAACAAAAGCATGTGAAACTAATCTTTAATCTCAACCATCCGATCTTACTAGTTTTCTTTTAATTCAATAGTTTTTACTAACTGCGACATAACTAAAATGGTTTGCTTCTACTTGGATAGCTGAGGGCAATTTAATATTAAACAAATTTCATTTAAATATTTCCGGTCAGTTTGCTTGTTTTGCCCATATGAATATATGTCCACGATTTTAGTCTGACCCTTACCTTACTTCAAAATAAAATTATTGAGTAATGTAGCATGCTAATTAACATTTTCTTTTGGATTTAATATTTTTTTTACATAAAAATTACACTCAACTCCACATCTATATCAACATTATAAAAAGACAAACAAAAACGAACCCAAGAAAAGAGATATGAAAACAAGAAAAAGTGAGTCATAATCATCGAGGACCTGAGAGCTCAATGGCTTCTACTACAAGAGACGATTCCTGGATGTAATCTGAGTAATACCTTTCACGTGGCGATGAACTCACCATCCCCGGTGGCAATGGCGGCGGTTGCGACTCCCCAGTACCGTTCTGCGACGCTTCCCATCTCTCAGCCAAGCCGTCACCTTCAAGCATCTTCATAACTTCTGACATTTTTGGTCGATGAGATGGATTGAACTGAGTGCATAGAAGTGCGACTTGTACGATTTCTTCGAGCTCTACTCTATCGAACTTGTCATTAAGATCTTTGTCTATTAATTGCTTTAGTTTCCCTTCTTGATGCAGCTTCTTCACCTGCCATTTTTAACAATCTCATTTCTTTAGACACATAAACCGAACCAAATTGAACCGAAATTGAAGTGTAGTCTTTCTTTGAAATGACTTGTAACCAATCTACACCGAAATCCAATTTCAGAAACAAAAAAAAAATGCATTCAATTTTAAGATTTTTGATAATGAACTGGAACCAAAACCTATTTAAAACAAAAAAAAAATGCATTCAAATTTAAGTTTTCTATCAAACGAGACTGAACTGAACCAAACCAAACCAGAATTGACCAATACCTCAACGATTCTAGGAAGTGAAAGCAAGAGAAAAGGGACTTACCCAGTCAAGCATTATTACACCTTTCTGGTGTGAGGATCGGCCAAAATCAAGAGCTTTCTGACCAGTAATGAGCTCAAGGAGAAGTATACCAAAGCCAAAGACATCGGTCTTCTCTGAGGACTGACCCGTAGATAAGTACTCCGGTGCAATGTGGCCTACGGTTCCACGAACTGCAGTTGTGACATGGGAGTCCCTATGGTCTAGAAGCTTAGCTAACCCGAAATCACCAACAACTGCTTCAAAGTCCTCATCCAACAGAATGTTAGCCGCTTTCACATCTCGGTGTATAATCTTTGGGTCGCATTGCTCGTGTAGGTACACTAGTCCTCTAGCTGTCCCAACTGCTATCTTCTTCCTTCTCGACCAGTCTAATGCTGGCTCTCCCCGGATATTATCTAAACAAAAATTGTAGCAAGATTGAACTATTAAAAACTTCCAAAAGAGCGCAAAGAAATTAACAAATCTGGTTTTGGAAACTGCATTACCTTTTAAGCGTGACGCGACGCTCCCATTTGGCATGTAAGGGTAGACTAATATTCTCTCCTGGTTGCTACTACAGAAACCGCGGAGCCTGAGGAGATTTCGATGAAGAGCCAAACTTATAGTCTCTACCTCTGTCTGAAACTGGACTTCTCCACCCGCAATGTTACAGTCTTTGAGACGTTTGACAGCCACCAAAGATCCATCGTTTAAATGGCCTTTGTACACAATCCCGTATCCGCCTCTTCCAAGAATGTTCTTCGAGTTGAAATGATTGGTCGCGGATCTAAGCTCTTTGAATGTATACCTCTTCAAGTGTCCTAAACTTACCTCTGGATCATATTGTTCTGCAAAATATTCATCATCAAGAAAGAACTGTTAGTTTTTCCCCGCACAAGACGATGCAAAGCTGAGAAATTTTTAAGATACCAACCATTAACGTCAAAAAATATTTGCTTGTTATGCCGATATCTCCACCAAAGAAACATTCCGCTTGTAAAGAAAACAAAAAATGCTGCACTGAAGCTTGCGGCGAATGCAAGAGCAACGTGATGGCCATTGGTATGAGTTCCTGATTCATCTAAAATAACCACAGAAGTAAGCGAAAAGGTCCATTGGCGAAGAAGAAGATAGGGATCCATGAATCGCAGATGGCTAATACCTGGTGGACCATCTTGTGGAAGTGTGAGAGGCTCGGGAAAGACAGCAGAACAGTTTGAAACAGCTTTTGGGCCACAGATTAACGCATTTCCAATTACCCTTCAGTCCAAGAAACAAAACAAATATGATGGTGAATCTTAGTTTCACTTCAATGGACAGAAAAGTTCTTGGATAATTCTAGTAAAACTTACTTGAAAGTTCTGGCAGAAACTTTTGGCAGCGAACCGCTAAGATTGTTATACGAAATGTCGCTGCACATTAAGAATCAATAACAAATAAGTTCGTAAATATTCTTCCAATGTATTTTTTTTTGGACTGTGAACAATAGAAAAAGCAGAGTTTAGAGACATACACTAGAGTGAGTCCCTCAATCTTGGATAGAGACCCAGGGCAAGTTCCTATAAGACTGTTATTGTTTAACCGCCTGAAAATGAAAGTGAACAAGAACGGAACAACAAAACACTGAGACTTGAACTGGAATTTTATAAACATGCAACAAATGAATCATTGTGAAACCTAAAGGAGCACTCACAAGTAATTCAAGTTCTTGAGTTCTCCAAGTGAGGCCGGTATCTCCCCGGTGAATGAATTGTTCGAAAGATCAAGTGTCTGAAGCTTCTCCAACCTCCCGATCGTATCAGGAATTGGACCAGAGATTGCATTGTTTTGCAACAACCTAAAACCACAAACCTTAACCTCAACAAGAAGAAAAACTACGGAGCAAGAATCAAACATAGGAAAGAATATATATAACTTACACAGATTGTAGATAAGTTAAGTTTCCGATTCTAGGAGACAATGTACCAGACAAGCTTTGGCTAGGAAGTCCCCTGTTTCATTAAGAAAACAAGACAAGTCTCAAAGATCTATCTGGTTTTTTGTCTAATATACGAGAAGAGAAGAGAAGACTCACAGTGCAGAGACATAGCCATCAGTGCAAGTAACCATTCTCCAGCTACAAGGATCAACTGAATTCACATCCCAATTCTCAAGAACATTGTACGGATCATTCAATTCATTCTTCACAGCCACCAAAGCCGTCACTGCTCATTTCAGACAAACAAAAATAAAGAAACTTCAGATTCATAGAACAAAACCTACCCTCAAACTCCTATGTATTCTCTTATCCCTAAAGCTGCACTTTTTTCGAAATTGATATCTTATCCAAGAAAAACTCAGTAATCTCATATGTATTATCTGCAGGATTGTTCCACAGAGAAAGAAGTAAAACTTGAGCTGGTATTGGCTAAGTTTTAGATACGAGTCTGGTGAGCATTTAAAGCTGTGATATTTATTATCCAATAAAGACACAAAAAGAACCCAATCCACACAAACATTCACCAGAATTTTCGGAACAACTAAGAAAAACAGATAAGAAAAAAAGATGATGATTGCACAGAAAAATTCCAATCCGGAATCTTTGTGTTTGGGCAAAGCAAAAAAAAAAAAAAAAAAATTTCTTTTCAAAAATTGAGATTTCTCCAAACAAGAAGAAGACTAACCTTCATAGTTTACACCAGTAGGAGAAAGTGTAGCAGTAGAGAGATCAAACAACCATACCAAAACCAGAAACCCTAATTTCCAAACCATCAATCTTACACCTTCCATAGCCATATCCCTTCTTAAAGCAATCAACTTTTGGTCTGAAAAAAAAACAAGTTTCAGTAAACCCACCAACTCATTTTTCTCTCTCGCATATCTAAAAACACCTTAGCCTTTGTCTAATTTTCTTTCCTCTCTGTCTTTATTCAGACACAGAAACTACTTTGAGCAATCTTTTTCCAGCAATGGAACCTCTCTTTTCTCTCTGATTTCAATTCAAATGGAGTATAACAAGAGAACCCAAATTGAAAAATGACGCCTTGCAAGATGATAACTAAGCTTAGAAAGAGAGAATTTTTGAAAGAAGCATTAAGAGAATGAGTGCTAAACGAGCAGTGAGAAGAGAGAGAGAAAACTATTAAAGTATGAAGAGAATTTTCCCGAGAAACCAAGCAAACAAAACCACCAAAATGCTCTGAAAGTCTGAGAAATTTTCCTAGAGATCTGAAAAAAAAAAAAAAAAAAAGAATGCAACAAAAAGCTATTGAGTGATGATACTAGTGCCTCTTGGTTTTATTTATTTTAATCATTTTTACTACTTTGGTAGTAATTATTGATTAACTAATCTCTATAACATTCTTAAATAATTTTCAAATGGTTTGCCTCTAATTCCACACCAGTACACCAGTATTACCAAATCATCTAATCTCTTCTGCCTACTCTCACATTCACACCACTAGAAAAGAAAAAAAAAGGGAATTAAAAAAATCATCAAAAGAAAGGGACCAAACAAGCAAAATCCAAATTGAAAATGCCAAAAAATCCTCAAACACACACAGAAAGATACTGACAGAATAACAAGAAAAGAAGAGACACTCTGTTTTTCTCCTCTTTTTTTTTTAATTTATAAACTTTTTGAAAGTTCAATTACTTGGAGGAATAAAATAGTACAATTTATGTTTCATGATTTCACTCTGAATTCTTTTCTTTTTTTTTTTGCTTTCTGACAGATATTTCAAGAAAACACTTTAATATACAAAAATGTGATTAGATTGAAGAGATGGGTCAGAGAGAAAGTTAAAAGAAAAAACATAAAAACAAGAACCTCTCTCTCTCTCTCATTTTATTTTATTTGCTTTTTAGAAAAAGTTACAGAGGAAAAAAAAAAGAAGTCCTTTTGGTTGGGCAGATCACGTTCATGGTCTGTCTCCTATCTTGTTGGCTTTTTCGAGCTTCAATTATTTTATTATCCCTTTTTGAGTTTTTGTTACAAAAAGAATTATCATTCTAAAATTCACTTTTTAAAAGATAACACTTCCCTTCCTTTTACGACACGAAAATATTAGCGTAGACCGATATTGGTTTATGTTTTGGTAGGCAAAAAATCTGAACCCAAAATCCGGATTTTAAATTAGGATTTTTAAAATTTGGTATGGTGAATAGTATCAAATTTGGTGTAAAACTGAATAGTATTTTTTTTATCTCCAACCACAACACCAAATCTCACACCAAAAAAATCACTTTTATTATTATATTATTAAATTTAAAATTTTCTTTATTTTTAATAATTATAATAAATACTAATTAGTCATAAACTATATTGACTTCAAATTTGATATAACATTACATTCGATTAAAAAAAATTACAATCGATAAAAAAAAATTAATAGAAAATAAATTACATTGTACTAATTCTCAGAATTAACATATTCCGACCACAAGTGTTCAATTAATGCATTTCGAAGTTCAAAATGGGCTTCCCGGTCTTTGATTTTTCTGTGCCGAGCTAAGAATTCTTGAAATCGTGCATCTTCATTATTTACCATCTCAACTTCTGCAGATGGAACTTCAATTCGTTCTCCAATTGTTGCATCAACATCACGTTCATCCTCTATGATCATATTATGCATTATGATACATGTTGTCATTATATCATGTAAAACTCTCTTACTCCAAAAACGTGATGTTCCGGCCACGATTGCAAATCTTGACTGCAATACTCCAAATGCACGTTCCACGTCTTTTCTACATGCTTCTTGCCTTCTTGCAAATAATTTTTTTTTGGGACCATGTGGATCGTGAATTGTTTGAACAAGAGTGGACCATTTCGGATATATACCATCAGCTAGATAATAACCCATATTATAATTTTTCCCATTAATAATATAATTAGCAGGTGGAGCACTTCCTTCAGCTAGATTAGCAAAAAGATGAGAGGCCTCTAGTACATTAATATCATTGTTAGATCCCGGTAGCCCAAAAAATGCATGCCAAATCCAAAGATCATAATCGGCTACAACCTCTAGAATAATAGTAGGAGATCCACTACGACCAGCATATTGTCCTCCCCAAGCTGTTGGGTAGTTTTTCCATTTCCAATGCATACAATCTAAACTACCCAACATACCTGGAAATCCTCGGCTTTCACCAATGTGGAGAAGCCGTGCAACATCATTAGCGTTTGGTGATCGAAGATAACGGCTTGAAAACACCTCTACAATAGCACGACAAAATCGCTTCATACTTTCTATGGCTGTGGACTCCCCTATTTTGATGTACTCATCGGTGGAATCCGCCGGTGAACCGTACGCCAACATTCGAAACACCGCAGTCATTTTTTGCAACCCAGACAACCCAAGTCTACCGACACCATCTCTTCGCTGGACAAAGTAATTATCGTGTCCTTGTATAGCTTCATGAATACGCAGAAACAAAGAGCGGCTCATCCGGAATCTTCGTCGGAACATCGGCTAGGTATACAAAGGATTATCTAAAAAATAATCATTGAAAAGATTGCGAGAAGCAATTTCCCGGTCGCGGTTGATAACTATATGACCCGGAATGGATCCACCATGGGAACCCTCCGAGTTAAATAGATAATTGTTCATGAGAAAATTGTTGTTTGCAGTAATTTGAGCTAGTATCTGCTTTTGTAAATCATCATCATCTGAAGATGAAGAAGAAGAAGAAGAAGACGATGAAGAAGAGGGTATATAAGATGAACTACCATAATTGAAATTCATCTTTTAGAAGATTAAATAGAATTTGATGGTGATACTCTTCTTAATTTCTAAACAAGGTACCCATTTTTTAATGTTTTTTTATTTTAATTTAGTAATTTTATGTTGGAATGTTTTTTTGAATTTTATTATGTATTTTTAATCTTAATCAATTTGCATATCAATAACAATATTTTTTGCAATTCTAAATTATCATAATGGATCCTCCAAATGGCCAAACTATAAAATTTAATTAACTAGTTAATAACAATTAAATTATATTAGTAAATAAAAAATATATTTTTTTAATTTTTGGTGTAGTGAATAGTGTTACACCAAATTTGGTGCAATACTATTCACAAAACACCAAAAAAAAATATTTGGTGCAAGATTTGGTGTATTATTGGAGAAGAATCAACACCAAATTTGGTATTTTGGTGTATGGTTGGAGATAGCCTAATAGATGATATTGCAATCTTCTTCCGTGACCCGGCTCAATGATAAATATCCAGAGCTATCACTAAAAAAATGGTCCATGGTCAATAGATAACTGGGCTGCAGTCAATAAAAAGATGGTCCAAATTTTGATGAGCCATGTCTAAAACCGGATTTGTCTATGACTATCTATTAGTAGCTTCCACAGCAAACTGCTTGCATCGCGTGTAGAAGGCTTTAATGCTTTTGATTCTATTTGTAGCATTTTTGGAGTTGCTACATAATAGATAAAAAAAATTGTTTCTTATAATCCATCACGATCTGGTTATGGTATATCCACTTCAGTAACTCTTATCGTAGTTACTTTTGACAATTCTTTCATGTAACGGTTTCCATCCATGCCGTTTGTTTGTTGAATATAGTTTCTTATGGACATTTAATGTTCTCAATCATTTGATTATGCATTTATGCTCATCAACTGAAATTTGTGTCCATTTCTGAATATCCTCGCATGTTTTCCTTACATGTTTTCCTAGTTTCCTCTTTTGGTTATTGATCGGATCGATTCTGTTTAATCATATCAATGAGTGATTTCTAAAGTGTATGGAGGTTTTATTGGTTCATGAATTTATAAATTTAAACAAAATTATGTGATATTCAATCAATGATTTTAAATTTTGTATTAAAATCATGTGTTATTGGTTCTATCATTTGTAAATACTACTTAAAATCATATGTTATTCGTTGGATTTTAAATTCCACAATGGATTTTAATAGATTTAGATGTAAAAAATACAAAACTCAAATCTTTAGTAAACTATGTTATTTCATGATTTTAAAATCAATAAAGCCTCCAAATATCATATAAATTTATAAATCAATTAAAATACATGAAACAAATTATTATTATTTAATTATGAAACACATATAACAAACATGTTAATTACTGTGAATGGAGACGCATACACTATAACATCCATTGGACCGCACTATTCCCGTGAATGGTAAGTTTATAAACGCTATGTGGGCAAGTGAACAATAGGTGGTTGATTGTTTCCAAACTTTGATAACATGTTTGGCTAATCAAATTGATGGCAATGCCACGCTTTTTAAGAGCTCTCTTTATAAACTCCACATGAGCCTATCTGCATGTTGGTGGCGTGGGATGTAGATACAACATACGATACCGTTGTTTTCCTCCTTAGTGAAGTTTTAAGTTTCCCCATATATCTTGTTTTCTCTGATAATGATGTCATAAGTTATTGATCCTTTATATCCCAATATAGATTATGCATGTGTGATAATGGTGGACGTAGAAGTTGTTGGTAGCCAGAAGTTTATCGTCGGGTTAATTTTTTTACCATCTCTAATATAAAGCCCACGAATATAGATTTCCTATTTTGTAGAAAAATTAATTTTCTTATAATCTTCATTGGATAATTAAATAGTTTTTGGAAAATCAAAAATCAAAAACTAAAAACTATGCTAGAAACTACTACCATTAAAGCCAAAATCTTTAAACCTCTAGAACGTAGATCTCGTCTTTCTTAAATATAGTACCATACAAACGATGCATTATGCCCTATGTTAGCAATCAGGTCGTAGAGGGTGTAGGTAGCCGAAATATTTGAGAAAAAAATCATCCTTAAAATAGGTTTTCGATTTTCTACTAAAAATGCAAATGTAACACAAAAACTGGATTCCCTACATTTTTAAGAAAACAAATTTCTCAAAAACTTGATTGGGTAAAAAATGGCTTTTTAGAAAAACAAAATCCAAAAACCATTGTAGAATCTACTGCCATTGAAGGCTTATATAAGGGACTTTCCTTTTGTTCAAATTCTCTTGTTATCCATACCAAATGTCTTTTGTTTTCTTATTGAATTTTATATAAATTCAAAATCCTTACACAAATCAAATTCAATGCCATGAAGAATTATGAGAATTTGACCATATCTTATTTTATGGATTTTTTTTCTAAAAAATATATATCCTCAATATGTAGTCATTTCGATACTAGGGCCAAGAATGGGGAAAATTTTCTGTAGAGTTTCTGATTTTAGTTTTGGATTTTTTATTTTTAGGTTTTGGTTTTTGAGAAAATCATCGTTAATATTGTTTTTGGATTCCTTACTAAAATGCAAACGTAACACAAAAACTGGATTCAAATACTTGATTGAATACTAAAATGGTTGCTTGAAAAACAAAATCCAAAAACCATTTTAGGATTTGCTACCATTTAAGGCATAGAAGTTTGGCTCTTTTGTGTATATATATAGATGTAGGCATGTTCCTTTTGTTTAAATAGCTTTACACCCCAAAAATATTCAAACGAAATGGTTTTGTCAAGGTTTCAACTTGCAGCCCTTCTCATCACATATTCTCTCCTATTTACTTCTCAGGGTAAATATCTTATTTATTTTTGTTCTCTCTTTTTTTTTTATTTAATTATTTATAAATCTCATTTTTTCACTTGAAGTTTTGTTGTACACATAATTAATAAACATATGTTTTTTTTTTCTAATAACAAATCACCCACATACAAATTGTAGAACAATACATAATTTCGTTGGAAAAAATATAGTACACTAATGATCACTTTTTTGGGTGGAAATTGATAGTATTGAAGGCAGAAACAATCAGTCCTGGAGTGTGTAATTTTAGAGGTCCGTGCAAGTATAAAGACGACTGTAAGAAACCATGTGGAGCACGTGTGTTCCCAGATGATACTATAGGTTTATGCATGGCCAATCCTCTTGGCACTGGAGATCTTTGTTGTTGTAGTTTTGGTTGAATATTAATATTATCATTATAAAAAAGTAATAAAGTGGAGTATTATTATTATTACTTCTACAAGTTATTAGCACCGCAAAATTCCCTAATACCATCTAAAATTATTTGTTATATTTATTATATTTATTTTTGATTTTCTTTGGACACATTTCGCAAATGGTTATGATTGTGGAGAGGAAACTCTCTGGTAGAATAAGCACAAGACAAAAAGAAAATATTGATTTAGCAGAAAACGTAACTGAGAAACTAAAACTAGACCTCTGGAGACAGTTTTGAAAATCAGAGATGTGGTGGAGTTATGGTTCATTTCTCAAGTTGTGGAACAAAAGAATGCTACTGTCGAAGTAGAATTGGAGAGGAATGTCAGGAAAAGATGGGAATGGGAGCCACCTTTGAGGAATTGGGTAAAATGTAATATTGCAGCTTCATGGTCACAACATAAGAGAGTGGGTCTTTAGAGACTCAATGGGAATGGTCCTCCTACCACTAGTAGAAAAATTCGCTATACTCACGGATTTTCCGCGAAAATTTTTCTGGGTACGAAAAAAAAGCCACGTTCAGTTACGAATTGCCATGAGTGAAATGTTAGCCACGAAAAATTAACCATAGTGGGGAGACATGGCAAAAAACATGGGTAAAAAAGACACGTTCAGTTACGAATTGCCATGAGTGAAATGTTAGCCACAAAAAATTAACCACAGTGGGGAGACATGGCAAAAAACGTGGGTAAAAATCTCACGGTTACCCATGAATATAATCGTGGGTAATATTAACCACGATTTATCACGCAAAATTTCGTGGGTGCTGTATCCACGAAGAAATCAGTGGCATTTCGTTTTCCACGATTACCCACGAATATAATCGTGGGTAATATTAACCACGATTTACCACGCATAATTTCGTGGGTGCTCTATCCACTAAGAAATTAGTGGCATTTCGTGTGTAACGCTTCCCACCATTACCAACGAAATCTTTCGTGGCATATTCTGGATAATTCTGCCATTATATAAATTGTGGTAAATCGTGGGTAGTAGAAAAATATATTTATTTTTTAATAAATAACAAATAAAATGGTTTTATAATAATTATCAGGTTATATAGACTACTAAAAAATTATTTAAGATTCAGCAAAATACATACAATGAAAAACATAACATAATTTAATACAAAATCTTATTTCAATTAGATATAAACAACGATAAATTACAACATACATATTAAATAGAATAATTATACAATACATAATTATATTTTACAATACAATACATATTAATACAATTATTTTACAAATAATAATTATAATTATACAATAATTATGATGATACAAATAATTGTAATTATACAATGATTATTTAGATAGAGTTACAAAATAGAAAAACTTTGTTCTACGCTTGTACAAGTGCTTGTCACAACATCCTTTATAATCACCTGGACATTTATATGGTTTGAAATAGAGGTCGGTTTCATCAGTCTACAAAATCAATATGTTTGGAACGGTCGCCGGCTCCAGAAGCTTGCGGATTGACTGGACGGGGTTTTGGTAATGGCGTTGGAGGTTGAGCCTTATTTATCTGACGATGTTTTGCAGTAGTACGGTGTTGAGTTAGCACTGCTGACGATTGACCCTCATAAACACAAGCTCGTGTTTTCGGTTTTGATAATTAGATGGAATCAAGGAAAGTGGCGATGATTTGGTCTTCTTCACTTTGTGTTATTTTTTTCCCTGACATTTTTAAATAATTGTTGTATTGTAATGAGTTTGCAATTCTAATAATCGTAATGTAGGTTATATAGATCTTATTTACACTGCTTGTAAGGATAAGAAAATCTAAATAAACATATCTAAATTGTCTATTGGATTTCATGTGTCTACAACCGTTCGATCAATTTCTACTAACTACCCACGAAAATCTATGATATACCCACTAGACCAATTAGTTTCTTTGGGTGAATTATTCCAGTAAGACTGATGGAACAATTGAATGACACTCGTTTGTTTCTATTTGACTATTACAAAGCATTGTCCAATTCCTATTAAGCTCCCTAGATATATATTTTTATATATATAGAGTATATTATATATATATATATATATATATATTTAGTTTTGAAAGATATGGTGATCAAGATTAGTAAAACCGAAAGTACTGCGTGTCACATATAATAATTCGATCTCAACTGAGTAATTCAACTGGATCAGTTAACTTTCGTAAGCCTTTAACTCTCTCGCCATCTTCAATTGGCGCATACAAGAATTTCGTCACACAATGTTACCGGGTTACAAATCTCCTCGACGGATGTCACAGCCACACCTCGATCCAGAAAAAATCGTTGGAGCTTTATGGTACACTTTAATTTTTATTTAATCACTTGTATTACAAATTCTCTGCAAATAAATTAACTTCTATATTTTCACCATGTAAAAGGTTTGGAATTGATCCATCGGTCCACCGTTTCATAAAGCATACATGGCAAGGAAATTTTTGGTTACCTTGTAAAAAGGTCAGAGGTTTATAGAACCAACCGCGGCAAAATACGTTTTTGATGGGGAACATTTGTGATAAGTGTTAGATATTAATCTTATATGCTGCTTATTGCGTAATTACGTAGATGGTTTTTTATTATTACAGTTTTGTCATGCTTTTCTCTTACATTATTTAATCCCCAAACTCTATTTTTTTTGGCTGCATGATATTATGCATAACTTATATGTTTTATTTTTTTGTAGCAAAACTACTATTGGAGGCCTGAATTAGAGGATTATGTTTACCATTTCTGGAAAGAACACACAATAGAAACGATTAGAGAAATCATAAGCAGAAAACATCGAGAAAACAAACGTCCAAATTTTATTGGCGAGAGGGACTGGGACATTCTACTAGAGGAATGGCAAACAGAGGCAGCCATACGGAAAAGTGAATCAGCATTTTCGAGTCGTAAAACAAACAAAGATGGAAAGGGGATGCACAAACACACGGCCGACCCTAATCCATTCTCCAAAATTGAAAATGTTATTTTTATCGCATCTTAACTTATTCTAAACAAGTTAACAGCTTATTATTTTTATAGATGGTCCAGTCAGGTCGTTCTCAACCTCCTACATTTGTTGATTTTGTACGGAAGACTCATACCTGTAAAGACGGGACGTTTGTTGATGAACGGGCCAAGGAGATTGTAAATGAGATTGAACAATCAGTTTCCCTTTTAAGTTCAGATGTTTCACCCGGAAGTGCAGCATCGGCAACATGTCCGATGCGCGAGGAAATTAATAATTTATTTCTTGAGGTATGTTTATATTATTATATACCATATGATATTAAAATTTATAGTATTTCTATTCGATTAAAACGTTAGTTACCTTTCTTCTACAGCGTGTTCAGCCACATAATGGTCGTATATATGGCATTGGTAGTGCGCAATCCTAGCTAATTCAACAACTACATGTACATCCACATTTCATAAACTGCACTCCAGACCCAGAGGTTCAACGTTTAGCACACATTGTTACCCGGTTGGAAGACAAGCTAGACCAACTTATCAGAGTCATGGGTCAAACTACTCAGGCACCTTCCGATCCCGCAGATATTCCATCCACCAGTGCGGGAGCTGGAGGTAGAGATAACAGCGCGCCTTCGCAGGTTCCTCCCATTATCCGTCTTAATTCAGACCCCGCAGCTAGTCCATCCACTAGTACATGAGCTATAGGTGGAGATAACATCCCACCTTCTTAGGATCGTCCCGTCGTCCGTCTAAAGATCATCCCTCCTTCGCAAGTTACTCGCTCCGGTTAAATGTCGTGATAAAGATTTCTTTGTAGCAAACTGAACGATTAGTGGTAGTTTTTTATTATGATGTCAATATGAACTATTTGTGTTTTTAATGTGTAAACTTCTTAATCTATTATTGTTTTAATTATTTCGTTTTTCTTCTATACATAAATTATTTTTTTCAAAAAAAATATATTTTTTCAATATACCCACTGATTGGGACGGTTTATCCGTGGCAAAATAACCACGGTTAGCAATGAAATGCGATAAAAATATTCGTGGGTATATCTCCGACGTTCCCACGAATTGCCACACATGATAATGTGGGTGTACCCCCCCCCCCCACACTAAGTTTTTAGTGACAATTCGTGACTTTAATTCCCACGGTTTTTTTCGTGGGTAATAGTGGTATATTTCCAAGGTTGCCACAAATAGCGACGGCCAGTAACGTTGGTGGGTACCACGACGAGTTTTGTGACTCAATGTGACATTTGTTCCCACGTTTTTATTTGTGGGTAATCGTGGTATATTTCCAAGGTTGCCACAAATAGCGACGGACGGTAACGTGGGTGGATACCACGATGATTTTTGTTACTAAACGTGACATTTGTTCCCACGTTTTTTTCGTGGATAATCGTGGTACGATTTGTCACGATTTGCCACGAAATTATTTTACCCACGACGTTATACCCACAAAAAAGTTTGTGGCAAATTATGAGATTTCCTACGTTTTCCCACGGATATTGTGCCTTAATTCCCACGTTTTTTTCGTGGGTATATCGAATTTTTCTACTAGTGTACATAGCAGAAGATCCTTCAAAGACTTAATTAACAACATAGATGACGTTGTCCTTAAGTGTCTGTTGTAGGCTATTGAATGTATGCATAGCCATAAAAAGAATAAGATAGTTATTGCTTCAGAAGCCTCATAATTGGTGGGTGCAGTCAATAGACTAAAAACATGATTATTAGTCATCAGCCTTATGAACTGCACAAGTGTTTGAAGAACATAAAGGATTGAAGAATGGCTTTTGAAACCCATGGCTCTTATGTGGTTGCAAGTCATCCATATTGGTTGCATAATTTGTCTGACGATGAGAGAGTGCTTTAATCCATATTGGTTGCATAATCTGTCTGATGATGAGAGAGTGTTTTCCTCTTAGATTGATGTAAGGTTCCAATTGTATCTCTCGGTCTAAGCCTATGCCAAATTGCAAGGTTGTTTGTAAAGGATTCTTACTCTTCAATATTTTAAAGCATCCTCTTACTAATATTTGGAGAGTACCCATTTAAAAATAATATTAACATATGTTAATATTTACTTTCTTATGTCATTGGTATTAAGACCATTTGCAATTTTCTTATTAAGGTTATAATTAGCACCTAAAAATATGATTAAATTGTAATATTTCAGGACGTCAATATTTTAGAATAAAATTTTTAATGAATTGATTAAGGTTATTTTAAATACGTGCTACATAGCATAGGATTAGTTAATTTATGTGTAAGCTATGAGTACTTTTTAAAACATCGATTAATCTATAAGTAAATTTCCCATTACTAATAATATGAAATATTTTTTTTCAGAAATCAGAAGTGTCTCAAATACTTTTGATGTTTCAGAAGTGTTGGTTAATCCAACCTTACATGTTGATGAATTTAAGAAAATGTGAGTATCAATCAAACTTTGTTCTTTTCTATTTACTTGATGTTTGTTTTACAAAACAAAATTGATATGAATCATATTATACAATGAATATAGGCTTCCATCTGATAGACTTTCATTAACAATTTTGTAACCTAAGCCAATTTAATTTTCTCATTCTTAGAGAAAAACGTCCATTCATTATATTCTTATTAAGGTCCCTTATATCTCACGGGCTTCTAGAAGATCTGTAATAATTTTCTTTGGATAATGAAGTAGCCAACTGGGAAAATAACGACATGACTAAACCAGGGGAAACAAAAGCTTAGATCGGGAAGACTTCCTGAAAAAAGTACCGATGATGCTACGAAAAATCTTGGCGTTATGGCCATGGAATCCCTCGTCGGAGAGATCGAGATAACTCAAAGAAACTGAGGCGTTACAACGCCTGAAATACACTCGGAGCAACAGCCCGAGATTGAAGATCTCTGGTGAAAACTACCGGGAAAGATTGAGGGAAAGATGCCGGTACTTGAGCGGCTCCGGAATAGGCTCTCCACCAGCTGCGGATTGCAGATCTGAAGCAAGCGCATGCCTATGTAGAAAATTCCCAAAGAAACTCCATGAAGAGTGGATTTGACTAACAAACGCGAGGTTCTTCGGCACGGAGCCAAGAATGTGATGGAGGCGGAATATCGGCAACCCCATAACTCGCCGGTCGAACGACGGTATGAAGGAGTGAAAGATGGCGGCAAACTTCGGGACAGAGCCGAGAGAAAGATGGATATGTAGAAACGAACTCCACTAGCGCCGGACGGACAGCAGCAAGCAGAGGTGGAGCGTGGAAAAGATCGCCGGAAAAGATCGGGAGAGGCGGAGGCGAAAAGAACTAGGGTAAGAGCGGACGAGAGCAGGAAGATCAGAAGCCCAAAAAGCCGACGAAAGAGACTCAGGAGGCGACGACGGCGGTGGCCGCCACGCCCCGCACCGAGGGAGCAAGAGAGATTCTCAGCCTTGGAGACTGTGCCTGGGAGAATTATGGTTTTTATACTCACATTTTCTTAAATTCATTAACACGAGGTAAGGCTGGGTTAACCAACACTTCTGAAGCATCTGAAATATTTAAGACACTTCTGATATCTGAAAATATATTTCATATTATTAGTAATACAAAATACATATTATTAGTAATACAAAATACGAAATTTACTTATGGATTAATCGATGTTTTAAAAAGTACTCATAGCTTACACATATATGTATTTAAAATAATATTGAGTAGCACATATTTAAAATAACCTTAATCAATTCATCAAATATTTTATTGTAAAAGATTGATATCCTGAAATATTACAATTTAATCCTGTTTTTAGGTGCTAATTAAATTTACAATTATAATTTTAATAAGAAAATTGTAAATAGTCTTAATACCTATGCCATAAAAAAAAATATTAACAGATGTTAAGATTATTTTCAAAGGGGTATTCCCCATAGTAAGGAATAATAATGAAAACTCATTAAAAAGACACAAATTATTAAGGATTTTCTGCAAAAAAAACCTTCCACCTTGCCGATTTTTGTAATTTTACCCTTCACCTCCAAAAAATGCAATTTAACCTCCACCTCAAAAATAATACACAATATAACCGTTATACGTATTTTCTAAACGTTTTCGCAATCATATACATTAGATTTTTCAAATTCTAAAGGTAGATTTGGACTCCTCGTCGTGAGAATTTCGATTTGATATATTATTTATCAACATTTTACAAATTTGACGGTAACATATAAGGGTTATATTGCGTATTATCTTTGAGGTGAAGGGTAAAATTGCATTTTCTGGAGATGAAAGGTAATATTGCAAAAATCGGCGAGGTGGAGGGTTTTTTTTGCAGAAAACCCAATTATTAACATATGAAAACATACCTATTTAAACCGCATCGACCTAGACGGAGAAGACAATTCTTCGAGTACCTTTCACAGCAGATAGAAATTAAACCATGATAAGATATTTTTTTTTGTTATACAACCACAATATGATTATTTATAAACATATTATAACATATCAAGATTGAAAAAAAACAAAAAACCAACGAACCAAATAATCAAACACCTATGATATAAATTTTGTATAACAAAAATAACAATTCTACCATATATATACAAAAAGTCGAGATCATGATCTCAGACACCAGACAATTAATAATAAACTGATCATCAATAATCCATCAAAACCAAAATAAAAATACAAAAACACCAAAACTAAAACACAATAACTAATAACACCTTTTCGAATTTTGTTTTCTTTTCGTCTCCATCTTGTTGGTCCGAACTCGTTTTTGATCGAAACTCCCATGATCGCTAAACCTAAAACACAAATCAAGTGATACAAATCAGTAAACTAAAACCATTTTATCAAACTATATATTTAGGCTAACGAATCCGATTCATAATGGTAGCCGAGGCTCTATATTTATAGTTTAATGCCTAGGGCAAACCGTAGTAATTATTTTTCGGAATTTTACTTTTATTTTATTAGAAATTTTCTAAATACAAATATTTGCAATATAATTTAGAATTTATCTTCTATTTTTCAAATATTAAAAAGCTAAAATTCCATATTCTATATTAAATCCATACGATTTTATGGTTCATTAAAGGTATTTTCAAGTTTTCACTTCAACTTTCAACTAGGTAGCTCCTTTGCCCCCAACTTTAAACGTGGGTGCAAACTTTTAGAAGATAGGATTGAGATGCAAGCGAAAACAAACAATCTAGAAAGATTTAGGATAAAAACCTAGTGGACCCGAGTTCTGGCTTATGAGTCGTTACTCTTTGTAGACCTTTACACTCACAAAGTCACACCTAATCGAACTACTCCCAAGTCCTATCAAAGTGAAAGATGGTTCTTCTTTTCCTTTTTCTAAGTCAAGAAGATGATGAGAAATCAAGAGAGAAAATACTAAGTCAAAAAGAAGATACTTGTTTATTATTTATGAATAGTAAGCAACATTAATTAGAGGTGAAACATAATCCAAACACAAGTCTCAAACTCAAGAAATGCTAAGAGTATTTGAAAGTAACTGATAAGAGTGTAAAGGCTTATGCAGCCGCGGTGATGTACTGGATTGCCTCCTTGCAGATACCTGTCATTGTTGCTTCAGGACCATACACCTTGAAATCAAACAGACATGTAAAAAAACAGTTAGAAACGGGTTAAGCGGGAATGTGTTGAGGTTTATTTATTGTGTTGTATATACCTCGATGGGGACACCGATTTCATCTCCAAGTGATCTCATTTTAGCAAGTCCCTTTTGGTAGTTTGGTCCTCCTCTCCTCACAAATATATGCATTCTTGCTGCTTTTAGCTTTGCTTCCTGTAAAAGGTTAACGGAAAGCTCATTTATGCTTATAGTCGAGGGCAATAATAGGCTTGTGGATGATTCTACTCTCTTCTTGCTTACCTTTTCCTTGAGAGCTCGGATTATGCCATTGAAGGTAGCAGCAACATCGGTGAAGTTAGCAATTCCACCTCCGATTACCAGAGCTCTGCTTTTTCCATCTGGATTCGCTGTAGCACACTGAAGAATTGGGAAAAATCGCAATATTTTATAGTCAAAAGTGCCATTATGTTGGGTTGGTTTCATATGTTTTAATGTGGAAGGAGAAAACAAAAAAGCATCTTACATCGATGACGACTCTCGCGTACTGCAAAACCTCGTCTTCTTTGGGTGCTCCACTGTATTCAGCATAATTTCCAAGCTCAGATGCATAACCGAGATCTCCAACCTGGATATAACATTTTAGCACACAGTTTAGAGGCTAAGGCTTGCAAGGAGAAGAAATACAGGAGATTCTCAGTGTTGATTAAGCAGGTACGGATTTTTCATATTAAAACATACGGTATCGGCATAGATGACACTTGCACCTCCTCCAGCTACCATAGTCCAAATCCTTCCCTTGGGATTCAGAACAGTGAACTTCAAAGACGCACTTGTCTGCATATAGAAAAGGGTCATAAGTCATAGAGAAACTGGTGTTTCCCGAAGCACCAAGTTCTACACAGATTGGTAATGACACCTTCTCATCTAGACCGTGGATGAAACTCTCTGTTGGACTCATCACTCTTCCAAATGGCATAGGGAATTCAATGTCGCCCCACCTGAAAAATGTGTGATATTGCTTGAATACAGCAGCAGGAAGGCTTATAATGCCTTCTTGAAGCTCTAGACTTCGAACAGTTGAAAAAAGTGGAAGAGTCAAACTTACTTCTTAAAGTTTTTGAAAGCAGCGGTGTCATCAAGCTCACCCCTCATATCCAGAGGATAAGGCTTTCCCTCAACCAATGTGAAAGGATTCATCTCCAAGAACGTGAAATCAAGATCTAGAGCCCAACAAAATGAAGAGAATAAAAAAGCTTCAATTTTTGGTTCAGATTTCATCACTGTGAAATCTGCTTTCACTTGTGTGTAGAATGAGTCACATTTGGCATACCTTCAAATAGGGTAAAAATAACTTGAATAAAATCTTCAAGTTCCCCTTTGATCTGTTCGTGAAAAATTTATAAGTCAGAAAAGCTAATCCAAATTCAATAGTATATTCAATGAAATTTTCAGTTTTCAGTGATATTCAGCTTAAATATACCTCTAGAGGAAGAGTTGCAACAAGAGGTGCACATATCTCAGGTGTCAGAGAAGCACCTGTTGGTATAGATATGGTCTTGACCTATAGAAAGTGAACTCAATTTTCAGCTTCACAGTGAGAAACTGCCACTAGGATATCAATGAAAAAGCATCAAAAATACCTTGTCCCAGTTCTCTTCGATGTCAATTCCTCCACACTCTGAAAAGCTTATACTGCAGCCAAGTCTATCAGAGACAATATTAAGATAGAACTCCTCATTGTGTGGGACAAATGGTTCAACAATGAATGTTGTTATGGGTCCTTTGCATCCACTCATTTCTACCTGTAGATAATAGATAGACAAAGCTAAAACTTGAAGTAGAGGGAAGGAAACAACAAACAAGCTAAGAAAAAGATAGTCTCAATTCAACAAAAAGTTACCTCTTTGCCCAACCGATCTTTCACAAAAGTTGCAACATCAGCGAAATCTAATTTCAAGGCAACCAAACCACTTTTGCCACGCTTTCCAAACAACATATCAGGTTTCACCACAAGCTTCTCGGATGAGAGCCAAGGTTCCCTCTCTACTAGCTCATTCAGATCAGTCTCTTGGTTAATCTAAACACATACGAATGAATACATCGTTAACAACACAACAGAACAGGTAAAAAGAATTATTCAATTTCAAAACTAAAAAACAAAACAACATCAAAATTATGTAGCAATGCAGTCAATCATAGACAATACGATGGATTTAAAAAAAACTGGGTTAATGAGGCACACTCTCTTAAACTAACAAGAACAAACTGTGTTATAAACATCTAAGTCATGTCGGAGAAACCGATGCACTAAACAAAAGTTTTATTAAAGAAGACAAGATCGATCTAACCTGAACGGATCTGATAGGCAACTCTTTACCAGAAAGCCTTTTGAAGTGTTCTTTCACCAGTCTCTTTGAGTCATACTCTCTGATCTTCTTGCGAGCCATATTTCACAACGAAACTAGACAAAAACACGGATAAAAACATCGATAAATCTCACAGATCCAGTCAAGTGAACAACACACAAAATCGGAATCAGATCGCTAACTAATTCAATTAGGGGGAGGGATCCAGCAATCAAACAGCGAAATCCTTCAATCCGAGTCTAATGACGATTCGAAACACTCACGAAATCGACTGGATCAAACAGATTAAACTTCAGGGTAACAATGAACATCATATAGACCACAATGGCACACGAGAAGAGACAGAGAGAAAGAGAGGGAATGGAGTTTCAACGAATTTAGTCTACGATTCGACATGAAACAGACCTATGGATTCAGAAAATGGAGACGGATCAGAGGAGGATGAAGAAAAATGAATCGATGAAAATGGCGGATCTTACCGTTGAGAGAGAATGAAAGAAGGAGGTTGCTACAGCTTTGGTAGTTAGCGAACAAAATCCACACCTCTTTTTGCTTAAGGATCGTAGTTATATTTAAACATTATCATTTTTTTTTCTCTATTTTATTTAAAGCTAAAACAGTACTATTAATCTGTCCAATTACAGCTTTGAAAATATTGTCCAATTTATAACAGAAACATGTCATGAGTCATATATGCTAATTCTGTTTTTTAGAAATTTAAATCATACCACAAATTTTGTTTTGTAAGTAATAGTAATAAAAGTTAAATAAATAGTTGTAAAACCTTTGGAGATACTCTTCCATCATAAAAGCTGGTAATCGTTCGTCCATAAAGGCTACCTAACTTGTAAGCTAACGTTTCAACTCCCAACCATTTGAGTTTTCATTTTTCTATCCAATATTTTTTTTTATATCAATGCCCACTAGTTATTACCAAAAAAAAAAAAAATTCTAAAATTTTTCTATTGTTATAAAACATCTTGTGGACTCATTAACCGGCTTCATTAGGTCCATTAGGGTTTTATTTTTCCCTTGTATCCCGAGACTCATATATATATATTCCCTTATCTCATTAATAAGTTTCATCAGTTTACAAAACGTTATCAGCACGAGTTGCTCCCTAAAACTCTAAAAACACCAAAACGGCGTTACTGTTCATCCGGCGTTACTGTTCATCGGCGTTACTGTTCATCCGGCGTTACTGTTCAAAACCGAGGTCTTTAGCTCCCGGTTCTAGTCCGTACAACCCCTTAAGGTGAAAGGTAAATCCGAAACCCTAAAAAGCTAAGAACCAACCATCGAATTCGGACTAGAGAAAGTGTAACCATTAAAACGAATCTTGATTGATTAAGTGATTGTTATTGCTTGTGTGATCTGATTGCTTGACTCGTTTAAGTTGCTAAAAAAGTTATTATTGCTTAAACCAAATTCGCAAATTCGAAAACACTTAGCCATGGCCGAAACTTTAAAAACCTAAAACCTAAATCGGATCAAATCTGAAATCCCTAAAGTATAATCCGATTGATTGAGGTTGTCTAGGTTGTTTTAAATTGATTGTTTCTATGATTGGTTACATGCTAAAATTGCCAGAAACCAAAACCTAAAATCGCATGAACCCTAGAAACCTAGAAAAGTAAGAATCCTATTGTAAATAGGAAAATCCTAAAAACCCTAAATCCTATTCAAAATAGGAAAAGTTTAATCATAATCAATAAAAAGAAAACCTAAATAAAAAGAAGAAACCTTATAATCATAATCAATAAAAGGAAAACCTAAATTATCAAATCCTAAATCTTAATTAAATTGGAAAATTTCGAATCCTATTCAAGACAGGGAAACCTTATAAAATAGAAATTTTTCCAAAATAGAAAATTTCCCCAAAATAGAAAGTTTCCATAAATAGCAAATTTTCATTTAAGGAAAGTTTATTTTTCAATCCCATAACCCAAGAATCCTAAATTCATCAAAGCTATTTTTCCGAAATGAATGATCACTTAATGAAATCAATTGCATGTTTTCAGATGTCGAACATTCAAAAGGTTGAATTCGAGGCACTCAATGTCTCAGGAGATAACTATCTCCAGTGGGCCCTTGACACTAAAATTTTCCTCAACTCCAAAGGCCTAGGTGAATGCATCATCGATGGTAACACCGCATCTCTCAAAGATCGGTTCCAGGCGATATTTCATATCCACCATCACCTGGCCGAGAGCCTCAAAAATCAATATCTCACGATTGAGAATCCACTCGACCTTTGGGTGGCACTGAAAAAGAGGTATGACCATCAGAAAACGGTCCTATTGCCCCAAGCCAAGTTCGAGTGGAAGAACCTACGGTTCCAAGATTTTAAATCCGTTGACGCCTACAACTCCGAGTTATTTCGGATCGTTTCAATCATGAAACTATGTGGCGATGAAGTGTCTCACAATGAGCTGCTGGAAAAGACATTGTCAACATTTCATACTCAGAATATTGTGCTTCAGCAACAATACCGCGCGATGAAATACGCGACATATGAGGATTTGATCTCTTGCTTACTCCTAGCGAGAGAAAAATAATGAGTTGTTGATGAGGAACAAGGCTCAAAGGCCCCGGATCAGCCCCACTACCGGAGGCCCATCAAATCGAAAGAGCCAAGAGAGAATCCAACTACGTCCAGCGTGATGCATCCTCTAATCGTGGCCGTGGACGTGGCAATGGACGTGGGAAGCGTGGCAATGGACGTGGAAATTCGAACATAGGCAACCGACCTAACCTCAGTTACGGTCGCGGTAAAGGTCGTGGAATCTTCAAACCGACCCATTCAGCCAACTCGACCAATCCATCCCCTTGCCACCGATGCGGGATGTCAAATCATTGGTCCAAGAACTGTCGCACTCCCAAGTTCCTTTGTGATCTCTATCAGAAGCACGGGAAAACTCATCCTGAAGCTAATCTGGTTAACCAAGATTATGAAGGTGACTTCAAAGATGACAAGGCTGATCACATGGATTACCAGACCTCAGACCTTCTTGATTGATTTCGACATTTAGATATTTGCTTTATATTGACAATATTTATTTGGGCTTTGTTTGATTTTGATTTGTGCTCTTCAGAACTTATTTTTTTTTTTTTTATGCACACATTATTTTATGCAATGGTTTATTTAATTACTTATTTAAATCGTACCTCTTGTCTATTAAAGTTATGAACGAGCTCCAACACATCATTGTGGTGGACAGTGGATCCAGCCATACCATACTAAAAGACAAGAGATACTTCATAAATCTCATAATAAAAACCGCAAACATTAGCATAATAGCGGGTACCTCGAGCCTAATAGAAGGTCACGGCCAAGCCCATGTGTTGTTATCAAATGGCACACATCTAGAAATACTAGATGCACTATACTCACCCAGTTCAAAGAAAAATCTATTGAGCTTCAAAGATATAAGACTAAATGGTTTCCACATCGAAACCCAGGGTGAAGGGAACAAAGAATCCCTACTGATTACTAAGATCTCACACGGCCATAAACAAGTCCTTGAGACTATACCCGCACTATCTACTGGCCTTTACTATGCTAAGATCAGTATGATTGAGGCTAATATTGCTATTAAAGCACGATTCAAAGATCACACTATTTGGCACGACCGGCTTGGTCATCCCGGTATGAATATGATGCGAAAATTGATTCAAAGTTCTAAAGGGCACACCCTTAAAGAAAACCGATTTTTCCCTCAGCACCTCACGTGCACAGCTTGTTCACAAGGGAAGTTGATCACTCGGCCTTCACCAGTCAAAGTGTCTAAAGAGACCTTGAATTTTCTGGAACGAATCCAAGGAGACATATGTGGTCCGATCCACCCACCTTGTGGGACATTTCGGTATTTCATGGTTCTAATTGATGCATCGACCCGCTGGTCGCATGTTTGTCTATTATCTTCTCGAAACCAAGCATTTGCTAGGTTATTGGCCCAAATCATCAGATTGCGAGCCCATTTTCCAGATTTCCCACTTAAGACTATACGTCTTGATAATGCTGGTGAATTCACTTTCCAAACGTTTAATGAGTATTGTATGGCCATGGGGGTAAGGGTTGAACATCCCGTGGCACATGTCCATACACAAAAATGAATTGGCTGAATCATTCATTAAACGAATTCAATGGATTGCCCGACCATTACTCATGAGGTCGCAGCTCCCGGTCTCAGCTTGGGGACATGAAGTCTTACATGCTGCTGAACTAATACACATTCGGCCATCTAGTGAGCATAGATATTCACCATCCCAATTTCTAACGGGTCATGAGCCAGACATCTCCCATATTAAGACATTTGGGTGTTCAGTCTATGTACCCATTTCACCACCACAGAGAACTAAAATGGGACCTCAGAGGAGGATGGGAATATATGTTGGTTTTGATTCTCCCACCATTATCAAATATCTTGAGCCGACCACAGGAGACCTATTTAAGGCCAGATATGCGGATTGCCAATTTGATGAATCGGTATATCCTGTCTTAGGTGGAGAGACACACAAGCTGGTAAAGGAAATTTCATGGAATCAAACATCCTTACAATGGCAAGATCCTCGGATTCTAGAATGTGATTCAGAGGTCCAAAAGATTATACACTTACAAAAGTAGCTAATCAATTGCCAGATTCCTTTGCTGACCCGAATAGAGTAACCAAATCGTACATACCAGCTTGTAATGCACCAGTACGAATTGATGTCCAAAAAGGACAGACTCAAGTTGCTACAGAGTCTGCATCACGTAATAAACGTGGCAGACCATTAGGTTCCAAAGATAAGAATCCCCGGAAACCAAAGAGAGGTGCAACGGTTGAAACCGGGATTCCTGAAATAACAGACATAGCCGCGGCTGAGATTCACTCTAGTGAACCGATACAAGAGGTTTGGGACGCCAAATCTCAAGGTTCCGAAGGGATCAATAATAATGAAATCTCTATCAATTATAGCATGTCTGGAACTCAATGGAACAGAAAAGATGTCGACATAGATGCAATCTTTGCATACAAAGTAGCACTTGAGGTTGCGCACACGCAAGAGGATCTAGAACCCACGTCTATAATTGAGTGCACTCGTAGATCAGACTGGCTAAAATGGAAAGAAGCCATAAACATGGAGTTAAACAGTCTAAATAAAAGGAATGTGTTTGGTCCGATCATAAGGACACCATTCGATACTAAACCAGTGGGCCACAAATGGGTCTTTGTGCGTAAAAGAAACGAACTCGGTGAAGTCGTTAGATACAAGTCACGGCTTGTAGCACAAGGGTTCTCACAGAGACCCGGAATCGATTATGAAGAGACTTATTCTCCTGTGGTGGATGCAACTACTTTTCGATTCCTCATAAGTCTGGCCATAAAAGAAAATTTAGATTTGCGGTTAATGGATGTTGTAACCGCCTATCTCTATGGACCACTGGACAATGAAATCTATATGAGATTACCAGATGGCATCGAGCTTAAAGATAAGCATGCATCTCGAGATCAGCACTGCATTAGGCTGAACAAATTCTTATATGGACTGAAACAAAGCGGACGTATGTGGTATAACCGGTTAAGTGAATATCTCATCAGAGAAGGCTACAAAAACGATCCTATCAGTCCATGCATCTTTATCAAGAAATACGAAAACAAAGGATTTGTGATCATAGCAGTATACGTGGATGATTTAAACATCCTCGGAACATCTGGTGAAATCGCCCAAACAGTAGAATGCTTAAAAGCAGAATTTGAAATGAAAGACCTGGGCAAAACTAAATTCTGTTTGGGGCTACAACTTGAGTACATCAAAGATGGAATCCTTGTGCATCAATCAGCATACATTGAAAAGGTACTCAAGAGATTCAATATGGACCAGCCCCACCCATTGACCAGCCCAATGGTTGTGAGGAGTCTCGGATTGGACAGCGATCCATTCGGTCCAAAGAAGGACGATGAAGAAGTTCTCGGTCCTGAAATGCCATACCTCAGTGCCATAGGAGCATTAATGTACTTGGCTAGTCACACTAGACCAGACATCTGTTTTGCCATGAGTCTCCTAGCTCGCTTTAGCTCATGTCCAACTAAAAGGCACTGGAACGGTATTAAACACATCCTAAAGTACCTACAAGGGACTAAGGACTTAGGATTGTTTTACACTAACCAACACAAGGATGGGCTAGTTGGTTTTGCTGATGCAGGATATCTATCGGATCCGCACTGTGCCAGGTCTCAGACTGGTTATGTTTTCACGCATGGAGGAACAGCTATATCATGGAGATCTATGAAGCAGACAATCGCTGCCACCTCATCTAACCATGCGAAAATCTTGGCCATTCACGAAGCTAGTAGAGAGTGTGTCTGATTGCGGTCCATGACTCAGCACATCCGATCAAATTGTGGTATGAACGAAGATAAGGAGCCAACGGTTATGTTTGAAGATAACGCGGCTTGCATTGCTCAGCTCAAGGACGGTTATATCAAAGGGGATCGGACGAAGCATATTCTGCCCAAATTCTTCTTCACTCATGAATTACAGAAGGATGGTCAGGTCAAAGTTCAGCAGGTCCGATCAAGTGAGAATTCAGCCGACCTATTCACCAAATCATTGCCGACTTCAACACTCCGGAAGCTCATTTATCAGATTGGGATGCGTAGACTTAAGGATCTACAGTGATGCTCAAATCAGGGGGAGTAATGCGTGTTGTACTCTTTTTCCTGGTAAGTTTTAATGAGGCAACATTCCCCAGCGCATTATAGAGATCCCGGTTGAGTATCAGGCACGGTTATTTCGTCCAAGGGGGAGTGTTATAAAACATCTTGTGGACTCATTAACCGGCCCCATTAGGCCCATTAGGGTTTTATCTTTCCCTCGTATCCCGAGACTCATATATATATATTCTCTTATCTCATTAATAAGTTTCATCAGTTTACAACATCTATTATATACTGCCTCTCTTCCTAAATATTTAATTTTCTATCATTTTCACGCAAATTAAAAAACAATAACTACTAGATATAAATATATTATTTTCTCTCAACAAAAAAACTTTTATTTACTGGCACTTCATTAAGATTCTAATTATCTTAATCTTACATTAAAAAGGTATTATGTTAGATTCCAAATAAATATAGATCTAAGCAGTTCGTCACTGATGTTTTCTCTGAGAAAGCTTCTTCACTGGGAAGAGGGTTCTGACTTTGCCCATTGCCAACATAGGGCGCATGAATATTGACTTCATCTGTGCTTTTACTATAATATTTCTTGTATAAAGGAATTCATCCACCATAGGTCAAAAGTCTTGTACAAACAACTTACAATATGCAGCTTAAAATCTCTAGTAGACAGATTAGATCCTCTCCTCCAAACACAATACCACATGAGTATAAATCTTGACGATTTGAGATTGCATTGTCCAATAGTCACTTGAAAATGAAACAAATTGTGATCAGAAGAAAGGCAGAGAAGCATATCCACAGATCCTCAAAAAAAATTCCTGACTGTGATTAGATGTTAGCATAGTGTTAGACTTGCCTTGTTTGCTGCAGAACCTATACTTGGTACAACTATTGTTGTTACCACCTGATTCTTTGCCACAGATGCAACATCTATAAATACATAACGACGAAGCATACTACAAGCAAAATCAAAGAACAAACATACGTAAACTAGGCGGTGCACCTGTAATTTTAATATCAGATTTCAAGACTGAAAAAGTAAAATGTGACAAGAGTAAATCATGGGAAAAAAAAGGAGATTATTCAGCAAAAGATGGGATCCACTATCCATCAAAGATTCAAAAATACGCCGGGAAGTTCAAGCTCACAGATTAAAACAGTAAAATATGCCTCCTCCATGGCAATGAGTAGAACAAACATTGAAAAAGAAGAATACTCTAAATGGAAAGTAACAAGCAGAATGGATTTTTTTAAAGACACTACATACGGAGAGGAGGAACCTTAAATGTAACCAGTAACTTGAGGTTTTGGTATCCACCTTGAAAAGGAAGAACAACAAAGAAACATGAATTAATTCCACCTTGATCTCCACAAGCTCTTTTGATTATTTCTGGGTTTATTTTCAAATTTTTTAGATGGGTATAATTGGGAATACCTCAAAACCAAGCACTTTGAATTCGAATTCAGCTCTATGTTTGGAACTAAATGGCATTTATTGCACATTGCATAAAATCAGCTTTTCTTGACACACGGAAGAAGAGAGATCTTGTTAGCCAAGAAAAACTTAGCTTCAAGACCCATCACTTAAGAATCATTAGGGTTCCATACCTCATCAAAGGTCACATCACCTGGTAGTGTTGCAATAACAAAAAGTCAGCAGTATAATCAGCTGACGTTCATAATTTAGTAGTAAGCTAAGAATTTTACTTAACACACCAATTAAATTCTTATCAGAGATACATACAACAACCAATAATCATTATGATCAATCAACCAAACTGAGGAAGAATTGCTTGTAATTCTTATTGCTCCAAGAGATCAATCTATTTCAAACCTGTAAATTTCAACAACAATGATTATCCTCTCCAATCCCTTCTTGCAGAGGTATGTGCCTCAAACATAGTGTAAGTCTAGAAGCAATAGAAAAGGTTTAAGGATACATCTCAGTTTGCTTTGTAACAACTCTACTATTTTTCTTCTTTTCTGCGTACTATTATATAATGGGACCAGATTATAATTTTGAAGTTACCATGTCTTTTATTCAAACTAATCCGTATTGGCTATGGCTTTGGAAAGAAACCATTGATAGAAACCAACACATATGAAAGGAAGAGAGAGATCGCAAAGGAATGCTTACTTCTGATTTTCTCACATGTGCTTAAAACCAACTAATCCTTTTCCGGCTCCAAGATCCATTGCAGAAGTAATATTTGATCTTCTGATGTTTCATCAAGCTTTTCCTGATTAACACATATATAATCAGATATATTATATAATCAGCTGAGATGAATATTTATATCAATATACTAAGATTCTCACTAAGTCTGCTGAGAGACATTATTATGAAGCAACACGATCTGCCACATCCGGATCAATCAACCAATCTGACAAAAAATATCCAGATCAGTATCTAACACCCTGCAAATTTAAATAATAGTCATTAGAAACCAACATTGTTGTAAACATTATTATATAATTTATTATTAAACTTCTAATATTCTACAATGCAATACCAAAATTTTAAGATTACCTCATTACCTTATTCCTTGCATCACGGAATAACACGGGACAAATTTCTTATTACCTTATTCTCGAAACCGAGCTGAGGCATTTGAATAGGTAACACGGGACAGAATTTCTTATTAACGCATTACCAACAATCTATTTTTGATTTAAGACTCATCAAAAGAAGAATCTAAATCCGAGTTGAGGCATTTGTATAAGGAACACGGGACAGAGTTTCTCATTTAAAATTTATAGACTCATCATAAGAAGAGTAAAACCGAGCCGAAGCATTTGAATAGGCAACACGGGACCAGTAAAGAGGTAATTTAGATGACCTCATTTCATGCACTACCATCAATCCATTTCTGATTTATAGACTCATATGGATTTATAGACTCATCATAACAAGAGTCTGAAACCGAGCCAAGGCATTTGAATAGGCAACAGGGGACTAGTAAAGAGGTAATCTAAATGACCTCATTTCATGCACTACCATCAATCCATTTTTGATTTATAGACTCATCATAACAAGAGTCTGAAACCTGAGCCGAGGCATTTGAATAGGCAACACGGGACTAGTAAAGAGGTAATTTAGATTACCTCATTGCATGCACTACCATCAATCCATTTTTGATTCATAGACTCATCATAACAAGAGTCTGAACCCGAGCCGAGGCATTTGAATAGGCAACACGGAACAGAGTTTCTCATGCACGCACCACCATTTGAATAGGCAACAAGGAACAGAGTTTCTCACTCACACAACACCATCAATCCATTTATGATTCATAGACTCATCATAAGAAGAGTCTAAAACCGAGCCGAGGCATTTGAATAAGCAACACGAGACTAGTAAAGAGGTAATTTAGATTACCTCATTTCATGCACTACCATCAATCCACTTTTGATTTATAGACTCATCATAACAAGAGTCTGAAACCGAGCCAAGGCATTTGTATAGATAAACACTTCTAAAATTTCTGTGATAAACAACCAGATTACTAGCCTTTCAATATATTTTTATTGACCAATTAGAATTGCCTCCCAGAATCTACAATTGTCTCAAAAAGTCCAATATACATAAAACAAAAAACAATTCTGTGACACTCAAGAGAAAAACAAATTCATGTCACAACCTATTGAACTCCAAGACGAAAACAAGAATCTGGAAATAATAAAAAACTGAACCATAAAACATAGAGTTTGACTGGATTTATGTAATAAACTATTTATGATTCACAACTCAAGTACAAAAACATCAAAGAGCCAATGATGAATGCATAAATGTTAAACTATAGATAAATACAGACCCAACCCCATATCTAACCTTTTCCATTTGCTTTGCTCCACTGATTTCAGAGTGCTGCATGGTCCAACAGTAACCTGTTTACATGTTAAATGAAAGAGATCATCAGAGTACTGAGCCTATCTATCTCAGCGACGAAAATTAATACAAGAGAAAGTTTCTCTCTCTGTGAACTAACAGCCAATTTCAGCACCTCATATAATAAATTAAGTCTACGACAATACCAATCTAGACTTAAGAACCATTGGCCAGCTACATCACACGACTAAAAGATGCAGAACACACACACACAAAAAAACATACACATGTGTTGTGAAAATGCTAAATTTCTGACATTATAGACGCAAATTAAGTTACAGAATCAATACAGATCAAAGTGAACTAAGATCAACAATGGATCTGTATGTTGAATTTTTCTTAACTCGTACTCTTTTTGGTAACACCCAAAAATACCAACCAAGACCTAACGATCATCAAGCACGTCGTTTCAAATATCTGATAAGAATTCAACGATAAGGATACCACCAGATTTTCGTGAAATTCAAAACCAAAACCCACAATCGTGAGATTAGCGAAGGAGGATAGAGAAAAGGAAGCTCCTGACCTGCTGGTAGAAGTTCGTCGACGGATCAGATCCGTAGAGACTGACGTAAGATGCGGCGGCGTAGAACCTCTCCGTGTAAGCGGATTTGATCGGAGATGGAGAAGCCGAGGAGCGGAGATTGGAAGAATCGAAAACCCTAGTTAGAGAAAATACCCTTTCAAACATTTGGTATATATAGAGACATATATGGTTTCTAAACAAAAATACGCGTCACGTCGTATTGTAACGGCTCTATTGACCAAACAAACATTCATTTACCTTGTGCGTTCAACTACTTCGTCGTAATGCAACGGTAATAATAATTTGATTAAAACAATCAAGATTCCTTCGGTCGAAAACGATGTCGTTTCAACTTCATGGTAATTTGTTTTCTCTAATTATTTGCCTTTTTAAAGTTACTCTTCGACACATTTTGCCTATTCTTTTTTTTTTAACACAAAACAAACTTCATTAAATCACAATAGAGTTCACAATATAAAGTTTGTCTTTAGATACCAAAACTTATAACCAAACTGGAGGTATCACATGCATAAGCGCAAAATAAGGTTGCGTCAATGCAATTACATCAACAATCGCATCCGCACATAAATTATAAGAACGATGAGCAAAAAAAAACAAAAAGTCTGCCGTCTCCCTGCAAATGCCATTGATATCGAAAGTGAGGCTCATGAGACCCGACCACATATGAGAAAACTTGACAACCTGTATGACATTGGCACAGTCAGATTCAAACAAGACTTTGTCATAGCCTAAGTTATTGACACACTGAACTGCCCAAACCAACCCCGCAGCCTCTGTATGTAGAGGAGAGACTAATCTAGGCAACATTTTGCACCAAAATGAATAATGTTACCTTGATTGTCTCTCAGAATCCAACCAATTCCAGATCTATCCTTATCATGACTCCAAGAACCATCTATGTTGCACTTTAACCATCCTACAAAAGGAGGCTTCCACTTCTTAAGCAAGCCTGCTCCAGGAGATGATGAGGGAATGACCGTGCTAGCCGGATTGAGATTGAACCACTACAGGCTGTCCTGAGAAGCCTCTTTAACCAAAGACAAAGTCGGATGATGAAGAGCTGAGAATACCAAATCGTTCCTGCATTTCCAAAGTTTCCAAACAATCCAAGGCCAAATCTTGAGTATCTGTTGATTTTCAACTTTAGACATCTCAGCAGGAAACAATAAAGCGCTAAAGTTTTCATAGATGGAACCTGAAGCCACCGGGAAAAATAAATGACTAAGGGGAGAGAGTGCTCAAACCAATCTTGCAAAAGGACACAAAAACAGAATATGGTCGACAGTCTCTTTTTTATCTGGGCAATGAGAGCAGAACCCATGCTTTGTTAGTCGCTTTTTTCTCATATTATCCCCTATTGCTAAACAGTTTGAAAGACATCTCCAAACATAATGTTTAATTTTAGGGGGAGCTTTGATACGCCATAGAGCTTCAAACAAGGGTTTTGTAGAAGGATTGGAAACCAATAAAGAATTTTCTTCTGAATGAAGCACATTCTTCCAGACCTAATACCCTAATTTAACTGAATAGTCCCCATTCTTATTGTAGACCCAAGTAAAAGAAGACTGAGAATGTTGCCCTCCTGGCTTGATTTGAGTAATAAGACATCTCTCATGGTCAAAGAAACCTGCTTTTAGCATGAAGAGATTCCACTCATCCGCAAACTCTTACTTGAAATGAGACACAATGAAACTATCCGGATCAAAACCTTCTCTTGGGATTGGAGGTCTTGTAGGTAATCAAGGATCTTTCAACATCCTCAAGTGTTGCCCATTTCCTATTTCCTTACGCATCCCCAACTTCATAAGATTATGAGCTCCTTGAATGCTACGCCATCCAAAGGATGGCCGTGATCCCAGCTTTGCCTCCAAAGGAAAAGAATTTGGGTAATACTTGCTTTTCAAAACCCTTGCTAACAGAGAAGAATCCTTATTTGCTAATCTCCACAATTGTTTACCAAGCAAGGCTTGATTAAATCCCTCAAGATCCTTGAACCCTAGACCACTTTCTCTTTTAGGGATACTTATTTTGTCCCAAGATTTCCAATGAATGCCTCTTCTTGTTGCTGGATTGTGCCACCAAAACTGTGCGAACTTAGAAGTAATTTTGGTACAGAGCCATTTGGGAAGCTTAAAGAATGACATAGTAAAAAAAAGGAGAGCCAAAGCGACAGCTTTAATAAGCGTCTTCTTACCACCCTGAGACAAGAACTTAGATTTCCAGGAGTTCAACTTCTTATCCACCACCACATTGAGATAATCCAGAGTTTTGCCTTAGAACATAAGAAAGTTTCTGGCAATCCAAGATAAAAACCTTTACCTCTTTCACTCTGAATCCTTGACACACCTTTTAGATTGATCTTCACATGTTCTGTTATATGCCTTCCAAATAGCAGGCTTAACTTAGAAAAATTCACCTTCTGCCCTGAAATTCTTCTGTATTCTTCCAAAATAGACTTAAGAATGAGAACCTCAGCCTTATCTACTTTACAAAAGAACAAACAATCGTCTGCAAACAAAAGATGAGATATAATGGGCGCCGAAGAAGCAATCTTGGTCCTAGATAAAACCCCTCTCTTTGTAGTCTTTGCAACGCCTGCTCCAAGTACTTCTGCTACTAAGATGAATAGAAAGGGGGACAAGGGATCACCTTGCCTTATTCTCCTTGAAGGATTGATCACCCCAAATTGCTGACCATTGATTAAGACATGAAAAAAAGCTGAGGTAACACACCCCATTATCCTCGTGATCCAACCTTCGCAGAAACCCATTTTTCTCATCATCACTTCAAGGAAAGGCCACTCCACACGATCAAAAGCCTTCATCATGTCTGTCTTCACTGCCACACTATCTTTTGTAACAATATCATGAGTATTCAGAGCGTGAACCAGTTCATGAGCCAATAGAATATTATCTGAAATGTGCCTTCTTTTGACAAAACATATCCGTTAATTTGGTGAATTGCATGAAGATGTATCACCTATTTGCTCTTTTGTGTGGAAGCCACAATATTTTTTAAACATTAAAATATTTTAAAAGTTAGATAGATAAATAAAACCTCGCTCGCTTTGATTTGTTCGTTCATCATATCGACCTATGATGTATTCTTTATGGTTTTCCAAGCCGTGGAGCAAGACATGGTTTGGAACTTGAATCTTTGGGGTGCCATCCTCTAGTTAATCTGGAGATGTTGTTTTGTGTAGATTTTGTGTTTCTGGATTCATTTTTGCCGCCCATGCAAATCTGTGAACATCTTCTGTGAACTTTGGAGTGGCATTTTTTTGTGGCTCATTTCGAATTCGATGTCGAGGAATGTAGTATTGCTTATTTTCCTTTGAGTTCTCTCGTAGTGTTGGCCAGTCATTTGTGGTTAGGAAAACGTTTGCAGGTGCATCTGTTTCCTTAGGCACTAACTCGTTGATTGTATCCTATGCTGAGCTAATAAGAGGCTTAGTCCAAGCACCATGAGAGGGGATACCCTTTGAATTTAAATGACCGGTTAACTCCACAGCTTTGATCTGAAGTTGAACAATCTTAGCATAAGATTGTTGCTTCGTTGTAGTTACTCCGGTAGAAACCTTGGTACCAGCTGGAAGAACAGAACCAGAAGGATCGAACGATCCCGAAGCCTCTTGAGGTGGAGCAAGAGCCAAGAGTGGAGAGTCAACTCCATCCGGAGCTGATACCAAGACACAATCTTCCTTTGCGCTCGAAATCAGTAACATATCTTTAGTGATAGAAATGACAGACCCATGAAATTAGAGATCTAGATAGATATTATTTGCTCCTTATGAGCATTATTAAAACAGAAAATTAAAATAAAGGAAGAAAAAATTAGAAGACTCTCAAATCAGCAATTTGATTTTGATATATTGATAATGATTTTGGATAACAACTCTCTAGTTCATTACATCATTTATATAACTATCATCTAGAAAACTCTAATATTACATGGACTTGTAATATTTAATTGGGTCATAAAGTTTGCTTTGTGATGGGCCTTTTATGTGTGCTCTAATACTCTCCCGCAAACTTGGCGTGGAGTGAAAGCAACACGACAAGTTTGAATAGCAAATGAAGATATGACTTTGACATGAGCAGGCGTCGTTGAAGCAAGATCGTTGTGATGTAGGCGGATGATTCTATTCACCACCGAAAACAAAAATTACTGTGAGATCTATTCAGGCCTATACTTGGAGAGTATCGCATGGCTCACTCAGAGGTAATCTTGTATTTGGAGAGCTAAGTCGACCTCCCTCAGAGGTATTTCAGAGCTCTCTGTCTCACTGAAAGTTCGAGTTTTTTTTACCCACTTAACTCCCCTAATTTGTCTCATGACGAAGAAAAATTGTCTTCCTACAACTACTTAAATCCTATTTGATATCTGCTTCTCATCCATTAGCCAACAACAATATGCAACAAACAACAACAATATGCATTTCATCGAGCATCATGCGTGCGCCCAATAATCATTGCATTTGCCTTAGAAATGAACAACAACTTGCTCCCTTAAATGCATCTTTATCAAACCCAAATCAGTCCTATTGCATTCTAGCTTCATAAATTCCAAACCTAGAAATCTAAACCAGCATATGTCCTTCTCAAATCATAACAACGCTCCATGTTCTGTCCTAGAAGGGAGAATAAAAACATTACCTTGAAATTGCAGACCCTAATTTTTCCAAATCGCAGACCAGACACTATGAATTTTCCACCATCAACAACACCAACCACGGCGATGTCCTCGCCGTCGTCTGATGTAACAGCAAGGAATTCAACTTAAAGATATGACGACAACAGAAAATGTTCAGAGATGAATTTCAAAGGATTCCATGTGGTTCCTCGCCTCTGAGTTGACTCAGTCTGTTACCTAGCTCCTTCGCTGGTTTCTTCTTTGCTCCCAGCGCCATTGTTTGATTTTTTTGTTTTTTTTTGTTTTTTTTTTGGGGTGAAACAAAGAAGAAGCACATATGAACTATTTTTGAGTGGTTTTGTTAGATAGACACATCAATGAAAACCCATAAATTCCATAGATAGACTGAAGCTCTGCTACCATGATAGAAATGACAAACCTATGAAATTAGAGATCTAGATAGATATTATTTACGCCTTAGACTAGTTACAATGGTTTATTGTAAACTCTTTTACAACAGTTGATAATTTTTATTGAAATGCAATGGTTTGTTTTTAGTAAATCAGCAATGAGGTGGCACATGTTCCGTTGAAAGTTATCAACAGAGTTGATAAAAGAAAAGAGAGACACTTGTCAGACACGGAGTGGGCTAAGAATATTATTTACTTAAAAAAATATTGATTTTACACGTGTCGTATATTGATTGGTTGCTGAGATTTTAGATTTGTTTTTTCCCTTTAATCATTTAACATCAATTATCTCACAATAATTATATATATATATATATTTTATACCAAAATTCATCATTTTTTATACTCTATAAATAGACACTTGTTTCATTTCATTTGGACACAGAAAAAAAAATCATCTTTTTCTACTAAACTTTTCTATTATTTTACAATAAATTTATGTTTTGCCTTTAAACCTCGTTTTAGTTATATGGATCCCAATAATAACTCTTTTAACACTCAAAATTCTTCTAATTTTAACTACCCAAATCCCAACAATTATCCACTTCAAAATCAGTCTTCCAACCAACCCCAACATATACCAAATTATGGGTATCCACCAAATTTCTTCATGCCATCAGCTGTTCCAAACCATCCTCCATATTACGGATCGATGATGTCGTATTCATCTCAACCACCTCCATATTCTTCTGCTCCAATGGGTAATGAATTTCTGAAATTTTCTACACAAATGGCTCTTGGTGGAATGAGCGATGTTTATAAAGCCACTCCAGATGCAGAAGATTCAACTTTTACTCGCCGGAGAAGTCCAAAATGGATCTCTGAGCAAAATTTGGTGCTCTTAAGCGGATGGATTAAATATGGAACAGACAACATTGTTGGCAGAAACCAGAAAGGTGATTCATATTGGGGTAAGATTTCTGAGTACTGTAATGAACATTGCTCATTTGATCCTCCGCATGATGGAAACTCATGCAGAAACCACTACAACTACATGAACAAAATATTAGGCAAATGGGTTGGCGCATACGATAACGCTAAGCATATGCAAAGAAGCGGGTGGTCAGAGGATGATGTATTGTCAAAAGCGCATGAACTATATTCAAGTGCTGGTAATGGAAGTTTCAATTTAATGAAGGAATGGCTCGCTGTCCGTGACCAACCACGTTACGGTAGTCAGGTAAGAGGAAATACTGGCTCTAGAAGCAATGGATCTAAAAGAACCCACGAGAGTGATGCTAGTGATTCCAACTCTGTAGGATCTAGTGCTCGTCCAATGGGAAAGGATACTGCTAAGAAAAAAGCTAAAAAGAAAGGTAAGAGCGCAGCCTTGGAAGTGGTCAATGAAGAGTGGAATGAATTCAAATAATTCAAGGCACAAGAGTTGGATCGATTGGAACAAATAGCCACAATGCAAAAAAGAGGCAAACCAATTGATTAAGAAAAAGACTCAAACTAAGAAGATGAAGATGTTTATCAAGCAAACTGAAAAAGATCATCTCGACGACAAGAGTAAAGAGCTGTTGTAGAAGTTGAGCCATGATTTATTTGAAAATTAATTATTGTCAAGTGGCTATCTGTATTTTGTCACTTCATGCTTTAATAATGTGTGTTTGTCATTTTCTCTTTTAATAATGTCTGTTTGTCACTTTCACCTTTAATAATATGTATTTGTAATTTTCTCCTTTAATAATGTTATGCATTAATAATGTTGTCAAGTGTCCATGTCTATTTCGTCAATGTAATCCGTGAGTTTCGGCTTTTAATAAGAAAATTTTATCTTTATCCGTGACTTTTGGTTTCAACCACTCAATTTGAGTTCAAGCTTCTAACCACTCAATTTGAGTTCAAGCTTCCAACCATTCAATTTGTTGGTTCCGAGCTATAAATGTGGATTCATCCTTCTATTGATGTACCAATACCACAAATCTCACCTTACTAAAAAATCTCAATGGATCCATCAGAATATCTTTTTGATATCGAAGCTTACAAAAAGCAATTTGAAATTGAAGAGAGATATATTGTCAACCGGTTCTAGGCGCGTCGAAACAAGATAGAGGAAGATTATCCACCTCGTAGCAAGAGAAAATACTTCAAGAGAGATCATGGAGCGACAAACCAAAGACTGATTGACGACTACTTTGCCAATCAACCAACATATGACGATGCAATGTTTCATCGGCGATTCCGGATGCGAAACATGTTTTTCTTCGGATCGTTGAGAACCTATCAAGCAATGACAACTACTTCACCCAACGGTTTGACGCAGCTAAAAAAAAGTATATCTCCATTAGCAAAATGTACTACGGCCATGCGAATATTAGCATATGGTGTGGCAGCCGACGCGGTGGATGAATACATCAAAATTGGAGGTACTACAGCTTTGGAGTGCTTGCGAAGATTCTGTAAAGGAATCATACAACTGTATGAGAAAGAGTATTTCAGAGCCCCAACTCAAGATGATCTGCAGATAATTCTAGGTGTTAGTGAGATGCAAGGGTTTCCGGGGATAATTGGGAGTATTGATTGCATACACTGGGAATGGAAAAATTATCCTACAGCATGGGAAAGTCAATTTACTTGAGGAAATAAGGGAACCACCATTTTTATTCTTTAAGCAGTTGCATCTCATGATTTATGGATCTGCATGCTTTTTTGGATGTCCGGCCACATTGAACAATATAAACGTTCTAGGTTCACCAGTGTTCGATGATGTGGAACAGAGAAATACTCTAAGAGTAAACTTTTTCGTGAACCAACGTCCGTACTTTTTCGTGAACCAACGTTCGTATAATATGGCATATTATCTAGCTGATGGTATATATCCTTCTTACCCTACTTTCGTCAAATCGATTAGGCTACCTCAAAGTGAAGCAGACAAGCTATTTGCACAACGTCAAGAGGGATGTCGGAAGGACATTGAGCGTGCATTTGGAGTGTTGCAGGCTCGATTTAAAATCATTTGTGAACCAGCTCGTCTTTGGGACATAGGCGATTTGGCTATCATCATGAGGTCATGTATCATATTGTATAATATGATTGTTGAGGATGAACGAGAGACATATGCTCAACATTGGACCGATTATGATCAATCTGAGGCAAGTGGGTCTAGTACACAACCATCCTTCTTGACTTAGGTGCTACCTGCGTTTGCAAATCATGTTCGTGCTAGATCCGAGTTGCGTGATTCAAATGTGCATCACGAATTGCAAGCTGATCTAGTCAAACACATATGGGCACAATTCAGAATGTTCCATGGTGAATGAGATTTCTAAGTTTGTGAGTTGAGTTTATTGTACTAATTAAGTTATGTTTGTTTCATTAGTGTTGTGTGTTTATTATATTGTATTTTAAATTTTCGTCATTGTATGTGCTTTAATAATAACTATCTCTGTTTTTCATTTTTATTACTTGTATTTTTTTTTTTTAAACGAAAATTATTTAACTCTTACTAATTTTATTTTAATTTTAATCGATAATTAATTGTTATAGATAATATGTAATCAGAAAAAAATAAAAACATAAATAAAATAGGAAAAAATATGATATAAAATAGTGGGGTAGGGTGTTGTAATTTTTTTAAAACAAAACCGTTGTAAATGAGTGTTAAATAATGAGTGTTGAATAATGAGGTGGAAGAGAGAAAAAATGATGTGCAGTGTTAAAAAAGAGGGTGTTATAAACATTGAACTATTGTAAATAGCCTTATAGCATTATTAAAACAGAAAATTAAAATAAAAGAAGAAAGAATTAAAAAACTCTCAAAACAGCAATTTGATTTTGATATATTAATAATGATTTTGGATAACAACTCTCCAGTTCATTACATCACTTATAGCTATCATCTAGAAAACTCTAATATTACATGGACTTGCAATCTTTAAGGGGGTCGTAAAGTTTGCTTTGTGATGGTCTTTTTATGTGTGCTCTAATATTTAGGACTAGCCAGCATAACCGAGCTGGATGCGCCTTGCACAGTTGAAGATCTTGAGACTGGTTCCAAAAACGGTACCGTAACCTCAGAATCGTGACGAGAAGGTGTAGCCGAAAGAGAGTTTTTCGCCATCGGAGGAGAAGCCACCACGCCGTCGTTTGCCTCCTCCAAAGAGACCTTCCCTGCCGTCGGCGAGGCCATGAGGTCACCGGAGACGAGAGGGAGCTGCTCCAGAAGCAGATCGGAGTTGTCTTCGGAGTCGTTTGCGTTAATTGCGGATCGCACATTTGATCGCCCTCTTTTTCACTGTTCACTCAGAGAAAAAGAGACATTTTGGAAAGCCTATGTTGTGAAGTTGAAGAGTATGTGAAACCATCCTGCAATGTTTTCAACTACCATCCTGCAATTCTTGATTCACATCAATTTGTTGACGAGTCAGAAACCGTACTAAGGCCCTCTCATAAATCCATTGATGACTACATTAATCAAGAAAATGTGAGAACTAGTCTATGCCTTGTGCTTTCAATGTAGCATTGTGTACAATAATATAACATGTTCTTATTTGTGAATGTGTTTTTTCCTTTGTTTTCAAATACAGAACACAATCTCGTATATAACATTTCAAGTCAAGGATTCTTATTATAATTACCAGATAAAACTTTTTCAAAAAAGGGTACTCCACGCCAAAAATATGTCTTCTGCTTCTTCTTTTTTTTTTTTTTTCCTATCTGCCAAAAGTAATTGTTTCTTTGAATTCACTGTGGAAGATAATTGTCCTCTTTCACCATGATAGATGGATTAAGCTTTTCATGAGCTTCCATCTTTATTTCTTGAGATTTCATAACAACATAAACTATATCTTAACATATTTATTTGTATGAAGAAATCATATTCTTTACTAATGAACTAAATTGAGTAACAATCTCATGAACCAAAGTTTTTAAATTAAAATCATACCTAAAACTAAATATAAGGCCAAATTTTGTTCCCCAAACCAGAATATATGTATTTAAAAAAAAAAACCGTTCCTCATCAGACCTAACAATAGCCTTTGGGAAACCCTAGCAGCCGCTCTTGTCAACACATGACATCGATGGAAGAATCCGCCAGAAAAGTAATCTTCTTCTCCTTATGGATTTCCTTCGTACTCTTTATATATTGATTGAACCTATATATGTTTATCTATTAATGGTTTCGAAGAAAATGATTTGAAGTAGTAGAATTTCTGATTAGATCTTATGTGCTTAATTAGGGGCTGGAATGTTATGGTACTTATGGAACGTTGAAGAGAAAATCCAGAAGACAACCTACACGCGAGTATATTGATATTTATTTTTATTTTTATTTGAGATTTCTATCTGTAGGATGTAAGATGTGTTCTTGATATTATTGTCTCCTGGTAATCCAATTATTAGGATCGCGGCTATAGGATTTGACACTTCCCTTCCTAGGGATGAGAACGAGATGAGGCTGAAAAAACATTTCTCTTCATGTGGAGAGGTCAGGGATGTTTGCATTCTTCGGGATCCTCCCAAGAGGTTTGTGGCTTCTTCCTGATCTAATTTTCCCAACTCTCAATCTATGCTATAACTAAAAAACTTGTCTTTGTTGATTTTTTTTTTTTTTTTTTTTTACAGCTTTGCGGTCGTTGGCCTTGAAGAATGCGCATTAGACAAGGCGCTGGAACTTAGTGGATCTGACATGGATGGGTGCAAAATCGTAGTTAACCATGTGTTTCCTCCACATGACTTCCCAAGAATTTTTCTTCCTCCCTCTCCCCCATGTACATAAAATATGCTCTTGATTCTTGATTCTTGGTAACCAGTCACAACCTCTCATTAATTTCGTGGTTTTTTTTTTTGTTTTAGCTATTGTCTATGATGCGATGGTAGCTATCCGTGACAAGAAGAAGAAGAGAGAAGACGGCCAAGGGAGTGGAAAGCAAAGAGCCAAAGACTAAGCTCCTCCTTGCTCTTTTTAACTTGTGATACAATGCAACACCCCCACCACACCCCTTTTCTTTTATATTTAAATGTACTTCGTCGTTTTCTCTTTTGTTTTTGTGTGGATGTTAATAAGTAAAACTCAGTAATCGTCGATAATATGCCTTCCTTATTATTGCTTTGGTATGTTGATCTGCTAGACATTACGCATTTTCATTTAAATTCATATTTCTATATCGTTGATTGACACACCAACAAATCCAGTTGAGCTTCTTGTGAATAAGCTCGATCCCAAAACAGTCAAATTCATTTTAACGTACCTTTTGTTACGGCCAAAGGGTATTACAAAAGAAGATCCTCCTCAGTTTACACTTGTATGAGCTAATAAAATAGATTTTGTCTCTGCCATAGATTTAGTTTATTTAAGTAAAAAGACAGCTTTTAATTTGGTTTAAAGCAAAAAAAGTAGAGATAATTAGTACAACTTGACATTACATGTGAGTAGAGTAGAGAGGATAGTCTGAAATACGTCGGTGGACCAAATCAAGAGGATCTTCGATGTCATCACAAAACATATTTAGACTCTTACTTATACCTTTTTGCAATGTTCAAAAAGTTGGCAGCGTAGCTAACCAAACGTTCAAATGATGTTTAGCATTTAGGGATAAATTAGTCACTGTCTTTTATTATTATAAGCTCTATACTCTAAATTTTATTAGTAAAAAAATATAAGACCGGTAAATGGATTCGATTCACTATGATTACTCGGCTACATAAAATCGAGTAATCGATTATCTAGACTGCTTCATGAAGGGAATATGGAAAATATTCTCATATTTTTCTAGACACTTACTTTGTATAATTGTGATATGTATAGTTTCATTTTATATTAGTGTTTAGATCGCATCTAGGGTTGTATATATACTTTGCCCAAGAAGCCTAATGAACACATCGAGAATTCACATTATTAATCAACTAATTAATCATTTAAGCAACCCATTTTAAAACGTCGTAATTTTTTTTTTTTCAAATCTCAAAAGAATATGTTGAAGTTTAGTTGAAACCTCACTAAGGTCACATTCTTCTGTAGTCTATTGTGTCTAGATTATGTTTAAAATACTAATGAAATAATGTGTTTTGAAGATTTCAAGGGACTGAAGAGACAATTAAGGTATAATATAATAAGTAATTAAGGGACAGATCTGAGATTATTGATGAATAAATACTGTTAAGGGTCAAAGCCTGAACAGCTTTATTACTGTTACAACATATCGGAACCATAATCACTAAGTACTTTTGTTTTGTTTCCACGCTCGTTGCCTCAATATATTAGCACGTTAATCTTATAAAGGATTGATCCAAGATTCAGAAATGACAAAACAAAATTTATGTAATCCATGATGTATAAATTTTTAAAACACTTCTTAACCGTTTTATCAATCCAATCTCTCTTATTGCTCAATGCTGACGGCAAACTCTTTTTGAATTAGTGAATGGTACATTTTTTCGTAGAGCTTAGGTGTTTTATCTATCAGTTCTCGATGCCTTTTTAGTTTAGGGAATCATGCAAAACTAAATAATAAACCTTGCTCCAAGTTAACGAACCCACCAGATTTATACAAGTAGTTGATTTGTTCCAGAAAATTTAAAATTGGCTATTATTTCTTGACTCTTCTTTTTTTTTTTTAGGTATGAATAATTTTGTTTAGTCTAAATTATTTTAAATCATTTTTAAAAAGTCACATTGCTAATATTTTACAACACACCTTACCACAATTTTATATATCAACATTTAATTGTATTTTAAAAATTGAAGAAACCAAAATCAATTCATATATATATTATTGCATGTATTTATCTATAATCCAATTTATATTCAGTATCCCTTTTAATTATTTGTTTTAAATACTGCTTTATAGTTGTATTAAACATCATTTGTAAATATTTATAAAGAATCTGGTTTGCTCGAGAGTTTCGACGTACCAAGGTCTATGAAAAAGGGTTTCGAATTCATAGTTCTTCAGTACACATGGATATATATTAACATAAGAAACCATGGCTCTTGATTAATGATCCAAAATTTTAACCATAAAGTCATAAAAAGCTCAACTGAGCCTTGACAAAAATAAGTCATCAAGTTTATAGACCTATAAATAATATGTTGTACCCAGCATTTTATTTCTCAGACCTAGATAAATATTTTAATTTTTTTTTTCTCAACAGAGGAAAAAGTATTGATTAAATTATCAAATTCACGTGATGGATAGATTAAAGTAAAATATCTCATAAACAAATACTCGGGTAATTATCTGAAATTCCCAAGTGCAAATCCTTCAGTAATTATTTCGTACACAAGTATGATAAATAATGATATGACTTACATTCTTCTCACATAAGTAGATAAAGAATGATTGACTTGTATTCTTTTGCTTTCAATGGCATATTCTCTATGTTTAATATAGTGGTGACATTGACGCTCTGAATGATGCTAATGATTGTTCATGTATCTGCACATGAATATGTACATCTCCATATCACTTGCATTATTGACTTAATCTAGTTTAGATTTCTTATAAGTTAACACATTGTTAATCTAATTATTTGATGAAGTCATGCTTGTTTAATGTGAGATTCTTATGTATATTGTTTTAGGCCTTTGCTCTTGAATATATGTAATTAAAACAATGAAAATGGGTTTCTCTCATTGTTTGTATAATTAACCATGTTTGCAGAAACACGTATCATAATAGTTTTTAATATATATCATAATAATATCATAAAATATCGCAATATGGTTAAATTTTAGAGTTATTTTGAAATATTTTAGTTAACCTGTGTTTTTTAATGGAAAATAAACTAAAACACTCTATTAATTTACGGTTACAGATATTATAAATATTTTCTCGGTTCGTGTGATATATTTAGGTCTCAGTGTTTCACCCAGTCAGGCTCTTCAGGTGTATGAAGCGAGATTGCATCTTCGACCCACCAAGTCCAACCTTGTACAGATTATCAAAATCACACGTTTGAGCAATCGGTCCAGAATATGTAGAAACCCTAAAATTTAGAGAAAGCAAGTTGGATTTGTACCTTCAAATTCTTCACCCATCGCTCCTCACCAATCAAATTAATACCGAGCGGCTTTGAAGAAGTGATAAATATTTGATCGATACCTACCTTCTCTTTGAAACTTTTTATAAAATTATTTCCCATTACATTGAAGTCCCTATAATTTTCTTGCAAAGCTTCAAAAAAACCTTTAAAAAAACAAAAAGTAATTTTGAAAATACCTATTTCCTTACAAAAATAACCAGTCTATTTCCTTATCAATCATCAAATTCAAAAGAAAATGAATAAAAAGCAAGTCATGGGCTTGACATTTAGCCTTGGTGATTTTTTTTTTTTTTTTTGGGGGATAAAATGCTAAGTATATATATTCAAAAGCTAGCAAACCACTGTGAAAGGAGATTTATGTATGCTTTGCGATTTCTTTGGGAAAGAATGATGTCGTTGATGCACCGATATATACATCAATCTGATTATAGACCGTTTGCACTGAAGAAGACTCTCGGTTGTGTAGTCTATTATTGAAGTCACAATTCATGTCACATTTAGGATGCAAATAGAGAGAAAAACAACGAAGCATCTCTCGGTTCTCACACCTTGTGGCATATTAAAAGCTCCTACACCAATCTGTGAAGAGAACATAATCAATGTAAAAACTCAACGATACAAGAATCTAACATCAAAGTAAAGACCCTTGTAGATATATATTCCGTGACCTTTGTTATTTGACATCTTCTTGAAGGTCCCAATGCATTCCACTATCAAAACAATCTAACATACTATAAATCTCAAGAAATAAAGATGGAAGCTCATGACAAGCTTAATCCATCTATCATGGTGAAAGAGGACAATTATCTTCCACAGTGAATTCATAAAAACAATTACTTAGTCACATATTTTTGGCGTGGATTACCCTTGTTTGAAAAAGTTTTATCTGGTAATTATAATAAGGATCCTTGACTTGAAATGTTATATACGAGATTGTCTTCTGTATTTGAAAACAAAGGAAAAAACACATTCACAAATAAGAACATGTTATATTATTGTACACAATGCTACATTGAAAGCACAAGGCATAGACTAGTTCTCACATTTTCTTGATTAATGTAGTCATCAATGGATTTATGAGAGGGCCTTAGTACGGTTTCTGACTCGTCAACAAATTGATGTGAATCAAGAATTGCAGGATGGTAGTTGAAAACACAGCTAGCGGAAGAATGAGAAATCGATATCAAACCCCGTTTCACATACTCTCAACTTCACAACATAACAAAACCAAACCCATAAGATTAAAAAAAATCCATACATCGCTCTTGTTACCTTCTTTGTCCATTATGGCAAGTTCTTCCTCTGGTGTGAACTTAGGCTCATCTTTCTCAGTCCGAGTCATGTATGGAGAGGTCTCTCATAGCCAGGTCTCTCAGGTTTCCACAGCAAAAACGCAGGTTTGAGCCACGTAACCCAGCCAGACATGTAATCGAAAATTGATCGGGCGAGAGTATATATAAACCTAACTTTTAGAGAAACGAAATTCAAATCGTACCTTCTAATTCAGCTATAGGTCTAGTCACGCATCAGATATTGCCTTACGTTGATTAACAGATGAAGAGCCCTAACTTTTGAAACTGTCTATAATTTCCCATGTATTTTACTCGAGTCCCTTATATTTCTTTATCTTAGTCTTTTGACCTCGTAATTTTAGTTTCATTTTGAAATATTTTGCCACATGTGAGAATTTGAAATATATTCGCTTAACAAATGAAATACGACACTCTCTTTGTTGCGCTGTTTAAATGCCTAAGATTCATGATTGTAAAAAAATGTCTTAAATTTTATGTTGTTGATGCAAATTCTCTTTATTCCTCTAAAACGTTTGTGAGCTCGTGCAACCTTTTTTCTATTTTGTTGTTGGAAATGTAGAGATTTAAAATCTTAAATGATTACAAATTTTCCAGGCAAAATGTTCGTAAATGTTTCTTGCAATTTATAAGACCTTCGTCAGAAGAATAATCTGTTCAAATGATGAGTGGTTGAGCGTATAGTCTAGTGCAACCAATGTTTAAAACTTCCTAATTTAATTTAACACCAAAAATTACATGCTATTTTAGCTATTGTAATGGAATCACAATTTAGAGGTAGTAAGTTCGCCAAGAAATGGATGCAAAACAGTCCAAGGAATTAACACTCTCGTGGTACCAGTCTGTGAATATCAAAGGAAAATCTAAGCTTGGAACTCTTTTATCAGCAGGATTCTTCACTTCAAGTATTATGAGAAACACTACTCCAGCAGTCACGTGGAAATTGGCATAGAGAACCTTAATAAATTCGTATTTCGTCTTCTGTTTGAAAACAAAGACAAAAATACATGTTGATTGTAAGATCACAAACATAAAATCAGAAGCATTAATTAATGAGACTGGAAATTATAATAAGGAAACTGGACTTGAAATTTGTAAGAGCACTTTTTGAAAACAAAACGTCGGACTTTTTGAAAGAGCACTTACAGATTCAATCGTTTTGGCGTTAAGATGCAAACAAAGGAATGGTTCGGAACAGTGAAGGTCGTTGGATTCAAGCCGAGCGTCTCCGTTCTGAGGATCATCATTCTCCTGACATCCATCACCAGCTCTCTCAGCTCCGTCTTGATCATCCTTCTTAATCACACACACATTTGTATTATACTCATTTTCCTAATTTGTAAATTTCGCGTCCGTCTCTGTCAATAAATAATATAGAATCACCTCACTTGCATGCTTTGATCAACGTCCCCTATATTCTATGTATGTCGTTAATCCATGCAATTTACATTCTATATCATTTTATTCTATGTCATTGCATATTTGAATACTTGTGAACTTGCATTTTTACACAAACACAAGACGAGTAATATGCATGCATCTTTCATCAGGAGGTATATTGATCTTCCGTGGCTACCCATTAATTATCCAATATAGTATATTAGTTTTACGAGACGACCGAGATCAAATCAACTAAGTAGATATATACTACAAATGGTACATCAATTTTACGAATTAATTACGATAGTTGTATATATATATTCGATGTAACTATGACCCTATTTTAATTCGGGATGCGTGGAGTCCAGATGGAAAGACTGGTTTTGTTGATCTTCCGAGGCTGAGTTTTTTTCCTTTACGAGTTAGATGGCTAGATGCTACATATGTTTACGAGGCGATTGGTTTGGGTCAATCAAAATGCAACGACTAAAATAAATCGTATTATTGGGAAAGACTAGTTTTAACGATCCATTTGAAATTTTACTCTATTATAAATACCCCATCCTCTTACTCTATTTTTCAGTCACACAAATCTTTAAATTTTGTAACGAGTCTAAAGTGAAAAAAATAAAATGAGATTTTGCTTTATTCGTCTCCCTTTTGAATATATGGTCAATAAGAGAGTATCAATATATATGGCTTATATATCATGCAGTAAATGTACAATTTATAACACTTATTAGCAATTTGGTTCTCACTGACCTTTATGGGCTTTTAAGTTAATCCATTTCATTTGCTTGGTTTTGTTAAAGCATTAATTAAAGAGACTAGTTCTTAGTTCTCAGTTCTCACATGTTCTAATTTGTAGTTATCAATGGATTTCTGAGACAGCCTCTTGAGTAAATCCAAATTGGTTTCTGGCTTCTCAACGAATACATCATCATCGAAATCAACAGGATTGTAGTTGAAAGGGCAGCGGAACTTATTTTTCTATATCAAACCCCTAAAAATTCACAAACAATCAACTCTCAAGTTTTTTGACAATTTTAAAAGCTGTATTGAACCAAAACCATCAGTTAGGACAAAAAAAAAAGGAAAAGAAGACATGTTTAGCTTCGATTTGTTCGTTCATCAGATTTGTTAGGGTGATATAATTAGGTCTCAACCAGTCAGGGTCATCAGGTGTAAATAGAAAATATGCATCTTCGAGCCACCAAGTCCAGCCTTGAAAACATAATCAAATCACAAGTTTGATCAATCGGTTCAGAATATTCAGAAATCCAAAAGTTTAAAGAAACCAAGTTGGATTCGTACCTTTCAAATTGTTCATGCATCGCTTGCTGCTCACGTATCATATATCAAGCAGGGTTGAAGAAGCCTAACTTTTGGGAAAGTGATTTTAGATCTCTCGAATTCTCTATTAAACTCTTCCCCCGTAATTACAATCAAGTTTCTTTGATCTTTGGCTTTTTTGCCTAATAATTTTGAAAAATCTCCTTTGATAATTAAAACACTAGTCCTTTATTATATGAAAATCATGCCTTTGAATTCTTAGAGAAAATTAAAACCTCTAAGAAAAAGAAATACTAGATAAATAGAAAACTAGCATAATGAAATAATTAGAATAAGATAAGTCTGAATAATCGAAATAATGTGATAACAATACTAGGTCGTTAACTAGACGTTGTTGTCCCTCTTCGTTTAAACCGAAACAGAGGATGCTCTGTTTTGTTCTGTATGTCAATATTATTCGTATCATTTTATTTATGACAAAAGAAATATATTTTATTTTTTATGATCCTAATTGCTTCAATCAACGAGATTGAAACACAACTTGTAGAAGATCAAGATTTTGCTCACATAGTCACATCATGCAAAGATGAATGGTTACAAAGCCAATTCCTTTTTATTAGAAACAAATCATTTGGACAAAACAAAAACAAGATTTATTCTTCCTATATTTAACAACCTAACACAACGTGTGCTGTAAACTAAACATATATACGGATGAGTCATGGCCAGAACGATTAACCGGTCATTTATTATGTTCAAGCAAACCGGAACATTTGAACTTCTCTTGAATCAATCCATCGATTCGAGCTGCCATCTCAGGAGTCAGATAGTTGTGCCAATCTCCGACCTTTCCCTTCCTGAAATACGCGCTATTCGGATAATAAACCCAAGGAATGTCGTCTCTGTTTTTCTCCCCTTCGTTCACTTCAAGATTCTTCAACGTCTCGAAACTGCAAAGATTCACAACTTTCTCAACAACTCCTTTCTTCTCTTCCTCAGCCGTGAATCCATAACCCATAAACTGAGCCAATCTCTTCACATACGGCAAAGGATCAGCTTTCATCGTCTCGTACTTGAGGAACAAAACATGATCTGGGTTCTCTTGGTAAGCTTTCCAATACCCCAAGACATGATCTAGATAAGGCCCGTACCCAGAGAAGCCTCGACAGAACATATCAAAACACTCCTCAAGACTATGTAGAGGGCCATTGTCTGACTTTTGCTTTTGGAAAAAATTCCACATGGAGATAAACGTATCCTTTGGGTCTCTCCAGATGTAAACCATCTTACAACCCGATTTCGCAACCGAGTCGGGTAGTAACCCGAATGGCATATGTGTCGAAAACAGAGTGTTTCCTTTGTCTTTGATAGCATTAACTTGAGGGAAGTAAGCGAATTCGATCTCAGTGAAAGGAACAAGCTCATGAGGGTTATGTTTTAGGAGAGGGTTCGAGGAATCGTCTAAGCTAGATCGATTGGCGATGGCGAAAGTTAGAGCTTTGAGCCAAGTGGAACCTGTTTTTGGGTAGCTACAAACGAGGACGTCAATGGGTCGCGCTTGAAAGAAGTCTTGGGCATGAAGGCAACCTTCTAGGAGAGGCTGTATGATCCAGTGACCACCGTACTGGATCAGCGGAGCTTTCGGAAACCAGCCTTTCGCGTGAGGAAACGTGACGATTAGGTCTTGGTAACGTTTCTGATTCTTCTCGAACTCTGTTGACTCTGTCTTGGTCTCGTCGTGGTGGCTTGGTAGGTTCATTTGTGATTCCACTGGAGATATAGAAAGAGGATTTGAGGAACACGTGTTGTGTTCTGTGGAAGATGAGTGTTGGTCTGTGTCCGGAAACAGCTCGGTTTGGGGTTTAGTAGTCATGTAACGAATTTTACACACGTGTTAATATGTCGTATGAGAAACCATCCTCAAATTGCCATCTATCCTTCTTACTGTCATAATCTAAGCCATTAGATCTTAGGGAATCTTCAATCCCAAGACATGGATACATACTTATCTCCAGATATTGGGTAACTAACATATGTAATTTTTATATTAACCTTGTAAATTATCAGTTTGCAAAGAATGCAACAACCAACTTGGAATATTATTAAATCACCAACAGTATCAGAAATATCTTGGAACTCCGGCGATCGATTAAGTGAAAAATACTATTTTAATCTGTGAATGAACAAAGAAGATGACTTACACTTTGAAGAAACTTTTCAGTTCACTATCCCAAATATGTTGCTTCAGTAAAACTCTCTCTACTTTGTTGTCTCAGGAGATTAGTTATGCAAATAATGCATTAAAAAGATATTGCTTCAGTAAAACTCTCTCTACTTTGTTGTCTCAGGAGATTAGTTATGCAAATAATGCATTAAAAAGATATTGCTTCAGTAAAACTCTCTCTACTTTGTTGTCTCAGGAGATTAGTTATGCAAATAATGCATTAAAAAGATATTGGCTCATGGAGACAACGAATCAGAATTGTAATGTATGAAAAAAATAAAAATAAAGAGAGCTCAGACTGGAGGCCGTATATCATCTGATAGATCAGAATATTGCGAAGGACCCAACCATCGCTAAAGCCAAATACATCACAGCTCGTTGCACCAGCCGGGAATCGAACCCGTGTCTGTACCGTGGCAGGGTACTACTATTCTACCACTAGACCACTGGTGCTACTTGTTACATTCTTTCTTTATTTATTATATAAAATGCAATATTCCAAAATTAAAATTGTAGCAATGGAGTGAAGAAAACGGTGGATTTAATAAGCTTTTTATATGTTTTCTGCTATGCATTTTGTAAATAATCTGATGTGGTTTAGTCTTTTTAACTTGTAAGACAATAATATAAACTTTAGTGTTTTATGAAACCAAAAGCTAGAATTACCAACACACGATAGATAGATTGTGCCTGGATAAGTACTACATTCATTCATACTATTGCAGTCATTTTCTAGACAAATATAAACATTCATACCAAGGAAAAGACAAGCTTTTGATCTTGGTTGAAATTTGTGTCTGTTCTTGGAAGAGGTTGAACTGTAGCAACATAACATGGTCTTGTATGGTTCTAATGTAATTATTATAGGATGACCTTGTCGCTTTGTTACTGTTACTACACATCGGAACCATAATCACTAGGTACTTTTGTTTTGTTTCCACGCTCGTTGCCTCATTAGCATGTTAATTTTATAAAGGATTGATCCAAGATTCAGAAATGACAAAACAAAATTTCTGTAATCCATGATGTATAAGTTTTTAAAACACCTATTAACCGTTTTATCAATCCAATCTCTCATATCGCTCAATGCTGACGGCAAACACTTTTTGAATCAGTGAATGGTACATTTTTTCGCTTATGTGCTTTATCTATATGCTCTCGATGCCTTTTTAGTTTAGGGAATCATGCAAAACTGATTAATAAATCTTGCTCCAAGTTAACGAACCCACTAGATTTATACAAGTAGTTGATTTGTTCCAGAAAATTCAAAATTGGCTATTATTTATTGACTCTTTTTTTTTTTAGATATGAATAATTTTGTTTAGTCTAAATTATTTTAAAAACATTTTTAAAGAGTCACATTGGTAAACTTTTACAACACACCTTACCACAATTTTTATATATCAACATTTAATTGTATTTTAAAAACGGAAGAAACCAAAATCAGTTCATATATATTATTGCATGTATTTATCTATAATCCAATTTATATTCAGTATCCCTTTTAATTAGTTGTTTTAAATACTGTTTTATAGTTGTATTAAACAGCATTTGTAAATATTTATAGAGAGTCTGATAATTAAGCTCGAGAGTTTAGACGTACCAAGGTCTATGAAAAAAGGGTTTCGAATTCATAGTTCTTCAGTACACATGAATATATCTTAACATAAGAAATCATGGCTCTTGATTAATGATCCAAAATTATAACCATAAAGTCATAAAGAGCTCAAATGAGCCTTAACAAAAGACTTATAGCTCATCAAGTTTATAGACCTATAAATAATATGTTGTACCAAGAATCTTATCTCTCAGACCTAGATAAACATTTTAATATTTCTTTTTACAATAGAAGAAGAGGTATTGATTAAATTATCAAACTCACGTGATGGATATATTAAAGTAAAATATCTCAACAGAAGAAGAGGTATTGATTAAATTATCAAATTCTATGTTTAATATTGTGGTGACATTGACGCTCTGAATGATGCTAACCATTGTTCTGTATGTGCACATGAATATGTACATCTCCATATTACTTGCATTATTGAATCAATCTAGTTTAGGTTTCTTATTAGTTAACACATTGTTAATCTGATTATTTGATGAAATCAAGCTTGTTTACTGTGAGATTCTTATGTATATTGTTTTAGGATTTTGCTCTTCAATATGTGTGATTAAAACAATGAAAATGAGTTTCTCTTCATGTTTGCATAATTAGGTGAGAATCTGATTTGTGTTTTGTTTTGTTTGTTTTCCACTATAGATGGAAAAATACTGGTCGTGGTGGAGGAATAATAATCCAGTTATTCTATCTACTCCAATAAACCTAGGAAACAGTATATACATATATATATATTTTGTGTTGTGTTTTTTATGCATGTTTTAAAGTGATATATATTTGTTTTTGCTTATATGATTTTTTTTTTGTTTCCTTTTGTATGTCACTTGTGTTGGAGTATTCCATTAACAAGGCAACTAGAAGTTGTGTCAAAAGCGTAATGGCCATTTGGGAAATAGTGAATCTCTATCCATTCAAGAAACTATTAACATTGTCACTCAGTTGCATCGTAGTAATAGGGATCTTGGATGAAGATGGAGCATCTACATCATAGAAGCTGTTTTAGACGCCTTGATGTATCAAGGCAATGTTTTGGACAGTGTTGGTTCAGACTTAATTTTCTCTCTTGAAAATATAAAATTGTACGAGGTTAGTATACATTTACATTTGATTTTTCATTCAAAAAATTTCTTGGTGGTTTTTTTTTAAAAGGGATTGGTTGTGAGGTATATGTTAACTTATTATGATGTTCATTATCTTGATGATTTCATCAAGAGGTGGCAAGAGGATGGAGATACTCTTTTTGAGAATGCGATAGAGAATTTGTTGTGTACATCTCTATGAACTACAAATATGAAAGTCTGTAGTTCTGTTTATGATGAGATGGAAAAGATTGAGGTAAATATATAATATATAAGTTTTTTTGTAAATATGTTGATCTGCTAGACAATATGCATTTTCATTTAAATCATATCATTATTCATATTTCTATCGTCGATTGACACACCAAATCTAGTTGAGTTTCTTGTGAATAAGCTCGATCCCAAGATAGTCAAATCCATTTTAATGTACCTTTTGTTAAGGCCTAAGTGTGTTCCAAAAGAAGATCCTCGGTTTGTGCATTTCATCGAACACTTGACATGTGTAACACATGTCACCTATAACATTAATTTTTTTTTTTTGTAGTCAATATATAACCCTACAGTACATCACATTATGTGTGAAGGTGGCTCCACCTCACATTGCATGCTCCTGACTGGTTACGGACACGATCTAGATGGGAGAAATCCCTTTTGGGAGCTCAAGATTCATATGGAGATCCCCATAATAATGGAGGTAAGTTTTTAATAGCTCGGGGATCTATGGCTATTAGCCATGTGGTTAGTCTAATTGTGTAGTATGCATCCCCATCGAGCTTTGGTGAAGTCAAGTCGGGTCGGGTATGGAGTTCTCTGATGTTGGAGCTTTTTGAACTTTTTGGACTTTCGAAATTTCTTGCATGTGTTATGTTTTTAATCTATTTGTATGGTAATCTAACAACGCTAAGCTAAACGTTATGTCGTCTTTCCCTTGGAATGAATGATCTTAAATTTAAGTTTCATCAAAAAGAAAACTGATAAGTTTTTTTTTTACTGCAGTAGTTAATATGGTCAAACCTTAACAAATTATACTAGTTTTCACTATCCGGAAAAACAATGAACTTTTGTGAACTATGACTTCGGTTGCAAATTTTGTTGTTACTCTTTTTCCTCGCAATCTATAAACACAATCATCACAAAAGAATATATGTTTTCAATCCGTTTTAATTGTACAATCATTTGCAACAATAATAAAAAATTGAGTTGTCAAAAGTATACAATCATTAACTTTCTCTCTTGAAAATAGAAAATTGTACGAGGTTAGTACACATTTAAATTTGATTTTTCATTCAAAAAGTTTCTTGGTGGTTTTTTTTTTTTTAAATGGGATTGGTTGTGAGGTATATGTTAACTTATTATGATGTTCATTACCTTGATGATTTCATCAAGAGGTGGCAAGAGGATGGAGATATTCTTTTTGAGGACGCGATAGAGAATTTGTTGTGTACATCTTTATTAACTGCAAATATGAAAGTCTGTAGTTCTGTTTATGATGTGATGAAAAAGATTGAGGTAAATATGTAATATATAAGTTTTTTTTGTAAATTTTTTTTCGGTAAAAAAAACTTGAATATTGAAGTTATATAGATAACTTCTAATATTTTAGATAACCTTTCTTTTATTAAAATTCAAAAGTTCTAAGTTATCTAGAATAGTGGTTGAAAAGATTATAAAAGGAAGGTTATCCAGAATAGGAGAAGTATCTTTGAATTCTTTCAACCACTTCAACTTATCTCATAATTTGATCGTAAACAAAAGAGAGGTTCGTTGTCGATTTTTTTTTATAACAAGTTAGTTGTCAATTATCTCTACAGATTTTTTCAGGAGTAAATTAATGAACTATATGTATTATCTATTAGATTTTAAACTGTGTTAAATATTTGTTTTTTTGTTTCTTATAACATTTAAATAAAATGAAAATTTTCATTTTAAAATTCTTGTTCCAAGTTATTGACAAACAAATTTAAAGCATTATATGTAATTTAAAAGAAATTTTACATTAGTTTATAAAGCATTATATGTAATTTTATGTTAAACTTGAAAATTATCAGTTTGTACAGAATGCAACAACCAACTTGGAATATTATTAAAACACCAACAGTATGAGAAATATCTTGGAACTCCGGCGATCGATTAAGTGAAAAACACAATTTTAAACTGGGAATGAACGAAGAAGATGACTTACACTTTGAAGAAACTTTTCAATTCACGATCCCAAATAGTTGCTTCAGTAAAACTCTCTCTACTCTGTTGTCTCAGGAGATTAATTAAGCAAATAATGCATTAAAAGGAGATTAGGCTCAAGGAGACAACAAATAAGAATTGTAAGCAGTGGGAAAAAAAAAAGATAAAAGAGCTCAGACTGGAGGCCTTATATCATCCGATAAATCAGAATATTGCGAAGGACCCCCCCAACCATCGCTGAAGCCAAATTCATCACAGCTCATTGCATCAGCCAGCAATCGAACCCGGGTCTGTACCGTGGCAGAGTACTATTCTACCACTATACCAGTGGTGCTACTTGCTTAATTGATCCTTTTTTCTTTATTTATTATATGAATTGCTAAATTGTAGCAATGGAGCGAAGAAAACGGTGGATTTGATAAGCTTTTATATGTTTTCTGTTATGCATTTTGTAAATAATCTGATGTGGTTTTGTCTTTTAACTTTAAACCAAGAGTTGCAGCAAGGGACGGGTTATAGTCAGTTAGTCTCCTCACTTTTACAGGAACTCCCTAGTTTAGATCACATCAAGTTTGTTGCTAAATGGTGTGGTTGATCTCTAAAGCTACAATCTTTTTCTTCTTTTACCATGCTCAACTTACGATGCATCTTCCCCCAAATTGTGTGATTGACAAAGAAGTGAAGAAGAAATTGTCATACTTAGCTTGTTGCAATGATCCAGTGGACTCAATGTTAACTGAGAAAAAAGACAAAGAAACTCAATCACGCTTTCTTTCATATCATGAATCGCAGAGCAATATGAATGTTTTTTTTTTCTCTGTTCTTACATATAAAATGGTTCTTGACACTGCCAAGATCCACACGTTCTACCAAATCATCGTCTCTTATGCATTCCTTACACAATGTGCACTTACGTGGTTGCACTACCGTTGCCCTTTTCTTACCTGTTTTCCACAAGTCAGTATGAAATCAAATTTAAGCAACTCGTGCAGCCAAGTTCATCAGGTTTCATCAGATCTTGGTGTTGACAAGTGAGAAGATGTGAAGGGAACTTGAAATGGTTTTTACTTCACCTTTGCCCATATCTTCAATGTCGAAAACTTTCTGTGGGCAGACTTTTACAAGTCGTTCAGCAAGCTCGTCCTCAACATCCCCAAGTAGAACCACCTAAGATAGTATAAACAAAAGACATTACGCAAAGATTAGGATGAGGCAAGAAAAAAGCAAAGAGCTTTTTCTCACAAAGCATGACAGATTGAGGTATAAACTTCTCATCTTCGGATGCATTCTATACCAAGCTGTCGCTACTGGGGACCACTTTGCATGAGTTCGATTTCCTGGAAAAAAAGAGATAAAAGAAGATGCACGTGTCTCATCTCTCAATGCAAGTATAGTCTGCTTAGGTGTATAGAAAGAGAATGTATAGAAACACAACCTGACCAAACCATTCTTCGTCTTCGTTTTTATTAATCCCTTCTTCGGTTTGGTTCGAATGTTGGAACTCATACCAAACCATTTATTTTGGAAAAATTTCCTAAAAACACACAAACTATTTATCTATTTTCACCAAAATACAGAATTTTTTTAAGTATGCAAAAAAAAAATACATATATTAATTTTTTTTTTGTTATAATACAAAAACTTTTAAATTATACCCATATTCATAGAGTTGACGGAAAGTAATTTCCATAATTTTTCTTCTTAAAATAATTAAAAGATTTTTTAATAAATCCAAAAAAAATAAGAATTCCAAAAAAGAAATAATTAAACTTCATAAACATTTTTAAAGAATCTAAAAATTCCAAAAAGGGTCATATGCTCATGTAAAATTGTAGAATGATTATTTATAGTGGTTATTTTAAAAAACTTAACATGGGCGGACCTAAGAAGGAATTAAGGGGTCATATGCCCATGTAAAAGTGTAGAATTGATTATTTATAGTGGTTATTTTAAAAAACTTAAGCAAAGATCACTGTCCCACTAAATTTGTACTTCAACCTTTTTATGCTCCATCAGTACTAGATTATATTCCGTGCTATATCACGGACAAATTACAATTATAGAAAAATATCCGAAATTTATAAAATCAGAATATTAGAAAATTATAATTCTTTCAAAACTTTACGAAAATTATAATATCAGTTTTTATAATATCAAATCTTTGTAATATCCACATAAATATTTTGTAATCAGAAATATAAAACCAATATTTCATACTCGATGATATTGGAAATTTTCTGTTGGAAAAATTATATATAAAATCAGTATATTTTCTTTGATTTAACGGAAAAAAAAGTAAAGTTTTGAAAGATTGCGATATTCTAAGATATTAATTAAGATTTTTTTGGAAAATATTAACCGAGAATATTCTAAGATTGATTTCGTAGAATATATTTTTCTGTTAAAAGATAGTATATTTATTAGCGATATTAGATATTGCAATATATTGTTTCCAACATAAAAATTTTGGATATTTTTTATTTGGATTTTAATTATATTTTGTTCTGTTTTAATTACTAATTTTACAATTTAAATAGAATTGAAAATTAAATTACAATGTTATATTGTTATGTTAAATTGTACACCATGTTAAACTAAATCAGATATGAACTAACATTTTTAAATCTACTAAAAATCTATTAATAGATTCGATATTATAAAGAAAACTAACATTAACATTAATATTCCAAAAAAAAATCGTTATCTACATCAAATCTTTTATTTTAGGAAAATTAAATTAACACTATTTAATTCGTGTGTTTAATTAAATCAACAAAATCTTCAGAAAATCTATTTCTAACTAATTTTCAAAAAATTTAAAGTAAATTAATTAATTAAAAAGAAAATTATAATCTAGAAAGAAGTTTAAAAAATTGACACTCTACATAAATTCTTATTTAAAAATTTTCAAGGAAAATCGCTATCTACATAAAATCTCTTATTTTTTAAAACTTAAATCAACATTTAGTTTGATTTAATTAGTGTGTTTAATTAAATCAACAAAATATTCGTAAATCTATTTTTAACTACTTTTCGAAAAATTTAAAATAAATTAATTAATTAAAAAAAAATTATAATTAATTAATTAAATGATCACATAATAACTAATGACTAAAATACCCTTAATGAGATATTAAAATTTGTTCTTTGAAGTAAAGGCAATGTGATGTAAATATTGTTTATTTATAAATGTACTCCCCAAATAATATATAAGGAATTTTACTATCTTATTTTGTAAAAACGAAATTTCTATTTGGTTAAATAGAAAAGGTTTAAAAACCTAATTTTCTCTCTACCAAAGCCGCCGCCCAACAGAATCGCCGCTCACCCTTCTGCTCCTAGAGCCGGCGTCGGTGGCTCTTAGAGCCGGCGTCGGCCACCTTTATCTCCTTTGTGCTCTCTTTTTTCTTTTGTGCTCTCTTTTTCTTCTTTTACCATGCTCAACTTACGATGCATCTTCCCCCAAATTGTGTGATTGACAAAGAAGTGAAGAAGAAATTGCCATACTTAGCTTGTTGACTAAATTGTCCCTTAAATAAATAAAAATTTCAGTAACCAGTTGAAAACCAAATCAAACCGAAATAGATTTCCAAATTGGTTCAGCTAGGAATTTTGTTTCGAATCAAGGCTATTGAAATCCAAAATAAACCACAACTATGAATAAAAATGTCAATGTTGTTGGCATTACTAGTAAGGAGAAACATTGATAGACAGACAACTCAAAATTGAACTAAAACCCGGAACTCAAAATTCACCGGCGATTACAGTTTCACATTTAGCTTCCAATACCTTCACAGCTTCAGTGAAGAGAACGTCCGGAGGCAATGATCCAGTGGACTCAATGTTAACTGAGAAAAAAGACAAAGAAACTCAATCACGCTTTCTTTCATATCATGAATCGCAGAGCAAAATGAATGTTTTTTTTCTCTTTTCTTACATATAAAATGGTTCTTGACACTGCCAAGATCCACACGTTCTACCAAATCATCGTCTCTTATGCATTCCTTACACAATGTGCACTTACGTGGTTGTACTACCGTTGCCCTTTTCTTACCTGTTTTCCACAAGTCAGTATGAAATCAAATTTAAGCAACTCGTACAGCCAAGTTCATCAGGTTTCATCAGATCTTGGTGTTGACAAGTGAGAAGATGTGAAGGGAACTTGAAAAGGTTTTTACTTCACCTTTGCCCATATCTTCAATGTCAAAAACTTTCTGTGGGCAGACTTTTACAAGTCGTTCAGCAAGCTCGTCCTCAACATCCCCAAGTAGAACCACCTAAGATAGTATAAACAAAAGACATTACGCAAAGATTAGGATGAGGCAGGAAAAAAGCAAAGAGCTTTTTCCCACAAAGCATGAGGTATAAACTTCTCACCTTCGGATGCATTCTATACCAAGCTGTCGCTACTGGGGACCACTTTGCATGTGTTTTACCAATGCCCTTAACTGCATGAGCTTCGAGTTCGATTTCCTGGAAAAAAGAGATAAAAGAAGATGCACGTGTCTCATCTCTCAATGCAAGTATAGTCTGCTTAGGTGTATAGAAAGAGAATGTATAGAAACACTACCTGACCAGGGGCAAGTTTTGCTATCAGGATATCGAGGTCGCAAGGAGTGATAGGATTATTAGCAAATTCGGGTAAGGAATCTTGGCTGCAAATAAATGAAGTGTAAGTTTTTGGCTTTGAGGTTGAACCCCCAGATTCTCTCAGAAACTCACTTCCATTTGGTAACCATTTCAAATCGCTGGTTAAAACTACAAGAAAATAGAATGACATCTTTCATGAGAGATCAAGCTGATAATTAAAAAAAAGGAATCTTCTGATGCTAACTAAAGAACAGATATTACCTTTATGACGTGGTCTACTTTTCGGACATTTTACATGAAGTTTGAACACAATGGTGTTCTTTTCATTCGACTGATCATTTTCTACCACACAGAGATAAAGAATTAAGCTAACAAGAAGAAATATTTGCTTAAGGAGATGGATCACATGCCACTGAATATTTTTTTACCGGATAAATATTCAAAGAGCCTTGGATCTGCAGCAATTGGAATAAGACCCATCCTGTGAGCAAGAACTTCATCTATAATAACCGATGTGTTGTTTGCTATTAATACTTTCTCAATAGCCATTGAAGGAAGCTGCAATAAAGAAAGAAACACTTTAAGCCAAAGATTATAACAATCAGGGATTCATCAGAGGTTGTGTGAAAAGTGGACAGACCTCAGCTATAAGGATCCTTCGGAATGCATTGGCAAGTGCTGCATCGATACCAATCAAATCAAACTCCATATCTGTCTCTGTGAGACTAATCACATCAACTTTGAAATTCTCATAGAAGTTTCCTAGTTTGACACTGTCGTCTACTCCCATAGAAGAAACATAGCTACCCGAGTTAATGGCACCCGCAGTCTACAGAAAACACAAACACAAGATTAAGGACTTGAAATTTCAAACGACCATCCCTAAATTTCATCTGGATTTTGACAAAAAGGACTAAACCCATGGGGTAATCATGTAAAACTCTAAGACCAAACTCACAAATTCACGGCTTTTCACAGGAAAAAGATGAAATTTACTATGTATCATGAACACAGCAACGATAAAACTCTAAGACCAAACTCACAAAGTCACGGCTTTTCACAGGAAAAATATGAAATTTACTCTGTATTATGAACACAGCAACGACTAAACTCTAACCCACATCGGACCATTGAGAAAAGCTACAAAATTTCTAACTAGATGAGCTTATAACCAACAATACAGAGCATAAGGAACTGTAATTTTGTTGCAGAAGAGTTCGTTCTTACATGAACAGAAGCGCTGTTTTTAGAGACGACGCGAGTTTGCTGGAGTTTTTGATGCGAAGGAAGTCCGGTAGGGACGTCGGGGAGATCGTTAATGTTGAAATTCTTGGCGAATCTCTTTTGTTCTTCAGTCACCATCCTTGTCGTCTAGGTCTATACAACAGAACTAGGGTTTATCAACTTTAGAATTGAGACAGAGAATTTAAGGGTTTACAAAGGAAACCACAGGGAACGAGAAAGCAGTAGTTTTGGGTTAAAGAGGGAAGTTGAAGAAGTTTACCTGTGGATGAGAAATCGAGCAATTTTGGGAGAAAGAGAGAGAGTACGCGGCGGCGAAGAGATGATAACAAACGGCGAAGGGTTTTGAAAAAGCCGCCGTTTTTATTAATCCCTTCTTCGGTTTGGTTCGAAGGTTGAAACTCATGCCAAACAAATTTATTTTGGAAAATTTTCATAAAAATTAAAAACACACATACTATTTATCTAATTTCACCAAAATACAGAAAATTCTTAAGTATACAAAAAATACATAAATTAATTTTTATTTTTATTATAATACAAAATCTTTTAAATTATACCCATTATAGCACATAGAATTAGGGTGTGATTGGCAAAGCTTTTAATAAAGCATTAGGCTGTAAAGGCTGTAAGTTTTAATTAAAAACTTGATTGGTAGACCCATGTAGCCATGGATGGACCTAAGAAGAAATTAAGGGATCATATGCCCATGTAAAATTGTAGATTTGGTTATTTATAGTGGTTATTTTAGAAACTTAAACAAAAATCACTATCCCACTAAATTTATACTTAAACCTTCTTATGCTTCGTCAGTTCATATGTATTTTACTATCTTATTTATATAAAAACGAAATTCATATTTGGTTAAATAAAAAAAGATTGAAAAGTCATTAACTAGTAGAAAGGATTCAATTGTAATGGATCCAAGTAGTTATATTTTTTAACAATAAAAATGGGTTTGGATCTAGATATCCGATAGATAAGATTATGATATCTAGATTCGAAATGTTATTATTTGGATTTGAACTGTCCAAATATCTTATTTTTCAGAGCGGATCCCGGATCGAATCTCGATAACAATCATATTTCTAAGCCTATATATACTTTACTATTTTTGTAGCATGAGTGACAACTAGAGATGTTAATAAGGATTAAAAAAAATTAGGGTTAATCCGGCCCATTAAAAAAATATATAAACCCTAATCCGGTTTTTGATAAATAAGCTCATTTAGGGGTTCAGACAAAACATCAAAGAATGAAGCGAAAGAAAGAAAGCAAAAACCCTAAAATGATTCTGGTCTTGGACGGTTTACCTTGGCAACTCCTCGACGAGATTCTCTTCAGATTAGATCCCACATCTCTGGCGATGATGCGATGCACCAACAGATCTCTCCGATCGCATATATCCGACGACCCGTACTTTATATCCGAATACTTTTCTCGGGTCGGATCCAGTGTGCTTCACATATCAACCCATGGCTCCGCTTTTCTCTGCTACCATCGTTACGGCGATTCTAGGTCACCGAGAATCAAACAAACCTTAAAACAAGTGCCATATTCTGGACTCTTGCTCTGGCCTTCTTCTACTATTCATTAATGGTCTCTGCGTCGCAAATCCTTTCACAAAGAAGTTTCGATTCCTGAATCACTTTAGGTCAAAGTTTTTCCCTAGTCTTCAAGAAGGTCGTAAACAAATCATAGGGTTCTCCGTTGATCAAATTGATCGAACCACCCAGAGTTTCAAAATCGTCATCATAACCGAGGTGAGAAATCGCAATGAAACAACGTATGGGTTCGAGATTAACGCCGGATAATCATGGAAATTATCGGAAACGACGATTACTTGCAGTCCAAGCGATCTTAATCACCTTATCAAAAAACCCGTTTATTTGGAGGGATCTCTTCACTGGCTAAGAAACGACGGAAGCATCGTAGCTTTCAACCCTAAAACAGAGCAAGCACGACTGATTCCGATCAGATTCCCCAAGTCACTAAGTTCTAAAACGTTGTTCGCAGCCGACGTTAATAACTTAACCTTAATATCGGCGACTAAGAAAGTAATTTACGTTTATGCCGTCCAGAACATTCTTAGTGATCCCAAGTGGGTACTCGTGAGGCAGATCCCGAACGGAGTAGTCGGCAAGAAGAGGCTAAGTTGTTGGTACCTGGAAGCTTACGACGGGAAGTGTTTAGTGCTGAGGGTTGAGAAGTACGGATGTTACCATCGATATCGAGTGGTTCATGGGTACGACTTGAGAGCTAACAAGTGGGAAGTCATGGGTTCGATTCCATTGTGGTGCGATGAAAAGCGAGACTTTTATCAGTTTTCACCGTCGTCGTCTTTTGTGATAGGACTTGATGAGAAGGAGGAAGAAGAGATATTGGCCTGTGATGATAAACGCATCTCCTCTATAAACTCCATAATGGGACTGATTGATGGAACCTCATACGATAAAATGGAGCAGACAGATCAGTTGAAGAGGAAACGAAACTAATGTTGTTGAAAAAGACAAAGAAGAAGAAGAGTGGAGTAGACGTTTGGTTAATGAACATGTGTATTATTTTATTATGCACCTGTGGATGCTAAATCACTCTTCATATAATTTTCTGTCAATAATAGTGAATCAGATGAAACCCCCTTCTATGGAATATTTTACAAGTACTTAAAGTGTGTAAACATAATATATTAGCCGATTATATCTCGTTAGTTCTTTACATTGGTTGAGCAATATGATGGCCGCTAAACGAAAGCATGATACGGGAAGGTGTGGAGATCAAAGTCATTTGAATCTACGTGAAAATCAAATCCTACTATTATCTAATCGGATTCAGGAACAGTTGTGCATTATAATAACTTTATATTATAGCATCAATGAGCTACTCACGACCAAATGCTACAACAGTTACAGTAACATGACCAAAGAGCATCCGTATCATGATCTTTTGTTTAGCAATCAATCAGCTTTCTTGTTTGAACAAAAGGTATTATTAGTATATTACTGACATTCTGCTAATAGAAGGAATAGCTCTTCATCGGTTATGGCTCCCATTTCCATTGCTCTTTCCAACACACTTAATCCTCCACCATCCTCTATTGATGGACGAGCACCTCTGCCAAATTCAAAGAAGAGAGACATGTGTTATTGTATTAATGAAGCAAAATGTTACTGATGAGGTAAAAAACAGGTTTTTGGGATCATTATTAGTTATTGTGTTACCTTCTCAATAAAACCTTTGCAAATTTGTTGTTCCCTGATGCGATGCAATGGTGTAACGGAGTTCTTCCGTGATAATCTCTCATGTTTATGTCAGCCCCGAACTGCAACAACAGTTCAAGCAAGATTGGGTCACCGCTTTGACATGCCACATGCAACAACGAACAGCCTTGAAGATAGTTTCTTGCTTCATTCGAATCCTTAATTCTCTGACACGCATTTGGGTCGTGCCTTTTCTTTACTTCATCTGGTGCATCAGCATGGTGGTGGTGATGTGCATCAAGGTCAGTAATATCATCGAACTTGGTATTGATGATATTCGCATCTGCTGTTACAATGAGTTGGTAGATGTCTCTTACGTTCTTGCTTTGAACCGCTTCCCATATTCTACTTGAGGCAGTAGAGTTTGCTTCCCTTTCATCTTTGACAACCAGCGCTTTCTCCAGGTACTAGTTAGTTAAATATTATCAGGTTTAGTATAATACGCCTTTTCTACTTACAAGCATATGCTTATTTGGATGATCCACCATGTAACATGAATCTGAGGTCTATGTATGTGGGAACTTTGAGCTAAATCTCATACCTTTCCGTGAATGTATTTCTCCTTCAGATTAAAAGAATTTTCTGAAGATGGTTTCGGAATCGATGCAAGCGTGTCTGTTAATCCCTTTTCACTGAAAATATTCAACAGAAGATAGGAAAGTAAAAAAGTTCATCAATCCCATGTTTTGACACACATGTAAAAATAGAAGCTTGTAAAAGATGAACAGATGATTTTGATTCAAGAAATGTTATTTCTTGACTGTGTTAGAGAGACAGTCTTCTTTACTTTAAAATACAAACAATCTAGTTTTCCTTGAGATTTCATACCCATCGTCAAGGTGAAGTAGCTCCTCCCAGACCGAATTACAGTATGCATTGCCTAAGTTCCGAAATAAGTCCAAGATTGTAGGTTCCCATACTTTCACATCTAATGTGAGCGATCTCACCTGCATACATACTCTGACATTAGCTTAAATATCTAACCACCTGGGAAAAAGGGTAATAACTCATACACAAATGTTTAGTTCAGTAAGAAATATAATCACTTCAGATTATCAAATTGAGCACTGCAAATTCTGGTTGATTCAAAGATAGATAACACGTAGTTTGCTATACAACCTAAAGTAGCTCATACAATTTCAAAGCAAATGGAAAGAAGCTACATAATATCACACCAAAAGAAGCAAATTACCTTGGATATATGAACGCCAAGATTCCTGTGAACACCAGAGCATTCGATGCACATCAAAACTCCAAGATTCAATGATGCCCAATCGGGGTCAGGTGCATTGCATTCTGCACATTTGTTATTTCCAGGGATTCCTCTGAGTATTGTAAGGATGTCATCCCCCATACTTTGATTATAATGTGGTTTTTGATCCAGGGTGAGTTCATCATTAGCAGGACCAGAACTAGTATAGTTTTTATCCAAGTATCTTCCTGGTGACAACAGAAGATAATAGAATATGCATTAGCACGAAATGTTAACTCTCAATATTTTAAATTTTAAATTAAAAGAAAGTCTGAAACTCATATTGTGTAAACCTGTTGCAGAAAATGAGAATTCAGACGTGTTGCTATAGCTGCTGTGATCTTATTGACCCACTCCATCCTATCAGCTCCATTTTCAGCCTGATAGCAATATAGCATAGAGAAATAAGTTATGTTAGCTTCCTGAAGCTATATGTTGCTCCTTCATGTATCTATATCTAATACATTCAGTACCTGTAATGTGTAAGTCTTTTGAGGAGAAATAATTCTAAAACAGAGTCGAAGATCTGTGTCCTCTGCGTCCAATTTTATCAGTGATGTGCGGAGATCGATCATATTGCAATCTAGGCTTCCTTGTGAAGCTGATCGATTGTGTCTAGAACGAAATCTCCCAAAGACGCCACTGTTATGCTCACCTAAACCACTATAGTAATGTTGAGATCCCTGTGAAGAGAGAAGGATGATTAGAAAGATGGAAACTGAGACAGTGAAACTTGAATGAAGAAAACACAGGTGAGAAAATTTGTTTAACAGGCACAAATATATATATAGCTGAACCATGAGGGAGTTGCTAGATATATCTACAATTATATCTATCCAATGTTCCTAGCTGTGTCAATCTAGGGAAATACTACATAGAGTGAGAGACTTCCTACAAATTGATAGCAACTGCAATGTTTTGGGCTACAAGTCCACTGATACTGAAATGTCTGACATTAAACAAGTACAATCTTACATCATTAGTTTTAAGTTCACAGTGATGTTTGGAGACCTTTTACCACTCGAGGTGTAGAGTTATGGCTGATACAGACATTTTATATCAAAAGCAGAGTATTTAGTAAAAACACAGCTTTGTTCCCTTATTCTATTCACTCCTTCACGCAATTTGAACAATCTGCATTGCAATCTCCCATCTTATTTTCTCATCGACCTTTTTTGTTCTATTATACAATTATACCATCATGAAGCCATTTACCGTTTCAAGGGATAAAGAGATCAACAAAAATGTAAGAATCTGAACATTGGCATCTAGAACTATAACCAAGTTCGAAAGAACTTATGGATCTCTCTCATGGAAATGAGGCAGTAAAAACAGCTTGGCACACATACCGCTGATTTATTACCGGTATTTCTGTAATAGTATAGGGATCCATGATTGTCAAGTACAAAGAACCTTCTTTTCCAATCAGCTCTCAAACTAGCTGATCGTTTTAATAGATACCCCTGTTTAATTACTGCATTAGTACAGAAGAGAAAACACAACATTAGCCTGTATGAAAATCGAAGCAGTGATGCGTATGAGTCATCACCAATTCAGTCATCATAAATCTTATTGTCTGCATAGTTGCAGTATTAAATCATAAATTATAACAGAATGCCCAACTCAGAAATTGACACTATTGCTTTAACTTTATAAGTATCCGTATGAGAGCTGGATTAATTGTGTCAGTTAGAAAACAACAGTAGAGCAAGCAAGATCCAGTCAACAAATATGGCTATATTCCCAAAACAGAGAATGTTACGTCTTTAGACAGACTATGCCACTTTTACTCATTTTAGTTTACAGTGGGAAGACAGACATAACCAACTTCTTTACCAGAGAACCATTGGAACAATTAGTGCAAACTATGGTTTGCACATGGCTACTACATGAGGGAGTTGGAGACCCTTACTTCCTTGTCCGCGGTTGAAATTGAATTTGCTTCTACGTTTTTATGCCGGATAGCTCTATAAACATGGTTTCCATCAACACCGGAGGGATCTGCTTTGGCAGAGGCCTGTTGGCTGTCTAATTCAGATTGAGTCCTGAATTCTTGAATGCGTCTTGCAAATCGATCTTGTTCAATCTTAGACTGTTCTTTTGATTGTTGTGCATATGTCAATATCTGTAAGAAAAAAAGTAACAAGTAGGTGTGTCTTTTACTAGAAAACAGAGACAACTCTTTAATGATCAACCTTTCTCTCCTTCTTTTCACTATTGGAAGCAAGTTGACATAAAGGTTGTACCTGATGGATATAAGGCTCCAATTGACTCAAGAGATCATACCCCTGGAGCACAAAAAGACCACATAAGGAATACATCGTGGCACAGATGATGCCCTTACTTGGTCACACTTGGTGACATCTCTAAATGCAAAATAAGAAGAAACCTACAAGCTTAAAATATCTCAAATGGGAATCCATAATTGCACTTATAGATTCCAAGAACTCGTACTTCTTTTTCGCTTCAATGGTCATCAATGAATTTACATGCACTCCTTAAACCAAAGAGAAAACCATTAAGACGCAAAATGGTCAAAAGACAATAGTAGTGGTGGCTTCTGTTAGTAGACTTAGCATACTAGATTGAAACGGCTTTTCTCAAATGCTGACTTCGAGTTCTCCAGATCCTGTAGATACGACACTACAAGTTCGTTAGAATCCCAAAGATACAATATATGGTTATGTAGTACAGATATACAGTTTACGCATGCGTGAATACAGATAAGGACATGTACACACATCACTGCGTGAGATTTTTCTTGAATATATATATATGAAATACAGTGCCAATACCTCTTCCAACTCAGCAACAATGTCTCCTCTGGTATTCTTCTTTAGCGACACAAACTTTTCACGTGCCTTCAAAATGAATAAGAAAATACATTTCATATCTTTAGATCAAGAATACCATGCACAACATTATATCTTTAATAGATTAAGCATCAACTAAAATGCTTTTCATTCTCCCATGTTTGGAAAATCTTTGTACTATGCAGAAGATGAAAAGAAAACTTCACCCTCTTTTTCTGCAAACTTGTTTCACATAAACAAATAAACTTCCATTCTAGTCTCTGTTAGATGACCAGGAAACGGCCATTTCGATATTAGTGTGACTAACAAAAAACAATAAGTTCAAACTGTAGTGACACCAATAACAAAATTTACCAAGAGACATCTCCATGCACAATAAGTAAGTGAAGCACTAGACTAAAACAAATTACCTGATCATAAGAATGGACAGCTTTATCGAGATGACGCCGAGACTCCTGAAAAGGTAGAAAACAGTAAAGTAGTTTATAAGCAAATGATAGCTTGAGTTTATGATAACATATATAAATATATCATAGATCAATGCAAGGAGGAATATACTTTTCTTCCAAAATGATTCACGCCAAGAAAAGGAAAATATTGATATAAGAAAATGACAACACGTTTTTGAATCCGACATAACTAATGGCAAAGGGTTTAATACAGTTTGTCAACACGTGGGTTCAAAAGATCAATAACCTAATCTTTCATTTATTAATCAATCTGGAGTCTATAATATTTGACGATCACATTTTACACTTCACAGTACATAAAAAGTAGAAAACAATCAAATTTTGCAGCGCAAAAAAGGTTACCTTTGCTTCTTGTAGATCAACAGTCATAAAGTTTGTCAGCCTCTCAAGTAAAACGTGCTCCACCTACAAAAAACACGACAGTTCTACAAATGATGCAGTGAAGGGAAACTGCTTTAAAGAGAATATTCAAATTTGGTTTTCAAACTCACACTACATTTTAGATTTCTGTTCATTAAGTTTTTGCATCTTTCCTCTTTCTTGACACATGTACTGTTGATTACTTAACTCTAAGATAAGTCCCTACCAGAGATTTGAATGTACGAATAAACAAGACTATTATGCCCTAAAAAGTTTTTTAGCAACCAAACATATATATAGATTCTAATAATGAGACATCGTTCGGTCTTGACTGATATTTATGTATATTCACAAGATACGATGGGAGTTTCCTGTGAGCGAAGAAACTCCTTATAAGAGGAGAGCTCTCGAAGTGTATTTACAAATTTAGATATTACTGGACCTGGTGCCACCCAAAAGTATAACCACGAAATATATCAGAAACAAGAACTTCCAAAAAATTTCTTGGAATTCTTTCATATCATAAGAAAAAAGTGGGAACCTAGAACTCAAGAACTTAGAGTTCTTTCATGATTATCCAGAAAGCAATATAAAATCAAAGGGACAAGGAGAACAGTGTAATGAAATAATGCTTCAAGGCATGAAGAGAGATCTTCATAGCCAATTAAAAGTAACTTCACTTCAGCAAAGCTGTCACAATAAACAAAAATCTGTCTAATTCATACCTGGGTTACAATTAACTTTAACCAACGGCTTTGAGCATATAAGTTATGAAACTCTATAAAAGCTATACTTCCTAATTATCATCCAACAGTTCTAACATACCTAAGTGGGTTTTTTTCAAACATCGTTCCCACAGCCACTTTCTATTCCAGGTGTGACCCAGACCTCCAACAAAGTCTACTTAACTAAAAACCATGCGTCAATAAAATGACTAGCTTCAAAAGTTCAGAAAAAATTAGTGGATGAGAAGCCAAAAAGGAGAAACCGAAAAACCACCACTACTCGCATAGATCAGTCCTTTATAACTGGTGAGCTACAAGAATGCATCATATTTTTTTATATTAACCAAACGGCCCACAATTTCCTCGGCGGAAAATGTATCATAGTTCATAGCACCTAAACTAAGTAATCAAACTGATAAAAATTGGCCATCAATAATAAGTGACTCAACAACCTCCAATTGAAACACTGACAGGATCATCATGTCCAGCGCCAAACTCTTCTAGAGAATCTGCAAAGACATTGACTCCAGTAGATGCCTCTCCCAAAGCTCCCCTATGAAAAAAAAAACAATGCAGTTCCTATCAAGTTCCAATACTCTTCCTAGGCACATAGATTCATCAGCATCTATGTGCTGATGAAACATAGAATAAGAAGACAATTGGAGAGAAGGAACAAAGGAGACAGACAATTAAGGTGAGAAAGGGTAGGAACAAGAGTGCTAGTCACTGATGAGTCCCAAATAGTAAAATTTCGTCTCTATTTGAAAATGTAAGAGAAGATAACTGAACACATAACACTTGCATTTTACGGAATATGGTACAGAAGTTTAAAAAAGCTCAAGCCTTAAATGGTCAAAGAGTTGATGAGATTGACTGATTAATAAGACAAAACTTAGATAGCAGAGAAAAATGGTAAAGACATTACGACAAAAACGGATACAACCAAAAAATGGGTAGGTAGAGAAACTCTTACATGAACTTCTTAACACCTTTGTACAATTTCTGACAACGATCTTTAAGCTCATCAGTTGTCCCTTCCAAGGAGTAAACCTAATCCAATCAACCAAAATAACCACCATAGAACCCAAAAAAAGATAAAATCCCAAAACTTTATTGGAAAAAAAACCTGAATTGATCCCCAATGGGGCAAAAAAGTACCTGTTTTTTAAACATTGGGGAATCCTCAAGATTGATAAAACCCGCCATTGTAAAGACAAAGCACGAAGAAGCTTCAGATTAAAGTGTACGAATCGAGTCAACAAGACAAGACAAGTAAACCCTCGATTGCTTTCTTTTGCTATCTTCTTCGATTTGAAATGGATCGAGAGAGATTCATAGGCGTTTTCAGCTGTTTAATGATGTTTTGATTTGCTTTGGGAAGAGACAGAAAAATCTGTGAATTAATTTTGTCTTTTAATTTACCAATAGACCCCTCGTTTTTTGCATTCATTACAGAAACGGGAGAAAATATTATCAGATGACAAAACCAGTCTCATGTCCATATATCTTACGAAATTGTTAAGTGCCACGTTTTTGAAAAAAGTCTATATGTGATTACTGAAAACAAGTCTGCTTGTTGAGGAAGAAAGAATTGATTTCAACAATTATTGATCTATAGTTTTCAATTACTTCTTTCAATTTGGGAACGGGCTCTCTTATACAAATTTACATTAATCATGATCCATGTATCATCAAGTTAATGGAATTCATGACGGAATCAGGATAAGTATGTTTTATCTTTTTCAACAAGCATGTCGTTCTAACACATTTCACACAAAAATATCTCACTATACGAACATTCTTCTATTCAATTTGTCATTAATTAGATAATAATGACTTTTATTTAAACTTTATTAGATTTATGTAAAAATGTAATTCAGAGATTTCCAGTTTGAAAAGTTATATCAAAACCGTAAAACGACATTTTTAAAAACAAAAATATAACTTTAAAACAACGTTTTCGGTGAAATTGTAGTAACTTTTTACATGTTACTGTTTTATTAACTTGGGTGATTTGGGCACCTGTTTTGTAAACTTGTTACTGTTTTTTTGGAGTAAATTTGATTTAACTTGGTTTGTAAGGACCAAACCAAAAACAACCAGATACGACACCATGAACTCAACTAATATCAATAGTGAACTGGATCACACGACAAATCTAACCCACCAAAGCAACCAGAACTATCCTCTCCTATCACAAATGTTTATTACTTTATTTCAAATGGAATTGAACTTACGACATAAGAGTTTGTACTCCTATCCTACCCTACCCTACCCTACCCAAAGACAATTTGCCAATAGTCCACATCAAATCTGGCCATATTTCATGTTACCATACATTATATTTTTGTTAATGCCGATTGCGTACACAAACTCGCATCATCTTAGTTGAAATTGTGAGATGGCCATAGTTTGTGGGTTACCGGTTACCACTTTTCTTTGCCACTCTTTTCTTTCAGGTTTTCCCTTCTTAAGCAAGTTCATAATGTCGCCACAATTGTGCATTGCCGTAAAAGTTCGGGTTTCCTCATCCTTATCAGATTCATCTATTCATGTATTCTTCACCTTCCTTCTTTTGTTCATTCTCAGGTTCAAATCCGCAGATTGCCAAAGCCAGTTATCGCGATGGTAAGCACCTTCAAACAACTGCTGGTCTACTCTATGCATCTTTGTACTGATCCTGGATCGACTAGCTCTGTTAGTGTGCATATACCAGGGCAGAGAGTATTTCTCGTGGCTTATCTGTTTGCTTTTGGACTAAGTCAGGTTGCTGGTTATGCTGTTGGAGGAGGACATATCTTGCACATGGTCTGCGGTCTAACAATTGCAGCTGATAATGCTATTTTTGGTCAAACAGGTCCTAAGGTATTCCCTCTAGCCTCTATTTCAGCCTTGAATTGAATGCGTCACTGATGTAGGAACAGATTTATCACTAGTACCCACTGATCATGTGGATTGGCTTGACGTCTGCAGGTTGGAAGTTTTGATGCTGGTTATGGAAGTTCCATCATGTCTCGTCTGGTAATTGCTCGATATAACTGAATAATTATGTGATGCAATAGCCAAAATCTAACTAACTTGGGATGATCAAACTGTTTGAAAAAAAAATAGGTTGGTCCAAAAAAGGCACGAGAAATGTGGTTTATGACGAGGTCATACACAGCTTCTGAAACAGAAAAAATGGGACTTATCAATACAGTTGTACGTACCAGTAAAGTTAATCAGTAAACCCTGTAGTGTCGTACTGTCGTCACAGATTCTAACTTATATTGGTACCACTTTTTCCTCATCCGTAGGAACAACTTTTTCCACTGTACTCGAGTCAGATCTCAGGTTCAGGGCTAGAACTTCTCTGAAGCCTCATCACTAGAGGAACCCTAGTGCAGATTCCTTGCCCGCGAGGCAAACTGATTCTTGCCAACGACTCAAGAACACTCGACTCAAACTGACTATGGTCGGAAGCTGGATCCCTTCACTCATAACATTGAGGTTCCTTAGCCTGTTGACAGTGTCAAGCAACGGCCTGATCCGATCGTTGTGAGAAGATACAATTGGTGCTTCAATGGGATTGGGAACGACATCCTCTTGGGGGTTTGTTTTGACAATCTCATGAGGAGAAGTGGTTTTGGAGACTACATGCTTCTTACTAGCTCCTATTTCTTTCTTGAGCCAAAAGAAATACTAGAGAGAAATAGATAGACACAGGAGAGAGGTTTAAGGGAGAGTTAACTTCTTCTCCATTATGTGCACAGATATGTGCAATATATATATATATATATATATATATATATTCGAATTATATGAACTGATAAGCACAATCTATACAAAAGAAACAATCAGATCTTAGTATAGACTACAGATTTTAGAAATGCGGTCTCATATATATATTACTAAGGCCCAATTTTGTTCCCCAAACCAGAATATTTATATGTATATATATAAAAAAAAAAAAGCATTTCCTCATACCTAAAACAGAAAAATAATAGCCTTTGGGAAACCCTAGCAGCCGCTCTTGTCAAAACATGACATCGATGGAAGAATCCCTAAAACTGTTTTAGAAAACGAATAGCGTTTGGAAACCTTAGCAGCCGCCTCTTGTCAAAACATGACGTCGATGGAAGAATCCGCCAGAAATGTAAGCTTCTTCTCCTTAATTATGGATTTCTTCGTTCGTATCGTTTATATATTGATCGAAAGGTTCATCTATTAATGGTTTCGAAGAAAATGATTTGAAGTAGTAGAATTTCTGATTAGATCTTATGTGCTTAATTAGGGGCTGGAATGTTATGGTACTTATGGAACGTTGAAGAGAAAATCCACAAGACAACCTTCACGCCAGTATATTGATATTTATTTTTATTTTTATTTGAGATTTCTATCTGTAGGATGTAAGATGTGTTCTTGATATTATTGTCTCCTGGTAATCCAATTCTTAGGATCGCGGCTATAGGATTTGACACTTCGCTTCCTAAGGATGAGAACGAGATGAGGCTGAAAAAACATTTCTCTTCATGTGGAGAGGTCAGGGATGTTTTCATTGTTCTCCCTCCTCCCAAGAGGTTTGTGGCTTCTTCCTGATCTAATTTTCCCAACTCTCAATCTATGCTATAACTAAAAACTTGTCTTTGTTGATTTTTTTTTGTACAGCTATGCGGTCGTTAGCCTTGAAGAATGCGCATTAGACAAGGCGCTGGAACTTAGTGGATCTGACATGGATGGGTGCAAAATCGTAGTTAACCATGTGTTTCCTCCACATGACTTCCCAAGAATTTTTCTTCCTCCCTCTCCCCCATGTACATAAAATATGCTCTTGATTCTTGATTCTTGGTAACCAGTCACAACCTCTCATTAATCTCGTGGTTTCTTTTTTTGTTTTAGCTATTGTCTATGATGCGATGGTAGCTATCCGTGACAAGAAGAAGAAGAGAGAAGAGGGCCAAGGGAGTGGAAAGCAAAGAGCCGAAGACTAAGCTCCTCCTTGCTCTTTTTAACTTGTGATACAATGCAACACCCCCACCACACCCCTTTTCTTTTATATTTAAATGTACTTCGTGGTTTTCTCTTTTGTTTTTGTGTGGTTGTTAATAAGTAAAACTCAGTAATCGTCGATAATATGTCTTCCTTATTATTGCTTTGGTATGTTGATCTGCTAGACATTACGCATTTTCATTTAAATTCATATTTCTATATCATTGATTGACACACCAACAAATCCAGTTGAGCTTCTTGTGAATAAGCTCGATCCCAAGACAGTAAAATTCATTTTAACGTACCTTTTGTTATTGCCTAAGGGTATTACAAAAGAAGATCCTCCTCAGTTTACACTTGTATGTGCTAATAAAATAGATTTTGTCTCTGCCATAGATTTAGATGCATCTTATTGTATGTGATGCACATGGAAGATAGGTGTCAAAGACTCTCTGAAATGGCATTGATCGGCTTGAAGTTATCAAAGCTGAAACTCTTGCGGGTCTTCATAGGAGGTTAGAGACTAGTATCTTGTTTCAAAAGCAGGACATTTTCAAATGGTATTCCTTAATGTGGTGCCCATGCTCTTCGATTTGCACTTGTATCCTACGCTGCTCAGATACTAAACATCACACATGCTTTCCTCTTTCAATGTATATATTCCTGTTGACTTTTGTTTCTTTTTCTAGTCTGATATAGTAAATATCGAAAATTTGGAGGAAACCAAGTGGTGGCTGTGTATTACCCTAAAAACAAGTATGCGCAAGGCGACTACGAAGACTGAGCTATATATCTATTAACGTCTTTTTCGTAAGCTTTAGTTTGGATATCTTAGCAACAAACAAGTTTGAATCTTAAAGTCTATATTATTGTCTTAAAGTTTATATTAGTTGTCGTCGCTTCTCCATCTTCACCTTCTTCCGCGGCTGTGTGCCGTCGTGCTTTCATTTAACCTGTATCGCTCTTCACTGACTGCATGTCTCAGAGTATTCACATATCTCGGTCGATGATCGACGATCTCTTCACGCCGAGCCGCTATCTTCTCAGGTTAATTTTTATCTTTCACATCTTTCTAAATCGTCTTACCCTCGGTATGGTTTAGAGTTTCAGTGGTCTGTGCCCGACGCTGTTCACCGGAGAATCTTGGCTTTGTGCCGAAGTTTCTCGTGCTTGCTAACCAGATCTGCTCATCTCGGGGTTATCTTGGGAAGTTTTTACGTAGACTTGGATCCGCTTCGTCCCTGTCGTCCGCCGTTGGCGGAAAGCATCTTTCGGAGTCGTCCAAGTGCCGGCATCCTTCCCCCAACCACTCACGGTGAGCTTCACCGGAGTTTGTTGCGTAATCTTCCCGGCGCTGCGCGCTGGAGTTCAACGCGGTTCTTTACCGCTAATTTCGCTGGATTCAGTCCAGTCACCTTTTCCGGATCTAGATGCGTGTACTACAAAAGTTTCCTAACGTGTCGCCACCGTCTCGCCACCGGTTGAGGACACCGAGTGCGGCCGCTAAGCGATACATAGGGCAAACTCTCAAACCTAATGAGCCTTGGGCCTCTGTGTTGTCTTCTGCTTCTACTTGGGCCCATGTTTTGGATCTAGCCCATTTCCGCATTGTACCTATCTATCGGGTTTCAGCCTTTTACCTCTATATTGTATTTTAGCCTTTTTCAGTTTAATGAATGAAAAGTGTCTGTTGAACAAAAAAGAAAAAAAAAAAGACTCTTTTGAGTTAAGAGGCTGTTCTTTTTAGAGAACCCTGTTCTTAGTGCAATCGCATGCGTCATCTTAAATTGCTTCGGTTTTGAAGAGTTTGCTTTTGCTTGTAAAAGCTTGGAGGGCATTTGTTTTTTAGTGGCGTTTGTTTCGCAAGCATTCCTTTTTTTTTTTCAGCAGGTTGATGAATGTCCTCCATATCTCAAAATTTGATCGGTACATTTGATTGTTTGGATTTTATTTTTACGGTTTTTTAAGCTAGTATACTAAAACCAACGTTTTGTTCAGTTTGATTGAAACTGAATAACATTTAAATAACAAAAGAGAGGTTTGTTGTCGATTTTTTTAAGAACAAGTTAGTTGTCAATTATTTTTAGAGATTTTTTCAGGAATAAATTAATGAACTATATATATGATCTATTAGATTTTAAACCATGTTAAATATTTGTTTTTTTCTAATGTTTTCTTATAACATCTAAATAAAATGAAAATTTTCATTTTAAAATTCTAGTTTCAAATTATTGACAAAAAAATGTTAAATCTTCTTACTATTGTTTGAGCAATATTGTTAGCAAAATAACCATTAGGCACGTGGCATATTACAAAAAGTACTATTGCATATTAATAATTTAAAGAAAAAATGGTAAAATTGTCAAATTCGTCGGGTAAATCCATTAAAAACGTGCGGACCCTATTTAACCCGTTTGCTGGCATTTCCCTTGCCTGAAATTAATCATTATTATAAATAATGCCTTCAACAATTGGATGAGCCCAATATACAACATATGACCCAATTTGACTGGGCCAGTTACTTATTAAGCATAATGTTATTATATAAACTGGAACACGTGGTACATTTCAACATGATAACTCATTAGTTTTTGACACGTATCATTGCTCATAATAGATTTTGACACGTGTTAGAGAGATAACTTATAAGAATTCGACACGTGTCAACTTTCGATAATGTTAATTTTCTATATAAAAAATGTATAATAGATACTGTTAACAAAAAAAAATGTAAAATAGATAATTTTCCATTTAAATACAAAACATAAAAAGGAAAGTAATATAAAAAAATATAGAATAGATAATTAAAATAGATGGTTTCCCGTTTTAATAAAAAGATCACAATAAAAGAAAAAAAAACTTAATGATAATTTTTTATATAAAAATGGAGAATAGTTAATAATTAAGATTTTTGTCAGTTAAAGCAAAATGTCTATTAAAATATATAAATTCCAGTATGAAAACACAAAGTTGATTTTCGGACTTACGGTCGTATAAATATCAAAAAGTATTCCAACAAAACAATAAATTTGTTGATAGAAATGTGAGTTTTTTCATTCACATCATGTCTCTCAAATTAATAGAGAAATAAGTTTTGCAGCCACATAAGTTTCACAGCCACGTAATTAAAATAGTCGATAGTGTTTTCTTGGGGAAAGGTCAATAACCCAACAAATGGACAAAAAATTGTAGAAAATCTGTTAAAATTTATAAACACAAATTTATCTATTTGAAATGTTATAATCTTATATTTAATCAGCAAATCAGTATTTTATATATATATATATATATTAATTAATAAAAAGAATTGGTGCATCGCACGGATCCAATTAAAATTTAAAGTCATCATTCTTATTTAATTAGATTCTTTCCTTTTCAACGAGATTTTTATTTTATTATTTTTTTTATTTTAACAATTATAACTAAAGATAGAATCAAAACAGCATCTTCCATCGAAAAGAATGTCTCTTTCCAAAATCCAATTGGATAAACATTCGAATCGGATTTGAAAACACGAGGACAGTTTCACGACCCAATTTCTTTTTCTCTTGACCTGAAACCTGTCATCAAAGATTCTTATGAGGATGACGTTGATGACATGTTGCCACACAATTATGATTGTGTCAAATCCAAATTGATCCATTTGTTGTTATAATATAGGTCTAAGATATATGCACTTACGGGTGTTGGATAACACGATTGACACAAGTTTCTGTTGTTTGACAATTTTTGTATATTGGAATCACAAAGCATTTTTACAGATAATTTTTAAATCCAATTCTTATTTATCAAAAAAAATCAAAAAAATCTTATTTATCGTGAATTCGATTTTTTGTCCAAATATCGTGAATATAAACGACGGTAAAGTATCTCGTGGACGGTGAGAGTCTGATTCATGGTTCTATACTATAAAACAAGATGCACGGTCTATTTGAAGCATATAAACACGTATCACAGTAACAAACAATTGAATCATAAGATTTATTATTATTATTATATTTTTTTTTATGGTTGTGTTGTTATGAAAATTCAGTAATGGTCATAATGAAATCATCGGTTCTAAACTCTAGGCAATTGCAAAATTTATAAGCATTCTTTCAATACACGTTTCTAATTATAGCCCATCATGAACCCGGACACAAACTGAGGCATAGATTCGTAGTTCACTTGTCGTTGTATTTTGAAAGTGAAAACCATCAAAACCTACCAAGCCCATTTCATATTAGTAACGTTGAATCGCCTATTCAAATAATTGGGCAATCACAATTTTTTTTTTTTTTAAATAATTCCATTAGTTAAATTTTTACACAATTTTCAAACATGTGAAATTAAGATTGCACTACATCAAACGTTTAAGTATTCAAGACCATAACAAGTTAACAATGTCCTGTTCTTTAAAAAGCAAGCTATACTACAAGTGCTATGAACAAAACTATCTACCACTAACGAGAGAGCTTGAAGAAACATCCGAGAAAGTATTCGATAATAAAACAAGGAATCTTCTGATGCTAATAACTAAAGAACAGATATTACCTTTATGACGTGGTTTACTTTTCGGACTTTTCAAATGAAGTTTGAACTCAGTGGTGTTCTTTTCATTCGACTGATCATTTTCTATCACACAGAGATAAATAATTAAGCTAACAAGAAGAAATATTTGTTTAAGGAGATGGATCACATGCCACTGAATATAATCTTACATGATAAATATTCAAAGAGCCTTGGATCTGCAGCAATTGGAATAAGACCCATCCTGTGAGCAAGAACTTCATCTATAATAACCGATGTGTTGTTTGCTATTAGTACTTTTTCAATAGCCATTGAAGGAAGCTGCAATAAAGAAAGAAACACTCTAAGCCAAAAGTTACAACAATCAGGGATTCATCAGAGGTTGTGAGAAAAGTGGACAGACCTCAGCTATAAGGATCCTTCGGAATGCATTGGCAAATGCTGCATCGATACCAATCATATCAAACTCCATATCTGTCTCTGTGAGACTAATCACATCAACTTTTGAAATTCTCATAGAAGTTTCCTAGTTTGACACTGTCGTCTACTCCCATAGAAGAAACATAGCTACCCGAGTTAATGGCACCCGCAGTCTACAGAAAACACAAACACGAGATTAAGGACTTGAAATTTCAAACGACCATCCCTAAATTTCATCTGGATTTTGACAAAAAGGACTAAACCCATGGGGTAATCATGTAAAACTCTAAGACCAAACTCACAAATTCACGGCTTTTCACAGGAAAAATATGAACTTTACTCTTGTGTTATGAACACAGCAACGATTAAACTCTAACCCACATCGGACCATTGAGAAAAGCTACAAAATTTCTAACTAGATGAGCTTATAACCAACAATACAGAGCATAAGGAACTGTAATTTTGATCCAGAAGAGTTCGTTCTTACATGAACAGAAGCACTGTTTTTAGAGACGACGCGAGTTTGCTGGAGTTTTAGATGCGGAGAAAGTCCGGTAGGGACGTCGGGGGAGATCGTTAATGCTGAAATTCTTGGCGAATCTCTTTTGTTCTTCAGTCACCATCCTTGTCGTCTAGGTCTATACAACAGAACTAGGGTTTATCAACTTTAGAATTGAGACAGAGAATTTAAGGGTTTACAAAGGAAACCAGAGGGAATGAGAAAGCAGTAGTTTTGGGTTAAAGAAGGAAGTTGAAGAAGCTTACCTGTGGAAACTTTGAGCTAAATCTCATACCTTTCCGTGAATGTATTTCTCCTTCAGAGTAAAAGAATCTTCTGAAGATGGCTTCGGAATCGATGCGAGTTTGTCTGTTGACCCCTTTTCACTGAAAATATTCAATAGAAGATAGAAAAGTAAAAAAGTTCATCAATCCCATGTTTTGACACACTTGTAAAAGAGGAACAGATGATTTTGATTCAAGAAATGTTATTTCTTGATTGTGTTAGAGAGACGGTCTTCTTTACTCTAAAATACAAACAATCTAGTTTTCCTTGAGATTTCATACCTGTCATCGTCAAGGTGAAGTACCTCCTCCCAGACCGAATTACAGTATGCATTGCCTAAGTTCCGAAATAAGTCCAAGATTGTCGGTTCCCATACTTTTACATCCAATGTGAGCGATCTCACCTGCATACATTCTTTGACATTAGCTTAAATATCTAACCACCCGGGAAAAAGGGTAATGACTCATACACAAATGTTTACTTCAGCAAGAAATATAAACACTTCAGATTATCAAATTGAGCACTGCAAATTCTGGTTGATGCAAAGATAGATAGCACGTAGTTTGCTATACAACCTAAAGTAGCTCATACAATTTCAAAGAAAATGGAAAGACGCTACATAATATCGTACCAAAAGATGCAAATTACCTTGGATATATGAACGCCAAGATTCCTGTGAACATCAGAGCATTTGATGCACATCAAAACTCCAAGATTCAATGATGCCCAATCGGGGTCAGGTGCATTGGAGTCTGCACATTTGTTATTTCCAGGGATTCCTCTTGAGTATTGTAAGGACGTCATCCCCCATATTTAGTCTTTGATTATAATGTGGTTTTTGATACAGGGTGAGTTCATCATTAGCAGGACCAGAACTAGTATAGTTTTTATCCAAGTATCTTCCTGGTGACTGCAGAAGATAATAGAATATGTATTAGCACGAAATCTTAACTCTCAATATTTTAAATTTTAAATTAAAAGAAAGTCTGAAACTCATATGTGTAAACCTGTTGCAGAAAATGAGAATTCAGACGTGTTGCTATAGCTGCTGTGATCTTATTGACCCACTCCATCCTATCAGCTCCATTTTCAGCCTGATAGCATAGAGAAATAAGTTGTGTTAGCCTCCTGAAGCTATATGTTGCTCCTTCATGTACCTATATCGAATACATTAAGTACCTGTAATGTGTACGTCTTTTGAGGAGAAATAATTCTAAAACAGAGTCGAAGATCAGTGTCCTCAACGTCCAATTTTATCAGTGATGTGCAGAGATCGATCATATTGCAATCTAGGCTTCCCTGTGAAGGTGATCGATTGTGTCTAGAACGAAATCTCCCAAAGACGCCGCTGTTATGCTCACCTAAACAACTATAGTAATTTTGAGATCCCTGTGAAGAGAGAAGGATGATTAGAAAGATGGAAACTGAGACAGTGACACTTAAAATGAAGAAAACATAGGTGAGAAAAATTTGTTTAACAGGCACAAATATAAATATAACCGAAACATGAGGGAGTTGCTAGATATATCTACAATTATATCTATCCAATGTTCCTAGCTGTGTCAATCTAGGGAAATACTACATAGAGTGAGAGGCTTCCTACAAATTGATAGCAACTGCAATGTTTTGGGCTACAAGTCCACTGATACTGAAATGTCTGACATTAAACAAGTACAACCTTACATCCTTAGTTTTAAATTCACTGTGATGTTTGGAGACCTTTTACCAATCGAGGTGTAGAGTTAAGGCTGATACAGACATTTTATGTCAAAAGCAGAGTATTTCGTAAAAACACAGCTTTGTTCCCTTATTCTATTCACTCCTTCACGCAATTTGAACAATCTGCGTTGCAATCTTCCATCTTACTTCTCATCGACCTTTTTGTTCTATTATACCATCATGAAGCCATTTACCATTTCAAGGGATAAAGAGATCAACGAAAATGTAAGAAACTGGACATTAGCATTTAGAACTATAACCAAGTTCGAAAGAACTTATGGATCTCTCTCATGGAAATGAGGCAGTAAAAAAAAACAGCTTGGCACACTTACCGCTGATTTATTACCTGTGTTTCTGTAATAGTATAGGGATCCATGATTGTCAAGTACAAAGAACCTTCTTTTCCGATCAGCTCTCAAACTAGCTAATCGCTTTAATAGATATCCCTGTTTAATTACCTGCATTAGTACAGAAGAGAAAACACAACACATTAGCCTGTATGAAAATCAAAGCAGTGATGCGTCTGAATCATCACCAATTCATTGATCATAAATCTTAATGTCTGCATAGTTGCATTGCAGTATTAAATCTTAATAACTTATAACAGAATGCCCAACAACATAAATTGACACTATTGTTTTAACTTTATAAGTATCCGTATGAGAGCTGGATTAATTGTGACAGTTAGAAAACAACAGTAGGGCAAGCAAGATCCTGTCAACAAATATGGCTATATCCCCAAACAGCGAATGTTACGTCTTTGGACAGACTATGCCACTTTTACCCATATTACAGTGGGAAGACAAGACTTAGCCAACTTCTTTACCAGAGAACCATTGGAACAATTAGTGAAAACTATGGTTTGCACTTGACTACCACATGAGGGAGTTGGAGACCCTTACTTCCTTGTCCGCTGTTGAAATTGAATTTGGTTCTACGTTTTTACGCGGGATTGCTCTATAAACATGGTTTCCATCAACACCGCAGGGATCTGCTTTGGCAGAGGCCTGTTGGCTGTCAAATTCAGATTGAATGCGTCTTGCAAATCGATCTTGTTCAATCTTAGACTGTTCTTTTGATTGTTGTGCATATCTCAATACCTGTAAGAAGAAAAGTAGCAAGTAGCTGTGTAAAACAATTTTACTAGAAAACAGAGAGAACTCTTTAATGATCAAACTTTTTCTCCTTAATTTCACTACTGGAAGCACGTTGACATAAAGGTTGTACCTGATGGATATAATACTCCAATTGACTCAAGAGATCATAACCCTGGAGCACAAAGAGACCACATAAGGAATATATCGTGGCACAGATGTTGCCCTTACTTGGTCACACTTGGTGACATCTCAAAATGCAAAATAAGAAGAAACCTACAAGCTTAAAAGATCTCAAATGGGAATCCATTTACCTGCACTCCTTAACCCAAAGAGAAAACCATTTAGACGCAGAAAGGTCAAAAGACAATAGTAGTAATGGCTTCTGTTCGTAGACTTAGCATACTAGATTGAAACGGCTTTTCTCAAATGCTGACTTCGAGTTCTCCAGATCCTGTAGATATGACACTACACGTTCGTTAGAATCCCAAAGATATAATATATCGTTATGTAGTGCAAAAATACAGTTTACGCATGTGTGAACACAGATAAGGACATGTACACACATCACTGGGTGAGATTTTTCTTGAATATTATATATATGAAATACAGTGCCAATACCTCTTCCAACTCAGCAACAATGTCTCCTCTGGTATTCTTCTTTAGCGACACAAACTTTTCACGTGCCTTCAAATGAATAAGACAATTCATTTCATAGCTTTAGATCAAGAATACCATGCACAACATTATATCTTTAATAGATTAAGCATCAACTACAATGCTTATCATTCTCTCATGTTTGGAAAATCTTTGTACTATGCAGAAGATGAAAATAAAACTTCACCCTTTTTTTTTCTGCAATCTTGTTTCACATAACCAAATAAACTTCCATTCTAGTCTCTATTTAGATGACCAGGCACAGGCCATTTCGATATTAGTGTTACTAACAAAAAACACTAAGTTCAAACTGTAGTGACACCAATAACAAATTTTATCAAGAGACATCTCCATGCACAATAAGTAATTGAAGCACTAGACTAAAACAAATTACCTGATCAAAGAATGGACGGCTTTATCGAAACAACGCCGAGACTTCTGAAAAGGTAGAAAACAATTAAGCAAATGATAGCTTGAGTTTTTGATAACATATATAAATATATCATAGATCAAGGCAAGGAGGACTATACTTTTCTTCCAAAATGATTCACGCCAAGAGAAGGAAAATATAGAAATAAGAAAATGACAACAGGTTTTTAAATTCGACCTAACTAATGGCAAAGGGTTTAATACTGCTTATCGACAGGCGGGTTCAAAAGATCAACAACCTAATCTTTCATTTATTGATCAATCTGGAGTCTAGAATATTTGACGATCACATTTTACACTTCCCAGTTCCCAGTACATAAAAAGTAGAAAACAATCAAATTTTGCAGCGCAAAAAAGGTTACCTTTGCTTCTTGTAGATCAAAAGTCATAAGTTTGTCAGCCTCTCAAGTAATACGTGCTCCACCTACAAAAAACACGACAGTTCTACAAATGATCCAGTGAAGGGAAACTGCTTTAAAGAGAATATTCAAATTTGGTTTCCAAACTCACACTACATTTTAGATTTCTGTTCATTAAGTTTTTGCATCTTTCCTCTTTCTTGACACATGTACTGTTGATTACTTAACTCTAAGATAAGTCCCTACCAAACATTTGAATGTACGAATAAACAAGACTATTATGCCCTAAAAAGTTTTTAGCAACCAAACATATATATAGATTCCAATAATGAGACATCGTTCGGTCTTGACTGATATTTATGTATATTCACAAGATACGATGGGAGTTACCTGTGAGCGAAGAAACTCCTTATAAGAGGAGAGCTCTCGAAGTGTATTTACAAATATAGATATTACTGGACCTGGTGCCACCCAAAAGTATAACAACGAAATATATCAGAAACAAGAACTTCTAAAAAATGGGAAACTAGAACTCATGAACTTAGAGTTCTTTCATGATTATCCAGAAATCAATATAAAATCAAACGGACAAGGAGAACAATGTAATGAAATAATGCTTCAAGGCATGAAGTGAGATCTTCATAGCCAATTAAAAGTAACTTCACTTCAGCAAAGCTGACACAATAAACAAAAATCTATCTAACTCATATCTGGGTTATAATTAACTTTAACCAACGGGTTTGAGCATATAATTAAGTTATGAAACTCTATTTAAGCTATGCTTCCTAATTATTATCCAACAGTTCTAACATACATAAGTGGGATTTTTTCGAACAGCGTTCCCACTACCACTGTCTATTCCAAGTGTGACCCAGACCTCCAACAAAGTTTACTTAACTAAAAACTATGCGTCAATAAAATGACTAGCTTCAAAAGTTCAGAAAATTTGTGGATGAGAAGCCGAAAAACCACCACTACTTGCATACATCAGTCCTTTATAACTGGTGAGCTAAAAGAATGCATCATATTTATTTTTTTATATTAACGAAGCAGCCCACAATTTCCTCGGCGGAAAATGTATCATAGTTTATAGCACCTAAACTAAGTAACCAAACTAATAAAAATTGGCCATCCATAATAAGTGAATCAACAACCTCCAATTGAAACACTGACAGGATCACCATGTCAAGCGCCAAACTTACTCCAGTAGATGCCTCTCCCAAACCTCCCCTATTACAAAAAAACAAATGCAATTCCTATCAAGTTCCAATACTCTTCCTAGGCACATAGATTCATCAGCCAAAGTGGAATTGTAACAAAACAAAAGTACACATAAAGCTTTAGAGTAAATCAGCATGAAACATAGAGTAAATCAAGAGAAGACGATTGAAGAGAAGGAAACAAACGAGACAGACAATTAAGGTGAGAAACTCTTACATGAACTTCTTAACACCTTTGTACAACTACTGAAAACGATCTTATTAGTAAGCGTGGGACTAACTCACAATCCAATTTCAATGGCGGATCCATCTTCTCAAAACCCTAACCTCACCACTCACCCTCCTCCTCCTTCTTCGCATTCTCCAACCCCTCAATCTGGTACCTGGGAATTATCGCCACCGTCTCCGCCGCCTTGCTCTGCCTTGTCCTTTCTCAAGACTGCGAACAGACCAAAACTCCGTGTTACATCTGAATTCGACAGCGATAGTCGCCTTTTCTTAATCAAAGTGTCTTGTAAGCTCTTCGATAACCTCGCGAAGCTCAAACTCTCGTTTCAGAACAATTTCCAGCGCGAGATTTCAAAGCCTCATGTCTCGTTTACTTCCAAACATGTCTCTGTTCTTTATGATCTTGAGGAGAAGCACACTTTCATTAAGAGCACTCTCGATGTTCACCCTCGCCTTCAGCTCCGAGCTCTTCATAATGTCAAGGTACATCTCTACTTCAGATTAAAGTGTACGAATCGAGTCAACAAGACAAGACAAGTAAATCCTCGTTTGCTTTCTTTTGCTGTCTTCTTGGACTGAGATCCATTGGCGTTTTCAGCTGTTTAATGATGTTTTGATTTTGCTTTGGGAAGAGACAAAAAAAATCTGTGAATTAATTTTTAAGTTTCGAGGAAGATCTTTGAGTTTCATCGTATGCATGATAGCCAAATATATGAAGATCGCATCAATTTATATGAAACCTATTTTATATGATGGCAAGATTAAGAAGTACCAAAATGACTTATAAAAATGTGTTCACTTCTAATGGATTTTTAGTATAATTTGTTAGTTTTACTTTTGACTTAGAGGAAAAAAAACTAGAATTATAAACTTTGTGTTTCTCTATTAAAAACGATAAATAAAATTATGTTAATAATGTTTATACTTTTTTACAAATAAAGAAAATGTTTAAAACATGAATAGAATTACCATAACACTCAAACATCTAAACAAAACTAATACAGTAGTGCATTTCAATTCAACATGATTTATTCACTATGGATATCAGGAATAAAAATTGAAAGTGAGAATAATGTTTCTTTAAACTAAAGTAAAGGTATTTTGCTATGAAATTAAAACTGAACTAATCTCCAAAGAAAAATCAAACCGAGTTTGAGGAGGTAGTTTTGCACGTACCTGAATCTATTTTTGTATCTCCTTTTTTTGATAATACTGAATTCATGTTATATTCTCTGAGCTTATCCTATGAGAAAGTTAACTCAAAGTAAAGGTTTTGAATAAAAAAAAGATCAAAATGAAAATCAATTGAGCACATTAAAAAGTCGTTCTTGTTGTTCAAGCTTCTTTAATAGAGAACCCGATTCTTTATTTATTTTATTTTTTTTGAATAAAACATCTTGAGAAGACATCTCTTAGCATCCATTTTATGCACCTCGTGCAGCATCCGATAATTTAGGTTATATATTTATATTGATTAGCTAGCATCAACACTAGATTATATCAAATATTTTGAGATTGAAAGAAAAAACAAGAAGAGATTTTCGCTGTATTCTTTACATGTACGTACGTTCTTCTTATCAGGATACGCACCATGAGCAAATGCTAGCTTGTCAAGTTCGACCTTTAAACGAGCCAACTGATCATAGTCTATCGTTTTCCAGTTTTCATAGAAACCCAATTGATGCAGCGATCATACAAGATTCGAGGACGAATCTTTTTTGGGACGTCGAGACCTCATGCTTTGTGCGAGATATTTCCAAATATCTTTCATTATTATATTTTAATTAATTATTTAGGACTTATTCTAGAATATTCTAGATTTTAGGGTTTAAAGCTTTTATTATAACTAGTCTTCTTAGCCTCTTGCATTATGCAGTTGTTGTTAATATTGATTTTGATTAATAAAATTGAGAGGTTTTGCTCTGATACCAAGAGCAGATCAAATATGAAGCAGAAGCTTCTAGGGATAGAACTAGATATCTGTTGATTCTCAGAATATCCAGAAAAGGTGTTTTTGTAAAACATCTTTTATAAAGGAGAAAACTCTCAACTTTATCAATCAATATCAACTTCAATAACAACTGAATAATACTATATGCTTGAATAGGCCATTTATAAGATAACCCGGAAAACCTAGATAATAATGAAAGATATTTAGAATATCTCAAAATATTTCGCTGTATCAGATCTTGCCCGACGCCTGCTAAGAAAGTTTTGTTCTCGAATCTTGCATTTGCGTTGCATCACTAATGCACATTGCAAATACATTCTTAGACTAGAAATGATGTTTTCAGGATCAAGCTGTTAACAAATATACACAAGACCCAAAGTTTATTTTTGTTAGACTTAGAATAATGTATATATCATTTTCCAACATCTTTAAAGATTCTTTCCTCTTTTCTCCAATTTTAAATTACCTCTTGTTGAATCTCATCCATGAGCTTTTTGGCCCTTTCTCGTATTCTTTATGGGATCATTGATCTTGAGAATGGAATTCTTGATACTTCTGAATTCTCCTGGATATGGAAACCTCCGTAGTATAAGAACTAAATGAATTATCAAAAAAAGGTTTTAAAGGGTGTGCAAAACAAAATGAAGTAAATTCGATGAGTACTGAGTAATATATATAACAAATTTGCCAAGTCTCCCGCACCTGTTTCGTAAACTTGTTACTATATATATATATTTTTTTGGAGTAAACTTGATTTAACTTGTTTGTAAGGACCAAACCAAAGGTAACCAGATACGACACACTATGAGCCCAACTAATATCAATAGTGAACTGGATCACACGACAAATCTAACCCACCAAAGCAACCAGAACTGAAGCTCAGCCCTCTGCTATCAGAAATGGTTATTACTTTATTTCAAACGGGAATTGAACATAAGACATAAGAGTCTGTACTCCTATCGTATCCTATCCTATCCTATCATATCCTATCCTAGTGTTGTTCTGTGCACAGCTTCCACATCAAGTACCAATCACGCCGAATGTATAGTGACATATACCAAAAAAAAAAAAAAAACAGAATTAGAAAGTATATCACAAACTATATTTGTTCTAATTATGTCACGACTCACGACGAAACCGTTACGTTATTCTTTTGTTTATGTAGACCAAAGCTTAACATTAATTTAATCGGTTCAAGTTATTTGAAAGATGCATCAATTTGCTCGTTGAATTGACTGACACTTATAAACAATGGTTTCAACTTTGCCTTGGATTTCTATATATAATTAGATTATATTCCGCGCTATAGCGCTGACCGAATATTTTAGATTTATGTTTTATTAAAGTTTTGGTTATATTTTAAATGATTTTGAGTTAGGTTATTATTTGTCATTCAACAAATTAAATATTATTTCTACTCTCCAAATATTAGTAAGAAAATATTAACTTCAATTATTTGATTTCATTTAAAGAAATGGATTAGTATTAAATATATCATTTTATACTAATTTATGATGTATTCTTATTATATAATAGAAAATTATGAGTATAAAAATATATTTTCATAAATATCTGATTTTATCAAAAAAAAATATTCATTTTAATCTTTCAAAAAAAAAAACTAATATATTTTAAATGAATTTTTTGAATTTTAAATTAATATATTTTATGTTTGTAAAACAAAATATTTTGTTGATTTATTATTGTAAATTACATCTAATTTTTAATAAGATTTAATTACATAATTATGTCCAGTTATATGGATAGTAGAAATTTTTTTATTAGATTATTTTGGCTATAAAAATAAATAATAAAATAATAACACATTTATTTTTTTTTAATAATTTTTTTTTGTTTGCTTTTAAGATCAACAATATTTTATATATTTACTACTTTTTAAAATTATATTTTCATTTCACTAATTGATTTATTTAAGAAAATTTGAATAAAACCGAAGATAGATTTTGTGAAGATTATATCTTCAAATATATATTTTTAATAGTAAAAAATAATTAATTATAATTTGAATAAAATTGAAAATAGATTTCGTGAATATTTTTTTAATTATGTATTTTTAATAGTGAAAATAGTTTAAGTGTTTAGACATTTTTATCCTTAATAATTTTTTTTTGTTCTTAAGACTATTGGCGTTATATGTAAATTTTTTAATTATTAACTGTTATTTTCAAATGGGTACTCTTTAAATATTAGTAAGAGGATATATAAAAACTTGAATTTGATTCAACTGAAATTCGATTTTATATATATTGTTTTGACCTAAAAGCAAGAGTATAAACTCGAATTTCTATATTTAGTAACTCTTTCGATAAACAAAATTGACTGAGCCTTAAAAATTTTAAATTAATCACTTACCACGTTATGGAATTCATATCTTTTAATTTTAGATTATGTTTAGGTATACACCAAATCTAAGTTTATGCTGAGGTTAGCTAAAGTAACGGTCTTCATTTTCGTAATATAGAAACCATAGATTAAAATAAAATAAAAAGGTTTATGGGTTACTACTACTTTACTTTTGACCACTCACCAATCATTTCATCTTTTGACAATTTGTCAAATATCCCCAACGGTAAACTTTACTCTCAGCCTTACATTATCAGTCTTGAGTTAAGAAGTTGTTCTTTTTAGAGAACCTGTCCTTAGTACAATCACATGCATCTTCTTAAGTTGCTTTGGTTTTGAAGAGTTTGTTTTTTGCTTGTAAAAACTAGGAGAACATTTGGTTATTAAATGGCGTTTGTTTCGCAAGCATTCCTTCTTTTTTTTTTTCCCTTAACGTGATCGTATTCTAACTGTCAATTATGTTCCTAAAATGTTATATACTCTCTGATTTTTATTAAACCCAATTTCTACAAGCAAATGTCCAAGTAATTAAGACTAACAAAAAAATAGCTTATTAATATACCACACTTGAGAAAACATTTCACTAACTATGGCCCGAAAACCCCAAAAATAAAAATTGAATCAAAATCTTAAAACTCTTAGCTGCCTGCTTGATGAATTAGTTTCTATCAAACCATAACTGCGTGTTCCTGTTGACGCAGATACAAAAGAGACGGACATACTCAATTTGCTAGAAGACACTCAAGAACAGGATTCAGTGGAAGTAGCCCGACTACCAAATCTTGGATTCCTTTAATTTGATACCTCATGTGTAAGTGACGGTATTCTGAGCTCACTTTCGTTTGTCTTAGGGGACTCGATGTCTGAAAACCTGGAGAGACAGCTGAAATCATAGTTTTATTATTGTTTTTCAGCCAGGGGTATATCTTAACTTGCATTGTCTTCTTGAACATCGTGTAGGATCTACACTAGAATACTTCTTGTTGTACCTGTTTCTTTTGAGACCTAAATGCGTTAGGGAGGTTACTAGGATACTAGAAACAATACCACAACCACAAACACAAACATGGACGACATGTAACCTCCAGCTCAGTTCGTTCTCAAACGTTATGCTTGCCATTGATAAATTTGTAAAATGGAAGTGACTAGTGAGATTGACATTTATATTGTGTTCTCTTTTAGTCATTTAGGAGAGAGATTTGAGGATATTCCACACGCTGATGAACCACACGAGGATATTTCACACAAAAACAAAAGAGAAACCGAAGTACATTAAAAAGAAATTAAAAAGGGGGGGGGGGTCGGGAATATATTCATTAAATTCTGTCCAATAGGATGTCGAGAATCCGATTTAATTTTTTTTGTAAATGTGTAATAAATTTGATTAAAATGTTCGAAAATTCATTCACGTACATAGCGTGAAGTTCTATCGGCAAGTTAGTTGTGCCATTTCTTTGTGGGTGGTTAAATTTATTATTCACAGGTCGTTAAATATAACCACTCACAAAATATGTTTAGTGGATCGGATAATTAATTTTAAAGTAACTATACGAGTATTAAAAATCTTTTTTAAAAAAACGAAACAGACTAATAGAGATAAATTTAGTTTTACTTAAGAAATTAGTCGTCATATAGCGCCATTAGTTGTACCAAAATTGATTAGTTGTAATTTTTTAGGAATTAACTTATAACTAATTAAACCGAAAATTTAAATTCATTTTTCAATTGTACTTAAAAAATAGTAACCTGATTTACATTTCAAATATATTCATATAATTATATGTACCAAATTTCGTAGTATGAACGTTCTATGACTATGTTATCAAAATTCACAAAATAACCATAAGAATATATTGTAGATGATGTAAGATGTTGATTGAAACCACCAAAAAATTATCTGACTTTGTAAGTGTTTTCTTTATGCTTGTAATATGATAATATAATAATTATGCCAAAATAATGAATTAGTTTTATAATTACCCATCATTCATTATTTGTTTTATAATTTAATAAGTTTCTTTTAGCTTCACTTCTTTAAGCTCCACTTCGAAATACCTTGTTTTTTAAAAAGTTTTTTCTTTCTAATGACTTTTCTTTATTATAATATTTTTAACAATTCATACTTTTGAAAAATAAATACTATTTACCATCGTCTACAAATACTGATTTTCATGTAGATATTTTAAATAATTAAAAGAAAAAAATATTAGTGGGAGTCAAGTGGCATCATGGTGGCCACCTATGAAAACTCATCACATTAAGTTGTAGGTTCGGAGTTCGAACCCTACTCTCTAGGTGTTTAGAGACTATTAAAAACCACTAGACTTTTGACAAAAAAAATGATTAATTTACAAGTCTTGTGATGAGTTTGTATTTCAAATTCCTGCATAAAAGACTAAAACTAAACGTTAATAAACTTAACCATTGGTTTTGATATGATGAGGTATATTAAATAGTTAAATTGGAATGTTTTGGATTTAGATTTTGATTTTTAGCATTTTCCGTTATTTGATCAATTTTACATGAATATTATCAACGCGTAAAAAATGAATAGATATCAGATTATATAATTTTCGTGACTCTTTTTTGCTGTTAATCTAATTTAGACCGTATATAAAGCTAGTAACAAATTCTAACTTATATTGGTACAACCACTAAAAGCCACTGACTTTTTTTGTAAAATCTAATATCAGTGTAAGTATTTCTAAAAGTATAAAAATTAAAATAAACATCAAACCCATGGACTGTCCTAAACAAATAAAGTTGGGGGATATAAATAATTAAATCAAGCCTCTCACATGTTTAGACTAGCCCTAGCTTGGTTTAGTTTGATTGAAACTAGAACCGTCTAGCCGTAGCTCGGATTAATGATGTTGAATACTACAACCTAAAGCATTGTTTCTAGATTATCCATTTTTTTGTAATGTGAATATATATTCAATAAAAGGACTTTCGTACAAGTTACTTGTACCTTTGCTGAAGTTTTTTTTTTTTTTAAATTAAGCTAAGGAGACATGAGAGAAGAAAACGAAAAGAGAGGCTTAGAGTAATTGGCGAATACCAAAACTACCTTATCTTTTGTCATAGATTTTTTTTTTTTAACAATAACTTTATTTCAAATCAACGGTATTGTTTTCACTTTTTAGTTTATATCTTTATACTATTTTTTTTCTTTGGCCTTTGCCCATGAATATTATGTACCTTTTCATTTTTCAAACATAAAAGTTTTCATTATAACTCAAGTTTAGAGAATTCTCCATCTCAAGAAAGGCAGACCCGAACAGTACAACATTTGCACATATTGGAGATGTAATCAGCAAACGCATAATCGTTTTCTCAAAATCAGTGACTCCTTGGTATTGTAAAGTATCGATGTATGCATAAAGGTCATGCACAACATAATCAGATAATTTATACCTCTCAACATCTTCCTGTTTTATAAAATAAAATAAAATAAGAAAATCAACAAAAAAAACTTCTTAATGAAAATCAAATGCAGTTTTACTAACCTCATAAAAAAATTTCTTCCCAGTAGAATAGGTTAATTATGGGCCATCAGTTTCCAAAACAGTGCCAATATTAACCAAAGCATCTAACGCAAATTTGATGTCCCAAATCGATCCTTTTTCACATAAGTTCTCTTCTTCCCTATCACTGCGATGCAACTCGGTGACAATGTTAATTGTCTCTTGAATGGATAGAGATGATTCATTTACCAAACGGCCTTTACGCCTTAAAACAACTTCCGTTTGCTTTCTAATTTAATCAATACCCTCTTCTTCTGGTGAGGAAGAAAAAATATATTTTCAGCCTTAACGTTCTCTCTTGAAAATAGAAAATTGTACGAAGTTAGTACACATTTAAATTTGATTTTTCATTCAAAAAGTTTTTTGGTGGTTTTTTTTAAAAAAAAAAGTGATTGGTTGTGAGGTATATGTTAACTTATTATGATGTTCATTACCTTGATGATTTCATCAAGAGGTGGCAAGAGGATGGAGATATTCTTTTTGAGGACGCGATAGAGAATTTGTTGTGCACATCTTTATTAACTGCAAATATGAAAGTCTTAGTTCTGTCTATGATGAGATGGAAAAGATTGAGGTAAATATGTAATATATAAGTTTTTTTGTAAATTTTTTATCGATAAAAAAAACTTGAATATTGAAGTTATATAGATAACTTCTAATATTTTAGATAACCTTTCTTTTATTAAAATTCAAAAGTTCTAAGTTATCTAGAATAGTGGTTGAAAAGATTATAAAAGGAAGGTTATCTAGAATAGGAGAAGTATTTTTGAATTTTTTTCAACCACTTCAACTTATCTCATAATTTGATCGGTACGTAGGATTTTTTTTTTGGTTTTTTGGTTCGGAAATAAAGCTACTTAATGAAAACCAAAATTTTGTTTAGTTTGATTGAAATTAAATAATATTTAAATGACAAAAGAGAGGTTGAACCTCATACGATAAAATGGAGCAGATCAGTTGAAGAATAAACGAAACTAATGTTGTTGAAAAAGATAAAGAAGAAGAAGAGTGGAGTAGACGTTTGGTTAATGAACATGTGTTTTATTTTATCATGCACCTGTGGATGCTAAATCACTCTTCATATAATTTTCTGTCACTAATAGTGAATCAGATCAAACCCTCTTCTATGGAATATTTTACATGTACTTAAGTGTGTAAACATAATATATTAGCCGATTATATCTCGTTAGTTCTTTGCATTGGTTGAGTAATATGATTGCCGCTAAACGAAAGCATGAAACGGGAAGGTGTGGAGATCAGAGTCATTTGAATATACGTGAAAATCAAATCCTATTATTATTATTATCTAATCGGATTCAGGAACAGTGGTGCATTATAATAACTTTATATTATAGCATCAATGAGCTACTCACGACCAAATGCTACAACAGTTACAGTAATATGACCAAAGAGCATCCGTTTCATGATCCTTTGTTTAGCAATCAATCAGCTTTCTTGTTTGAACAAAAGGTATTATTAGCATATTACTGACATTCTGCTAATAGAAGGAATAGCTCTTCATCGGTTATGGCTCCCATTTCCATTGCTCTTTCCAACACACTTAATCCTCCACCATCCTCTATTGATGGACGAGCACCTCTGCCAAATTCAAAGAAGAGAGACATGTGTTATTGTATTAATGAAGCAAAATGTTACTGATGAGGTAAAAAACAGGTTTTTGGGATCATTATTACCTTCTCAATAAAACCTTTGCAAATGTGTTGTTCCCTGATGCGATGCAATGATGTAACGGAGTTCTTCCGTGATAATCTCTCATGTTTATGTCAGCCCCGAACTGCAACAACAGTTCAAGCAAGATTGGGTCACCGCTTTGACATGCCACATGCAACAACGAACAGCCTTGAAGACAGTTTCTTGCTTCTTTCGAATCCTTGATTCTCTGACACGCATTTGGATCGTGCCTTTTCTTTACTTCATCTGGTGCATCAACATGGTGGTGGTGATGTGCATCAAGGTCAGTAATATCATCAAACATGGTATTGATGATATTCACATCTGCTGTTACAATGAGTCGGTAGATGTCTCTTATGTTCTTGCTTTGAACCGCTTCCCATATTCTACTTGAGGCAGTAGTGTTTGCTTCCCTTTCATCTTTGACAACCAGCGCTTTCTCCAGGTACTAGTTAGGCAAACATTATCAGGTTTAGTATAATACGCCTTTTCTATTTACAAGCATATGCTTATTTGGATGATCCACCAAGTAACATGAATCTGAGGTCTATGTATGTGGAAACTTTGAACTAAATTTCATACCTTTCCGTGAATGTATTTCTCCTTCAGAGTAAAAGAATCTTCCGAAGATGGTTTCAGAATTGATGCAAGTGTGTCTGTTGATCCCTTTTCACTGAAAATATTCAACAGAAAATAGGAAAGTAAAGAAGTTCATCAATCCCATGTTTTGACACACTTTGTAAAAGAGGACCATTGATGATTTTGATTCAAGATTTGTTATTTCTAGATTGTGTTGGAGAGAGAGTCTTCTTTACTTTAAAATACAAACAATCTAGTTTTCCTTGAGATTTCATACCCATCATCGTCAAGGTGAAGTAGCTCCTCCCAGACCGAATTACAGTATGCATTGCCTAAGTTCCGAAATAAGTCCAAGATTGTAGGTTCCCATACTTTCACATCCAATGTGAGCGATCTCACCTGCATACATTCTTTGACATTAGCTTAAATATCTAAGCACCCGGGAAAAAGGGTAATGACTCATACACAAATGTTTACTTCAGCAAGAAATATAAACACTTCAGATTATCAAATTGAGCACTGCAAATTCTGGTTGATGCAACGATAGATAGCACGTAGTTTGCTATACAACCTAAAGTAGCTCATACAATTTCAAAGCAAATGGAAAGACGCTACATAATATCATACCAAAATAAGCAATTTACCTTGGATATATGAACGCCAAGATTCCTGTGAACACCAGAGCATTCGATGCACATCAAAACTCCAAGATTCAGTGATGCCCAATCGGGGTCAGGTGCATTGCATTCTGCACATTTGTTATTTCCAGGGATTCCTCTGAGTATTGTAAGGACGTCATCCCCCATATTTAGTCTTTGATTATAATGTTGTTTTTTATCCAGGGTGAGTTCATCATTAGCAGGACCCGAACTAGTATAGTTTGTATCCAAGTATCTTCCTGGTGACTGCAGAAGATAATAGAATATGTATTAAATGAAAAGAAATCTTAACTCTCAATATTTTAAATTTTAAATGAAAAGAAAGTCTGAAACTCATATTGTGTAAACCTGTTGCAGAAAATGAGAATTCAGACGTGTTGCTATAGCTGCTGTGATCTTATTGACCCACTCCATCCTATCAGCTCCATTTTCAGCCTGATAGCATAGAGAAATAAGTTGTGTTAGCCTCCTGAAGCTATATTTTGCTCCTTCATGTATCTATATCTAATACATTCAGTACCTGTAATGTGTAAGTCTTTTGAGGAGAAATAATTCTAAAACAGAGTCGAAGATCTGTGTCCTCTGCGTCCAATTTTATCAGTGATGTGCGGAGATCGATCATATTGCAATCTAGGCTTCCTTGTGAAGCTGATCGATTGTGTCTAGAACGAAATCTCCCAAAGACGCCGCTCTTATGTTCACCTAAACCACTATAGTAATGTTGAGATCCCTGTGAAAACAGAAGGATGATTAAAGATGGAAACTGAGACAGTGAAACTTAAAATGAAGAAAACACAGGTGAGAAAAATTTGTTTAACAGACACAAATATAAATATAGCCAAAACATGAGGGAGTTGCTAGATATATCTACAATTATATCTATCCAATGTTCCTAGCTGTGTCAAACTACGGAAATATTACATAGAGTGAGAGGCTTCCTACAAATTGATAGCAACTGCAATGTTTTGGGCTACAAGTCCACTGATACTGAAATGTCTGACATTAAACAAGTACAATCTTATATCCCTAGTTTTAAGTACACTGTGATGTTTGGAGATCTTTTACCACTCGAGGTGGAGAGTTAAGGCTGATACAGACATTTTATATCAAAAGCAGAGTATTTCATAAAAAACACAGCTTTGTTCCCTTATTCTATTCACTCCTTCACGCAATTTGAACAATTTGTGTTGCAATCTCCCATCTTACTTCTCATCGACCTTTTTTGTTCTATTATACCATCATGAAGCCATTTACCGTTTCAAGGGATAAAGAGATCAACAAAAATGTAAGAAACTGGACATTGGCATCTAGAACTATAACCAAGTTCGAAAGAACTTATGGATCTCTCTCATGGAAATGAGACAGTAAAAACAGCTTGGCACACATACCGCTGATTTATTACCGGTGTTTCTGTAATAGTATAGGGATCCATGATTGTCAAGTACAAAGAACCTTCTTTTCCAATCAGCTCTCAAACTAGCTGATCGCTTTAATAGATACCCCTGTTTAATTACCTGCATTAATACAGAAGAGAAAACACAACACATTAGCCTGTATGAAAATTGAAGCAATGATGCATATTAATCATCACCAATTTAGTCATGATAAATCTCAATGTCGGCAAAGTTGCATTGCAGTATTAAATCTTAAGTTATAACAGAATGCCCAACTCAGAAATTGACACTATTGCTTTAATTTTATAAGTATCCGTATGAAAGCTGGATTAATTGTGTCAGTTAGAAAACAGCAGTAGGGCAAGCAAGATCCTGTCAACAAATATGGCTATATCCCCAAAGAGCGAATGTTACGTCTTTGGACAGACTATGCCACTTTTAACCATTTTACAGTGGGAAGACAAGACTTAACCAACTTCTTTACCAGAGAACCCTTGGAACAATTAGTGAAAACCAAAACAATGGTTTGCACTTGACTACTACATGAGGGAGTTGGAGACCCTTACTTCCTTGTCCGCTGTTGAAATTGAATTTGCTTCTACGTTTTTACGCGGGATAGCTCTATAAACATGGTTTCCATCAACACCGGAGGGATCTGCTTTGGCAGAGGCCTGTTGGCTGTCTAATTCAGATTGAGTCCTGAATTCTTGAATGCGTCTTGCAAATCGATCTTGTTCAATCTTAGACTGTTCTTTTGATTGTTGTGCATATGTCAATGCCTGTAAGAAGAAAAGTAGCAAGTAGCTGTGTAAAACAATTTTACTAGAAAACAGAGAGAACTCTTTAATGATCAAACCTTTTCTCCTTATTTTCACTATTGGAAGCAAGGTGACATAAAGGTTGTACCTGATGGATATAAGGCTCCAATTGACTCAAGAGATCATACCCCTGGAGCACAAAGAGACCACATAAGGAATACATCGTGGCACAGATGTTGCCCTTACTTGGTCACACTTGGTGACATCTCTAAATGCAAAATAAGAAGAAACCTACAAGCTTAAAATATCTCAAATGGGAATCCATAATTGCACTTATAGATTCCAAGAACTCGTACTTCTTTTTCGCTTCAATGGTCATCAATGAATTTACCTGCACTCCTTAAACCAAAGAGAAAACAATTAGACGCAGAAAGGTCAAAAGACAATAGTAGTAGTGGCTTTTGTTCGTAGAGTTAGCATACTAGATTGAAACGGCTTTTCTCAAATGCGGACTTCGAGTTCTCCAGATCCTAGATATGACTCTACAAGTTCGTTAGAATCACAAAGATATAATATATGGTTATGTAGTGCAGATATACAGTTTACGCATGCGTAAATACAGATAAGGACATGTAAACACATCACTGCGTGAGCTTTTTCTTGAATATTATATATATGAGATACAGTGCCAATACCTCTTCCAACTCAGCAACAATGTCCCCTCTAGTATTCTTCTTTAACGACACAAACTTTTCACGTGCCTTCAAATGAATAAGAAAATTCATTTCATAGCTTTTGGATCAAGAATACCATGCACAACATTATATCTTTAATAGATTAAGCATCAACTACAATGCTTGTCATTCTCCCATGTTTGGAAAATCTTTGTAGTATGCAGAAGATGAAAAGAAAACTTCACCCTTTTTTCTGCAAACTTGTTTCACATAAACAAATAAACTTCCATTCTAGTCTCTATTTAGATGACCAGGCACCGGCCATTTCGGTATTCGTGTAACTAACAAAAACACTAAGTTCAAACTGTAGTGACACCAATAACAAATTTTATCAAGAGATATCTCCACGCACAATAAGTACGTGAAGCACTAGACTAAAACCTGATCATAAGAATGGACAGCTTTATCGAAACGACGCCGAGACTCCTTAAAAGGTAGAAAACAGTAAAGTAGTTTATAAGCAAATGATAGCTTGAGTTTTTGATAGCATATATAAATATATCATAGATCAATGCAAGGAGGATTATACTTTTCTTCCAAAATGATTCACGCCAAGAAAAGGAAAATATAGAAATAAGAAAATGACAACACGTTTTAAAATCCGACCTAATTAATGGCAAAGAGTTTAATACAGCTTGTCAACAGGTGGGTTCAATAGATCAACAACCTAATCTTTCATTTATTAATCAATCTGGAGTCTATAATATTTGACGTTCAAATTTTACACTTCCCAGTACATAAAAAGTAGAAAACAATCAAATTTTGCAGCGCAAAAATGGTTACCTTTGCTTCTTGTAGATCAACAGTCATAAAGTTTGTCAGCCTCTCAAGTAATACGTGCTCCACCTACAAAAAACACCACAGTTCTACAGATGATGCAGTGAAAGGCAACTGCTTTAAACAGAATATTCAAATTTGGTTTCCAAACTCACACTACATTTTAGATTTCTGTTCATTAAGTTTTTGCATCTTTCCTCTTTCTTGACACATGTACAGTTGATTACTTAACTCTAAAATAAGTCCCTACCAAATATGTCCCTAATAAACAAGACTATTATGCCCTAAGAAGTTTTTAGCAACCAAACAAATATTTAGCTTCCAATAATGAGACATCGTTCGGTCTTGACTGATATTTATGTATATTCACAAGGTAAGATGGGAGTTACCTGTGAGCGAAGAAACTCCTTATAAGAGGAGAGCTCTTGAAGTGTATTTACAAATTTAGATATTACTGGACCTGGTGCCACCCAAAAGTATAACAACGAAATATATCAGAAATAAGAACTTCCAAATTTTTCTTGGAATTATTTCATATCATAAGAAAAAAATGGGAAACTAGAACTCATGAACTTAGAGTTATTTCATGATTATCCAGAAAGCAATATAAAATCAAAGGGACAAGGAGAACAATGTAATGAAATAATGCTTCAAGGCATGAAGTGAGATCTTCATAGCCAATTGAAAGTAACTTCACTTCAGCAAAGCTGTCACAATAAACAAAAATACATCTAACTCATACCTGGGTTACAATTAACTTTAACCAACGGTTTTGGGCATATAAGTTATGAAACTCTATAAAAGCTATGCTTCCTAATTATCATCCAACAGTTCTAACATACCTAAGTGGGTTTTTTTCGAACATCGTTCCCACTACCACTGTCTATTCCAAGTGTGACCAGACCTCCAACAAAGTCTACTTAACTAAAAACCATGCGTCAATAAAATGACTAGCTTCAAAAGTTCAGAAAATTAGTGGATGAGAAGCCGAAAAGGAGAAACCGAAAAACCACCACTACTTGCATAGATCAGTCCTTTATAACTGGTGAGCTAAAAGAATGCATCATATTTTTTTATATTAACCAAACAGCCCACAATATTCTCGGCCGAAAATGTATCATAGTTCATAGCACCTAAACTAAGTAATCAAAATAATAAAAATTGGCCATCAATAATAAAAAATGGATCAACAACCTCCAATTGAAACACTGACAGGATCATCATGTCCAGCGCCAAACTCTTCTAGAGAATATGCAAAGGCACTGACTCCAGTAGATGCCTCTCCCAAAGCTCCCCTATGACAAAAAACAATGCAATTCCTATCAAGTTCCACTACTCTTCCTATGCACATAGATTCATCAGCATCTATGTGCTGATGAAACATAGCGTAAATCAGGAGAAGAAAATTGAAGAGAAGGAAACAAAGGAGACAGACAATTAAGGAGAGAAAGGGTAGGAACAAGAGTGCTAGTCACTGATGAGTCCCAAATAGTAAAATTTCGTCTCTATTTGAAAATGTAAGAGAAGATAACTTAACACATAACACTTGCATTTTACGGAAAATGGTACAAAAGTTTAAAAAAGCTTAAGCCTTAAATGGTCAAACAGTTGAATGAGATTGACTGATTAATAAGACAAAACTTAGATAGCAGAGAAAGATGATAAAGACATTACGACAAAAACGCAAACAACCAAAAAAAAGGGTAGGTAGAGAAACTCTTACATGAACTTCTTAACACCTTTGTACAACTTCTGACAACGATCTTTAAGCTCATCAGTTGTCCCTTCCAAGGAGTAAACCTAATCCAATCAACCAAAATAACCACCAGAGAACCCAAAAAAACGATCAAATCCCAAAACTTTATTGGAAAAAAACCTGAATACATCCCCAATAGGGCGAAAAGTACCTGTTTTTGAAACATTGGGGAATCCTCAAGATTGATAAACCCTGCCATTGTAAAGACAAAACACGAAGAAGCTTCAGATTCAAGTGTACCAATCGAGTCAGCAAGACAAGACAAGTTAACCCTCGAACTCGATTGCTTTCTTTTGCTATCTGCTTCGAGAGAGATCCATCGGCGTTTTCAGCTGTTTATGTTTTGATTTGCTTTGGGAAGAGACTGAAAAATCTGTGAATTAATTTTGTTTTTTAATTTACGAATAGACCCCTCGTTTTCTCATTCATTACAGAACGGTAGGAAATATTATCAGATGACAAAAGCAGTCCCATGTCACATGTTTTACGAAATTGTTAAGTAAGCCACGTTTTCGAAAAATGTGTCTATATGTGATTTTACCGATTTAAGTTGATGCACCAAGGCAATTGGCGTTTATAGATTTTTAAGTTTCGACGAAGATCTTTGAGTTTAATCGTATGCATGATAGTCAAATATATGAAGATCGCATCAATTTGAGGACAAATAATTGAGTTGATACTCTCTTAACGAAAATAAGGTTTAATTGAAGAATATTTCACAATTTTTTTTTTTGTTTCAGATCTACTGAAGATTTAGAACTTTCAGAAGTTCAAAATGCTGTTATACAACACTCACAAAATAGAATTCATCCATCTTGCTCAGGTTTTATGTCCTCCAAAATCATCCATTTGGAACAAGAAATTTGCAAAAGCCTTTTGTCTTTGTTCTCGTATGCTCCCAAACCTATCATTATTTCCAATAAAATTTTACTCCATTAATTGTGTTGCTTTGAAACCTATTTATATGATGGCAAGATTGAGAAGTGCCAAAATAACTTAGAAAAATGTGTTAACTTTTAATGAATTTTTAGTATCAGTTTTTTTTAGTTTTACTTTTGATATAGAGAAAAAAAAAACTATAATAAACTTTGAGTTTCTCTATTAAAAATGATAAAGAAAATTATGTTAATAATGTTTGTACTTTTTACAAATGAAGAAAATGTTTAAATGATGAATAGATACTATATAATTTTTTATTATTAAAAACCAAAAGCTAGAGAAAAAACATATCCACTCAACATCTAAACAAAACTAATACGGTAGTGCATTTCAATTCAACATGATTATTCAGTATGGATAACAGGAATAAAAATTGAAAATGAGAATAATGTTTCTAAAGCAAAGGTTTTTTCTGTGAAATTAAAACTGAACTAATTTCCAAAGGAAAATCAAAACGAATTAGCGGAAGTAGTTTTGCACTTACCTGAATCTGTTTTTGTATCTCCTTTTTCGATAATACTGAATTCCGGTTATCATATAAGCTTCTATAAGGGTTAATTAGAGATGAGTATATATGGAATTTCCTTTTCTAAAACCTCTTTGTGGAAAGATTAATAAGAATGAGAATTTCTTTTTTGTTAAAAAGGTTTTTGATAAATTTGATGAGAGTAAAAACACAAAAGTGTTTAGAAATAATAATTATTAGACTCTCATAACAATAAAGGTACAAGATACATTATCTTATATAGAGATTGAATATGACTTAGTTTCCTAAATTAAGATAAACATAAATGTAAATAATATTTAGAGATAAATATAAATATACTTAAAAGATATTGTTAAATATCATGATTTTCTAGCAAAATCCTTCGGCAAGCTCATACGTGGTAACACGTGTGAGATTGGACATGTCTTCGAGATAACGGCGTTATACCCGGCCGTCGGGTCATCTTCACGGCGTTTATACTCGACCATAGAGTCATCTCGATATTTATACTCGATCGTAGAGTCATTTTCGTGGCATTTATACCCGGCCAAAGGGTCAATTCCTTAGATTGTGCTCGATTAAGCAACAAACCCATCATTAGGATCAGCTTGGTGAAACATCATCACCGTATATCTTCAACACCATGGATATATGTGATGAGATATCATCGGCTTAAGCATCATCATCAACGAACGAACTCCAACCTCAATAAAAAGTTCATGTTCATAATTTGATGCCTTGTTCTTCAAGAAACTAGCAACTTTGCTAGCCAAAATAAAAATTGATTTGCCACTCATTCGCTGAATCAAGAAAATAAGGCACCAATAGTTGATTTAAAAAAACACAAGCACGTACATGATGATCATCTTCTTCGCCGGACTGTATCAACGTCACGGCAATCATCTTCATCTTTCTTTCACTTTTTTATTTTTTTTAAACTACAATCGATGGATTTAGGAGAGGGCTCGCCACTCATAATTGCAAAAAAAAATGAAACCTCCAATGTTAAAGGAAGAAACGATGGAGAAGGGTCAAAAATAAGAGGAAGAAAAATGGATAGAAAATCATAGTTTCGCGGAAGCAAACAAAACCTCCCATAAGAATAGGATTAAAGCTCTGCTAGTATGATAAATTTGATGAGGGTAAAAACACAAAAGGATTTAAAAAAAATTATTATTAGACTTTTATAAGAATAGAGGTACAAGATGCATTTTCTTATAGTCTTATATAGTGATTGAATATGATTTAGTTTCCTAAGTTAAGATAAACATAAATATAAATAATATTTAAAAATAAATGTAAATATTTTTAAAAGATATTATTAAATATTATGATCTTCTTATTGCTTAGTGGTTTGTGCTAGTGTGGATTATGTGTCACCACGCTTTCCACTTTAAATGCAAGAGTTTACGAGCAGTAGTTCACTATTAAATCAATGCAATTAGAGACATCACTTGAACGGAAAGGAGCTGAGGACGGATATTTAATTATGTGTAATGAATAATTACATTTTGTTTTTAAATGACCTGATAAATCATATATTGTTTTGGGCATGAAACATACATGTTTAAATATAATCATACTGTCCAATTTTATACCGCAATATCTGGTCAATCTTTCTTGGGCCATAAGTTTGAAAGCAGCCGGACGTGAAATGAACACAAAACAAGAAACACAAAACCAGTTTACTATTCAGAACGAATCAAAAGTGCACACAACATGAGCTTACACTTAGGGTCAAGCAGTGAAAAGCTTTCCCCTTGATTTCTTATTTGAAAGCAAAAGAAACTTGAACATTAACGTACACACATGTTTTGTCCTCACGTCGAATGAAAACAAAAGGTACACTTGGTAATCATATGAGGTTATTTCAAGCCTTATTATGGTCCATAGCAATGGCAGTGCTTCTGGACTCCCTCAACAATTCCTTTACAAACTGGAGGACTCCCGTATAGTTTTACGCAACAAGCTAAGCAATCAGCATTTGAACCTGGAAACGGCTCTGGGGGGCACTCGCCTATGAATGTGAAGCATGCAGCATCGCTCTTCAAGATATCTACATGTGAACGTATTTATCAAGTTCATCAGTACAAGATAATTTAAAAGATATGATACAGACACAACTGCAAAGTATACTAGAAAACTTCGTTACCGGTGGAAGCCATCAAAAGGACAAGCAAGAGAACGGTGAAGCTGACGGAGTTGATGTTCTTTGCCATTTCTTTCGCTTTTGGTTTGCTTTTTCTAAAAGTTAAACTTTTTTTCTTTTCAATAAACTTTAACTTCGGTGAGACAAATCATACGTGGGGTTATCTATTTGTAGTCAAAATTTTGTAACTTTGTTATAATTGTTTAATCCCCTCCTTTTTTCTTTCAGATTTTCCCTTCTTGAATTAGTACATAACGTCGCCACAATTGAGCATATTTCTGTTACATTTTATTTCCCAAAGGTGGTATCCTTCTTATCGTGGACTTGTTTTAAATAATCAACCATAGGGAAAGTCGTCGCGGTATTTGTCGTTATAATTCATTTTCTATATCCATTCTTTAAAAATTACAATGTTGTTGTCATCTGTTAAGTAAGCACGAATCTTGGCGACTTTTTAATCCTAAAATAAAAATTGATTGGCTTCATTAGTTCATCAATAAAATTAGGGTTTCCAACAGCACTGCAGCAATCATGGCGACACTTTCTCGGTTCTTTGGGCATTTCCCTAAGCGTAACTTCTGTCAAACCGACCAAAAAGCTTACCGAAGCCTACATTGCATGAAATAAATTTTCACTTTTTAGCAATTAGGTAAGTTTTACCTTGTTTTTATATATTTTGGCAAGGTAACGAATCAACTATTTTAGCTATTTCGTAAACTCAAACATTTTCGTACTTAACTGACTGAATGATCACATCCATATAAATAAAATTATAATTTCTAGCACGTAGCTACTATAAAATTTTCCATAAAATGAGCTAATGTGATATATATATATATATCATATTTATATATTTATAATTAGAGGGTGATTCGGATATTTATCACCCGAATAATCTTCTAGGGTGAGTAGTATAGCTGTCGAATAATCTATTCACCAAGTTTTCTAAAAGATATAAAGCATGACACCATTTCTACTGAACAAATGAAAGTGATTTAATAAATTTTACGGTTGAACATAATCTATCTCTGACATAGATCTACAAGGCAACTCTTTCTCAACTTGGTATATATTATAAAATAAAATTGTAATTTCTACGCATGTAGTAACACAAGCTAGGGCTGGCTGGCTCCGTAAAAGCTTGCTGGCTCCGAAACCGTAATGTTGCTTTTGGCAATTGAGGAGTTTGCAAGGTCGTAAGTTATTGGTGTTTCTCAAAAAATGCATGGATATCATTCACCTTAGAGTCCAACCCATCCACCTTAGAGTTCAGTCCATCAATTTTTATAGTCATAATCTCGTGATTCTTCTCTAACTCTTCAAAAACGTTTTTCTTGTCTAGTCTTCTTCATTTCTTAAGCGTTCGTCTTTAGGTCAGACCAATTGTTAGAGATAAGAATCCATAACAAGAAGTAAACCCAAAAGTCTCTTTAATTATTAAACCTCAAAAGAACTATAACGTAACAATTAAAAAAAAAAAAAAAAAAAAAATCTATTTCCCCTCGATTTAATCTGGTCGAACCTTCAAAGCATTCTTTAGCTTGGATAGGTTTTACAACAAAACCTAATCGTTATTTATAATAAAACATAGAAGTAGAAGATTTTAAGAAAATGGAAATCTTATTTTATTTTATAAATCTCGAAATAATAAGAATGTGTACCATAGTCCAAATCATCCATTTGGAACATCAAATTTTGAAAAGCTCTTTGTCTTTGTTCTCGTATGCTCTCTAATTTTTCTCTTAAAGATATTATCGTCATAGTTGCAATTGTCGTCTCTCTATTTTTCTTCGATAACGGTTTTTGACAGGTACACCCACACAGCCCCCACAGAAATGGATCGAACTCATGAATTTTTGGATGTGAGCAAGTACCCCAGATCATTTGAATGCACGGTCTTGCTCTTGTTATCTCTCGCTTTATGGACTCTAGTCTCTTTCTTATATCCAAAATCACTTTTATATCTTCTTCACGTCTTTTTTCCAAAACCTATAAAACAATTCCGGATGTTGATCATTATTTCCTTTGAAACCTTACTCCACTATGTTTGTTTGAAGACTATTTATATAATAGTATTAGTAAGATTGAGAAGTACAAAAATAACTTAAAAATAGTAATATTTCAAATGAATGTTTAGTATGAGGCATTTAGTTTTGGTTTTGGTTTTGATCGAGGGGGAAAAAATAAAATATAAACTTTTAGTTTACTAAAATCATGTAAATAGTTAACCTTTTTAGTTTAAAGAAATTATAAAAACTTTAAAACTTGAATGGACCAAATTAATAAATTTTATTTTTGAATACCAAAAGCTAGAGAAAAATCATACCGTTCAACATCTAAACCAAACTAATATGGAAATGCAATTCAATTTTAAGATCATTTATTCACTATGAATAAAAACCGAACTGGGAGTTATGTTTCTTTAAGATACTCTATACCAAAGCGAAGTTATTGCTATGGAATTAAAACCGAACTAAACTCCAACCGAATAACATTAAAAGTAAAAAAAAATCAAACCAAATTAGCGGATTTATTTTCGCAGTTGAATGCTAGACCTACCTTAATCTGTTTTTGTATCTCCATTTTAGACAACTCTGAATCTCGGTTAAATTCCCGAAACTTGCCCTATGAGAAAGTTAAATTAAAGTAAGGGTTTTGAAAAAGAAAAGAATAAAAGAAAAGAAATGGAAATCAAATGTACAAAAACAAAAACAAAATTAAAGATGGTACTTTCGAATGGAGAACCCGATTCTTCATGTTTTTAAGACATCTCTCTGCATCCATGTCACGCACCTCGTGCAACATCCTATGATTTAGGTTCTGTACATACGATATATTAATATATCATTAATATGAGATTTTTGCTAGAATTAATAGATACTATCAAACATTTAAAACTTAATATGAGATTTTTGCTGTACCTTCCTTTTATCAGGATATGCGCCATGAGCAAAATTAGTTAGCTTGTCAAGTTCGATCTTCAAACGAGCCAACTGGTCCCAGTGTATCAATTTCGATTCGTATAAACCTAATGCATGTTTCAATGAATTTCTTAATCTGGAGATGATATTTTCTGGATCAAGCTGTTAACAAATGTCCGCAAGACACAAATTTTGGTTTTGTTATACTTACAATAATATATCCACTATTTTCAGCATCTTTAGAACTTTTTTTGTTTTTTCTCCAATTTTAAATTACCTCTTGTTGAATTTCATCTATGATCTTTTCAGCCATTTCCCGTACTTCTGATTTCACATATCGGTAGTGATTCTTCGTGGGCTCATCGAATTCAAGACATTTAATTCTTTGATGTTTTTGATCTCTCCTGGATTTGGGAATCTCCATAGCACAAGAACTATATCAAGAAACTGTTTTAAAGGGTTTGCAAAACAAAATGACCAAAATTTGATGAGTACTGAGTAAGTATATAACAAACTATGCTACTTGACAGGTACTACTTGCTTTGCACGCAAATGAAGTTGACTTAGAGAGGGTCTTCATGACCAGCTAGCTAGCTTTCTATAAAAAAGGAAAAAAAACTATGCTACTTGTAGAGTCGTGTCCAAGAAAACAAGTTTGCTTGTTGAAAAAAAACAATAGATTTCAAGTTTTCAACAATTATTGATCTATAGTTTTCTTAATTTTTGATCAAATTATTGATCAAATTATTTTCTATAGTTTTCTTTATTTTTGATCAAATTAGTGATCAAATTATTTTCAACAATTATTGATCAAATTTACATTAATCAATCTCTATGTATCATTACAAATTAGTGCAGTTCGTGACGGAATTAGGATAAATATACTTCATCTTTCCAAAAATATATCGTTGTGATACATTTTTACAGAAATTAAAAAAAAAAAATTACAAACGTACTTCTATTCAATATGTCATTAATCATATAACCATGATTTAAATTTTACGAGATTTAGGTAAAAAGTAAATTAAGAATTTGGTTAAAAAAATTACAACAAAACAGTAAAATAAACAAAATCCTAACTTAAAAACACATAGTTTTTGGTGAAATCGAAAGAGTAAACTTTTACTTCTTATTTTTTTTTTCTGGTTAATCTAAGTAATATGGACTCCGACATTTGAATTGAAGAGAGCTTGGTTTATCTTGCTTTGCAAAGACCAAACCAAATGCAACTAGATACGACACTGTATCTTATGACAAATCCAATCCACCAAGATTAACGACTGTGTCGAAGTCCAGCCCTCAGAAATATTATGACTTATTTAAAATGGGAATTGAACGGAAAAAGTATATATACTCCGTAACCATGCAAGATAATTCACCATTAGACCACAACAAATCTGGCCATATGTTACCATACAATTTATTTTTGTTAATGCCGATTGCGGACAAATTAACTCCCTTTGCTCTTTTCTTTTAAATTTTACAAACTCGCATTACTGTTTTAATTGAAATTGTATGATGGCCATAGTGTCTGGGTTACCATTTACAACTTTAGTTTTACCACTCACCGATCATTTCATCTTGTGACAGTTCGTCAAATATCCCCAACAGTTGGCTAGGTTCAGGAACTCTCATATCGAAGCTAGGGGAATCTGCTCCTAGAATATTGGGGATCAGCCGTGGTTCAAGGGTCTCAAGTGTGTCTACTGCGGATGGCTGGAGACTGCGCAATAATAGAAACCCGTCAATCCAAGAAATTATCAACACGATCAAAGCACTTCCACCTCCGATTGACAATGCAGGGCCGGATGTAATTCTATGGAAATCGGGAGAGGAGTACAAGCAGCGATTCTCTAGCAAGGAAACTTGGTAGCTAATCCGTCTGAATAAACAACGCCAAGGTTGGAGCAAACTAATCTGGTTCACTTACTTTATACCTCGCTTTGCTTTCATTTCGTGGCTTGCAATCAAAGATCGACTTCCTACCGGTGCTCGAGAAGGTCAGTGGGGAGCGGCACATCCATGCGTCTTATGTGGAGAACGATCTGAAACAAGAGATCATCTCTTCTTTGGGTGTCCCTACTCTTTTACGGTATGGACATCGGTAGGATCAAATCTCATTGGCCGCACGATAACTCCGGATTGGAGCTTCACTATGCAATCACTACTCAATAATCGCCGGTCTAGAGAGGACAACATCATCTCGTGGATTCTTTTCCAATCAACAATTTACCACGTTTGGAGAGAGCGTAATAATAGACGACATGATCGAACAAGAATTCCCCCAGAACGTTTAGCGATCACAATCAAGAAGGGAGTAATGGATAGACTAATCTCTCGCAAACAAACAAATCCAGACCAAAGTGATGCCTTGATAGCTCGTTGGAGTCATCTCCAATAATCCAATTACGACCGAACTCTCCTCTTTTATATTTTTGCAAATTTTATGTTTGTCTGTCTTCTATTTTGACAAAACTTCTCTTGTAAATTTCGTTTCCTTTGGTCAAATAAATTCACATTAAACCAAAAAAAAAAAAAAAAAATATCCCCAACAGTAAACTTTATAGCCTCTTTGTATTCGTAGGTGTCTGTCCCGGCGCAGGCCTAAAGCATTAATAAAATGAGGCCCTAAATTTTTAATATGATATAAATATATGGCTCTAATTTTGGTTTAAAATTTCTTTCTACAAAATGTGGCCTAAAGCTAATGCCTTTTTTGCCTTAGGGCAGGGCCGGCCCTCACTTTTCTATTGAATGAAATATCAAGGAAAAAAAAAGTTCCAATTATTATTAATTTTGGTAAATAAGATTGTTTCTAATTAAGAAAAGTATAACGATGTCATATATCTAGAAAATTTAGAAGCTCATATCTTCCATCTCTGAATAAGTTGGAGTTAGTTTTGACCTTTTAATTTCTTCTTAACTTGTTCAATCCAAAAGACTGGTTTTTATTTTTGTCAAATCCAAAATTAAAGCAATAATACAAGTAGAAATTGAATTTTTATATTGTTAATACAAAAGCAATAATACTATCATCTTGTTGACTAGGCCCCGTGGACGACGCCGCGGCTGCCACCGTAGGATGAGTTGGTGGTAAGCTGAAATGAGAGGTTTCGATGAGAAAATTGCGAGAGAGTCTCTTGCAGCTCACGCAAAGCACAAACCTCATATGCGGCGGCACGGCCATGGCCTGGTGATGGGTACAGTGAATTATTCGGTCACAATTATCGCAGAGAAAGTGGTCGTGTTAAGCACAATAAACAACAGCGTTTGAAGCTACGCATGATTCACAGTTCATAGCAAACATCCATCTCTCGCAATTGTTATTCCCGTTGCAGCTCATCTCGAACATCCCTCCTCTTCTCTGGTGGTGAACCACATGATGAGGCATATGCTCATGCTCATGATGATGATGCTCATGATTATTTTTATTGAGATGTAGAGGAACGAGATTGACGATTTCAAAGCGGTGGCGATAGGAAACACAATTGTAATGGAGTGAATAACACGATTGACAAAAGAACGATACGTTGGTCATAGCAGAGGAGTAAAGATGGATTAACCCAGCATTTTTCGGAAAGTTGGTAACGTACGTGTCCTGCATCACGTCCACGATGTCGCATGCAGTCACAAGAAATGCACAAGTTAGTCGCTTCAGTAAAACAAATGGATCGCGGCTGGTCTACGTCTACATGTGTAACAAACACATTTGTCATTTGTGCCGTACTTTCTGAAAAAATAATTCATATGATTATCAAACAATAACGAAAAATCCATGAATATAAAAAAAAAAAAAAAAAAAACGGAGAGAAACAGAGAACCTTACACACAAGAAGGAGAGAAGGAAGCCAACGTTTTAATTTATTTTATTTTGTGGAGCAATGCTTTGTTTCTGTTTATATATGATTGTAGACTTTTTATTTTTGCTACCAAATTGAAGAAATCTTTGCAAGGATAGTTCTGTTTTTTAACCTAAGTTTTATAATTATCTTTAACGATGAATTATTTTTAAAAATTAAAAATCACAAAGTATTTATGAGAAAAATGTTAAATAAACTAGAAATTAATTGATATTTGAAAAAAATATATCCAAAAGATTGGTTTGAGTTAGTTTTGACCTTTTATTTTTTGCTTAACTTGTTTGTTTTCTTATATATATATATATTTTTTTTTCTTCTCAGCTTTCGTTCAATCCAAAAGATTCATGATTTTTAGTTTTGTCAAATCTAAAAGCAATCATACACGTAGAATTTAGATTCCAACGAAAATCCTAAATCAAAGCACATAAATAATACTTATAAAATAAAACAAAAGCTTTAAAAAAATTATTACCTTATTGACTGTAGGATTTTAGCAGTGATTTTTAAAAATGAAAGACTGATTGGTAAATATCAGTTGAGATGCTGTGGATTAATATTTTTTATTATATATATCAAAAATAAATTAATATCATATAATAAGCATTATAATAGATATATAATAAGCATTATAATCATATTATATTATCCCAATCAAAAACATTTTTAATAATATCAATACATATGTATAAGAAATATTAAATTTCATTTACTTTGAATGTTACAAGTATTATAATATTATACATATGTTATATTACTTTTTTTTTCTTTTTTTTTTTCCACAAAACAACATTATTCATTCATCATCAGAAGAGATCTCCACAGTTAGGATGGTATTAAGACCACCTCGAGCCACAAAATCAATGTTCGCAAAATAGAGATGATTACAAAGAGAAAATTTTGCCAAATAATCAGCTGCTTTGTTGCATTGTCTCGACACAAACTTAAAACTCATATAGTTGGGAGCCATGGAAGAGTTGGGAGCCAAAACTTACTCTTCCTCTGTTTTTAGTGCTGTAGATTTTTTTAGATTTTCTAAATACTGATTGGTAAAAAAAATTTGGTTGCGGAAAGTTTTAGTGCTCTGTACAGCTTCCACAGCAAGTACCAATCACACCCAATGTATAGTGACATATACAAACAAAAAAAGAAATTGGAGATCAGCCTTTGTCTTGGATTTCTATATATATATATGTATAAAACTCGAATTTGATTTAACTTTGTTTGTTGAAACAGTGTCGAGAGTTACCAAGTGTAGAAATTCGAGTTTATATTTTTTTTTAACCCAAAAAAAGAGTATAAACTCGAATTTCTATATTTGGTAACTTTTTCAACAAACAAAATTGAATCAGCCTAAAAAAATTTAAATTTATTACTTATCACTTATTAAAAAAAAAAAAAAAAGAAAGTATAATTTCTATATTTGGTAACACTTTCAACAAACAAAACTGAATCAGCCATAAATTTTTAAAAAATTTATTACTTATCACGTTATGAATTTCATATCTTTTAATTTTGGATTATGTTTAGGTATACGCATAGTCTAAGTTTATACTGAGGTTAGCTAAAGTAACGGTCTTCATTTTCGTAAGATAGAAATTAGAAACCATAGGTTAAAATAAAATACTACTACTTTACTTTTTACCACTGACCAATCATATCATCTTTTGACAATTCGTCAAATATCCCCAACGGTAAACTTTACTCTCTGCCTTACATTATTGTCATCCACTTGTTGCAAAATTCCACATTACAAGAATCATTCGATTCGATTCTCTCATATCATCATCATCTTCTCTATCAAATTTCACCAAAAACATGGAAGCTCTAATTCACCACTTCACTCTCCTCTCCGATCAAGCCCTTGTCGATAAAACATTCGACCCTTCCAGAATCGAAGATCTCATGCGTCTCTTCGAAGTCGATTCCTACAAAGCTTGGGCAGCTTTGGAATCCGATCAGCAACAAGAACTCGAAGAAGCTGAAGAATCTCTCCGTGAAGCTGAACTCGAACTCGATCGGTATTAAAAATATTTCCCCTTTCCATGGCTTTCGATTTTTTTCATAGATCTGGAGAGATCTGAGTAATATTTTTACGGTTTTTTTAAGGGATATGGAGTGGGGAATGGAGGAGTATCGGCGAACGTTGGAGGAGATGGAGAGGATGGAGGCGGCGGAGCTTAAAGAGCTTGAGGAGAAAGCGGAGACTGCTCGGAGAACGGGGAATTTAATGGAGAAGGCGGCAACAATCGCCGCAAAACGGCATATTGCGGCGGCGATGGGAGCAGCCGCCGCATCGATGAGATCGGCTTGGAAGACTGCAGCTGGGAATAAGGTTCATCCATCTTAATAACATGACGATAAGCCCATGTTTATAGGATAACATTTTAATTAATAATTTAATTATTTCCTTTGATAAACATATCCTAAGGGTTATTATTATACATTGCTGAAGAATTATGAATTATAGATAGTTTACGTACTTGTAGTAATTTGTTATCAATATATCTTTCTGGGATTATAAAAAGTCGTAAAATGTGGAGGTTTATTGGTTCAATGGTAGAACAACAATAATATTGGTGGGATACGTAAAGAATATGAGTTATTGTGACAGCGGGTTTAAAAAGAAAGATGTGTTCGAGAGCGGATATTGAGATTGTGGCATCTAAATAAGACTCTATTTGTGGCACACTAATTAATATATAAAGATATCAGATGAGTTATTCTAAAACTGTTTTTTCTTTTTCCTAAAAAGAATATATCACATATGCTTCCAATGAGTAGCGTGTTCACCCCTTAACTATGGTTGTGTTCATCAACAGCCTCGAATCCGCCTTGGGTGTACTTACAATTTTTCTCACTACATCCACAAGCATTTGAAGTCTCCCTTGTGCTGGCATTGTCGACATAGGCCTGCTTTAGTTCATTGTTATGCAAGCATCTTAAGCTTTGCTATCACTAAATTTGTGTACCAGCTAGGCACCCAATAGATGCGATACAGTTCTCGTATCAAGCGCTTGGACGTGAAAAGGGAACGGGAAGGGCTGGGACGTGGTCCTCCTTATCAATCTCAACATCATGGAATCTTATGGACAAGGAAATTACACTTTTCATCTAAATCGGTTTATATGGAAATTCTTCATCTTAAACTTGCAACTACATGCATGTTTTATAGCCTTACAAATTTTTACAACTTGAAACAAATATTCATTTGGGAAGTGATTGTGGCAAACAAATCAAAAGCAAGTTGGCATAACAAATACCATGAGCTGTTTCCATCCTGTGGTTTGCACTCACACATTCTCACTTAAATTCAATCGCTAAAGCTCTTTCACTTTCGTTAATTGATTATTGTCCAGAAGATGAGAACTTTGAACGGCTGAGTTTCTGTAATCTCACATTGTTGCTAGGATTATGTTGAGTGATTCCGTTCGCAACTCTTTTCAATCATGATTAACCAAGTAATGTGAAGTAATATTTAAGTAGTCAAAACTTCGATTTATGGATTGTGGTTTCCATTATATTTACTGGAATTTGCACATCTTCTACCTGGAGGTTGAAGGATTGAAACTAGTTTGTGTAATTCAAGATAACTTCTAACAGGTGATTCCGTCTTATTTCTGCCTTTATCCTTTTTATTTTCTGTTAGAAGTATTGCTGGAACGATGATATGTATATGTATGCAGCTTATCCTTCAAAAGAGAAGTGTCTTGTTATCTGGATGCTGCCAGGTCTATAGTATACTATTTGTTTGTGAAGTACTTGATGACAGTCTTATAAGTGCAACAGGCTTCATGGCGCTCTCCCACAGGCTTTGCTTAAGGAAGTATTGCTATAGTTCAAGTTGTTTGTATTCGACCCTGTGGCTCGAAACCCTATTCACAAGTTCTGAAAGTCAGTTATATGGATCAGGATTCAGTTAGAGATGCATTAAACACAGAACCATGCTTGTATGACATAATGAAGGTTTATTTTGGTCTCTGTTGATATAAGAATATTCTGTACAAAACTTACCTGTGGCTTTGGGGAGAAGGAAATTAAAATGGTATGTATGGTCAACGCATATTCTGGGACTTGGAATAGTTTTTTAATTCTTTTGCCCATTCAGATTTGAAGACATCAGGAAATGAGATGGTTTAACTGTTGTGGGTGTCCTCTGGACTATTTTCTGTATTTTGTTTCAAGGATTGTTTTATCAGATGTTCCCTTCTTGCTCAATCTTACTATCGATAATCTTATTCATCATCTGATTCGTTTCTAGAGTCGAGTGACTGCCAAAAGAAACTTAAAGATGCTGCTCAAACAGAATCTTGAGCAACATTGTCATATAAGAACCGATCCTATGTGATTTTCTTGATGAGTTCCTGCTTACGTGATGACTTAATATTTCCTTAAATAGAATTGAAATTGATTTTGATTTTAATTATTTTAATTCCAAAATTACCCTTTCAATCGTAATTAAACACTTTTACACATAATTTCAATAGCAACTGAAGTAAATAAATGATTGATTTTGGACAATGTTCAAATGTACTTCTCTTTTAATAATATTAAGATTTCGAAACCAATGAATGAATGATTTAGATAAAGACTTAAAATCAAGTATCTAATAACACATGATTTTGCTTCGGATTTCTAAATCAATTGAAAATCATGAAGTAATAAACCCCTAAGTTTAAACAAAAATGCAATGGACCGGGAAGTGAAATTTATTAGGGTTTTGGTTAAGTAAACCTTTAAAGTTTAAACCAAAATTACCATAAAAAACATAGCTTATGGGATAGCTGCACAGTTTAGCCCATGAGCGATGGTGGGACTAAAGTAAAATAAGCCCCAATTCAAATCTTTCATTTTAATTAGACCACGTTTTAAAGTTTTAACTAGGGTTGTGAATATTCTCATGGCAGGAGATAAGTTCATGGATTCAATTCGGGTTATATTTGTTTTAAAAAGTGTACCAAATAAAACTAGATATGTTTTTACTTTTTTTTTTTCCAGGGAAAAGTAGATAAATTAGTTCACTAAGAACAAGAAAAAAAAAAAAGGAAAAAAGAAATAGAAAAGAGTTCTCTTTGTGTATTTATTAGAATAGTTTTTTTTTAAAAGGCAATATTAGGAAACATCCGATTATGGAAATTTTCTGAATATGGAATAATTAAGATCAATAATGGAATACACAAAAAAGGTTTTAAAAAAAAAAAAAAGAGTAAAAAAAGGGAGATGAGAAGAGAGTAGTATAAGAGAGGAAGCTTGCAAACAATATCTGTCTCTCTGTGTAATTCGCTTTCTTTCTTACAAGATCAAATATGGGAGGCAAAAAACAAAAGATAAAGATTGAAAAAATCGAAAACAAAAACAAAAAAATGGTTGCTTTCACCAAACGCAGGAACGGTCTCTTCCGTAAAGCTTCAGAGCTCTGTCTTCTCTCTCCCGACACTCAAATCGCAATCTTAGCGACTCCTGTTTCTCACAATTCTCACGCTTCTTTCTACTCTTTCGGTCATTCCTCTGTCGATCACGTTGTCTCCCGTCTGCTTTACGATCAGCCTCCTCTTCCGGCAAACCAAGAGAACAGACGATCAGGGTTAGGGTTTTGGTGGGAAGACAAAGGTTTTGACGTATCGGAGAACGTGGACGAGCTGAAAGAGGCGGTCGATGCGGTTTCGAGGATGTTGAACAATGTGAGACTCCGATTAGATGATGCCGTGAAAAGCAATCAAAGAGATAAAAGTTTAGTGATTCATCAGGAGGAGGAGGCAGAGGAGGAGGTTCTTCAGCTTCTTAACGAAGAGACGACGACGACGAATCAAATTCCCATATTGGAAGGCGAAACTTCTGGCTCTGCAAGTAATTTGTTAGTGAACAAGGCAGATAATCTACACATTGATGATTTTTTTCCTGATTTCGACATTGATTTTTTGAGTTGATCAACTTCTTTTATGCAACATATATGTCCGGTTTTGCGTATTAATATCTAACCTAACGGTGCATTCTTTTAATAAATATATTTTTTTTCCGGTTTTTTTGGTTTGGGAGTAATCCTACCAAACTAAAACCAAATACTTTGGGTTGTTTTTAGAGAAAATATAAAACTAAAATACAATGAAAGAACGAAAGATTATGTTTACAATAAAATTGTCTTGTTAAGTTTTTTTCCTGCCTTGTTTCAGTTCATGCTAATGGTTAGGATGTTACTGATTTAAACCTGCCTAACCAATAAGTTAGATTAGAATCTTGTAAAGGTAACCTAAAGAAAAGAGGATCAATAAGGTTTAAATATATCCACACTTCTCAGTCAATTATCACGTTGTCGTAGCTACTCTAGAGCATCCAGAAGACAATACGGTCTTTCTTGGCATTCAAGAAACCATCTCTGGTCTTGAGGATGCATATGTACATTTTGCCCAGTGAAGCATCATGTAATCTTTTACTCTTTTTCGGTACCATCAATCATATTGTAAACGGTGTCAATTTATCAAGTTAAAAACAATATTTAGACGTAGATGATTTTTTTGTTATTATAATTTCAATCTTATTTCGAAAAGATTAGTACATATCTATCCTCGACCCCAACCTAGCAATAGCTTAATGGCACATATCTACTCAATACAAATAATACACGAAAACTTAAAATAAGTATAAGATCCTAAATGTTAGTGTGTACATAAGGACGAAAGAAGATTACGAACAGGAAAGAATATTATCGACCGACTCAATCATGATGATCCGTAAATATCTCTATGCTTTTTCTGGGAATACCTTAAGGAGAAAATCGATGAATCGCTTAGAGTAAAGTGTAGGCTCGATGGCTGAAATTGTCATCGGATCATATTTCATAGATTTGCAAGTATTTTCCACTTTCTTCTTCATGTTGTACTCTTGGAGGATGTCAATGATGCCCATGTACACAACCACATCATATACTTCAAAGAGCTCGACTGTTCCTGACTCCTCCTTGTCTTGACGGAGTTTGTGGTGGGCTTGAGCCGGCATGTTCACTCCTAACTGTACCCGGAGCCTGAATATGATTCCAAAAGGTATGGTTGGGAACAATTTAATGAACAGAAAATAAGGTTATTGGGACTGTGATCTTGTGGAGTTTGGCAGGAAGTGACTAACCTTGCAGTTCCAGGTAGAATAAGATCAACTTCTTGCTCACCAACAGAGAATGCTCGTAGTGTGCTACCTCTGATGTGAGGACCAGGGGCGGTATTAACAGAATTCGGTTCGTGAGTAACCATTAATAGTCCTTTTGGAGGAATGGAGGGTTCACGAGGCAAACTGACTGATGAAACACAAAACAAAACAGTAAGAGACACACATCCATGACATTTAAGTCTAGTTTACATAGACTGCATGTATGAGCTCTAGAACTATACCATATACCGTGTAGTAAGAAACTGATAACCTGATTTATCTAAGCGAGTGAATGACTGTTCTCTCTAAACTGAAAAGATACATAGTCTCTTAAAGAATTGAGGCCTACCGTCAACAGAAGCAACACTATCACTTTCTTGATCTGATATTTCATTGGGAGGCTCCAGGATATCAGTAAGTGGATCGGGAGCTCTAAAATGTAATCCCAACAGAAGACTGTAATCAAGGATTTGCAGGGATTCCAAGAACGAACAGTCTAGGATAATTTGCCTGCCATGTGGGAAACAAAGAGGTTCCACAATTCATTACACAAACAAAAATGCGAAAAAAATACAGCAATTTAATTGTCCATAGAATTACAATCAGGATAATTATGTGCATAAGAATGTAAAAATAATGAAAAAATCCAAGGAAGTTAACTCTAATGAAACACAGGAGAAGCATCAAACAAAAACTTCAGTAGCAGAACTAAACTTAAAGCTAGGCAAAGAAAAGCAAGCATCTCATTTCAAAAGGTATGTGTGGAGACAGCAGTGAAAGTAAGACATTTGGTATAACCTCTTCTCTGCAGCTCATTTTTCTATCATATTAATTATTTCAGTAAAAGCGTTTGCAAAATCATAGGAAGTAGCTGCCTTATTCCTTTTCAAGGGTTCTGTTATGTCTAGATACAGAGAAATTATTAAGTGCTCAGTTCTCTAAATACTAGCTAGTTCACTAGGCTATCAATCAGGTCATGCAAAAATGGATTTGATATGTTTAAACAACGATGAGAATTTGCTCTCCTGAAAAAGATAAACAATTCCTGTATAGATAAGATTTCCAGAAGAAATAAAAACATAAATTTCAACACGACATCCCTCACACATTCAATAGACAATAAGAGTAGTGCTATTAAAATTGTGACGGGTGAGATGTGATCATGAGATGTTTCCAGAAACAGTAAGTGGTTGCAGCAAGCAGACTTGTCTGGAAAATACAAATGGCACATAAACCAAGAGGTTCCGTAGCAAATATGACTAACATATATTTAACTGACATGTATCACTGACAAATGGGTTATTAAAAAATGAGTAGAGAACTCACTTGAAGAGAGCCTCTCGCAGCAGCTTGTCCATATGAAATTCATAAGCCAGATCAAGATCTTTCATGGTAGTCTTTTCTCCAATTTTATTCTTTTCTGTAAATCTCCCTTGAGTTGAGCCCTTCAGATCATAACGGCGATGAATCTTCAATTCTGTGCAAAACATATTCCCCATGACCACAAAGCGTACCTGTCAGAGAAGCACAACGCTCATGCTAAAAAGAAATGAAATATAATGGAATTAATAAATAGAAGGGATCAGATTAGTTCTTACCTTTTTACCCCACTTGAGTTTTATTCTGTGAACTCCAAAAAATTTCGTGATGAGCGTATTTTCATAGTCTCCTACATGTTCATAGTACCTTGGCAACATCCTGAGTAGAACCTATAAGAAAAAGAGATGCTCTCAGTCATACATATATATACCACTGAGGCACTGAGATGTGTCTACCTTATAAATTAAAGATTATTTGATATACTAAGAAAAATACATACAAGGAAAGACAGGCTAGACTATCTGTAGGTCACATGCATCCTAAAAATGCAACAAAAGAAAACCAAATGGAGCACGAATCAGGTAACTTAACCAAAATTCAAGAAGGGTTTACAATATTTTCCAAACCACTATTATGCTTAACAACAAGCAAGAAATGATGACAGCTTGGTTTAGTTCTATCAAACCTTCAACTCAGATCTTTTTAATGTCTTTATCACAAATCTGTCGTCATGAGAAAGGTAGAAGATACTGCCACTTTTCCCAGGGGACGAAATTTCCCTCAGGCCATCATCTCCACAGATAGACATCATGTAGTCTGCAGCATCCAACTTGAACATCTCCCTTAAATTCCTATAACATGCCATTGAAATAAATGCATAGTAAATCATTTGAAGAACAGGTAATCTAGAATACACTAGGAAAAAGTGGTTATGAATAAAAGAATCCTCTTGGTCCGTCAAAACTGCAAAAGCGGAGGAGCTTAAGGTGTTGAAAAAAGCATCATTGCACAGAATTATTGTTTAACCATAATCGATTTATATTTGGCTAAGACTATTCCTTTTAGAATTATTACCCAATTGTTTTGGTTAACAACAGTTATCAAAATCCGTGACCTGGCAGACACATCAAAGTTCGAATCTTCAACAAAAGTATTTCACATTGATGTTCACTTTCTAGAATTTCAAGACGTATTGGCAGAGACTTATTATGCTATTATTTTTGCTGATTTAAGCAGTTTTTGGAATATGGCGAAAGAAAACAGGTTTACCTGAAAACCATAGGGCAATAGTCTTTCCAATCGAAATCAATGGACTTGTGCGGAGGTGTATACTGGGAGCCATTTCTAGGGAAGAACATCATGATTCTGGCTCTTTCACCAAAGTCTGAAGCACGAACTTCCCGCGGAGGCACTGGTGTGATTTTCCCAACAGTATACCTGTGAACTTCAAAAGATTTGTTGTGTAAGAGCAATAACTAGTACAAGCATGGTCTGACTGTTTGTGTTCTGGTCTGACTCATTAATAAGTCACAGTGTGCAGAAATAACTGTCTTTTTAGGATACAACTGAGTAGTCTATCATACGAGAGTTGAGGAACATGTTCACAAGTGGTTTGAATGAAGCTCTCTTGCATTTTGATAACTAAGATCTGTTAACATTTGTTGTTCATAAGCTTCCACAAAGATAAATGACTTGTGTCTCGAACATGTTTACCTGATACCGAGTTGGAGATTAAGCATTAGATAATAGTTCCATTTCCCCCCTAGAAAGCTCACGCAAGTGTTAACTGTGACTTCTTTAGTAAGATTCAAAGGTCTAGCCCTGTGTGACATGTCGATGGAACTCATAATTCGTTCTTTAATCAAAACTCCTTGCATGTATTCCCTTTCAAAAACAATAGGGTTCTTATCCCGTATCTCACTTTGACCAGAGTCGACAGACCGTGCAGACTTGGATGAGGGCCCATGATGCATAAAGTCTCGTGGAGGATCACTGGTGCTCCAGTAATCATCAGGATACCTCTCCGAAGTTCTTGTCAGTCCACTTGTTGTGGTTATCTCAGAAAGACTTCGTGACACAGCTTTTGAAGTCCGTAAATCATCAAAATTTATTGTTGAAGTATGAGAGAGGAGGAAATTACCGGTGTCATCATAACCAAAATGCCGATGCCATTTCTTTAGAGACGGGTGTTTACTTCCAGCAGGATAAAACACTCCACTCCCATCTTTTAGGCCACGTGACCAGGTTCCAAAATAAAAACCGCCATCAGCATACTTATAAACTCCAGAGCCATGTCTAAGACCATTCAACCAAAACCCATTAAAGAGATCCCCATTTGCCCAGCTCATAATTCCTCTGCCAGACATTTTACCCTTTTTCCAGTTCCCAATGAACCTATTTCCATTGTACCAAGAATAACTACCACTGCCATCTTGTAATCCTTCTCTCCATGCGCCATCATATACATCTGAGTTACAATACTCTTTCCTTCCTAGACCGTGCCTTACATTCATTCTCCATGCTCCAGCGAAGACAGATCCATCAGGCGAAGTCAATGTGCCAAATCCATGAAGGTATCCCCCAGAGAAATCCCCCTCATATTTAGCTCCAGATGACCACATAAGCTTTCCTCTCCCAGATATTTTACCTTCTTCCCAATCACCCTCATAGATGATTCCATCAGACCATGCATACTTTCCTTTCCCATGAGGAAGTGTTCCTTTGAGTTGACCGGAATAAACATCACCATTTGAGAATTCTCTCTCTCCAGCCCTGAACAAATACAAAGTAAACTCCAGATCTAAGAAATTGGAAAATCAAATGCCGAAACACAGTTAGATCTGTTGACAAGGAATAATAACACACCTTGTTTCCATCTTGACAAGGATCTGGTGACTTTACTAACAATTGGGATCATTCAGAACTCTGAGTTTTCAATCAGATGCAAATCACATTATAGATACACCAATCCACGAGGACTTCATTGAACAGTCCATTCTTCAACTCTCACAGATTCTTGTTCCTTGTATTTAGCAAACATCTTCAGATGATTCCATACAATGTGCTAAAAATGACAGATTCTCCTGGACCTCAAAATTCACCAATAATCCATCCCTGTCACTGCAAAAAAAAAAAATATAGCTCAAAGATTCAGATATAACCAAAATTAAGTTCAAGCAATAAAAGCTAATCAGTGGATTCAAACATGGAAATCCATAATTTTCCAGTTTTCCAAATATTGACCACCAAATACCAAAATTATGAGCACAATACAACTCACCAAGCACCAACGTGTCAATCGAACTAATGAATTAGCTCATGTATAGGCTCAAATCCAATTAATTAGACAAAGAGAACAAATCACTGAAGTTAAGTAAAACTCAAAAAAACTTAGAAATCTCGAGTTCAAATCTCAGAAAATGACGTAACGAGCTACAATACGATAGATTTCGGGAAAATTAATCCCATAATCGCGTCGATTTGCAGAATACTCACCGAGATGGAGCTTAAGAATCTCCCTGAAAGCTGGAGAAGAAGCAAAGGAGGAAAAAGAAGAAGAAGAAGAAGAGAACCCTATATTGAACAAAGGAAGATTAGTCGTCTTCTTCGTAGGTGATAGAGAAGCTCTTCAATTAGGAAAAATTTCTTATTCGTTGTATAAAGGTTGTTTCCATGCACGCTAAGCCCTCTCAGTCTCTCGAGTCTCTTCTTTTTTTTTCCGATCTGTTTTTTTTTTTTTTTTTTTTTTTTTATTTTTTAAGAAAATTTTAAAAAATATTGTTTTTTTTTCCTTCTTTTTCCGGTTTTGGCCCCCACAGGCTCTGGTTTTCTTTTTTCTTTTTTGGATTGTACGGTTCATACTGAAAAGGCCTATAAAGATAAAAACTCATAACTTGTTCTTTTCAAAAAAAAAAAAGAAAAAAAGAAGATTATATTACTACTTCTCTAAGCTTTGAATGAAGAATGTTTATTCCAAGTGAATTTTCTCTTGTCTTTTTTTCACATAGATCTAATATTTTTCACAAAGAATTTTACTCTAGAAATAGAAAACATTTTTTTTGGAACCAAGCTAGACTAATGAAAATTAGTAGGCTTAGTCGGTAATTTGCGATAACCTATCATAGAACCAAAATTGGTAAAATTTTGCGATAGTATTTTCCGTAATATGTGATATATTTTATCGTATGCTTTAAATATATTAATGTAAAATAGTGTGTTATAAGATAATATAGTATAAAATTTGTTAAAATTACCTGCGGAAACCCCACCTATTTGAGATTATTTTGCAAATCAAAAAAATGAAAAGTCACTTTGCAAATAATCTTCTACTACTATATATCTCAAAGATTTTTGGTTGACAAAAAATAATGATATAAACTGATATTATACTACAGGAAAGTAAAGTTAAATCAAGTATGGTAATTTAGTGCTATGAATTTCTTGATCAAAATTAAATATTGATTTATATGGGACAAATAATCTCTTGTAGTTATATTTTCTTTTCAATATATTAACGATCCCTTATATTAACACCATAGAATTTATTTTGTAAGTAGTCTATAGCTGGTTCAATGTTTATGATATTTTAAAGATTATCTTCATATTTAATTTATGATTAGTGTCTTGGTCAATTATTAGATTTTTTATAATAATAATAATAATAATTTGGATGTCTAAAACACATTTAAAGTTTGTTTTGCTCTATGTATTTTTATCTATCAAATAACATGCAATATACGAGTTTGAATATGAATGGTAACACATCAATGACACTAGCACAAACTATTAGGTTACAAGTCTTTAACTTCATGTCAAAAGTGTATGTTTAACGGTTTAAATATGATGTTTCTATTATATCTATGGGTTTGTTTTATATAAAATTTTGATAAGACTATTTATCTCTTCTAAATTTTTGATAAAAATATTATTCTATGGTGATTCAATAGTTAAATGATCCATTCTAAGTTTGGGAAACTAGGATTAGACTCATCTCATTTGTATGTTAGCTATGTTGTAGACGCTTTAAATAGCAAAAGAATATAATTTTTACAAATCAAGAAATAAATCTAAATTTAATTAACAAAATATAAACTTTTACAAACAAAGCGTGAAACAATAAATCAAGGTGATAAACTATAATCAGATTTATTAGACCAAATTTTGAGATTACTTTTGGACATCTAGCATCTTCCTAGTTCGTCCTATTATAAAACCTAAACCCACTACAGTCAAGTCGAGACGTTTCCCTATTTTGTCTGTCTCATTAGATTGTCTTTTAATTAACTCACATAAATCAATAACTAGTCAAAACAAAGGTTTATTGGTCAGAGGTAGCATGTCGGCTCCCATTTCGATCCAATGGGGCTTGCTCGTATCGGTTTCGTTTGGGTTGAATTCTTCTATTGGCTATTCCTTCGCTTGCGATTGTTTGATGGCTTAGTGATGATTAATTTCTTTTCATGCTTGGCGTTTTAGGTTTGTTAAAGTAGACATGTGTTTTTTTTAGTTTGGTCTTTGCAACCGTTTCAGTGAGTCATCTTGCTTTCTATAATTAATATTTAATAAAATTACAGAGGTGATTGATGCATAAATGGTTTAAGTTTCTTGATCCGTATGTGGGATTGGTATAAATAATCTCGGTATCGCGATAAAAACTGTTGAACTCTGTGGTTTTGTTAGCCTTAATTGACACCTTGTATCATTAAGGAGAGATGGTCCATTGAATTTAAAAAAAAAAAAAACGTTTATTTTAATTTTAAGACTTTAGGTAAGCACACCTATTAATATTTTATTTCACTACGAGCTTGTTGTTCCACGCCCAGGCGCGTCACATCTGCGCAGAATACAATTCTATTGAATATCGTAATGATTTATCTATTTGTCCTTTGACTTTATATATAAGAATCGGCTTATTATTACGGAAAAAAAAATTAATACGATTTTCACGATTTGAATTTGATCGTATATGATATTGTCCACTATATATAGTATGTTGCATGCATATGTAGACGTTAGGTACTTATCAGGGTCGTTTTAGGTAATAAAATATTAATATTATTTTGCATTATTGATCAAGCTATTCTTTGCATTTGATTAAATATTAAATGTTGTAGAGAATAATCTAGAGCATAGCAAGATGGAACATTAGAAAGCAAATTTCTTATCAACAAATATGTAAAAATTTAGAACATTGATATGGAGTTTTTTGAATGATTTTTCTGACGTTCAAATCAACATTCTGAGTATACGAGATTTAGTTGGAAGAAAAAATAAATTAGAAGATAGAGAAGAAATAACATAAAAATAATAATTAAAAAGTCATTATATACGTGGTATTTAAAAATATGATCACCATTAATCTGCTCTATTTTTTTCCTAATAATGCTGTATGCTACGTAATCAAAGAAGGATAGTTTTTTTTTTTAAATGTCTCTGACCTAAAGTCGGATAAGAGATTCATATTGCGAATCGGATTACGGAGAATTGCACAGAGACACGTTGATCCAACTATGCGTAGTTGTCATATTAGACAAATATATGAACATGTCATGCTTTTCCTAAACCTAAAACAAATGACGTATATATTTTTTATACATGTAGATGATGTAGGCTAGCTCTACTTTTTTAATCTCTTCCAAGTTGAATATGGTATACGAATTGAGCTTATTCATAAGGCCTCTTGCACGATAATTGAAGCAAGCTAAAGTGTTTAACATTTTAGTTACTTTAATTACTTTTACCTCTGACATATAAGTAGAATGCTTATCTTCGTGGATTGAATTAATATTTGCCATTTTCTGCAACATTTTGATGGTCTACTATCGATTTTTTGGTCCAGAATTAATATGTACATATTTGTTTCATTGTTTGTCATTCGATGATTTATTAAATCCTCAATTCTGATATCAGTTTTTGATTACTAGAGTAGCCAAAGTTTGCAGGGTATATCCAAAAATTGTTTGGTAATTACTAGACTGAAAACTATATAACCGCGCGTATATAAGTGTTATGAAAAAATTCGTTTGAAATTAATGCGATTGACCCCAAACATGAACGTGAATTCAGAATCTGTCGCCGCGGATATTTTGATAGGAATATATTTAAAATATAGACGTGGATGGTAACTGGTATGAATATAGATATTAAATATCTGGACTCAGCCGAACATGGCCAAACACAAGAAGACAAGCATCGACGCTTACGAATATTTAGTTTCTTTATTACGATTTGTTTTGTTCGTTCGCAGCATCCAATGAACTTTCTAAAAAAACTATAATTGTAATATGTAAATCACAAGCGTCCCTCATCATCACATATGAGAAAACTATACGTAACTACAGTACAAATAACGAAATCCAATGTTTGTGGTCGCTCATCAACATATATGAAAATTAGCTAAAAACCAAAAATTGACATCGGAAAATCATATTTAATTAAAAGAAATGTTAAAAACAACATGATGTAACTGTCATGAGAAAAATACATGATACACGGCTACTCGAAATAAGATTATACTATTTCTTCTATTAAGTCGTCTCAAAAATGTCTTTGTTTTTTAAAGGTTTTTATACTCCAAAATACCGCAAAAATAAAATAATAAGAGATTTTTTTTTTAATTTTGTTTTAAGATTACTTCTATTGCAGAAAAATAAATGTGAAATTTTACAGAGGGAAAGTTTAACTTTACAGAAATATTAAAGAGGATATTAAATACTTATGTAGAATGGATCCTAAATCATTTGTGGGAAGATTTTCAAAACTTTTAGAAACCTTCCTAAGATATTTTTTGTAGTATTTTTGAATATCTTAAAAATTTAAGGTATTTAAAAAATCCGAAAAACTGTTATTTTATGAAATTTCTCTTAGAAAATGTCACTTATATTTTTTTAGTTAAAGAAAAATGCCACTTATATTCTCTTTTAAAAAAAAAAAATCGAAGAGACGTACAAAATAACATCAAATGTTTTCAGTGTATTTACTTCCTTTACGTCAATTCATCCATAAAATTTATGTGCTTTTTTCAAAATTGTCAATGTGTACCAAAATTCTTTATATTGTGTTTTATTCGTCGACATAATCTACGAACAAGACGAAAACTTCCAAAGTAAACGGTAAACGGTAAACAGTAAACAGTAAGCGAATATTAATACTCCTTTTCTGAACTAATAAACAATTATCTAACAACTTCAGAATTTGCTTTAAATAGTCTAAACAGGTTAAATAAGAAGAGTAATAGTAGTTGTTGAAACAAAAAGGACGAAAATAATGAATTGAAAACAGAAGAATTGCATGTGATTTAGAAGAAAGTATAAATATAAAATAAAAGAAGAGATGATGTGGTTGTCACGTAACGCATCGAGACAAAAAAAGTGGTGTGGCCTTGCTTCTGTTTCCGCCTTTTATTTGTCCCTCTCTTTGCCGTACTCCTCGTTGCTAAGTATCAAGATCTTACCTTCTTTAATTATCTTTTAAAACTATCATTAACCTAATTTGGAATTCAATTTTTAATTAATTAATTCTCGACATGGATCTGATTCGTTCCCCACCCACAACACCTATCCACGATGAGCATTTTCTTTTTTTTAAAAACAAATCAGCACCTTACATCTAGCCATTGTTTTTTAGAGAAATATTGTATAAGTTATCCGAATATTATTGTCGTTGGTTTATACAATCCTAAAATTGAGCTCTCTAACTTAGGTTCTGAGCGGTAACGTTTCTTCGAGAAATACCAAAAAAATCATATTCGGATATCGAAGTGTAAGAATTACTTTTTGAGCATTACCAAAGAAATGCTATCTGAATGTGTATCGTTCATCCGTTAAAAATATTTTAGTTTGAAAACAGTTTAGTTTGTTGACCAAAAAAGAAAGAAAAAACAGTTTAGTTTAGTAAGTCGGAGCCTGCGAAAGATCACAGTTTAACGTTAGCCACTTTGTTATTGTTTTTTAATAATTAGTTTGTTGTTATACTATAAAAACATATCACTGATTATTTTTTTTGTAATCTCATAGAGAATTGTTAGTGAATATATGAGGCTGAAACGTAGATATATTTATTCCGAGTTCATGAATTCGTAAACGCAGATATATTTATTTCGAGTTCATGAAACGTAGAATTTTTCATATCAAACTTTTCTGCTTAAAAAATTTCTTGTTACAATATTCGTGGTGATCAAAGTGATTCAAATTCGTGAGCTTAAGGATTTGCAATTCAATACTGAATAGTAGATGTAGTTAGCACAACGATTGTGAATATGATTAGTACGTCCATCGACCAAACTATCAACATTATTAAGCTTCAATTTCTCGTATTAAGGTTGTAAGTTATTGGAACTAATTAGGATTGTGATAATAATTTTTTTGATTGAGTTATTATAACAAGCACCAATGTATAATTAAATGTAGAAAGTATATATTTTAAATAACTTGATTAAATAACAGAAAAAATAGAACTGTTAAGAAAATATAATACGTTGTCTTACCTCTTCAAATTCACCAAAACATTTATTATTAATTTTCCTTTTTAATATTTTCTTTCACTTGTCAATGTCACATCACCTATCATCTATCCCTCTCGTCCTTTTTTTTTTTTTTCATCACTTTCATCATTCATGCATCTCTATCTCCTTTCATTTTCTCGTTACAAAAGCCACGATGAAAGTTCATCGGAAACAAAGTGTTCCAACGAATTTTGACTAACACGAAATCGTCATGCTAGTTAGAAATCATAATTAGTCGAAAATTCATCAAAATATTTATGTCAAAACACTTTATTGGAATCTCATCATAAAATCATTGGTATTTTACCGACTATTTTCCGACCATATATTCCGACGATATATTTAGTTGGAAAATCGTCGGAATTTTCCGACGAGGAAGAGGATTTCGTAAGAAAATAGTTGAAACTTTCCAATTACTTTTCTACGATAATATTAAAAAAAAAATATATCTATATTAATTTCATTTTCAATTTTTAATAATAATTAAAAGTTTTAATAAAATTGAAAAATAAATAAATTCAATTAAATATTACAAATAAATAAATTCAATTAAATAGCATCTGTTTCTGACGAATGTCCAACGAAAAGTGTTTATTCCATATATTTTCGACCAATTTCCGAGATTTTATGTTCCATCAGAAATTGGTTGAAAAATCTTCGGAAAGTTTCTGACCACCAATTTTGTTGGAAACGGTGGTACTACATTTTCTTTTAGTGTCTATTTTTTTATTATTCATGCATTTGATTTATAGTTTCGAGTTTTTTGATAACTAATCTTTATAGCTATGTTTTTTTTTCTACACTATCATGGTAAAAGATTCGAATGTGGGTTGATAAGTAAAATTTGGTATGCATCTAATCTTTTTATCATAACGAGGCCATGGTTTTTAATGATTAATGGGCTTCTAATATCTTCATAATTCATTCTGCAATATCTACTCCTTTAATAATATGCTCTCTATAGAAGTACGAAGATATTATTTGCATTTTACTTTTTGTTGTCCTCATGAAGAAGCCTTGGACATATCTGTTTCACATCAGTAATCTCATGATCTTGAAAAGGATTCTTCAAGAAGCACGGAGAAGACAAATTCCTATGCATTATTGAAACATGTAAAAAATCGTTTCAAATATACAAAATCTTCAATATCCTATAAATGACACATTTTTTTTTTTTCTTATGTCGAGGAACACATGTTCTAGATATGGACTCATATTGAGTGGCGATGAATGATGCGGTCCAGTAAGAAAGGGCGAGTGTGGACCGGGACAGTACTGTTAGGTTGACTTGTTTTCACTGTAAACGGAATATCTTCCAATCCATGAGTCTATTCAACTTTAAACCACCGACATATGAAAACTAATTCAGTTTTTTACCTCTTGTCAAAAATTGAGTTTGATCCATTGTAGAAAATCTCTCAAACTCATCTAATACTTTTTTTTCTTTGTTGAAATTAGGCTTTTTTAACCGGAATAAGAGTTATGCAGTTTATCCGCCATTACAAATGGCCGAAGCCAATCCGGTACCACAAACGTTATAATGGGCTCATAAGTAGTGAAGGTAGGAGCAAGTTTCGCAATTGTCTCTGTGCATCGTGGCCGGAACAAAGGGAGAATATGTCGAACTCCACTTGAAATGACTCATCTAATACTTATAATATTTTTTGTGTAATCTTTTCATTTTCAAATTGCTCGTTTGCATTCCAAAATATTCATATTTTTTTTGTTTCCAAAAACATACTGTAACTGTAAATGATTATAAAGACTACTAAAAGACTCACAAACTCAACTAATACACAAATTACGTTTTAAAAAACAAAGATTCAAAATCGATAAAGAAACACCACATCTAAACAAAGATTCTCATCCCCAACCTGCAAAAGAAAGAATTTGTGTCAATATATATTGGATATATTTGGGGTAAGGACCAAGAATCTCAAATGGCCCAACTACAGCTAATAAGCCCATTAACTATGATGAACCCACACTTTTTCAAATTTGGACTAGTTAAGCCCATTCATAATTCGTGTAGTCTCGAGTCTCGAAACACCAAAAAGTACTACGATCAATTTACAATAATACCCTTAACCTTCTTCCTCCACCTAGAATCTTCATAATTTAATTCATCCTCCATCAGAATCCCTAGGGTTTTCTTCAGACAATCACACTCAACGAATCGAAGAAGAGATTCCGAGTGGATGATGAGTTACGAAGGTAACGGAGATGGCGTCGCTGTCTCCACCGCAAACAACAACAACAACGATGACTACATAGCTCTGGAGAGTTCGCCTTTTCAGTCCCTTGGTGGCGAGGATGGTCATGAAGACTCCAAGTCTCGAGTATGTACACTTGATCCTTTACATATCTTCTCTTTGATTCTGTAGTTTTTTTAGGCTTCTGTTGTGTTAGACGGGTAAATAATAATAGTTCAAGATTGTCTTATTCCTCTTCGTTCTGTTGTAATTTGGTACACAAATCATGTTCTGCCTATTCCGTTTTGTTGAGTTCTGGATTTGATAGTCTTATTTAAGGTGTTACTCTAAATTTAGACTATGATTTAGCTATGTAAAAGGTTGAGTTTTACATTGGTGGGAGTCTGTGGCTTCATAGATATTATTTTATGGTGTCAAGTTCATATGTGCTCTTTAAAAATGAAAGGGGGGGGATTATTTGGATTCTTACTTTTGGCTGTACTTATGGAGAAGCCTTTGACATTTGTTTCCAGCAGGAATCTCATGATCTTGAAAAGGATTATTCAAAAAGCAAGGAGAAAGACAAGGAAAATGGACGTGATAAAGACAAAGACAAAGATCGTGATCCTCATCGCGAGAAGAATCGTGAAAGGGACAAGTGCAGGGACAGAGATAGGGAGAAAAGCAGAGATAGAGATAGGGAGAAAAGTAAGGATAGGGAACGAGACCGCCATCGTAGAGATCGTCATAGGGACCATAGCAGAGAACGTAGTGAGAAAAGGGAACGTGGGAGAGATGATTTGGATGATGATGATCATCATCACAGAAGTCGAGACCGTGACAGGTACTTATAGTGTGTTGGAATTTCTTTTCAGGTTTTAGATTGTTTTATTTTTTAAGTTGATGGTGTCATCATTTATTGATAGGAGGAGGTCTCGCGATCCTGACAGAGAGGAGAGGCACAGGCGACGTTCACACTCTCGGTCAAGAAGCCGCTCTAAACATAGGTCAAGGTCAGAACATAGGCACAGGTCTGAACATAGATCACGTTCTCGCTCACGGTCACGGTCAAGATCAAAGAGGTACCTGGGTTCTCTGTTATTTTTATTTATTATATTAAGTTATTTTCGTGGCGAAATTGCAATGTCATAGGATATCATATCAAATAAACCCATTATTGTTTAATCTTTTATATCTTTATCTTTTTTTGAATTACAATATAAATATCAAGGTCTTTTGCTGAAAATCTTTATTATTGAGGTTTTTTTGCAGTTGTATTATCATATTTGGGAATGTACTTATGTACGAAACTACGAACACAAAGATTTTGTGTGATCTCGGTTGTTGATGTTTGTGTGTGTTTCTTAGGTTTAGTTCAGGCATTATTTTTTCGTAGGTGCTTCTACTGATATCTGACCGCTTATTTTTTGCTCTTTCAGCAAGAGGGTGAGTGGATTTGATATGGCGCCCCCTGCTTCTGCAATGTTAGCTGCTACTGCTGTTGCTGCAGCAGGTATATGCTTCATCATCTACTCAACATTATTATATCTCTTAACTGCTTGTTGTTTTTGGTTTTACGTAGTTTGGAAAGATCATAATCAATTACACGCTATGATTTGGTAAGCTGCATTTTTATTGTTTACTTGTGAACAGAGGACTTTAAAGTCTTACTTTCTTCGTAGGATGTCTTGTTATTTTTGTTGCCTGGTGAAGTGATTCTGGAACTGAGAAGTTTTTTGTTGTCTTTTTTTGGTGGTGTTTGTTTGTTTCTGTATCTTGTCTTTTTGTAGTAAGAAGGCTATGTTGGGTTAGTTTCCCCACTGTGCTGACCATGAGCCGGCCTCTCTAGCTTTAATTGTACAAGGAGGAATCAGTGCAACGGTTGTCATGGGTATTTTTCATCTTCGACTGGCAACTATATGCCTGTTTTCTAGCCTTACAAATTTTGACAACTCGAAATGAGTGCTGCATTACACTTTTCATCTTACTATTCATAAGTTTTTGGGATATGTTTACTGGTCGGTTTTGTTGGTAGCAAGTTGTTATCTGTAGCTTTGTACTTATTGGTAGGTCTACTCCTCCGGGAAACATAATAATGTAACTAACAAACATTAAATGACACGTACTACTTTACCTAGCAGGCCAGGTTCCTAGTGTGCCAACTACTGCTACTATTCCGGGGATGTTCCCCAATATGTTCTCTATGGTCCCTGGTCAGGTATAAATATGTACTTTTTGCGTCTCCTTGCAATCTATATGTTCCTCTTTTCTCTTGTTTGATGCGAACATGCTCATAGCTTCTCATTCTTTCTTCTCACCTAGCAACTGGGCGCGCTTCCTGTAATGCCAGTTCAGGCAATGACTCAGCAGGTAAGATCTATCAATCTATCTTATTCGTAGGTTCTTCACATTTTGTCATGATTCCCCTCCTAAAATGTATTATGATCATAGGCAACTAGGCATGCTCGGCGAGTCTATGTTGGTGGCCTTCCACCAACTGCAAATGAACAGGTTTGTTACTTTTGGTTATTATGGTCTATTTAAACCACATTTTTGGCAATATCCATTGTATGAATACTAAGAATGAGTTTCCATGTTCTAGTCGGTGGCAACGTTCTTTAGCCAAGTGATGTCGGCCATTGGGGGAAACACTGCTGGGCCAGGTACTGAAAAGTGCTTTTATTCTTTTTGGTCCAAGGTGACCGACATGTCTAGACTTTAGATGAACACTCATCCTTTTTTATTTTATTTTTTATACATAGGTGATGCGGTGGTCAATGTTTATATAAACCATGAAAAGAAGTTCGCTTTTGTAGAGATGAGATCTGTTGAGGAGGCTAGTAACGCAATGGCATTAGACGGCATTATATTAGAGGTGATTCATTATCTCTTCTACAATTTAGATGTTCGGCTTTTACTAGTTACAATCTGTATTGTGAGTATTGAAATCATAGCTTAGAGCATCTCCAGGGAGTTCCTGTAAAGGTGAGGAGGCCAACTGACTATAACCCGTCCCTTGCTGCAACTCTTGGTCCGAGCCAGCCTAATCCCAACCTCAACTTGGCGGCTGTTGGATTGTCTTCGGGGTCTACTGGTGGGCTTGAGGGTCCTGACCGCATTTTTGTGGGCGGGCTTCCCTATTACTTCACAGAGACACAGATCAGGGAGCTGTTGGAGTCTTTTGGGCCCCTAAGAGGTTTCAACTTGGTCAAGGACAGGGAAACTGGAAATTCGAAGGGATATGCGTTCTGTGTTTACCAAGATCCGTCAGTAACAGATATTGCATGTGCCGCACTAAACGGGATTAAGATGGGCGATAAGACACTTACAGTTAGGCGTGCAATCCAGGGTGCAATTCAACCTAAACCCGAGCAAGAAGAAATCTTACTTCATGCCCAACAACAGATTGCTTTTCAGGTGAAGGATTCAAATTCACTTGCTTGATTGTCTGTTTTCGTTAGTTTGTGTCTATAAATCGTTTGGCTTTCACTCTATCTAGAAAATCACTAATTAAATCTGTCTCAAACTTTTGTAGCAGAGGCTTATGTTACAACCAGGAGGCGCTCCCACCAAGATTGTCTGTTTGACCCAAGTGGTTACAGCTGATGATCTTAGAGACGATGAAGAATATGCAGACATAATGGAGGACATGAGACAAGAAGGTGGAAAATTCGGTAAGCAATTTGATTTTTAATATTGTATGTTCCGACATTTGACCATAAGCACATACCCAGGCAGGCTTTTACATGGTCCAAAATTAACTTTGGTAATTCATTGTTGTGTGTGCAGGTAACTTGGTGAATGTTGTGATTCCGAGGCCCAATCCAGATCATGATCCAACACCAGGAGTTGGAAAGGTTCGATATCAATTCTCAGAGACCAAATTCATATATAAATGCATACTATAATGATAATATAACAATGCAGGTTTTCTTAGAGTATGCGGATGTGGATGGCTCATCAAAGGCCAGAACGGGGATGAACGGAAGAAAATTTGGAGGAAACCAAGTGGTGGCTGTGTATTACCCTGAAAACAAGTATGCGCAAGGTGACTACGAAGACTGAGCTATATCTATTAACGTCTTCTTCTTAGCAACAAACAAGTTTGGATCTATTAGCAACAAACAAGTTTGGATCTTTTGTTTACATGTTAAGGTCTCTCTACTAAATGGAGATTTATGTTTGTCTAGAAAATGACTGCAATAGTATGAATGAATGTAGTACTTATCAAGGCACAATCTTGTTTATCGTATTTTGGTAATTCTAGCTTTTGGTTTCATAAATCACTAAAGTTTATATTATTGTTTTACAAGTTAAAAGATAAAACCAGATCAGATTATTAACAAAATGCATAGCAGAAAGCCAGAAAACATATAAAAGCTTATTAAATCCACCGTTTTTTTTCTTCACTCCGTTGCCTAATTTTATTTTTGGAATATAGTATTTCATATAATAAATATGGAAAGAAGGAACAATTAAATAAATAGCACCAGTGGTCTAGTGGTAGAATAGAACCCTGTCACAGTAAAGACCCGGGTTCGATTCCCGGCTGGGCGGCTGGTGCAACGAGCTGTGAGGATAATGGCTTCAGCGATGGTTGGGTCCTTCGCACTTCTCTCATATATGATGAGATATGGCCTCGAAACTGAGCTCTTTTTTTTGTATTATGTGTTTTAAGCATCTTCATTGTTTTTTTGCATTATGGTTTTCATCTAAATATTCGCCACTGGTCAGCAAGGTGAAGGGGGTTCATTTTATTGATCGCATGTTTGCTTATTTCTTTGAATTTATACTTTGACGCTTAATGAAGAATCTGAAGATATAATACAGGACATGGGGCAACTAATTCCGTAAGCAAATCGCCTTTGTTGTTGTTGTTGTATGTGGGATGAATGGAAGCAAAATTAAGGGGAAAGTAAGATGGTGGTGGAACATAAGGATGCGCGACCGTGAAGGATCTTAAGATTTGGATCATATGATGTATCAGCGTATTCTTAAGATTTTATCATCTTCTTTAGTTTGGATCTCTTAGCAACAAGTTTATAGCTTCTTGTTTGTTTTTACATGTTTAGGTCCCTCTACCAAATGGAGATATTGTTTTTCTACAATCTGACTGCAATAATATGAATAAATGTAGTACTTGTCTTAGTTGTCTATGCACAATCAAAGATGTATGTTGGTAAATGTATTTTTTGGTTTCATTAAAACACTCGAGTTATATTATTTTCTTCTCTACCAGTCAAAAGACCAAACAATAACAGTCTTTGATTAGAATTAAGATCACGACAGCTATGCATTAACATCAGATTATATACAAAATGTATATAGAAATCCAAATGTAAACATGATGTGAATGTTCTCCACTCGATTATATTTCCAAGTTTCTGAGTTTTTTGTCGTATGAATATTACTATTTGAATATAGATAAATAAAATGAAGTACATTCGAATAAGCAGCATTGTCTAGTGGTAAAATGGAATTCTGCCACAGTACGGACCCGGGTTGGATTCTTGGCTGGTCCATTGCACTCTTCTGATATCTTGGATGTTATTTATAGCCTTGTACTGAGCTCTTTTTTTTTTTTCCCTTTAAATCTAATTGATGGATCATTTTCCTAATTAAGGTTATCATTTTCCTAATTAAGGTTTTACGGAAGAGAAAATGTATGGATCGTCAATTGATTGATGACAATACCATTTTTATCAATTTGTACTGTTTCTATAGAAAAAGGAATTGGTTTTTAAAATTTGTCTGTAAAAATGCTTTGTGATTCCAATATAGAAAAATTGTCAATACACAAAAATTGGCTTATTCACCTTTACACAAGAGCAAATAGCTTATCGGTGGAATTAACGAATAGCTTGAGATATCTTTTAAAAATTAAAAGGTGAATAAGATATACATGTAGTCACAATAAGATAAGATGATGTAAATCATATGTTTCACTTTTAAAACCTTGTCATGAGTTTGAGCAAGGAAAGTTGGTGTATAAACAATTTGCATTGCTAGATCGTCAAACAACAGAAACTTGTGTCAATCGCGTTATCCAAAACCCGTAAGTGCATATATCTTAGACCTATATTATAACAAGACTCATAAATTAGCAAAAATCAAACTGACACATTAAAGAAAAGAGGTACGGTAGAGCATACCAACCATAAAAAAATATCCTTGGCACAACAAATGGATCAATTTGTATTTGACACAATCATAATTGTGTAACAACATATCATCAACATCATCCTCATCAGAATCTCGCCCTTTGTTGTTTATTAAAACAGGTGATGATTTTATAATTTTAAACTAGATACTATCCCGCACTACAGCGTGGGATGATATTTTTTAAAAAGTAATGTTAAGTATTTTTTTGAAAAAGTTACGGTTGTAATATTATAAAAAAAAAAAATTAAAATGTGTAAGAATTATTATTTACAAACTAGAACTTATCCCGTGCTTATGCACGGGTTAATGTTTTCATATATGAATATATTAAATTAATATTTTAAAAGTAATCCGGAAACTAAATACAAAAATAAAAACATTAATAACTTCAAATCTTTGGATAATTTTTCATTCTCCTTTTTTTACAAATCTTTGAAATTTTGAGATATGGTCTTTCTTAATTTTTGCTTGAATTTTGTTACCCAGAAAATATAGACACAAATAAACATTAATATTTATCATAATATCATAAATATTACATTATATTAAATAACATTTAAAAAATATTTTTGAGTTCAACATTTAAAATTTTGAGATATGCTTTTTCTTAATACACGAACATTTCAGCATAAATCTTTTTTTTAGAAATTTAAATCAACGTTTAATTTAATTTAATTAGTGTATATAATTAAATCAACAAAATCTTCATAAAATATATCTTTAACTAATTTTATGAAAATGTAAAATAAATAAATTAATTAAAACAAAAATTATAATTTAGAATGAAGTAAAAACAAATCTATTTTTAACTACTTTTCAAAAAATTTAAACTAAATTAATTAATTAAAAGAAAATTATAATCTAGAAAGAAGTAAAAAAAAAACTTTGTCTACATTGTTGTAAACTGATCCATCTTATTAATGAGATAAGGGAATATATATATATGAGTCTCGGGATACAAGGGAAAGATGAAACCCTAATGGGACCGGTTAATGAGTCCACAAGATGTTTTATAACACTCCCCCTTGGACGAAATAACCGTGCCTGATACTCAACCGAGATCTCTATAATGCGCTGGGGAATGTTGCCTCATTAAAACCTTACCAGGAAAACCCAGTGGGAAAAACCATGGTGAAGGAAAAAGAGTACAACACGCATTACTCCCCCTGATTTGAGCATCACTGTAGATCCTTAAGTCTACGCATCCCAATCTGATAAATGAGCTTCCGGAGTGTTGAAGTCGGCAATGATTTGGAGAATAGGTCGGCTGAATTCTCACTTGATCGGACCTGCTGAACTTTGACCTGACCATCCTTCTGTAATTCATGAGTGAAGAAGAATTTGGGCAGAATATGCTTTGTCCGATCCCCTTTGATATAACCGTCCTTGAGTTGAGCAATGCAAGCCGCGTTGTCTTCAAACATAACCGTTGGCTCCTTATCTTCGTTCATACCACAATTTGATCGGATGTGCTGAGTCATGGACCGCAACCAGACACACTCTCTACTAGCTTCGTGAATGGCCAAGATTTCCGCATGGTTAGATGAGGTGGCAGCGATTGTCTGCTTCATAGATCTCCATGAGATAGCTGTTCCTCCATGCGTGAAAACATAACCACCGAGACCCGGCACAGTGCGGATCCGATAGATATCCTGCATCAGCAAAACCAACTAGCCCATCCTTGTGTTGGTTAGTGTAAAACAATCCTAAGTCCTTAGTCCCTTGTAGGTACCTTAGGATGTGTTTAATACCGTTCCAGTGCCTTTTAGTTGGACATGAGCTAAAGCGAGCTAGGAGACTCACGGCAAAACAGATGTCTGGTCTAGTGTGACTAGCCAAGTACATTAATGCTCCTATGGCACTGAGGTATGGCATTTCAGGACCGAGAACTTCTTCATCGTCCTTCTTTGGACCGAATGGATCACTGTCCAATCCGAGGCTCCTCACAACCATTGGGCTGGTCAATGGGTGGGTCTGGTCCATATTGAATCTCTTGAGTACCTTTTCAATGTATGCTGATTGATGCACAAGGATTCCATCTTTGATGTACTCAAGTTGTAGCCCCAAACAGAATTTAGTTTTGCCCAGGTCTTTCATTTCAAATTCTGCTTTTAAGCATTCTACTGTTTGGGCGATTTCACCAGATGTTCCGAGGATGTTTAAATCATCCACGTATACTGCTATGATCACAAATCCTTTGTTTTCGTATTTCTTGATAAAGATGCATGGACTGATCGGATCGTTTTTGTAGCCTTCTCTGATGAGATATTCACTTAACCGGTTATACCACATACGTCCGCTTTGTTTCAGTCCATATAAGGATTTGTTTAGCCTAATGCAGTGCTGATTTCGAGATGCATGCTTATCTTTAAGCTCGATGCCATCTGGTAATCTCATATAGATTTCATTGTCCAGTGGTCCATAAAGATAGACGGTTACAACATCCATTAACCGCAAATCTAAATTTTCTTTTATGACCAGACTTATGAGGAATCGAAAAGTAGTTGCATCCACCACAGGAGAATAAGTTTCTTCATAATCGATTCCGGGTCTCTGTGAGAATCCTTGTGCTACAAGTCGTGCCTTGTATCTAACGACTTCACCGAGTTCGTTTCTTTTACGCACAAAGACCCATTTGTGGCCCACTGATTTAGTATCAAATGGTGTCCTTATGATCGGACCAAACACATTCCTTTTCTTTAGACTGTTTAACTCCACGTTTATGGCTTCTTTCCATTTTAGCCAGTCTGATCTACGAGTGCACGCAATTATAGACGTGGGTTCTAGATCCTCTTGCGTGTGCGCAACCTCAAGTGCTACCTTGTATGCAAAGATTGCATCTATGTCGACATCTTTTCTGTTCCATTGAGTTCCAGACATGCTATAATTGATAGAGATTTCATTATTATTGATCCCTTCGGAACCTTGAGATTTGGCGTCCCAAACCTCTTGTATCGGCTCACTAGAGTGAATCTCAGCCGCGGCTATGTCTGTTATTTCAGGAATCCGGGTTTCAACCGTTGCACCTCTCTTTGGTTTCCGGGGATTCTTATCTTTGGAACCTAATGGTCTGCCACGTTTATTACGTGATGCAGACTCTGTAGTAACTTGAGTCTGTCCTTTTTGGACATCTATTCGTACTGGTGCATTACAAGCTGGTATGTACGATTTGGTTACTTTGTTCGGGTCAGCAAAGGAATCTGGCAATTGATTAGCTAGCTTTTGTAAGTGTATAATCTTTTGGACCTCTGAATCACATTCTAGAGTCCGAGGATCTTGCCATTGTAAGGATGTTTGATTCCATGAAATTTCCTTTACCAGCTTATGTGTCTCTCCACCTAAGACAGGATATACCGATTCATCAAATTGGCAATCCGCATATCTGGCCTTAAATAGGTCTCCTGTGGTCGGTTCAAGATATTTGATAATGGTGGAAGAATCAAAACCAACATATATTCCCATCCTCCTCTGAGGTCCCATTTTAGTTCTCTGTGGTGGTGCAATGGGTACATAGACTGAACATCCAAATGTCTTAATATGGGAGATGTCTGGCTCATGACCCGTTAGCAATTGGGATGGTGAGCACTAGATGGCCGAATGCGTATTAGTTCAGCACCATGTAAGACTGCATGTCCCCAAGCTGAGACCGGGAGCTGCAACCTCATGAGTAATGGTCGAGCAATCCATTGAATTCGTTTAATGAATGATTCAGCCAATCCATTCTGTGTATGGACATGTGCCACGGGATGTTCAACCTTTACCCCCATGGCCATACAATACTCATTAAACGCTTGGGAAGTGAATTCACCAGCATTATCAAGACGTATAGTCTTAAGTAGAAAATCTGGAAAATGGGCTCGCAATCTGATGATTTGGGCCAATAACCTAGCAAATGCTTGGTTTCGAAAAGACAATAGACAAACATGCGACCAGCGGGTCGATGCATCAATTAGAACCATGAAATACCGAAATGTCCCACAAGGTGGGTGGATCGGACCACATATGTCTTCTTGGATTCGTTCCAGAAAATTCAAGGTCTCTTTAGACACTTTGACTGGTGAAGGCCGAGTGATCAACTTACCTTGTGAACAAGCTGTGCACGTGAGGTGCTGAGGGAAAAATCGGTTTTCTTTAAGGGTGTGCCCTTTAGAACTTTGAATCAATTTACGCATCATATTCGTACCGGGATGACCAAGCCGGTCGTGCCAAATAGTGTGATCTTTGAATCGTGCTTTAATAGCAACATTAGCCTCAATCATACTGACCTTAGCATAGTAAAGGCCAGTAGATAGTGCGGGTATAGTCTCAAGGACTTGTTTATGGCCGTGTGAGATCTTAGTAATCAGTAGGGATTCTTTGTTCCCTTCATCCTGAGTTTCGATGTGGAAACCATTTAGTCTTATATCTTTAAAGCTCAATAGATTTCTCTTTGAACTGGGTGAGTATAGTGCATCTAGTATTTCTAGATGTGTGCCGTTTGATAACAACACATGGGCTTGGCCGTGGCCTTCTATTAGGCTCGAGGTACCCGCTATTGTGCTAATGTTTACGGTTTTTATTATGAGATTTATGAAGTATCTCTTGTCTTTTAGTATGGTATGGCTGGATCCACTGTCCACCACAATGATTTGTTTGAGCTCGTTCATAACTTTAATAGACAAGAGGTACGATTTAAATAAGTAATTAAATAAACCATTGCATAAAATAATGTGTGCATAAATAATAAGTTCTGAAGAACACAAATCAAAATCAAACAAAGCCCAAATAAATATTGTCAATATAAAGCAAATATCTAAATGTCGAAATCAATCAAGAAGGTCTGAGCATTGTTCCTCATCAACAACTCATTATTTTTCTCTGCTAGGAGTAAGCAAGAGATCAAATCCTCATATGTCGCGTATTTCATCGCGCGGTATTGTTGCTGAAGCACAATATTCTGAGTATGAAATGTTGACAATGTCTTTTCCAGCAGCTCATTGTCAGACACTTCATTGCCACATAGTTTCATGATTGAAACGATCCGAAATAACTCGGAGTTGTAGGCGTCAACGGATTTGAAATCTTGGAACCGTAGGTTCTTCCACTCGAACTTGGCTTGGGGCAATAGGACCGTTTTCTGATGGTCATACCTCTTTTTCAGTGCCACCCAAAGGTCGAGTGGATTCTCAATCGTGAGATATTGATTTTTGAGGCTCTCGGCCGGGTGATGGCGGATATGAAATATCGCCTGGAACCGATCTTTGAGAGATGCGGTGTTACCATCGATGATGCATTCACCTAGGCCTTTGGAGTTGAGGAAAATTTTAGTGTCAAGGGCCCACTGGAGATAGTTATCTCCTGAGACATTGAGTGCCTCGAATTCAACCTTTTGAATGTTCGACATCTGAAAACATGCAATTGATTTCATTAAGTGATCATTCATTTCGGAAAAATAGCTTTGATGAATCTAGGATTCTTGGGTTATGGGATTGAAAAATAAACTTTCCTTAAATGAAAAATTGCTATTTATGGAAACTTTCTATTTTGGGGAAACTTTCTATTTTGGAAAAATTTCTATTTTATAAGGTTTCCTTGTCTTGAATAGGATTCGAAATTTCCCAATTTAATTAGGATTTAGGATTTGATAATTTAGGTTTTCCTTTTATTGATTATGATTATAAGGTTTTCTCTTTTTATTTAGGTTTTCCTTTTATTGATTATGATTAAACTTTTCCTATTTAGAATAGGATTTAGGGTTTTTAGGATTTTCCTATTTACAATAGGATTCTTACTTTTCTAGGTTTCTAGGGTTCATGCGATTTTAGGTTTTGGTTTCTGGCAATTTTAGCATGTAACCAATCATAGAAACAATCAATTTAAAACAACCTAGACAACCTCAATCAATAGGATTATACTTTAGGAATTTCGGATTTGATCCGATTTAGGTTTTAGGTTTTTAAAGTTTCGGCCATGGCTAAGTGTTTTCGAATTTGCGACTTTGGTTTAAGCAATAATAACTTTTCTAGCAACTTAAACGAGTCAAGCAATCAGATCACACAAGCAATAACAATCGCTTAATCAATCAAGATTCGTTTTAATGGTTACACTTTCTCTAGTCCGAATTCGATGGTTGGTTCTTAGCTTTTTAGGGTTTCGGATTTACCTTTCACCTTAAGGGGTTGTACGGACTAGAGCCGGGAGCTAAAGACCTCGGTTTTGAACAGTAACGCCAGATGAACAGTAACGCCGATGAACAGTGATGATGAACAGTAACGCCGGATGAACAGTACGCCGGATGAACTGTAACGCCCGGATGAACAGTAACCGCGTTTTGTGTTTTAAGGTTTTAGGGAGCAACTCGTGCTGATAACGTGTTGTAAACTGATCCATCTTATTAATGAGATAATGGAATATATATATATGAGTCTCGGGATACAAGGGAAAGATGAAACCCTAATGGGCCTAATGGGGCCGGTTAATGAGTTCATAAGATGTTTTATAACATACATAAATTATTCCTTCATATTTTCCAAAAAAAATCAGAGTCTACAGAAAATCTATTATGTTTGGAAAATTAAATAAACATTTAATTTAATTTAATTAGTGTGTTTAATTAAATCAATAAAATGTTTATAAAATCTATTTGTAACTACTTTTCAAAAAAAAAATTAATTAATTAAAATAAAAATTATAATCTAAAAAGAAGTTAAAAAAAAAAACTCTCTACATAAATTCTTCCTTTAAATTTTCCAAAAAAACAATCAAAAATCTCTTATTTTTGGAAAATTAAATCAACATTTAATTTAATTTAATTATTTTATTTAAATAAGTAAACCAAATCTTTATAAAATCTTTTTTAACTACTTTTCAAAAAATTTAAAATTAATTAATTAATTAAAACAAAAATTATCACATAATAACTAATGAGTAAAATATCCTTAATGAGAAATTAAAATTTGTTTTTTGAAATAATGGCAATGTGATGTAAATATTTACACTTTCTAAGATTTATTTTATAAATGTACTTCCCAATTAATATATAAGGGATATGACATCATCGGCGATTATTTGATGTATTGTATTATATTGATAATTGCGAATTTGGTAATTTTGTTGATACAATATTATTATCAGTGTAAATTTGATTTAGTCCATATTAGTAGAGTTTAAGATATAAATATGATTGTAAATGTAACATGAAATCTATATATATTTCACATGTACCATTTTCAAGATATTTTTTTTATAAAAAAGTAGTATAATAAATTATATAATGTTCTCAAATTTTTTTTGTTAAAATAATTATTTTACTATTTTGATTTCATAAGCTAAGATTTCTTTTTACATATAAGCTAAGATTTTTTTTCATTTCATAGTATAATTAACCAATAAAAACAATTTAACATAATAAAAATCCTAACATATTACTTTGCATAAAAAATTAGTTAATAATTAGAAAAGAAGACATACCTCAACGAAATCACTTTTGTCTCTCCATTACCATTTTTCATTACATGCATAAATAAAAGAAAAATATGTGAAAAAGGATATGAAACTAAAGTTTCAAAAATTATTAACAACATAAATATATAAAAATATATATATGAATGGAACAAATAAACAATAGAAGAGATTTAAGTGGAATGAGATGACTTTATATATAGTGAAGAGAGAGTGCTTGATTTAAGGGGTTTGGAGAGAAATATTTGGGTTATCTTGTTGCAAAAGGTTTAATATTGTTTAGCTTGTAGAGGAAAGTGAACAATATTAAATTTTGTTTTTATATTAAAAGCTTGTCAAGAATTCTAAAAATTTAAATCCTTAAGTTATTTATGTGTTTTTCTTTATATTGTATGTGTTTATTTTTCAGATTTCTTGTTAAGATCTATTTTAAGTAATTTTATTCATGTCGATGAATAAAAATTAATTAGATTCTAATGATTTTGGTATTATATATATTTTAATTACATCCATATACATAATTACAGTTATGTTTGTAAACATCTTACCATCTAAAAACGAAATCTTAGAGATTTTAGGAAACAAATCATAACAAAATAAATCTGAATCTCATATTATTGAATATGATAAATTAATTAATTGTGCATTTACTTTAATCGATAATTATTTAAAGAAACTAAAAGATATGAAACTAGATATGAAGCTTTGTTGTAAACGTATGAAGATAGTCACAGGAGCGGATCTAGGAATTTTTTTTTATGGGGCATATTTCTTTTTTTTTGAAATACTGGGGGCATATGTGCAAAATTTTTGAATAAAAGGTATAATTTTTTAAAATTCACTAAAAAAACAAAAAAACAAAATTTTTTGTGGGGGCAGCTGCCACCCTACCTCTTCACCTATATCCGCCCCCTGAAGATAGATATAAATCATGATCCAAACGTCCGTTAAGCATTAACAAAGCTTCCAGTTGCCTGGTTAAAGGAACACTCTTATACATAAAACGTACAAGAGAAAAAAAAAATTTATATGCAAAAACATGATACATCAAAATACGCATAGAAAAAATACAACACAAAACAAAAGAATGAAAAAAAATTATATACTTTCTCTTTGGTGTACTGAAGAAGGTAACAGACCATGATCATTAATCCACTACGACCACAAGTATGCTGCCTGAAAAAAAAAAGTGTCAATCACAGAGTATGAATCCAAGCAAATTACGAGAGAAATCACATCCAAACTCATGTCAATCACCAACAGAGATCAAAATCTAGAAAATAAGACGAAGATGAAGATCAAAGATGATAAGTATCCCTCACCCTATCTTGATCTTTTCTTCCACCACACTTTCTCTCAATATGGTTCCATCTACACAAAAAAAAAAAAGCAAAAAAAGGTTAATTATGCAAATAAGGGTATCAAAATGGGTAAAACTTAATGGGTCGACCCGACCCGATCCGACTCATTAACCCTAATGGTCTTACTATTTGGATCACAATGAGTTAATGAATCAAATGAGTTATGGGTCAATGGGTTGATGGGTCATATGGTTTAGATTGTAATGGTTTATGGTTAAACCATTTACCCATAAAATAATCATACTTAGCATCATCATCTTAATTCATACTATCATCATCATATCATCATCGCCATAATATAATTCATCATCATCATCATATTAAAATTTTTCCACAAAAAACATGAGTCCGTATCTTTTCCGCCAAAAAACACGGTTTCATAATTTTTCCGCCAAAAACACAAGTCCATATTTTTTCCGCCAAAAATACGAGTTCACATTTTTCCCACAAAAAACACAAGTCCGTACTTTTTCCCACCAAAAACACAAGTCCGTACTTTTTCCGCAAAAAACACGAGTCCGTACTTTTTCCGCCAAAATACGAGTCCGCATATACCCGCCAAAAACACGGTTCATAATTTTCCCGCCTAAAACGAGTTCACATTTCCCGCCAAAAGCACGAGTCCGTATTTTTCCGTAAAAAACACGAGTCTGTACTTTTTTCGCCAAAAATATGAGTCCGCATATACCCGCCAAAAACACGGTTCACAATTTTTCCGCCAAAAACGAGTTCACAATTCCTGCCAAAAACACGAGTCCGTATTTTCCCGCCAAAAAAACACGATCCCGCATTTTCCTGCCAAAAAACGTAATTTCATTATTTTCCGCCAGAAACATGATTCCGTAATTTTTCCGCCAGAAACATGATTTCATAATTTTCCCGCCGAAAAATGGGAATCCATATTTCATGGCATTGATGATGATGACCAAATGATAAGATATGATGATAATAATTATTAATTAGTTATTTTATATTTATTGTTATTAAATTATTAATTAATTAATTACTTTATTTTTATGGGTCAACTCATTAACCATTCAAACCATCAAATTAATTGGAGTTATGTGTTAACTCAACCCATTAAACAAATGAGTATCGTCAACTCAAAAACCATTTAAGTTTCAACTTATTGAGTTATGGGTTGGTTTGGTTTGTTTTACCTATTTTGACACCCCTAGGTAAAAGTTAGAAAAAAGCAAAGTATTTCGAAGTGGAACTTAAAGAAGTGAAACTAAAAGAAACTTATTAAATTATAAAGCAAATAATGAATGATGGATAATTATAAAACTAATTCATTATTTTGGTCTAATTATAAAACAAATAATGAATTATGGTTTAACAAACATAGACAGAGTTGTGCTCAAGTACCGAATACTCAAAAACTTGTGCGGAATTATAAAACTAATTCATTATTTTGGTCTAATTATAAAACAAATAATGAACTATGGTTTAACAAACATAGGCAGATTCGTGCTGAGGTACCGAATACACAAAAACTTGTGCTGAAGGTAAATAGCGAATTGCATAATAGATGTCAGATTGGGAAGTTGTTTACGGTACACGAGCTATTCGGGTTCCTCCTTGAATACAATGTGATTGGGCATGATAGTAAAAGTAATTTGGTTGATTCGAAAAGAAAAGAAAAATTATGCAAGTACTTTGATATAGATAAATATCTATGTGTGCATGTAATAGCATATAACAGTGCTTATGCTGCGAAAACAGGGAATGATGCTCACCTACATGAGTTGTGTTTGAAATATAATTTGGTTGAGCAGTGGTCATAAATCTGAGTGGATTGTTCCCGATGAAATATAAGCTGAATGTGTCTTACCTAAATATATATATATATATATATATATATATATATATATATATCAAAAAAATGAAAGAAAAAAAAGTTACGAGGTTCCCTTCAGTTGGCGAATATGGACGGAAAACTAGTTCTAGATTTACTGTTTAATTATGTTATGTATTTTGGATCAATCATATTATGTATTTTGGTACAATCATATCATGTATTTTGGTCTAGTTATCATATTACCATATTACAAACATAAAGAAAACAGTTATAAAGTTAATAATTTTTTGGTGGTTTCAATCAACGTATTACATCATCGACAATATACTCTTATGGTTATTTTGTGAATTTTTACAACATAGTTATGGAAAACGTTCATACTACGAAATTTGGTACATATAATTATATGAATATATTTGGAATGTAAATCAGGTTACTATTTTCTTAAGTACAACTAAAAAATGAATTTAGAGTTTGGTTTAACTAGTTATAAGTTAATTCCTAAAAAAGTATAACTCGTCAATTTTGGTACAACTAATAACTTGCAGCCGCCATTTGGTACAACTAGCCAGTTTATTCAATATTTTATTCACTGTGATGGCGCTATGTGGAGTTTAAATAATTTCCTATATATTAATTGAGAATTATTTTAACAAAATAACCTTGTGTTTACGTAGAATATTACATCAGTGTCATGCTTACGTGTCGTCACCAGAGTGATTCTCAGGAAATATATTTTATAGAACATTAATTACAAGACTAATCATAATATGTCATTAGATCAATCATAATAAACTGTCTTTATTTTAAAGATTATAATCTTACTTAAATTAACTAAGCCATATTATTTTTCATTTAGCGGTGCCATGGCTATATTAAAATACTAATATTTTTACTTAATATATCTACAATAAATAATATTTTTTATACTAGTTGTATTGGAATAAATACTAGTTATATCGGAGAATAATTAGTTATACCATCGGAAATACTAGTTGTACCGGTAAAAATACAAATTATACCGATATAAATACTAGTTGTACCGGCGGACATTCTAATTGTGCAATCACAAAAATTATATAATATGATATCTATTTACATTTTACGCGTTGATAATATTCATGTAAAATTGATCAAATCACGGGAGATGCTAAAATCAAAATCCAAATCCAAAACATTCCAATTCAACTATTTAATATACCTCATCATATCAAAACCAAGGGCTAAGTTTATTAACGTCAAGTTTTTGCCTTTTAGGTAGGAATTTAAATACAAACCCATCGCAAGACTTGTAAATTAGTTATTTTTTCTTTTAATACTGCCACCAAGCGTAAACCGTGTTGGGTGCATCTGAAAACTCGTAAGCATTCAACGAATCCGCTGTCTTTGATATCGCCTTATTTAGTGACGAACGAGATAATCCATTGGCAGCTCAATGGCATGGTTTCAGGGCGTAGAGTTAGCAGGGGAGTATAGTCATTGCAAATCTGACTGCGTTCCAGAGCTTATTACACCATTTGCGGTAACCAAACACTCGGATGCTATCGATATTTATTATATTAGACTAGAAAAATAAACAAAAGTCAATAAGATTAATACATTGAAAGAGCAAAGCATGTGTGATGTTTCATATCTGAGCAGCGTAGGATACAAGTGCAAATCGAAGAGCATAGGCACCACATTAAGGAAAACCATTTGAAAATGTCCTGCTTTGGAAACAAGATACTAGTCTCTAATCTTCTATGAAGACCCGCAAGAGTTTCAGCTTTGATAACTTCAAGCGGATCAATGCCATTTCAAAGAGTCTTTGACACCTATCTTCCATGTGCATCACATACAATAAGATGCATCTAAATCTATGGCCGAGACAAAATCTATTTTATTAGCACATACAAGTGTAAACTGAGGAGGATCTTCTTTAGAAAGACCCTTAGGCCTTAACAAAAGGTACGTTAAAATGAAATTGACTGTCTTGGGATCGAGCTTATTCACAAGAAACTCAATGGATTTGGTGTGTCAATCGACGATATAGAAATATGAATTTAAATGAAAATGCGTAATGTCTAGCAGATCAACATACTAAGGCAATAATAAAGAAGGCATATTATCGACGATTACTGAGTTTTACTTTTAACATCCACACAAAAACAAAAGAGAAAACGACGAAGTACATTTAAAAAAAAAAAGGGTTGGGAGGGTTGCATTGTATCACAAGTTAAAAAGAGCAAAGAGGAGCTTTGTCTTCGCTTTCTACTCCCTTAGTCGTCTTCTTTCTTCTTCTTGTTACCCATATCGTATCATACAGCATAGCTAAAAACAAAAACTTCAGCAAAGCTACAAGTCTCTTGTACGAAAGTTTTTTTATTGAATATATATATATATATATATATTCACATTACAAAAAAAAAATTTGGATAATCTAGAAACAATGCTTTAAGTTGTAGTATTCAACATCATTAACCCAAGCTACGGCTAGACGGTTCTAGTTTCAATCAAATTAAACCAAGCTAGGGCTAGTCTAAAGCTAGTCTAAACATGTGGGAGGCTTGATTAGTTAATCATTTTTTCTTTTAATTATTTAAAATGTCTACAACTTCTAAACATAACAAAGAATGGATAACAAAGAATGCAAATTTCCTTCATGTTCACAGGGACGTTCTCTTCGTACCCACTCGCACTCATAATCTTCTCCAACTTCTCCTTTTTTCTGATCAACAACGAAATAGATCAGTGTCTAAACACACACAAAAAAAACACACACACATATATATATATTCCTATAAACAAAGCATTCAATGACTCATGACTCTATATATGTTCTTGTGGATTAAAAGCTAACTTTTGTATATCGTGAATCTTGATTCTGATCTTTTCAGTTTTAGCTTCTGCATCAATGGCTTCTTCATATAGTTTTAGATAAACCTTAAGGTTCTCATTAACCGTCTCAAAGGCAGATCCAGCTAATAAGGCTACTTGTTCTCCTCCTCTTTTCAGCACATCCTATACTTGTTCATAGAATTTTAAGAAAACAACCCAAAAAGACAGAAAATAACATAAATTGACTATCAATATCTCAAGTCACCTCTAACCATGAGAGATTTGCAAGGATCTCTAACTCATGGGATTTGCAAATGCATGCAACCTGAGAGAGAAAAAGGTTATGTTTAAGAAAAACGGAGAGAACAGAAAACAAATTTGCTGTATCCTAAAAAAAAAACAGGATATTAATAACAGCAGGAAAAGAATAATTCATAAATGAGAAAAGACCAAAAAAAAAAAAAAACTAGCTTGAACTTGAAATTTTTTTAAAATTAGGTTCTCTCAGATTTTAGAAAATAATCAACGGAGAAAAAGCTGGAGATGTAGCAATTTTGGGAAGAAAAAATGATTGAGAATTTAAGAGATTCTATGGGAGATGTTGTATATGATTGAAATTATGAACCTTGCTGAACAGAGGGTCACCACCATATAAACTCGTTCACGCTGCGAATGTGTTTTGTTGACTAGAAATAAATTTCGATTATGATTTTGATTCATTTTTAATTTTTGGGGTTTTTTGAGCCATAGTTAGTGAAATGTTTTCTCAAGTTTGGTATACTTATTAATAAGCTACTTTTTTGGTCTTACTTGATTTGGACATTTGCTTGTAGAAATTGGGTTTTTAATAAATAGGAATGCTTGCGAAACAAACGCCATTAAAAAAAACAAATGCTCTACGAGCTTTTACAAGCAAAAGCAAACTCTTAAAAACCGAAGCAATTTAAGAAGATGCATGCGATTAAACTAAGAACAGGGTTCTCTAAAAAGAAGAGCCTCTTAACTCAAAAGAGTATAAGCTGTTAAGAGAATATTGAACTTATAGGTGACCATACTGACATGTGTTACACATGTAAACCGAGGATCAACAAGAAACTCAATGGATTTGTTGGTGTGTCATAGAAATATGATAAAATAAGGAATAATAAGGAAGGAATAGTATCGAGGATTACTGAGTTTAACTTTTTAACATCCACACAAAAACAAAAGAGAAAACGACGAAGTACATTTTAAAAAAGAAAAGGGGTGGGAGGGGTCTGCATTGTATCACAAGTTAAAAAGAGCAAAGAGGAGCTTTGTCTTCGCTTTCTACTCCCTTAGAAGTCGAAGTCTCTTCTTTCTTCTTCTTCAACTTATCCACCGCATCACGAAACACATCTATAAAAAAATAAAAATAAAAATAAAATAAATACGAAATTAATGAGAGGTTGTGATTTGTTACCAAGAATCAAGAGCATATTTAATGTACATGGGTTAAAGGGACGATAACGCTTTCTTCCGATGGGCTTTAGAGGAAACACAGAGTCCACTACGATTTTGCAACCATCCATGTCCGATCCACTTAGTTCCAGCGCCTTGTCTAATGCTACCAGGCGAATGAGAGCACGGCTGTAAAAAAAAAATCAACAAAGACAAGTTTTTTAGTTATAGCATAGATTGAGAGTTGGGAAAATTAGATCAGGAAGAAGCCACAAACCTATTGGGAGGAGGGAGAACAATGCTAACATTCAAGACCTTTCCACATGAAGAGAAATGTTTTTTCAGCCTCATCTCGTTCTCATCCTCAGGAAGCGAAGTGTCAAATCCCGAAACTAAGATCCTAATAATTCGATTGCAGGAGACAATATTATCAACATGACATGAACACATCTTACATCCTACAGATACAGATCTCAAATAATAATATCAATATACATGCGTGAAGGTCCATCATCGGTGCATTTTTTCTGAGACGTTGCATCAGCAGTACCATCCAAATCCAGCAATTCCAGCCCCTAATTAAGCACATAAGATCTAATCAGAAATTCTACTACTTCAAATCATTTTCTTCGAAACCATTAATAGATAAACATATATAGGTTCAATCAATATATAAAGAACGCGTACGATACGAACGAAGGAGAAGAAGATTACTTTTCTGGCGGATTCTTCCATCGATGTCATCTTTTGACAAGATTGGCTGCTAGGGTTTCCCAAAGGCGATTATTTTTCTGTTTTAGGGATTTAGGTATGTATGGTGAGGAAGGTTTTTTTTTAACTCAGTTTAAAAACTTCGGTTCATGAGATTGTTACTCAGTTTAGTTCATTAAGTAAACAATCTGATGGGGAACCAAAAAAAAAAAAAAAAAAAAAAGTAGGTAAACAATCTGATCTCTTCATACAAATAAATATATTAAGATATAGGTTTATGTTGTTATGATTAATTCTAATTTTAAATGAAAATGAAAATGAAAATGAAAATGACGATATAGAAATATGAATTTAAATGAAAATGCGTAATGTCTAGCAGATCAACATACCAAGGCAATAATAAGGAAGGCATAAATTACTGAGTTTTACTTTTTAAAGTCCACACAAATCATCTCTCGGTTCTCGCATCTTGTGGCATACAAAAAGCCCCTACGTACACCAATCTGTGAAGAAAACAAAATCGATGTAAAAACTCAACCATCAAAGTAAAGAACCTTGTAAATAGATATTCCGTGACCTTTGTTTTTTGACATCTTTGTTGACATCTTTCTTGATAGTCCCAATGCATTCCACTATTAAAACAATCCAACATACTATAAATCTCAAGAAATAAAGATGGAAGCTCATGAAAAGCTTAATCCATCAATCATGGTGAAAGAGGACAATTATCTTCCACAGTGAATTCATAGAAACAATTACTTTTGGCAGATAGGAAAAAAAAAAGAAGCAGAAGACATAGCCACATATTTGAACATAGTCACATATTGTGTTCTGTATTTGAAAACAAAGGAAAAAACACATTCACAAATAAGAACATGTTATATTATTGTACACAATGCTACATTGAAAGCACAAGGCATAGACTAATTCTAACATTTTTTTGATTAATGTAGTCATCAATGGATTTATGAGAGGGCCTTAGTACGGGGCGATGATGGAGAATCAACTAAAGAATGAATCGAAATCCCCTATATATTTTTGGCGTGGAGTACCCTTGTTTGAAAAAGTTTTATCCGGTAATTATAACTAGGATCCTTGACTTGAAATGTTATCTCTTTTTGGCCCTGTTCGTTTGTCGAAAACAGAGTGTTTCCTTTGTGTTTGAGAGCATGAACTTGAGGGCATTAAGCGAATTCGATCTCAATATAAGGAACAAGCTCATGAGGGTTACGTTTTAGGAGAGGGTTCGAGGAATCGTCTAAGCTAGATCAGTTTGTACAGAATGCAACAACCAACTTGGAATATTATTAAAACACCAACACTATCAAAAATATCTTGAAACTCCGGCCATCGATTAAGTGGCAAAAACAATTTTAATCTGTGAATGAACGAAGAAGATGACTTACACTTTGTAGAAACTTTCCAACTCATGACCCATATATGTTGCTTCAGTAAAACTCTCTCTACTTTGTTGTCTCAGGAGATTAACTAAGCAAACAATGCGTTAAGAAGAGATTAGGCTCAAGGTGACAACCAATCAGAATTGTAGCCAGTCAACATTTTTCTAAAAGAAAAAAAAGAGAGCTCAGACTCGAGGGCATATGTCATCTAGCAGATCAACATATCAAGGGAATAATAAGGAAGGCATAAATTACTAGAGTTTTACTTTTTAAGTCCACACAAAAACAAAAGAGAAAACGACGAAGTACATTTAAAAAAAAAAAAAAAAAGGGATGTGGTGGGGGTGTTGCATTGTATCACAAGTTAAAAAGAGCAAGAAGGAGCTTTGTCTTCGGCTCTTTGCTTTCCACTCCCTTGGCCGTCTTCTCTCTTCTTCTTCTTGTCACGGATAGCTACCATCGCATCATAGACAATAGCTAAAACAAAACAAAACAACCACGAAATTAATGAGAGGTTGTGACTGGTTACCAAAAATCAAGAATCTAAGAGAATATTTTCCATATTCCCTTCATGAAGCAGTCTAGATAATCGATTACTCGATTTTATGTAGCCGAGTAATCATAGTGAATCGAATCCATTTACCGGTCTTATATTTTTTTACTAATAAAATTTAGAGTATAGAGCTTATAATAATAAAAGACAGTGACTAATTTATCCCTAAATGCTAAACATCATTTGAAGGTATAAGTAAGAGTCTAAATATGTTTTGTGATGACATCGAAGATCCTCTTGATTTGGTCCACCGACGTATTTCAGACTATCCTCTCTACTCTACTCACATGTAATGTCAAGTTGTACTAATTATCTCTACTTTTTTTGCTTTAAACCAAATTAAAAGCTGTCTTTTTACTTAAATAAACTAAATCTATGGCAGAGACAAAATCTATTTTATTAGCTCATACAAGTGTAAACTGAGGAGGATCTTCTTTTGTAATACCCTTAGGCCGTAACAAAAGGTACGTTAAAATGAATTTGACTGTCTTGGGATCGAGCTTATTCACAAGAAGCTCAACTGGATTTGTTGGTGTGTCAATCAACGATATAGAAATATGAATTTAAATGAAAATGTGTAATGTCTAGCAGATCAACATACCAAAGCAATAATAAGGAAGGCATATTATCGACGATTACTGAGTTTTATTTATTAACATCCACACAAAAACAAAAGAGAAAACGACGATACATTTAAATATAAAAGAAAAGGGGTGTGGTGGGGGTGTTGCATTGTATCACAAGTTAAAAAGAGTAAGGAGGAGCTTAGTCTTCGGCTCTTTGCTTTCCACTCCCTTGGCCCTCTTCTCTCTTCTTCTTCTTGTCACGGATAGCGACCATCGCATCATAGATAATAGCTAAAACAAAAAAAAAGAAAACCACGAAATTAATGAGAGGTTGTGACTGGTTACCAAGAATCAAGAATCAAGAGCATATTTTATGTACATGGGGGAGAGGGAGGAAGAAAAATTCTTGGGAAGTCATGTGGAGGAAACACATGGTTAACTACGATTTTGCACCCATCCATGTCAGATCCACTAAGTTCCAGCGCCTTGTCTAATGCGCATTCTTCAAGGCTAACGAGCGCAAAGCTGTAAAAAAAAAAAAAAAAAAAACAAAAAAAAAAAAAAAAAAAAATCAACAAAGACAAGTTTTTTAGTTATAGCATAGATTGAGAGTTGGGAAAATTAGATCAGGAAGAAGCCACAAACCTCTTGGGAGGATCGCAAATAATGCTAACATTCCAGACCTTTCCACATGAAGAGAAATGTTTTTTCAGCCTCATCTCATTCTCATCCCTAGGAAGCGAAGTGTCAAATCCTATAGCCGCGATCCTAAGAATTGGATTACCAGGAGACAATAATATCAAGAACACATCTTACATCCTACAGATAGAAATCTCAAATAAAAATAAAAATAACTATCAATATACTCGCGTGAAGGTTGTCTTGTGGATTTTCTCTTCAACGTTCCATAAGTACCATAACATTCCAGCCCCTAATTAAGCACATAAGATCTAATCAGAAATTCTACTACTTCAAATCATTTTCTTCGAAACCATTAATAGATGAACCTTTCGATCAATATATAAACGATACGAACGAAGAAATCCATAATTAAGGAGAAGAAGCTTACATTTCTGGCGGATTCTTCCATCGACGTCATGTTTTGACAAGAGGCGGCTGCTAAGGTTTCCAAACGCTATTCGTTTTCTAAAACAGTTTTAGGGATTCTTCCATCGATGTCATGTTTTGACAAGAGCGGCTGCTAGGGTTTCCCAAAGGCTATTATTTTTCTGTTTTAGGTATGAGGAAATGCTTTTTTTATATATATACATATAAATATTCTGGTTTGGGGAACAAAATTGGGCCTTAGTAATATATATATGAGACCGAATTTCTAAAATCTGTAGTCAATACTAAGATCTGATTGTTTCTTTTGTATAGATTGTGCTTATCAGTTCATATAATTCGAATATATATATTACACATATCTGTACACATAATGGAGAAGAAGTTAACTCTCTCTTAAACCTCTCTCCTGTGTCTATCTATTTCTCTCTAGTATTTCTTTTGGCTCAAGAAAGAAATAGGAGCTAGTAAGAAGCATGTAGTCTCCAAAACCACTTCTCCTCATGAGATTGTCAAAACAAACCCCCAAGAGGATGTCGTTCCCAATCCCATTGAAGCACCAATTGTATCTTCTCACAACGATCGGATCAGGCCGTTGCTTGACACTGTCAACAGGCTAAGGAACCTCAATGTTATGAGTGAAGGGATCCAGCTTCCGACCATAGTCAGTTTGAGTCGAGTGTTCTTGAGTCGTTGGCAAGAATCAGTTTGCCTCGCGGGCAAGGAATCTGCACTAGGGTTCCTCTAGTGATGAGGCTTCAGAGAAGTTCTATCCCTGAACCTGAGATCTGACTCGAGTACAGTGGAAAAAGTTGTTCCTACGGATGAGGAAAAAGTGGTACCAATATAAGTTAGAATCTGTTTCGAGTTTTATATACAGTCTATATTAGATTGACAGCAAAAAAAAATCACGAAAATGATATATCTGATATCTATTCTTTTTTTTTTGTATGAAATCTGATATCTATCCACATTTTACGTGTTGATAAAGTTCATGTAAAATTAATCAAATCAAGAAAAATGCTAAAAATCAAATCTGAATCCAAAACTTCCAATTCAACTATATATTTAATATATATACCTCATCATATCAAAACCAATGGTTAAGTTTATTAACGTTTAGTTTTAGCCTTTTATGTAGGAATTTGGAATACAAACTCATCGCAAGACTTGTAAATTAATCATTTTTTCGTTTAATTATTTAAAATGTCTACAACTTCTAAAAATAACAAAGAATGCAAATTTCCTTCATGTTCACAGGGACGTTCTCTTCGTACCCACTCGCACTCATAATCTTCTCCAACTTCTCATTTTTGTCTGATCAAAAACGAAATAGTTCAGTGTCTAAACACACACACAAAAAAAACATATATATATATATATATATATATTCCTATAAACAAAGCATTCAATGTCTTTGACATCGCCTGATTTAAAAAGAGCAAGGAGGAGCTTAGTCTTCGCTTAATAAATTGATTCTTGATTCTTGGTAAAAACAAGATTTGGATTATATTTTTTGAATTATATTTACTTATTCGCTTAATATATTATTTCTATTTTACATTTAAATCAAGATAGTCTAATGAGACGATATTTGTCTTCTATATCTGATTATTTTTTATGCAGCAAACTTATATTTTTATTTGTAACATGGAATAACTTAAAAACCGGAACCAAACCGAAATCAAACCGAACCGAATTACATATGATTTTATATGAATTTATTTTTCATAAAACCATACACCGTAAAACTGAAATAACCCAATAGTAATCAAACCGAATTACATACGGTTTTCATATAGTTATAAAATTTTTGTAAAACCGTTAAACCGTAAAAAAAAAAAAATCGAACCGAAAAACCGTACGCCCACCCCTAAGTGAAAATCAGGAAAGTTGGGTTGGGTCGGATCTGGGTGAAAAAAATCGAGTGGATCCGCAGTTGGGTTTGTAATTATAAGAAGTTGCCTTCGTAAAAATGTATTTTCTAGCCCTGGGCATATTAACCGGACCCGAAAACCCGACCCGAAAACCCGACCCGAAAAACTCCAGCCGAACCCGAACCGCCATTATAGAAATACCCGAATGGGTAATATTTTAAAGTATTTGAAAACCCGACCCGAACCCGAACCGAACCCGAACCGAACCCGAAACCCGTGGGTATCCAAAAATACCAGAAACATAAGTGTGTATATATATAAATATATTAGATATATGAGTTATTTGGGTATTTTCGGATATATTAGGATAAAAAGTATCTAATGTTTTAGTTTTTTGCGGGTATTTTGATTATTTTTGGGTAATTCGTGTAGATTTGGATAAAAACTAACCGATATTTTTTTTCGAATATATTTTTGGGGTAATTCGAGTAGATTTGAGTACATTTAGATAAAAATACTCGAATCCGAACCCGAACTAGAAACCAAAAATTTTTGGGTATTTATTGGATATCAATATAAGTATATACCCGACCCAAACCCACAAAGAACGAACCGAACCCGACCCGATTTTATAAATATCCGAATGGATCCTCAACCTCTAAACCCGAAACCCGAATGGACCCGACCCGAACCCGAACGGGATCCCGAACACCCAGGACTAGTATTTTCCCTACTTTTAACTTCAAAAGAAATTGAAAATAAAATTAATTATTAGATTAAAATTATTTGAACACATTTTGAAACGATGAAGGTCATTAGAGTCATTGTTACCGCTAGATTAGAAAGTATCCTAAACCGGACATGATGATAAAGTTAGTTGATCAAATCAAAGGATCAATGTTAAAATCAGTTCAAAAGTCATCAATGTGTAGATTATCCTCCTCGTTCTTTAACAAACTTGCAGAAGCAGAAGTTTCGCCTTCAAATTCGGGAATTTGATTTGTGTCTTCGTTGCGAAGCTGAAGAACCTCCTCCTCCTGATTCACTAAACCTCCATCTCTTTGATTGCTCTTCACGGCATCATCTAATCGTAGCCTCACATTGTTCAACATCCTAGTAACCGCATCTACCATGTCTTTCAACGCGTTGACGTTCTCCAATCTGTCAATGCCTTGGTCTTCCCACCAAAACCCTAACCCTGTCCTGTTCTCTTAGTTTGTTGGAAGAGGAGGCTGATCGTGAAGCAGAGAGGAGACAATGTGATCGACAGAGGGATGGCCTAAAGAGTAGAATGAAGCGTGAGAGTTGGAAGAAAGAGTAGTAGCTAAAATTGTGGCGGGAGAGAGAAGACACAGCCCTGAAGCTTTACGGAAGAGACCGTTTCTGCGTTTGGTTTAAGTAACCGATTTTACGTTCTTTACTTCGATTTTCTCAATCTTTATTTTACGTTTTGTGCCTCCCATGTTGCTATTGTAAGAAAGAAAGGCAATTACTCAGACAGACAGAGATTGTTTGCATCGTCCTCTCTTTATACTCTTCTCATCTCTCACCCTTTTACTTTTTTTTTTTTTTTGTGTGTTCCATTATTGATTTGATTCCCTATTCAGAAATTTTCCATAATGGAATGTTTCCTAATATTACCTTTTTTAACAGTTTTCGTAAATACACAAGAAAGGTATTTAGAAACAGAGAAGGGACTGTGGGCTTAGGTATAAAGATATGCTTAACCTAACCCTAAATTATAGCCCGGTCCATAATCTCTCTCTAGTGAAGGGACTGTGGGAAAATATGTTGCTTGTCAGGTGGTCTAGGTGCATACCTCGTGGACAAATTCGAGCGGATCTATGTTCCCATGAGTGCCATTTTTTAAAATTATAATCACTACTTTTGTAGATTTTTTTCATAGCTTCTTTTTTTGGGTGAATAATAATATATACATGTAGTCAAAATAAGATAAGATGATGTAAATCATATGTTCCACTTTTAAACCTATAATATATTATAACAACACTCATAAATTAGCAAAAATCAAACTGACACATTAAAGAAAAGAGGTACGGTAGAGCATACCAAACATAAAGAATTATCTTTGGCACAACAAATGGATCAATTTGGATTTGACACAATCATAATTGTGTGACAACATATCATCAACATCCTCCTCATCAGAATCTTGCCCTCTTCGTTTATTAAAACAGGTGATGACTTTATAATTTTAATTATGCTTCAATATGTAACTGGCCCAGTCAAATTGGGTCATATGTTGTATATTGGGCTTGTCAAATCGTTAAAGGCCTTACTTATAGAAAAGATTAATTTCAGGTCAGAAAAAACACCAGCCAAACGGGTTAAATAGGATCCGCGCGTTTTTGATAGATTTACCCGAAACATTTGACAATTTTACTCCTTTTTTCTTTAAATTATTAATATCCAATAGATCTTTTTGTAATATGCAATGTGCCTAATGGTCATTTTGCTAACAATATTGCTCAAATAATAGTATAGAGATTTAAATTTATATGTCAATAACTTGGAACTAGAATTTTTAAATAAAAAATTTCATTTTATTTAAATGTTATAAGGAACCATAAGAAAAAAAATTAACACTGTTTAAAATCTAATAGATAATACATATTGATGACCATGAAAAATTTCATTTTGAAGGTCCATCTAATGTAAGACCTATGGTGAAATAATTAATTGACAAGGTAACAAAAAAGAAGTTTGTAAATCGACAACAAACTTTTTTTTTGTTATTTAAATGTTTTTTAGTTTTAATCAAACTGAACAAAAATTTTGTTCTAGTTAAGTGGCTTTAAATGCGGTTAGTAGAGATGTACGCAACAAATTCTCATTTTAAGATTAACTTCCAATAATTAACTTAGAAGTACTGAGAATAATGCAAAATAGTCAGACATATTTGAAATGCATTAAAATGCTTTCTTTTATTGGATTTATTAGTTACTCTGAGTGAAGATCATAAGGCTGAAATATTGTTCCATAAAGCTCTAAGTACATTAAAAACAAAAACTCTTCTTCACAACATTGTCCAAAATCGAGCTTATATCATTTGACAAATAAGTTATCTTTGAAATTTTGAATTTTAATAAAAGGTTATCTAAAATAGTAGAAGTTATCTATATAACTTCAATATTCAAGTTTTTTTTAATTGAAAAACAAAAATTTATTAAAAAAAACTTTATATATTACATATTTATCTCAATCTTTTCCATCTCATCATAGACATAACTGCAGATTTTCACATTTACAGTTAATAGAAATTTACGCAACAAATTCTCAATCGCGTCCTCAAAAAGAGTGTTTCCATTCTCTTGCCACCTCTTGATGGAATCATCAAGGTAATGAACATCATAATAAGTTAACATATACCTCTCAACCAATCCTTTTTTTTTTAAAACCACCAAGAAACTTTTGAATGAAAAATCAAATGGAAATGTGTACTAACCTCGTACTATTTTGTATTTTCAAGAGAGAACGTTAAGTCTTGGCCAACATTATCTAAAACATTGCCTTGATATAGATGCAGCTTCTATGATGTAGATGCTGCCTGAAAAAAAACAAAGTTTCGATCACAAAATTATGAATCCAAGCAGATTACAAGATAAATCACATTTCATCATGTCAATCACTAATAGAGATCAAAATCCAGAAAATAAGACGAAGGTGAAGATCAAATAAGATAAGTATCACTTACTCTTTTTCTATCTGGTTCCATCTACACAAGAAAAAAAAAAAAATTGGTTAATTATGCAAACATGAAGAAAACCCCATTTTCATTATTTTAATCACATAATTCATGAGGAAAATCCTAAAACAATATACATAAGAATCTCACATTAAACAAGCTTGATGTCATCAAATAATTAGATTAACAATGTATTAGCTAATAAGAAACCTAAACTAGATTAAGTCAATAATGCAAGTGATATGGAGATGTACATATTTATGTGCACATACAGAACAATCATTAGCATGCGTTGTTATTGACGTTCCCTTCCATTTAGATCCACTAAAAAATGGTGCAAACTCCAAAGTTAGCTGTAAAGAGTATCTCACTAACTTTGTAATAAAATATGTTACTACAAATCCAAATTAAGAAAAAATGTCTTGCTCACATGGAAAAAGTACTTAGATTTCAAAGAAGGTCCCTAGTTGTATCAATAACATCTCAACCACATATATAATAGCCATACATTCACGTGCTACTAAAAATTTGCCTCCATTATTGTTGAGATCCCCATAGAATCTTGCACTCCCAATAGGCATTCCTCTCATCTTCGTCACATTCATATCCAGTCAATAACACCCAATGTGAAGTTGAGGATTCACCTTCACCTTCGAGCTGAATCTGTTCTAGTATAGGTTTATAAATTAAATACAAAAAAGAAAGAAATTAGTTATTCAAAATATTGAGAAGCTTTTATTACAAATAAGAAATTTACAGCAAAATTTATATAATACAAATTTACCTCAGAATTTTCATCTCAAGAAGGGCAGACCTACACATTTTCAAATTTGCAGATAATGGAGATGAACGCATAATCTCTGTCTCCAAATAAGTGTCTCCTTTGTCTTGATAGTAATCGATGTATTCAGCACAGTAATGCACAATAGACTGAGTTAATGTATACCTCTCAACATCTTCCTGTTTTACAAATAAATAAAAAATTTGTTTGTCAATAACTTGGTCTTAAAATGAAAATTTTCAGTTTATTTAAATGTTATAAGAAACCATAAAAATAATATTTAACACGGTTACAAAATTTTGGTTTTAGTTAAGTAGCTTTATTCATGAACTAGAAAACTGAAAAAATCCAAACAATCAAATGTATAGATCAAATTCTGAGATAAGTTGAAGTGATTGAAACTATTCAAAAATAACATCTATTATTCTAGATAACTTTCCTTTTTATAATTTTTTCAACCACTATTTTAGATAACTTCTATTGAAGTTATCTTTGTAGTTTTGAATTTTTGAATTTATATAGAAGATTATCTAGAATAGTAGAAGTTATCTATATAACTTCAATATATAAGTTTTTTTTACCAAAAAACAAAAATTTACAGCAAAACTTATATATATTACATATTTACCTGAATTTTCTTCATCTCATCATAGCCAGAACTACAAACTTTCACACTTGCAGTTAACAGAGATGTACGCAACAAATTCTCAATCTAAGATTAACTTGGAAATACTAAGAATAATGCAAAATAATCAGATAGATTTGAAATGCATTAAAATACTTTCTTTTATTGGATTTACTAGTTACTTTGTGTGAAGATCATAAGGCTGAAATATTGTTCCATAAAGCTCTAAATACATAAAAAAAAAATCTCTTCTTCACAACATTGTCCAGAGCTTATATCATTTGACAAATAAGTTATCTTTGAATTTTTGAATTTTAATAAAAGGTTATCTAAAATAGTAGAAGTTATCTATATAACTTCAATATTCAATTTATTTTTACCGAAAAACAAAATTTTTTAAAAAATTATATATTATATATTTACCTCAATTTTTTCCATCTCATCGTAAGCAGAACTCACACTTTCACATTTACAGTTAATAGAAATGTACGCAACAAATTTTCAATCGCGTCCTCAAAAAGAGTCTTCGTTCTCTTGTCACCTCTTTGATGAAATCATCAAGGTAATGAACATCATAATAAGTTAATATATACCTCTCAACCAATCCCTATATTTCTTCTTTTTTCTTTTTAAACCACCTAGAAACTTTTGAATGAAAAATCAAATGCAATGTGTACTAACCTAGTAGAATTTTGTATTTCAAAAGAGAAACTTAAGCTTCGGCCAACACTGTCCAAAATATTGTCTTGATAAATCAAGGCGTCTAAGACAGCTTCTATGATGTAGAGGCTCCATCTTCATCTAAGATCCATACTTTCTCATTATTGCGGTGCACTTAGGCCACAACGTTCCACCATTTAGGTCTAAGATAATGCATACAAGAACCATACAAATTCAGATTCAAAAGAAAACAAACAAAAGAAGTGGCATTGTGATTAGTGGAAACTGATGAATATGTAACAAAAACTACAGAAATTGCATATTATCACCAACTGAAGATACAATTGTACCGAATTTCAGCTGTGATCTAAGTTCGCTATGACAACTACAATGCTACTCCACAAAGAATTTCACGATTAGTTTCATAATCCACATGTTTTCCCTCTTCAGTAAAACGAAGAATTAACCAAATCCAGAAGCTAAAAAGTTCTCCAACTCAGAGATGAAGCGATCTGCTATGAAGGTTCCTCTTAACACACAGAACACTGAGCAAAATACACAAAACTTAGAGGCAGTAATCATATTCGCAGATGGCAAAAACGCATCGGTGTTAGAAAAAGCGAATAAAAAACCCAAGAAATGACTGGGAAATTGGGAAGATCGAGATTAAATTTTCAAATCAATGAAACTCTCATGCCTCTGCGGCGGAATAGTGAAACTCTGGCGGCAAAACTTTTCCGGTAAGCTCTTGAGGCGAGAGGGAAGAAAGATCACGCGTCCAATTACAACATTTTTCGATTTCCGTATGGCAGGATTAGTTAAAAAGGTTCACTCTCCCTCCCACAAATCAAAGAAAAATATATTTTGAATTTGAAGGAAGATAATTTTATATCGGATTTAGACTTTTTTTTTTTTTTAACAACAACGATAAATATTTCATATATTACTCTATAAACATGACTAAATGGTATTACATGAAATCAATTTTCAAAATGAAAATATGTTGTAAATTGTAATTTGAGCTCTTCTAAAAATGAAAATTATTAGCAAAATGGCAAAAACTTTATTTACCGGAAATTAGAAAATTAGCAAGATTTGACATTACTTTTTTAGACTAAGATCGCATAGTTTCATTTTGTAATATGTTATTGTTTATTTACGTCTAATTTATTAAATTAAAATTAGGATTTAGGATCTCAAATTTGCCTTTTCCGTATTTATTTGATAACTTAAAACAAAATTAGAATTTAGGATCTGAATTTTTCTTTTTCCGCATTTATTTGATAACTTAAACATTCGCATGTTATGGAAAGAAATCAGGTGTTACAAAGCGAAATTAGGAAGAAAAAAGAAAAAAAAAACGTCCAAATGAGAAGTAAATCATCTAAGAAGAACTTGTTGCATCCTCATTATGTCTTTCTTTCTAATTCATTTTTCAAATTAACTAAAAACTGAGATCTGGTTGAGATAAAAAGAGTGAATTCTGAAAATTTCAAACCACACATAAGCAAAGACCATATAATATACAGATTAATTTTATTATGCCCAAACCAAACTTATCATCAACCAGTCTGTTCTTTCTTCTACGGCAGATTTTACAAGATTTTCAAAAGCAAAATCCCAAAGCATTTATAAGACGAACCTTAAAAATTACTCACAAAAAAAAAAACAAAACTCAACAGAGAGCAAGAGACAAATTCGACAGACCAACGAAAACTTTTTTCTTTGGTTTTAAAAAACTTTCTTGAAAAGAAAACCACTCTTTTTTTTTTTCTTTTTAACTGACTCGGACTTCTCCCATGCTAGCATGCACTTGCTTCACCGTCTTATCATACTCATCTTCTTCGTCTTCTTCTTCTTCTACTTCCTCAACATCTTCGTCTGCATCTTCCTCCTTGCCCTCAGCATCTTCTTCTCCTCCCCACCCAAATGCTCCTATGGATCTAGAAACTGGAGCAGGAGTTTTCGCCTCTTCCACAATCTTCATTATCTCTTCGACACTCTGGAGAGAGAACGTCGGGTTTTCTTTCCTGAAGTATGCAGCTTGAGCTGTCTCTGTAAGTTCCCTTGGCAGGTTCTTTAGGAACCATGGATGTTTCTTGATTTCAGCTATGGTAATCCTCTGCAGAAAGAACGATAAGTTATACAAGTAATTATGTCACAAAGAGGATGGATTAAGCTTTTTGAGAGAGTGATACCTTGATTGAGTTGGCGACAAATATACGGGAGAGGAGATGCTTGCAATCTTGTGAGATATGGACATAGTCCGGGATCTTGTACTGGACAGCCATTATTCTCTGTAACAATGTGGCTCAACGATTAGTGGGTCGTGTCATTTCTTCAAGCAAAGAGTGCAAAAACAAAGAAACCTACTTGTATCGTTTTTTTGAAGTTTTTGGGATCCTGTTGGTCTTCAAATGGGTATGCTCCCACCAGCATCACATAAAGAGTCACACCACAAGACCATACATCAGCCATCTGAGTGAGAAAAAAAAAATATAAGTACAACCGTTGATGATTTCCATGAAGGATGTTTCCAAATCCAAACAAATAAGATCATAACAATGTCATAGTCTTTGCTTCTGTCAAGGTAAACATTTGGGATACATTGCATTTCTAAAAGGCTGTCCACTTCTTTATAGAAATGGCTCAAGGTTAAAAAGCTTACAATTATCATTGACTAAATACACACAAGAGCAAGAAAATGCAAGCAAGGGATGGCAAATAGATTAGATGATAAACACATCTACTCATGGATAATCAAAAGACAGATCTTTTAAAATCCCTTAGTACATGACTGCCCAAATCTACCAAGGCCACAGCAGATTTCTGCTAAGATGGGGCTTATCTGCTCCTTCTTGATGTATCAAATTATTATAAATGAGCAAAAGTTGAAAGAGCTACACTACTACACAGGATGTTGGTCTCTATCAAGGTGCTAAGCACACTAGATATACCAATACTTGCAAACCAATAAAATTACCTTGCCATCATACTCTCTGCGAGAAAGAACCTCAGGTGCAATATATGCTGGAGTTCCAACAGTTGATTTAGGCCTAGAGTGTAACAGTGAGGACTACAAAGGAAGAAAAACAGCTCACATGAAAGTGACAAGGTCCCTCGCAAATGGAGGGAAAGAGAACCAAAAAAGGAGCTTGTTACGACAAAAGAAATTAAGAAATCAAGTGCACGCTGGCAATAGATACCAGACCTTGGAATAACCAAAATCACAGATCTTCAGACGTGGAGCAGGACTTCCATCCAAGAGGGTATTTTCAAGCTTCAGATCTCTGTGGCATATTTGCTGTGACAATAAGGAAATAATGTGAGTACAGGACTGATACCGCAGAAGATTTTGTATACCTGTGAAGTTAAAATAAAAACTGCGAAAGCCATTTCGTTCCCTTACCATAGCATGGCAATAGCTGACTCCCGATATAAGCTGCTGGAAAAAGTATCTTGCCTGAAAAACAAAGATGTGCACAAAAAACTATCATAATCTGAGAAGCTGCTCCAAACGATTTACAACACATATGCCTTTTGCTTCCTATGCTACAAAGATACAAATAGAATTCTACATGTTTTCCTCTGATCATATACAACTCTGAAATTGATCATTTAGTACACCACCATGACTTCAAATCTTTAAATGCCAAGAGAAGCTCACCTCATCCTCACTGAATCTTCCAGCGCTACATATACGCTCAAATAGCTCACCGCCAGCGGCATATTCCATAGCAATGGCGATATGCGTTGGTGTCAAAACCACCTGGAAATACCACAGTAACGAACTTCAACACACAACCTTCTCGCTAGATTTAAAACATTGCCACCATGAAAATGCAGGCACTTACCTCCTTAAACCGGATTATATTAGGATGACGAAGTGATCTATGGTTAATAATCTCTCTCGCCACGTTCTCATCAATCTATTCACCAAAACAAAACCAGAAAAAAAAAAAGTCCAAGATTAAATACTCAAATCTTTGATCTAAGAAGACAACAATATAACAACTTTTGAACAAATTGCACTATGCAATTGCAAATACACACACACAAAAAAAAAGTAATTGAGAGATAGAACCTTAGGGCCACGCTCGATGTACTTCATAGCAACGAGTTCCTTAGAGTTTTTGACTCTCATGAGCCTAGCCACTCCAAAATTCCCAGCACCGATGTCTTTAACAAGCTCGTATTTCTCCATTTTCTCACAGCGAATTCAAACAAAAACCCTAATTTCCACAACACAACCCAGAAAACCAAATTCTCCCCCAAATTTCTCGAAGTCAAAATTCGAAACAAGACACACACAAAAAAAAAAAACCCCTCAAATTCCAAAAGATGCGATTCAGAGAATTTTCGCGATTGCTAAAAAAGGCACAAAGTGAGAATGGAATCGGAGAGATTTGATTGATAAAGCAAAAGCTAAATTCTGTATATCGCTTTTTCTTATCCGTGAAGAAACTTTTGAAAGAGAAGATATGATTACGATTGCAATGATGATGATGATGCAGTAGTAATAATCTCAATCGTTCCTTGCTGGCTTCTTCTCACGAAGTCACGATGGCTTTTTTGTTAGTTTCTTATTTTTTTAATTAATAAATGCGGGATTCACAAATTCTATTCAATTTTCAATTTCACTGTTTCCTTCCTTTGCTGACTGAAGAGACGTCGCTATATGTGAAAAGGATTTTAGTTGTAGTCACAGAATCCGTTTATACTTCTTTTTATCTTCTCTTTTTCTGCAATTTGCCGATTCTTTTATATATTATTATTTGGTTATGCTTTATTAAAGAACCAAAAGAATACGATAACACATTTTAAAGAATCGGGTCATATATTTTTGGATAATTACCAACATTACTTGATGCTTAAGATATCTCAAATGTTGTTGGGATAAGATAAGTTTAGTATATTCCTATTAGGATTAGGAATATTAGAAATTGCAGAGTTTTGACAAGAAGTAAGAACTTTGGTGTTTAGTTTGCGTTTTTTTTTTATATATATATAAGAGTTATTCTTATATGAAATTAGTGTATTGTGTGAATCATATACAAACTTGATATATAAGTTTATTAATTCTCTCTATTTGATTTTTTTTTGGTTTAGTTAGAACAAATAGAAACTCTATTGTTTGTGTTTGTGGACATATAAAATTATTTAAAACCGATGGTCTATGATTCGAGTTTTTCTACTGCGAAAAGATTGATTAAGTTTTATAAACCAAACAAGCAAATTAAACATAAGTTCAATCAAACAATGTATTATTAGAGCAACTACAAACTGTTTTAGGACTACCCTCTCTTTCCCATTCAGATACAAATAGTTAGGAGTTTCATCCACGATCCTCATACCATACTCTTGAGTGCCCTTTCTAGTGCTGCTGCTCTTTCATTTTTCTAATTCATCTGCATCTATCTATCTTAATGGTTACTTTAAGAATGATCCACCAGTGAGGAGAAATCGCTTTCTTCATTATCAAAAGCGTGGACTCTAAGCAGGGAAAGTCCATAAAGATCAAGCTTGATAGAATTATGAAATATCTGGATCCGTGAGAAGTTGTCAATGAACACCTTGCAGTAAATCACCATCCCGGTTTGTATGTCAGTGGCATAGACCGCAGTCGTCTTTCTAACCACAGTAAGGAGAAATCTATCTCAGACGAGCACTGAGCAATGACTAGCTCAAATTAAACTCAGGTGTAACTAAGAAAATATCATGATGATCCCATGACCATTTGAAGCAGCCATTACTTCCTTGAAGCCGATACTCAACTGGGTTCTTCATCTTTGGAGGTAAGAGTATATTGACAGCGGTAATGCGTGGACCAGAGCCACAAGTAAGAAGCAGAACGAGAAACGAGCGATAATGGAAGGAGTTTAAAGCTCGCTTTTTGAGTGAACAGTGATAGTAAAATCTCGACGATATCAGTGAGAGAGAGCTCGAAGATGAGATTAAAATTCTTATGAGGCCTCAATGATTTGGATTTTTTAAAGTTACACCAATAACCAAAATTCTCTAAGTGGGAGTCAAATAGCACAACGGTAGCCACCTCTGAAAACTCATCACATCAAGTTGCAGGTTCGGGGTTCGAACCCTGCTCTCTACCGTGTTTATGTACTATTAAAAACCACTAGACTCTTGAAAAAAAAGAAAATCTACAGAAAAAATCTAAAGATTAGTTTGAATTTTTACCGGAGAATATTCAATTATTAGAAAATTAGATAAAATAATAATAGTATTGCACCTACCTTGGTCATAAGTTAAAATACTATATCACTTACAACTAATCACCTATAAATAATCTGAATATGACTTTTCTGCTAATCTAGATTTGTTTCTACCTTTTAGGGAAATATTCGATGTGGATAAATTCGGAATTAAAATGAAAAGTGGTCAATCATTGACTTGTTGTTATTGGTTGAATGGTTGGTTTGAACTTGGAAGTATACTTTCGGAATGTCCTTCGAATAAATCATCTTTAATTATAGGTATAGTGTTGAAAAAAAATATATTTACGATTACATTATGCTAGTGGGCTTTGTTATTTTTAAGGCCCAAGTGAAGAAGTAAAACGAATGCACAACTTTACGATACGATATGCTAAGCAAGTGTTTATCCACTGTGTTATAGGTTTCTTGTGTTCGTGGCACTATGGATTAGGTTTTGATATGGATTCTAATTTCGTTGATTTGAGTGGCCTAAGTCCAATTGCTGCTTATGGCAGTCTATTTAGTGTACAAAAACACTTGCATCGTTACTGATTCATGGGTTTGGTTTTGGTAACGATCATTGGCAGTGGATGTTACCTGGAATTGTTATTTATTTGTTAATTTGCGACATGTAGTAGAGAGGAATGAAAACTAGAATATGCCCTTACAATTTCTGTTAGATCTAGCTTTTGGTGATGCTATATATCATGAATCTTACTTAAAGTATTGCAAGGCCATTAAAAGCATGACTGAAGGTGGACTTCACGTATTTTGTGTAATGAATCCCAACCAATGTCGTCGGTTTGGTACTAATTCTATGTAAACTAGGTTCAATCTATAAATATTTCAGTAATCAAGTTTTTGTTTCGAAAAATGATATTATTTTAATTATAGAATTTTAGACTGATTAAAATATACGATTTTCCAAAAAAAAATGGTATCATGAAAATGGTTCGAATCGGTTAGGTTAATTCGGTTCGGAACATATTATACCCTCTCTAGATATGATGTTGCAAACAAGTCCACAACTTTTATGATTTCAAATTCAAAGAGTTATTTTAGACGATACAAACAAGGTCGGAATAGTGTGTGAGCTGTTCCAAGTGAGACCACGTAATACTCACCTCAAACAAGATAGTGTTTTAAAGCGTGTCAAACACAATCACACACATAAAAAGCAAAAACAAAATCAAGACGATAATGAAAAAAATCCACACAATAAACGCCACGTGGCAGATAGGATTCTCACTAAAAATCTCACCTTTTAATCTCTCTCTTCCTTCACACTCTCCACGCCATTTCCACAAGCCATAACCCCAAAAAATCTCAACTTTATCTTCAAACACACAAAAATGGCTTCAACTGCTCTCTCAAGCGCCATTGTCGGAACTTCATTCATCCGTCGTTCCACAGCTCCCCTCAGTTTCCGTTCCCTCCCATTAGCCAACACACAATCCCTCTTTGGTCTCAAATCAGGCACTGCTCGTGGTGGACGTGTCACAGCCATGGCTACATACAAGGTCAAGTTCATCACACCAGAAGGTGAGCAAGAGATTGAGTGTGACGACGACGTTTACGTTCTTGATGCGGCTGAGGAAGCTGGAATCGATTTGCCGTACTCTTGCCGTGCTGGTTCTTGTTCGAGCTGTGCTGGTAAAGTTGCGTCTGGATCTGTTGACCAGTCTGACCAGAGTTTCCTTGATGATGACCAGATTGATCAAGGGTTTGTTCTCACTTGTGTGGCTTATCCTACTTCTGATGTTACCATTGAAACCCACAAAGAAGACGACATGGTTTAAGAAGCTTTTGATGGTTTAAAAATCATTTCTTTACATTTTGGGTTGAGTTTGTTGTTACTAAAACTATTGTTATCTGTTGTAATTGTTCCTGGTTTGGCCGGCCTTTTGGAATACATCAATGAATGACATTTTAAACTATGCAACTGCAAGTTCTTCAACACTTTATGAATTCCAGTATTATCTTTAACCATTGGAAATACTGCTTTGTTCATGAAGAGTATTCAGCTCTGAGTTATATATTTTAGTAAAGACCAAAATTTATATGTTGTATCGACATCTAACATTATCTTTGAACATTGAAGAAAAATTTCTTGAAGTCTTGGTACCTATGAGTTTGTAGTTCTTCTTTTGACCTCAACAATCATCAAAGAATCAAGTAAAAACCCAAGTTGTGTGTGAGCAATTGTGAAATCTTAGATTGATATACTCTAGAAAGAACTATACATATTGTTTGTAGCTATAGTAGAAACTATGGAATCTTACAGCTAATCAAGCCCAAATGGCAAGAGAAGACATGAGTCCAGCTCCAAGGAACAACATTATATAAGATACCATTTGAAGCCTAAGGTTACAGCTCATTTTTGTACTCAAGAAATCAGCAGCTATGAGATCCACTAAAGCCATGTACACAAGAATTCCGGCCGAGAGAGAGTCCAAGATACCTTCAGTGACCAATGCTCCAACGCTGTGAGAATTGAATGAGGACGCCACTGCGATTCCAACACCGATCCCTATCGGTGTTGTGAGGGCGAAAAAGCAAGCCATTATGGTTGCTGATTTGTTCTTGAATTGTGCTTGGGAGATGCATCCACCAAGCGCAAATCCTTCAAAGCATTGGTGGAAGGATAGTGCTGCGATTAGAGGCCGGATTGTGCAAGGAGACTGAGATACTCCTAGGGATAGACCGATGATGATTGAGTGTGACACAATTCCAAGCTCCAGAACCTAACAGAATTAGTAAGGTGAGATTAATAAACACAAACTTGGAGCTTTTTGAAGATAAGTAAAAACCGAAATAAGACGGATAAACCAATGACATTTGTGTGTGAACAAGTGCTAATTTTGATAGAAAGTTTTTTCAAATAAGAATCGCAAAAATGTGATTTTTGGATATTTGCAACTCTGTTAAGCATCGGGAAAAAGTGAACAGGGATTTGTACCTGAGAAACAACGATATGCCTAGCTCCATTCCCGAGCTCCAAGCCCCCATGTGCGTGTCCATGTCCATGTCCATGTCCGTGGCCATGTCCGTGCCCGTGTCCGTGCCCATGTCCATGAGCATGACCAATGTCGATTTTACGGTGTCCGTCACATGAACCATGACCCTGAGAGTGACTATGTGTATGGTGAGCAGCATGAGCATGGATGCCAACAATGTGAATCCCGCCACTGTCTTCTTCTCCAAATACTTTCTCATCATTCGCTCCTTCAGGAACCATGGGAACAACTATACCCGGTGACTGTTCACGACCAGGTGGTTCAACAGACTCACTAGCTTCCCTCTCTTGCTTCCGTTCATAGTACTGCGTCCCCATGAAATCCACAAACAGAGTAATTAAAGCAGCAACCATCGCAAAGAACCCCGGGAACGGAAACTTAGACCAAGAATCCGGTAAGCACGGGTTGTTCAATGCTTCCATGCCACCAGCCAACATATGAACAAACCCCGTGGAAAGGATCACACCAGCAGCAAAGGCTTTAGCAGTCACAAAGAGATTACTATCAGTTTGAAGAAACCGATGGTTCCTGCCAATGAGTGGCATAGCTACACCTGCAGCTCCAGCTAATAGAATCGAAGCAATGGCTACTAATTTAAGTAGAAACGCAGCGGAATCGTCACGACAAAGGTCTGACTCGCTAGCATTGCAAAGAACATTAGATGAAGTAGCAACCATTGTCTCAGGAACTATCTGCAAAATGGACTCTGTTGCTGTTTACAGAGCAACGGTTGATTAAATCACATTGGTGAATGACCCCAGAGAATCCCTACTCAAATCAAATTGAAAGGCAGAGACTTTGAACGAGAAGAAAACAAAAGTATGAATCTTTGAATTCAAATGAAATAGTTGATGATGTGGTGTTCGATGAAATACCTGAGAGAGAATCTTTTTCTGATCCGAATACCAATTTCCAAAGAACCTGAATTAGAAAACCTTTGATCAGTTTCGGCAATTCAAATCAAAAATTTCAATAGAAACAATCAAATTGCATAAGGGTGATATTGATTACGAACATCGATGAAGAACATTGGGGTCTAAGATTGTCTCGGGATCATGAAAAGTAATGAAATTTGCGTAGAGTTCTCGCAAACCCAAACCACGAATCGCAATTAAATACGAGAATCTGAAAGTCCCATCTGATTATGTATTCAGACGAAACCAAGTTGGTGAAAGATACAAGTAATGTCGACATCGTGAGGAAGTTTGCAGTTGGCCAACAGGTTTTAGACTTATAGAGTCTTGGCATAGAAGATACAATTCTCCGAATATTGTAGCCACACGCCAACTAATGTCGACATTTTCGTGTAATTACTATAATTTTTTTTTCTTCTAATATTTATTAAGTACAATGTTGCCCCTAACCAATTTATTGGGTTAGAAATAATAGCATCTCAGTTGACCCAAAATTAAAAAATAAAATAAAAAATTGTATCCGTTATTTGGCCGATTGCAATAATACACTGTACTTTTTAACTTATGAAGTAGATGTTGAATGTTAAGGATTTGATTGGTAAAGCGATACGGAGTATTTTAACAATTATCAATCACAAAAACATTATCCAGAGTGTTATCCTCAACTTTTTTATACCATTTTCTCTTACCATTATTTTATACCATTTTGAACTATTTTTCGTATCGCTTACCGTCTCTTTTATCTGCTAAAAGACTTATACCGCTTTGTATTACCAATCGAACACTAAATTTTATTACCATATTGTTTTAGATATCTAGATTATGAGTATGCATGCAGTGGATCTTTGTATATTTGATAATCTAAGGAAATTTATATATTATTGAGTCCATTCATACAGTATGAATTTCAAATTAGTAATATTGCGGTTTTTTTACTACTAGCTTTACCTCTGTTCTATTACCATATTGATTTGAAATTTAATTGAATGGGTTCTTTTTTTTTTGTCAACCGCTTTTAATTAAAAAGATTTGGAAATTCAAACCGAGAAAATAGAGTTTACATGGTTTTTTTTCACATATAAATAAGGATTTTGGTGGTATTTTATAATTTCAATAGTTTTTACCATGTTAATTACCCAAATTTGGTCATTGAGATTCATCAAAATGCAGATTAAGAGGTAGAAATAAATAGGAGCTTTCTCTTCCCTCTTCAAAAAGGTATAATTTCATCTCTTCAACAAGTTTCATAATGAGCATAATGGCCCTATTGTTCCGATGGATTGAAAACTAACTAAAATGATTGAAGATTTTTATTTGTTTGGAATCGTCTTAGGTCTCTAACCAACTCAAATTATTATTTCCTTAGATCATGTCTATATATATATATATATATATATTTTTTAATTTATTTGTGTAAGAAACATGAAAAATATAGAACTAAATATAAATTCAAACTCGTTGTGAAATAGAGTGAAGAAACCACCACAAAATGGTTTGGCCTTAAAAACTGTTACTATCTGAAGTTCCAAGTCCAAATTGTAACTTCTATTTTCAGAGTCTAATCACGCAACCACAAGAGACAAAACGCACATTCATAGTTTCATTATATATTGAGACGACGAGAACAACAACAACCGATATAACCGAACAGCAACACACATATCATTTCAGAAGTGACCTTGTCAAATGTTCTCTTGCTGTCGCGAGTGCCAGACTTATCGTCTAAAGAAATGAAACCTCATTGAAATGTAACAAGTTCATTAGTTATGGTGTTACTTGACAGGTCGGACTAATGTAACTTTTTCAAGGTATGTATCAAGAAGATGTAATTATCAAGAAAAAGATGATCACATTTTTCAGAAACACAGTACCCGCTAGGATAGAGGTGCGTTTAGGGTCAGTGCTGTCGATCCCTACTTTTCCTGCGATCACATTTGCGTCTGTCTCCAGAACAATACTGAGATATAAGATAGTATTATTAGACTATGTAACCTATGAAACAGTTCATTTATGTAATGGTTCTAGGAAATGTCAAAACGAAGAAAATTTTATACCCGCCGTCGATAATTTCATCGAAGCATAGAAAGATGATATCGAGGTCGTCCAGTGCCTCTCTCTTATCAACATTGCCTCTGCAATTTGGGTTCAGAAGAGAGGAAGGTCGAAAAATTGAGCAAATTTGAAAATCTAGATTATAATATTACAAAATCTGAAGCTATGAGTAGACAAACCTAAGGAGAAGGGGTAACTTCATCGAAGAGTCCCTGAAGCACACTAGCTAAGATAAGCTCGTTTCCTCTTCACCGCCCGTAACAAAGAAATGGAGATCTTGCACAAATTTGTACACAATAATGTTGTTCTCTGGTGCCGTCACTTCCACTGCATATCAAGAACTAGTAATTGTAATGATGGAATACAACCGCCAGTTCATGAATGCGTAGTCATACTTGAAAAGATTTGATGAAAGATACTCAACAAAAAACTGAGTTTTTTGAACATGATTCATGGCAAAATCTACCTTCAGTCCGGGAAACTTGTTTTCTGAGTTTTTATGAACACGGCTTTTTCGAATGTTTCCTTTGTTGTATTTGTTGGCCAATCATCTGAGTAATACGTAACCGGTACACGCTTTCCTTCAGAATCCAAAAGCAAGATGTTTTTCACTTTTGGGGTTCCTATATGTAAAAAATAAAACACAAGAAAGTATAAAGATTATGAGATATTGCAAATCACCAATGTAAAAATGTCCTTAGGACATAAGAATTGAGGAAAAAGTCTTATCATAGCACACTTGAGAGCTCAAAGTAATCGAACATGAAACAGTGAACAGTAACAATCTCTTTCTGTATATACTACATTTAGCTATCCTGATTCATATCTGTATTATGTAACTAACACCTAAGGAGTGAAAGCATAACTTCAATCAAATATCAAGAGAACGGCTGATTATATATATCATTTACCCTGTATAATTAAATGGAGGTAATTAAACTAATGGTACTCTAAATGAGAAAGAAAAAAAATGTAAACGAAAGTTAATGGCATCGAATAAAACTTCATAGAAAATGTCTTCATAAGCCTAAAACATTGATCAAATGTGCCATATGTATCTATCCCAGAAACATCTATACAAGGTCTCAAGAAGATATTGGGGAACCAAACTATATAAACAAAAATCAATGAAGCACCATTTCATATGTTGAACAATTCTAAACACTTAACCATAACTAAAAAACAAGATTTTGAAGAATTATCAGTCAAACAAAATCACCAATTCAAACTATCTCTTCTGCCTTCAAATTAAAGCCAAAACTCCTGATTTTTTCCGCTACTGATCACGATCATCCTAAACAAAATTAAATTCAGTCAATTTTTTATATGACAAGTTTTAGAAAGATATTAGATGATCGTATCTAAAGAACTGGTTAATTACTTCAAACTATTGTTCAAAAAAATCATAAACTCGCTGATGAACAACAATTACAAAATCTGAAATCTGTAACTTATCGCATGCATGTAACTTATCACAAACTCGCAGATAAATCCATAGGAACCAAATAGGTACAAGATAAACAATGAAGAAATCTCTTGAAAAGAAAACGAAAATAGAATTATACCATGGCTTAAGGAGGAGAAATATGCAGAGAATTCCAAAGAATTAATTACAAGAGAAAAGCTCTGAAGCGTTACAAAGTACAAATAGACAATTCATATTTTCAGAATATCAATTTTTTTTTTCAACAAATTTATATTAAAAAGACGGATCAAATGAGCCAATCCGAAATAGCATTATTAACATACATCACATATGGCTGTTGCAAGCGAACATTTCGTACAAATCTATCCGATTTAATATTAGCTTGTCTAGAAATATGTAAGATAGAAGAAGAAAAAAATAGAAAAAACTCTTTCGTCGAGAAATATCAACTTTTTTTTTACTATACACTTGTTTTCTTTCTCTTAAAACTTTTTTTTTCTTTCTCGTAATTATTTAATTACTATACTAAAAAGAAAAAAGTTATTTGATTACTTACTTGCTTTTTCTTCTTCTGGTCAACTTAGTACATTTAGTGCTGTTTCTTAGTCAACTTGAAATTGGAAGCGAAGAATCCAGAGTTCCAGACGTCACTCGATCTGGTTTTCTCTAAACCGGTACCTGAATTAATAATATCATATCACTTCCGGACCGAAGATTTGTGTATCATTTTTGGTATGCCATTCTTTTTTCTATGGGGGTGTTAAAACGGGTTTCGCAAGCCCAAAGTTTACCAGCCCAAAGTATGTCCCCCTTCAAAGGCCCGTCTAATTTATTATTCAATAAAAAATGAATCAGGATGTTACATTTTTGTTTAGTCGCTGTTTGGAGTTCTCGTGTTTCATAATTTTTTTTTTTTTTGTCAACAATCGTGTTTCATAATTGTGAAACAACTAGCTCGTTCTTTTTTTTTTTCCTTAAAAAATTATGATATATGACATAACGACTACATGCATAATCTTACATAAAATGAAAATCGTAGATGAACGTGATCTTAATGCATCAATTGAAATTGAAAAGAAACTTTTTTTGAAACTCAAATAGCGGAAGATTGGAAAACCGATTCCAATAGTTTTTACTTCGATATAAAAAAATTATGTGAAAACAAATTTAATTCTCATTTTGAGATGCGATTATTTGTAGGAAAAATACAATTATCTTGATGCATTAACAAAAATAGTGTACTATTTTTGGTTTTTTTACTAATGTGGTGTAATATGAATTAGATTAAATCATGATTTTATTTAACTGTTGATAAGTATAACTGAAAATTAATAATAAACTATAAAAATATACTATTTATATTAAGTAAGAATGAAGTAATGAGTTGGCGAAAAACTTAAAGTACATTTTAGAGTTCCTCAATAGAGTAAAAAATGATAACTAAAGTTTACCATTAGAAATTGTCTAAGGGCCTTATGTAACAGCACATTGAATCCAAAATGAATACATTCACGTAATATATAGTAACTAATATTTAAATTATTTGGTGAATTTTTTATTTTATAATTATGTTTTATGAATAGAAATTTAATAAAATTGTAATGAAAGATTTAAATAAAAGAGGATATGAGAAAATGTATAATAATGAAGAAAAAATCTTAATAAGTGTTGGGAACAACAAGAGAATTTTTTTGTAATAACTGTTATAAAAATCTAATAAAATTTAGATAACTAGAAAATTCGAATTACCAATTACAAATAAAAAAAAATTAAAAATAGAACATTGATAAATTTTAGAAAATTTTAAAAGTAGATTGTTATTTAGAATATAAACAATTAATACTTTTGTAATAGTAAATGCAAGATTTTAGAAGGTTTCTTTAAATAATAAAAAAAATTTATGAAAGAAATGTAGAACCTGCAACAAATGTACAATAATAATTAAAACAATGATATATTTGGAAAATTCAAAACATCTAGATATTTGAAATGGAAGGAGTAAGTTATTTGGATAAGAAATGTGTAAATGCATTATCTCTATTATTTTCAAAATTTGTTAGTTTATTTGGGGCTATTGTTTTAATGATAATTATTATTGAAAAATAAAAATTCAACTGATTTAGTCTCAACATTTATTGGATTACCCAAAAAAAGTTTCAATATTATGTAAGGTCAAAGATGCATAGTTATATCATATATGGTAGCTACTATTTATATTTA